>CAKXYN010000015.1:27895000-29307500 GCA_935064755.1 Tragelaphus eurycerus | reverse complement strand
CTTCTCTTCTCTATCCAACTCTTTGAATCTCTTTGGGTATTCTGGGCTATAGAAAACATTAGGGAACTAATTACTGGCTAGATCAGTCTCTCTCCTTTTGACACCCCCTCCTCTCCTCCTGATCACCTCTATCTCATTCCTCCCTCTTCTCTGTGTAACTCTGTGAACCTCTCTGGATGTTCCAGACTGTGGAGCACACATAGGGAATTGATTACTGGCTGGATTGCTCTCTTCCCTTTTGATTCCCTCTCTCCTCCTCCTAGTCACCTCTATCTCCGTCCTCCCTCTTTTCTTCTCCATGTAATTCTGTGAAACTCTCTGGGTGTCCCTCCCTGTGGAGAATCTTTTCTCCATTAACCTAGATGTTTTATCATTGGCGTGGTATGGATGGAGAAGTCTTGAGGCTACTGTAAGAATAAGACCGAAAACCAGAGGCAGGAGGCTTAAATCCAAAACCTGAGAACACCAGAAAACTCCTGACTCCAGGGAACATCAATCAATAAGAGCTCATCCAAAAGCCTCCATACCTACACTGAAACCAAGCTCCACCCAAGAGCCACAAGTTTCAGGGCAAGACATACCAAGCTAATTCTCCAACAGTGCAAGAACATAACCCTAACCATTAAAAAACAGGTGGCCAAAAGTCACACCAAACCCACAGACACCTCTAAACTCACTACTGGACACTTCTTGCACTCAAGAGAGAAGAGATCCAGCTCCACCCACCAGGACACCAATGTAAGCTTCCCTAACCAGGAAACCTTGACAAGCCACTCGTCCAACCCCACCTATTGAGGAGGAACCTCCACAATAAAGAAGAACCACAAATTTCCAGCATACAAAAAGGCCACCCCAAACACAGCAATCTAAACAAGATGAAAAGGCAGAGAAATATTCAGCAGGTAAAGGAACATGATAAATGCTCACCAAACCAAACCAAGGAGGAGATTGGGAGTCTACCTGAAAAACAATTCAAAATAATGATAGTAAAAATGATCCAAAATCTTGAAAACAAAATGGAGTAACAGATAGTCTGGAGACAAGGATTCAGAAGATGCAAGAAATGTTTAACAAGGACCTAGAATAAATACAAGAGAGATAACCAACAACAAATAATGCAATAACTGAGATCAAAAACACCCTGGAGGGAACCAACAGTAGAATATCTGAGGCAGAAGATAGGATAAGTGAGGTGGAAGACAGAAAGGTGGAAATAAATGAAGCAGAGAGGAAAAAAAGGAAAAACAATTAAAACAAATAAAGACAACCTCAGAGACCTCTGGGACAATGTCAGACATCTCAACATATGAACAATAGGAGTCCCAGAAGAAGACAAAAAGAAAGGCCATGAGAAAATACTTGAGGAGATAATAGTTGAAAATTTCCCTAAAATGGGGAAGGAAATAGGACCCAAGTCCAAGAAACCCAGACAGAATAAATCCAAGTCAAAACACCCTGAGACACATATTAATCAAATTAACGAAGATCAAACACAAAGAACAAATATTAAAAGCAGCAAGGGAAAAGAAACAACACACAGGGGGTTCCCATAAGGATAACAGCTGATCTTTCCATAGAAACTCTTCAGGCCAGAAGGGAATGGCAAGACATACTTAAAGTGATGAAAGAAAAATCTACAGCCCAGATTACTGTACCCAGCAAGGATCTCATTCAAATATGAAGGGGAAATCAAAAACTTCACAAACAAGCAAAAGCTGAGAGAATTCAGCACCACCAAACCAGCTCTTCAACAAATGCTAAGGGATCTTCACTAGACAGGAAACACAAAAGGTTTATAAACTCGAACTCAAAACAACAAAGTAAATGACAACATGATCATACTTATCAATAATTACCTTAAATGTAAATGGGTTGAATGCCCCAATCAAAAAACAAAGACTGGCTGAATGGATACAAAAACAAGACCCCAAATAGGCTGTCTACAAGAGACCAACCCCAAACCAAGGGACACATACAGACTGAAAGTGAAGGGCTGGAAAAAGATATTTTATGAAAATGGAGACCAAAAGAAAGCAGGAGTAGCAACACTCATATCAGATAAAATAGACTGTGAAATAAAGGCTGTGAAAAGAGACAAAGAAGGACACTACATAATGATCAAAGGATCAATCCAAGAAGAAGATATAAAAATTACAAATATATGTGCACCCAACATAGCAGCACTGCAATATGTAAGGCAAATGCTAACAAGTATGAAAAGGGAAATTAACAGTAACACAATAATAGTGGGAGACTTTAATATCCCACTCACACCTATGGATAAATCAACTAAACAGAAAATTAGCAAGGAAACACAAACTTTAAATGATACAATGGACCCGTTAGACCTAATTGATATCTATAGGACATTTCACCCCAAAACAATGAATTTCACCTTTTTTTCAAGTGCACACAGAACCTTCTCCAGGATAGATCACATCCTGGGCCATAAATCTAGTCTTGGTAAATTCAAAAAAATTGAAATCATTTCAAGCATCTTTTCTGACCACAATGCAGCAAGATTAGATGTCAACTATAGGAAAAAAAAAAAAAAAAACTATTAAAAATTCAAACATATGGAGGCTAAACAACATGCTTCTGAATAACCAACAAATCACAGAAGAAATCAAAATATGCATAGAAACAAATGAAAATGAAAACACAACAACCCAAAACCTATGGGATTCAGTAAAAACAGTGCGAAGGGAATGTTCATAGCAATATAAGCTTATCTCAAGAAACAAAAGGAAAATCAAATAAATAACCTAACTCTACACCTAAACCAACTAGAAAAAAAAGAACTCCAGTGTTAGTAGAAGCAAAGAAATCATACAAATTAGGGCGAAAAAAAGGTGAAAAAGAAACAAAGGAGACCATAGCAAAAATCAACAAAGCTAAAACCTGGTTCTTTGAGAAGATAAATAAAATAGACAAACTATTAGCCAGATGCATCAAGAAACAAATGGAGAAGAATCAAATCAACAAAATTAGAAATGAAAATGGAGAAATCACAACAGACAACACAAAAATGCAAAGGATCATAAGAGACTACTATCAGCAACTACATGCCAATAAAATGGACAACTTGGAAGAAATGGACAAATTCTTAGAAAAATATAACTTTCCAAAACTGAACCAGGAAGAAGTAGACAATCTTAACAGACCTGTCACAAGCACAGAAACTTAAACTGTAATCAGAAATCTTCCAGCAAACAAAAGCCCAGGCCCAGATGGCTTCACAGCTGAATTCTACCAAAAATTTAGAGAAGAACTGACACCTATCCTACTCAAATTCTTCCAGAAAATTGCAGAGAAAGGTAAACTTCCAAACTCATTCTATGAGGCCACCATCACCCTAATACCAAAACCAGACAAAGATGCCACAAAAAAAGAAAACTAGAGGCCAATATCACTGATGAACATAGATGCAAAAATCCTCAGCAAAATTGTAGCAAACAGAATCCAACAACATATTAAAAAGATCATACATCATGACCAAATGAGCTTTATCAGGGATGTAAGGATTCTTTAATATCCACAAATCAATCAATTTGATACACCACATTAACAAATTGAAAGGTAAAAGCCATATGATTATCTCAATAGATGCAGAGAAAGCCTTTGACAAAATTCAACATCCACTTATGATTTAAAAAAAAAAAAAAAAAACCCTCCAGAAAGCAGGAATAGAAGGAACATACCTCAACATAATAAAAGCCATATATGACAAACGGACTTCCCTGGTGGCTTAGACGGTAAAGCATCTGCCTACAATGCGGGAGACCTGGGTTCAATCCCTGGGTTGGGAAGATCCCTTGGAGAAGGAAATGGCAATCCACTCCAATACTATTGCCTGGAAAATCCCATGGACAGAGGAGCCTGGTAGGCTACAGTCCATGGGGTTGCAAAGAGTCGGACACGACTGAGCGACTTCACGTTCACGTTCACGTTCATGACAAACCCACAGCAAACATTATCCTCAATGGTAAAAAATTGAAAGTGTTTCCCGTAATGTCAGGAACAAGACAAGGGTGCAAACTCTCACCACTACTATTCAACATAGTTTTGGCAGTTTTAGCCACAGCAATCAGAGAAGAAAAAAGAAAGAAAAGGAATCCAGATTGGAAAAGAAGAAGTAAAACTCTCACTGGTTGCAGATGACATGATCCTCTACATAGAAAACCCTAAAGATTCCACCAGAAAATTACTAGAAATAATCAATGAATATAGTAAAGTTGCAGGATATAAAATTAACACACACAGAAATCCCTCGCATTCCTAAACATTAACAATGAGAAAATAGAAAGAGAAATTATGGAAACAATTCCATTCACCATTGCAATGAAAAGAATAAAATACTTAGGAATAAATCTACCTAAAGAAACAAAAGACCTATTATAGAAAACTATAAAACACTGACGAAAGAAATCAAAGATGATACAAGTAGATAGATAAATATACCATGTTCATGGATTGGAAGAATCAATATAGTAAAAATGAATATACTACCCAAAGCAATCTATACATTCAATGCAATCCCTATCAAGCTACCAACAATATTTTTCACAGAATTAGAAAAAATAACTTCACAATTTGTATGGAAATACAAAAAAACTTTGAATAGCCAAAGCAATCTTGAGGAAGAAGAATGGAACTAGAGAAATCAACCTGCCTGACTTCAGACTATACTACAAAGCTATGGTCATCAAGACAGTATGGTACTGGCACAAAGACAAAAATATAGATCAATGGAAGAAAATAGAAAGCCCAGAGATGAATCCACACACCTAGGGACACCTTATCTTTGACAAAGGAGGCAAGAATATGCAATGGAGAAAAGACAATCTCTTTAACAAGTGGTGCTGGGAAAACTGGTCAACCACTTGTAAAAGAATGAAACTAGGACACTTTCTAACACCATACACAAAAATAAACTCAAAATGGATTAAAGATCTAAATGTAAGACCAGAAACTATAAAACTCCTAGAGGAAAACATAGACAAAACACTCTCTGACATAGCTCACAGCAGGATCCTCTATGACCCACCTCCCAGAGTAATGGAAATAAAAGCAAAAATAAACAAATGGGACCTAATTAAACTTAAAAGCTTTTGCACAATGAAGGAAACTATAAGCAAAGTGAAAAGACAGCCTTCAGAAAGGGAAAAAAATAATAATAAATGAAGCAACCAACAAAGAATTAATCTTAAAAATATACAAGTAGCTCTTATAGCTCAATTCCAGAAAAATAAGTGACCCAATCAAAAAAATGGGCCAAAGAACTAAACAGACATTTCTCCAGAGAAGACATACAGATGGCTATCAAACACATGAAAAGATGATCGATATCACTCATTATCAGAGAAATGCAAATCAAAACCACAACGAGGTACCATTTCACACCAGTCAGAATGCTGCTGCTGCTGCTGCTAAGTCGCTTCAGTCGTGTCCGACTCTGTGCGACCCCATAGACAGAAGCTCACCAGGCTCCCCTGTCCCTGGGATTCTCCAGGCAAGAACACTGGAGTGGGTTGCCATTTCCTTCTCCAATGCATGAAAGTGAAAAGTCAAAGTGAAGTCGCTCAGTCGTGTCTGACTCTTAGCGACTCCACGGACTGGAGCCTACCAGGCTCCTCCGTCCATGGGATTTTCCAGGCAAAAGTACTGGGGTGGGGTGCCATTGCCTTCCCCGACCAGTCAGAATGGCTGCTATCAAAAAGTCTACAAACAATAAATGCTGGAGAGGGTGCAGAGAAAAAGGAACCCTTTTACACTGTTGGTGGGAATGCAAACTAGTACAGCCACTATGGAGAACAGTGTGGAGATTCTTAAAAAACTGAACCTAGAACTGCCATATGACCCAGCAATCCCACTGCTGGGCATACACACCAAGGAAACCAGAATTGAAAGAGACACACGTACGTCAATGTTCATCAGCGCACCATTTACAATAGCCAGGACATGGAAGCAACCTAGATGTCCATCGCAGACAAATGGATAAGAAAGCTGTGGTATATATATATATATAAATACAATGGAATATTACTCAGCCATTAAAAAGAATGCATTTGAATCAGTTCTAATGAGGTGGATGAAACTGGAGCCTATTATACAGAGCGAAGTAAGTAATAAAGAAAAACACCAATACAGTATATTAATGCATATATATGGAATTTAGAAAGATGGTAACGATGACCCTATATGCGAGACAGCAAAAAAGAAACAGTTGTAAAGAACAGTCTTTTGGGCTCTATGGGAGAAGGCGAGGGTGGGATGATTTGAGAGAATAGCATTGAAACATGTATATTATCATATGTGAAACAGATCACCAGTCCAGGTTTAATGCATGAGACAGGGTGCTCAAGGGCTAGTGTGCTGGGATGACCCTGAGGGATGGGATTGGCGGGAGGGAGGTAGGAGGGGGGTTCAGGATGGGAACACGTGTACCCTGATGGCTGACTCGTGTCAATGTATGGCAAAAACCACTAAAATATTGTAAAGTAAATAACCTCTAATTAAAATAAATAAATAAATTTTAAAACAAAACAAAAAACAAATGTCACAGTTATTATCTATGTTATTATCAAATTTTTTAAGAAACTCAGCAATCTGAACCAATGGAGTAAGGTGAATAGAAATATTATACTGTTTATTGTGTTACCATTATAAAATATAAGACCTATAAATTCTGAAACAAAGCTGCCTCCAAGCCTTTGGGACAGACTGTAAACGATTTACCTTAGTTCTACTCATAAAAAGACCAAGAGAAGACAGAATACTTTTCCCCAAAATTGGTTCTGAACCAGGGACCCATGCCAATTTGAAATTTACCTTACTACATGGTTTAAAGGGATCTCGTGAGTGACTGTTGGATATTCCCATGATCTACTAGCTTCCTATCCTCTAAAAAAAGAAGCATGTTTACATTAGCTTGAAATGATCAGTTCTAGGACCCCAAATTGGCTCACAGTAATAATCAGTTTCTTATCTAAGTAATCATAAGTCATCTGTTTTTAATCATTGGAGAAATACTTCCATAAAACTCAGTACCCCATGCTTTTTATATAATTTGAAAAATCAACAATATTTAATATATTCAGTTGACAGGTATGTTTTAAGCACCTCCTTAGTGCTGGCACTTTGCTAGTCAATGGCAACATAAGATGAACATGGTTCTTACATTCTTGGGTCTAAGATAGTCTGGCAGGAAAAATAGGCAACAGCAAGGAGATATTATAAAGCATAATAATATATACTAATATGGCAAGTTTGATATTTTAGAAGTACATTTTAAAAGCACTCAACAGATCTTACAGAAATATGACATATACAGAGCAATCATGTAGGACTTCCTAGAAGAAGATCTCAGCCAGGACCTGAAGGATGAGTAGAATCAACCAGATGAAGAGAAAAGGGAACAATCTTTTAGGCAGAGGGCACAGCTACTAACATCTTCTCTCCCTCCAGCTATGACCTAAAGATTTCATCCCCTTCAGAGCAAAAATTCAAGAAACATTTTGAAGTCATCATTTTTCTTGGCCACTCACGTGTATTTGGCAATCCCTCTTTCTTGAAACCCTGGCTTCCCTTAGCTTATGTGACATCACAACACACTTCCTGTCTCCTTATTACTCTGACTTTTGGTGCTTTTTGTAATTTCATTCTCTCTCTTTCTCTGTTAAATCTGGACTTTCCTCAAGGCTTGGTCCTGTGCCCTCTCCTCTTGACACTCTATGTTCTCTCCCAAAGTAATTATATTAAAGCCCACAACTTCAATTACGAATTCTGCAGGGTCTTACAGTGTTTGTCTCCAGCCTTGACCTCCCCTCAGAGCCGCAGAACACCGACCTCTCCACTTGCTCAGCTCAGAGACTCCTCAGACTCTGTCCACCAAACATGTGAGTCCCTCCGGTCTTCTTCCATCACCTCCCCTACAGGGACTGTCTCCACTGCCATCCAGTGACCCAGCCCAACACCTGGCAGTTTTCTTTGACAGGCCCTTCTTTATCCACCTCTTGTTTAATCCACCACCAAGTCCTACTGACTTTACCTCCAAAATCTCTCTCAAAACAACCCCTTACTCTCCACATCCTCCATTACTATTCTAATCCAAACCAGGGCATCAGTTGCATGGATTACAACCACCTCTCCCCCCAACAGATGCATTGCTCACATCCTGTCAGCCTCCCTCTCCATATTCATTCTGCAGACAAAATGATCCTTTGCAGACATTTTATTCTGTTGCCCCTGCTTGAAATGCCTCAGTGACTTTCAACCACCTTTAGTACAAAGACAAACATTCTTTTTTCAAAGCCTACAAAGCTGAGCACCATCTGATAGTGCTGACTCACCTCCACCCTCTCCAGCTACGCTGACTTCCTGTGATGACTCATCATCATTAAGGATTCCCTTGCTGGACAGGACTTCATAAGCCTTGTTCCTTCCTATATTGGAGACACCTTTCCTTCCTCTTCTTCCCCTGCTATTGCTGCTGCTGCTGCTAAGTCGCTTCAGTTGTGTCCAACTCTGTGCAACCCCAAAGACCGGCAGCCCAACAGGCTCCACCGTCCCTGGGATTCTCCAGGCAAGAACACTGGAGTGGGTTGCCATTTCCTTCTCCAATGCATGAAAGTGAAAAGTGAAAGTGAAGTTGCTCAGTCATGTCCAACCCTCAGCAACCCCATGTACGGCAGCCTACCAGGCTCCTCTGTCCCTGGGATTTTCCAGGCAAGAGTACTGGAGTGGGGTGCCATTGCCTTCTCCGCTTCTTCCCCTAGTTAATGCCTATTCCTCCTCATCCATTTTACCAGGCTGACCTGGTAGAACTCTTTGACCTGGCTGACCCCATCTCTCTCCTTATCTCTGTCACAACATTACAGTTTATTTGATTATTTAATCATTATTTGAGTAATTATCATCTCCCCTCACAAAGACCACAACTCTTTCTATTTTTATTCTCTCTTTTATTCTCCTTTGTATCTTCCAACACCTAACACAGGGCCAGGATCATCAAATATAGCTTTTGAATTAGTTAATATAACATGTGCACAGGCTCAGAGAAAATTACACAAACTTGTGAAGCTGGAATGTAAGGTTGGAACCTCCAGAAGAGGGAACAGATGGAGAAAGTCAAGCCCGGAGAGACTGATGAGAGGCAGGGCAAATAGCCACAAGAAGTGCTAAAACGGAAAGTCCCAGCAGCCGTCTTGACAGGATCAAAATTGCATCACTCTGACATCCCTGCAAAGGCTACACAGGAAATGCAGCGAAGTCTAGAGACAGAGAAAGGATTTCAGCTCCTCAGCTATCTGGGAGGTGAATGACTGACCGAGAAAGAGAGACTAACAGTAGTGACAAGAAAGACTGGAGAAAACTGGGTTGATCTGAAAATCAGAAAATGAGGAGGACTCAACAAGACTGTTGGAGAAGGCAACGGCACCCCACTCCAGTGCTCTTGCCTGGAAAATTACATGGATGGAGGAGCCTGGTGGGCTGCAGTCCATGTGGTTGCAAAGAGTCGGACACGACTGAGGGACTTCACTTTCACTTTTCACTTTCATGCATTGGAGAAGGAAATGGCAACCCACTCCAGTGTTCTTGCCTGGAGAATCCCAGGGATGGGGGAGCCTGGTGGGCTGCCATCTATGGGGTCACACAGAGTTGGAAATGACTAAAGCAACTTAGCAGCAGCAGCAGCAACAACAAGACTATGGCCCTTTGTCTTCCAAATGAGGCTGCAATCACCTACTAATTTCAGCATCCTGGACCCTGTCTTTTCTGTCCCCAGAGAATTGAATGTACTGAAAGCAGCCAGATGCTCTCTTATCTTGTATATCCTCTTGACTCCAAGGGTCTTTGTAGGTCATGCTCCCTGATCCAGAACCTTGCTTCTGTATATTATTAGTTCTGTAGTTCCCTGCCGTGTGCTACATTATGCCATAAAGTAGAAAAAAAGAGTTCAAACATTTGAGGAACACTGTAGGCAATTAAAAAATTTAGCCTCCACAGATGAATGGATAAAGATGATGTCAAACATATATACAATGGAATATTACTCAGTCGTAAAAAAGAATTAAAAATGCCATTTGCAGCTACATAGATGGACCTAGAGAATGTCATACTAAGTGAAGAATGAGGCAAATAACATATGATATCACTTATATGTAGAATCTAAAATACGACACAAATGAACTTATCTATGACACAGAAACATATTCACAGACATAGAAAACAGTCTGTGGTTGCCAGGGGTAGAGGGGAGGGAAAGATTGGGAATTTGGGACTAGCAGATGCAAATTATAATTTATAGAATGGATAAACAACAGATTCCATTGTTTAGCAGTGGGAACTATATTCAATATCCTATGATAAACCATAGTGGGAAAGACTATGAAAAAGAATAGATATGTATAACTGAGTCACTTTGCTGTATGCCAGAACAGACAACATTGTAAGTCAACTACACTTCAATTTTTAAAAAATCAGGACTTAAAATGCTCTGATTAACACAATGAATAGGATTAAATGCTATTCAATAAATATACTAACGATATATAAGCACAAACTTTAGAAGCCCCAAGACTCTCCTGGGGGTGACTGTTCCATTTAAGAAGGGATTTTTCATCTGAATCTTAAAAGCTGAGTGAAGTTTAATGTACAGAGAACATGTGAAAGGCACAGAAGAGAACATCCCATGTAAATTCATGAGCTGTTATAATAATGTGACGTGATCAGATTTGTTTTTTTAGGAAAGTAAACCAGTCATTGGAGAAGGCAATGGCACCCCACTCCAGTACTTTTGCCTAGAAAATCTCATGGACAGAGGAGCCCGGTAGGCTGCAGTCCATGGGGTCGCTAGAGTCGGACACGACAGAAGGACTTCACTTTCACTTTTCACTTTCATGCATTGGAGAAGGAAATGGCAACCCACTCCAGTGTTCTTACCTGGAGAATCCCAGGGATGGGAAGCCTGGTGAGCTGCTGTCTCTGGGGTCACACAGAGTCGGACACGACTGAAGCGACGCAGCAGCAGCCGCAGCAAACCAGTCATATTGGTTTCCTTAGCCAGCTCTCGCTTTTCTTCCTCATTGGTACCATTTAGTATTACACTGTGAATTTCTTTTAGAATCTCTCTGGACCATCTTCACTTTTAGAGAAGAGCTAGCTACTAGTAGAAACAACAGGCTTTCCAGGTGGCTCAGTGGTAAAGAATTCGCCTGCTGACATAGGAGATGCAGGTTCAGTCTCTGAGTCAGGAAGATCCCCTGGAGTAGGAAATGGCAACCCGCTCCAGCATTCTCACTCAGGAAATCCCATGGACAGAGGAGCCTGGGGGCTGCAGTTCAGGGGGTCGCAGAGTCAGACACAACTGAGCATACACACGCACAGTAGAAACAACAGGATATCATGGATCCCACGCTTGTTTCTTTACACCAGATTGGTCTCTGAACTGAGCTGGTCTAGTGGGCGCTGGGTTGAGTCAGTAAATCTGGCACCAGGTCTTCAACAAGACAACTCTTTATTTATGAGGAAAGATTGCCCTTTGCTCACCAACTCCTATAATCACTTCAGGAGAAATTACAGCAGCTCAAAAGAAGCAAGTGTTCTAACAGGAATCACACAACCTCAGGTATCATATACAACATTAGGGGGAAAAAAGTGATTCTGGTTTTCACTACTCTTTAATTGCAAGCAAAGTATGCTGTGCTTCACCTTACTCATCCCCTCTTTCTAAAAGAAAAAGAAAAACCACATCTTAATCTAAGATGTAACTAGGACTTCCTGCCTTGAGCAGGAATCCAGGCCTTCCAACTTCAGCTGACTGAAGGCCTGTGCTTTGTGTCTGAGTGGCCATGAACTTCTACAGCCCCCAGGCTGTATACTCATCAGAACTTCTTCACACCCTCAAACTTCCATTATGGATAAATACCTGCAACACATGTTCTCCCTTCATATCCTTAACGGTTAAAAGAAGATAGAAGATAGAACTCTTAACCGTCCTATCTCCAAGAAACAGACTCATCCCCCAACCCCTAAGTATCAGAAACCAGGGATTTCTTAAAGACAGTGGGAGGAAAATGCTCGTTAATGAGCAATCGTCTCCTGGGAAACTCACAAATACACACCTACCCCATCATCATTCTCATTAGCCATAATGTCAAAAGGAAGAACTAAGATAGAAGGGTCAACAGCACTTTTCAGCCTCTGCCAGGAAAAGACAGGTTTTTTAGAGCTGAAAATGGTCCCTGTTGAAACTGTCATTTCCAGGTTACAGTTGGCAGGACCCAGAGCAGCAAGGAACCGACAGGAAATCACCAAGCCTGCTCCCAGCCGGCTCCCTGGGAATAGCAGGCTGCCTGTCAGCGTGCATCTCTGCCCACAGAACTGAGCAGCTGGGCGGCTGCAGCTCACACACCACCTGACAGCCCCCTCTCCCGAGGCTCCGTATTATTACAGCCTGCCCTTCTGCTGGCGTGGAATTAACTTGTTCTGACGCTGTGACAGTTCTGACGACTACACAGTTTGAGGCAAGGAGTCGGGTCACACACTGCTACATGCATGGGCTGTCACTAACTGTGCCACGAAAACCAGACAAAACCTTGTCAGGGGAGATCAACTCCTCTGGAGATAGAGGTAAGTGACTCGACTCGTGGCCCTCTTGTGAGGGGTTTGTTCAGTTCAAGGACAGGATCGGCTGACAAAGGGACCTGATGTTTCAGAAGGACACCATCAACCACGGCACAGGGACAAAGGCATAGATGCAGAAAGAGAAAAACACACTGGGACAGATGTGAGAGTGCTAAAGGAGAAGGGCTGCTAGGAGGTAGCCAGAGAAGATCGTGTCCTCACTTTTGAAAATCAATGGCGTAAATTCCCAAATCACACCAACTTCACAGCCATAAAACCTCCAGCAAGGAACGAAGGCAATCAACCTTGGTTTTGCTAAATACAGTATCTACTGCATGCCTGACAGCGTGCCAGGTATTAGAAAGGCTACAGAAACATAGCATGTGAGTCCCAGACTTGGCAACCTTACAATTTAGCTGTTGAGGTAAGACTCACTTTCATAAAAAGATGTAATGTGTTAAACATAACCCTCTTTCCCTAGGCCAGTATGCTCTGTGGGAATCTGAAGACCCAGGCTGAGCTCCAAAGAGAGACAGACTAAAAAACAGGGATGCCCAACAGGACGAAATCAGAGAGAAGTCACTCCAAAGCTCATCACACCTTCCTTGGGCTGCCAATGGTCATAATTTCAGCTATTCTTTCCTCTCTTTTTGGTTGTGCCTGAGGCAAGGCCCTCCAGGGTCCAGGCTAAGAATCAGCTGACTTGGTTTTCACACATCACAGTGGTGTGCTTAACTTACTCCCTCCTGGACGTGCTCACACTCCAAGATCCTGATAACTCTGGTAAGCCCCAGGTTTATCCTTCTGTCTCCTCCAACTCCTATCCAATCAAAACTCATGCAAGTTAAGTGATAGGAACAATGTGAGTATATGTCCCATGGCTGCCCAACTAAAGAGAATGGGCTCTGGGGCAGTTAAGTATTTATTAACTGTGTGACCTTAGTCAGTTTAATCTGTGTTTCCATTTTTCTTACTTGCAAGGACTTATGTAAAAAAGAGAAATTACATGGAAGTGCCCCACACAGTACCTGATATTTGGAAGACAATTAATAAAAGCTGGTTAGTTTTAATCCTTTAACAATGACACTGAATACCTAATTAAGTGTATATGGCTATACAGTCTCTAAGTCCTTAATTAATATAGTCAGTTCTCATTACTCACAGATTCTACATTTATGAATTCATCTGTTCACTAAAATTTACTTATCACCCCAAAATAAATACTCATGGAAAAATTTTGTGGTTGTTCACAGATCTACATAGAGTGGAAGAAAATTTGAGTCACCCAGGGCACACGTTCCCAGCTGAGGATGAACAAGGTGACTTTTGCCTTCTTTCAGCACTCATATTGTATGTAGACAGGTATCCTTTTCACAATTAATTTAGTGTCGCATCTTTCACATATTGGGGTACTTTTTTGGTGATTTCACTGTTTAAAATGACCCAAAAGCATGATGTTGAAGTGTTTCCTAGTGTTTCTAAGGGCATAAAGGCTGTGATATGCCTTCAGAGATAATACGTTTTTTATACACATTCCATTGAAGCATGAGTTATGGTGCCATTGGTCATGAGCTCAATGTTAATCAATTAACACTATGTATTAAATAATGTGTCTTTAAACAGAAACCCACACAAAACAAATTAATTGATTGGTTGACAGAAATGTGAACCAGGAGCTCACAGGCACCTAACTCTATTTCCTTTAGGAGCAGCAGTTCAGACTTTGCCAATTCAGCATTTAATGTCACTTTACAGAAAGCATCTGCCAAGAACAATGAGAATCAATATATATCCTTTCTTCATTTAATTTCCATATCCATCCTGTGAGGCAAAGGGGTAATCAGAAGGGTCACTAAATGCATCAAGACAAAGGAACAACTTTGTCTGAGTACTGAAGGATCTTAGAGCACAAAGGGCTGAGGTTTGTGACATTGTACAGGAGACAGGGACCAAGACCATCCCCATGGAAAAGAAATGCACAAAAGCAAAATGGCTGTCTGGGGAGGCCTTACAAATAGCTGTGAAAAGAAGAGAAGTGAAAAGCAAAGGAGAAAAGGAAAGATATAAACATCTGAATGGAGAGTTCCAAAGAATAGCAAGAAGAGATAAGAAAGCCTTCTTCAATGATCAATGCAAAGAAATAGAGGAAAACAACAAAATGGGAAAGACTAGGGATCTCTTCAAGAAAATCAGAGATACCAAAGGAACATTTCATGCAAAGATGGGCTCGATAAAGGACAGAAATGGTATGGACCTAACAGAAGCAGAAGATATTAAGAAGAGGTGGCAAGAATACACAGAAGAACTGTACAGGAAGGATCTTCATGACCCAGATAATCATGACGGTGTGATCACTGACCTAGAGCCAGACATCCTGGAATGTGAAGTCAAGTGGGCCTTAGAAAGCATCACTACAAACAAAGCTAGTGGAGGTGATGGAATTCCAGTTGAGCTATTCCAAATCCTGAAAGATGATGCTGTGAAAGTGCTGCCAGCACTTTGGAAAATGCCAGCACTTTGGAAAATGCCAGCAAATTTGGAAAACTCAGCAGTGGCCACAGGACTGGAAAAGGTCCGTTTTCATTCCAATCCCAAAGAAAGGCAAAGCCAAAGAATGCTCAAGCTATCACACAATTGCACTCATCTCACACGCTAGTAAAGTAATGCTCAAAATTCTCCAAGCCAGGCTTCAGCAATATGTGAACTGTGAACTTCCTGATGTTTAAGCTGGTTTTATAAAAGGCAGAGGAACCAGAGATCAAATTGCCAACATCCACTGGATCATGGAAAAAGCAAGAGAGTTACAGAAAAACACCTATTTCTGCTTTATTGACTACCAAAGCCTTTGACTGTGTGGATCACAATAAACTGTGGAAAATTCTGAAAGAGATGGGAATACCAGACCACCTGATCCGCCTTTTATGGCAGAAATTTGTATGCAGGTCAGGAAGCAACAGTTAGAACTGGTCATGGAACAACAAACTGGTTCCAAATAGGAAAAGGAGTACGTCAAGGCTGTATATTGTCACCCTGTTTATTTAACTTATATGCAGAGTACATCATGAGAAACGCTGGACTGGAAGAAACACAAGTTGGAATCAAGATTGCTGGGAGAAATATCAATAACCTCAGATATGCAGATGACACCACCCTTATGGCGGAAAGTGAAGAGGAACTCAAAAGCCTCTTGATGAAAGTGAAAGTGGAGAGTGAAAAGGTTGGCTTAAAACTCAACATTCAGAAAACGAAGATCATGGCATCTGGTCCCATCTCTTCATGGGAAGTAGATGGGGAAACAGTGGAAACAGTTCAGACTATTTTTATGGGCTCCAAAATCACTACAGATGGTGACTGCAGCCATGAAATTAAAAGACGCTTACTCCTTGGAAGGAAAGTTATGACCAATCTAGATAGCATATTCAAAAGCAGAGACATTACTTTGCCAACAAAGGTTCGTCTAGTCAAGGCTATGGTTTTTCCTGTGGTCATGTATGGATGTGAGAGCTGGACTGTGAAGAAGGCTGAGTGCAGAAGAACTGATGCTTTTGAACTGTGGTGTTGGAGAAGACTCTTGAGAGTCTCTTGGACTGCAAGGAGATCCAACCAGTCCATTCTGAAGGAGATCAGCCCTGGGATTTCTTTGGAAGGAATGATGCTAAAGCTGAAACTCCAGTACTTTGGCCACCTCATGCGAAGAGTTGACTCATTGGAGAAGACTCTGATGCTGGGAGGGATTGGGGGCAAGAGGAGAAGGGACGACAGAGGATGAGATGGCTGGATGGCATCACTGACTCGATGAATGTGAGTCTTAGTGACCTCCAGGAGTTGGTGATGGACAGGCAGGCCTGGCGTGCTGCGATTCATGGGGTCGCAAAGAGTTGGACACGACTGAGCGACTGATCTAATCTGATCTGAGAGCACAAAGGACCTTGGGAGAGAGGGGAGGTGGGTGGGCAGTGGAAATAGACAACATCTGTTGATTGCAAAGAGCTTCACTAGATCAGAGGATAAGGTGGTAGGTACTAGGGCTTTGTGGCACATTTATACTTCTATGAGGGGGTCTAAATTATTAATAAATCATTTGGGATGACTAGATAGATGACATGCATTCTTCTTTCCCTCGAATCTCTCTAATGAGCTTAAGCATTTGTATGGCATTTGTCTACAATTAGCATGAGAGTAGGTGATATGCTAAATCTGGGTTGAATTTCCAAAACCAAAATCTGATGATATATCAGAAACATCAGAAGAGTTTTTTCAGTCAACCTCTCAGCTAACTCAGGCAAGAAAGATGAAAAGATTCAATATGTCTCTATCTGGAAATCATCTCTTCCTTGCTTTCATTTCCTGCCCTAAACACACTCTCTCTTGGACAGCACAGGGATTTAAAGAACTCTAAATAAAATGCTTCTTTCAAGGAAGTTTAGAATTACTGTTTAGGGACAGGAAGGGAGCTTGATAGCCATCTGTTTCAATTCCCTCTATTTCAAACAAGAACTCTGAAGTTATGGGAGTTACTGTGACAGACTGGGAACTATAATCTATTTCCAACCCACAACCAAAGCCCGGTTAAGTGGACTTTCCATATCTATAATTATGACACATATGCAGATTTTCCAGGAGAGCTTTGGTTTTGAGGACATTTGGCCCCTTCATCGCTCTAAGAGTACTTGTATCTGTTAGTCTCTGGGTCAGATAATATGGTCACTACAATTATTATGCTACATTTTCTCTAACTGATAGCTAGACTTTAAGTTCTATCCTCCTGTGGCTATTCATCCAAGACTGTGTCTTCTCTTGTCACATCTGTATGAATGACCCCTAAGTCAAGAAAGAAATTCATAGAATTTTACAAGATCATTTAGTCCCTTTGTTTTACTGATAACGGTGAAACTGAGTCTCCAGGAGGCTAAATCATGACCAAAACACAGCTAGCAAAAGAGAGATTCTGAAAGTAACATAAGCCTCCTACAAATATTTTAAAAGTATAAAGAAATTGGTTAACATACTTGCTGTTTCAACATGATGATAGACCTAAGGCTTGCAAGAACCTCAGAAGAAGCATTACAAAACATACACAATACATTGGCAATGATGAAGACTTTCATTTGTCTTCCAGGTGAGAGGCTACAAGCTGGTTTCCTCAATACATAAGGCAATACTGACTGGGTTATATCAACATGAAAAACAAGTGCCCTGAATACCTACCTGCAAAAATAACCATGAAAACATTTACCAGGGGTTTATATAATAGAAGGAATACCTTGAACAAAATACAAATACCTGGTCTACATTTTAACAGTGCTTAAAAGTCAATTATCATTTCACACCAGAAGTGACAGCAGGGACACTGTCAGACTCTTAGTGATAAATAGACACAATAAGACTAGGCTTTTAGGTCATTTAGAATCTTCTCAAACTGCTAGGGGCCAGCAGATTACATGAGGTGAATAGTTGTTCTAAATGATTAAGAAGGCAAACAATAATTTGGCCTCCCTGAATCTGCGCCATTAAGGAAAAGCCTTGTTTAAAAGGCACACTGAGTTATAAATTAGGGGGTATCTGGCAATGGAAGTGCATGGATACTCTCATCACACTGCCCTCCCTCCACAAAGGACATGCTGATAACTGGGCTTTACATCTGCTTATACAAAATTGCTGAGTCACTTGCCACCACCTCTTCCTTGGTCTCAGTGACTCACAATTCTAGCCCTTCTAATCCATCCTACATTCTTTGGTCCAGGCATTTCTTCATGAAACATCATGTTACTCATTCCAGTCCCTGCTCAAAATCCTCAGTTACTCAGAGGAAAGCCAGAGTTAGGAAGTACCATCTGGGACAGGAGCCTATTCCTTCATTCTGTCTGGAGTGATGTCCCAAGATCTGGGGTCAAAGGAAGACAAAAAACAACCTGGAAGTCGTTACTATCCTACTGCAGCCCAATAAGCAGGTGGCCCTTATGCTTCAGTTTGCCTGGCACATCACAGTTTGGGCCTATTATTCCAGCTAGTAGCATCCCCTCCAGCTCTAAAACAGGCTCCAGTTTAGATGTTTAGAAATGTCATGATAACCTTAGTTCTGACTATTATGATGCCTTGTGCCCTCCACCAACAGAAACATTTTTTTTTACCATAAGTTACAGAACCCATAAGGAACCCATCAGTATGGTGCATCATAGTCCTCTGACCTCATCCTCCACCTGACACTGAATAATCAGCCTGAGAGTGAGGAGGAAAGAGCATGAGGATGGGCAGGATCAACCAACCAGCTAGTAAAAACTTCATCCTCTGTCCTGAGGTTGCATTCCATGTTTTCCCTATGTGCCCTTGGAACCTGTGATTCTCCATCTGCAAACACAGAAGGGCTCAGGTTTTACAAGACGTCTTGATGCACGTCTGCCTCCTGCCTGTCCAGCCATCACTAGGTTGGCACTAAGTAACCAGAATTATACCAGCACCTGTAATAGCCAGGGGAGAGCTTTGAAGGTATAACTTTTATTGTAGGTTTGAAGGTATAACTTTGCTGAATCCTGGAATAATTAAAATCCAAATCCTGATGTTCAAATGCCCCATGTATTCCTACTGAAGTTCTTCTAACAAAAAAGGAATTTTAAGAGCATAGCTTGGAAATAAATATTTATAATCCTTTGATCACACAGCTATTAACTTTTTGTATATTCCCTCCCAATCTTTGTCATGTGTATAGCATTTTTATAGTCTCCATTACACCATACATTTAATTTTATATGATGCTTTGATCAAAACTACTTTTCCAAGTTGTAACATAGAGTTACCAAGTGTAATTGCAGGAGCTTCGCAAAGGTTTTTTTGAATTGATAAATAATAATTTAATAATTTCTCTGGTTTTAATATTTTGCTAAGCTCTGAGAATGCTATGCTATGCTACGCTAAGTCACTTCAGTCGTGTCCGACTCTGTGTGACCCCATAGACGGCAGCCCACCAGGCTCCCCCGTCCCTGGGATTCTCCAAGCAAGAACACTGGAGTGGGTTGTCATTTCCTTCTCCAATGCATCAAAGTGAAAAGAGAAAGTGAAGTCGCTCAGTCATGTCTGACTCTTAGCGACCTCATGGACTGCAGCCTACCAGGCTCCTCCGTCCATGGGAGGAGTACTGGAGTGGGGTGCCATTGCCTTCTCCATAATAAAGTTAAAAAATAAAAATAAATGCTTTTTACTGAGTAAAATATTTTTGACTCTTTTTAAGATCAAATTTCAACTGTTAAAATAAATTTAAATAGCTCTAGTACCTTTTTCATACATTCATCACAAACTTGAAGAAAATAAAGAAAATGGCAAATAAGAGAGAAAAGACCAGAAAAGGAAGTGGGGGAGGGGGGAACGGAGGGGAAAAGAGAACAGGAAGATAAGCAGAGGGAAGGACTTATAATTACAAGGATAAATTGAAGGTCTTACTTCTGTTCTGACATTTGCTTCATGTAAATGATGAAAATACCACACAAATTCATTTGAATACATGTCAAGTCTCTCCATGAATTATAATAAATGTCAGCATCATTCTAATATTTAAAAACAAAAGCTATCTATAACTCAGACATGACCCTTTCCCTATTGTCTACTCCATCATGTAAAATATCCATTGCCTGGCCTTTAAGGCCTTATATACTCCAGCCCACAGAGCCAAACCAATTTTTCTGCACACAGAATTTCATCTCTAATCAGAAAGACATCCTGGGAAACAAACACAGAGAGGCTGCAGTTTCAGCCATGGAGCAGTAGCTTACATCAGAATCTGACTCCTACAACTAAGAATTAAAAGTCTCTGGACAAAATTATTAAAAACAGAAAATGATCCATAAGCCCTAGAGAATAACTAAAAGTATGCATAAACTGGAGGGCAGTTTATGCATACTTGAATGCATACATTTATGCATACATTTCTTCCTTGAAATGGAAGAACTGAACCAAGAGAGAGCATCCCTTTTACAGCTTTTCTCTTAAGTGAACTCCTTGGCCCAAAGGATGTTCAGGTAGAACTTGATGTTTGAGAACAGAGTCCAGGGCCTCCAGAGTAGCTGGAGATTAAGAAAGGAAACCCAGAAAATGAAAGCATCAAAGAAAGGAATCCCTCAATCTGATATATACACTATTCTCAAATCATTGGCTGACTTTGTTACATCTACACAGGAAGACTACAGAAATCCAGCAGAAAGCAACAGCTGGAAGGCTGGTGATGAGCAGGAATATTTGGTGCTGCTCACTGAAGAGTAGGAAGTTTAAAGTTGGAGTGTTTCCAAGTTATAAGCTTTTGGTAACAAACACCTTGGTCTTTCCACTGAAATCCAAGGAGGACATGTCTTAGGATTGACTTGTATGTCTCTGAGGTATTAACCCCATCAATACAAAGGGCAAAAGTAAACACACCCATCTTAATAAAACAAAGCCTCTATAAGTTCAGCCAATAACTTCATTACCTAGAAGAATGTTAACTTACTATTCCAAGATTTCATAGACTTTCAAGCAGAATTTTTTTAAAAATTTAAACCACATATATAAACATCATAGTTAAGCAGCTGAAAACCAAAGGTAAAAAGAAAATCATAATAGCATTCAGAGAGAGAAAAAAAGAGCCTCTTGGTAAAAGTGAAAGATGAAAGTGAGAAAGTTGGCTTAAAACTCAACATTCAGAAAACTAAGATCATGGCATCCAGTCCCATCATTTCATGGGAAATAGATGGAGAAACAGTGGAAAAAGTGGCAAACTTTATTATTTGGGGCTCCAAAATCACTGCAGATGGTGACTGCAGCCATGAAATTAAAAGACGCTTGCTCTTTGGAAGAAAATCTATGACCAAGCTAGACAGCTTATTAAAAAGCAGAGATGTTACTTTGCCAACAAAGGTCTGTCTAGTCAAGGCTATGGTTTTCCAGTAGTCATGTATGGATGTGAGAGTTGGACTATAAAGAAAGCTGAGCACCAAAGAACTGATGCTTTTGAACTGTGGTGTTGGAGAAGACTCTTGAGAGTCCCTTGGACTGCAAGGAGATCCAACCAGTCCATCCTAAAGGAAACCAGTCCTGCATATTCATTGGAAGGACTGATGCTGAAGCTGAAATTCCAATACTTTGGCCACCTGATGTGAAGAACTGACTGACTGGAAAAGACCATGATGCTGGGAAAGATTGAAGGCAGGAGGAGAAGGGGATAACAAAGGATGAAATGGTTGGATGGCATCACTGACATGATGAACATAAGTTTGAGTAGGCTCTGGGAGTTGGTGATGGACAGGGAAGCCTGGCATACTACAGTCCATGGGGTCGTAAAGAGTCAAACACGACTGAGCAACAGAACTGAACAGGGAAACAATAAATAATAAAAAAGAATATTGAGTTCTCATAATAACAGTGGAGGCCAGAAGACAATAGAGTATCATTTTAATAACAGGATAAGGAGAAAAGGGGAGAAATCTATCAACTTAGAATTTGATATCAAGTGAAAATATTTTTTGATGTTTCATGATACTTCATGACACTGAAAACTGATAAAGACATTCATCACCAAAAATTATAAGAAATGATAAAGAAAATTATTTCAAGAGAAATGAAAGCAAATGGAAACTCAGATCCATAGGAATGAATAAAGAGCACCAAGAATAATAAATATATGAATAATTATTAATGAATTTTTTTCTTCTCTTAATTTTCTGGTAGAGGTATTAAATTGTGCCTTTGCTTAAGAAAAAGTTGACAGTCTCTCATAAAGTACACATCTGATCTATAAATGTGTGTACCTAGTATTTCCCTAAGAGTGATGAACACGTATATCCACAAAAATACTTCAAAGAATGTTTATTATTCATGACTCATAACTGCAAAAACTAAAAGTGATCCAGATGTCCATCAACAGGTAAATGAATAAACAAAATTGCGGTATATTCAATTAATGGAATACTATTCAATAGTAAAAAATGAGTTACTGGGACTTCCCTGGTAATCCACTGGTTAATAACCTGCCTGCCAATGCAGGGGGCAAGGGTTCAGTTCCAGGTCCAAGAAGATCCCACATGCCACTGGGCAACTAAGCTCATGTGCCACATTACTGAAGCCTCCAGTCCTAGAGCCCATGCTCCACAACAGTAGAAGTCACCACAAGAAGTAGCCCCAGCTCATCACAACTAGAGAAAACCCTGTGCATTAACGATGACCCAGCACAGCCAAAAATAAAAATAAAAAAGAATGAAGTACTGACAAACAACATGGATAAATCTCAAAAACATGATGAGTGAAAGAAACTGGATTCACAAGAATACATAGTGTATAGTGAAAGTCGCCCAGTCACGTCCGACTCTTTGCGACTTCATGGACTACACAGGCCATGGAATTCTCCAAGCCAGAATACTGGAGCAGGTAGCTGTTCCCTTCTGCAGGGGATCTTTCCAACCCAGGGATAGAGCCTGGGTCTCCCGCATTGCAGGTGGATTCTTTACCAGCTGAGCCACCAGGGAAGCCCACATACATAGTGTGTGATCCCACTTATATTAACTCCTAGAACAAGAAAAACTGGTTTATGGAAATGGAAATCAAAAAACTGAGTACTCTGGGAGGGAAAATGACTGGAACTGGAAGGAAACTTCCTAGATGATGGAAATTTTCTTTATAATGATGGTAGTCAGGCAAGTACACACATTTAACAAAACCCATCCAACTGTACTCTTAAGACCTGTGCATCTCATTGTACATAAATTATATCTGTACTAAGAGTCTTGAATCAGCATTGTCCATCTTCCAGAAATATGTTTATCTGCTTTGAGATTAGCCCATCCACACTCTCCAAAAGCTCTTCCTCCTCCATAAAGCATTTCTTGACAGTGCAAGTTTCCATGGAGTTCTCTCTGCTCTCAAGCAGTCTGTGTGTTTTCGCTTTATCATCCTGTAACAGATGGCAAGTTTCTTGAGGGCAGGAACTGTACTTTATGCACAAATGTCAGTGCAAGGGCAAGAAGATGGTTTAGCTCATCCAATGGGCAAGGCACCCTCCTGAGTGTTCTCGTGTGAGTGAGAAATTCTCAGGTGAGTAAGGCACAGATTCAACCCTGGAGGCACACCCCCTCCAGTGTTGCAGGTACACAATTCATCATGATCCTAGGAAAACTGAGAAAACAAGAAAAGAAAAGCATCCTGTGAGAAGTGGGGATGGAAAATCAATTCCAGCTTAGGAGATCTGGAAGTTCCCACTGAAGAGGTCTGAATTCAATCAAGATATCAAAAGGAAAAATAATACTTCCCACTTACGTAATGCTTATTACACGTCGGGCATGGTGCTAAGTATTTACACACAGCATGTCATTTGATCCTGATAAAAATTCTATGAGGTCTGTGCTGTTTTCTCACATTATCAATGATGAACTGGTCTTAGAAATCATCCAACAAGGCCACAATAGCTAGTAAGTGTCCAGTAAGTGGGTTTAGGCACAAAGATGCCAAACACTGGGACTTGATGCCACTGCTCCATATTAACAGGGAGAAGAAGAGGACTGAAGTATTTCACAACAAAAAGACAAGCAAGTCACAGAAGAGAGTGCACGGAACTGTACCATGTGATAATTACAAAGCTGGAGACAGACAACCTTAAAGACCAGGTTCAAATTTTTGGACTGTTTCCTCCATGCCGTAAGTACACTCTGTTTGAAAGCTCTTCACTGGTAGGTTTCGTAAGTAATAAGTCAAGGGATCATTTTCTAAGAAATCCTTAATATAGTTAGCTGCTGCTGCTGCTAAGTCACTTCAGTCGTGTCCGACTCTGTGCAACCCCATAGACGGAAGCTCACCAGGCTCCCCTGTCCCTGGGATTCTCCAGGCAAGAACACTGGAGTGGGTTGCCATTTCTTTCTCCAATGTATGAAAGTGAAAAGTGAAAGTGAAGTCACTCAGTCATGTCCAACTCTCAGCGACCCCATGGACTGGAGCCCACCAGGCTCCTCCGTCCATGGGATTCTCCAGGCAAAAGTACTGGGGTGGGGTGCCATTGCCTTCCCCGAATATAGTTACCTAGGAAACTTAAAAGAATACAGTTATCCTGTTGTCTGTGAGACTGCTTGCTTCTCTCATGGTTCAGTGGTAAAGAATTCACCTGCAATGCAGAAGACCACCCACAATGCAGGACTGGGTTCAATCTCTGTGTCAGGAAGATCCCCTGGAGGAGGAAATGGCAACCCACTCCAGTATTATTGCCTGGGAAATCCCATGGAGAGAGGAGCCTAGTGGGCTACAGTCTATGAGGTCGCAAGAGTCAGATATGACTTTGGGACTAACCCACCCACTAAACCACCGCCACCAGTATTCCATATATAATCATACTCCTTCAGGGCTTCTCTGGTGGCTCAGACTGTAAAGAATCTGCCTGCCAATACAGGAGACCCAAGTTGGATCCCTTGGTTGGGAAGATCCCTTGGAGGAGGAAATGGCAATCCACGCCAGTATTCTTGCCTGGAGAATACCAAGGACAGAGGAGCCTGGCAGGCTGCAAAGAATCAGACATGACCTAGCAACAAACACACACAATGTTAGACTCAGGGCAGTGTCTCCAATGGAATGGGTAGTTCCTTTGGGGAAAGCTTTCTGAATTCTTTGTAGTGGAGTGGAGGTTGGTTAGAGCTGAATTCAGGGAGGCTGAGAGTGAGAGCAAATTAGCCTGAGGATACCCCACTCAAGTATGGATGAGTTTCTCTCACTTATCTAAACTTATTTGGATGCTATATAAATGAATCTAATGCTAACTTTTTTGACAACATAAATCAGTGACATAGACCAACCACAGTGAATTCATGGGAACAGAGGCCTCTCATGAGGCTGTTTTTGTAAAGAAGAAACAAATTACAATGTGATGAAAAAGAAAAAGAGACAATGCCCCAAGAGTCTAACATTACCAGAGTTTTATTTTCCCCTTTGAAGGTTTATAATTGTATTCAAATAGGAGAGAGACAGACAGTAAGTTATTCTGAAGTTTAATTGCAATGAAAATGTTCATTGGTCAAAACCATAACAGTTGATGAATGAATGCCCATACTAGTCATCTGTACATCACACAGAATATTAAAGTTAAAGGGTGTGCCTTATCACATGCTTTAGACTGATTGTTCCCTCTCTCTATTTAGACATCAATTTGCAAAAATAATTATATTTATTTGAATTCAAAGCTTTTGGTACTGTTGTTGACTGAAGCCCTTGAAATGCGTGCTGATTGCAGTGCCAACATAATGTACATTAGCAGAGAGAGCAAGTATTATACAATACCCTTAAATCAGAGAGAGTTACAAGAGGCTAATAATGAAGATGAAGTAATGCTGCGAGTATTAGCCTTTTATTCTGAACTCAAGAAATGCATTAGAAAATAAGTTTTAAGAATAGGTCACAGAGAATGTAAATGTAAAGCAGAAGAAAGGAAAGGGGGAAAAACCCTCCTGGACTAAAGAAGGAGACCTGGAGAGAAGGAGAGGAAACAGGCCATACCTTAAGAGGATACGAATAATTTAGAGAAAAGAAAGGAAGAGCCTCCAGAAAGAAGTGCTGTCCATTTAGATAGAGTGCAACAGCTTCCACAATAACCAAGAGGACCCTGTCTGCAGTCTCTAAGAAGCATTTGAATTTGAAGGCACATTTATATGAAAATCTTCAATACTGCATCCCCATACCATGCTCTTAACTAACGCATCCTTTCTACCAACAGTTTCATTTCCAAAAGCCAAGAATAACCTATGTGAAGCTGTGACTCAACATTTTTAAATAGACCATGGTGGAAAATAAATAAGTAATGAAATCTTTACAAGGGAAATAAGCAAGATGTAAGCTAAGGCCCAGGGAAATATTAATTGACAAACTTTGTGTCTTGTGCTGAAGGTGGACTTTAAATCTGGTGCTGGGCTTTACATTTTTGTCAATCTTATTAATGTCTGGCTTAATAGAAGACAGCTGGACTCCCATTTGTGCTTCTACATTCCATCTGTCGTGATAATCATGTGTGTAGCCCCTGGAAAACTCCACTGTACACCCATGAGACAGTGAGAGTTCAAAAGTAAAATACCATCTTTGTATTATGGGGAACACAGTCTTTCCCTCAGGACTTCCTCAATAGGTCTCGCGGACCCCTATGGATCTCTGAAAGACATTTTGAGAACTACAAAGTTACAGCAAAAATGAGTCCTATTAAAACAAAAGCAAAGATTACTCAAGAGGTACATGGTCTTTCAAAGAGTGAGTTCTGAGAGAAACACATTTCCTTCGATCTTAAAGGGAGAGACATGTAACAGGGTATACGCCAGCTCAGCCCATCCCCATAATGAATGCAGCAGTGAGTGGCATATGATTAGCCATTCAGAAGGGAGATATACATACATTCCCTATTTCCCATAATTTATAGCTTCTGGACAAAATGTGAGTTAATGAAATTGATGCTTCCTGTAATTGATGTCAAGTGCATTCTGTAATTATGTTTTGTGGTCTGTGACTTTTATGAGCTTACACCATAAAACAATTAACAACTCCATAAAAATAATGCTTTGACATTTTTTTTCACTTAAAGCCTTCTGCTCTAGCCATGCTATCAAAAAAAAAAAAAAAAAGATACAGTACACAGTACCACTAAACCATGATTTTTCACTATCTGAATAAGATTATTTCTCTTATCTCCAAACTATTCTAATATGTTTTTATTTATAAATTCTTAATATAAAAATGTCTTAGCAGTTATGAGAATAACTTTGGAGAAAGGCATGCCTGCATTAGAATCCCAACTCAACTTTTTATTTGTTTTGTAACCTTGGACCCTTTCTTTGACCTCTTGAAGCATCAATGTTCTCATATGTAAAATGAGAGTCATAATAGCAGCTATCTCATTATGTCAGTGTGAGAAGTAAAAGATGTACAGGTAAAAATATCTTAGCACTTAAAAAACAGCAAAAACATTAATTATCATTAACTGTGGTTATTACACAATATTCCCTCTCTGGATCACTCTTCTGGTACCATGGTCAAAAGCATATTATGAGCCCAAAATAAAGGTGGGAAGTGATAGCAAAATGTAGAACAAGGGAAGGGGAGGCCAGAAAATATACAGCAGTAGAACGAGCAACTTAGAACTGGGGCCAAGGAGCAGGGAGGCTCTGAGGATCCTCATGTCTGAGCACTTTCCATCCTTCCACAGGACACACAGTGAATGCAGCCACCACTGAGTCTCTGTGCCTGGGTTTCTATTTACTGTGAGTCTCTGTGATGATGGATGAACTGCACTGATGAACTGCTTTTGACGAGCACAATGCCACTAGATTCCTCCAGGGGTCATGACTCCCAACAACCCTAGGGTGATTAGATTAAGCATTATTGATAATACTCATTTCTCTTTTCAGCAATTATTTTAGGAATTAGGAATTCTGGTTTATATCCCAAGAGAGAAAATCAGCTTTGGGAGGAGGAAATGTAATAATATGGATTATTGTTCATTAAATATTCACTACCCAACTCTTCCCACTTTGAGTAGAGTTTACATCTCCATCCCACTTGTGTGAGACTTGCCTATGGAACTTGCTTTGGCCAGTGGAATTCAGTAGATGGCTAGTCACAGGGCTTAAATGTGCACATACAGTGTGACTCAGCTCTTATTCAAGTTTATCTGCCATCAGAAGAAATGTGTCTTTAGTAATAGCTGTCCTTCAGTCCATGTCCCAAAACAAACACCAGTGAAGCAGACCTGAAGCCAACCCAGAGCCTAGAGCTATTCCCAGAAGCCCCTGTAAACTAAAGTAGATCTGCCCAGCCTACAAGAGCCAAACCACAGCTGAATTATAAGTATAAACATATATACTTTTTCTTTACTACAAATGGGTACTCTGTTACTATTATTACTATGGCAATAGCTGACTTATACAACTGGTTGGGCAGAGTATCTGGGAAAGATATGTCTAACTCTTAAAAAGAGACATACCAGAAGAGAATGGATGTGACACCTGGACCTGCTGCAGCTATCTTATAACCACGAGGAAGGCAGCCTCCCACTAAGGAAGCCCTGACCTTGGTAAGCCTCCTGATGATGGAAGGCCTGTTGCTTGCCTTCCCCATTAGGAAATTTTTTTTTTAATATTCTGAATGTTTAGGCCAGTTTAAGACATATATCTCTATTTAGTACAGGAATATTCTGATATTTTTGTTTTATTAAAAAAAACCAATTACACAATGCAAAGAAAGTATAAATACACACTGCTGGCAATAATAGGATAGAGATATTATCTAATACCTTAGAATTTTGCTTTCTATGAGGGTTGTCTTGGTGCCTACTGATGTCAGTCTGGTTTCTAATCTTCTTTTCCAATGAGATAATTATTATATTTTTGAAGAAGATCTGGACTGTGTACTCATGAGCATCTGGAAGACCAAGTTACTATATATTAACACTAAGGATTTTCACCAGGCAACTGTCACTTAGAACTAGGGCATCTTATGATGTATGGGGAGCTTGAAGGGATGGTCCTGGGCTCATCAATGAAGCTATGAATTCTAGTTTTCTCATCTGCTAAATGAGGTCCCCTTTTACTGGAGTTCCTATCAGCTCTTAAACCACTGTAACTGAGTTTCTTATAGGGAGCTGATGTGCCCCTAAGGCCTCAGTGTAACACACAGCAGCCTCCCATAACATCAAGCCTCCATGGACCTCTTGGGCCCCAAGACCTCAGGTCAGCTGAGTGTGTACCAAGCTGGTGTGCCTGAACTTCCCTGCAATCCCTGCATATGTTTGGCTTCCTCCCCCATCCTCCCAGTGTTGGTTTCTCTATGTTCCCTCTTCACACTCAGTGCTGCACCCCCACTGACACTCCCTGTGATGCAGAATGGTCTTCTAGAATTGCTGCCCCAAGTGGTGAGGACCAAGTCTGTCTGAACTTTTCCACCCCACCTTTCTCCTAGAAATCCTCTTGTCCACAGCTATCTGAAGACACCTGACTCCTGCCACCCCAGCTGATGGCCTGCACAAAAAACACCTGGCCTGGAGCAACAGATGTTCTTGCCGGTATTCCTCCAAGCCTTAGAGTATGAGATGCAATGACAGGGAAGGGGGGAAATATACTTACTGAAGCAAACAAGATTGCATGACAATTTTGTTTGCAAAAGCCCTACTACCCAGTTCGTGAAAGCAACTTTCAGTTCCCCACCTTACAGTGACATGAGATACACTCATTCAACCAAGAAAGCCTGGGAAATACAGTAAAATTATAACATCCTCTGTCACTGGAAGCTCTTACCACTGGAAAAACAAATTGATTTTGCCACTAGGTTTGGTCTGAAGAAGGAAGGAAAAAAAAATGACTCCTAGATTTTCCCCAGACTGACTGTCCACTCCTGTCAAAACACCCTACATATTTTCATTCTGTAACTCAGTGGCCAAGGCATTCGTGGTGCCTGTCTCACTTATATTCTCTGGTCTTGACTGCCACTTCCACAGTCTGAAGTAGACTGAAGATTGAGAGGATAATCAGGAGATTCCCACACCACCAGACAAGGACAGTGCGCTGGCAGGCTGAAGTCCCATCAAATCACATAACACCCCCCACCCCCACAGTATTTAGGCATCAGTTACTGCTGACAGTTTCCCCAGTCCAGGCTTGCTCCTTTTGTGGGGAGGTCAGCATGCCTGATGCTTTCTGTCCAGGTCTTCTGAATACTAGGAATTTTTCTATCATTAACACACACACACACACACACACACACACGTTTCCAAATGTATCAAAGGGGACCATAATTATCTGACTACGATCTGTCCCACTTGGGGATTCTACCAGCCCTTTTTTGAAGTCTCTGAACTATTCCCAAGTCTTTTCTGCCTTTCAGTAACCTTCTGTTCTCAGTTAAGTATCCAGATTTCACCTATCTAGAAAATGTGTACTAAACCCCTACTATGCATAACTTGTACACTTATTATTAGATTCTTCCTTAGATCCTGCAATTAGCGACTGCCAAACTTGCACAGCTGCCTTCTCCACCCTGCCAGGGTCAAGAACATATGCTTAAATACATAAAAAACATTCTTGACACTCTGTCCTAGAGCTTAATTTTTAATTTGCTGCAAATACTACACAAAAATAATTGAATTGAGCTGTTAAATCACATTTTTATAGCTATCCTTCACTTCCTAGAACACAAAGACTTTCTTTTTCTCATAAAGACACAACAATCAGAAATCAAAAAATCATATATGCCCCCAAGTTGATCAGTTTTCTTCCTTGAACTTCAATGACAAGAGAATCATTTGCATCAAGGAGTATCTTTCATTCTCCCATTAACCAGGAATAAGCCATTCCAAAGGCTTCTTAAACCTTGGCAGATTTCCCCCATAAAAGCCAGAGATTTTCACCAAAAGTAAATTACAGGAACATGTAACTTGACTCTGTCTCTCTTAGAAGAAATCCGTATTTTTTTACTTGGAATGATAAGGCCTTCACCTGCTCTAAAGCCATCTATCTTATTTAGTCTCTCCCATATTTCTATCATATAGTTTTCTACCAATGTAACTATCTGAAATTACTTTATTAATGTATATAATTGGCTACACTTAGGATGAGTAAGCTCCTTGAAAGCAGTGAGCATGCCTACCTCGTGGTCATTTGTTCAGTACCCAGCAGAGCTCCAGGCAATAGTACGTGCCCAATAAGTATTTTTTATGAATAAAGAACAGATGCCTGGCTCTTCTTTAGCTTTTGTCAACATACTTAGGGGAGGTAGACAGCATCCTTAATTTCAGTGATTTCTGTTCTTTCCATTGGCAAGGCCTCAACCACAGCTTTCTTGATCACCCTCCTGGAACTGCTCATGACTATCATTATTCCTTTATACGCTTTTTAGAAACCAATGAGCTCATTGAACTTCTGTGCATTAAAGAGCTTGGTGAACCACCGCGAAGTGTGGCCAGGGTTGTCCCAAGCTGAAGCTGCTGCAGTATAGTTTACTGCATGAGATTTTTCCTTTCAAGACACAAGATCTTCCATCTAAATAAATGCCTAAAAGACATCTCCACCTTCCTTTACTTCAATAACCACAAAATATAGTACTGAACTTTTATGCACTTTTAAAAATTTTACGAGATCAGAGGTCTTTCTAGTTCTTTCTTAAGAGCTCAGTGTGTGAATAATAACTCAGAATTCTTTCATGCATTTTTTCATCTATGGATTCATTAAGGATTAACTTGCAACTATGGTTTAATATAACTTTAAAGTCAGAAGATGCCTACTTTGTTGTTTACATCTGTAGCTTGTTCCTTTGGTTGTGAAATAGCATCCATTGTATGGGCATTTGAATTATTATCAGGTTATACAAAGATAAGTAAAGCTGCTATGAACATTAGAAATAAGTGAATAAGTAAAATTGAAAAGAACTTATTTTCTGGGAAAGAGCAGATTTCAATTACCCAGGTAGGCTTGCCTTCAAGATGGGGTCAAAGAGATGACACAGAAAATGAACGCAGTGGGGGTGGTAGCAGCTGTCCTTACAGTCTGAGTTGTTCCTCTAAGTGTGGGGCACTCAGCACCCTGTTCTTCCCATCAAGAGTGACAGACAGATGGGGACACCATGACTCATAGTACCAGCAAATGCTCAAGCTCTTAGACTTCAGCTTGTCCACACCTCTGCTATATGCTGGCCTGAAATGTTTTGGCCATGGAGGAAAAGGCCAGTGGGAAGGGGGAGTCATCGCACAAAAACAGAATTTCTCTTGCCACTGCCCCTTTCACAGCTGGAGCCAGCAGTGTATTTTATCGCCTGGGATCACAGAGGACTCAGACTCTGGAAGAGGTGTTGGCTCCTGTTCCTTTCACTAAAAGTCATGGTGAGGTCTCAATCCACTGAATAAACAGAAGCACAAATCCAGTTTGTCACAGGGAAGGGGAAGGCGTGAGTGTGAGATAAAACCTCTGGAATCTGTCACTGAGAAGAGGGGGAAAAAAGCAAGGCAACTATAAAAACACATGTGCTGATCCAGATCCATGTTTTCTTCTTACTGATACCCCAGGAAGTTCAATTCATTACTACTATGAACTAAAGGGCAAGGCGAGCTGGCTAAAAACACCAGTACATTTTGTGCTTGGGAGAAGGCACAAGCAGTGTGATTTCAGCTCCTTTTCAGAGGCACGGATGGAATATTTCAGAAGGCTGTGTTGCCTTTGTTACTAAGAAGCTGTACATCATCAAAGGAGGCAGTGAAAGGCCATATTCCCACAGGGTCTCACCCTCCTTTCTATGCAATGCCTAAACAGGCTCGTTTATTCCCATCTTATTCGTTTCCCTCTAGCTGATACCAATGACCCCCAAAATGTTCAGCTCCCAAGTTAATGCACATTTACAGCCAGAGAGTATTTTCCTGGCACTGAATTTGGGAATGAGGAGTGGGGAGGGAGAAAGGAGGTAATTTAAGTTGCTCTTTTGTTGGAAGGGAGGGGAGTAATTCTTGCTTCTATCAGCAGCTTGCTGAGTCTTGCCATCATTCCTACCCCCTTTTATTTTATTTATCTCTTTATGGCCTATCTGATAATGCTATAACCATTTCCTGTTGTATCCTAGCTGAGGAAGCTTTCTCCAGGCCCAAGAGCAAATCAATAAAAGCAAGCCATAGCGATTCATAAAAATAAAATTGTCATCATTATTGTTCAATTATTGCTGTGTCTGTGGAAAGAATCTCAAGACCTGAAGGTTTCTCAGCTAATATTTATAATCTGCGTTGAATGGTGCTAATGAATGAGTGGGTGTGCATTAGACTGAAATGCGATGGTGTTTGATTTATACCAAGTCCAGGTCTGATTGCTAATGTTAAATCCATTAAAGTGTCTCTTAGATCTGCTTTAATGTACTCCCCTGCATATAATAGAGCTTAAACATACCCGTTTACTTAGCTTTTCATTATTGGTTGAATATTTGTCTTTATTACATTATCCCCATGATAAATTTGACTTATGATAGTTTAAAAAACAGCTCTTCGGCAAAGCTAGGCTTTTAAGAAGCTACAGAAGTAACTCCAGATTCCCCAGCCTTCCCACACATAAAACAGCAGAATATCCCCAAATAATTATTTTTTAAAAGTTCAAACTGAAATCCGAGAATGTCCGAGATCACAAAACCCAGACGCTCCAGGGAAGAAGAACTATTTCATCCTGGAAGGGAAATAACAAACAGAGGTATGAACGCTAGCTGCCTAAGCTGACACCTTTGCAGGGTCTCTGGGATGGAAAGCTTTTTGTATTTCTTTAAAATGCTTCTCCCCAAAGGAATCCATAAAGCACAAGTGTAAATAGGGACAACAGGTTGAAAAGACTTAGGCATAATCATCGAGAGTCCCCTCTAAGGTCAGCCGTTTCACTGGGATTCTGCAAAGGACAGTGAGGATGAAATACATCCGCTGCCTACACTCCCCGGCTTTCATCTACAAGACTTTTCCATTCACAGCTGAGGCAGTCCCAGGCGGCAGGCGCCAAGCCAATTTGGGGTCTATTTCTGAGCCTCTCGCCTTCCGTGGTTTACTGACTTTACTTGAAACTTGGCTCTCTGCTAAGTCTGTGTTTGGTGATGTGTGTCTGGATTAGGATGAGGTACTTCCTGTTTATTTCTGACAACGCTGCCACTACTTCCACTCTTAGCACCCGTATTCACCCTCTTACAGAAGACCCAAGACAAAATGAGGCAAAACCAGGCTCTGGACAAAATGAGGCAAGATATATAAATAGGTGAAATAAATAAATCCCATTGATAAAGTAGCTAAATGTGAACTGCAAAGTAGTAGGGAGGGATTCCCTAAATACCTTCATTGTTATTTAGTTCCTACCCAGGATGTGGACAAGACGGTGCTAAACAAAGGGTATTGAATATGCCCATGCTGGGCAGCATGGCAAACATGGAGAATAGGCCACACAGTTCCTCCCCTCAGATAGTCTATAGCTCTATTTTGTTTTGTGGAGGAAAGTGAGAAACATATACTAACTTGGATAACCAGGAATAAATAAGCAATATAAAATCTCAACTACTGCCAATACTCATGCAACGGTTGGGGATATAACAGGCTGGTCCTTGCAGGGTTTTTGGAGAGTAAGATGGGCTCAACACAGACTGTGAGGGAGAGGCTTTCTGGGAGAGGTGGGGAGTGAACCACAGCAGTAGAGAGATGTGCGCTGATGCAACAAAGTGTAACGGCAGAATCATATTTCAAAACTGGAACATAAATAAATGCAGGCACAAATAAAATTACCAAAATCCCAGTATTCATCACACATTTTCATTGAACCGGTACCTTTAGTACCACTAGCGCTAAATACTGACATATTTTGGGTTTACATAAACAAATCTAACCCCACAAACTGGATCTACAGTCAACTCTATTTTTGATGGCTTCAGATTTCATGATGAAAATTGTACACTACTTACTCTAAGACAAATGCTAAAATTAAGTTTTACTAAACTGAAATGGTAGGGTTTCTATAGATATAAACTTAAGGTCCCTAGATTCATTCTTAGCATTGTTTCATGAGGTGCTAGGTAAGAATGGAAAAAGAGTAACTTTAGTCTTGCAATATATGTTGCCAAGGAGTTGTCACATTATCTGGTAGCTGAAACTCAAAAAAGAAACACTTTGCACATCATAAATATTAGCTATAGAACAGAAGGGTCCTTCTTAGAAGGATGTATAGCCAAAAGAATTACTTTTAAAACTGTACACTGTCATTTGAAATAATACTACAGACCTTCTTTCCACACAAAATCCATGTGGAAGTTTCCCTCCAGCAACAGGAATGAATTCACTCTGATCCTTCCACCATCTCTCAGTCCATTTTTCTTGTGTCTAATGATGGCACAGATTTGGAAGTTGACTGACTGGATTAATAATACAATGACTGTCCAAATAAATACTGGACAAAGTATACACAAAACAAGTACACATCTTAACTAGAAATGCATACAGGCAGGGAAGGAAGAGATAATGGTCTGAATTATAGTCAAAACTTGTACCAATGAAACAGATCCCTGAGTTTCAAGGATTACTGGACATAATGATCCCAGCATTCCCTCCAATCTCTGAGGTTTTGTGATTCTCTGATTACTGGGATAAGGGATTACTGTTAAAGTAAGGAAAACAGATGGAATATTAGATGGAGACTAATATTCATTAAGCATTTACTATTTATCAGAGAAGACAGTAAATATTCACACACAATCAGATCAGATCAGATCAGTTGCTCAGTCATGTCCGACTCTTTTCGACCCAATAGCTAATTGCAATTTTCCAACATTCCTAGTATGCCCATTTCACGGATGAGTAAAACAAGGCTCAGAGAAGCTACTTAAATACATGGTTACATAGCTACTAGGTGGCCAGGCAAGGATTTTAGCCTAGATCAGTATAACCAGGGTTGATAGCCGCAGTATTTACCAGCCAGTATGGCACGGATTGGGGAAGGCAATGGCACCCCACTCCAGTACTCTTGCCTGGAAAATCCCATGGACGGAGGAGCCTGGTAGGCTGCAGTCCATGGGGTCGCTAAGAGTCGGACACGACCGAGTGACTTCACTTTCACTTTTCACTTTCATGCATTGGAGAAGGAAATGGCAACGCACTCCAGTGTTCTTGTCTGGAGAATCCCAGGGACGGGGGAGCCTGGTGGGCTGCTGTCTATGGGGTGGCACCGAGTCGGACACGACTGAAGCGACTTAGCAGCAGCAACAGCAGCAGCATGGCATGGATACTGATGAATCAGAGTAGATACAGCAACCAGTCAGAAAAGATGTCATTTGTGAACAACCAGCACAGGATCTATAGAAATCAGCACAGGTTTAACTCCATGCCCAGGTTCCTCCTTTTAAACAAACTTGAATTCAGTCCTGAAATGGTTGCTTTGTCTCTAAATGAGAACTCTTATTTACTTATTCAGGTATCTTTTTTGATAATTTAAATAATTTAGGTTGACATCCATCAATCCACTTAAGTAAGTCTTATTTAAAGAGAAGGTAATTTTTCTCTTATTATATTAAAGCAAAAAAAAAAAAATCCCTATAACATTTTGTCTGCATGGGAGTACACAGGATACGCTTCAGTTATCACTGGCAAATAGTCAAATCATCATTCACTTTCTCTCAAAGCTAATACAAAGTTAATCTGAAAAGCAACAAAGTCTACAGCCATACCACTCTGAATGAGCCCAATCTTGTCTGAAAAGCAACCAAAGAAATGAGTTGTTTTAAAATGTAGGGTATGTATATGCCTTGCAAAAGTGAAATCTGTATTTTTCTCTAAATTATGAGGTAATACCGAATCAAGACAAATCTAATAAGTTTAAACGTATCTCAGTGGAATGTGATCCTGCCAATATTATTTATCACCCGAAAGTAATCGACATGGAGGGGACCTATAGAGTCACCATTCATCTATAACATCAAAGATATTAATAGACACATGATAGAAAGATAGAGAAGTATTTCATGTATGTGAAGACACTGTTTCTGTCATCTGATCTTTACAAAAACTATACAGTGAACTTACACTCACTATGTAACTCAAGTTAATCTTTGACACTGACATTTACCATCTCAGAATGGATGTTGGCATGGAATGTAGCATCCTGACCCAGGGATTGAACTCACATGCCCTGTGTCTCCTGCATTGCAGGCAGATTCTAATATTCCACTAAGAAAACAGCAGCCCATTCTAGGTCAGATTTGGGTGACAGATGTGCTTACTTTCACTGGATAACCACCAATAAATAATCCTTTTGGTAATGCATGGAAATGATTACCTTGTATAAATGTCACCCTCCTAGATCTGTGTGGAACAAAAGGGGAGATTCATTAATAAGGGAAAATTAGACACAGAGGGCAACCCAACATAGAGAGATAAATGAGACAGGAATGCCGGCCAATCTACTGCATATGAGTTACAAACAAGAATGGGCACTTTGTTTGGAAAATATAATTTACCTACTTATGTTTTCTCTATTTTACAAAATGCACCAAAGCACACTTGAGCGTATTCCTATGTCACTAACAGATAAATGAAGAGCAGAGGAAACTGATAATAATAGGGCCAGACTTTGCTTTTATCTTCATGCCTTTCATCCAAGGATCTTTCTGCCCTTTAATAATAATTGATTAAATCTCACAAGATCCCTACTGAAAGTATCTTCTGATGGGCCTGGATAGAAGTGGAGAGAAGTGAAGTGCATCAGATTACCCAAGTTTAAGCCACAGGGCTCTAAAAGAGCTAGAGAAACACCAAGTGAATCACCTCCCCCACCATCACCCATAATCACTGGGAAACAGTCTAGCTTCTCAAAACTGTTGACCAGCCAACCCCCATTTTTAGAGTTAGTTATGCTTTTCATTTAATTATCTTCAGGACATCCGCCTTCAACAGCTGCTCCTCGGAGAAGGTGACTAGAGAACTGTCAACAGGCTTGCCTGTAGCCTCCGCAGAGGGCTGCCTCCCAGAATCACTGCAGAGAGGCTGCACGTAGCACCTATCTAGTACAGTTCAGTAATTGAGGGGGCTGCTGCCGAAGTACCTTCATGCTGACTAATTAATCTCTAGTAATAAGCACTCAGATGTAAGAAGTGTAGCGTTTAAGGGCCATAATGAGGAAAATAAAATCTGCTCTTCAGAAATTTGCTCAAGAGTTTGATTGCCTTTTTTCAGATAAATAATGGCACCCATCCATTCATACACAAAAACTGGAATATGGAATGTACTTCACAGGCCCATGTTAAGCATTGCTCTAAAGTTTCCCCAAATAATCAATATGACTAGGTCTAATTCCTACAAAACCTCTGCAAAGGCATAGAGTCTTAACCTTATTAGAACTGGAAAAAACTTCAGAAATCATCTAGCCCAACTTTATCTTCCTGCAGATAAGGAAATTGAGGCCCAGAGAGGTGAAGACACCTGCCTAGGTCCCCACAGCTAGTTGGGACAGAGCTGGGACAAGAAAGTGGGTCACTGAGCCTTGTGTCTCACCACGTCCCCCTTTCTCTCACATGAACAGGTCTGAACCCTGCCTGATGTTGGGCAAGAACAGCCTATGAAAAGGAGCACCAGCAGCAGACCCGTGGGGGCCCAGTGCCCTGAGACCAGGACAGTGTCTCTGCAGCGCCTTCCTCCATCTCCCTCAGCATGAACAACCATTCTTTGCCTCCCTGCACTTCCACCCTCAGCATCAGCTCTTTTCCCGTGTCTCAGTCCAGTAACACCCAACTCTCAGACTGAAGGATTATGTGATCCCCACAGAGAAATGGCACACCCCGCTCAGGGATACATGTGTTCCACTATAGAAGAACCCTGTGTCCAGAGGCTTTTTCCTGCCAAAGGGACAAAGCTATGTTATGCACACATGGAAAGAGAGAAGGAGAGAGGTGGGGAAAAGGAGCGATCGAGCACTTCCTTTGAATATCCACACAACCATTCTAGATAGAGACAAGTCTCTCTCTTTTATTAGAAAGAGTGAAGTCGCCCAGTCTTTTATCAACCTCAGGGCAAATGATGGCACCCACAGCGTATCATCCCCATTTATGCCTGCCACTCCTTCTCCTTTGCTCCTTTTCCAGGCCTCTACATTCTTTCCCCTTCCCCTGGCCCCAGATCTGAGTCTCTACCATCCTCTTATCTGACCAAATGATAAACTAAAGGCAAGCACTCTCTTGAAAGGGAGAACCAAGTGCCTTGAGACCCTGGTGTCTTCTTCCCACGGAAAGCCTTGCCCTATCCATCATGTGAGAAGGAGGAAAGAGAGTGGACAAGGTCTGGACCCCTCACAGCCTCACCTCTGAGAGGTGCTGTGTTAACGTCCATCAAGTACGGAAGTTCAATTCCTGTTGGGCTGGAGTCAGGCACAAAGCCTTACCACCAGTACATTATTGTCCTTTGTGTTTTGGGGGTTTTGCCTTAGCTTTTCCTTTCTGTAAGCAGAAGGTGTGAAGGCAAATAAATAAGCCCTTTCAGAGCTTTCCCCTCCTGTTCTCATTTCTTGCAGCCAGATCTATAGAAGCCAGCCCCAGCCTTGGAGACACTGGGATGCATTGGCTGAAGCACTGGCTGGAGGGGTCCAAATAAGTACACGACTTAAAAAAACTCCTAATTATTAATGCCTCAGTCTCCAAAATTACTTATGCCTCAGACTCCTAATTGTTTATGCCTCAGAGTCCTAGAGTAGATGTTCTCAATGGTTTCTTTCTGCTCTGATATTTCAGTCCCACTTTCTTTTCAGCAAGTATTTATTGAGCACCTACTTATAAAAATCACTGTCCAAAGTGCCAGAAATAAAGAGGCCAATTAAGCCTCAGTCTCCATCCTGAAGGGTGTCATATACAGTTACCACAAGATTTGAAAAACAGGATAACAGTGCCATATCCAAGTGCTCTGGGCAAGAGCAGTGAGATTGTGGGAATAAGCAGGGGTGACCCTGGAAGGCTTCATGGAAGAGGAGACGACATATGTGGTCATGAAAGATGAGTTGGAGTTTCTAGGTGAATGAGGCCTGAGAAGGGCGTGGGATGCAGGACATTACAGGTACAACAAACTACATACACAAAAGCCAAGGTCTGAGAATGTCAGCTAGCATGGTGCAGCTAGGGAGAGGAGAATGGAATACATCAGGGTTACATCATACTGGAGGGTTTAGACTTTGTATGTGACATGAGTTTACACAATTGCTAATGTGTTAGCCACACCTATGAGACTAAGTCTGATTTTTCTTCATCACCAAAGCACTGCCTGGGAGTGTTATGTGAAGTCCTCATAAAATCCTAAAATCTGACCTTACTCCAAAATGATATTTTTTCTTTCTTCTGAGAAACAGGAAGCTAATAGACTTAGCCTCTGGTTTTTAAGCAAGTTCCAACAAGAGCCCCAAGACTCTTTCCCAAAGATAAGCTGCCTGTGGAAATAATGAAGGGGAACAAGTAATGACCGCAAACTTTTGGGTAAAATTCCTCTTCATCTAAAGACCACATTTTTTTCCTTTCTGTTTCTATCAGAGAAGAAAAAATAAGTCCCCTAGAGTCCTCAGATTGGTAGTAAGAGTCCTCAGGATTCCTGTCCCAGGTATCACCTGCCCCTTCTGCGATGTGGGGGGTCGTTGCACTAAGCAGCTTGTGAGGACTGAAACCAAGGACTAAAACCTTGCCCTCAGCAATGACAGTGCCCAGTCCTAACTGCTGGACCTAACCACCTGCCTCTTTTTAACACTCTTTCTGAAAACCTCACAGAGTTGAGGGCACTCTCTCCTCAATCTGCCTCTCTGTATTTTTAATCACCAGCTCAGGGGTGCACGACTGCTTGACCGTATAAAGAAACCCCACCTTAGGCCAAGGACTGAAAGCAACGTGGCTAGACACAGTTTGTAAACAAATAAAAGGACAACTAATTCTCTGGGATTGGACACGACCTTCTGATGTTCTGCAAACTATTGTCCCATCACAGCAAGAAGATTTAAACAGGAAGTAGTCCAGACAGAGATAGTATACCTCCAGACCAGGCAGATTCTGAAAATGTTTATCCCATTGTCTCTTAGAAACCTAAATTGTAATAGTGCCCCTTCAGTCCTCAACATTGGTCCCAACCCACCCCCGCAGCAGTTGATCTACAAGTGTAGCTTCTCCTTCAAGACTATTTGCTCTGTCTCTACAAAGACTCTCCTCTCCTGGGCCAAGCAGATGTCAGACTGGCTTCATTCACTTAAAGCCGCAGGTCTGGTTTCAGGCAGGAGTCAACACATTTTTCTAAAAGGGTCTGATAGTAAATGTTTTTGGCTTTATGGGCCAGACAGTCTTTCAGAACCATCGACTCTGCTACTGCCGCATGAAAGTAGCTTTAGATGATTCATCAACAAGGGAACACAGCTGTAGTTGCAATAAAACTTTATTTACAAAAACAACCTACAGCAAGATCTGGCCCTTGGGATGCTGACCTCTGACCCAGCCCATGAACCCTGTGGGCACTTATGTTTTAAAGTAGCAGAGAGGTTCTCATACTTGTAAAGATTCAGACATGAGCAGAATTTAATTACCTGAAATAATCACAGAACACACGAAGTCACAGGTATGACACCGAGGACAAGGATTTCAATACACACAGAAGTTCAGACACTGGAACCTCATTCGTTTGGGGCTGGCAAAGGAGACTAACCTCAATCCTCCCGGAGGACACGTTTCCAGGCTTCTTAATTAAGGCCATTCACAAATGGCTTGGAAAATGTCTGGGAAATGAAGCAGTTGGGAAAACTATGAAATGGAACATTGACTGTTAGCATCTGCTCCTCCCCACTTGCCCCACCCACACCACCACCCCGCAGGCGAACACACACACTGGAAAATAAAACCATGCATGAGCGTATTTTCAATGATTAATCTCACTGTTTCACTTCGAAATCTAAAAGGGAAAAAAATGGAAGCATTCCTATTTCCCGTTGAAAGTAATCACAGCTTTATATCCCTGGGTGTTTACATAAAGAGAGCTGTTTATTTAGAATCCTTGCTGATAAGAACACCACACGCTCATAACTTATTATATATTCCCTTTCCATTTTGTCTCTTTTTTTGGAGGGGGGGAATTATGTATATTTTATGATAACCCAAAATGACTTATACATAAAAAATACAGACTTTAAAGATAAAAAGGATTAGTCGCAGGTAATGCATTTTCCATGAGTGGCTATAGGGCTCTCGGTTCCAAGAGGTGCCGACTGCATACAAATGAATTGATAAAAGTCTGACGCCGTGGATGGGTAGCAAGGCTCATGCTTTGCTGGAGATGATTCTTAAAGTTACAATAAATCAGACAGACAGTGTCGGCCTTTGAGGATAAACCTGTGATGGCTTGTTGTGCCTCTCTGAATCGCCTCAGAGGCCCAGGGACTCAAAAGTGCCTAGATGTCACATTAAATCTACCGGGAGAATGGAGCACTTCAAAGACGAACGCAATCAGATCTGATGGAAAATACATTTTCTGAAAGCTACTGACAAAAAAGTAATCTTTGATGTGGATGTTGAATAACAATTGATATTGTCTTCCCTGACATTTTTCATTATTGCCGTCTTATACAGCCTACTTCATGTATTAAAGCAATATTAACTGTTTGACAGGGACAAATCCTCCAACTATCACATAAGCAATTGTTTCTGAATTGTCCTAGCCCACTGCCTGTAAAACCTGTCCCAATAACCGCTTTTAAATACGACAGTAGGCTCTTTCTCCTGACTAGCTAGACAGTGTCTGAGCTCCAGTATAGTTCAGTGGAGTCTGGGGAATATTAAAAATGGTTAGGTGGTTATGAGGTGTCATTTGATTATAAGGAAGGAGCAGGAGTGTTTTTTGAAGGTGAGTTTTAATGAGAGAGGTCTATAAAAGTTAGTCCTTATTTTTCCCCATCTTCGGTACATGTTTATATCGAGTAGATGCCCACAAATTTCAGATCTGCTGCAATTCTTGTTGTTCAAAGCGTAAAGCAACATACAAAAGATCTTTGTTACTCATGCAATGAAATAAAGCAATCTCTGCCTGTGGAAGAACCTATAAATATACTGGAATTAAGTCCCTCAATATGCTTCTGGAAAGAAATCCAAGCAGATCTGGGAGGCATACAAGTCTCTTTCAAAATCCATGCTACCTCCTGAGGTTTGATGTCTCAACCTTCAATTGTAAATACATGTGATTTCATTGTAGGTATTTGTAAAACCTAAAATCTCTAATTTTCTGATGACCTTGAGCTTCTTGAGAAATAGACGGGAGAAATTCTACAAAAGAGCTAGGATTTTTTTTTTTTTTCATGAAATAGGGTTAATTGTGCCCCAGAGCAAAAGATATAAAACTAAAACCCCACAATTCAAAATCACAAAACCACAGTAACCTATGTTGTAAACTCTCAAAAGTTATCATTTGTGGCTTAGATACCTAGGGGATGTAATATATATTCTTCACTTATATCATTATTATTATTATTTACTCACCTTCCCTGGAGTTTCCAGCTTTCACACACCTTACCAATATTGGAGCTCACCTGCATTTTTATGGTGCAGAAGTTTTTCTCAAACTCTCCTTGTCCACTGGGATTGGGGGTGGGAGTGGAAGGCAGTGCAGGGGGCTCCGTTTCCTTTACAATATCAGAAATAAGGCAGGTCATGGTGGGGAAAAAAATGAACAAACCACTCCCCAAAAGTGGAGAATTATAAGATAAAGCATTGCCACTCAGGAATTTTTGTGACCTTAGGCAAGTCATTTACCTTTCTTTGCTCTCCATCAGGGGTCAGCAAGCTTTTTATTCAAGAATCAGATAGTTAAAAGTTGATACTTTGTGTCCAAATAAAACTTTAAATTAAAAAGCAAGCTAATGAGCCAAATTTGGCCTGCAGACCAGATCTGGCCAGTCCCTGCTTAGAATCCCCTTTCTGTAAAATGGATCCTAACAGACTGAGGTCTAAAATGCTTTACCGCTGAACAGATTAAACTAGTTCACAAAAGCAAGTGTTTCTCCCTTTGAATAAGAAAAAGTGACAGAAAAAAATGCACAACACAGCAAATATCTTCCAAGAGTCACTGGATGAATATATTAATCTTAATACATATATTAATAATAATAATATGTAATAATATATTATAATAAATATATTAAGGCTGTATCATTCCTTATTAACCCATTTGGTCAATTTTTCATGACTGTATATTTCAAGATATCATATAGGGACCTCTCTGGTGATCCAGTGGTTAAGTCTTCACTTGCCAATGTAGAGGACATGAGTTCAAACCCTGGTCAAGGAGCAAAGATCCCACATGCCTCAAGGCCAAAAAAACCCAAACATAAAACAGAAGCAATATTATAACAAATTCAATAACGACTTTTAAAATGGTCCACATCTAAAAATCTTAAAAAGAAAAAAAAGGATTTAGCACAGCTATGTTCTCTTGAAGTTCTTTACAAACTCGCAAAACACATTATATAGTTTCTCTGATGGTCACAGGAATAGAAGGCTGGTGAAGTGTATCAAAACTGTTTAAGAAGAGAGCTTCCAGGTAGACACAGAAACTTGCCCTCAGGCAGGCCTTCTCTGAATGCTTAAGTAGCCTCTCCTAATAGCACAAATGTAAGCTAAATAAGTATACATGGCTTATTAGGGTGCGACAAGACCCAAAAAGGCTAGAGCCTCCCATACAGTCACATAAGAACCAAATCCATCAAGACCAGTAAGGCCATGCTGCAACAACAAGAAACCAGAATTTCTCCAAGGTTTAAAAAGGCAACAAAGGTGATTTTCATCCTGTGCTGAACTTCTACCATGGCTTGGCTAGATGGCTTTTTTTCTTGTAGGTATTCAGGGGTCGAGCCTGACAGACAATCTGATGCAGGCTTCTATGATCACGAAGGCAAAAGAAATATAAGTGTGCAGAACTTCACCTGAGCTCTTAAAAGTGGTACACATTGAACTACCACTCACTTTTTCTTGGCCAAAGCAAGTCACAAGGCCAAGTCTGACCTCGATATAGTAAGGAAGTGAAACTCTTCCCTTGTACACAACAGCAGTGTCCACTGTAGAGACCATATCGTTTTCTTTGTGAAGCTCTGACTTGTCTGCTTCTGACATGTAACTTCATTGGAAACTCTCTAAACCGGGAAGACATGGATCCTGGAAGGGCACAGAAAGAGTCAAAGCTCACCAAGAAGACAAGAAAGGCAAATGGGCTGAGGGCTCCATTCCAGGGCCGAGAGAGGCTCACGGGACAGCGTTGGCTCTGATACACATGTATGTAGCAGCTCAAGAAGGCTGCAGCCTGATACCCCTGATGTCTCAACAGGAATCTGCACTGTGCCACCTTATGAGCAAACAGAGCCATCCAGAGGGGCCTGATTCAAGAGTAAAATTCCACAGAAGGGACAGAACAGCAGAGATAAGACCCTGGATCCACTGGTGGCCCCCATCAGATGCTCAGCCCCAGTGTCTTTCTGTCCAGAATGTGGAAGCAGAACCCACTCAACTGGCCTGAGTCGGTCCCTAGAACCTGGGGTCTGATGAGGTAAATAGAAGTCAAAAGTGGGATTGGCCCAGAGAGCATGACTCCTCTACATTTGAGGCTGGGGAAGGAGTCTTGCAACTACATGAGTAGGAGAGTTTATTCTCTCTACTCTCGTTTTCTCTTTTGTTTGTTCATCAGCATCACGGTGTGAGCCGGCCTGAGGAAGTTCCTCCCTTCCCTCGAATCTGAATCCGTGCTATCAGGCTTTCACCCACCCCCGAGTGAGAATTTAATGAACTGTTAGGCAGCTGGCTGGGAGCAGAGATGAGTTTTGCCACTTAAGCACTAAATGTACAGAACAAAGGCCTTGGGAAACAAAAAGGAGAAAGAGACCTCAAAAGCTTCCCAACAAGGGTAAGAGGCTCTGACTCCAGGTACTGCTGGGGCTGGTCCTTCCCTAAGTCACACATACACCTTCATATTTCATCTGGCAGCCACCAGCAGCTGAGCCCAGCTCACATAACGGATTCAAATCAGACTGACACAGACTCAGTGCAAAGACTGGAGCACACCTTTCTTCCCAGCAATGTTGCTCTGCTAGCTCTGACACCTCACCTGCCTTCCCAGAGAGCATCATCACCCCCAGCCACAGGGCGTGCATCCCCCAGAGCAGCGAAGCTCATGCTTTAGAGTCTCTAAGATCTGAATTCAACTTCTGTGCTACAAGCTGTGTGGCTTTCAGAAAATCACTTAACCTTTCTGTGCCTCAGTATTCACATCTGTAAGAAGGAATAATAACCTCTTCACATGCCATTCAGCGGAGGGGAGGGGGGTGCCTAACACCTACTGACCACTATAGCATTAACCATCACTATCATTTGCCTCTAAACAGTCTGCCACATTTGCAGTTCTCATGCCTTCCTGACACAAGGAAGATGATGGAATTACTCTTCCTTGAGCAACCACTATACACCAATAAATTAGTATATCTAACCTCATATATTTATGAATTTTATTTCACTGGAGGTCCATAAGAGCCTGGACACATTTGTGCCCATCTTACAAATAAGGAAAATGAGGCTTAGGGTAAGAAACATGTCCAAAGCCAATAGAAGGGAGATTTCAAAGCAATTCTAAAATGCCCGTGAAGTGTTGCTTTCCACCCCTTTCCTCCTTGAGCCAAACAGAGCAAGACAACTGGTGTGGGTGGAAGAGAAGGGACCTTGTTGACTGATTAATTCTTCTACCAAAATAAAATAGTGAGGAGGAAGGGATGTGGAAGAGGGGGAGGAGGGCCCCGCAAAACAGACTGTGGGGCAGCAGTGCCATCTTGAGCCCCCAGAAAGGCAGCCATCTCATCTCTTGATTCCACACAGATCTCTAGCTGTGTTATTTCACAGCAAGGAGAGGACAAGCCTATCCCTTCTGAACATCTGCCTCAAGTCCATCTCTGCCCCCACTGCGGGGCAGACTCTCCAGCTGCCGGCTGCACACTCCCAGAGACCCTCAGAGAAACTTCTGCCCCTTCCAACCTTCCTCCCCTCTGGAGGCACACTCCTCATCTGGATTTAACCAACATCCCCAAGTTTCAAAATAAAGCAACTCGATGAACTGGAACCTTTGTGAAATGTCCCCAGGGATGTGTGTGCTGTCAGGCTCGGGGCTCAGCCGAATCTCCAGCAGTCGGAGCCTGTGAGCCAGAAGGTCTGGATTCTGGTCCTAACAGTCACAGGCTCACTGGGGCAAGAATCCCACCCCAAGCTTGAGAAGTCCCCTCCCCACTGTGCTCAGATGCCCTGTAAGGAGAAGAGCAGATGATACAATGGCTCCTCCAACTCTAAAGAGAAAGTTCCAAATCAAATCCCTCCCTTGATTAGTTGCCCCAAACGTACCTCTTTAAGTCCTAGAAAATTCCCAAGTGGAATCCAGCATTGTTACTATCAACGACCTCACTTTTTCCATGTCAGTTAATTGGACCAAATTTGACAGAGTAAAAATGACCAACCTTAACTGAGGAGAGAAACATTCTGTCAGTTAATCTCAAATACCAAAATAATTGGAACTGAATCAATGCCACTGAGATATGAAAAGATAGCAACCAAATGCCTCACTATATATAAAAATATATAGTCTTGTCCTGAGACTCCCTTAAGTGGAAAACCAACAGAAGGGAGATTTTGTGCCAAACAGAGAGTGAGAAGATGTTTGTGAAAATGCTTAAAAACCACCAAGTATATACAGACGATCACCTAATGCGTGGTAATCATGGGAACAGCTGAAGTGCTGGCGATACTTGTCCTCAGGCTGTGACTATCATTTTCATTAAGTTATGCAGGAGAGGTGTTAATTCAAATATTCTCTATTGGAAGGAGAAAAAGGGAGACCTCTATCAGGCACCTACTCCACACCAGGCCCTATGAAGGTGCCTACATACTTTGCCTCATGGAATCCTCACCCCTGCCCTATGAGGGGACTGTCTCTGCTATAGATTAAACGTTTATGTCCCCCCAAACTCATAGGTTGAAATCCTAACCCCCCAAGGTGATGTTAGCAAGAGGTGGGGAGGTGATAAGGTCATGAGGGTGGGGTCATCATGATGGGATCAGTGCCCTCAAAGAAGAGATCTCACAGAGCTCCCTTGATTTTTCTATCATGGGAGGTTACGGAGAAAAGATACCAAGTATGGCCCAGGAATAGGGCTCCCACCAGACACTGAATCTGCTGGCACCCTGATCTCAGACTTCCAGCCTTCATAAACGTGAGACATACATTTCTGTTGCTCATAAATTATCGCTCAGGCTCTAGTATTTTGTTATAGCAGCCCAAATGGATTAATATAACCTCTGTCCTTAGATTTCAGACCTAGAAGCTCAACTCTGTAGAATACAAGGACTCTACAGCCGCTCAACCAGGCAGAGGCAGACTTGAAGTTTAAGCCTCCAACTCCAAATATAAGTCTATCAGCCCCTGTCTCCAGCCATGATGCCATGAAGAAAAGCAAATGCAGCAGAACAGTTTACATGTAGCAAAACAATTAGAAAAACAAGGTCAGAGTACAGTAGACTGATTGTTTTTGTCACCTAATATCCATTCACCACTCTTCCAGTTGAACAGAAGCCATGCCCAGTGGGCATATTCAGCCCTGCTGTTTTCACTTCCCAGATTTGAGGGGTAGAAAATGAAGATCCCACCTGGCCATCAGCACCCTGACCTCCACCACCCGCAGGGCCAGCTTCAAGAACAGCTGAGTCCACCTGTTCAAATGAAACATGTCTGCTCTGCACGGCGTTGGCTTCTAAGGCACACAGCTGTCCCCACATGGTACCAAGGCTGGCCCCCAGCAGTTGCAAGCATGTATCCTGCCAGCCGAGCAATCCCAACAGATACTTTATTTTTTTCCTCAATCTCCACTTTAAAGTCCTAGGCTGATTTCAATTTATCTGCTTTGGACAAACATTCCCTTTAGAACCAATAAGGGTATCAGACAAAACACAGGATTTCTGATTCTTTAAAGTTCAACTTCAGGTAAGTCATTTTTTAGCATGGCAATATTCAAGACATACTTGTATTAAAAAATCATAACTTTTTTATCCAAAGTGCAACTTTACTTGGGCACCCTATTTTCTTTTCGTTTGTCGCTGCTTTGTTAATTCTGGCAACCCTAAGAACCAGTCATCGTGCCAGGCAGGGTGGAACAATGAAGGCCTGGCCAGAGCTGGGTTGCCTGTCCGCCCCACAGCACATAAGGAGAGAGCAGTCAACCTCGTCTAAGCCACAGGAAGAGATGGGGAGAAGGGTGGTTTCCCAAAAGAAAACCAGGTGCCCCTCCCAGGAGAGAGGAAAAGGCTGTTTAACAGCCAGAAACAACAGATGAGCATGAGAACCAGAGAGACTGCCTCTAAGGAAGAGGAACATATGCTTTCAGTGGGGGCGAGGGGCCTGCGGGCCCACTAAGTGGGAGAAAGAAGGAGCCTGCACCAGCTCCTCCTCACCCTTCCAAGCCTGTGTTTTTACCCACACATATTTGCCAGATTGCTCTAAAGAAGCAACAGCTGTGGAAACTGACAGTTTACAGTTGTGATAAATCGCATTAGTAAAGTATTTCAAATAAGTCATATCTAACTAAAAAACAAGAAGTCATCTCTGAACAAATAAATTCCTCCTTCAGTATGCTGAGCCTTCAAGTGGCAGGTTTCCGCACTTACCCACCGGCTGTTGTTCTGCTTTCCTTGCAGGAGTGACTTTTGTGGGGGCAGGGGACAGTGCATTCTTTAAACAGGGGAAGACACTTACTCAGGACCCAGCAAAAACCAAAATCTGAAATGAGGCATGTATTTCATTCCTTGGGGGGGATTTCTTAATGACTTAGAGCCCAACTTGGTTTCAGACCTGCCTGTCATCCCTCTTGTGTGGCAGGAGAGAGGGCATGCAAGAGCTTCCTGTGCAGTCCGCCTGTCCAGCCCCATCTGCAGGGTGGCCAGGCCCCACAGGGCTCTGCTCTCTTTCTCAAGCCAATTCATCTACATCTGTAACATTTTTTAAAAAAAACTCATGGATAGGTCTTCTCCAACACATTCTTTTTACTTCGGTTTAGAAAGTGATTCGCCTGCACAAAATGAATGGCCTGAAGACCTCACTGAACCTCTTTTTCTCCCAGGGTCAGGGCCAGCACAGCCTCCCCAGACCGCAGGGGCCCAGGGCCCCACAATGGGCTTCAAGCCTTCGCCTCCCCTCCCAGCCCCGCCCACTCCCATTCTCCTCCTCCCCTTCTCCTGCAGAAATCACATCTCTTTCTCCAAAACAGTCTACTTCAGCTTGATTTCCAGCAGATCCTTTACCCTGACAGTAATTCAGGACTAATTAGGTGATTGCTTTCATTTATGGTGGCAGTCGGGGTGAAGGTGGGGAGGGGAATGAAATGGTTTTGCCCCTATTCTTGTTGGAAAAATAAATTACATCCATTGTCACTTTAGATCTTATTTTTCCCCCCAATCAAGCAAATTAGCAGCTTGGTTCATTTTCCCAGCATTCACTCCTGAACAGACGGCAGAGCCCTGGGATGTGGCTTAGAGTTGTGTGGTCAGTGCAATTGTTTGGGGTTGTTTGTGCCAACAATGAGAAGAGCCGGCTGTCCCCTGAAAGAGGAGTGGCACTTGTCTTGCTTAGGCCAAGGAGTTGCCATGAGCTAAGCCAGCCTGGCTTCTGAAGATGTATACCGCCATCTAGTGGAGATGGGGGCTTACTGCAATGCACTCATTGCTGACTTTTCCTTCTGTCCAGTAAGGACCAGCAATGTTTTTTGTAGGTTCCTGGAACTGTGGTGTTGAAGAAGACTCTTGAGTGTCCTTTGGACTGAAAGGAAATCCAAGCAGTCAATCCTAAAGGAAATAAATCCTGAATATTCATTGGAAGGACTGATGCTGAAGCTGAAGTTCCAGTACTTTGGCCACCTCATGCAAAGAACTGACTCATTGGAAAAGACCCTGATGCTGGAAAAGATAGGAGGAGGGAAGAGAAGGGGGTGACAGAGGATGAGATGGCTGCATGGCATCATGGACGGGATGGACATGAGTTTGAGTAAACTCCAGGAGTTGGTGATGGACAGGGAGGCCTGGCATGCTGCAGTCCATGGGGTCACAAAGAGTGGGACACGACTGAGTAGAAGTGAACTGAACTGAAAAAGGAGTGATGCTTCTGAACTGAGATGTTGGAGAAGATGCTTGAGAGTCCCTTGGACTGCAAGGAGATCGAACCAGTCACTCCTAAAGGAAATAAATCCTGAAATATTCTTTGGAAGGACTGATGCTGAATCTCCACTACTTTGGCCACCTGATGCAAAGAGCCCACTCATTAAAAAAAGACCCTGATGCTGGGAAAGATCAAAGGCAGAAGGACAAGGGGACAACAGAGGATGAAATAGTCGGATGGCATCACTGACTCAATGGACATGAGTTTGAGCAGGCTCCAGGAGATGGTGAAGGACAGGGAAGCCTGGCATACTGCAGTCCATGGGGTCACAAAGAGTCAGACACAACTGAGAGACTGAACAAAAACAAGGAGGTCTCTTTATATCCCCAGGAGTGAAACATTTGCCTCAATAACTTAATGAAAGTGCAACCCCATGCTTGCACAACATCTCTGTTGTGAGTAGCTCTCTTTCATCTCCATGTTCAGGTCCAAAACAGGTTTGTCATTGTCTGAGGACTCGGTAGCTCTGAAGCTGGGGATCTCTCCCTTGTCCTAAGCAGTGTGGGAGGAGAGCATGGGCACCTGCAGGCAACAGGCTCCTTCTACTCTGCAGCCTCGCTATCAATCCATCTCACCCACAGCAAATCCAATTCCAAAGTGCATGGGGCAGAGGTATTTGAAAGCTTGCTTATTCACCCAAGGGCATTGCCACGTCCCAGTGGGAGCCAGAAACAAATCCAAATCCTAAGACTCTTTCCAGTCTTGGTGTTGAGGAACAGGTCCCACTCTCTACTTTGACAACACACAAGTCAGCATCCTTTCCTTTTCCACTAAGTCTACCTATATGAAGAGCACATTGATCACCCCTATTTTAACACAGGAGCCATGGTTTTCTTGGATTTTGTGTACAGGGAGAGGGGAGAATGGGGATAAGAGAAAATAAATCCCAATATGGAAGGGTTTGGGGCCGTGGTTGGCAACCTGGGGCAATTTTGCACCCAGGAGACATTTGAAAGTGCCTTGGGACTTTTGGGATTGTCATAATTTAGGGGCTGCTAAAAATTCTTCCATGCACAGGACAGCCCCACCATAACAAAGAATTATCCAACCCCAAACAGCAGTAGTGCTGAGGCTGAGAAAGCCTGGTTCAGGCTCATAAAGACTGCCCTCCAGCAACCGAGTTAACACCAATTGTCCTCCAGTGAGCCACACTGCAGAGGCTGTGGATAATTCATCCTCTCCCAAGTCAGTATTTACCATCGTTTTTCTTCTTTTAGACCCTTCCGTTTTAAACATAATTTAGCTGTCTCTTCCCCCCACCCCACCCCCCATCCCCGCTCTGCTGGGAAGAGAAAGGATAGGGGAGGGGGAGGGAAGGCGACAGAAAAGGAGGATTAGAGGCATGACCTGTTTCTCCTGGAGAAGCCGGGCACATTCCTCTCTCAGATGTGCTTTGTGACCGAGCAGGGTACAATTAAAAGCACAATAATTTACTTGTTATTCAAGTCAGGCATTAGTCCGGGTAATGGCGTGCTTGGTGGAGAGATGGATTTCCTTGTTAGGAGCTAAGCACAGGATTAGCTGAATTCTCCATGGAGAAATCTTGATTTGTTCAAGGTCTTTCATGTTTTCTACAGAGAAGGGATTATGTCTTCTTAAAGAGGGGCCCTGCTTAAAAAGCTACAAAGTATAAGAAAAGGATTTAGGGCAGAGGGGCCTGTGGTTAAGTAGCTGAGGGGTACAGGGAATTTTAGAGTAAAGGATTATTTAAAGCCATAAAGTTCAAAAAATAATTGGTTTAGCACTACTGGGTCAGTGCTGGCAAGTACACTGTAAAGGCAATTAAGCATGAGCTAATATTCATTTTACTTTGGCTAATTATTGCATGGATCCAGGGAAGAGAGGGGAAAGACAACACGCCCCCTCCCTGGCAATCAGGACGTTGTTTTTGGTTTCTTTGCCTTATAGGCACGCTTATTAGTTGGGGTGCCCAGAATCCAGCCATCACAAGGGCCTTATTAGTTAAAACACAGGAAAGTTGTTCTCTCAGGGCAAAACAGTGCATGCTTTGCTATCCCGGCAACCAAGTAGAAGCCACTATTAGTTTCAACTCCATCGATATTATTGGCCAGAGAGGACACGAAATACACAATCCTGACTTCATTGATGGCACCAGCTAAGCCTGGGTCAGGGGCTCTCAACTGGGGAAACTTCAGCCATCCACCCCCACCCCTGAGGGACAACTGACAATTTCAGGAGACATTTTTGCTCATCACAACTGGGGAAGTGCTACTGGTATCTACTGGATAGAGCCCAGGGATACTGTAGGAATATTTCCCAATGCCAAGGACAACCCCACAACAAAGATGCAAAATGTCACCAGTGGCAAGGTAAGAAGGTCCTGGCCTAGACAGAGACAATTTCCTCTCTTTGAGAAGATGAATGTCTTCAGAATCTCTGCTTTCTCAAATACCTAATTGACAAGTAATCAGATGACCATATTTAATGCTAACTAACACACTTTTCTTCCTCCTTTTCTACACTGGTCATTCATTCTCCCAATTCAGGAAATCAAGTGATGCCAAGAAAAACTTGCCCTGGAAGAATGGTCCTTGGGGGCCAACCAGGACCCAAGTCTATGCCTGCCTTCTCCTTCCAGGATTCACAAACACACACACACACCTCCACACACAGCCAAGAGAGAAGAAAGCAAACTTCTCCGCAATCCTCTGGTTTGGAGTTTTAAGGACTTTTCTTCCTTTTTCTGAGATTATCCATTCCTCCCTGCATGAAACATGTACAGCAAAGTCATTTGTCCTGCAGCTTAAAAGGAGTTAAGAGTCCAAAGCTATAAAATATCCACTTCTCCCTGGTGAATGATGACTCACCCTGAGGGAGGTTCACGCTCAGGACAGGAGTGTCCATGGAGCTGGTTCAAGCTAAGGGGCTGTGAATCAGGACTGTTCTGAGGACCTCAACACTCTGAGAGAGACTCAAGGATGCACTGGCACAGTGGTAAAGAAACTGCTTGCCAATGAAGGCGATGCAAGAGGTTCAACCGAACACAGGTTCAATTCCTGGGTCAGGAAGATCCCCTGGAGTAAGAAATAGCAACCCGCTCCAGTATTGCCTGGAAAATCACGGACAGAGAGCCTGGAAGGCTGTAGTCCACAGGGTCTCAAAGAGTCAGACGCAACTGAGCCAGCACAACCTCCTCTTACAGGAGGTAAGGAAGGCAGAGTGCTGCAGAAGGCAGGTGAGGGGGCCACACTCAGACTAAACCCTACCCCTCCCCCTGCAGGAGACAGAAAACCTCTTCCCTCAGGTCCCATCAGCTCTGCTTTCCCTGCTTCTCTGCAACCCCTCCAAACTGGCTTTTCTGCTTTGCCCCTTCTCATTCAATCCACTCTCCCTACAGCAGATAATGGTAATCCTGGTAAGTCCCAAGTCAGATCGTGTGTTACTTCTAAGCTCAAAATCCTTCAGAGGCTTCCATCTGGATCCAAATAAAAGAAAAGTATTCTCCCTCTCCTTCCCCATCTCTCCCTCTCTGTTTCACATACACACCCAGTTCCTCCCCTTCCCTCATGTCCTCCCAGACATACTTGTCCCAGCTGTCCCTGGCTGTTCCTAGCAGCTCCCTCCCCACAGCCTTCCACACTTACTATTCACTCTGCCCAGAATGTTCTTTCTCTCCTTATCTATAGGGACTACTGTGTTATTCAATTCCACAAAACCCATGTTCGTGGACCCACTTGCCTCTATTGCTTTTTTTTAAGATACAGGATTGCTGAATGAGGAAAGCTCTCTGTTATTAACTAAAAAAGAAAAAACTCTTTAAGCCATCAGGTCATTATTTACAAGATGAAACTGGACAAGCACAGCACATTTCTAGCTTTAGCGTTAAAATTTTCAGTGCTATCTTACATGAAATAACATGAAGACATAGAAGGAATACAGTTTTGTTTGAAATGAGGGACTCCCCAAACCTGCCTGATTCTTTCTTAAACTTTGACTTCTTGACCTGAAAAGAGGTCTCCAAGACCCATCTTGGACCATCCAGGTGAGCCCAGCATTGAGCTAGATGACCACGGGCTCCCTTCTAGTCCAGTCAGACTTCACATGACTTTTTTCCTAGACTCTCATTGCTTTAAGAGTTTTTGAGAGTTGAGCCTGTCACATATCTCCATTTCACCTTCAGTTCAGTTCAGTCACTCAGTCGTGTCCGACTCTTTGTGACCCCATGAACTGCAGCACGCCAGGCCTCCCTGTCCATCACCAACTCCTGGAGTTCACTCAGACTCATGTCCATCCAGTCCATGATGCCATCCAGCCATCTCATCCTCTGTCGTCCCCTTCTGCTCCTGCCCCCCATCCCTCCCAGCATCAGTCTTTTCCCATGAGTCAACTCTTTGCATGAGGTGGCCAAAGTATTGGAGTTTCAGCTTTCGCATCAGTCCTTCCAATGAACACCCAGGACTGATCTCCTTTAGCATGGACTGGTTGAATCTCCTAGAAGGGTATAGGTGAAAGTCACTGATACTTGCTTTATGTACAACTAAGATACTGAGTGGCAGTATAATTTAAAATAAAAGTTAGGTTCTCTAGAAGTCACGAACCCCAGCATCATGCCCTTAAATGCTCAAATGACCTGAAAAATGAAGTTTCTCCAGATCTCTCAGTTCTCCTCTTCAAATGAGAAGACATATCAGACTACATCAATTCCTGTTTCCTGAAGTGTGAAGTATGGTGTTTACACCACTGTGGAAATTAAGCAAAAGGTAGAACAAAGTTAAGTGCTTTTGTATTACGTACATATCTACCAAGATGGTAATATTTAAATAGCCTCGCAACTCTACATTATCTTAGCTATCATTGCTACATGAAGGCTAAAGTGGGTCACACTCATACAAGCAAGACCCAATGCTAGTACATGAAGTCAAAGTTTCACACCTTCAGGATACCCTTCCACCCGGACTGTCTAGAATTATTGATACCAACGAAATGGATACGTAGTGTGGATCCTCATACACCAAATTCCCATGAGCTTTGCTGAAAAGACCTTAGCAGTACATCTAAGCATCGTTTTTGATGAAATGCAAATAGGTTAAAATATATATATTAATATGTTAAATGACTGACTGCAGTTTGAAAAATCCTACATGTGATTTATTGGTTTCTTCCACTTCTAGCTTTGACATATCACATGCTTATACAAAGGCCAGCATGCTCTCTGCATGTCAGTCTTCATATATAATGTGTATTATATATGTGCCTCATTAAGGGCAAACTTTCTAGTTCCAGATGGGGAATCTGGAGCAGGCTCTTTTTCCTCTAAATGAATGGGCCTTTACTCCAAGAACACAGACTTACATTTATGGCCCCAAACACACACATACACATCACTTTCTGCCCCTCTACTCCCAGTTTAGGCCCTGAAGGTATTGCTTACAACCCAACAGTTGGCCTACGAGGAAGATTCTCATCCACCTGACATCCCAGGCAACCTCCTTTTCCTGTACTATTTCTGCAAAGGAAAAGAACTACCAGAGCGATGTAGAGACTGGCTGGAAAGTTGAGAATAGGCCTCAAAGATGTAAGGCTGAATATGACCCTACAGAACAGATGGAATGTGGACAGTTAGCATGGAAGCTGGGGAAAACTACAATTGGGCAAGGAAGGAGTGGGCACTATACGTGGTGGACAGACCTGGAACATAGGATTTGGACTGGGAAGTAGAGAAAGAGCATGCTAGAGGGAAGGTTTGAGGGGTGCGTAAGAGAGATCTAGCTAGCTAGCTAAAGCGTGTAAGCTCCACCCTGAGGCACTCACTCCAAAACATTTTCCAAAGCAAAAAGATTTCACTGTGAGGAAAGATGTAAGTGCTGCTTTAAGAGCTTGACTGAACCAGAATGACTTGGGGACCAAGATTCTTGTCTATCCTCCTGAGGAAAAAACCGCAACAGAAAATGGCACATTAATCTGCTTGGGCTGCCGTAATAGAATATGACAGGCTGGATGCTTAAACAATAGAAATTTACTTTACAGCAATTCTGGAATTCTGCAGTCTAAACTCAAGGTGCCAGTGCAGATAGTTTCTCCTGAGGCCTCTTCCTGGCTTACAGACAGCTGCCTTCTCACTGTATCTTTACATGGTTTTCCTCGGTGTGCGCTTGGACACACAGAGGCTACTGATGTTTCCTCACCTTCTTATAAGGACACCAGTCCTACCTGCTTAAGGCCTCACCATTATGACTTTATTTAACCTTAATTACTTCCTTAAAGATCTGTTTCCTAATATAGACACTTTGGAAGTGAGGGCTTTAACATATGAATGTGGGGGGGCAGGGCAGAGGGAGGCTCCAAGATAATACCATTAATTTCAAACAATTCAGTTCACAATAAATGGTATGAACTTGGACCAAAACAGTCACAGTGGACATTCAATAGGAAAAGAGAGACATTGGAAGGACAAATAGAAGATATGTGTGCAGTGTAAAAAGGGGCTCAAAGACAACCTAGCATGGCCGGTGGGAGATGCCTCCCAGTACAGAGTCCCCCGGAGGGTTTATATGCCTTTGTCCTCGCCATCACTCTCCCCTGCAGGGTGACTCAGGCACTTTCCAATGCAAAAGCACCCTGTCTTTATCAAATGAGAATTGTTAGGTTCAAGTATAAAGAGTTTTTAGGGTGGTGCAACAGACTATAACTAAGGAAAATAGGATGATAGCAAATGAAGGGGATGTAGACTTCAGCAAAAAAGACCATAATATTGAGCTCTGTGAGACAGGATAATATTCAGCTTCCCAAAGGAAGTAAGAGCTGACACATTCATTCAGCGGCCCAAAGCCAGTTTCAAAATCATACTTATGTGAGTTCGGCAAACCACTCTCAGAAGACAGGAAACCTTTTCCTCTCTTTTCACCTAACTCCCAAGGTGCCTAAGTCCAGCGTCACTGGCCAGACCATCACAACATCCCATCTGATCAGTTGTTGTGCAAACTCTTAATCATTTTCATTAAAAGCTGTTTAGTCAAAAATCTGAGCATTGTTCACAAACTCGCTTAGATTACATTCCCCAGAAGCAGACTGGAAGATGAGGATTTGTGCATACATGGTTTATTATATACATGCTCCCACAGAGACTGGTAAGGAGAGCAGGGGAGCAGAGTGGAGATGGGAGGAAGCCACACAAAGATGCATGTACAGCAGGTCCTACAGAGGGCAGCTTTGCCTGGGTCCCTTGGGCCACTCTAAGCACTTCGAAGTGCAAGTTGTACCTCAGAGCCGAGGCCAAGAGACTGGGCTCTCCTACTCCCCCATCATCGGTTAAGGGCTGCACCAGAGTGATTTCCAGGCACCACAGGCAGTCTCCAAGCACTTCAGTCTCTCTGAGTGTTTGGACAAATTACAGTAGCCCAAGCTGCTGCTGCTGCTGCCAAGTCGCTCCAGTCGTGTCCGACTCTGTGCGACCCCACAGACGGAAGCCCACCAGGCTCCCCCGTCCCTGGGATTCTCCAGGCAAGAACACTGGAGTGGGTTGCCATTTCCTTCTCCAATGCATGAAAGGGAAAAGTGAAAGTGAAGTTGCTCAGTCGTGTCCGACTCTTAGCGACCCCATGGACTGGAGCCTACCAGGATCCCCCGTCCATGGGATTTTCCAGGCAAAAGTACTGGGGTGGGGTGCCATTGCCTTCCCCAAGCAGTTTTCCTAAAAAGAGTCCCAGGTAACTACAGTGGCAATGAAAGCACATCAAAGCCAGTAGGAACATAACAACTGTAAAAAAAGAATTCAAGGGGATCTGACCAAGCACACACACCCTAATTTCACGATTCTACTAAAATATAGGAGAAGGAAAAGTCATGGATACGCACAAAGATTTAACCGAGTGTGTCTGTCACCATGCTATTTAAAATGGCTGTGTCACCAAGGATGCTTTCGGTTTCAAGTAACTGAGCGACTTCACTTTCACTTTTCACTTTTATGCATTGGAGAAGGAAATGGCAACCCACTCCAGTGTTCTTGCCTGAAGAATCCCAGGGACGGGGGAGCCTGGTGGGCTGCTGTCTATGGGGTCACACAGAGTCGGACACGACTGAAGCGACTTAGCAGCAGCAGCAACAGGAACCTCAACTCAAACTAGGCTCAGTAACACACGGAGTCTGCAGGTTCACCTACTGAAAGGTTCAGAAGTAGCTTAAGTTTACACCATGATTCTCTGTAGGCTCTGCTTCATTTTCTGCCAGTTCTCCCAACTCTGCCTTCCTCTAAGGGCAGACTTAACTTGCCTTACATATGCCTTTAAACAAAAAAAAGGGGGGTGGGGGGTGGGGGGTTTCTCAGGTGGCACAGTGGTAAAGAATACTCCTGCCAATGCAGGAAATGCAAGAGACTCAAGTTCTATCCTGGGTTGGGAAGATCCCCTGGAGGAGGAAATGGCAACCTACTCCAGTATTCTCACCTGGAAAATTTCATGGACAGAGGAGCCTGGTGGGCTACAGTCTATGGGATTGCAAAGAGTGGAACACAACTGATCAACTGAGCACACACGCAGCTGTTATGGGAGAGAGAGGTTTTCTTTTTTCTCCTCTGTTCCAGGCATGCACACATAGAACGTAGTACCAAGCTTCATTCCAACAAAATTAACTTGGGTTCCTTGCATGCTCCTGAACCAATCACTATGGCAATGGTCACGGGGCCTCCTTGAGTTAGTTTAGACCAAGCAGGGCTGATTTAGGGCACAGAGGGAGAAGGGAAATCCTGCCTTGACTTCATACTTGATAGACAATGGACGTGATGGGAATTCTAAACAGCCATTAAAGCCAGACAAACCAGAAGTGTTAAAGTGTTAGATGCTCAGCTGTGCCCAGCTCTGCAACCCCATGGACTGTAGCCTGTGAGGCTCCTCTGTCCGTGAAATTCCCCAGGCAAAAATATTGGAGTGGGTAGCCATTCCCTTCTCTAGGGGATCTTCTTGACCCAGGGATCAAACCTGGCTCTTTCACATCGCAGGCAGATTATTTATCATTTGAACCACCAGGGCAAACTGAAGATAACCTCAGATCAGATCAGATCAGTCGCTCAGTCGTGTCCGACTCTTTGCAACCCCATGAACTGCAGCACGCCAGGCCTCCCTGTCCATCACCAACTCCCAGAGGTCACTCAGACTATCATCCATCGAGTCAGTGATGCCATCCAGCCATCTCATCCTCTGTCGTCCCCTTCTCCTCCTGCCTCCAATCCCTCCCAGCATCAGAGTCTTCTCCAATGAGTCAACTCTTCGCATGAGGTGGCCAAAATACTGGAGTTTCAGCTTTAGCATCATTCCTTCCAAAGAAATTCCAGGATTGATCTCCTTTAGAATGGACTGGTTGTATCTCCTTGCAGTCCAAGGGACTCTCAAGAGTCTTCTCCAACACCACAGTTCAAAAGCATCAATTCTTCGGCTCTCAGCCTACTTCACAGTCCAGCTCTCACATCCATACATGACCACAGGAAAGACCATAGCCTTGACTAGACGAACCTTTGTTGGCAAAGTGATGTCTCTGCTTTTGAATATGCTATCTAGGTTGGTCATAACTTTCCTTCCAAGGAGTAAGCGTCTTTTAATTTCATGGCTGCAGTCACCACCTGCAGTGATTTTGGAGCCCAGAAAAATAACCTAAATATCTATAAATTGGGCATTGGTTTTACAATTTACCTTCATTTCAGTGGAAAACCACCCATCCATTTAAAACATGTAACAAAACAAAAAGAAGTTAAAAATGTGCTTTATATAGAAAGAGTAGGTTATAATTATAACTCTGGGAAAGACACACATCCATTCATTACAGCTATTATCTCTATGTGGCAGCATTTTGCTTTTTTTTTTTAATTTTCATGTTAAATTTTTATTTATCTTCTATTCATATTTTCCAAAAGTTTTATAATAAAATGTTTTACTTTGTGAAGAGAAAAATATCCATCCTACCACCTTCATGCTTTTTAAAGGGCTGTATGTTTCTCATCTCATTTGCTTTTCCCATTAACCTTCCTAATAGGTAGTCCAGCATTGATCCTTTTTTTTTTAATGAAAGAAATAGGTGCAGCAAAATTAAAGGACGTGTCCAAGTTCTTACAGTTAAGGTATTATAGGAGTTGATATTAAAATTAAGGGATCTTGGTTTCTATAGCAATTCTGTCTCAATTCTCCATATTCAATGATGCATTTCTCCAAGCTGATAAGGAGGAATATTCACACTCTTGACACCCTTGCTCCAAAGAAAATCAGCACCGACAAAGGGACTTCTCCACTTGGAGCTCAACATTCCAAAGAAATGCCAGTCCCTTTCTTTTCCTCCCAAAAGTAGTCTAGTGGATCCATCCCTGATGAACAGGATTATTAGGGACACACAGGGAATGAGGTTCTCCTAGCAGTGACCATTAGTCAGTGGTGCATGGCGAACTGTGGGGGCTGATCCTGCTGGACAGTAAGCCTGACCCCACTTCCAAGGGCTATTTCATACTTCCTTTTTTAACTGTCAGTGCCAATGTGATGGAGGATGATCCAACTGTTGGAGAGCAGGAACTTCTCTCAGCTCACAGGCCCAAAGATGGGCTGGGTTGTCTTTCCAATCTCTCTATCAATAGTGGTGCCGAACCCTGCTCTGGGAAAATAATACTACGAGAAAGATCAAACTAGTAGACTCATGTCCTCAGTGAGCCACATCATGTGGGATTTAGATAAATAACTGTCACACCCGCACCCTCATTACCAGCACCAAAACTCTGAAAACCACTACAAATCGTCCTATTTTATCCTTCATGTATTGTCTATGAAACATCAGCTTAATTCTGAATTTGGACCATCATTTTAGACTAGCCAGGCCATTTGGAATCCTAAATTCTGAGGACTAATGAAAAACATAAGATCTTTTTAAAACCTAATGGAAAACTTCAAATTCTGTGGCTTCAACATCAGCTGACTTCCCAGAGGACATTGCTCTGGTATATAGCTGCACTGTGTACTATGATATTTTCTTTATCTACGGCTACATCCAGAGTGGGGTTCACCCTCTTCTGAGTATGAGGGAAGACTACACGTCTGCTTCTTTTACCTTTGGGTCCTGTGACTAGTTCTGGCCAACTGGTTCTAAGGACAGTGATGTGTCATTAATGGGCCAAAGCACTTGACAGACAGTGAGAGCCTCAACCTACATCATCAACCATGGAAGTATGTGTTGACATGGAGGGGCCACGAGATCGAAGCAGCCTTTACCACTGAGCCAACCCTTGGAAGAGTCTCCCAGAGCCAATGTTAGGTGAATGAAAAATAAAAGTATATTTTACAGATACTTAAATCCTATGTTTATTGTTGCACTAACACAACTAGCACTTGGCTGATACATATCCCACTATTGGGTCAGACACAGTGCTGGGCCCCTCACATGCATTATCTCACTCTCCAAAGCAAACTAATCAGATGGATTCTATTATGATTCCACTTCACTGATGGAGAAACAGAAAAGTTAAGTAACTGACCGAAGATTACACAGCAACTAAGTGACAAAACTGGATTAGACTCCAAAACATAGTCATAACCACCACATTGCTAAAGGAGCCAAAGCTGAGCTCAGAAGAGTGAGCTGAGTCAAAAGGAGAGAAGGCAACAAGAGAGCCTTAATGGCTAGAATTGAGAATGGAATTTGAGGATTAAAAGAAAAAGACCTAAGGCATCAAGTCCAAAATAACATTTGGCAACGTAAGTACATCAGACTTGTCATGAGTTAACAGCCCCAGTGGTGCCAGTAGTAAAGAACCTGCCTGCCAATGCAGGAGACAGAAGAGACCCAGGTTTGATCCCTGGGTGGGGAAAATCCCCTAGAGAAGGAAATGGCAGCCCAATCCAGTATTCTTACCTGGAGAATCCCATGGATAGAGGGGCTTGGCAGTCCATAGCATTAGAAAGAGTTGGACACGACTGAGGCAACTTAGCATGCACGCAAAAATCACAAATATAAACAGTTAACTGAATTACATGTGTATAAATAGAGCATATCACAATCAAGATTAGTATAGAGAAGTTTCACCTATTTTAAATGCTGAGAACAATGGCCTGTTTTCCTATCAGGTGGAATACTGAGCCATTTTTCCTCAAAAAACACTTTACTTCCAATGACTACTCAGATGCCAGTCTTCACATAAACCCAAGAAAAAATTTAGGAAAATAAATTCTATTAACCATTCATTTGTTTAGAATATAATCAGACTTGGCATTCCACTGGACAGTAAATCAAAGAACCCAAAGCAGTATCACTGAACCAGATAATTGTGGTATGCCTTAGATGCAGACACATACATTGCCACTTTTAAGAAAATTCAAGATGTGATTATAAATAGACATCTCCAGAAGTTAGTAAAACAAAAATCTAAATTAAAAACTTCAAGCAATAAACATGAAAGATGATTCTTCAGTAAATTAAAATTCATTTTTAACAATATTGGAAAACATCTACTTATTTATATGTGCATTTATGCATATAAGATTTTATTACACTTTAAGGAAAGCCAATTGGAAGAATCAACATAAACACACCATGTCTTAATAATCCCAAAGTTTAGCTCCACCTAAATACTGACAATGAAGATGCTAATTTAAACTCAACCCATAACTATAGGTTTGCTTTAGAACCTGTGGAACTGTTTAAATTTCTTGTCTGGAAATTGTCAGAATTCACCTGCCTTCCCCTCCTACATTTAGTTTCTGGTTTTAATTTCCATCTTTTCTGCCCTGTAGTCTTCATGTTTTTTTTTTTTTTTCAGTTTGACTCTGGGTTAAATATCAGTGAAGGACAGAGATCCCCCCACCTCCCACTATAAGAGAGGAGGTGTATTTACGTTCTTCATTGAGCTGTGCCTATAAACTCTTTTTAAAAATATCCAAGGAATAAACAAAAACTGAAAGTAGGTTGTCACCCATGAGACCTACTCATAAGGCCATGTCCACTGAGCACAAGGGCCCTAAAATGATTCCAAACTTCATGTTTCACATATTGTTGCCTTTATTAAGCAACTGAAACCCCCTCCCACCACATCACCCCCAAAAAATGATGTTTCAGAGTAAGAGGAAATCCAGTATTAGGACATACAGGAAAGAACACTACCGTTGGTGCCACTGTCCCAACCCTTCCCCACACCCAATTGCCACTCCAGTTTGACTTCTCGGGGATCCCAGCACACAGCATGCCAGCACTTATTCTCACCCTTCGGTAAATGCCCTTTCCCAATTCTTTTTCCTACCAGATCCTTATTTTTTCTTCAAAGCCCAATTCAGGTGTCACCTCCACCATGAAGCTTCCCTGCAAGTTCAACTCAATGGGATCTTTTCTAAATTTCTATTGTTCTAAACTTCTTTTACCATACACTCAGGATGGGGTTGTTTTTGTCAACATTTCCATGTGATTAGTCCTGTCCCCCACTCAGTAGCCTTCACACATCATTTTTATTCCCCCAAGTATCTAGCATGATACTGATCACATAGCAGAGGCTTAGTTTCACTGTGTTGTTTAGATAACGATGTATAATAATGAAATATTGAAAATGGGATGACAAAAAGTCAAACTTAAGGATTACAATCCAGTTTCCTCAATATAAGCAAACATCAGTCTTAATTGTGGCAAACCCAACCCCAACGACCTAATTCATCATTTAAGAACACATAAATAATTCATTTTTAAATATCCTTAGCTTCTAGGAGGGAACAAAAGGTTACAGCCTTGAGCTTTGACAATAACCCTCTAACACATTCTGTAGAACTATGTGACCTGCAAAAGGCAGCTCAAAAATCATGCCGAGAATGAATTTCATTATGGCAAGACTAGATGGAAGGCCAGAGCTCCACTGTTGTAGTCATATTGATTTTTTGGAAAACTTGGTTTCACTAGTACTAGCTTTTGTCCATTAAGCAGCAACCACTGCTGAGCACGTCAGACAAAAATTCTGAGAACCTAACATTAATGTGCTTTCATGCGAAATTTTGAAATTCAATTTAGTTATGTTATAGAACAGGAATCACTGAAAACAAGCTGACTCTCCAACAACAGAGGAACAGATGAGTTAAAACTAGTGTACGCTGCTGATGCCTCCCTTCCAGCCTTGTGTGGTGGCTGTGCTGCTTGGGCAGAACCTCCCCACACCCAGCACAAGCAGGTCCAAATCATCTCATCCTCCCCACCCTAAGCTACAGTGATTCTATCAGTTGTGGACAAGAAACCAGCTCATCAGTTTGTGGCATTCCCTGGCTACAATGACTGGTTTCTTCCCTGGTGGCTCAGATGGTAAAGAATCTGCCTGCAACATGGGAGACCAAGGCTCAATCCCTGAGTCAGGAAGATCCCCTGGAGAAGGAACCTACTACCCACTCCAGTATTCTTGCCTGCAGAAATCCTTGGACAAAGGAGCCTGGCAGGTTACAGTCCATGGGGTCGCAAAGAGTCAGACACCACTGAGTGTGACTGACACACATCAGCTGCAGTGATGGTTTCTTCTAGTCCAATCAAAGTGAAGATACAGCTTTCATTCAACAGTCTGGGGAGATCTGTCTGGAAAATTCAGTGCTGTGGACTGAGTTACATCCGCCATCCCCAAATTCATATACTGAAATCCTGCCCCCCAAGTTTTGATTGTATTTGAGGATATGGCCTTCAGGAGTATGAGGTCATGAGGGTGGAATGCTCATGATGGGATCAGTGTCCTTATAAGAACAAACACCAAAGAGCTTGCTTCCTCTCTCTTTCACCCACAGGCAGTATGAAAAGACCACGTGAGGACAGAGAGAAGGCAGGAATGTGTACCCAAGGAGAGAGACTTCACCAGATACTGGCCCTGCTGGCACCTTGATCTTGGACTTGCAGTCTCTAGGATGGTGAGAAATAATTTCCTATGGTTGTGGTATTTGGTTCTGGCAGCTCAAGCTGACCAAGACATCCAGTATGTAGGTGTGGATCCTGAAGTAGGAGGGGCTTTTTATAGCTCCTGAAGAAAGCCAGCCTGAGGATGGAGCCTTTTGAAGAAGAACATACCTCTAGACAAAGAAATGGAAACAACGTCCCGAGGACATCATTCCTAATCCCACCTGAAGTTTGGGCTTCTTTCATTCGCTAATAAAAGTCTCATAACATGCACAAATTATTTAGGCACAAGAGTAAGGTTTAAGAAAGAATAAGGAGGGATTTCCTCTGTGGCCTGGTGGTTAAGACTTTGCCTTCCAATGTAGGAGGTGCAATCCCTGGTCAGGGAGCTAAGATCCCACATGCTTCACAAACATAAAACATAACATAAAACATATGTTTCCAAAACATAAAACAACACAAATATAACAAATTCAATAAAGACTCTAAAAATGGTCCACATCAAAAAAATCTTTAAAAAAAGAGAAACGGAAACATGAAAACATTGAATTTTCAGGGTAGGAAATTGGCAGCTTCTCTTTCATTTCAAATCAGTTCACCTTCATTATGAGCTTACAAAGGTCAGGTATATGCACTGCCTCATTTAATTCCCATTTTACAAGGAGGTAACTGTAAATGCAATTTTAATGTTTGTTCCATAAATTAAAACTTGCACATTAATAATTGAACTGTTAAAAAGATTACTTTATGTGCTCCTGGAAACCATTCTTCTATAGAATAGTAACAGTATAGAGGTCGGTTGACACAGAAGAATCACTCTACATAATACATTAAGGGCAGATGGACAATCTCTTACCCAAACAAGTTTACTAAGGAAAGCTAGTGCCAGTTGAACCTCACATAAATATCTTTTAATCCCGCCCTCTATTACAGTGATACCAATATGGTTCATAGATAAGATGATAACAAAACCAAGGACATGGTAAGGATTCAATAAATATTTGTTGAATTTTATAAACAACCATGCGGTTAATCCTCTGTAATGTATTTCATTCCGTTAATAGTGTTTATTCAAATACTTCTGTTGAGATATAGCATTTTTATACTGCTAAGTCACTTCAGTCGTGTCTGACTCTGTGCGACCCCATAGACGGCAGCCCACCAGGCTCTGCCATCCCTGGGGTTCTCCAGGCAAGAACACTGGAGTGGGTTACCATTTCCTTCTGCAATGCATGAAAGTGAAAAGTGAAAGTGAAGTCGCTCAGTCGTGTCCGACTCTTAGCGACCTCATGGACTGCAGCCTACCAGGCTCTTCCATCCATGGGATTTTCCAGGCAAGAGTACTGGACCAGTACGTTCAAACTAGAACTAAGAACTGTTGTTGCTGTTTAGTCTCTAAGTCATGTCCAACTCTTTTTTCGACTCCCTGGACTGTAGCCTGCCAGCTCCTCTGTCCATGGGATTTCCCAGTTAAGAATCCTGGAGTGGACTGTCATTCCCTTCTCCAGGGGATCTTCCCAATCCAGGTATTAAACTCATGTCTCCTGCATTGGCAGGTGGGTTTACTGCTGATCCATCAGGGAAGCCCGAGAACAAAGAATGACACTCACCTGAATCCTCATCGAACTGCTGTCTCATTACTCTATCTGGAAGTCCTTGAATCCTCATCGAACTGGCGTCTCATTTCTCTATCTGGAAGTCCTTGATATTTTAAATGTGCTGTGTTTCATAGCTTCCATATGCCTCTCCAGACCCATGCCCTACCCTGTGATCTTTACTGACAAGCTTCTAGGTGGATTTGGCCAATGCAGAGAACACTGTAGACAAGAGAATGAGGTTGAAACACTTATCCCTCTGACTTTCCTCTACAGGGCCACCACAGGCTCTCTCCTGCCATTCACCACTTCTATACAGCTTGCCCCATCTCCAGACTATAGCAGTTGAAATGTCCCCTGTGGGTAGTGCTAACAGAACCCAAAAAACCCCACTGTTTACAGCCCCAGCATATGGTACAACTGCCTGTGATTCTGTTCCACACATAAAACTTTATCAAACTCACTACAAACTATTCAATTAGGGTATTACATTTGATTTCTTCAGGATTCTGACTGATATACAGTGCCCAAGTGACTTTGTAATACAACTTGAAATCACAAAGACAAATTATGCAGATGTGGGAGATATGCCTCATATGTTGACTTAGTGACAGAGTTTTAAATCTTCCAGCATAAATACCTCAAATTTTTTCAAGTCTCCACAGAAACCAAAGGAGGGGGAAATTTCTTCAACCCACCGCTCAGTCTTATAAAAGCCATTTTGACTTCTTTTCTCTCCTCTACCATTCTTGGGATTCTAAGTTTCAGCCCTCCCCAAATGTGAAAATAAGTGGGAGGAAGAGTACGGCTGTAATTTACACCTGACTTTGTAGGTCCACGGGGAAGGCAATGGCACCCCACCCCAGTACTTTTGCCTGGAAAATCCCATGGACGGAGGAGCCTGGTAGGCTCCAGTCCGTGGGGTCGCTAAGAGTCGGACACGACTGAGCGACTTTACTTTGACTTTTCACTTTCATGCATTGGAGAAGGAAATGGCAACCCACTCCAGTGTTCTTGCCTGGAGAATCCCAGGGACAGGGGAGCCTGGTGAGCTTCCGTCTATGGGGTCGCACAGAGTCGGACACGACTGAAGCGACTTAGCAGCAGCAGCAGCTTGTAGGTCCAAGTATGGAGGAATCTGGGGAAAGCCACAGCTTGGGAAGAGAAGGAAAGTGGGAACTTCAAGAGAAAGGGAAGTATGGGGGCATGGGGTATGAAAATTAGAAAGTGTGTCCATGATAAAACACCAACACCAGCTGAATGAACTTCCATAGGGAGATGCTCTGATACAAAACAACTGTGGATGGCTATACAGCTTTCCCACCACACAACTCCAAGAAGCACCATATACTGTGTTACTCAATGGAAAGGCCATACAATCAGCAGACCTGCTGAATGTCAAACTCAGATCCCATGTTCCCACATGGTACTTTGGTGTGATGCAGTTCAGTTCAGTCACTCAGTTGTGTCCAACTCTTTGCGACCCCATGAATCACAGCACGCCAGGCCTCCCTGTCCATCACCAACTCCCAGAGTTCACTCAAACTCATGTCCATCGAGTCAGTGATGCCATCCAGCCATCTCATCCTCTGTCGTTCCCCTTTTCCTCCTGCCCTCAATCCCTCCCAGCATCAGAGTCTTTTCCAATGAGTCAACTCTTCGCATGAGGTGGCCAAAGTACTGGAGCTTCAGCTTTAGCATCATTCCCTGCAAAGAACACCCAGGGCTGATCTCCTTCAGAATGAACTGGTTGGATCTCCTTGCAGTCCAAGGGACTCTCAAAAGTCTTCTCCAACACCACAGTTCAAAAGCATCAATTCTTCGGCGCTCAGCTTTCTTCACAGTTCAACTCTCACATCCATACATGACCACAGGAAAAACCATAGCCTTGACTAGACAGACCTTTGTTGGCAAAGTAATGTCTCTGCTTTTCAACATGCTATCTAGGTTGGTCATAACTTTTCTTCCAAGGAGTAAATGTCTTTTAATTTCATGGCTGCAGTCACCATCTGTAGTGATTTTGGAGCCCAAAAAAATAAAGTCTGACACTGTTTCCACTGTTTCCCCATCTATTTCCCATGAAGTGATGGGACCAGATGCCATGATCTCAATGTTGAGCTTTAAGCCAACTTTTTCACTCTCCACTTTCACTTTCATCAAGAGGCTTTTTAGTTCCTCTTCACTTTCTGCCATAAGGATGGTGTCATCTGCATATCTGAGGTTATTGATTATCGAGACCAGATGCCATGCCCTACTTTCTAACATCAAGCTTCTATCACTTGGATTCTATCACAATGGATATGGGGAACAGATAAACCTTTGGGAGACTGTGAGTGTATTAACTCAGATTACTTTCAATCATCAAAACATTCATGAGATTCTTTAATATGAGTAATTAACAGGGAAAGGGGGCTACTCTAGGATGGGCCAGCAATGTACGCTCAAAATAACTTAAGGTATGTGTATATACCTTATAATCTGAATTGTCTGTCATCATAAAAGCCTGGAACTCCAGCCGCTGTCGAAAAAATTTCCAAGATCAGGTAACACTAGGTTCACATTTCCAAAAAGCCACCAAAAAGCCACCATCACTGGGCCTGAGTAACAGGTGTGCCCTTAAATCAGGCCTTACGCCATCTGCCTTAGCAACTTACATTAAATCCTGGCTTCTGGAACCATCTGAGTGCAGCAAGCCTGAAAACTCAGAAAAGGAGTTCCTGACTTTCCCTTCTCCGGGCAGAAACAAAATGCTCATTGTTACCAGCAACCTATACGGCTCACTCTAATGAAGAGTAAGAAATACTTGAACCCTTGTGACTGAGGGACAATCTCCTTGATCGTAAGAACTGACATAAGCTTTACTTCTAAATTGATCACTGATCAACAAACAGTAATTTCCCCAGATTACAGAAAGACTTCCGTATGTTAAGTTCCACACTTTCTCCATCTAGAATCCTGTATGAGAACTCTTTAACTTTCCAATGCATGCTCTTTTAGGTTTTACTCTGCACTGGGTCATAGACTGGGTCCCTGGCTACCCCATCTACTCCTCCACTCCACCTCAATCCCATTCTGGTAAGATGGTGAGAACATGAGCCCTCACCCACAGTTTGGCCCCTCTGCCTCTGGAGGTCCAGGTTTGCCACACATTCTCCTTTCTTTGGAGCTTTACATCATACTCCACCACATCTCTGATGAGAACAGAGAAGGAAAATATAAGAGCTTTTCATGAAATAAATGGTGAGTCACTCACTCCTTTTTAAATTCTATTAGTTGTACCAACATGACCATGATGAGCAGAAAGAAGTGCAGCCCTGATGAAGCCTCGGCTAACTTCTCAGTCCTACAGCCTGTGAAGGCAGAGACAACATTTTCTGCCCTGAACAAGGCCACCCCTCCACACCTGATGCACCTAGAACAGCTGTCATTTATCCACCACATCAGACTGCTGTGGGAAGACCCATATAGCTCTTTAGAGCTGCGACATTGGCGGCCTCCCAAGTCACCCCTGAAAAGTCCTCTAAACATTACAGTTTTCAGGGTGGCTGATACTTCTAAGGTTTTAAGGATTAAAGGGTGAGTGCTAACTTGGAGGCCATAGGATTCCATAACCCTGAAATGGCATAGGATGAATTAGCAAGGAAAACACATAGAACCTCATAACAACACCTTTGTCACTCAGCTGGACAAGGAGGTGGCACGTGGTCTGCACAGAAGGTTCCTGGCAGATATCCTGGTTTAGTAGGGGTACAACAGGCAAGGATTCTGAAAATAATATAATTGAATTAGGTCTTCATTACAATTGCACTCATCTCACACGCTAGTAAAGGAATGCTCAAAAATTCTCCAAGCCAGGCTTCATCAATACGTGAACTGTGAACTTCCTGATGTTCAAGCTGGTTTTAGAAAAGGCAGAGGATCCAGAGATCAAATTGCCAACATCCCCTGGATCATGGAAAAAGCAAGAGAGTTCCAGAAAAACATCTATTTCTGCTTTATTGACTATGTCAAAGCCTTTGACTGTGTGGATCACAATAAACTGTGGAAAATTCTGAAGGAGATGGGAATACCAGACCACTTGACCTGCCTCTTGAGAAACCTGTATGCAGGTCAGGAAGCAACAGTTAGAACTGGACATGGAACAAAAGACTGGTTCCAAATAGGAAAAGGAGTACATCAAGGCTGTATATTGTCACCCTGCTTATTTAACTTATATGCAGAGTACATCATGAGAAACGCTGGATTGGAAGAAGCACAAGCTGGAATCAAGATTGCCGGGAGAAATATTAATAACCTCAGATATGCAGATGACTCCACCTTACGGCAGAAAGTGAAGAACTAAAGAGCCTCTTGATGAAAGTAAAAGAGGAGAGTGAAAAAGTTGGCTTAAAGTTCAACATTCAGAAAACGAAGATCATGGCATCCAGTCCCATCACTTCATGGGAAATAGATGGGGAAACAATGGAAACAATGAGAGACTTTATTTTGGGGGGCTCCCAAATCACTGCAGATGGTGACTGCAGCCATGAAATTAAAAGATGATTTCTCCTTGGGAGAAAAACTACAACCAGCCTAGACAGCATATTAAAAAGCAGAGACATTACTTTGTCAACAAAGGTCTGTCTAGTCAAGCCTATGGCTCCAGGAGTTGGTGATGGACAGGGAAGCCTAACGTGCTGAGGTTCATGGGGTCGCAAAGAGTCGGACACGACTGAACGACTGATCTGATCTGATGTATGGATGTGAAAGTTGGACTGTGAAGAAGGCTGAGCGCCGAAGAATTGATGCTTTTGAACTGTGATATTAGATAAGACTCTTGAGAGTCCCTTGGTCTGCAAGGAGATCCAACCAGTTCATCCTAAAGGAAATCAGTCCTGAATATTCATTGGAAGGACTGATGTTGAAGCTGAAACTCCAATACTTTGGCCACCTGATGCGAAGAGCTGACTCATTTGAAAAGACCCTGATGCTGAGAAAGCTTGAAGGCGGAAGGAGAAGAGGACAACAGGATGAGATGGTTGGATGGCATCACCAACGCAATGGACATGAGTTTGAGTAAGCGCTAGGAGTTGGTGATGGACCGGGAGGCCTGGTGTGCTGCAGTCCATGGGGTCACAAAATGTTGAACACGACTCAGTGACTGAACTGAACTGAACATGACAGAGTACTGTTCTTTATGCAAAAGATAATAACAAAGTTTTACTTCAATAACAAGTATGCATTTTTTTCTAATTTCTTTCTCATTAGAGTCTTTGTCTACATGAGGTCTAGCACTCATCACGGGCTTGTTCAGACCTAACTAGGATCTCCTGTGACTAGAAAGAAAAGTTAAGTGTGGGCCCTAACAAATCAGAGGGAAATGTGTTAACTGGACAGCACTCTCAAAGGGTCATTCCAAAGATAAACATATTTTTGTTCACAAGCTTCTTTCAGCTCTCAATAAAAAAGATGTGCTACGCATGTGGTCGTATTAATAACTTCTCTGATTTTCACTTGTGCTCATACCTACACTAGCAGCTATGTAGCCTGCTTCATTCACTCATGTGTGCACTTTAAATTTACATAGGAAAGTAAACACTGTGCCCTCTTACTTTTTTCAAAGTCTACAATGAAACAAAAGCAAGGACAAACAAAGCCTTTTTCATCCTAGTTCAAATCTAAGTCTATAACTCCTTGTAATTAGTTTTTTTTTTTCCCCAAGAAAGTAAGGTACAGCACGGTGATATAGTTAATACTGTGTTATATACTTCAAATGTGCTAAAGAGTAGATTTTAAGTGTTCTCATCACAAAAAGGGTAACTATGTGAGGTGACAGATGTTACCTGTTAGCTTGATTGCAGTAATCATTTCACAATGCATACATATATCCAATTATCATGTTACACACCTTAAAAACAAATATCATGTATTAATGCATATATGGAATCTAGAAAAATGGTACTGATGAACCTATTTGCAGGGCAGAAAGAGAGACACAGACACTGAGAAAGGACTTGTGGACACAGGAGGGGAAGGAGAGGGTGGGACGAACTGAGAGAGGTAGCACTGACATATAGACAGTACCGTGTGTAAAACAGCTAGCTGGTGGGAACCTGCATAGCACAGGGAGCCCAGCGGGGTGCTTTCTGATGACCTAGTAATAGAGGGGTGGGATGGGTTGAGGGAGCTAGGAGGGAGGCTCAAGGGGGAGAAGATACATGTATGCTTGTAGCTGATTCATGTTGTTGTACCCCAGAAACTAACAACTTTGTAAAGCAATTATATCCCAATTAAAAAATGTTATACACCAAAAAAATATATATAATCGTATAAATATATACGATTTTTATTTGCCATTTCTATCTCTATAAAGCTAGGGGAAAATGGCAAACCAATCCATTATTCTTGCATGCGAAATCCCAAGGACAGAGGAGCCTAGTGGGCTACAGTCCATGGGGCTGCAAAAGAGTCGGACACAACTTAGCGACTAAACAACAGAAGTTAGGGAAAGAGGGGGAGGTGAATGTTCCACAAGTAGCTTGCCCTGACCTTGATGCCCTGACCATCAATTCCTGGTACCTCTCTCTCAAGCCCACTGCCCACTAAAAGAATGCTAGCAGATCCAAGTTTTAAATTACCCAGCCCTCTCAACTCCTGAAAGATAGGAAAGGAAAAGCTGAGGAAGGTGAGAGGCTACAGGGGTAACAACAGCGCTAAAGCTGAGACACAAACCAACAAATGTAAGGAAGGCCGCCGCAGAATCTTAAAGCAGGCCTGTTGCGTTTCGCTCCTGCAGCAGCACATCTGGCCTTCCATCAGCAGGTCTCCGAGCAGTGGGCAACGTTATCACACCATATGTGCTGAGCGCAACAATGGGGCTGATTTATGTTAGTGAACACAAGGGTTTTTCTTGGTATTTCGTCTCCTTGTTATTTCAAGAGAAATGTAAGGGCAGATTTATTCTGCCGTTACAGAGAGGCTCCTAGAGTTTATTTGTTTAAAGTTGATAGTTTCCAGGAGGGTGAGGCAGATCTGTTTTCTACAAAAAGTTGGTGACACCTAGGAGTTCCCTCTCTTCCTTCTCTACTAAAATGAAAGGAGACTGACTCTCATCCCCACCCCGCTGCAAAACTCATTCTAGAATCATGGACAAAGGACAAAGTCAAAGAATATTGTAGAGAACCATCACTCCATACTCTTAAGGCTTACATGTGGCCTCTCCTGTTTTTTCCTAATTCTTTCCTCTCCTTGGGGAGTAACTGACCAGCAGTGAATGACTTCACAAGGCTGATCAGGGAAACCCCAAGACAGTCAAATAACTAGGTGGAAATTTTGGAGATAACAGACCAGCTCTACCACCTTCATCTCCACTGAAGAAGTCTTGTCATCGAAGTGGGTCAAAAGGAATTATTATTGCTTGTGGGATGTAGAAACATCATGCCAAGGGCTATCACCACATGCCCCACAGGGTTCAGTCATATCTAGTCCTTTGAGGCTGCTGCTGCTGCTGCTGAGTCGTTTCAGTCGTGTCCGACTCTATGCGACCCCATAGTGGCAGCCCACCAGGCTCCCCCGTCCCTGGGATTCTCCAGCCAAGAACACTGGAGTAGGTTGCCATTTCCTTCTCCAATGCATGAAAGTGAAAAGTGAAAGTGAAATTGCTCAGTCGTGTCTGACTCATAGTGACCCCACAGACTATAGCCTACCAGGCTCCTCCATCCATGGGAGTTTGCAGGCAAGAGTACTGGAGTGGGGTCCCTGTGCCTTCTCCCAGCCCTTTGAGACTAGGGAACCATTTACCTCATGTGTCTCTAATTTTCTACTGCACTAGGTACCACCCCAACTTCTGAACCTGAACCAGCCGGCACCCTCCAGTCATGTGACAATTCCACAATAGCCTGAAGCAATACCTGCCCTCCCAATGCAGGTCCCTCAAATCCTCTTTCATAAGGTCTCCCACTTCCTCTCATCAACAGACACCAGACAGGCCCAAAGGATTCTAAAGCTTAAAGAAATACAGCCTGAGGTATAAGTGGCTGACAGCCAGTCTCATCTCTACCTCCACGTGAACTGTTGGAAACAGGAATGAATTTCTAGTTGGTAGAAAGGCAAATGATGAGACAAAAGGGGAGACAATCACCTTGTGCCTTGTGGGGAAGAGGCACACTTTCAGGCTGACTCTCAATTTTACCAGGCTGTCTACCTCCTTACATGTACCCCATTCACCTCTCTCTTACTCACTTCTTTTTCCTAATAGATCAGGAAAAATGTCTCAATGAATTAGCAGCAAAGCCAAGGGCAAGAATATAGAGTCTGGAGGAATCTTCCTCCTTTGGCTAACAAATCTCCTTGCCTTACAATAGTAAGGTTTTCTTTCCCTCATCTACTTCATTCAAATTGAGAAGGTGACTTTGACAATCAAATTCAACCTTTCACCTGAAACAGCAAAGTAAGGTATTTGAGAACACATGCATTATGTGTTAACAGTAACAAGTACAGTTTTAGACTCAAGCCAACTTCAGTTTGGGTCTTTGTCACAAACTACCTGCATCATTTAGGGGAGTTATGACCCCTCTAGATTTCAGTTCTCTCATCTGTAAAATGGGGCTATTCATACCTATGTCATTAAATGCTGAAAGGCCTGAATGAGATAAAGTCTGTGGACACTTAACAAAGTGCTGGCATATTGTGAGTGCTCAGTAGCAACTGATTTTTGTTGGAAAGGGGGTTGTGGTTATCGACAGAACCCATTCTTACCACACAGAACATTAGCTGAGAGGTTTTGTGTCTTCTGTGTCCTTGACCACAACACCATACAGACTGCAGATGCCATCAATATCTACTGGACAGAGTAAAAAGCATCGTCTAGACAGTCAATTAAGTTATTCAACAAGTATCTGTTAGGCACTACATTCAATCAGATCAGATCAGATCAGTCGCTCAGTTGTGTCCGACTCTTTGCGACCCCATGAACCGCAGCACGCCGGGCCTCCCTGTCCATCACCAGCTCTCGGAGGTCACTCAGACTCATGTCCATCGAGTCAGTGATGCCATCCAGCCATCTCATCCTCTGTCATCCCCTTCTCCTCCTGCCCCCAATCCCTCCCAGCATCAGAGTCTTCTCCAATGAGTCAACTCTTCGCATGAGGTGGCCAAAGTACTGGAGTTTCAGCTTTAGCATCATTCCTTCCAAAGAAATCCCAGGGCTGATCTCCTTCAGAATGGACTGGTTGGATCTCCTTGCAGTGCAAGGGACTCTCAAGAGTCTTCTCCAACACCACAGTTCAAAAGCATCAATTCTTTGGCGCTCAGCCTTCTTCACAGTCCAGCTCTCACATCCATACATGACCACAGGAAAGACCATAGCCTTGACTAGGCGAACCTTTGTTGGCAAAGTAATGTCTCTGCTTTTGAATATGCTATCTAGGTTGGTCATAACTTTCCTTTCAAGGAGTAAGCGTCTTTTAATTTCATGGCTGCAGTCACCATCTGCAGTGATAGAATACCTTAAACTTTGGAGATAAAGCTGTAAAGAAGAACAGATAAACTCCCTACCCTAGAAGAGTTTACATTCCAGTGGTAAAAGGCAGATAATCAACTGGTGCACTGGGATGACCCAGCGGGATGGGATGGAGAGGGAGGTGGGAGGGGAGCTCAGGATGGGGAACACATGTATACCCATGGCTTTTTCATGTCAATGTATGGCAAAACCACTACAATATTGTAAAGTAATTAGCCTCCAATTAAAACAAATAAATTTGGGGGAAAAAACTAAACAAATGACATAATTTCCCATGATGATACAGCAACATGAACTATGAGATGTTAAGGAGAATTATGGAATGAAGAATAAGTTGGAGTGAGGAGTAACTTTGTACAGGTACGTTCATGAAATCATCTTTGCAAAAATGGTAAATCTAAGCATTGAATAGTAAAGTGTTAACCACAGGAAGATCTAGAGACAGAGGGTTCTGGAAGCAAAAAGACCCAACATCCTAGACAAGCATTTAGTATTTGAACAACAGAAAAGCTGCCTGCATGGTAAAAGCATGGTGAGTATGTGAGCATGTGTGATGTGGGGTGGGAGAGAGCCGAAGCAAGGAAAGAGGTGAGGGAAAAGGAGGGTGGTCTGAATTTTATTCTAATTATGATAGGAAGTCATGCATCAGAAGTTTTCAGTATTTTCTCAGAAAAGATGCCTGCTTGGTGCATGACTATATGATGAAGCAAATGAGGCTGTTCTGGCTTCTGTGCAATTGTTTGTTTCATGCAAATACAGTAGGCACGGTTGTCAAAGCAGGTACTTGTGTGGTTGGTACTCAGAGTGGTTGTATCCAAGGAACAAATTTCCTCAGAAGAAAAATAAAAATCAGGACTTGCTTTTAGCTTCAGAGAAAAGAGGATTAGATCAAACTTATCACCTCATTCAATGGCAGAAGCCTCTGAAGATTTAAGGAAGTGAGATAGGGGAATCTTGCTTTGAATCCCTTCTCAATCAGAAAGGTCATAAAATCTTACCTCTGTAAGAGACCATTTTTCTCTTTGCATTAGAGTTCAAGCATCCCATTTACTAGGATTCATATCCTAACCTCCAGGAAGTAAAATTTTATAATGATTAATCTAAACCTCCATAACTCAGAAAAACCCGGGGATGGGATTGTGCCATCCTAGTACTATATCATCATGTGGAAGTGCTATATCATCAACATGTGGAAGAGGTAACAGAGAGGAAAGATAAGACGTGAACTTAGCCAGAGGTCAGTAATTGCTAGGAGTTGCTTCCATCCGAGAACCCGAGGAACAAATGAAAAATGTTATTCGAAGTCCACAATCTCAGGATTTCCCTAGTGGTCCAGGGGTTAAGAATCTCCTGCCAATGCAGGGAACACAGGTTCAACCCATGGTCCGAGAAGATCCCACAAGCAGCGGAGCAATTAAGCCAGTGTGCTACAACCACTGAGCCCACCTGCTGCACTATTGAAGCCTGCACATCTAGAGCCCGTGCTGCCCAACAAGAGAAAGCCACTGCAATGAGAAGCCGACACACCGCAACCAGAGAGCAGCCTACACTCGCCACAACTAGAGAAAGCCCACACGCAGCAACAAAGACCCAGCACGGCCAAAAATAAAAACAAATTAAACTTTTAAAAATAAATCAAACAAATAAATAAAACAGTCCATAATCTATGCCACCGCCAGAACATTCGATGCTGGTGTTATTGGAACAGCCGTGGTTTCTTTGAAGAAAATCTGGAGCCTAAAGTTGTCTGCAGCAGTCATTATTACTGGAGTCAGAGTCTGCAGGAGCTTTGTTGCTGGCATACCCACCACCTTGGGCAGGATGCAGAGAGTCCACACTTGTCTACCACCACTACTATCTTTGCTGCACTTCAGAAGTGTATAAAATATTGTTACTTTCTTCATGCCTCCTATCTCCCATGAGTGCCTCCAATTTGTAGAAGGTAACTATAAGTCATTTGGCAGGGGAATTTTAGAAATGCAGTTTGCAGAATTCTAGCCCTCTACTCTCAGCATATATACATAGGAGAGCATGGAGGAGCGGGAATGGAGCCAGAAGCCAAGAGACAAGGTAAGTAGCTCTTCTCTTGATCTTCACTGTTAGAAGTCCTAGTAAACTAAAGATTTTCTGAAAAGTGTTTGGGACTATAAAGAAGAAAAGGGAGAACCTGAAAATCTACAGAATGGAAGAGGATAAGCTTGCAAGACAAGTGAAAACTATAGTGCTCCCCATCTCCTCCTTAAGTTACTTTCCCTGACCTGTCAATCTTTTCAATAGACCAAACAAGCCCCATTCACACTAAAGTGTAAAGGACTAATAACAGTTGCAACAATAGCCAATACAGTATGCAGAACATGCTTAGAAATATCAAGTCATTTTAAAATAATCCCTAAAATGTTCTATATGCCAGAATATAAAATCTTGTCCTTCAGTTTACACAATCTAAGGATAGAGACTTGCTTCATATAAAATGTGGACGATACAGGCAATAAGTACAAAGGAATAGTAACACAATGAAATTTGATCTAAAACAGTTTCTCAACCTCAGCAGTGCCGGCATTTTAGGCCAGGTAATTTTTTGTTGTGGGGAGCTGTCATTTGTATTACAGAACATTTAGCAGCAGCCCTGACTGATAGTATGTCCAACTTGTGACAAGAATTGCTCCAGACATTGCCAAATGTTTTCAGCGTGCAAGATCTAAAATATCTCAGAGAACCTTAAACAAAGAATCAGAGTACATGTAGATTGCCTAATGATTGCCTAATGAGAGGAAAGGAGGGATTTCAGGCAGGAAAAAATCAAATGCAAAGGTAAGAAAACATAGAACAGCAATGAGGCTGGAAAATAGGGTATAAAGAAGGAAATGGAAGGATGCAGCTGGGAGGCAGAAAGTATTTACTAAGCCAGGTTATACATTTGAGCTTTAATCTCTAGACCATGGAGAACTATTGAAGGATCTGGGATAGGGCAATGATTTATACAAATTTATGATTGCAAGCATGTTTTTGGTGGCTGTGTGGATAACAGAATAAGGGGAAAGGAGATGAGAAGAAAGGAACTCAGTTATCTATTTGTCATCATCCTGACCAGATAATAAGGATCAATATGTAGTCAAGGTGAATGATACCTAGGAGAGAGAAACAGGACAATTTAGTGATAAAGTACATATGGAAAGCAAAGAAAAGGAGCTCGATAATTGCAGGTTGAAGGCTCAAAACAGAAAAATAGAGCAGGCTGAGAAATGCTCTGTCTTTGAAAAGTCAGTGTCAGCTTCTCAGTCATGTCCAACTCTTTGCAACCTCATGGACTATAGCCCACCAGGTTCCTCTGCCCATGGAATTCTCCAGGCAAGAATACTGGAGTGATTCCTTCTCCAGGGAATATTGCTGACCCAGGGATCAAATTCAGGTCTCCCACACTGCAAGTGGATTCTTTACCCTCTGAGCCACCAGGGAAGCCCAATGGTCTGTCTTTAGGTTGTGTGTAAAATGTGAGTTGTCTGTGAGACATCCAGGTCAAGATTTCTAGTGGGTAATTATACACGCTCAGAAAGCTACTTGGGCTAGATCTGTTTGGGGATCTTCAGACTAGACAGCAATTGACACACCCACGAGTTACATCATGGAGGGAGAGCAGACACCATGAGAAGAGACCTACGGACAGACTTTAGAGGAATATTAACTTTTGGCAAAGGGAGAAGTCAAGGACTTTGATGACCCAATAGAGATCTGAACCCACTTGCTTTCAGAGGGGCCACTTTGTAGGGATGTGCAGTTTTCTAGGCTGTACTCAATAGCTCAAGTTAGGAGTAGACGAGTTTGGGTAGATCCTGACTGCACTGTCCAACAGAATGTGGTAGAAAGGATGCTATTTGAGCTTCTAGGACAGGCCCTTAGACACTGGCAGCTTCTACTTCTAGTCTGTGGAATGCTCTCTTGGATCCCAGGGCAACTGTGGAAGCAGTTCAACTCCTCTGTTGGAAGGACCATATGGAGAGATTGAGACCACACAGAGCCGGGTCCAGCTGATCCCCGCAACCATCTAGTCTCTTCCATTAAGCGGCTAGACGTGTGAGCAAAGCTGACCAGGACCCTCCAGACAAGCTGAGCACTGAATGACCCAGTCCATGTCACACACTGGGTCCTGCCCAAATTCCAGACCCACAAAACCAGGACGGGAAGTGATAAGAAGCTGTGGTCACAGTGTAGCTGAAGACTTCAGAAGCAGAGCTACCTCAAGTTTGGCATAGGCTGGGCTCTCACCCTGGGAGCGGGTTGCAAGACTAGGTGGTGATAAGATCCCAGCAGTTATTAGGAACGTGGGGAGAAAATTTGCCCCAAGACTGGGGAAAGGCAGGGAAAAAAAAGCTTACCAGGTTCAAATTATTGCTAATCGTTCCTGACTGTTCTTATTTTACCAAAAAAAAAAAAAAAGGATTCAAGGAGGAAAATTGTTCACCAGCAGTCACCTCAGCTGCCACTGTGATGCCTGGTGACACATAATTAGAAAACAGATGACAGATTAGTTTAATAATATTCATTAACAACTAATGAAACTGACAGTGTTTCCTATTGAAAGCAGGTTGGGCTGCTAGTAGACTTTAAGCAAATTCTGCTCCTCCCCTCCACCCTCTCTCCATACCCTTCTTCAGCTGCCTTTCAGCTAGAATCTGGGGGTTGATGGGGTGCAAATGGGTCATAAAACACTACACACAGGGTGAGATGGTTGAGGGGACAAAAAGAACAAGAGGAGACAAAATCAGAGTGGAAGAGGTGCGATGCCTGGGAGTCTTGGGAGGAGATAAGAGATGAAGAAGGGGGTGAGTGTAAACCCACGCCTCCCCAGCTGTCTTCAGACCTCTAACTTCTGTCCTAGACAACATTTCCACTTGCCGTGGGAAGGACACAGTTAACAGGGGGAAAGAAGGGGGAAAAAAAAAAAAAGTGCTTGCTTTCAGGCATTGTTTTCTTTTTTCTTAGAAAAAATTTATCCTAAGTAAGAATTTTAACGATATGCAGAAATCATAGCTGTCTCGCTGAATCGCTGTAGGACTGACCCCCCTTGACAGTTCTTAAATTATTCAGCTATCAAGGGCCTGCTAAACATTAAATTAAGCATCCTCTCTCCCCTGTCCTAAACCATTAAGTTATGCAAATGCACAGATAATGGGGCATATGACAGCTGGAGGCATTAATCACGCAGCTCTGTCTCTGGGCTGTTGTTATGTAGAAACTGCATCTGCCAACAGACCGAACAGCCACAATTAGATCTCACTTAATGGAATGAGGAGACACTACCTAGCCCTCCATGCTCATGTTAGGTTGTAGACCTGGGAGTGAATAAGACACTTGGGAGAGCTGCTGGCTCTCATCCTCCCTCTCCCCCTGCTCTCTTTTTAATACCTGCTCCTCCAATTGAAATGAAAAATTACCTGTAATTGTTATCATTTGCAAACAAAACCTGTCAGAAGACAAACCTGCTGTTTACAATGGATGTTTCTGTTGTTCCCCAGTAGGGCTCTTTGGGGAATTTCCCTGATTTTTTTTTTTTTTAAACAAATTCTCCCTCTTGGAGGAGAGCCTGGGGCTTGGGCAGAAGCAAACAGACCTCCCATCACAGCCTCCAGATGGCTGTCAGGGAGGCCAGACTGACTTTCCCCACAAGACTGTTTGCTGGAACACTCATCAGCTTACCTGCCTTGCTCCCACTCATACCTTATCATATGGGAAAGAAGGCAGACAGAGACTGAGCCAGGGTCTCCTCACTGCAGTAAGGGGTGAATTAAATGGGCTGGGAGACATCCCACTGTCTTCCCAAGAACTTACATTGTGCTTCTTCATGATTTAACACTCAAGTCACAGCATATGTATTCTTTAAAATCCAAGTTAAGCATTTATATGGTAACCAGTTGCTTGTCTTTTGTCTGTTCAGTGTTTGCAGGGGTGGCGGTGGGGGGTTAGTTTTATTTTGGAGCTCTGAGGATAACACTGATGCCTTTGTAGGAACCATCTATATATATGTAGATATGCAGCTTGACACAGGAGTTGAGTAGACCTATCTTCTTTTATACCAAAACACTGATTTCCAACTGGTGTCTCAAGAACCCTGTGATTCAACAATCCTTCTTGGTAAGTAGGAGACCCACTGTGGGAGAGACGGATGATCACCATCCTCCCCAACCCCCAACAGCAGCAGGAGCACTGCTCAACATAACAGCTAAGTACATGAAACAACTTTTTAAGTTGTGTTTAAAAAAAAAAAAAAAGTGTGGGAAACCACTGTTCTAAAATAAAGTCATGGAGACATTTAGACTTGGTCCCTGGCAACAGGCATTCGATCTCAGAGCTGTTCTTCCTGTCTGCTGAATACAGAATCACTAAATTGCAAACAATCAATGGTACTGTTTTTCCTCCTTTCCTTGAAAGTTCTCCAACACTCTGAGGAAGACTACATGCGTTTATGAGCCAGAAACCCAGAGCAGAAAGGAGGAGTGATGATTTGCCAACTGCAGAAGCCAGCCTGTGCTCCTCTTCCACCTCTCCCACTAGCTACACTAACGCCCACATCAGACCACTTAGCTCTGAGTCGGGTCAGCACACCCCTGACTTCTATAAGCGGACAGAGCAGATCTGTGCAGAGACAAGGAGCAGGCCAGCTGGGGGAGTCCATGATCATCACGAAGTGGGAAACTCCCAGATTTCTGAATAAGATTGAGTTCAGTCAGCTCAAGCATCAAGAAAATGAACTGTATTCTTTCCAAGCCTTCCAGGCCTGCCTGCTCTTTACTGTCTTCTTCTCAACCTTGAAGTCTTCCTCCCAAGGCCCCCCAAACCAGGGTGAACCTAACCACAAGGATTCAGGTACTTCTGGCCTCATCTGGAACACTGGCCTCTTGAACTCTGCTGCACCCTCCCCTACTCCATCTTCCCATAAGTCCCTTAATGCAGCAGTCCCCAACCTCTGGCACCAGCAACCAGTTTCGTGGAAGACAATTTTTCCACAGTCCTGGGAGACAGGAGATGGTTTTGTGATGATTCAAGCACATTCCATTTATTGTGCACTTTATTTATTACATCAGCTCCACCTCATATCATCAGGCATTAGATCTCGGAAGTTGGAGACCCCTGCCTTAGGGCCTCAAACACAAATCTGTGTGGCTTTTCCCCATTTAGGAGTCACAGCTTTGGTGACATTACGCTGGGAGCCTTGTCTGACCCTCCTCCCTCACCCGTGCCTCATGAGCATAACTCACACCCTCTTCCACACTCATAGCCCACCCACCCACCCCCCATTACTTGTTTGTAGCTTTTGCACCAGGTCATCATGTATTTGCATGTCTGTCTCCATCAACAAACTCAAGATCTGGACGAGGGCAGGTGCCAGATCCAATCATTACTGACTGTTGCCTAAGCCAGTGCCTCAACATTAAGGTGTCTCAAACCATGAGTTACCAGCATCTTACCTGAAAAGCAGACTGATTCAGCAGGCCCAGAGTGGAGCCTGAGAGTCTACACTTCTAATAGGCTCCCTCAGATGCCAGTACTGCCTGTCAGTAGACCACATGTCCAGTAGCCAGGCCCTAAATGACCTTCAAATCCAGTCTCTATGTCATTTTCCCAGTGCTCGGTACACAATACAAGGTTTTAATAATTACCTCCCCCAACCAGTTGTTAAATGATGAGCTGATAAGTCTACCTACTGATTCTCATGTCTAATAAGCCCATAGTAAGACATCATTCTCTTAGGCTACTTGTTACTAGAAACAGTTCAGGTGCGCAGACAAATGGATCAGTAGTCCCTGGACTCATATGAAGGTTCACCGGCTTACCTAAAAGGAAGCTGACTCCTCCTTCCTCACTCCCTCAATTCAGTCAACCCAACCCTGTCACCCCCAACAGGTCCAGCACAATTTGTTTTATTTGAAGCACTAGTACTCAACATCATGTTAGTAAAAATCATGCTATCCATGCATCCTTTCCCCTGCTCATTGCCCATCTTCCCATTGAAGGGTCAGGTCCATGGAAGCATGTCTGTCTCTTGCTCCATCACTTCATGAGTGCAGAACACACCTTGCATTTAAGCATCAGAAATGCCCCCAAACGACTGGGGGTCCCAGTGGTATCCCACAAATTCCCCTGGGCCCACCTCGTGTTTTTGTGTGGAGATTTTTGAACCACTCTTGCTCTTCTTCCTCTTATCAACACTGAATGACTCCATAAGCCAAAAAGGCAAAAACTCCATAGGAAATACTATATTTTCACCCTGGAACAGAGGCAGGGATTTATCTGGAGAGCACTCTGTCATTTTTTAACCTCAGTTGGCTTTTTAAACGCTGCAGTCCTCTGCAAAATGCTGATTTGCATGAAAAGCAAACAAGCATACTCTTTTGTAATGATTTTTATTTCTGAGGACACTTGTACCTCCTGTACAGTTAACATGTGCTCTGAGACTGAGGAAAGCGTTCCATTTTCGTCCCAGTGCTTCAATCTTCTAAGGAAGCTATTTAACAAAGAGCCAATCCATGAAGATTGGCTTGGGGTGGGAGGTAAATAAAGCTGGAACATGACTTCACTAAGGCAGCTTTGAAATTCAGAACAATACTTAACACTGCAGCTGAGGAGATTTGCATTTTCTGCCACTAAGAACTGGGTTTGGATAAGAACACTGGAAGTTTTAACTATTTTCCTTAAAAACTCTGTTACACAATTATCAGAAACTGTTCAGCTAGAGAAAGTTGAGAAGGAGGGACAACTATAAGCCTCTCCACCCTCTACTCTGAATTTCTAACTCTCTATTTTGTTCAGAAGTATTTTAGGAATAACTGACAGGAACCCACCTCATACCATCTTAAGCTGAAACATAGAAGGAATTCATTGGCTCATGTAATTGTCAAGTTCATGAAAAGATGTAGCATTAGGCATAACTGGACCCAAGGTCTCTACAAAGGTCAAATGTTAGAAGGTCAGTTGTTTTTAAATCCTTCAGCAAAGACATGTGAAATCATGTCTATGTTGATTCAGCTTCAATTCTAGGGACAATCTGTAGCCCTAATATTGATAGAAACATTATACAAAAAAGGGAACCTACAAGAGACAAGGACACACACTTCAATTATCCAAATTTCTATCAACACCAAGGCTTTGCCAATTAACAGTGAAACTAAGAAGACAGGGGCTAATTAATTAAATGACTGTTAAGAACGAGTTCCTCTACCTTTTCGAAAACCAGCTTGAACATCAGGAAGTTCACGGTTCACATATTGCTGAAGCCTGGCTTGGAGAATTTTGAGCATTACTTTACTAGCGTGTGAGATGAGTGCAATTGTGTGGTAGTTTGAGCATTCTTTGGCATTGCCTTTCTTTGGGATTGGGATGAAAACTGACCTTTTCCAGTCCTGTGGCCACTGCTGAGTTTTCCATATTTGCTGGCATATTGAGTGCAGCACTTTCACAGCATCATCTTTCAGGATTTGGAATAGCTCCACTGGAATTCCATCACCTCCACTAGCTTTGTTCGTAGTGATGCTTTCTAAGGCCCACTTGACTTCACATTCCAGGATGTCTGGTTCTAGGTCAGTGATCACGCCATCATGATTATCTGGGTCATGAAGCTCTTTTTGATGTTCAAGCTGGTTTTCGAAAAGGCAGAGGAACTAGAGATCAAATTGCCAACATCCGCTGGATCATGGAAAAAGCAAGAGAGTTCCAGAAAAACATCTATTTCTGCTTTATTGACTATGCCAAAGCCTTTGACTGTGTAGATCACAATAAACTGTGGAAAGTTCTGAAAGAGATGGGAATACCAGACCACCTGATCTGCCTCTTGAGAAATCTGTATGCAGGACAGGAAGCAACAGTTAGAACTGGTCATGGAACAATAGACTGGTTCCAAATAGGAAAAGGAGTACGTCAAGGCTGCATATTGTCACCATGTTTATTTAACTTCTATGCAGAGTACATCATGAGAAATGCTGGACTGGAGGAAACACAAGTTGGAATCAAGATTGCTGGGAGAAATATCAATAACCTCAGATATGCAGATGACACCACCCTTATGGCAGAAAGTGAAGAGGAGCTAAAAAGCCTCTTGATGAAAGTGAAAGTGGAGAGTGAAAGGGTTGGCTTAAAGCTCAACATTCAGAAAACGAAGATCATGGCATCCGGTCCCATCACTACATGGGAAATAGATGGAGAAACAGTGGAAACAGTGTCAGACTTTATTTTTCTGGGCTCCAAAATCACTGCAGATGGTGACTGCAGTCATGAAATTAAAAGACGCTTACTCCTTGGAAGGAAAGTTATGACCAACCTAGATAGCATATTCAAAAGCAGACATCACTTTGCCAACAAAGGTTCGCCTAGTCAAGGCTATGGTCTTTCCTGTGGTCATGTATGGATGTGAGAGCTGGACTGTGAAGAAGGCTGAGCGCCAAAGAATTGATGCTTTTGAACTGTGGTGTTGGAGAAGACTCTTGAGAGTCACTTGGACTGCAAGGAGATCCAACCAGTCCATTGTGAAGGAGATCAGCTCTGGGATTTCTTTGGAAGGAATGATGCTAAAGCTGAAACTCCAGTATTTTGGCCACCTCATGAGAAGAGTTGATTCATTGGAGAAGACTCTATGCGACTTAGCAGTAGCAGCTGATGCTGGGAGGGATTGGGGGCAGGAGGAAAAGGGGACGACAGAGGATGAGATGGCTGGATGGCATCACTGACTTGATGGATGTGAGTCTGAGTGACCTCTGGGAGTTGGTGATGGACAGGGAGGCCTGGCGTGCTGCAGTTCATGGGGTCGCAAAGAGTCGGACATGACTGAGCAACTGATCTGATCTGATAAGAACGAGTTATTAATGGTGGAGTTAAAGATATTCAAAACTGTGCAGACTAGCAAATACTTGAGACATTCCTCCCCCTGCAAGAAAAATGCTGGTATACCATTTCTGCGAGACGTTGGGTTTTTACCCCCGGTGATCCCCTGCCAGTGCTTCATCTCAAACCAGGCATGTGTCAAGCTACAGGTCTGGCAGATTTCTGGTTATTTACACAGATCCTAATGGTAGCTCAGCTGGTAAAGAATCTGCCTGCAATGCGGAAGACCTATGTTCGATCCCTGGATTGGGAAGCTCCCCTGGAGAAGGGAACAGCTACCCACTCCACTATTCTGGTCTGGAGAATTCCAAGGACTGTATAGTCAATGCGGTTTTAAAGAATCAGATACGATTGAGCGACTTTCACTTTCACTTAATGGAAAAGAATCCTGCCTCTAGGATATCATTATCTCTGCCTCAGGCAAACCTTCCAAGCAAAGACCTTGATGTGGCTACTCTGCAGACACAGGATGGACTCTTACCCAAAATTGGATTTGGGGGTCAACTGAAAAATAGAAGACTGGCTTGCGTTCTTATTATGTTTAGGGGATGGGGCTGGGAACAGGGTTTGCACAAAGAAAGAGGCTTGAGTGGTTTGAATCCACCCCTCACCCCACCCTGGCAACAAAGGAAGGAACACCCAGGCTTCCTGACCTTTACCTGCACTTGGGGAAGAGGAAGGAAGGATGCTAAGAAGTTGTCAGAAAACATCTAAAAAAAAAAAAAAATAAAGGAGAGCAGCCTCTTTACTGCAGACCTAAAAAAAAAAAAAATCAAGATTTCTAAATTTGTAAAGCTAATAGAATACATCAAACTCTGTGGCTCCTGCTTGCACTTACATGCACTTTATTAGGTATCTACCTGTGTGATAACATTTTTGTGAGACCTGTTTTCCTTATTATCAGGAAGTAAGGTTAGAGGGCAGTCAACCCTACCCACCTTGAACATTTTGATAGTTAAAATCACCAGTCAAAAGCCACCCATGGGCTTCACATGAGCCATTTGTTTCAGGTAGCTTCAAGTCCCCTGCTTTCCTTTATGTCACACCCATTTTCAGGCAGATTTTCTGCAGGTGGTGACAAAGGTCAGCACACTGGCCACACAATCCCAGCCAATGGACAGGTCTCCATTCTGACAAAGTCATATCGGGCTAGGGTCACAAACCTGAACTGGAACCAAACCCCTGACAACCAGGCCTGGTTCCCCTGCCCTGGGAACAGACACGCGTGCATGCACACATGCACAGACACACACACATACACACAGGCAGTAAATATGACTGTATAGACAGAATTAGTCCTAGCACAGAAGAGTTTAGTCTCTGAGGTTTGGAGCCCCTCTCACTCAGCATCTCATGTGACCCAAAGAAGCTTTAATTATCCAGTGGCAGTTTAGCCATATTCTTGCTTCTCCCCCTAAGGCTTCCTTGCTTCAAACCACAATTTCCCAAAGTGGTCTTCTGCTGATCACCTTGGAAGTTTGGGAAACAATCAATGGATTAAACAAAGTCAAAAAATTTCCTTCTGCAGTACTTCTGTGGGTTTCACCATATTAACGAGCACTGTGAACCACTGAGAAGAAAATAGCATATCACTTCTCATACTGGGCTACCAAACAATTTGGTTCCCCTCCACTACTCTAGGAGGAAGATCTTCTGAAATGAACTCCATGGAAAGTGGTTTGAAAAAACACTGTTCTCCAGAACTAACTGGCTTTTCTTTTCCTTAGATGTGGAAAGATCTATACACAACAGATCTCATTAAAACTTTTTCTTCTTTAATCTACTCCAGGGTTTGATCCCTGGCTTTGCCCTTTATTGACTGTGTGACTTTAAATAGTTGCTTCAGTCTCTGAGATTGTTTTTCATCCATCAGATGGAAATAGTACGTACCTCTCAAGGTTATTAGAAGAGTTCAATAAGAAAAAATGTAAAATGTCTAGCACTGTACTTGGTACATAGCTGGTGCTTAATCAATGTGCATCCTCTTTATCAAATGTAACAAATCCTTCTGGGAGAGGCAGCCATCTCTCTCTATAGCTCACAATGCTGGCATGTGCTGTGTCCAACATGGACTTTAAATATTTTCTAAATTCATGGATGAATGAAATCCATGGGAGGATGACCGATGACAATGTGATGATCATAAAATGGGAAGAGTTCTGGCACTTAAAACTTGATCTCTAGTTGAAATTTTTTCACTGAATGTCATCCCTCCATGCCAAAATAGATAATTAAAGAGCGTGGCAGGGAGGTTTAAGTGTTCCAAATCTTTGCTTAAGGACACTGATGACATGATGTTGCTTTTCTAGTGTAGGCAGATGGATGATACTAACGCCAGACAGCATTAAAGCAGAGAGAAAAATCAGTACACGCAGGAAACCCTGCACTTGAACCTTGGAACCAGACCACAGGGGTTTGAACTGGAGTCTGGCCAAGTGTGACCTTGACCTCCTCATGTCTCAGTTCCCTGTTTCAGCACCTGTTTGTAGGGCTATGGTTAGGATGTAAGTTAATAACTGAGATGTGCTCAGAGCAATGCTTAGATCACAATAAGCACTCAATAAATACTGACTGCTATTACAGTCACAGAAATTGAAACTGCTATTAATTCCTCATCAGAAACCCAGTACAGCCCTGTTTCAAAAGGTTTCTCTCGCTTCACTGTCCTAATCTCATGGGTGAAACAGGGGAAGAGACTCAGCAACACAGAAGGAGTTACTGAAGAAACTTTATTCACAGAACAAGTGTGAAAATTTTTTTATTGGTATTAAAATGGAATTTTCAGGCTGTAATACCAGCTCTTTATTCCTCAAAGGGAAGTAGTTACTGTAATGATGTACTTGGAGCCACATGGCTAGTTCGCACCCTCCCTCTTCAATGGGGAACCATGAAATCTATTATGTTCCCTTAGGAGGGCAATTTTCAATGAGAAATTGCTACATTTGTAAAGAACATATTGACCATGATGAAAGATTTTATCCACATCTACACAATGACAAAATTGGACATGACTGAAAGGTTTGGGCAGCCCAATTCTCGGGAACAAAATGTAGAAACAAATGTCATGACACCCATAAAAATGCCTTGATGTGTCACAGGACAGCAATCTAAGCCTTTAATTCACATTCCAGTGCAGATGACCTCAAAGGTATTTAGGATCAGTGGTTTTTAAATTTTATTTTAGCAGAACAGCCCTTTTCTCAACATCTTATATGGAACCCAAATATGTAAATAAAAAAGATACTACTGGGCCACTCTAGGTTGAAAATCGTAGGATGGCAGTTCTATCCAGAAGTGGCCCCTGAGCTCTTCAAAGAATTTTCCTGGCTCTGTGAGATCTCATGAGCCTGGCAAAAGTACTGGGGTAGGGTGCCATTGCCTTCCCCGCTGTCTCATAAACTGATACTAAATTGGAGAAGATCGGACAAAATGAAGGAGAGGGTATTGCAACAGAAGAGACTATGCAATTATCCCCCAAAGACCAATCACTCTCTAAAGGGACTTTATACTTATTGGCGCCTACTCAGTTCTAAACCACAAAAGACTTAATGGTATCAATTTTTTTTTTTTCCTTCAACTGGGTAAGTGGGGCTCTTGGGAATATTAGACCAGCTTTAAGCAAATTTAAGAAACATTTTCTCTATGTATTTCAGTTGTAGTTTCAGTAAATTTGCAACCTGTGTGCTAAGGGCTTTCTCATTCTAGACCTGGCTTTCTCAACCTCAGCAGTATCTCCATAAGGAGTAGGATAATTTGGAGTGTGGGGGTAGGAGCTGTCCTCTGTGTTCTTAGATACGTACCTAGATGCCAGTAACAACCTCCAAGTTATAATAACCTAAAACATCTCCATACATGACCAAATGTCCCCTGGGGAATAATATCCCTCCACCTCATAAGAGTTGTGTTCCACATTCTCCCCTTTCAGACCACTTTTCATAGTGGCAGGAGAAATTCTGAAGTCCTTCCATTCACTCATTCAGTCATGTAGTAAACATTTATGAGCACTCACTGTGTGTGCATGCACTTACACAGCTCCATATGGCCTTCAGAGGGTGCCTTTTACAGCCTTAGCCCCACCTCCACTGGCACTTTGACCCGCAGCCCTCCACCAGCTGGCCATCATGTAATAACTGAAGATCTGTTCATAATCTTGCAATGTTGTGCTTGCTTTCTCCTGTATCTGAAATTTCTTTTCTCAATACATCAACCTCCATGGGAGTCTCTTTTTTAACTATTTAACAAAGCTCCATCAATGTCACATTCCGGGGATAAAGTTAGTAACCATACACAATCCCTGCTCTGCAAAGACTTAGCCACCAAATACAAACACCTCTAAAGACCTATGGCAGTTGAGGGCTGACTCATCTGCTTCTGTCTAGTGGCTGAAACTCCCTGAGGACTGCCTATATGCTCAGCAACCACCACAACTGTTTGAAGAGTAACCTCAGTAGGATAAAAGTTTCCTACACTCTTTTAAAATCTTGAGGGCCACAACAGTAGTGTTAAATGTCATTAGAGAGGATTTAAAAAGGCAGAAAAACAATCCAAGAAGGAATATTCAATAGATAAAGACACTACAACTTCTTATAATTCATTATAAGGACAGCAAAACAGCAACTGATATTAAATTGGAGAAACGAGTAATCAACTAATTTCAGTTCTACTGATTTCAAGATTGCTGGAGAAAAAGAACCATGGTTGAAACTAATTTTGAGCCCTCTCTTCAAAAGCTTTGTATCAACCAAATGCTGTGTATTAGGCTAAATTTCCACTGGCTTTTCTAAATTTGTGTCCAGACAAATTGCAAACATCACACCATCCAGTGGTCACTGTGAGTCTGCTTTTCACAGGCTGATTGATTTTTATAATGTTCCAGGCAATTTCAAGTTGTCAGTAAGAACTAATTCTGTCTCGTTACTGACTTCACTCTTGGCAGCTCTGTGACCACTTATTGGTTTTTTGTCTTCATGTTCATTTTCTCCTGCTAACTCTAAAGCCTTATTTTCCCTCTCTAGCCCCATTCAATGTCTGAAGCTGTAATCACAGAGAGCCCTGCCCCTAGCACAGTTACAGGTGTAAGCGTCAGCCTTTCTCATGGGCTCCAACGTTGAATCCTAAAGCCCCAGACCCTGTGAAACCTCCTGTCAAACCTATTATGGCCTGTAATACTGTATTAGTTAATCAATCCAGCAACTCTGTAGCTGTAGCCCTTTCTCAAGCTGATATTAAGCCAACTTGTCAATCTGTAATTGTGGCGTTCCACACACTCAACTTACACAGCTAGGAAATAGAAACTGGCTCTGACATGATTCTCTGGGTATTATCACACAATCTAAAATAGGAATCACTTATGAACTCCTTTGCTCAAAATCCATATGGTGGGTGAAGACTCAAAGTCATGAAATCTCAACCAGCACATTTTATAGTAGCCAATTATTAAATTTGTAGGACTAGTGGGGCTTACTGGAGAAGGCAATGGCGCCCCACTCCAGTACTCTTGCCTGGAAAATCCCACGGATGGAGGAGCCTGGTGGGCTGCAGTCCATGGGGTCGCTAAGAGTCGGACACGACTGAGTGACTTCACTTTCACTTTTCACTTTCATGCATTGGAGAAGGAAATGGCAACCCACTCCAGTGTTCTTGCCTGGAGAATCCCAGGAATGGGGGAGCCTGGTGGGCTGCCGTCCATGGGGTCGCAGAGAGTCGGACACGACTGAAGCGACTTAGCAGCAGCAGCAGCAGTGGGGCTTACGGACTCAGAATCAAATTATTGCCATTAAACAGAAACATAGGCAATTACTCCCTTTGTACCACACATATTTCTCAGACAGTGGAAACTACTTTTAAGACTTGTACTCAAAATAAATTCTAGCATAGCATGCAAAGTATTATAAATAAAATGCTCTGTGGCTTCTCCCTAGTTGATGAGAGCTATGTTTTAAGAGGAAACAGCAAGTCTTTGGCAACATTATATACATTACATCTTAACACATGATTGTCGATGTTGTTTAGTCTGTAAGTCACTGAGACTCTTTTGTGACCCCATGGACTACAGCCCCACCAGGCTTCTTTTCCTATGGGATTTTCCAGGCAGGAATACTGGAGTGGGGTGCCATTTCCTTCTCCAGGAATTGTTCTGACCCAGGGATTGAACCTGCAGTTCCTGCATTGGCAGGAAGATTCTTTACCACTGAACCACCAGGGAGGCCCCTACCCACATAATTACTAAGAACCAAACCTTCTTTGGGTAGAACCAATAAAAAGAATAAAATATTCTTATATACTTGAGGAACTCAAAATCAACTGAGGCCCCTAAAACTGAAGCAGTGCTATAAAAGGAGTGTAGACTCTAGAGGCCCATAGACAAGAAAACCACGAGTTGGGGTGAGTGTCAGGAAGAGTTCCACAGATGAGATAAGAGCTGTGCCCTGGGGAGGCAGTCCCAAGATGGCTGAGGAATAGGATGAGGAGACCACTTTCTCCCCCACAAATTCATCAAAGGATCATTTGAATGTTGAGCGACTTCCACAAAACAACTTCTGAACACTGGTGGAGGACACCAGGCACCCAGCAGGGCAGCCCATTCTCTTTGAAAGAAGATAGGACAAAATATAAAAGACAGGAAGAGAGACAAAAGATTTAGGGACAGACACCCATCCTGAGGAGGCAGTCATGAAGGAAGAGAAGTTTCCACACAGTAGGAAACCCTCTCACAGGTGGGTCTGTGGGGAGTTTTGGAATCTCAGAGGGCAACATAATCAGGAGAAAGAAAAAAAAAAAAACCCACAGAATACATGCCTAACTGCAACTGCCAGCGGAGAAGTAGCTCAGATGCTCGCATCAGCCACCAGCGTGCAAGGGCAGGGCAGGGAGGCACAGGCTGCATCATCGGTCCTTAGGGTAAGGACCGGGCCTGAATGCCCTGAGGACAGTCTGAGGGAGCTAACATGAGACAGCATCCCAACTCGTGGGATCACCAGAGAGACCACTCGAAGAATATTGAGCAAATACCAAAGGAGAGCTAGCCGGCTGTGTATAGGCCACGCCCCCCACTCCTGGAGGCTGAGAGGCCAGCATGCAACAGCCAGAGCAGCAAGGCAAGGGGCTGCTGCAATCTCGGCCCCAGAGACAGCATCTCCCACCATACCGTGAGCAGTCTCCCAGTTGCTAACCACATCTCCCTGGGATCCTGGATGCTTGACATCCACCAGGACTGTCGCAGCCTGAGATCAACTCCCCAGAGGAGACCTGTGGCACACCCGAAATGGTGCTCTCGTGAGGCACCTAGAAAACCGAGTTGCCAGGACCGGGAAGGTGATAAAGATGCACAGTTCTCCTGGGACAGTGCATCCACCAAGCACCTGATCGCCTGAGCTGCTCGGACTTGGGAAAGGCACAAAATGCATGCCCAATTGGGTCTGTGCCCTTGTGGAGTACCCGAGAACCTGAGTGGCTTAGACTTGGGAAGTGCATGAGGTGCAGGGTCCACTTGGGACCGTGCCCCTACAGAGCACCCTGGAGCATGAGCAGTGTAGACCTGGGAAGCACACGCTGCCTTGGGCTGTGGCAAACCCACTGTGATCCATACACTGCAACCACTCCCCACGCCTGCCAGTGATATTTGTTTGCAGTGTCCCTCCCTCTCCACAACACAACTGAACAAGTGAGCCTAAATAAGTGACCACCTCCACCCCCTTGTCAGGGTGGAAATTAGACACTGAAGAGACTTGCAAGCAGAGGAGGCAAATGAACAAAGAAGAGGGAACTGCTCTGGAAGTGACTGCAACAGATTAAAATCCTGTAGTTAACATTGACTGTGCATTGCAGAGGGCCTATAGACTTGAGAACAAGTGTAACAAGGAACCATCTGAGACTGAACTGACCCCACATTGCCCACAACAGCTCCAGAGAAATATATGTTTATTTTCCTAAATATATGTTTATTATTACCATTTTTTTAATTTTTTTTAAAGTTCTTTCAGTTCAGTTACTCAGTCATGTCCAACTCATGAATTGCAGCATGCCAGGCCTCCCTGTCCATCACCAACTCCTGAAGTGCACCCAAACTCATGTCCATAGAGTCGGTGATGCCATCCAGCCATCTCATCCTCTGTCGTCCCCTTCTCCTCCTGCCCCCAATCTCTCCCAGCATCAGGGTCTTTTCCAATGAGTCAACTCTGCATGAGGTGGCCAAAGTATTGGAGTTTCAGCTTTAGCATCAGTCCTTCCAAAGAACACCCAGGACTGATCTCCTTTAGAATGGACTGGTTGGATCTCTTTGCAGTCCAAGGGACTCTCAAGAGTCTTCTCCAACATCACAGTTCAAAAGCATCAATCCTTCGGCGCTCAGCTTTCTTCACAGTCCAACGCTCACATCCATACATGACCACTGGAAAAACCATAGCCTTGACTAGGCAAACCTTTGTTGGCAAAGTGACGTCTCTGCTTTTCAACATGCTATCTAGGTTGGTCATAACTTTCCTTCCAAGGAGTAACTGTCTTTTCATTTCATGACTGCAGTCACCATCTGCAGTGATTTTGGAGCCCCCAAAAATAAAGTCTGACACTGTTTGCACTGTTTCCCCATCTAATTCACATGAAGTGATGGGACCAGATGCCATGATCTTAGTTTTCTGAATGTTGAGCTTTAAGCCAACTTGTTCACTCTCCTCTTTCACTTTCATCAAGAGGCTTTTTAGTTCCTCTTCACTTTCTGCCATAAGGGTGGTGTCATCTGTCTTTATAACTCCTTTAATTTTCATTTTTACAACCTACTGTTACCTTGCCCAAAAAGACTATTTTTAAAACAAATTTCATATATATTTTTTAATTTTTTTGAGTTTGTTTTATATTTTTTATATTGTATTTTTGAGAGTCTAACCTCTATTTTAGATTTTTAATCTTTGCTTTTTGGTATTTCTTATCAATTTTATACCTTTAATAATCTAATCTTCAGTATCCATTTTCACTTAGGGATGTGATAACTGGCTTGATTGCTCTCTCCCCTTTTGATTCTCCTTTTTCTCCCCCAGATCACCTCTATCTCCTTCTCCCTTCTCTTCTCTACTTAATTCTGTGAATCTCTCTGTGTGTTCCAGGCTGTGGAGAACACTTAGGAAACTAATTACTGGATAGACTGCTCTCCCCTTTTGACTTCCCCTCTTCTTCTCCTGGTCACCTCTATCTCCCTCCTCCCTCTTCTCTTCTCAATGTAACTCTGTGAATCTCTCTTGATGTCTCTTGCTGTGGAGAATTGTTTCACCATTAACCTAGATGCTTTATCATCTGTGTTGTATGGATGGAGAAGTCTTGAGGCTACTGTGAGAGAAGGACTGAAATTCAGAGGTAGGAGGCTTAATTCCAAAACTTGAGAACATCAGAGAACTCCTGATTCCAGGGAATATTAATAGACAAGAGCTCACCCAAAAGTCTCCATACCTAGACTGAAACCAAGCTCCACCCAAGAGCCAACAAGTACCAGTGCAAGACATACCAAGTTAACTCTCCAGCAAAGAAGGAACAAAACCCTGAGCATTAAAAGACAGGCTGACCAAAGCAATGCCAAACCCATAGCCACCCCAAAACTCACTACCAGACACTTACCTGCACTCCAGGGAGAAGAGATCCAGCTCCACCCACCAGAACACAGACACAAGCTTCCCCAACCAGGAAACCTTGACAAACCACTAGTCCAACTCCATCCACAGGGAGAAGACCATAATAAAGAGGAACCACAAGCTTCAAACCTACAGAAAGGGCATCCCAAACACAGCAATCTGAACAAAATGAAAAAGCAGAGAAATATTCAGCTGGTAAAGGAACATGATAAATACCCACCAAACCAAACCAAAGAGGAGGAGATACGGAGTCTCCCGAAAAAGAATTCAGAATAATGATAGTAAAGATGATCCAAAATCTTGAAAACAAAATGGAGTTACAGATAAATAGGCTAGAGACAAGGATTGAGAAGATGCAAGAAATGTTTAACAAGAACATAGAAGAAATAAAGAACAGTCAATCAATCGTGAAAAATGCAATAACAGATCTAAAGCACTTTGGAGGGAACCAACAGTAGAATAATGGAGGCAGAAGAGAAGATAAGTGAGGTGGAAGATAGAATGGTGGAAATAAATGAAGCAGAGAGGAAAAAGAAAAGAATTAAAAGAAATGAGGACAACCTCTGAGACCTCTGGGACAATGTTAAACATCCCAACATTCGAATCATAGGTGTCCCAGAAGAAGACAACAAATAGAAAGGGGATGAGAAAATACTTGAGGAGATAATAGTTGAAAACTTCTCTAAAATAGGGAAGGAAATAGCCATCCAAGTCCAAGAAACCCAGAGAGTCCCAAACAGGATAAACCTAAGGTGAAACACCCAAAGACACGTATTAATCAAACTAATGAAGATCAAACACAAAGAGTAAATATTAAAAGCAGCAAGGGAAAAGCAACAAATAACACACAGGGGGATCCCCATAAGGATAACAGCTGATTTTTCAATAGAAACTCTTCAGGTCAGAGGGAAATGGCAGGACATACTTAAAGTGATGAAAGAGAAAAACCTACAACCAAGATTACGGTACCCAGCAAGGATCTCATTCAGATATGAAAGAGAAATCAAAAGCTTTACAGACAAGCAAAAGCTGAGAGAGTTCGACACCACCAAAACAGCTCTTCAACAAATGCTAAAGGATCTTCTCTAGACAAGAAACACAAAAAAGGTTTATAAAATTGAACTCAAAACAACAAAGTAAATTGCAATAGGATCATACTTATCAATAATTACCTTAAATGTAAATGGGTTGAATGCCCCAATCAAAAGAAAGACTGGCTGAATAGATACAAAAACAAGACTGCTATATATGTTGCCTACAGGAGACCCACCTCAAATCAAGGCATACATACAAACTGAAAGTGAAGGGCTGGAAAAAGATACTTCGTGCAAATGAAGACCAAAAGAAAGCAGGAATAGCAATACTCATATCAGATAAAATAGACTTTGAAATAAAGACCATGAAAAGAGACAAAGAAGGACATTACATAATGATCAAAGGATCAATCCAAGAAGAAGATATAACAATTATAAATATATGTGCATTAAACATAGGAGTACCTCATTATGCAAGCAAATGCTAACAAGTATGAAAGGGGAAATTAACAGTAACACAATAATAGTTGGAGACTTTAATACCCCACTCACACCTATGGATAGATCAACCAAACAGAAAATTAGCAAGGAAACACAAGCTTTAAATAATATAATGGACCAGTTAGACCTAATTCAATCCAAAACAATGAACTTCACCTTTTTCTCAAGTGCACACAGAACCTTCTCCAGGATAGATCACATTCTGGGCCATAAATCTAGCCTTGGTATATTCAAAAATATTGAAATCATTCTAAGCATCTTTTCTGATCACAATGAGGTAAGATTAGATGTCAACTACAGGAAAAAAAAAAATATATTAAAAGCAAAAACACACAGAGGCTAAACAACATGCTTCTGAATAACCAACAGATCATGGAAGAAATCAAAAAGGAAATCAAAATATGCATAGAAACAAATGAAAACATGACAACCCAAAACCTATGGGATTCTGTAAAAGCAGTGCTAAGAGGAAGGTTCATAACAATACAAGTTTACCTCAAGAAACAAGAGAATCATCAATTATAAATAACCTAACTTTACAGCTAAAGCAACTAGAAAAAGAAGTGACAAACCCCAAAGTTAGTAGAAGGAAAGAAATAATAAAAATCAAAACAGAAATAAATTAAGAAACAAAGGAAACTATAGCAAAAATCAAGACTAAAAGCTGGTTCTTTGAGAAAATAAATAAAACAGATACACTATTAGCCAGACTTATCAAGAAAAAAAAGGAAAAGAATCAAATCAACAAAATTAGAAATGAAAATGGAAAAATCACAACAGACAACACAGAAATACAAAGGATCATAAGAGACTACTATCAGCAACTATATGCCAATAAAATGGACAACGTGGAAGAAATGGACAAATTTTCAGAAAAGTATAACCTTCCAAAACTGAATAAGGAAGAAATAGAAAATCTTAACAGACCCATCACAAGCATGGATATCAAAACTGTAAACAAAAATCTTCCAACAAACAAAAGCCCAGGACCAGATGGCTTCTCAGGTCAATTCTACCAAAAATTTAGAGAAGAGCTAACACGTATCATACTCAAACTCTTCCAGAAAATTGCAGAGGAATGTAAACTCCCAAACTCATTCTGTAAGGCCACCATCACCCTAATACCAAAACCAGACAAAGATGCCACAAAAAAAGAAAACTAGAGGCCAATATCACTGATGAACACAGATGCAAAAATCCTCAGCAAAATTCTAGCAAACATAATCCAACAACATATTAAAAAGATCATACATCAAAACCAAGTGGCTTTATCCCAGGGATGCAAGGATTCTTCAATATTTGAAAGTCAATTAATGTGATACACCATATTAACAAATTGAAAGATAAAAACCATATGATTATGACAATAGATGCAGAGAAAGCCTTTGACAAAATTCAATGCCCATTTATGATAAAAAAAAAAAAAACTCTCCAGAATGCAGCAATAGAAGGAACATACCTCAACATAATAAAAGCCATATATGATAAACCCACAGCAAACATTATCCTCAATGGTGAAAAATTGAAAGCATTTCCCCTAAAGTCAGGAACAAGACAAGGGTGCCCACTCTCACCACTAATATTCAACATAGTTTTGGAAGTTTTAACCACAGCAATCAGAGAAGAAAAAGAAATAAAAGGAATCCAGATTGGAAAATAAGTAAAACTCTCATTGTTTGCAGATGACATGATCCTATACATGCTGCTAAGTCACTTCAGTCATGTCCGACTCTGTGCGACCCCATAGACGGCAGTCCACCAGGCTCCCCTGTCCCTAGTATTCTCCAGGCAAGAACACTGGAGTGGGTTGCCATTTCCTTCTCCAATGCACAAAAGTGAAAATTGAAAGTGAAGTCGTTCAGTCGTGTCCAACTCCTAGTGACCCCATGGACTACAGCCTACCAGGCTCCTCCATCCATGGGATTTTCCAGGCAAGAGTACTGGAGTGGGGTGCCATTGCCTTCTCCAGATCCTATACATAGAAAACCCTAAACACACCACCAGAAAATTACTAGAGCTAATCAATGAATATAGTAAAGTTTCAGGATATAAAATTAATACACAGAAATCCCTTGCATTCCTATACACTAACAATGAAAACACAGAAAGAGAAACAATCCCATTCACCATTGCAATGAAAAGAATAAAATACTTAACAAATAGATGGAGAAATATACCGTGTTCATGGATGGGAAGAATCCATATAGTGAAAATGAGTATACTACCCAAAGCATCTTTGGATTCAGTGCAATCCATATCAAGCTACCAACAATATTTTTTCACAGAACTAGAACAAATAACTTCACTGTTTGTATGGAAACACACAAAAAACTTCAAATAGCCAAAGCAATCTTGAGAAAGAAGAATGGTACTGGAGGAATCAACTGCCCGACTTCAGACTATACTACAAAGCCACAGTCATCAAGACAGTATGGTACTGGCCCAAAGAAAAAAATTAGATCACTAAAACAAAATATCCCAGAGATAAATCATTGAGCCTATGGACACGTTATCCTTGACAAAGAAAGGCAAAAATATACAATGGAGAAAAGAATCCCTTTAACAAGTGGTGATGGGAAAACTGGTCAACCACCTGTAAAAGAATGAAACTAGAACACTTTCTAACACCATCACAAAAATAAAATCAAAATGGATTAAAGATCTAACCATAAGATCAGAAACTATAAAACTCCTAGAGGAGAACATAGGCAGAACATTTGATGACATAAATCACAGCAAGATCCTCTATGACCCACCTCCCAGAGTAATGGAAATAAAAGCAAAAATAAACAAATAGGACCTAATTAAACTTAAAAAGCTTTTGCACAACGAAGGAAACTATAAGGTGAAAAGACAGCCTTCAAAATGGGAGAAAATAATAGCAAATGAAGCAACTGACAAAGAATTATTCTCAAAAATATAATACCAGAAAAATAAACAACCCAATCAAAAAATGAGCCAAAGAACTAAACAGACATTTCTCTAAAGAAGACATAACAGATAGCTAACAAATACATGAAAAGATGCTCAACATCACTCATTATCAGAGAAATCAAAACCACAATGAGGTACCATTTCACACCAGTCGGAATGGCTGCTATCAAAAAGTCTACAAGCAATAAATGCTGGAGAGGATGTGGAGAAAAGGGAACCCTCTTACACCGTTGGTGGAAATGCAAACTAGTACAGCCACTATGGAGAACAGTGTGGAGATTCCTTAAAAAACTGGAAATAGAACTGCCATATGACCCAGCAATCCCACTGCTATGCATACACACCAAGGAAACCAGAATTGAAAGAGACACATGTACCCCAATGTTCATTGAAGCACTGTTTGCAATAGCTAGGACATGGAAGCAACCTAGATGTCTATCAGCAGATGAGTGAATAAGAAAGTTGTGGTACATATACATAATGGAATATTACTCAGCTATTAAAAAGAATGCATTTGACCCAGTTCTAATGAGGTGGATGAAACTGGAGCCTATTATACAGAGTGAAGGAAGTCAGAAAGAAAAACACCAATACAGCATATTAATGTATGTATATATGGAATTTAGAAACATGGTAATGACGACCATATACGCAAGACAGCAAAAAAGACACAGATATAAAGAACAGACTGTTGGACTCTGTGGGAGAAGGTGAGGGAGGGATGATTTGGTAGAACAGCACTGAAACACGTACATTACCATATGTGAAATAGATTACCAGTCCAAGTTCAATGCATGAAACAGGGCACTCAAAGCTGGTGCACTGGGCCAACCCAGAGGGATGGGATGAGAAGGGAGTTGGGAGGGGGGCTTGGGACAGGGGGGACACATGTACACTGGTGGCTGATTCATGTCAGTGATGGCAAAAACAACCACAATATTATAAAGTAATTAGCCTCTAATTAAAATAAGTAAATTTTTTAAAAAGAGAGAGAGAGAGAGAGCTGTGACCTGCACAGGAAGGGCCCTGGCAGGTAACCAGAGAGGAGAACAGCTAGAAAGAGGTAAGCCTGTACAACAAGAGTGCTGGGGGTATCAGTTAGCCTCAAGAATAGGCAGAGTGGATACACATGAGGCTGCACAAGACTAGGAAAGAGTCTTAATTATCCTGAAGACCTCAGAAATTTAAGAGGAAGATGGTGTAGCTATTTTAGAAACTGGCCAAGATGGCCTTAATCCCCTCAAGCTGACTAAACTTTAGATAGGATTCTTCCTGACTCTGGAGCATTTTCTTTAGAAAACTTGTATATTCTCTCTCTGTTCTCCTTAAAAATTACCAAAAAAAAAAAAAAATCTTTTTATAAAGCTTCTTGGTTTCTCAAGCCAGTACGATCTTTCTCCAGGACCTGGGCACCTTCTCTTGAAATATTGATGCAAAGAGCACAGCATCTTCACCACCCATTTCCTATGAAAGGGGAGGAATCTAACCTCAGTGGGCACCTTGCTTCAAGTTGTAAACTTGCTTCAAGTTGTAAACTCCCTCCTATTATAAAGATATGGGTTTACTTTTCTTTTGGGTAAAACCAATTGGCAAATATGGATAGCCTACAGCTCCCTATCACCAAAGCCCTTAAGAACCCTACCTCTGACCTCAGCTTCAGATGAGCTGAGCTCAGAATGAGATCTGGCCTCTCTCTTCTATTGCAATGGCCTCGAATAAAATCTTCCTTGCCCATTTAGCTTCTCCCAGTATAATTTTTGCTGTAACAAAGCATTCTCTTGGATCCCACATTCCCCTTCAGCTACCTCCCCATCTCTCATCCCTTTTACAGCAAAACTCCTTCTAGGACTTGTCTAGACTCACTGTCCCTCTCCTCTGCTCCACTCTGACTGTTGCCCCATGATTCCACCGAAACTGCCCTATCAGTCCCATAAGTGACTTCCCGTTGCTAAATCCCAGGTCACTTCTCAGTCCTCAGCAGCATATGACCCAGCATGTGATCACCCCATCCTCCTGGAAATATCTTCAGCTTCCAGCATATCTTATTCTTTCTCTTACCTCTAGCTGCTCCTTCTCAGGCTCTTACTAATCCCCTGATCTGTATGTAAACTCTGGAGCATTCCAGGACTCAATCCCTGTACCTGTTCGCTTTTCCTCATTCCCTCATCCCCTAGGTGTTATTACTGCATTTAGTACGATGGATTTTCTGACTGTCTCCAAGTGCAAATCTTCAGCCTGTACCTTGTCCATGAACTCTGATGTGCATTACAAGGGCTTATATATCAGTGATTACTAAATATCTCCACTTAACAGCTCTATCAGGCATCTCAAACTTAACTTGTCCAAGATCGACATCCTGTCTCCCTTCCCCAACCTGCTCTTTCCACAGTCTTCCCCATCATAATAAAAGGCAACTCCAACCTTCTACTTTCATAGTTTAAAAACCCTATAATCATCCTTGATCCTACTTTTACACATAACCATGTCAAATTTATCATGATATCCTGTCCCTACTTTCAAAATACACCTGGAATCCAGTCAAGTCTCAATTCTTCCCCTGCAAAAACCCTACTCCAAGCCATTATCTCGTCTGGATTTTTGCAGTTACCCATCACTGGGTCTCCACTTCCCTTCCAGCACTGCCTCCACAGTCTACTCTCACTGCAGCAAGCAGACACATCCTTTTAAAACACATGTCTGTCATTACATCATTTCTCTGCTCAGAACTTGCCTGACACGTCCCCCCTCACTCAGCACTGCACATCCCTGCAGAGGTGCAGCGGGCATTACATGACGGGTCTCCGCTGCTCAGGTAGTCAGAGCCCCCACTCCGTCCTCTCCTCCCTCCACTCCACTCATTCTCTCTTCCTCACTCTTCCACAAGCCTTCTCCCACCTCAGAACATTCATGCATGCTGTTCTCTCTCCCTGGAGAGCTTTTCTTCGGGCCTCCACCTATATGTCACATTCACAGAAATGTCTGCCCTGAAACTCTATTCAAAGTTGTAGCTCTTCTCCCTTTCCCCAAGTGATTTTTCTCCAAAGCTCTTATTCTCTCCTATCCTGCATATTTTTCATTGGAGCATTTTTTTTTTTTTTACCACTACATCACTCCCTTGACTAAAATATAAAAACTCCATGAGGGCAGGCCACTGCCCAGCAACTAGAACAGTGCCAGCATCCAGCATGTGCTCAGCTATGAGTGAATGGAGGTAACATGTAAGATCAAAGATGGTGGGGAATAATATGGGGGTATCAGAAATAAGGCTACTGAAGAAGTCCAGGCAAGTGAGGTAAGGGGTCCAGAACAAAGGCAGTAACAGACAGAATAGAACTAGAGACACAGAACCTATTACCTTGAGGTGGTGACATCATAGGCAGGATTCCCAAATTTAACTGGTCATGGAACCTTCCTGGGTGGAAGTGACTTACAGGCCTATAAGTTGCATGGAACCTAATGTGGGAAACCTGCAACTAGAGGTTCTTAAAAGTTGTTTCTCCAGCACTAAAGACCAATTATCCTTGGTCAAAAATCATAGATGACTGGGTACATGTGAGTCACAATTATGGAAACCCATCTGTGATGTGGGCATCTAATCTCATAGATGAGGAGAGTGAGAATACTCTCAGTTTCCAGTAATAGAACCAGATTAACACATGTGATAAAGATATCTAATCTCATATAACAGGAAATCTGGGAGCATGTATGCCAGTTCTCAAAGAAGGCAATGGCAACTCACCCCAGTACTCTTGCTTGGAAAATCCCATGGACGGAGGAGCCTGGTAGGCTGCAGTCCATGGGGTCGCTAAGAGTCAGACACGAGTGAGCGACTTCACTTTCACTTTTCACTTTCATGCACTGGAGAAGGAAATGGCAACCCACTCCAGTGTTGGAGAATCACAAGGACAGGGGAGCCTGGTGGGCGGCCATCTATGGGGTCGCACAGAGTCGGACACGACTGAAGCAACTTAGCAGCAGCAGCATTCCAGTTCCGGTGACAGCCTGCCAATCAGGTTCCACCTGGTTTATCTGATTTTCATGTTTCTAAACTTAGGGTTGCAAATTGGCTGCTACTGCTCCAGATATCATATCATCACAATAGTGTTCCAACTTTGGAAGAAAAAAGGGGTATAAGGCAAGCTCATTATCATATCTCTATAGGGAAACATTTTTTAAATTTTTTTCCTAGAAACCACCAAACTCCTTGGCCAATCTCACATTGCCACTCTGAGCCAGAAAGTACGATGGGTTTGGGTTTGGATATGCAGGTCAGGAAGCAACAGTTAGAACTGGACATGGAACAACAGACTGGTTCCAAATAGGAAAAGGAGTATGTCAAGGCTGTATATTGTCACCCTGCTTATTTAACTTCTATGTAGAGTACATCATGAGAAACGCTGGGCTGGAAGAAGCACAAGCTGGAATCAAGATTGCTAGGAGAAATATCAATAACCTCAGATATGCAGATGACACCACCCTTATGGCAGAAAGTGAAGAGGAACTAAAAAGCCTCTTGATGAAAGTGAAAGTGGAGAGTGAACAAGTTGGCTTAAAGCTCAACATTCAGAAAACGAAGATCATGGCATCTGGTCCCATCACTTCATGGGAATTAGATGGGGAAACAGTGACAGACTTTAATTTGGGGGACTCCAAAATCACTAGAGATGGTGACTGCAGCCATGAAATTAAAAGACACTTACTCCTTGGAAGGAAAGTTATGACCAACCTAGATAGCATATTCAAAAGCAGAGACATCACTTTGCAACCCCATGAACCGCAGCATGCCAGGCCTCCCTGTCCATCACCAGCTCCCGGAGGTCACTCAGACCCGCATCCATCGAGTCAGTGATGCCATCCAGCCATCTCATCCTCTGTCGTCCCCTTCTCCTCCTGCCCTCAATCCCTCCCAGCATCAGAGTCTTCTCCAATGAGTCAACTCTTCGCATGAGGTGGCCAAAATACTGGAGCTTCAGCTTCAGCATCATTCCTTCTAAAGAAATTCCAGGATTGATCTCCTTCAGAATTGACTGGTTGGATCTTCTTGCAGTCCAAGGGACTCTCAAGAGTCGGACACGACTGAAGTGACTTAGCAGCAGCAGCAGCAGGCCTCCCTGTCCATTACCAACTCCTGGAGTTCACACAGACTCACATCCATCGAGTCGGTGATGCCATTCAGCCATCTCATCCTCTGTCATCCCCTTCTCCTCCTGTCCCCGTTCCCTCCCAGCATCAGAGTCTTTTCCAATGAGTCAACTCTTTGCATGAGGTGGCCAAAGTACTGGAGTTCCAGCTTTAGCATCAGTCCTTCCAAAGAAATCCCAGGACTGATCTCCTTTAGGTTGGACTAGTTGGATCTCCTTGCAGTCCAAAGGACTCTCAAAAGTCTTCTCCAACACCACAGTTCAAAAGCATCAATTCTTCGGTGCTCAGATTTTTCAAAGTCCAACTCTCACATCCATACACTGGAAAAACCATAGCCTTGACTAGACGGATTTTTGTTGGCAAAGTAATGTCTCTGCTTACGGAGAGCTGCTGCTGCTTCTAAGTCACTTCAGTCATGTCCGACTCTGTGCGGCCCCATAGACGGCAGCCCACCAGGCTCTGCTGTCCCGGGGATTCTCCAGACAAGAACACTGGAGTGGGTTGCCATTTCCTTCTCCAACGCATGAAAGTGAAAAGTGAAAGTGAAGTCGCTCAGTCGTGTCTGACTCCTAGCGACCCCATGGACTACAGCCTACCAGGCTCCTCCATCCATGGGATTTTCAAGGCAAGAGTACTGAAGTGGGGTGCCATTGCCTTCTCCCCGGACAGGGAGGCCTGGCGTACTGCAGTTCATGGGATCGCAAAGAGTCGGACACGACTGAGCGACTGAACTGAACAGGTTTACTACAAGTAGCTCAGACCTCCATGCTTCATCCCTTAGGATTAGAGGAGGGGTCTCTGTTTCCTAAGATCAAAGCATCTTCATGCTACCTAAACAAAACAGCAGCCACTTAAAGGGAAAGAAGTGGGGGTAATGGGCAATGAACAATGGGCCACAGCTGCTGATGATTGAGCCTGTTGGCTTTAAGGCCACCACATCAGTCCCAGCAGTTTCAAATAGTACATGGTATGCTTATCATCCAGTGATCTTGACTGATAGCAGCGGCATCCTGGAAATGCTGTGTTGGGAAGCACCTACCAATGAAGCACTTATAGGATCCCAGAAAAGAAGTGCTGTGCTTTAGAACAGTGGCCATGACCCAAATGGCACAGGCGGGTAGCAAGTAGCATGGTATCTATACTGCAGGTCTTTTCTCATAGCTGCATAGCCCTAGCTTATGATGTCAATTCCTGTTTTCTTCCCCCTAGAAGATTAATCCCAACCCCACTACACCTGCTTCTGCTTCCTCTAGGTCTGAATGTCAACTGCTCACACTGAGGAGGAAAGGATGAAGCCCAGGAGAGGCATAGGCAGATGGAAGCCCACATTCCCTCCAATATCCGATTGAAGCACAGGTAAAGTGAGCCTATGTTGTCCTTACCAAGTTCTAAGTGTAATGAACTGTACTATACCCACAACCGCAGAGTAAGAACTGGAAATAAATCGATCTGGAAACTTTGTATCTGAAAAACCACCTCAAATCTGAAACCACCAGTATTTCCACACAGTATTTAGTATCTTTTTATGAACCAGTGTTCAAAAGCACAATTAGCAAGAAGTCTGGAGCATTCCAGACTTGAACATTTTTAGGCAAAGTTTTCATCCTCCTTGGCTAGATGAGCTCAAGAAAAACATTTCATTTAAGAGGGCTGCATTACAAAGCTCTGCCCCAAGAAAACACAAACTCCTCAAGAGTAAGGACTTGGGGCTGGTTTGCTCAGTGTCCCCAGTATCCACCTGAGGTGTCCTTACATCAAAGGAGTCAATAAATATTTGCTGAATTAATGCCATCGGATGACCATCCTTCTTGCACTATCTGAGATGAGCTGCATGACTTCTCCCTTGAAGATTAAGATACTGATGGAGCATCCTGCAAGATCAATGGTGTGCCCTAGATGAGAGATAGGGATGTGTAGGAGGAAATGTTGCAAGTCAAAACTATCTAATCAGTCTTAAGTGGAAACCAAAAGACACACGACACGCCAAGGGAGCTGATAGTAGGCCCAAAATTACAGCTCTCCTTAAAAGGAACTGTGTCATGCTAGAAGTCACTTAACAATAACCAGACACTTATATAAGTGTCAGGCTCTGTTCCAAGTGCTTTGTTTAGATTACCTCACTTAATCTTCACAAGGCTACAAAGCCGGTCTATTACCATCATGTCCCTTTAACCGATGAGCAAACTGAGGCACTGTGTTAAATCACTTGCCCAGTGTCATATACACAGCGTCAGAACCAAAATTTGAACCTGGTAATCCAGCTTAAGTAGCTGTGTGTATAACATCTGCATTGTGTGACCACCTTGACCTCCCAGGACCTCTGAGATTTCAGTTTGCTCACTGTCTGGGGGGCGGGGCGCCGACAGTGAGGAACGATGGATATACTAGGGGGCTATCAAACCTTTTCAGCTGCTTGATTGCTTTTTGAAAAGAAATCTTACTTGGCTAGTCAAATTTATAGAAACAATGTAGAAGGGGAGGAAAGGGAGAATTACTTTTTAAAGAGAATAAAGTTGCATTTGCAAGAGGAAAAAAGTCTGGAGATCTGTTTAACAGTAAGTACACTGGGTCGGGAAGATCCTCTGGAGAAGGAACGGCAACTCACTCCAGTATTCTTGCCTGGAAAATTACATGGATAGAGGATCCTGGTGGGCTACAGCCCCTGGGGTCGCAAAGAATTGGATGCAACTGAGCACGCACACACGTACACATACACCTAACACAACTGTTTTTAAATGTACTACTCAGTAAAGATGGAATTTTTTGCTATGTGCTTAACCACAGGAAAGGAGGAAAGGATGGAGGACAGAAGAGATGAAAGGACTCTTGCCTGGAAGTAAGCAAAACAGAGGCAGAACTGCTGATTCAGTGGGAACAGGCACCTAAAGTCCCAGCCTCTCAGCTTCTTTTCCCAGCCCCTCCCTCCAGAACAGCCCTGCAAGGAGACCATCAAAGCAAAGGTTTAAAACCACTAGACAAGACAACTTCTAAATTCTCTTTAAGACAGTTTCAAAGGCCTCAGGTTAAACTATACTATCAAAATTCTCCAGCTCAAAAACCCTTATGGCCCCTCAGTGCAGAATCGGTTCAGTTCACATTCACTACCATGGTCCTGAGATCAGCCACGATGTAGCCCCAGTGTAAGGGTCTAAGCTTAGAGAGCACCACTGAGGCCCCCTGTACTAAGAATTACTCATCACAACAGTCTCTCTAGCCTCTACGTATTGCCTATTTCATCTTTTTTGTGAAGTGAGAGTGTGTGCTCACCCACCACCCCAGGTCAGAAGACTGTTTCTATTCCCACCTCAGTTATGGTGGCAGTGCTACCTCTATTCCACTGACACCTGCACAAGATGCCCAGTTCCCCATCCTGTCCCAGATGGAAGGGAGGATGAGGAGTAATTCACAAGAGCCTGATGATACACCGTCTCTCCCTATCCCTTGACCTGTTTCATGATCAGGGAGAGAATGAATGCCGGGAAGGCAGCAACATCATAGCCAGCTTGAAGCAACGAAGGCCAGAGAACTAAGACAAATATGTGCTATTGTAGGGACAATGGCACATATTTTCAGCTAAAAAGACAGAAAAAGAAATGCTAGGTAAAGGACAGAATAATTATTATCTTTGACTGTAAACCTCTCTCTACATCGTCCTTGGGCCCTAAAGTGACCTATTTCCACCACAAAGTTCATTCCACCAGCAGCCAAAATTCATCTCAACACCCATGTTATATACTCCATTTTACATGGAGCTGACTGAAAGGCAATGAATAAGAAAGGGAGGCATTTGAAAGGGAAATCCAAGCTTCCTAGTTCAGAACTACAGCAACTCCTTTGCCCACCACAGGAAGGGATTTGGCTACTCAAACCATGTAACCCATTTCTCTTTGTTTGGGAACATGGTGATTATACTCAGGGGGTATAAATAAGATAAAGGACCCATGCACACTAGATTTTTTTCATTTAGCAAGCAGAATAAAAATTATCTGAATATATCCCTGTGGAAAAATTATCAATTTTTTATAGACTTGTTATAGGTTTCACAAAATCTACTGCACAGTTTTTTTAAAGTAATAAAATGGCTTTTTGATGATACTTAAAATATATGGCATGACAAGAATTATTGAAAGTGTGTTTCTGGGGCCTGAAGTTTGGTACTGCCTGTTAAAATATAGACGATTTGGATAAAGCTGTCTTCTTGGGATAAATGTGAGACCTAGGCTCCGCTTATTACAAAGCTAATAGGAAGGAACTTGGTATTCAGGCAGTTAATTAATTGGTATAAATCCTCCCAAGAACTCACCAGTTAGTGGTTGGTCATTGGCCTGTGTGCCTTAACTTCTCTTAACCCAGAGACCAGCAACACATTGTTCACACAGAAGAAGTCAACACAAAGCAGACCAAGAGGTAGCAGAGCTGAACCCAATAGATATGTGACCAGGACTCACAACAGTGTTTCCTGAGCAGTGTGCCAGGCCCAGGAAGCAGGACACATGATCCCCGTGCTCAGGATTCTCAGTCTCCATGTTGATGAGCCACAAGCTTGATTTTCCATGTTGGTGGGCATACTTTGTGCAAAAACACATCTCCGTTTTTTAAAAAAAATGTTATGCACCTACACCTGTGACCAGCCTGTATGAGTGTGTGTGTGTGTATATGTACGTATGTGCATGCATGTGGGTGTATGCATATATATGCTTGACTAAATGAATGGGTAAATGAATGAAGTTTTTTATATCTGCATGAAGCACATCTAATATATGAAGATCTATGTTTACAAAAAGGCTTTCCTTTTTTTCATCATGTAGCAAGTCACTGAAATATTACACTATTTTGTATCTAGCATCTCCCTTCAAGGAGCTATGAAGACATGAAGCACCACTGAAGTCAGAACTCATAGTCTATCTGAGAAGATGCATGACAGACTCGAAACAGACCACATCAAATATCTGACACCAAGTGTAAAAGCTTCCAAAGTCACTTCAGGCCCGGTTTGGCTGAGAAGACTTAGAGAGACAGTGGGTGTTAAGGACAGGAAAGATGGTAGGTTTTAGATGGCTAAACAGGCATCTCAGGGAGGTACAAAAGCAAAACAAAATGATTTAGGAACAAAAATAAGCCTTCTGTTTGCTAATTGAGGTGACAGCACCTGCCCTGATCAGAGCCACAGGAAACAGGGATCATTATAGGGTGGCTACTCGTTATGAAGGGGTAACAAGCTGCCTGGAGAAGTTGCTTTATTATATCAGGGAGTCATTTTAGCATCTTTAGTTGGAGTAACAGGGTGTTCCTTCAGTATGGTGAGAATTCACCCCAGGATTCCTTTAAAGAACACACCCTCCTTGACATTGAGTTAATGATTTCATTCACACTCAGCTTTTCAATATCTCAGTAGTTCCCAACTTTTGGACCACAGAGTTATGGCAGAGGTCCCTGCAGTCAAATAAACACTGCCTAGAAATGACTTGCTCCTGGTATATTGCCACGATCTCTTTCTAATATGAGTAGATACTGCATGAGACATAAAATGCAAATTCACTTGAAAGCAACAGTAACCTATGCTGCCCCAGGCGCCAGTCTATGGCTTCACATGGAGTCACTTTAACAATAACCCAAATGTCACTGGCTCCAGTCTCGCTGCTATTCATGCAGGACATCAGTCTCCAGTAAAATACACCCTAAGCATTTCTAGGCGATCTCAAGGATTTGGGGCACCTGCAAACAAAGCCGTCCTCTTCTCCAGCCGGCCACTGGGCGGCGCTGCGTTTGCACGACTTCCTCTCTTGAGCCTTCAAGCACCCCAAGGCCTCTAACTCCAGCCAGGCCAAAACTGCAGGATGGTTTATACAGAGTATATATTAGTTGCTCAGTCATGGCTGACTCTTTGCAACCCCATGGACTGTAGCCCACCAGGCTCCTTTGTCCATAGCATTCTCTAGGTAAGAATACTGGAGTGGGTTGCCATTTCTGTCTCCAGGGGTTTTCCCTACCCGGAAATCAAACCTGGGTCCCCTGCACTGGACGCAGATTCTTTACCGTCTGAGTCACCAGGTAGGTAGGGAATATCTCATTCTTCCTTCCAGTTGCTATTCCCAGAGCAGTCATATTAGCACCACACACAATATTTTACTGAAGGTTTTTTAGGAAAACAACTCTTTCAGTTTTTACTTACAGCCCCTAAGCTATAAATGAAAACGGTATGTGAATGTGGATCCAGTTGAGGTTGATCAGGAAGAAATACACCAGGGACAGAGTCCAAGATGTGCTCACAATCACCCTTTCCATAATCTGCTGTCAACATGTACATTCTGTTTGACCCAGGAAATTAAACCTCTAAGTGCACAAGGAAGTAAAAGTTGTAAAAGGATTTTCACTGCAGATTATTTGCAAAAGTGAAAAATGAGAAACACACATCTCCTAGTACAGTACAGAAAGGGTTAAATTATGACACACAGACAAGGTAGAATACAGGCAGCTGTTGGAACAAAAATTATGTCGACTTGTACGTACTTCTGGAGATCTCTGCATCCTTTTTAAAAATATATTTATTTATTTGGCAGCTCTGGGTCTTAGTTGTGGCATGCAAGTTCTAGTTCCCTGACCAGGGATCAAACCCAGGACCCCTACATTGGGAGCACGGAGTCTTATCTACTGGACCACCAAGAAGTCCCTCTGTGATGCATCTTTAAGTGAAACAAGACAGTCAGAAAACATTAGGGACAGTGGGATCAAATTTCCAAAATGTGTGAGGAAGGGAGGGAAGGTGTACACACTGGTATTATATGTCAGGAACAAAACCCATGGAACTATTGAAAACCTTTCTCCCTCACCCCCATTCTCTGAACACTCAGAGCCTTTATGAAACTGATCTGGGAAACAGTGAGAGAGATCCAAGTGTTAAGAGTCTTCAAATGGCCACATTCATCTTCATAAGAAGAGATGAAAGAGCAAGTAGTGAATGAAGGCAGGCAGGCAGCCAAGCAGAAGATGGAAGAAAAGAAGTACCTAGGGTTTCTAGAAGGAGTGGGGAGATGGAGATCCTGGAGCAGTTACTAAAGATTTGGTTTATGGGAGAGAAAGCTAGGTGAAGTAGGGCTCAAGAATGTTTTAATGTGTCATATTCTGTGTGACCTCCACAGAGTCTGCAAATATAGCCATGGCAAAGATCTAAAACACGCATGAGGTTTTGAGATCAGATTGGTGTTTCTTTCCCATATTTCTGTCCTGCCCATGAGATGACAACAAAAGCCTAGTTTAAGGTTGTAGCAGTCTGAAAAATTGCAAGGAAGGACATCCCAGAAGTTGTCCCAGAATTAACCTCTGCCAAGTTTAATTAGGTACTGGTGGGCTTTGTTATAACAGAAGTCCACCAGTTATAATGAGAGTGTATTACATTTATAATTGTAATAGGTAGATATTTTGCCTTCACTCAGAACGGGGGATTTGGGTGAGGGAAGCTAGGTGACTAGGGTGCAAAACTTAAGGAGACACTGACTCTCAGCATCTTGCTAGTTCAGAGCCCACATATTAAAGTCCCCGTGAGGGAGTGCCTCCTTAACTGAGCACTCTAGCCACCCTGCTTGCCTCAGCCCTTCCTGTCTCTGCTTACTTTGTTAATCATAGTTCTGAATCTCATTTAAATTCAAACTGGGATGTTACCTGCCACACAGACTGTATACAGAGTACCTTGCCATTCCAAAAGCACTTTCATATACATATTTCACTGGCTCTTCATGACAATCTCAGAGGAAAATGAGAAGGGGATGATAATTCCATTCTACCAATGGAGACCAGAAAGGTTAAGAATCTTGTCCAAGGTCACACAGCTAAGTGACAGCAAACTAAACTCAGTTAAGCTGACTACAATGATCACCATCCCCAAGTATTTCCATGATACCACCCACACAGAAAACACAGCAAAACAAGCAAAAAAAAAAAAAAAAAATCACTCATATGTATCAGGGGAAAAATGAATCTCTGAAGTGAACCTAGTCCAAATATTCATGTCTCCTATCAAATAAGGCCCTGCATCTCCCTTCTGCCCCCTTGGAAACCATAGGAGGCAGAACCCACAGAAGATAGAGGCAGCTTCTAACCAAGATGGCCACCCCAGTAGGAAAAGCTCCTCTGAAATCTCTATTAGCAGCAGGTTTTCAGGATGGACTGTGGGGTGGGAGGGGGGTGGAGGTGTTGAGGATGGGAGTATCCCTGGTTGCTGGTTGGTACCAGGTGTGAGCCATAGGAGCCCTTCTGGAGTTTGGGGTGGGGGGAGGGCATATGCCCAAGAGACATTAGCCTAAGAGAATCTCTCAGAATTGGACATCCCAGCAAGAGTACATGCAACTATTGGTGGTCAGCACTTCCAGCTTTTCTGCTTGAGAGGAGCAGAAGGAAATCACAGGCATCACGAGCCGCTAGCCTGGAGCTCAGCCAGGTGGCCTGGAGACCTAGAAATTTGCTTAGGGAGTTAATTTGGGCAGACCCTGAACTACCCTGTTCATCCAGTTGTATTTTAGGGCACAGCATGATTCCAACACTGCATTTAGTAAAAATGAAGAATAACTCTCCCCCTACCCTCTGAAGGTTTGTTTTTCTGTTCCCACTGGTACTTTTTTAAAAAGTTTCAAAATGAATCAGCAAAGCACACTCACTTGCCAATTGTGCTTTTTCTACCCTTTCTTTCACAAAAAAATCCTAAATCATATCTGGTAGAATTCATCCTCTTCTTGTTTACCTGTTCCTCTAAGAATATGGATTCATTTCCCTCTAGCCTGGGTTTTAGGTACACTGTTTAACCAAGCCTTTGCCTCCCTCTTCTGTTAAAAAGAGGAAAAACACACAAACTCAAGTTCTATATTTAAGAAAAGGTTAAGAGGAAACTATCTTGGATGCTTACACAAGCTGTGCAAAGTGGCTTTAAACAGTGTCTAGCATTACAGTATTACTCTCTTACCAGGTTTGAATTAATACTTCTCAGAAAAAGTAAACTTTAAATATCAAATCAGGATCAATTGCACACCCACCTGAGTAGCTGAACAAAATCAATGGAGCAATTCTTTAGTCACTGGACTAAAAGATTCAAGATTGATTTTTCCCCCTTTTAGCAAAGTATGAAACTCCCTGGTAGCCTGAACTATTATTGGAGTCCTGTATCTTGCAAGGATTTCTGGGCAATTTATTGAAAAACCATCTTTCAACAGCTACATGGGTAGCTGAATTTGCATGATCTCATCAGGCAAAGATTTTTTTAAAAACATTAACCTCAGAAACAGAAAAAATTTATATATGTGTGTGTGTGTCTTCTGCTAAGTACCAGAGTTTTCAATTATAACATTCCTTTGCAAACTCAGCTATATCCTAAAACAGCCAGTGATCACTTCTCATTATACTCTATTTGGAGGAGAATTGAGTTCTAAAGGCCCTTACACTGTCTTGAAGGTAATGGGAGATTCCTTTAAGGGTGTTTTTCTTTCTGAGGAAGACGACTCCACACCCGTGGACTCCTGAAAAGCCCTGCTGGGCCTGTCTTGTTTAGGAGTTGTTTCCACAGTCAGGTCTTCTGGGTTTACACGGTGCCCCTCCTCTAAGTGAGTGTGACTACTACTGAGCATTGAATTAGGCTCTCAATGTACATATATACACACGCTGCCAACCAGGCACCATTACCCTCATTTCTCAGCGGAGGAAAGAGACCAAAAAGTAAGTTACCTGGTGGAATCGCCAGATCTGCGCTCTCGAAGGCAGTGCGCCTCCGCCCAGCCCCGCTTCTGTAAAGCCTCTTTCCTTGCCTGGTAGGCAGGCACACCTGAGACCTGGTGATCAGAATCACCTGGGAACCTTGTTCGCTCTACCTTCCCAAAGCCTCTACCCTCGAGATTCTTCTTCAGCGGCTTCAAGATGGCCCTGGAAATCACCGCTTTAACAAATGATCCAGGTGTTTCTTATCATCGGAAGATTGTGCCAATGGTTTTAGACCTGGAGTCGGCAGCAGCCAGGGAGTATTTTTGGCTTTGTGGGCCATTTGGCACCCCACCCCAGTACTCTTGCCTGGAAAATCCCGTGGACGGAGGACCCTGTTGGGCCGCAGTCCATGGGGTCTCTAAGAGTCGGACATGACTGAGCGACTTCACTTTCACTTTTCACTTTTATGCATTGGAGAAGGAAATGGCAACCCACTCCAGTGTTCTTGCCTGGAGAATCCCGGGGACCGCAGAGCCTGGTGGGCTGCCGTCTATGGGGTCGCACAGAGTCGGACATGACTGAAGTGACTTAGCAGCAGCAGCAGCAGCTCTCCGTAACAACTACTCAAGGCAAAAGCAGCCGGAGAGGATTCATGAAAGAACAGGACTGACTGGTCCAGTAATTTAGTTACAAAGATGAGTGACTGGCTACAGTTTGCTGACCCCTCTCTTAGACCATTCATCATAGCATTAAAAATGAGACATTAATGCTTGCTATTTGTCAATTCATCAAGACTGTCTCAATCAGGCAATTGACCCAACGAATATCTCCCCAACTCCATGAAACATCACTCTCATCAAGGGATAGTCAAAGTTCTGTCTTCCTGCCCTCTTCGGGGAGCAGCACTTTTAATGTCAGATGCAGGTTTGTGACATCCTCTGTCTGCATAATTTATGACACAGTGGAAGACTTAAGTCAGAAACATGCAGATAAAGCAAATCTTTCACTTCAGCATATTGGTGTGTCCAGAAGGCAGAATTCTAAGATGGCCTCTGGGTTGGTCATCCCATGCTGAACGCACACCTTCCTCTAAAGATTCAATTGCCCTAATTTTTTTTTAATTGGAGAATAATTGCTTTACAATGTTGTGTTGGTTTCTGCCTTACAGCAACACCAATCAGTCATAACTATATGTTTGAATATATCCCCACCCTCTTGAACCTCCCTCCCACCACCCCTCATCCCACCCCTAAACTGTCACAGAGCACCAGGCCAGGCTCCCTGTATTATATAGCAGCTTCCCACTGGCTATCTATTTTACACATGGTGGTGTATGTAGGTCAAAGCTTCTTTCTCAATTCATCCCATCCTCTCCTTCCCCCCTGCGCCCACAAGTTCGATCTCTACATCTGCATCTCCATTTAAGTGTCACTTTGCAGGGACTTTGCAGATGGAAATTAAGATCCCAAATTAGTTGATCAAAATCACCCTGATGGCCCTGATCAAATCAAGTGAGACCTTTAAGCTTGAGTCTAGAATTCTGAAGTAGAGAAGTCAGAGAGAATGACTGTGAGAGGAGGATTCAGCATAAAGGAAGAGTCTCCGTTGCTGGTGGTAGTTATGGAAGGCGGCATGGGGTAAGGGTCATGGTTAACCTCTAGAAGCTGAGAGAGCACCCTCACTGACAGCCAGCAAAGAAAAGGGTTCTCCATCCTACAACCATAAAGAAATGAGTTCTTCCAAGAAGTGTGAGCTTGGAAGCAGACATTGAACACCAGATTAGAACTGGAGCCCTGAGCAAGGCCTTGACATCAGCAGGTGAGACTCCCAGCTCAGCAGAGAATTCAGTCATATCATGTCTGGACTTCCGACCTATGGAAACTATGAGTTGATAAAGTTATATATGGCAAACTGCTAAGTTTGTACAAATTTGTTACACAGCAACAGAAAACTATTATAGGGAGGTCCAAGACTTTGATGTCGGAATTACTGCTGGGGATTTTTATTGGATTGGCCAATAAGTTCATTCAGGCTTTTCCATAACATGTTACAGGAAAATTCAAGGTTTTTTATGAAGCCAATAAGTCCAATAACTTCTGGGTTTGAATGTAGATAGATGTGTCCCTCTAGATCCATATCCATTCATTCTGTCTGAATTCTTGTGTGGTTCAGGCCAGTGCATACAGCCCATCTTTCAGGACTGTGATTATCAAGATACTGACTGCAATAATGTTTACCCAAGACCAACTTGCAGGCTTATTTCAACATGCCTGCCATATGCAAAGCATCAAACCGCATATTGGGGGGTCAATTAGTGATCAGGGATGAAAAGATAGATAAGAAGTTTACATCTTGGATGAGGGACAGATGTTCGGAAAATTAACTGTCAGGCAGGTGTTATAACTGAAGTGTAAGAAAACCATATGGGAGCTCAGAAAGCAAGAAATGATGGAATTTACATGAGAGGATGCAGTCTAGGCCAAAGTGTAAGAAGCAGGCTGTATTTTAAAGGACAAGAATGAGGTGGTAAGTGTAAGATGTTGGTGGAGATTGTGGAGGGTTTTCTTTATTCAGTGGATATTCCCTGAGGGTCCCCAAAACTCTTCCTGTACCCTGGGAATTATGAGTTTGGGCTACCACATCATTTTTAAGGTACCTATTGTTATATTCTTTTTTCACTCCCTCATGAGGATGACTGGGGCTCATCTGAATTCAGAGGAGTGCTTGATTTGCCTGCCATCCTCTGGGAGTACCCCTGCTAAATGCATGAAAAGTCACTCAACATCAGAGATCATTCAGCCACAGATGTGAGAGTGCCTGTCACCTTATAGAGCTTACAATAGCCAGTGTCCTCTTAAAATTTTCCCCAGAGGTGGGAAGGCTGGAGGGAAGGCTGGTTAATACAGTGGAATTTCTATTGGCACCAGCTCCAAGCAGTCTTTTAACAGAGATGTTTAATTGATCTTTATTGAGCAGAACCTTCCCTTCTGCTTATAAAAGAAATGATTGCTCTTCCCTCTGGTTCTATCTGAAGAAGTTAATAGCCCCAGTTTTCCCTGACAGTAGAGATACTTAATAACCTGAAGACTATCATAAATATAGTTTATTGTCCAAAATACAAGTCACGTTCTAATCACCCTTCACACTGAGATTGCCTTGCTTGTATCTGTTTATATTTGGAGGAGTTTTTGCCAAATGACAAGTGCACTGTTCTTTCTACTCAGGGTCTGCTGTTCAATTAGACATAGGCCTTCAGTGAAGTAACCTAAATAGGCCTTTGCCAAAGGGCTTCCCTGATGGCTCAGACAGTTAAGAATCTGCCTGCAGTGCAGGAGACCTGGGTTCAATCCCTGGGTTGGGAAGATCCCCTGGAGGAGGGGATGGCACCCACTCCAGTATTCTTGCCTGGAGAATCGTTATGGACAGAGGAGCCTGGCGGGCTACAGTCCATGAGGTCATAAAGAGTTGGACATGACCGAGCGACTAAGCACAGCAGCACAAAGACTATTGTAGATGCCCTAACGTATATCAATGTGATCCTCACAGGTAGTAGCTCCTAGAGGAGGCCTGAGAGCTGAGCCATAAGCATTTACCTACCTAGTGCAGGAATATTTTGCAGGTGTGGAGATGATCACTGCAATATTTCCAGGATGCAGACACATTCAGGATTCAGTACAAACAGAGTCATTACTGCCTAGTAGCTATAAAGAGTGATTGGAAAAAAAAAAAAGTAATACTCTTCAAGTTTCTTGAGTTCATTTATAAAGGGCTTTATTGATATTAACATTACTTTTTGAAATAACCTTCAAACAGGAAAAAGCAGGTATTAATGTTTCCATTTTACAACTAGGAAATTTTGTGTTAAGTGTTCCAACTGCTATGCTACTTGGAGAATAGATTAAGCAGTAAACCAGAGGCTAGGCCTTGCTGCCACAGTAAACTATTATTATTAGGGAATTTGCTCTAAAGTTATGGATCTTCTGGGCCTTTTTCTTTTTTCTTTCCTCCTCCAGGTTTCTGACTTTGCCCACTTGTCACCTGCTATGTCTTTCTCACCCCTCTCAGTTGCCATCTTAGCCTGGTAGGCACCATAACCACGATTTATAAACCAAATTTTGGAAGTTGACTTATGAAAAATACAAATGTTCTTAAGTGCACAGGAAGACGTAATTTTTGAAACCATGATTTTCCAGAAAAATCTGAGATATATGATCACCCCCATTTTACTGAGATATGGTTATCATATAATATTGAATCAGTTTTAGGTATACAACATAGTAACTTACATGTTACAAATTGCTAAATAATTACCACAATGTGTTTAGTTAACATGTACCACCTCACAGAGTTACAGTTTTTTTCTTGTGTTGAGAACTTCTAAGATGTACTCTCCTAGCAACTTTCAAGGCAATGGCACCCCACCCCAGTACTCTTGCCTGGAAAATCCCATGGACGGAGGACCCTGGTGGGCCGCAGTCCATGGGGTCGCTAAGAGTCGGACACGACTGAGCGACTTCACTTTCAATTTTCACTTTTATGCATTGGAGAAGGAAATGGCAACCCACTCCAGTGTTCTTGCCTGGAGAATCCCGGGGACGGCGGAGCCTGGTGGGCTGCCATCTCTGGGGTCGCACAGAGTCGGACACGACTGAAGCGACTTAGCAGCAGCAGCAGCAGCAGCAACTTTCAAATTTAAAAACAGTATTATTAACCATAGTCATTGTGTGTATTTTAAATGTCCAGTACATATTCACATTATAACTGCAGGTTTGTACCTTGTGACCACTTTCACCCCTCCTAACATCCACCTCTGACAACCACCAATCTAGTCTCTGTTTCTATGAGCTCAGCTCTCATGATTCTACATATGTGTAAAATCATAGGGTGTTTGTCTTTTTCTAACTAATTTCGCTTAGCATAATGGCCCCAAGGTCCTTCCTGGCTTTCTTTTCACTCAGTATCATAGTTAAACATTCAGAATCATGTTGGTCCTTTTACAAGGTCCTTGTCAAGTGTTATGGACTGATTTGTGTCTCTTCAAATTCATATGGATGAAGCCCTAAACTACAATACCTCAGAATATGACTATACTGGAAGATAAGGCCTTCAGAGGGGTAATTAATATGGGTCCCAATCCAATCTGACTGGTGTACTTGTAAGAAATGGAGATTAGGACACCCAGAGACCCCCAGGCCTGCCCAGAGTCTAAAGGCCGTGTGAGAACAGGAGGAGAATGCAGCCCTCAGCCAGCAAAGGAGAGAAGCCTGGTCCCTCACAGGCCTCAGGAAACCAAGGCTGCTGACACTTTGACCTTAGATTTCCAGCCTCCAGAACTCTTAGAAAATACATTTCTGTTGTTTAAACTCCCCAGACTGTGGTATTTTGTTATGGCAGCCCTAGCAAACTAATACAGATACGTTAAAAATGGATATAGAAAGAGGCCAGAATATCTACCAATTACATGGATTTTGCCGCATGCAATAGTTGCCAAACACTAACTCGATCCTCACCATAGCCCTACGAGGGGCCATAGCACTATCATTTTCATCCCTGTTTTACAGATAAGAAAACTGAGGCACAGAGAGGTTCAGTGAAAGCCTAAGCTCATCCATCTGGCATGTGGAAAAGCTGGAATTTGAACCCAGTCACCAGTATAGGAATTCTGTTTTGTCTCAATTTTCTGCCTATGTTCCCCAATTGATCATCCACTTTGGAAGGACCATCCTTCCAAAACTGGTTTTGGAGGCAGCATGGAAGGTAAATCTGAGGATATTGAGAGACCCACTCTCGAGAGACCAGGACTCAAGACATACTTGGGAAGCTTTGGAGAGACAAGGAAAGCTGGTTCATCCCAGAGACCCCCGGAGAGAAGGAAGAGACACCTGGGCCTGGGGAACTGAGGGCATGGAGGCAGGAAGACTTTCCCCATGATGGCTGTCACCCGGATCCACAGCTTTGTCATCCAGTATCCCTGGGCTCCTCCAGGTGTGTTGGCCCTGTGGGTAAGTGGTGTACTACATATAAGTTGCTGGAGCATGTTGTATGCAGAATCAGAATTGGCTCATTCCCTCTCCAGTAGTCATTTCTCCATGGTAAGCAAAGAAAAAATGCCGGAGTCAGGGAGGTTCACCTTCATCCTCCAGACCAGTGTTTCTCAGCCCTGGCTCTAGTGACATTTTGAGCTAGGTCATTCTTTGTCATGCAGTTCTGCCATGGGCACTGAAGGATGCTTAGTAGCATCCCTGTCCTCTATCCACTAGATACCAGTAAGACATCAGTCACTTATGACCACCAGAAATGTCTCCAGACATTGCCAAGTATTCTCTTAGAGACAAAAGTCACTCCCACTGAGAAGCACTTCTCTATCTATGAGAAACAGAAAAAGATACTTCCTCAAGACACTATTTCCCTCTGTCAGGAAGTTGTCATAATAATATATGTGAACATTCTACATTTATGGTGTTATATAGTGCACAACCTGCCCAACTGCCCATGGTCATCCTTCTCCTCCCTCCCTCTTTCAAGTGTCACAGGAAAACGAGGCTAACTAGCCCTACATTTTATCATTCCTTTCTACTTTCCATATTTCTGAGATACTATAAGGAACCTGAGGGCTTCCTGACCTAAATTCAGAGTTGGGTTTGAGACTGACCTTTCTCTTCCCTGAGGTAAGGACTAAGAAAATAAAACCTATGCTGATCCTTCTGATTTTCTAGTTCAGCCATTGATGTGACAAGGCATGAGGTGTTGATAATATTTTTTTCTCTCTCTTTGTTGAAGGACTAGATAAAACAATTTTATAGCTGTGTTCCCCTATCCCTAAAGCAGGCAGTATTAATTAGGAAATAAAGCAGTGACAGGGTGTGCATTAACGGGCTATTAATGCCTGCCATGGGTGCCCGGCATGGTCCAAAGCCAAAGGCCAAGTGATTTCCACCACCCGTTAAGCCCATTAATGGCCAATTAAAGTCCATCCTGAATAGGCTCTTTCCTCTTGGTCAGCAGTTTTTCAATTTAAAAAGTGGTGAAGTTTCCAAGTATGCATAGATTTGTTTTCATGCATGTTCCCATCTCTCTCTTCTTGCAAAAAGAGGTGAATCCACCCACAGAGAGTAAGGGGAAGAAATCAAAGAAAGGACTGGAGTGACAGAGACCAACATACTGACCCTTGAAGCAATCCCTTGGCCCTGTTTCCTAGAGGGATTTTACTCCACCCATTTCTCTCCTGTGTGTCCAAGATGCAGGAGGGAAGGAAGCTGACATTTTTGTAGAAGCTTTTGTTTTAGAGACTATTCAGTCCTGTTGACAGCTTATCTTTCTAACAATACCTATCTCCTGCATGTAAGAGGTAGGGTAGCACACACTGGGTGTCCACCACGTGTCCATGCATCCATCTATATGTCACTGAACCCCCATCACAGCCCCTAAAAGAGGGATTCTGAGTGCCTCATGCTTCTCTTGGAAAAACAGGCCCAGAGAGGTAAGTTGGAATCAAGATTGCTGGGAGAAATATCAATAACCTCAGATATGCAGATGATACCACCCTTATGGCAGAAAGTGAAGAGGAACTCAAAAGCCTCTTGATGAAAGTGAAAGTGGAGAGTAAAAAGGTTGGCTTAAAGTTCAACATTCAGAAAACGAAGATCAAGGCATCTGGTCCCATCACTACATGGGAAATAGATGGAGAAACAGTGGAAACAGTGTCAGACTTTATTTTTCTGGGCTCCAAAATCGCTGCAGATGGTGACTGCAGCCATGAAATTAAAAGACGCTTACTCCTTGGGAAGGAAAGTTATGACCAACCTAGATAGCATATTCAAAAGAAGAGACATTACTTTGCCAACAAAGGTTCGCCTAGTCAAGGCTATGGTCTTTCCTGTGGTCATGTATGGATGTGAGAGCTGGACTGTGAAGAAGGCTGAGCACCGAAGAATTGATGCTTTTGAACTGTGGTGTTGGAGAAGACTCTTGAGAGTCCCTTGGAGTGCAAGGAGATCCAACCAGTCCATTCTGAAGGAAATCAGCCCTGGGATTTCTTTGGAAGGAATGATGCTAAAGCTGAAACTCCAGTATTTTGGCCACCTCATGCGAAGAGTTGACTCATTGGAGAAGACTCTGATGCTGGGGGGATTGGAGGCAGGAGGAGAAGGGGACAACGGAAGATGAGATGGCTGGATGGCATCACTGACTCGATGGATGTAAGTCTGAGTGACCTCCGGGAGTTTGTGATGGACAGGGAGGCCTGGCATGCTGCAGTTCATGGAGTCGCAAAGAGTCGGACACGGCTGAGCGACTGATCTGATCTGAAGATCACACAGAGGTGGAGAAAACCAGCAGTGTCACCATCACCTAGGAGCTTGTTAGAAATACAAAATCCAGTCCCACTCCAGAACTACTGCATAAGAACCTTCATTTAACAAGATCCACGGGAGAGGCATACCCATGTTAAAGTTTGAGAGGCACCAAACTGGAGTCTTATCCCCTGGGTTATGTTCTTCTCTGCAGTCAATTAAAAGGAAGTGAAGATTCCTTCTGTGCCTATTCTGCCTCAGTCACTTGGTTATCACACAAGTTTATTTAATCCTCCTAGAACCTGCAAGTGAGACTGAGAGTCAAGCACCCAAGATTCCATAAAAAAAAGTGACCAAGCCTCACTTGAACCAAGAGACCTAGGTCCAAAAGACGTAGCCCCAAAAGACATAGCCCCCAAAGACATAGGTCCCTGAGCACAGCAATTCAGACTGTGGATCAGTGGGGCAGTCAGGGTCCCCACGCAGAGGTCACACAGTTCCATAGATGGCCACAGCAGACCACAAGGCAAATGTGAGAAGTTTTCACTGTGCAATCTCTGAATTCTGAAGTTTAAAGAAAAAAAAATCTACTTCTCTGGGCTGGTTAAAAAGTTCTATCAAGGAATAAAGAGCAGGCCTCTCAAAGCCCCTTCTGGACTTAGAATTTAATGCCTATTTATTGAGAACCTCTCTGTGCATTTGCTCAGTCCTATATCAAGATGAAGTTGTTCTCTGTGTCCTAAAAACTTCGGTTCTAAAAAGGTCACAGAAATGGGTGAGACATAAAAAAATACCGGAACAATGCAACAGCTTTAATCAGACTGTCTTTGCTTTGCTTGCTTATAAGTCACTGGCTTTAAATTTAATATAGTGTCCTGTCTTTATTTTTCTTGAAGATTTTTTTAAAGATAATATAAAGATTTTCTTCCATGTTGAGACTTTTATATTGTATTTTTCTTAAAATGGAGTATGGTACATTTACCCGCCATCAGATGATTGCTTATAACTCTCCTTGCTTTATTAAGAACACTGCTAGAGGCTTCTATGCCCCTAGTAATAAAAATATATTTTCAGGCCCATTCAAACCAATGAAAATCCAAGTTTTCAGAGCACAAGATAGTAAAAATTCTCTAGATCAGTGTCTTTTAGTACTTTTAATCTGTTAACAGACCCTAAGTGTCTCAGATGAAAGGTACTCTAGTGTGAATTGCCATCGTTAGCAGCATTCCATATAGGTAACTCTTGATTATTCCAATTTCTCACAAATTTGGACACTTTTACTTCCTCTATAAAATCTTTAAGGTGTGTGAAAGATAAAAAGAGGCTTGTCAATTTATTTCTCAAAATATACACAATATTATTTTGCATATACATATAGGCAAACCTTATAAATTTTGCATGAGGAGCAATGTCAGTAAAGGAGCGACTCATTTAGAAAGACAAAGTATATGAGTGCTCAGTTGTGTCCGACTCTTGGTGACTGTAGCCCACCAGGCTCCTCTGTCCAGGGAATTTTCCAGGCAAGAATACTGGAGTTGCCATTTCCTATTCCAGGGGATCTTCCCAGGGATTGAACCCGCATCTCTTGGGATCTTCCAACCCAAGGATCAAATTCACATTTCTTATGTCTCCTGCATCAGCAGGCAGATTCTTTACCACTGCGCCACCTGGGAAGCCCTGGAAAGACAGCACTTGTTACCAAGTGTTCCCTCACTGAAACCAATTGAGAATTTTAAAGAATCTGCCTACCATGCAGGAGATCCAGATTCAATCAACAAGACTTGTTTTTGTCAGCCAAAAGACAAACAGATCCCGCCACCCACCTGCCAGAATTTTGAGTTTACAGACAGACTTTAACAGGGTTCAGTCACGTATAAAGTCCAGATGGCCTCAATAACACATTTCTGTCTCAAGGAAGTGTCCTTGGAACTTCCCTGGTGGTCCAGTGGTTGAGACGCCACCTTCCATTGCAGGGGACACAGCTAGATCCCTGGTCAGGAAAGTAAGATCCCACCTACCACAGGCAACTAAAGCCCGTGTGCCACAAGGAAGACTCAACACCGTCACATTCATTAATTAATTACAAACAAATGGCTGCATCCTTCAAAATGGTTCCCACTCCCGCTGTAGCAGTGGTAGGCAGAATGTATAATCCAAGGTCAAGGGATGGGGCGAGGAGTCTGTGATTGCCCAGGTCAAGCCGTCTGGTCAGCTAGTGGTCACATCCCCTCAGTGACCTCCTCCAACATGTCACCAAGGAAGGATGCCAGGAAAGATGGCCTAGGGAAGAAACCACTCAACTTGTTATCATGAATGCCTGGGCAACCGAGCAAATGGATATATAAGCATATGTAGTTGGAGAAGGCAATGGCAGCCCACTCCAGTATGGAAAATCCCATGGACGGAGGAGCCTGGTGGGCTGCAGTCCATGGGGTCGCTAAGAGTTGGACACAACTAAGCGACTTCACTTTGACTTTTCACTTTCATGCATTGGAGAAGGAAATGGCAACCCACTCCATTGTTCTTGCCTAGAGAATCCCAGGAACAGGGGAGCCTGGTGGGCTGTCGCACAGTCGGACATGACTAAAGAGACTTAGCAGCAGCAGCAGCAGCAGGGCTTAGAAGTAGGAGGCATTTGGGGGCTACCCCTGGGCTGGTACTTTTCATTTTTCTGAATGAAAAAAATGAAAAAAAGAGCAGAAACCTGGATGGAGTCAAGAAAGAACCAAAAACGTAAGACTGCATATGGAGTTACCTGTGGAGCTAAGAGCATGTGTCTCAGAACTGCTGGGTCTCAGCATACCAGCTGCTCCTCCCTTCTCCTTGAAACCTCATTGGTGTAATTAACCCAGGGCAGGCCCATTAAGGCTCTCAAACTGTCCATGGAGCTAACAGTTACTTGCTCAAAGTGAAACAACTTCCCTAGAACTAACAGTTGGGCTGCTGTCTATAGGGTCGCACAGAGTTGGACACGACTGAAGTGACTTAGCAGCAGCAGAAGCAGCAGGAGGCAGTGGTGGAGAGCAAGTTGACAACAACGACCAGATGAGAAGGGGGAAGACACGCTCAGTGGACCACCTGGGTGGATTGATTCTGTGTGGTTAAGTCTGAACAGCTGGAGAGGGCAGATGCAGAAAATGCAAAAGGGAAGGAGAACCATGAGGATATAGCCAGCTCTATTGTATGGATATTTCATCCATATATTTTATACAAATTCCATTAAACTTGCTCTGAATGAAAGAGAGAGAACAGAATTACCATTTAAACCATGTCAGTGATTTTAATTACATGTCACTTGATGAGCTCATAGCCCAGGGTCAGAGGGAAATAGGAACTGTGGAACTGCCATCTTTCAGGAAGACTCAGGCCACGGAGCCCTCTCATAGCCAAAGTCTCTCACCTTTTGCACTTTTCAAGCCAGATTATTCCTAAGTGTGAGTCACCTTCTTCATCAGGTTCTCCAAGAAATAGCAATTTCTCTCAATGGTAGGGGCAAAAATGGGCTTCTTTGGCTTTTTGTGAAACAATATGTAGTTCTCCAAAATGCTACACTCCTGGGGGATTTTTTAAGAAAATTGACCATCAGTAATGATTTATTTGTCTTCACATAATGTATGACCCAGATATGCTGAGAAGTAAGAAAAGAATGAATGGATCAAGAAGAGCTGATCCAAAGAGTCCAGGGGGAACCTCCACAGCCTACATGGAATGCTAGAGAAAGGGGACATCCAGCTGGTGGGAGCTGAAGATAGCATCCTCCCTGGGCTCAGGAGTCAGCCCCTCTTCCTACATCTTAATGCTCTCTTATTCTGTTAGCCCCACCCATCCAGAGCTAAAAAGCCACAAGGGAACACTGTTATCCAGCCTGTTCTCACATCCCTCTATCCACCCCTCTCCTCTTTCCCTTTGCCATAGGATTTCTTCACATGCCCCCCGTTGTTCCCCTCCCATCTTCACTTCTGCCCACTGTGATCTGGTTTCTGCCTCACTACTCGTGAAACTGCTCTCCTTGAAGTCCTCAATGATTTTTTTCATTGACAAACTCAGGGACTACTTTTCAATCCTTACCTCTGTGACCTCCAAGCCAAGTTATATCTTAAACCATGCCTCTTTTGGCGAGAGTGGAAGGGGATAATTGCTTTACAATGTTGTGTTGGTTTCTGCTGTACAACGAAGTAACTCAGCTATATGTATACATATATCCCATCCTTCTTGGATCTTCTCCTCACTGCCCCCCATCCCATGCCCTCTAGGTTACCGCAGAGCACCAAGCTGAGCTCCCTGGTCATTAGTTACCCATTTCACACATGGTAGTGTGTATATATCAACCCCAGTCTCCTGATTCACCCCACCTTCCCTTCTACAATATCTCTTACTTGATGATCTCTTTGCTTAGTTTCTGTGCCACCCAATCCTCCCAATAGGTTTCCCCTTCTCTGCACCTTTGCAGTCTCTCTCTAAGCTGATCTTTATGGGGGTTTTTCTGAGGCTCTGCACCAGGCTCTCAGCTCTTCATCCTCTATGCTGTATCTTCCCAGGAAAGCTCATCCTCTCCCCTAGTTTCAATTACCATCTAAGTCTGTCTCCATCAAAGACCATTCTCTCTCTGCAGCTTTAAATCTACATATGACATCCTGTTAAACATCTCCATTTAAGTGGCTCATAAGTCTGTACACTCAGATGTACACTCAGAAAAACAACCCAGGACAATCAGTTCAATATGGGAAATTTCCTATGGTGATGAGAAAGCTAAAAGGCCAAACAGGATGGTGGGACCATCCAGAGAGTCACACCAGAGGAAGCCTCAGCCACCCCTCTGCTGAGCTGGGGGGCAGAGAAAGAAGTGGTGTTGCCACAGCTATGAGGTAGGAGCTGGGAGACAGAGGGAGTGGCTGGCTGGTGGGGCAGGGCCTCATAAGTGAGTAGCCACCCACCAGCCCTGCTGCAGGTGCCTGAATAGAGAGCAGAATGGGGAGGGGGAAATACATTGGCTTCTCCCATCCCCAGGCTCTCCACCCTCCAGCCAATGCTTTCCATTGGCTGAACCTACCTGGACAAGAGTTGGTGAGAAAGTCTGGAAGGTGGGGTTTGCAGGATTAGCCCTGTGACATGGAGCAGAGCAGTGGAACGGCAGGGAGCAGGTCTGAGACAAACAGGAAGATGGCAGCACAATATTCCTTCTCCCTGCCTCTCCTGTCCCACTGGTGGAACCATCTTCATACTTGACCTCTCTCTTCCCCTTCACCTCCCACATCTAACGATCCTTCCTCTGAGTAGCTTATCCAGTCCTCTGTCCCTCACAGCTACCCTCACTCACAATTGTTACTGCACTGGGCACAGCTCTCCCTTCGCCCGTCTCCAGACTCCCTCTTCTAATTAGTCACTACACTCCAGCCAGAAGGATTTTTCTTGAATGAACATCTTATTTCACTCTGCTGCTTCAAGTCCTACAGTGGCTGGCCTATTGTGCTTAGGATCCAGTCCAGATTCCATGGCAGGATTTTGTTGCATCTCCGATCTCCCCTCCCTGACATGGTCCTAAACCCTCCACACACCCACATCCTAACCACTCCCACATCCTAAACCGGCCCCAGAATTTCCTGGGGCAGTCCTCAAGTCCAGAAGTTCACACTTGCTATTCTCTCTTCACAGAACACTCCCCCGTCTTCCACCTCTTTTGACTTAACCCCTCTCGTGTTGGCCTTGATGGAAGTGCTTCTGGGAAGCTTTCCCTGATCTCCTTTCATGTGTCCCCTTGTGCCCAATGCTTTCCACAGTGGTAGGGTTATCTAGAGTTTCCCAGGTGGTTCAGTGATAAAGAATTCACTTGCCAACCAGACTTGGGTTCAATCTCTGGGTCAGGAAGATCCCCCAGAGAAGCAAACGGCCATGCACTCCAGCATTCTTGCATGGGACATCCCATGGACAGAGAAGCCTGGAGGGCTACAGTCCACAGGGTCCAAAGAGTTGGGCACAACTGAGTGACTAAACAGCAGCAGCAGCGGGGTTATCAGATTTAACAAATAAACCATACAAATGAAATTGGCCATCCTGTATTTTATCTGCAAACCTACCTATCAGAGTATGGCAATTGCATGTTCACATTTGTTTAATTAATTAATTACTTTTTAATTCTTTTTTATTTCTTGGTCGTAATGCATTGAATATGGATCTTAGTTCCTCCACCGTGGATCAAACCTGTGTCCTCTGCATTGGAAGCACAGAGTTTTAACCACTGGATCACCAGGAAAGTCCCTATATGTTCACATTTTAATTTCCCTACTAGGCTCCAAATCACTTGAGGAGAATGATCTTTTCAGTAAGATTCCCCAATTTGCTAAATAAATAGGTAAACTTGGATAAATGGATGAGTGACTTAAGGATAGGAGTTACTATTTGAAATCATATGGGACTTAACTTCAGCCCTAAACAGGAGAGATGCTTAAGAGACTAAAAGGAGGCTAATGACAATTACCCATCCAAGTGGAGGCTCCTAGGTTAGCTCTGGGCCAGGCTTTCAGACTGTAGGAGAGGAACTTGGAGGAGGAAGCTGTATAAGAAAGGGAAATAACAGAAGGTGTAACTGGAAATGATTATTTAATGCTTTCAGCCTGCACAGAGCTAACAGACTAACTTCAGCCAGTTTGAGGATTGCTCTGACTCAGTTTTGAATCCTTCACACAGCTGGAAAATTTGTGCTCCTGCCACTGGGGTTAAAATGGTAGAAAGGGCAAGAATTGGGATGGCAAGAATCCTCTTACTCTTTTTACCTTGGGAAGGTTTTCTAATAGAAAGCATAAATATTGCTATTTTCAGACCCAATACCCAAAGACCAAGAGGGTAACAAATGTGAAAAAGAAGGCAAGGTAGAAGAAAGGCAAATAAGAGCACATGATCTGAACAGGCAGCCTCTACTGGCTCCAGACAAATGTCCACACTGAAGTGCAGGCCCAGATGTTCTTCCCCTTCAAGAAAAAGACTCAAAATATTAATGCCTCATCTCATGATTTTTTAATGTGGCTATTGAGTTAATAAGTATTAAATGGTTCAAACAAAACACAACTGTGAGTTTATTACTCCATATAGGCTTCCAATATTCTACAGTGGAATCACTATGTATCTCCAGGCTGAGAGTCCCCACAATTTTCAAACTCCAGGCAGGTGCTGATTCAAATTCCAGAAGCCTCTAGTTGAGAATCAATGTCTCAGATGCTCTGCAGAAACTGGGAAACCATTTGCCAATTTGCTCTGGGGCAAAGCTGTCTGTCAATACCACCAACCAAGCATGAATGAGATGATTTTCCCTTGCTATCAACATAGTCATCTATATGTTTAGTCAGTGTTTATTGAGTATCACTTAGGAAGGTTAGGTGGTCAGTAGATAGTGGAAAGAGGCCCAGAGGAATGGGGTACATTCAGTAGAAATCCAGCAAGTACACACTTCTGCTGCCATACCAGTTATTTATATATTTATCTACTTCTTCCATCCTAGTTGATGAACTTTCTCTACCCCAGCTCTAGCCCTGTGGACCCAGGCCCCAGAAGTGGGCCAACGGTGGGTACTCATTTGTGTCCACCTCCAGTCAGCTGGGAGAAGGCAATGGCACCCCACTCCAGTACTCTTGCCTAGAAAATCCCATGGACGGAGAAGCCTGGTGGGCTGCAGTCCATGGGGTTGCTAAGAGTCGGACACGACTGAGCGACTTCACTTTCACTTTTCACTTTCATGCATTGGAGAAGGAAATGGCAACCCACTCCAGCGTTCTTGCCTGGAGAATCCCAGGGATGGGGCAGCCTGGTGGGCTGCCGTCTCAGGGGTTGCACAGAGTCGGACACGACTGAAGTGACTTAGCAGCAGCAGCAGCAGCCAGTCAGCTGATGGAGAGGCAATGGCAATCCACTCCAGTACTCTTCCCTGGAGGGTCCCATGGACAGAGGAGCCTGGGAGACTACAGTCCATGCATGGAGTCTCGAAGAGTCAGACACCACTGAGCGACTTCACTTTCACTTTTCACTTTCATGCACTGGAGAAGGAAATGACAGCCCACTCCAGTGTTCTTGCCTGGAGAATCCCAGGAAGAGAGGAGCCTGGTGGGCTGCCGTCTATGGGATCGCATAGAGTCGGACACGACTGACACAACTTAGCAGCAGCAGCAGCAGCCAGTCAGCTGGTGCCTTCCTGTAGTCATCCTCCTTTAGCCGCTTGTAACTTTGGCCTCTGTGCAATATCTTGAATATCACACACTAACTCTACTAAGACAAAGTAAAATAATAAATGTCCCCCAAATGCTCACATCTCTCATCTCTCCCTAATCCCTTTTCTAAGTTAATTTTTATTGGAGTATAGCTGCTTTACAATATTGTGTTAGTTTTCAGTACACAGCAAAGTAAGTCAGTTATATGTATACACATCCCCTCTTTTTTAGATTTCCTTCCCAGTTAGGTCACCACAGAGGATTGAGTAGAGTTCCCTGTGCTATAGAGTAGGTTCTCATTAGTTATCTATTTTATATATAGTACCAATTGTATATATATATATCAATCCCAATCTCCCAATTAATCCCACCCTCTCTTTCCCTTTGGTAACCACAGGTAATCTTGGTAACCAAGAAAGGTAATCTCTTTCCTTTCTTTTTTTAATGATTGATTTTTTTATTATTTATTTATATACCCTGTCAAGTGGCATGTGGGATCTTAGTTCCCCAGCCAGGAATTAAACCTGCGCCCCTTGTATTGGAAGCTTGGAATCTTAACCACTGGATCGCCAGGGAAGTCCCCATAACCTCTTTTCTTGATTAATACCCATTCTGCTATTCAGATTCTAGTCATGACTAGTCCAGGAGTCATGTATGGATATGAGAATTGGACTATAAAGAAAGCTGAGCGCCGAAGAATTGATGCTTTTGAACTGTGGTGTTGGAGAAGACTCTTGAGAGTCCCTTGGACTGCAAGGCGATCCAACCAGTCCATCCTAAAGGAAATCAGTCCTGAATGTTCATTGGAAGGACTGATGTTAAAGCTGAAACTCCAATACTTTGGCCACCTGATGCAAAGATCTGACTCATTTGAAAAGACCCTGATGCTGGGAAAGATTGAAGGCAGGAGGAAAAGGGGATGACAGAGGGTGAGATGGTTGGATGGCATCACCGACTTGATGGACATGGGTTTGGGTGGACTCCAGGAGTTGTTGATGGACATAGAGGCCTGGTGTGCTGCGGTTTATGGGGTCGCAAGGAATCAGACACGATTGAGTGACTGAACTGAACTGATATAAAATAAATACACAGAATTCAAAATAAATGCATCAACCTAAGATCTAGACTATCCTTCAGGTATTGTTAAGCAATCTGAAGAGAAACAAAGGCTAGAATATCAACAGGCACTGAGTCAGTAGATTCATACATTTGTATTCTAAAGATATTTCTACCAACTTAAAGTATCCTTTCATTTGAATAAAATAATGTATACTTCCTTATACTTAGTGCCAATTACTTATATGTTTAAACATTCAAAGTACAAATTTCATACTTTCCCCAAGTGAAGTCCAATGTCATCAATATTCTCATGCGCTAACAAGTAAACAAGGCAAATCTATAACCTAACTATAGAACCTCTTTGTCCATAAGCTTTTTCTAATATACCCAGTTCTTAGAAAATCAGATTTACATCTCTGGGATTTCAAATACCACAAGCTATAGTTTTTGTCACATCAAATGAACTATTTTATTCTTTATCTTCTTAAAAAGAAATTCAATAAATCTTTGCTCACTGCTAGCTCTTCTATCTCTCTCTGAACATCTCTTTGATCAAGCTTTTTCCATCTACTCTGGAATGATCCAAGGCTAATTAGAACTTCTTACCTTCTTTAGCCCAAAAGGAGCCAATTTATCACAAACTGTCATGGATTCTGATTCTAAATTACCAAAAGCCCAATTACTAACAGAGGGAAGGAATCTTCCTTCCAATTAAAGTGACTGATTTCTTTGCAGATGCAATAGCATTTTACTTTTTAATTATGTGCATTCTGATCAAATGTGAAGAAATTCTTCCTCATTTTATTTTCCTTCCAAAGAACATGACACAACAAACATTAATCATAGAGTGATTCAAGGTTAGACCTGCAAGTGCCTTCAGCCAAATTAGACCTCTGTCAATGGGGCTTGTCCATTTTACGGGTCTTATTGGCTTCTTAAGCTCGAAAGGGAGAAGGGAATAATTATTTGCTATATCACATAGTTTACCTAAGAGTTTGCCCAGCCTCCCAGACCTGCTAAGCTGTGATGAGACAGCATTAGATATTTAGATAAACAGACTAGCAGGGAACAGAACTCAATATTCCTTCTCATGCACACCAAGAACTGCAGTGCTGGGCACAATGCAGTGTCAGGAGGTGAACATGCAGTGTGAAAATAAATATGCTTTTTCTCACTTGGGTGATATTAATGTGATTATGTGTTGTCAAATTTTGAAAGAGAAAAATAAAACTTTAAAATCAGTTTGGGGGAAGAGGTACAGTTTGGAGAATCTAGAGGAGCATAAGGCCCCCAAGCCTTACACAGATTTCCCAAGGCCTGAAAGAAATTTTTCTGTCCACTTGGCTTTTAATCAAGACTGGCCGGCCGGTCATGGCTCCCAGAGCCTGCTGACCCAGAGGCTGCATCCTTATTTCCTCTTCTCCCTCTTTTCACGTGGTCAGCAGCCTGACGTCAGTTCATTCACTTGAGACACACAAAGGTCAAGGTTTTCATTCAATGAGTGTATTTCAGCAATCTGTGCTCCAGAACCTTCCTTCGTCCAGACAACAGTGTCCACCCTTTGGACTGGTACGAATGCAGCAGGTGCTGACTATTTTTGAAACACTTTCATGGATACATAAAGAAGAGCCTGGGAGCCATCCAAGATTTTAAGTTTTTGTGAAAAATTAAATTGTATACTAAGCTTTTGAAAATTAAAAATCCTCCTATGTGAGACTGTACCTCTGCCCTTACTGCAGGCTGTTTGCAAAATTCAGGAAGACAGCCTTTCCATTCATTAGACAATTGCTGAGCATCCCCTAAAGGCAAAGCAGGATGTCAGGTGATATAGGTGAAGAAACAGGACTTGCTCCTTGCTCTAGTGGGGAAGGCAGGTAAACAGACACAGTCAGCAAAGAAAAGAATGGAGGAGCTGTGATCAGATAATAGGCTCACCCTTGTAAGAACAAAGGAAAAGAGCATGGTTGCAATGAGGAGACACAAACAAGGTCAGGAAGTTGGCAGATGTCTTGAAGGAAGGCTGGTCTTGCCAAGTTGGGGCAGGAACTCCAGGCTTACCTGTGGAAGCACGGGCTTATGCATGACATTCCAAGAACAAGAAACACAAGAAAGAACAGGCCAAACATATACATTTCTGCTGCTGCTGCTGCTAAGTTGCTTCAGTCATGTCTGACTCGGTGTGACCCCATAGACTGCAGCCCACCAGGTTCCCCAGTCCTGGGATTCTCCAGGCATTACCATATGTAAAATAGCTAATGGGAGGTCTCTGTATGACACAGGAAGCTCAACTCCTCCGTGCTCTGTGACAACCTAGAGGGTGGGGTGAGGTGGGGGTGGAGGAAGGTTGAGGGGACATATGTATACCTATGGCTGACTCATGCTGATGTATGGCAGAAACCAACACAACATTGTAAAGCAATTATCCTCCAATTAAAATTAAAAAAAAAAAAAAGAAAAGGCCAGACTAGATGCTACAAAGCTGTGACTGCTAGGCTAAGAAGCCTGGGCCTTTTTAAAACCAAAGAGGAACATGAAGTGATCATCCAACCAGCTGTGCTGTAGGGGATGGTGTGGGCAGATAAGGCTGCTGAAATGACCCTCTGAAGGCTGGCAGAGCTGGTTGTGGCAAGTGGAATGGAAATAAGTAGAGATTCAAGAGATTTAGGATTGGTACAAACCACAGGGACTTGCAACCATCATGTGAATGGATGAGGAAGGAGGTGAAATAGACTCTGAATGCTATGATATGTAAACACTTGGTTGGAGTCCATGGACTGGGCAGTTTTTGCTATTTAAACATTTACTGTGGTTATTAGTCACATCCAGCATTGAGCCCTTGTTTTATGGCTTTAAATATCCCTGAGCAAAGTTAAGGAGTTATTTCTATCCTCCTTTTCAAAGAAAGGGCTTCCCTGGTGGCTTAGCTGATAAAAGAATCCACCTGCAATGCAGGAGACCTGGATTCAATCCCTGGGTTCGGAAGATCCCCTGGAGAAGGGAAAGACTACCCACTCCAGGGCTTGGAGAATTCCATGGACTATATAGTCCAAGGGGTCACAGAGAGTTGGACATGACTGAGCGACTTTCACTTCACTTTAAAGATGAGAGAACCAAGCCTGTAAAGGCTTAGCGCTAAGCAGAGAAACTCAACTAACCCAACTAATGGGTGTAGGGCTCAGACGAAAAATCAGTACAGTCCTCGTTACATAATCCAACAAAACATGAAGATAGCTCAATACTGTCCTATTGGCATGTTTTCATCTGAACTGGGGCAAACTTCGTAGAACTTTATACCTTGAGCTGTGTTATAAGGTCGTTTGCTGATACTGTCCATTCCAAGAGCCAATGGCAAGTTACCAGTGTGCTGAATCATTACAAACATAGATGCAGAGAATGTAAGTCTTGCAACTTTAGTTGAACAAAATACAGTTCACAGATGCTATTTTTAGACTCAAGTTTTCCCAACAGAAAGTTTTTAAAAGAACAATCTGTCTAAAAAGCAGGTAAAGAAATTCACTGACAAAGACTTAGATGTTTTAGGACTTTAATGTCCTTCATATATTCAACATAAAACACTGACAATGGATGAATAACAGGGGAAAAGAGTCTTCAGCAAAGATCTTCCCAAACTCACAGCATCACTGGCCAAACACCATGAACAGTTATGTGAACAAAGGAAGAGGAGTTTAACAGAGATTTTTAGTTTAAGGGCTTAACTGAGAAACAAGGAAACAACCAACCAACCTTTCTACCCACTGAGAGGAATGGAAAAGTGAACCAGGGAGCTTCCAACTCTTGTGAAGTAGCTTTAAAAAGGAAGGGATAGGGGAGGAACACAGCCGTTGAAAACGTTAACACTTCAATGGTTCCGGATCCTATCAAATTCTCAAAGTCTGAACATACACCCACATGAACTGTATTATTAGAAAACATAAGTGCATGGAGATATAAACTATTTAGTGTTAAAAACAGACCTTGTTATATAAACATACAGTATGTCACTTTCATCTCTTTAGGAGAATAACAGTATAAGGAAAGATTTCCAGTTTGCCTTTTAGTCTGAACTCCTATACACTCACCACATGGACGGTGGTGACCTGAATTAATAGCTGCAGAACCCCAGGAGACCCCCCACGGCTGTCATCTTGCAAAGGATCAAAATTCAGCACCCAGAGGACCCCACCCCACTCTCCATGCAGTTTGTTTCTAAAAATAATAACCTTCCAATTTGCATAATTAAAGTCACAGGCAGCTTTGAATATGAGATCTAAGCAGAAAGAGTAGCAGTAAAGACAGTATTAGTTAAGAGATTTTAGAAAAAAGAGAGGGAAGATTTTTTTAAAGGCTTCCAGTTAAAGTCAGAATTAAGTCCCAACAGTTTGGCAGAGCTGCGGATGTGTTGCTGTTTTTCTCTAAAAAAGAAGAATCTACCATATCACTCGAGAAAATGCCACATTTGTTAATATTTTTGTCACCATTCCCAAGTGACTTTCAGCTTCATTCATTGTTCAAGGGCAGAGTATATACTGGTCAGGATGCGCTCATAGCTGGTGCATCTCCAAAAATTCTTCATGAAGGCTGCCAGCTTCTGGACATCTTCGACAGTGACAGCATTGTACAGAGAGACCCGGATGCCTCCCACGGACCTGGAAGGACCACAGATGCAGCCATTAAGAACAGGAGCATCTGGTTTAACATCAAGACCACCCTCCTTCCAGTCACCCACTCCTTTAAGAGTCATGGCACCTGAGATCATCATGTCCAACTTCTCACCTGAAAATACCCATAGGAGGCCAAGAGCTTGAGACATCTCAGTCCTTAGGAATTCTTCCCAACACAGTGAGCATCATGCTCACATGTGACCTGCTGCTGCTAAGTCGCTTCAGTTGTGTCCGACTCTGTGCGACCCCAGAGATGGCAGTCCACCAGGCTCTGCCGTCCCTAGGATTCTCCAGGCAAGAACACTGGAGTGGGTTGCCATTTCCTTGTCTAATGCATGAAAGTGAAAAGTGAAAGTGAAGTCGCTCAGTCGTGTCTGACTCTTAGCGACCCCATAGACTGCAGCCCACCAGGCTCCTCCGTCCATGGGACTTTCCAAGCAAGAGTACTGGAGTGGGGTGCCATTGCCTTCTCCGAGGTTAACTCAACTCTTCAATGAGCCTGCTGTACAGGGGGCAGGGATCTGGCAGGTACTCTTGTGCGTAAGGACATACATTTTTCAGGGACATACATTTTTCCTCTTTCTGATGTCCAGCGGGAGCAATAACAGCTCTTTCTTATATTGAACAGGGTTGTGCCAGTTGCCCCACGGATGGGATGGCAACCTCTGAGCTGTCACAGCAGACAGCCTCAAAGGTAATTTTGACCAGAGCTCCTAGAAGATGGGGCTCCATCATGCTCTCAGCTGAGAAATTATGCTAAGGGTTCCAAAAGCAATAAGAAGATTATCCTGTAATAACTGGTCTTTTTCAACTAGTTACAGTAACTGCTATTTCAAGCTGGGCAGGCTCCTGGATGTGTTTTACTCTGCATCTGAAGGGGCTTCCCTGGTGCCCCAGACAGTAAACAACTCGCCTGCCAATGCAGGAGACATGGGTTTGATCCCTGGGTCGAGAAGATCCCCTGGAGAAGGGAATAACTACCCACTCCAGTATTCTTGCCTGGAGAGTTCCATGGACAGAGGAACCTGATGGTCTACAGTCTGTGGGGTCATAAAGAGTCCAATATGACTTAGCAACTAACACTTTCACTGCATCTGAAAACTAAACCAAAGTTTCTGACAAGCTTCTGGATGTGACATGTACTCACCTATGCCCTTTCAAGGAGATCATATTGAGTTCAAGAGCTTTGTCAAGAAATCTTTTTTCTAAAGCATCATCTCCTTTGGTGTTGCCAATGCGGAATGGAATATTCATCTTGCTTCTATTCTGGGGCTCCACTGGACATCTGAAAAACACATTTATTGTTGTAGATAATTTTCTGCAATGTACAACTTTAACAAGTCAACAGAAAATTTTTAAAAACCATTTTCTAGATGCAAACAGGAGGTTAAAATCTGCCCCAGGACATTTATAATTTACTTAAGGAGACAACTTTTGCATTTGGAAAAGGGAGTTAGCATTCTCTTATACAACTTGTACTTAATTTCCAAGAGCCTCAGTTTCCTCATCCAAATATTGGGAATATTAATAAAATCACCATTTCAGACAAGTTTTGGCAGTTCAATGACAACGTATATGAAGCTTCCAACACATGGCAGCCACAGAGCAACATGAATGACCCTTTCTCTACAAGGCTGCAGAGAAGGAAAAGTTGTTCTGAATAGTGGCTGTAAGACTTAAAAACAATGAGCAGCAACTTTCAAAGCACTTACAACACTGTACTGTCCCAAACCATGTGACCTTGAAACTTACTGACTCTCCCTGTTGTACCTCTCTGATGTGAGAACTAAACAAAGTATTTGCAGACAATTTCTGTGGTACATTCGAAAATGACCACAAATTCTCCATAGCCTTCCCAGCAAGAGGTGGGGCCTAGTGCTCACAGCTTTTGAATCTGGGCTGGCCTTGTGGATTTGCTTTGACCAAGAACAATCTGAAGGGTTAGGGTGGGTAGGGAGGTTCAGGATGGAGGGCATATGTGCATACCTATGGCTGATTCATACTGATGTGTGGCAAAAACTATCACAATATTGTAAAGTAACTATCCCCCAATTAAAATAAATAAGTAATTTTTTAAAAAGAGAGAGACTGCAACGGAAATGATGCCATGCAACTTCCAAGCCAAGGCACATGCAGCTTCTATACCTGTCTTGCTCAAACACTGCTGCTATGTAAGCAAGCCCAAGCTAGCCTGCAAGAAACAACAGCCCCAGCCAGATGAGACCAGCAGAAGAAACCAACCAGCTGAGTTCAGCTCAACCTGCTGACGGAAAAGAATCCTGAACAATGAAAATGGCTGTGGTTTTAAGTCAGTCTTGAAGTTTTCTGTGTGTGATGCAAAAGCAGACAACTGATACAATTTAGAAGAGTGCCTGGATCACATTCAATGCTATATAAGTATCTGTTAAAATCAAATAAATTTGTCTTTTTATTCCTAGCACCTTGCACGGGGCTCACACAGACTCTCGAAAATGAATGAGTCAAATTTCATAGGTTAGTACTTGACTTCAGTTTCTGGTTTGGAAAGTAGGCAAGCCAAAATTATTTTTCATTGACAACCAAATGAGACAAACAGAAGGAGAGCTGACATGCTACTCTAAAATACAACGAAAAATATGTCATAACTCTCTTTCCCCATCTTCTCAAGCACATCCTGTTTTATCCTTCCATTTCTACAGGGTGGGATTCATTAAACAGCAAAAAAAAGTAGTGTGAGGAAGCCCCCCATTAACAGCTATGCTCACCCCTGAGGCACACACACAGTTCTTGTTAAAGTTAACTGGAGTCAAGTCCACATTAACAGACAAAAGAGACCCAAGAAGGGAAATCAGGTCTCTGGTAATAGGCTTTGAGCCTGGATTCTGGCCCCTACCTTTTCACAGGTTTCCTGGTTGACATTTAGATTAAAATTTTAGTGTCTACCTCCTTTGATATTCTGCTGCCTCAGGCTCCCCATTCCAGGGTCCAATTATAGAGCTGGAGCAGCAAAAAGGACATGTGGTTTAAGGGTAAAAAATATTAAAAGGGGGAAGAATTAAGAATCTGGGTTTACAAATCTGTAAATAGAAATCTGTATTTACAATCCTCCCCCACAAATTTACCCAACCTACTGTGAAAGTAGATGGTACCATAACAGCAACAATGTCATAAAACCTAGAAACTGAAGATTAAATTAGCATGAAGCAGATACCTGCACAGTGCCCGACAGTGTCTCTGATGTGGTGCTGAGGTAAAGAAGAAATAGATTAAGGGGAATTAGTTGCTTCCAACCTAGCAAGATGGCTATGTAGGGAATTAAAATTCCACAGGACAAGCCCTGTGGAAGCACAGAGCTGAGCAAGTAATTCTCCCCAGAGAAGGTTGAAAGGTTTCAGAGGAAGGTATGAGGGAGGGGTTAGGACAGGGTGAGGGAAGGAATGGTGTGTGGCAGAGAGCCGTGTCCGTCAAGCCCTGGAGACCTCAGCAAGTTCTTGTAGCAAATAGAGTGCCGGGTGCCTGGCAAGCCCCACCCCAAACTATTGGTGGACCTAATTTCCTTCATCAGACCCCTCCTGAAGGACACCTGGGTTGACTCCAGATTTTCCCCATTATGTAAGCAACCCACATTGGACTTGGGGGCACCTGATTTTGTGCACACTTCCATGCCAGGCAGAGTACTGGCAGAGGGGAGGTGCCTAAGGTAAGTCTTTGGTCAAAGTGCAAGAGTTGTGAACTTTGATGGGTATTGCAACCTCACTGGAGAAGGCAATGACACCCCACTCCAGTACTCTTGCCCAGAAAATCCCATGGACGGAGGAGCCTGGTGGGCTGCAGTCCATGGGGTCGCTAAGAGTTGGACACGACTGAGCGACTTCACTTTCACTTTTCACTTTCATGCATTGGAGAAGGAAATGGCAACCCACTCCAGTATTCTTGCCTGGAGAATCCCAGGGATGAGGGAGCCTGGTGGGCTGCCGTCTATGGGGTCGCACAGAGTCAGACATGACTGAAGCGACTTAGCAGCAGCAGCAGCAGCAACCTCACTCCAAAACTGAACACATTTACACTCGACATAACCAAAGTGTGGTCCCGTGCCAACACCAGCTGTTATCAATCTTCAGAATTTCTGTTGATCAGAAGGAAAACACCTCATGGTTTTAATCTATATTTCCTAAAGAAATTAACTCCTTTCATCTATTAGCCAGCTATTTCTTCCCTGTCGTTTGCTCATACAGTTAGAGACCACCTCCTGCCTGTTTGTTTGTTGTTTTTTTTTTTTTGGTTTATCCTTTTTAATTTGTGGATTCTTCCCTATAGCAAAAGTAACCCTTATAAGTTCTATGCTATGAAGTTTTTCTCATATCTATCATTTTGTTTTATTTATGCTGTCTTGAACTGTAGCAAAGTTTCAAATTTTTCATGTAATTAAATGTCTTTTACTTTACGGCTTTAGAGTTTTATGGGTTATTTTGGAAGGCCTCTGTACACTCTATACTTAAACAGAAATTCTTTGCTGGATTTTATATGTATGTCTTGCATTTCAATGCATTTACATCTTTTTGATTGATTAGAGTTTATGTATGGCATGATGAAAATATATAACTATAATTTTTGTTTAAATGAATTATCAATGCTTCAAACAATTGAAAACATGTTTTTTTGTCTAATTTAAAATGCAGGGACTTCTCAGGTGGTCCAGTAGTTAGGACTTCCCGCTTCCAATGCAGGAGATGTGGAGTCAATCCCTGTTCAGGGAACTAAGATCCCACATGTGGCCAAAAAATAAACAACAATAAAAACCAAAATGCAATTCTCAAGTAAACGAAAGTTTCTGAACTTTTCCAGTTATCTGTCTTTCCCTTTGCCAGTAGCTTTGTATTTTAATAGATCATATGCTAACATTACATTTTACTAATGTCCACATATGTTAAATATTTTTCAGCTATCCTCTTGCCTAACTTTCCTAGTTAAACACTGAACTAACTAATATTTACTAATGTTTGTGATTATTGTGAATGGGATCTTTCCTAATTTTTTATTGTTATCTCTGGAATTTGGGAAAGTAATTGACTTTTATACATTTCGATGTAACCAATCACAATTCTGAACATAATCATTTCTAATCCTTTCCATTGATTCCTGCAGTTTTAATAGAAAGTCACATCATCTGTGATTTCTGTTGTTTTCTTAGTATAGTAGTTAAAGGCTTTGAAACCAGCCCCACCAACTCTACCCATGTTCATACCCTATCTGATCCCACCTGCCCTTTGCACCTGACCCTAACCTGTTTCTGCTGCTGTAAAACACTGTCTGCTTGCAAGGAAGTGACAACAATAAAATGTATTAATATCTGTAAAACACCAAGAACTCTGCCTGCTTTATTTTTAGGTTGTCTCTTTCCTAAGGCCTGGTTCCCATAGGAAGCTGATGAGAAAAGGTGACCTCTGATCTGAAATGGATTCTACCACTTGGTCATCTTTAGCATGTTAAAGTTAATATCTAAAACATTTTAATTTGATATATGATGCAGGGCACCCAAAGCCAGTGCTCTCTCACAACCTGGAGGGATGGGTGGGGAGGGATGTGGGTGGGGGTGTGGTTTCAAGATGGAGGGGACACATGTATGCCTATGGCCAATTCACATTGATGTATGGCAAAAACCATCACAATACTGTAATTATCCTTCAATTAAAATAAACAAATTCTAAAAAATTAGTATCTAATACATATTAAACATTATGTGTCAGGAACATCCCAGGTGCTTTCTGTAATAACCACAAATAATATTAAGAGCTAACTTTCAGGAATGCTCCCTACCTACCAAGTAGGGTTTCTCATGCTTTACACAAATGACCCAGAGCAAGAGTCCTTAAACCCCTCCATTATATACTCTTGATTCATACGCATTTTCATTTAACCCTCATGATGGTCATAATATTCTATGGACTTATGTCCATTGTACAGATGAGGAAACTGAATCTAGAGCAGTCAGGACACCTGCCCAAGGCCACATGCCAGTAAGTGGCAATGTGGGGCTTCTACAGCCAAGATGCTACACTGCCCACATGGGCTCAACTCACAACCAACCAGCAACTGTGGGTGGTCAGGCTATAGAATGAACAGGGACTTCAGTAGTGGCCCTCTCAAGTCTCTGAGTCTCCAGCCAGGAAAACTGGCAGAGCTGGTCCAACCCCCAGCAAACTGCCCAAAACTGTGTTCCATAAAGGGGCTGCTTTACCAGGCAGGGGAGCACCAAAGGGGGGACAAAAATGAGAAGCGAAAGTGATGGTAAATGGTAAATTCCAACTCTAGGGTTCCTTGGTATTCCTCTTAGAAACTGCTCACTTCCCCTTTAGGGCCATATTTCCATAGCGAAGCATTTCCTGAAAATCCAGATCCACACAGAGACAGCTCGTGAGTGTCCAACTGCTGAACAGGGGTGAGGGGGAGCAAAGTGTGCTCCTGACTATGGTAACAAGGTTCCACAGTAATTCCATGAGCCAGGATGACATTTTCTGGGCAGGTGGCCCAGGAGTGAATGGGAGTTCCCAGAAAGTGGTTTATTCAAAAGAGGATGTAAGTTCGGGCTCAAAAGGCTGTTGAGAAGTGAATGAGGAGTTTTGCATGGGAAAGTGATCAGATTGCCCAGGAGACAACCCACCTGCCACGTCGGCTTTGGCGGGCTGCTTTCTGGAAGATGCTGGGGGGTGCTTGTAGTTAAAGGATCTCAAGTGGGGGGAAGAATTTCTGGGACTTTTGGCGTTCCTTCTATACTTTATTTTCTTTCTAATGCCCTGGATTTCTTCCAAGGGCATCACCATTCTTTCTGTCCTCCCATTTTGTGCCTATACATTTCCCAAGAAATACATGAAGTCAAATGCTAACAAAAAAATTGGTCTCCCCTTCACAATAGCTGCCATGTGCTCTCACTCACATTCATATTCTGTGCACTCTTAGGAAGCCAGGAAGAATAAGGAGACTTATTCTTCTTGGTAACACCAGAGCCTAAAACCAGGCTAGCCCAGAGGAGTGCTCAGGCACCATTTACTGGAGGGCTGGATGGATGGATGACCAGATAGATGGTAGATGGATGGGTAGATGGAGGGGGGTGGATGGGTAAACAGACAAATGGGTAAATGAACTAACGTATTAAAGTTGTCTTCAGACCTTTCCACACTATCTTTTCAATCCCAGCACAAGCCATCCCTCTAGGCAGCCCACTCTCTGCTCTCCAAACATATTACTTTCTTCTCTCAGTGCTTTACAGGAGCCATTCTTTGCCTTTCTAAAAATTTACAGAAGAAAACTTCTGCCTTCTTCTCTGTCTAATTCTACTCCCGCCCAAGGCTGAAGATCATCTAAAAGCCCTCCCTTCTCTGACCAAAGCAGTATCCTCCTGTCTTCAACTCCTGACTCATCATTTAGCCCTTGGCTATGAACATGTTAAAATAGCTCTAGTAAGTGCTAGTGGAGTACTCTGGCTTCCCCTCTCACATATCAGGATCTAAAATGGAAGATTCCCAAGGGCCAAGCCACAGAACCACAGAGAAGGTAGAAATGCATAGTGGGGAATCCCTTCCCCCAGATGGTGTATGGAAAAGGACCCCAAAGGTTAAGTCATTCAGCCAAGCTGGACTCCCTGAGGGCTTGCGGCTGCAGGCCAAGAACTCATAGGAGCAGGCAATCAGTTAAGGGCAGAGATGACACCAGCAGTTATGGCTGCCCCATCAGTATACCCCCACCCCTCACCCATGGTTGGTTATGGAGATGTGTTAGCAAGTCATGGGTAAAACATACAACTCTAAGTCAGGTTTGAGGCATCTTTTTTTTTTTTTTTTTTTTGTCTTATGTGGCCCACTGAGTTCTCAAAAGAAAGCGAAAATTCCTTTGTTATTGTCAGCTAGATGTTTTTGTTACAACAGACTGAACTCCGAAGAGTAAATACCACCAAGAAGGGGGTCCTGGCTTGGTCAATGAGAGTATCTATGCATGTGTGTGTAGAAATGGGCGTGCATACACAGCATAAAGTCAGATCCTCCCACAGGAGTCCCCACCTTGAAGGAAGGGAAAGCAAATAACAGCATCGCCTATTAAGCTCTTTGTGTACCAGGCACCATACTAAGTACTTTATATGTGGCATTTTGGTGAGAGGCCTGTTGTAGGGGGTTGAATGGTAGCCTCTGCAAAGGCTTATCCATGTGCTCACCTCCACATTCACCTGTGAATGTGACCTAGTAAGAAAAAGGGTCAGGACTTTCCTGGTGGTCCAGTGGCTGGGACTCTGTGCTCCCCATGCAGGGGCCCAGGGTTCAATCCCTGGTCGGGGAACTAGATCCCATATGCTGCAACTAAGACCTGGGGCAGCCAAATAATTAAAGTAATTACTGCAAAAGAAAAGAAAAAGGATCTTTGCTGGTGCAATTAAGCTAAGGACCTCTAGATGAGATAAATCATCCTGGATTATCTGAGTAGGTCCTATATCCAATGACCACCTTGTGAGAGACAGAAGAGAAGACACACAAAGAGGGAGAAGGCCACATGAAGCAGAGGCAGAGACTGGGGTGAGGCAGGAATGCCCAAAGCCCACAGAAGCTGGAAGGGGCCAGGAATGGACTCTTCTCGGGAGTCTCTGCAGGGAGCAAAGCCTTGCTGACAGCTTGACTTTGAACTCCTGGACTACTGATAACTGAAAATAAATTTCTCTTGTTTTAAGCCACCAAGTTAATGGTACTTTTGCTCTAGCATCCCTAAGAGATCAATACAAGGCCCATAGGTTTTCTGGTGCTGGTCCAGAAACATGTTCATGAATCAATTAGTCACAAGGACATTTATCTAGGAGTCAACTATACCAGAGCCAATTCCATTCACTGACTACAGGCCTGGGACTGGAGAGTTTGTCCTATAATAAAGGGAAAGAGTAAACTTTTCTAAAAGGGTAAATATCCCAGAGAGGTCAGGAGTGGGTGCTTATACCAAGGGTATCCAGTGGAGTCCTGAGACAAAGCTGAGACCTTCTAGCATGTTCACATTTTGTCCCCAGGGACAGAGAAGAGGTGGTGGGAAGACAGGGGTGTGCAGTGTGAGCAATTTCACCACCAGTGGGAGACAGTCCCAAAGCCCTGTATTCCTGGGATGGAGATGCAGGAGGGAAAACTCACGTGCCTCATGCTCCTGAGGACTTCAATGTCTCACAGAAAGATGTCTGCATCCATGTTCCAAAACCAACACAGCATAAACACATTTTTCAATTCACAAGAGGCAAAATGTGAGATAAAAACCATCCACTTACACGTAGAACCCTTGCGAATTATCAATAATATCATAAATCATTTGCGATTTGATGGATCTAAGCTTCTCCATGGCTGCTGCCCCGCCGTTGTTCTTAATCCACTCCAGGACCAAGCCCATGACATAGATGCTAAAATAAAGAGTAAAAAAATACATGGATCCATTTAGATCAGCTTTGCACAAATGACAAGACATCTGAGCAAACTGAAGCTGTACTAAAATAGATTTAAAGACACCATTAGACAAATTATTTTTAAAAGAGAAAAAATTTCTTTAAAAAGAAAAAAAAAAAACTGCTAAGGGGACTTCCCTGGTGGTCCAGTGGTTAAGCCTACAAGCTTCTGGTCCAGGGGGCACTGGTTGGCTCCCTGGCTGGGGAGCTAAGATCCCACATGGCACAACCAAAAAATGAAAAATAAAATGGTGCTGAGGGCTCCGTGTGCACCTCCCTGAAAGCCCACAGGGCAGGAACAGAGGTCTTCTATGGAAAAGACACAGCTCGAGCTGGGCATATGGAGAAGGCCAGCTATGCCCTCGCTATGAGGGGGGACAAAGGTTCCCCAGAGGAATTTGTGTAGACTTAGTTGCTGGGGGTCTAGGTCCAGTGAAGGTCTGGGGTGGGGACCTCCCCCAACATAGCTGCTGCCTCGTTTATTGACACTGTGACAGGGTGGGGAGGGAAAGACACACAAGAAGCTTGTCCCAGGGAAGCCCAAGATACTGACTGGCTCCTTCACTGCCTCCAGGTGGCTGGAGAACTCTGGTATTTCTACCCCCAGAAGGTAGCAGAAGCCAATGTGGGGCTGCCCAGGGGCACTGGGCAGAGAATGGCCTGTACCCAGAACCATGCGATGGCTCCTCCAGAAGCTTCCCCAGTGGGCTCCCCAGATGGCCCTGGAAGGAATGAGAAATGGTGTCCAGGACCAGAGGGGAGGGAGCTCAAGGCAGAAATCAGCCACTGGGTGTTTACAGCCTCAGCTGAAGCTCTCTGGATAAAGACTGAGAAATCAGAGGGGCAGAGAAGAAAGAAGAAAGCAAGGGGAGGCAAGCACAGTTCAGCAGGCTAGGCGCCCTGTTGGCTACTCTCCCTTTTACTGATCAAAAAAAGTCTGAGGCCAGAGCTGCCATTATCTTATTTTACAGATGAGGAAACAGGCTCAGAGAGCTTGACTCTGCATGATTTTTACATCCAACAAGTAGCTGATAAAGCAGGATTCCAACCCCAGCTGGTCTGATTCCAAAGCTCCAGCTCTTTGCACAATAACAAAAGGGCTCCAGACCCTCAGCCACTATCTCACCTGCCCGTGGGGCGGTCAGGCTGGCACAACGGCTCCGACACAGGTGCCAAGAGCAGCGGCTGCAGGGCTGTAACAGCTCACACATGTGTTCCAGATAAGGTGTTCTCCCACTTTCCTGTAAGATGCTCTAGAATTTCCATCTAACCCCAAACTGCTCGTTCCCCCAGGAACCACATAAACGCACCCTGCCACATGATCCCAGCAGTCACCTGTGAGTCCTGCCTGTTCAACAGTACATTTCGGTGACTGCAGCAAAGGCTCAGACCAGGTCCATGGTCCCAGCCAGACCTCAGCACCTGCACACTTCCCTCTTCGTGTGTGAATCAGCCCCATACCCAGACTCACTGCCCATGCTCCTGGCTAATCCTAATGAGATCTGAGCAGCACAGTCAGCAGAGAACCCACCCGTTTTACAAGCCACCCAGAACTAGCACCCTTAGCTTCTTTCCATCTACAAAGCCTCAGTGTAAGGCAGGGCTTGGAAGGAAGCGAGTTCTCCTGGAGACCAGATGCCCCAGAAGTGGAAGGATGTCTGGCCTCATGACTCAACTGGAACCTCTAATGCATAGCTAACACACGCTTCCACTCCCATACCATCCGAAATCTTCAGAACAGAGGGGTCCTAAGATGCTTATCAGCCTTGCAACTTGGTCTCCGTTCTCCCCACTAACCAGGGTATCACTTTTAACTGATCTATTTTCTTCATTTCTAAAATGCCACCAGCTTGGGCTTCCCTGGTGACTCAGACGGTAAAGAATCCAACTGCAACGCAGGAAACCCAAGTTTGATCTCTGGGTTGGGAAGATCCCCTGGAGAAGGGAATGGCAACCCACTCCAATATTCTTGCCTGGAAAAAGTCCATGGACAGAGGAGCCTGGAGAGCTACAGTCAGTCCACGGGATTGCAGAGTTGGACACCACTGAGGGACTAACATTTTCACTTTCTTTTCACACACTGTAAGTGTACTGTCTAAGCCTGTGCATTAAATGACTATATAAATCACAGCAGATCCATTTTCTGGAATATCACACAGCAATTCAAAGGGGAAAAAAGGCAGGCATTTGTCCTGACACAGCCATGTTCATAGTACATTGCTGGGTGGAAAAAGAATTCACAAAGCAGCCTGAATGGTAACACTTCATTTGCATAATTAAATATATGGCTCTATTGGCATCTGCCCTGCACAGCAAGCAGTTAACAGTAGTTTTGCCTCAGAAATCTTTGCCAAGATCTTGAGTTAACTTTTCTAAGCAATACAAAATGCTTTTTGGGCACTAGGGATTAGAAAAGCACCCCAGAAAGCCCTGGAAACTCTCCCTGGCTGTTCTGAAGGACTCTGCCTCCTGGGCAGGCCCACACTCCCATTCTGATAAGAAGGATGGCCTGGGTTAGTGGGGAATATTTTGTTTCTCATTAGCTACTTTACTTCATAGGATAGATAAAACGAATTTATACTTACAGGTCCCATTAGTCATGGGAAGTAAATCTGCCTTATAGGGTTAGAAGGGAAGTTTAGGAATCTGTTTGCTTGTCCACAAACTGGGCTTAGTGTTAAACAGAATGTCCACATGGTCCTTTATTCCACCCCAATTCACTGCTCAGGGTTACAGGCAATTATGTGAAGGCCAGTTGTCCAGCTTAGTTCAAACAAACTACCCAGGGCCTCTGGTCACTTAGCTCTAATTTTATTAGAAAAAAAAAACCGAGCTTCTTTTTTAACTTGGGACAGTTTCAAGGTCTTCCACGTGATACAAAGTTCTAAACTGTTCTGGGTGCTTTATCAGCTCACAGCCAGGCCTAGGGAGGGTGTCATGCACAAATCCTCCTCTCTCCATTCGATGCCTGTTCTCACTGGGAGAGCTACAATCTTCTAATCTTAAAAATACACCAAATGAAATCTTCGTTTTTCAAGTCATAGACTGTAAGTACCTGCTCAGTCACACAGATGTTTACTGTTTTTCCTTTTCTCTTCTTTTAGAGTAAAAGAATCCAAGACACCAGGGGGTGTCCTGGGTCAGAATATATGTAACCCAATCTCTGTTGACCTCCACATTTATACGATTCTCTCTTTTTTTAATTGGCTTTACAGTGTTGTGTTAGTTTCTATTGTACAAGAAAGTGAATCAGCTCTATGCAATTCTGATCAAATCTTACTGTCAGTCCTGCCCTGAGATGGTCTCAGTTTTCACTATCCCGATCTGTCTGGGGAAGAAACCTTGCTCTTTTTCTCCCCTTGTTTCTGTGTGTCTGGCTCAGCTCCCTCCTTAGGCAGAAAGGCTCTAGGCAGGGAGTGTCTGCCCTCCCCTACCCAGTGCCCCTGCCCCAGGTGACCAGGCTGACCCTGCACACCTGACTGGTCGAGGCCTGGGGCGGAGGCCTGCACAGGCGCTGGCAGCGGAATGACCCTCTGTGAGTCACTCAAGGTGGACTTTCTCTCAGTGCCTCCCCCAGGTCTGACTCCAGACATTTTTATTTCCCATTAGACAGACTCACCTGCTAACTCACTATTTCTGCTGACTTTTAATATTAACAGGCTGCATTTTTACATATTCATTACATTTTTAAAAAAATTGATTTCAAGGTCACTCACTCACATAGAGAAGGTGCCAGAGGGTAAGACAGTTCATCCTGCTCCCCCACTCTATGCTCTGATCAGAACTGCTGGCCTTCAGGGCACATCAGGGCCAGGGCTTTCCCGGCCCCGCACACTTTCTTGCTCCCAGAGCCTCGGTGGTCGCTGCCTCTGCCTGAATGACTCACGCGCCCGAGACCAGACCCTGGCTGCTTGTTCTAACTGGTAAGGACTGAACGCCTCCCAGCACCTCCTGCCACGGTGCGGCCTGGCTCCAGAGCCCCTTCCCCAGGGGACCCAGCTGTCCAGCACTGCTCAACACAGCAGGGCTCCTTTCCCAGCTAGCCAGTGGTTACTGGTTTGTCCACTACCAGAAACAACCCCAGAGACAAGACAAGTGGGCAAGACAGGTTCAGCCCTGCCCCACAATCCCCACCAGGCACTTCAGAAGCACTTTCAACCGGACTGAGACAGAGTGGGATTGACAGGTGACCAGGAGAAAATACCAGACACCTCCATTGCCTGAGGGAAACAGGGGACACACAGTGAAGAGCTGCTGCAGCCTACGTGAGCCGCGCAGAAAACCAGCAACAATTTCCATCAGCATTCCAGCTGTGGAAAAGGCTCTTTTCTTCTTGTGGTAAATTATATGGAAGAAGTGTCGTTCCCACAGGCAGTGCCTTGGAGGGAGATTGCTAACAAAGCCCTGGCCTCCATGTAGCCGAGGCCTGCACTGGCCCGAGCCCCTCTTCATATGCTCTGTTATGAGAGCATCCACCATCACTGAAAAACTTCAAAGAGCTGGACTCCAACAGCCATCTATTCTCCAGAGATGGGACCCTTCCAACACAAACCCACACTGGTCACTTTGCTGTTGAAGAGCATGAAGGCAACAGCTGTACTTATCCAGGCTTTCAAGTCAGACCGCCTGGGTTCAAACCCATGCCACTTTCTAGAAGTATGGCTTTGGCTTCTTCACTTGCAAAATGGGAATAACAATTAGAGTACCTACCTCCTAGGGTGCTTGGGAGATTAAGAGGGTCATACACATCACTATTTACATCATAGATGCCCTGGAAATATAAGATAATCTATAAACTCTGGCTCTTATCCCTGCTGGTAAATAATAATAATACAGCACTAACATTTATAAGCCACTGAGAGCCAGGCATTCATTAAGCACATTTTGGTGGTAGAGGTTTAGACACTACAGGTTCCTCTGTCCATGGGATTCTCCAGGCAAGAATGCTGGAATGAGCTGCCATGTCCTTCTCCAGGGGATCTTCCCGACCCAAGGATTGAACCCAGGTCTCCTGCATTGCAGGCAGATACTTTACTGACGGCTACAAGGGAAGCCTCCAAGCACATTTTAGATACATATTTTAATCATCCAATTCTCATCAGCAACTAATTACTCTTGGAAACACCAGATCCACAGATAGGTTAAGCAACTTGCCTAAACTCACACAGATTGTTAGTAATAAAACTTATCAGGCTAGATCCTAGGTGTCACAAAGATTTTCACCAACTACCTGAGTCTTAGGGTTAAAAGACCATAAGGTGGAATAGCCTTACTGTCCCCAAAAGTGCTATAATGCAGACTCTGACTAGGATTAACAGGAAGCCAGGCTAACAGGACCCCTGCAGACTGGGTGAAAAAAAGCATAGTGTTTGTTCCAGCCAGTGTGTTCAACGCCAAGCAGTGGGCTTCAAGCAGGCCCAGCTGGGGAACGAAAAAGGCAGGTAGCCCAGCCTTTGAAAGTTCTCTAAAGCTGCACTGCTTGTTTGAGATGCAGGCATGACACTTCATATGCAGAAAGCTTTTGGGCTAATGGTGAACCACCAAGGCTACCAAGACCAAACAGAAACACCCCAAAAAAGAAAGGCAAGGAAAGCTGATCAGAAAGTGCACAGAGGAGGATGAGGAAGAGGTGAGCTGGGCAGAGAATCCTGAAGGACATCTGGACGATTAGGTTACCAATTCACAGAATCATGTCCAGCTTCAAAAAGTCACCTAGTATTGATGGGAAATGCTGAGACCCTCTCCTTCCCTGGTCCCCAAGCCACAGCCTGGAGTTACCTGAAACAGGGAGGTGTGTTGTACAGGGAGTTATTTCCAGCCTGCACTTTGTAATCCAGGACCGAGGGGCACTCTTTGAGGGCAAACCCCAGCAGGTCATCTCGGACGATCACCACCGTGACCCCTGCAGAGCCAACATTCTTCTGGGCACCAGCAAAAATCACACCAAACTGCCAAAGAGAAAACGTGCTATTTTAAACATACTTGGTCATCTTGCATAAATGTATGTCAAATTCCCCAATCTCTTTCTAAAACACAGTTTTTATGAGGAAGTAACTTGATTTTAATCCTGTTCAGAGCAAATTTCCTTTTCTAAAGGAATCTCTATCTGGACAGCAAATCAATACTCATGAGTATAGAGCCTGCAGATTATGAATCTGCCTGGTCCTTCTCCCCAGGAAGAGGCCAGACCAAGCCCACCACTGTGAAGACCTTGTATCTATTCCTAGTCACTCTATTACATCTCTTTTCTACCTCCAAACCATCTTTAAAATAAGGCTGCTGTCCTTGGTGAACTAAAGAAACCAATTTTTTAATTTATTTATATTTGTATAAAGGGACAATCAGAAGACACTGAGAAATGAGACAAGCTGCCCAAGAGAGAAAAAAAATTCAGAAAAAGAGATGTTTTAATGTACTTTAGGACAATTTCCATGTAAGATATAGAACCTTCTTCCGTGTCTCCCCATGAAACCTTTAGGAAAATTCAGTAGCATCCCACATGGGAGGAGGGGGATAGCCTGGCCCAATAGGAAGAGGTATTTTTACAACTGACATTGTTTAGAATTGCCAGTGTATGGTAAGTGAAAATAAAAAGTAGGCTATAAACAAAATGTATATATTCACACAACAGAATATTACTTGGCCTAAAAAGAAATGAAGTTCTGACATACCACCACAAGGATGAACCCTGAGAACATTACGCTCAGTGAAAACAAGCTACACATGAAAGGACAAATATCGCATGACTCCACTGATGTGAGGTTATCTAGACCAGTCAAGTTCACAGAGACTAAAAAATACATAAAGAGAATGGTGGTTGTCAGTGACTAGGGGGAGGAAGAACTGGGGTTATTGTTTAATGAGGACAGAGTTTCAGTGGGAAGAAAAAGTCCTGGAGATGGATGGTGATGAGGATTGTACAATCATGTATATGTACTTAAGACACTGAACTGTATGCTTAAAAATCGTTAAAATGGTCAATTTTATAATATTTTACCAGAATTTTTTTAAAAAGCACACTACCATTTAGTTTGTTTTAACTTCCTTACAGATATCACCCTCCTAACCCCTGCCCCCCATGTTGTGCAACTGTGGGTGCCTCTCCCACTGCCCACCCTGGAGAGCCACCTGGGAATCTCCATGTCCTATGGATGCTTTTGGTGCTGGGGTGGGTAATGAGGTAAGGCCGGGCTCCTTCATAGCCCCCCAAGTTTCGATAATGCATATCTTCCCTTGATAACAGCAAGCAATTCCCAAGGTGTCAATGAAAAAAATTTCTAAAAGCCACCCTCAAAGGCAGGTGAATTCCTCAAGGGCTCAAGTATGACCCTGTGAGGCAACTGTCAACAAAGGGCTGTGAGTGTCTGGATGTGAATATTCTGACAACCAAGGTCAGCCTTTCCCTGTCCTAGTATACGTTAAAAATGTCCTTAGAAAAACCAAACTGGGTTCCCCCTGACCCAGGCCTCTGTCAGGCTTTACCTTCGAAACATCCACTGGCCTGGACAGGAAATTTGAGGACATGTCGCAGACCAGCACTGCTCCCTTGACATCAGGGATAAAGTCAAACTCCACTCCGTGCACAGTCTCATTGGCGCAGTAATACACATAGGAGGCATCTGGGTTGAGGGTCCAGGTGCTCGGATCTGGAATTTCTATCACAGGAGACAAGTTAGGGACTCCACGTTTCCTCCCCTCTTCCCTTAGGGAGACAGGAGTCCACCAGGTATGACACCCCTCGCCTAGCAGGGGAAGACTGATCCCAGAGCATTCACAAGTAAAAGGCATCCTATTCATCTAGTATTACAATCACCACCGACATCCTAAAAGGATGCTCCATCTCACTCCTTTGACTTTTATCGGGAGCAAATAATCTTCAAGAATGGTGTGGTAGATATTTGGGCCTTTCCTTGTCACCCAGCATCCAACATCCTAGGTCCACGGACAGTGTCCTCTGGGTGCCAGTCTCCCTCACTCTCAGCTCATGTGATTCTAGTAGAACCAATTCTACCCACAGCCTGAAGGTAGAATACAATTCAGGCAAGGCCACTTGACTGATTTGGAATGGGACACAGGAGACATGAGACTGTTACTGGGAATGTTTGAGCAGAGGCATTGAAACTTGGGAGAATATAAGGCAAGGAGCAGCTGCAGCCATCTTCTAAAAATGAGGGGGCAGCTTTCCTGACTGTGGAGGAGACAGAGGGAGACACCAGGAGCAGGAGAGGTCCCCTCACTGTAGAGGGGGTGGGGTGCCTTGATTAAGCCATACCTAAAGCCAACCCAGCCCCTGGGTTTTGCAACTAAGTTAGCAGCCCAGGTGGAGAGGGAAATGGCAACCCACTCCAGTATTCTTGCCAGGAGAATCCCATAGACAGAGAGCCTGGTGGGCTACAGTCCATGGGGTTGCAAAGAGTCGGACACAACTGAAGCCACTGAGCAAGCACGCACACAACAGCCTAGGAATACTCTTTCTGGAACAGCCAGTTAGTAATCTTAATAGGAACAGGCAGCCAATCTAAATGGTATCAAACAGGGGAATAAAGAATTGCCCAGGGCAGGGGTAACCTGCTAGCTAAGGAGGGATCATCCACTGGCCAGCATTTCACAGACCAGCTCAACTACCAGCACTTACTCGTGTAACTCCCAAGTTTGGGGTGGACTATATTCACAGTTCCGAACTTCTTGGCTTCTTCTGCAGCCTTAGCTGACCAGGATCCTGTCACCACATAGTCAGCACATCTTCCTGCTTTCAGGCCAATCAGGTTTAAGGGGACAGCACTAAACTGGCCACAGCCGCCTCCTTGTACAAAAATCACTTTGTAGTTGTCTGGAATGGCTCTGGGCAGAAGCAGAGGTGACAGTAAACAGGGTCAAAGATTGAGAGTGAGAGATGCTCTTCCAGCACATTATCCTGGGGTGGACACACTGTAAGCGCAAATGGTAAAGCCCCACCTCTGCCTTCCCCAAATCAGTCATTTATCTACTCAATTTCTTGCACAGATATTTACTGAGCCCCACAGTGGAAGTCTGGGCTTCCCTGGTGGCTCAGACGGTAAAGAATCTGCCCGCAACGCAGGAGACCTGGGTTTGATCCCTGGGTTGGGAAGATCCTCTGGACAAGGGAATGGCTACCCACTCGAGTATTCTTGAGTGGTATTTCATGGAAGGGGAGCCTGGCAAGGTACAGTGCATGAGGTCGCAAAGAGTCGGACATGACTGAGTGACTAACACCTTCACTCACTTTTCATGTTGAAAGCCTGTGGTTACTGTTTCCACAGAATCTTAGCAACACCCTGCTGTTCCTTTAGGGAAGCATTGGCTACCACTCTCAGTCCAGCTGGTTCAAGGGTGCCCAATCCCAGCTCCAGGGGATGAGCACATGACCCATGCCAGTCAGTGGGGTTTGATCCCAAAATCTTGGATCCAAACTTCTAGAAAAAAGAAGCTGTTTATATTGAGGGAAAGAACTTGTAGGAGCTAAATCTGCAATCACTGGTGGCCATCTGATAAAGCAAACATAAAAAAGTAGATCCAGGAGACAGAGGAAAAGACCTTCTTTACATCATGTGAGCTCCTGCACTTTTCTGTCCTATGAAGTAATAATTTATTTTTTTATTTGCTTAAGCCAAGAGTTGGGTTTCTCACTTGCAATCAAAAGTCCTAAAAGTATATATGTGCTGGTCCAGGCTACGAATCAGGTGAACAGTGGAGAAGGATCTTCCATATAATCCTTTAGACCTAAGCATGTTTCACCTACTCCATATATGTTGAGATTAAGAGCAAAATGATTTGATTCCAGCATGGAAAATTAAGATGATGATTGGGATAGCCACAGGCCACAGAAACTGGACCCGAGCTTTTGATCGATGTCAGAGCTTAGGAACAGGTTACGTAGAAGGCAAACAGCCAGGCGACAGAGCTCCAGAAAAGAGGCTTAAGGAAAGCAGTAAAAAGCTGGGCAATGTGAGAGGGTCTTGGGCTTGCCAACAGGTGGTGTGGTGTGCATGTATCTGGTTCTGAGCCATGGCTGCCTTTCTCCAGGGCTCCAGAGAAGAGCAGAGCAGACAGGCCTTGGGAGGCTCTAACTATCAGGTTCTTGGCAGCTGGAAGGACAGCAGCCCAAAGCAGGATTCCAGGTTTATGTTATTCAGATGCAGTTTACAAGGCCGAGAACTGGATGGAAGGACACCAGAGGTCTGGGTACAGGGGTCCAACGGGATTGGCCCATCCATTGAGCCAGAAGTCCAGGCTGGAGAGGCTCACAGCTCTGTGGGTCAAATGGCACGTCTCTCGGGCCAACATTCCAAGCATTCGTGAAGGACGGGATTGCTCCATGAACATAATGGGGACCCAGCAGGCAGCCCCGCGTGCTGCCAAACAGATGATGAGTGCCTCTGACGTGCACATTGCAGTGGGCTTCTAACACTCCTCAGAAAATGTCACTAAGCCTGCCCCATCTAAGGCATTTTATTAAGGTAATTTAAAGAGCAAGTTATTACACAATTAGTACAAACCCAATTTTGTTAATGAAATAATGCAAGGATGAACCCTAAAACTTTAACAATGATTATTCCTGACTGGTGGGGTTATAAAAAATTCCAGTTACATTTGTGAGTTTTTTCCTAAGCTTCCCACCATGAACATGCACCAGTGTTATGAGCAGAAAACAAACAAACAAGTATTTTGTTTTTAAGGTGACCATATTTGTATGTCTATGTGAGAGTATGTAATGCATAAAACTGTAGCTTAAAGCAGCAATCCATTTAAGAATATAGTTTCCTCTAGGTAAGAAAAGCAGTGCAGATAACTAAGAGAGTTCATTTGAGGAGCAGTTCCCAGAGTTCATAACCCTTAAAATTGCCCAAAGAGTCTGTTAAGAATGAAGTTTCTAAAGAGGCTGTGATTTGACAAGTCTGGGTGGGGCCCAGCACTTGAATTTTTTTTTATATCTCTCCCAAGAGGTGATTCTGACAGATTGTATGAGGCCCATAATTTAAAAGCCAGTGAACTAAATTACAATTAATTATGCTGACCACTTGTCATTTAAATCCCTTCTAATCCAATTTAACTTCCACAGTGCTAAAAAATCTTTCCCAGATATAATGATTTCAAATCTTTGGAAAAACCACATAAAATAAAAATAAACACACAAATGAAGGATGAGGATCAAATTAAAAGCATTATGTACTGATCTAGTGAATCTGGGAGAATCTTTAAAAAGATCTTTTAAAAGAATCTTTAAAAAGATGACTTTTAAGAATGAAATATTCCAAACACATAGCAGAATGTAGTAATGAAACATACACCTACATATATGGATTACCAAACAAGAATAACACAACTTTGTCTTTAAAATTTTATACTTACAACAATTCCCGTACAAGGTTCTCTGTGTTATTGATAATCTTAGAGAAATCTGATGACCTGTGGCTCATTTCTGTGGAAGGAAAAATAAACAAGAAAAATATTCCAGTTCAAAACCAAAGGAACAAAAGTTATTGAAGACGTAACTACAAAATTTGCAAATAAAATAATAAAGTGAAATGTCAGTTATATTGCATACAAATGATGGACCACACATTTTAAGAGAAAATCCAAATTGATTTTCAAACTGCAAACATTTTAACTTTATTGTCACAGCAGAATGATTTTTTTTTCAAGTGATGATAGTCACTGACTGAGCCATTTGCTAATTTATTCTTCAATCTCTGATTTCTCATCACTTTCTCAAAAACAAGAATTGTTTACAAAGGCTGCCCTTTAGGATAACAGCACAAAATGCCATACTGTGCAGTCCCTTCACAGAAATTTAAGCACATGTCACTTAATTCAAATTAAGGAACAAAATTCAATAGCAATAGCACACAAAGTTAACCCTACTATCTCTTTAATACTCTGTAGCCTCTGGAACTACCAAAAAAAAGAAAATTAAAAGTTTTAAAAAGGTACATTTTAGAACTCAAAGGTCATCTTTCCTAATAACAGGGGAGAGAAACAATGGAATTATTAACATGCAAAATCTTCCAAAAAAGGCTTGTGTACTTCTATACATTCAATGAGTTCATGTTAAGAACAGCAAAAACTGTAAAAAGAATGTGAAACAATATTATAAATGTTTGGACACTATTATGCAAATGCACAGGATCTTTTGATCTCAGATCCTATGTATAGCAAAAACTGATTATGAAATTGTAAGCTGAGATATATAAACCTCTCACCAGCATTTATGTTGATTTCAAAATTGCTTTGATCAAACATGCCACAGAAGTTATTAAAATTTAAAAATACATCTACAAACGCCTATGGGAAGACCCAGTAGAAATTTTAGGCTTGATGATGCATTTTAGTTAGTTCCCTTTAAATCCTGGACATGCACAACACCCAAAAGTAAATCTTACCAAGAACACTAATCCCAATTCCTTTGTAGTCTAATAATTCTTTTTGCATCTCTAGCAACACCTAGGAAAAAAAATAAAAGAAAATAAGATGATTTCAGTATGCTATGCACAACTCTCTCTGGACACACAAACTGCAAAAGAGGAGGGGCAAGGAGAAGCTCTACCCGCTGGTCTGTGAGGAAGCATCTGTCCCTGCCACAGCCAATCCCCTCTCTCTGCCTGTTCCCACCAAACCCCGATGATGCAACTTACACTCAAGTTGAGTATGAAATCATGCAATATGACCGATTCTAAGATACAGTTTTTCCAAAGGCACAAATTTAGAGATAAAAACTCACTTGAAGGTAAAATAAAAATCAAGTAGGAAGTTTTCTAATAACAATTCTTTACCTGTCAATATCAGTTAAAGAATAACTTTGGGAAAAATCTGATTCCCTAGAAAATGTCCCCTTCACAATTGCATTTGCGACTCTCACAACTGCATTTGTCTCTCTCTGAAAGCAAAAGCACAGAAAGTTCCGGGTATAGAGGACAACAAAAAATAATTTATGTCCAAATTAAACTGATACTCAATTTTCCATCTTTTTGGTCTACTGGAATGGGTGGGTTGGGCAGGAAGTAGGAAGCACTTGCTGTAAATTAAGATTAGGCTGGGATGCTTCCCAGGTGGCGCTGGTAGTAAAGAACCAGCCTGCCAAGGCCGGAGACGTAAGAAGCATGGGTTCAATCCCTGGGTCGGGAAGATCCCCTGGAGGAGGAGACTCACTCCAGTATTCTTGCCTGGAGAATCCCATGGACAGAGGAACCTGGCAGGTTGCATACAGTCCATGGAGTCTCAAAGAGTTGGACACGACTGAAGCAACTTAGCATGCACACATATATGTACTTGATTTCATCTATATATTTCATACACATTTCAGTAAGAAGAATAGAAAGCCCTTATCAGAGAGGCATGCTGCAGCATTTACAGGAGTGAAATGACATAATATTTGGAACTAGCTTAAAATTTATCCAGAAGCAGAAGGGGAAAAAGAGAGTATAGGGGAGGGAGTGCTGAAACAAGATTAGCAAAATGTCCTTAGTTGTTAGATCTTGGCTGCGTCTATAAATTTCATATTATTATTCCCTCTCTACCTTTGAGTATGAGTGAACTGCCATAAAGTAAAAATATCAGAAAGAAAAACTCTAAAAATGTATACAAAATAGGTGAGACAAACCCTTTGTAGAAGCATCTTGCCATCAAAGGAGGTTGCCTTAAAATATACTGGCTAAAGATCTCATATAACATAACCTAAACTAGATCACAACTTGTATGAAAAAACATTTCAGCGATAAAGAATTAGACAAAAAAAAAAAAAAAAAAGGAGGCTTAAGAATTTGTCATCGTTTTTGTTGGACACATTAGCCCTGGCTGATCAAACAAACTTATAGTGAATCCTTTTCTTTAGTATAAACAAACATCTGTGATAGTCATCCTTGAACTTCTTTTCAGACTCCCTTCCTCTTATAGAATTCTCTTATAGTATTCTCTGAAAAGAACATCTATAAAGGTTTATAACCAAAATCATTATAAAAAGCTTTAAAGACTTCTACCCAAAAAGCATACCCCTCTAATCAAGTGAAGTTTATTTTTTTCAAACTGAAGAATGCAATCATTTTGTGGATCACAACCGATATTTTTTTAAATGAACTAGAATAGACCAAAGCAGAATAGAATATAAAATTGTGTATGTTGTAGTCATCAAGCTAAATACTTCATAAACTTTTTGTTTTGATTATGTGCAGGTACTTGCTCGCTTCGTGAAATATATTTTTCATTATGGTTACAGCCAAAAAAGGTGGCAAAACTTCTCTAATCTTTATAATTCAACTAACTCAAGTAAACACATAAATAGAAACAGCTGCCCCCTCCCAGGTTAGAGAGCACATATGAAGGCATAAATCCTCCAGGAATCCTTATTATTACATAAATAATAAGTAATTATATTACTGATAACAATTATCTTTATAATAAATGCAGAACAAATTACACAGGAAACAAATAAGCAAAAGACTCCAAAACATGGAGGGCGAAAACCAGTGAGGGTAGCAGAAACGTTTGCATATTTATGACAGGGAATCTCACCTAAAACAGACTGCAATAACTAAGAAAAAAGTAAGCCCTGTACTCTCAGCTACTATGAGCACTGAGAAAAGCAAAATGTTCTTTCCCGTTTACAATTATAAACATTCTCTCTTCTTAGGACAACACAGAGAAGGCTCTGTCCCAGGGATATTTCCACTCTGTTTAACAATAGATAATTGAAAAGCATTTGGCTATGTCCCATGTTGCTACAAGGTATTATCAGAGTTATCCGGGTTAGAAAACGCAAAACGTAACAGCAGGGGCAGCTGGTCAACGCGTCCAAGGCACATTAGAGACTAGGCCTCCTTCACAGATGGGGGGTGGGGAGGAGAATGGGGGTGGGGGGAGTGGGTATTGAAGGTTAGGGAAGGAGCTGGAACCCGGCTGGGGGCTGGGACGGCAGGGAATGAGTTACACTTGCACTTGAAAGGTCTGGTAATGGCCTGGGGGAGAATTCAGTCATTCATTTGCTCCAGAACAAAATGAAGCGAACTGGGCTAGCTGCCCAGTGCCTACCAGAGCTTGAATATTAGAATGCCTTTAGAGTACACGCCAGTACAGGGAGGAAAAATCTATGCGTGAAACAGAGCAGAGAAAAATAGGTTTAGGGACGGATGGAGTCTCTGAGAGGCAAAGAGGGAAAGGCTGGGCTGTACTGAAGTCTTTCAAACTTACATTTTTGAAAAGCAACTTTTCCAAGTGCTAGCTGAAGCCAACACTGCCCCCGAGGGGTTTTGCACGGGCCTCTAGTTTACACTTCGCTCCAATTAACACGATCCGCATTCACCACTCATTCACCATGTCCATTCACGCATCCACTCAATACTGCCTGGCTCGCAGCACTGCTGGGCAAGGCGAATGCACAGTTGAGAGCTTTTTCTTTCCCTCCGCACCCCCAGTCCGACCCGGTTGAAGGCACAGCGCCTGAGTTTGCAGGTGTGTTGAGCAGCGAGCCAGCAGGTCTCCGGCGGGCCGAACACAGCACGCGGCGCACCAGTAGCCGGCGCCAGGGGCAGCTGAGCAAGCAAACTTCAAGTTTCCTTCTCCAGAGTATTCTTCAAAAGGCCCACCCGCGACATATCCTGAACTGGGCGTGCACACTCATGCAGAGTATTCAGGGGACTCGGGGAGGGTAGAGGGGATCCGAGCCCTCCACGCAGGGATGCACAGCCACCAACGCGCCTGCTCCCGCGTGGAGCGCCATCCTAGAGCGCGCTCCCTGAGACTTACGGAGCGCGGCAGCTTGGCAGGCCCGGATCCGAAGTTGACCACCGGCATCAGAGAGTCCATGGTGCTGCTGCAGGGACGGCGAGTCAGCCGGAGAGGACCTATGGATTGGGCAGCGCAAGTTTGCGTCTGTCGAAGACTTTCCGATCTCTTTCAGTTCCGAGAGGCGCACGTAGCGGCCTGCACTATCGCTGGCCCTGCGCTGATTGGTTTGCGCAATGGGACTCTCATCCCCCATTGGTCGTGCTTCGCAGTCACGGCTCTTGAGCAGTAGCTCCACCTCGCGTTTTCTGTTTCAACCCTTTTTGATCAATGCAAGGCGCGCGGGAGATTGCACCAGCCTGTCGGCTCGGCTGCTTGCCCGCTCGAGAACCGTGGGCGGCTAGAAGCGGTTGCCCTTGCCAACATGCGTTGGCACTTCTGCACCCTTGAGGCCGGTTCCAGTCCTCCAGCCCTGACCTCAGACTCCGTGGGCTGCATGGGGTGATGCGGATTCCTCACCCCCTCCAACTACATCTTCACCAGACCGTAGACTGGACTGTGATGCATTTGTTTGAGTCAACAGTCAATAACTCACTAAACTTTCCTAAGCACCCCCGCCATGAGCGCCAGATACTCCAGGGGAGAGGCAGAGCTCCGAGGATGGAACTGCAGGGTGAAATGGGCTGGGGCTGGGTGGGTGGGAGATGAGGTTCTCTGCAAAACATCAAGGGGCCAAGGGTTAAAGCAGAATTAAGAGACGTGTGTTGCCAAGGACGCTGAGAGGAGCTTTGACCTGGGAAGTCTAGCTGCTTCCCAGGCAAGTCCTTTTAAGTTGCTGATTCTCCGTTTGCCCTTGTGAAAAGAGCGAGCTGGAACCTGGCATTACCTCTCGGGTTTCTCAGGCGCTGACAAGCTGTGAGTTTAGAAACGTGAGGAGATATTAATAAGAAAGCGATACCGCTAGGGAGCGTCAGCCCAAGCCAGGGCCAGGCACAGGGCCAGCACAGCTGAAAATTTTCCGCAGAAGTGTTCTTCTCAGAAGAACTCCAGTGAAGACCCACATGAGACTCTGAACTAGGGAGGCCCCCTTCCTGCAAGAAAAAAGTTCCTTCGAAGTCTGGAATTTCATCATTTGTTTAAAATGTGAATTTTGCCCTCTACTCCTTAATTTAACCCAGTTTCTTATTAAAATATTTTCCCAAATCTTTGAGAAAAAGTAATACACCAGGAATACACAGAATGCCTGTTCTGGGGCTTTCCACCATCACATCAGCCAGTGTCAACCACTCTAGTTTGAAAAGGTTTGTAAACTGACAAGGTTAGGACTTTTGTTTGCTTTATTGTGGTATGTGGGAGGGATTGAGCTAGAATAGGAGGTCCTGCTTTAGCTTTGGGTGGTGGAGGGCAAAGTTTCCAGAAAAAGCTGAAATGAACAAGGTTCACTGCCTTCCTCTGCACATTCATTTAGGAAATTGCAAAATTGAATAGAATGAATGTCTATCCATAAACTCAAGTGTGCAAGAATTGTCACGTATCCATTATTGCACGTAGTGACTTAGTTGTAGACCCCAAGCAGCTAATCTACTATAGGAGTGGGGGAGTTCATCCCAGGGAGTTACACAGTACCGTGGCATGGAGTAGAGAGAGAAGCACTCATCCATTTGGTCCTCCTTCCCCAGAAAATTTAGCTGAGTTGTTGCCACTGTTTAAGTCTATATGCTACTTCAATAGCTCTCTACCACTTTCATGACTCGTTTGGGTGGAGAAAGGGTGGCTATCCAGGCTTCCCAAGTAGTACAGTGGTAAAACTACATGCCAATGCAGGAGACACAAGAGATACAGGTTCGATCCCTGGGTCTGGAAGATCCCCTGGAGTAGGAAATAGCAGCATGCTCCAGTACTCTTGCCTGGAAAATTGCATGGAGAGAGGAACCTTTGGGGCTACAGTCCATGGGGTCACAAAGAGTTGGACAAGACTGAGAGACTGAGCATACACACACAGAGTGGCTGTCATCCTGTCCACCCAGACATGCCATGCAGTTATTCCCCTGAGAGGCTTGTAGTGTCCTAGATGACATGATAGATAAGGCACACAGACCCTTTACTCAGGGACCTGCTGACCTCTGTCTCTCTTGGGTCTCTGTCTCTCTCCCAATCCAGGAAGTCTCTTTTTCACTCTAGAAAGAATCTATCTCTTTCTATGCTTCATCCTCAAACATTCTGTCTACAAACACCTTCAGCCAGGGCCACTTAGGTATAAAAAGATGGTGGTGAGACTGTGGTGAATTGAAATGCACACACCCATTTATGGCAGAGTTGCACCAACCCACCCCACATGTATGCTTCCTCTTTCGTAGAATAGAGCCTTTGTCGGGCTCCATATTTCCCAGCTCCCTTTGCATCAAGGCAGGTCATGTGGCTGGGAACCACCAATGGAAGGGAACAGAGAATACCACTTTCAGACCAAGGTAGTTGAGAAATGGTATGCTCCTCCACTTCCTTTTTCCTGTTCTGCAGGCTGAAATTAAAGACTCCAAAATCCTAGGGGATGGTGGAGACACAGAAAGGAAGGAGCCGCAGCTTCTGAATTACCTGATCTGGGCTTGTTACACATGAGAAATAAGCTTCTCTTAGGTTATGCCACTGAAATCTGAAGCGCTATGTTATCCTAACTTATACACCATCTAAATGCAACAGCTGCAGCTCAGAGATCCAGCTTGTTGTCACCAAGTGAACAAACAAGATTGTCCAAGCTATCTTCCCATACTTAAAGAGAAACCAAAACCCCAGATTTTTGTGTGACGTTTCCTAACTCTTAAATGTTTACAAATTTCAGACAGTAATATGCAGATGAATATTGTGAGGTATCAAACCTAGCTTCTCAGAAGACTGATGCAGCCTGCTGATCACCAGCTCTCCTTCTATGGACTATTTATAGTCTTCTGTCATGTATTTCCCCTTATTCAACAAAAAGTATCTTTATTTCTACTTGGAGAAGGGAAGACACTGGGGAAAATATAACCTTAAAATATTATTCTGTCATTGTTGCCTATTTTGCAGTACAGATGTATAAAGATAGCTCAGGGAACCCCTGCATTTCATGAGGGCCTTTCCCCTCTAGGGCTTCCCTAGTGGCTCAGATGGCAAAAAATGCTGCATTGCAAGAGACCCAGTTTCAATTTCTGTGTTGGGAAGATCCTCTGGAGAAGGGAATGGTAATCCACTCCAGTATTCTTGCCATGGACAGAGGAACATGGCGGGGCTACAGTTAATGGGGTCTCAAAGAGTCAGACACGACTGAGCGACTAAAATTTTTCATTTTCAGTTTGCTCCCCTCTTGGTAGATTCTCATTAAATTCATACTTTGTAAATATCAATTTTCATAGATATTTTTATTGAGCCCTTACTATGAATGAATGGTGAGCTTTGCTGCCATTTCCAATCAGATTGGTGTTCTGTTTAGAGGGGAGTAGGAAGAGAAGAGAAGGCAACTCTAAGGAAGAAAGAAACCTATTTGTTTGGAATGAGTGAGTTTACTTCTATTGCTCTTTTTGTAACTGGTGATGAAGATCCTTTTTCCTTTTCACTAACCATTTCCAGTGAAAATGGAGGACAGGGAGAGGGATTCATCAGAGTTTATGTAGCAGAAAGAAATGTCACAATCCTATTACACTCTCCATTCTGACCCCAACTGGTAGGAAAAGATATCCATCCTACTCACTTTATTACCTCCGTTTATGTCCTCACCCTATTTTGCTTCATTTTTTTATTGTGATAAAATACACATAACATAAAATGTACCATTTTAACATTTTAAAATGTACAATTCAGTGGCATTAATACTTTTACATGGCTGTGAAATCATCACCACCGTCCATCTCCAGAACTTTTTCACCTTCCCAAACTGAAACTCTGTCTGTACCCATTAAACAGTGTCCCTGTCCCCCCTCACCTAGCTCCTGTAAACCACCATTCAACTTTCTGTCTCTAAATTTGACTGTTTTAAGTGAAATGGAACAGGACCCTAAAGGGCCTTCCCTGAAACAGACCCACGAGTCCACTGCCTCTTGTCTGTAGAAAAGCTTTAGCCCCCTAGGCCTTCCCTGAGTTCCAAAGAGCCATTTTAACCAAAGAAGTGAGAAAATGCAAAAACAAAGAAAGCAAGACAAAATCTTAATAGTTTGTCCATAAAACAGAGTCAAGGACCTTTAGTTCCTCCTCAAGGACTATAGATAATATTCTGAGTCATATCTTTGAATTGTTTTGGAGATAGTAGAATCCCCACCAGGTAGAAGTTAATTGCATGCTGACCACCAGCACATAGACCCCAGACTGGTTGGACTCAGAGAGTAGATGACTGAGATTTTGGAAACTTCATCCTGTCACCTCCTCATCAGTCAATCAAGCCAATCACCTCTAACGCTCACCCCTGTCGGGGTCCAGCCCGGGTTGGGTCCAGGGATTCCCTTAGGATGACGGTGTCGGCGATAAAGGGATAGCAAAGGCTGAGAGATTTATTAGATGCTCAATAATAACTGGTTTACGCAGGAAATCAATAAAGTTCGTGACACCAAACTTGCTTTGACCACAGAGGCCTCAGGCACTCTCTCAAATAGCGGAAGGTGCCCCACCTTAGGCACCTTCTCAAGTGGGTCTTAGAAGCCCAGGCAAATAAGTGGTCTCAGAGGACTCCCATGCTCCAAATTATTTTGGCATGAAGGAAGAACAGAAGAGAAAAGGAGGAAAAGGAAACAAAAAGAATGACACGGGGAGACCAAGCTTCGGTGAACAAGGCCCGCAGCTTTATTTTCTAAAGTAGTTTTCATACCTTAAGTTATGCATAGAGGATAATGGGGGAAGGGGTGGAGTCATGCAGTAAGCCAGGCTTTCTTCCTGTAAACTTACTGTATATAAATGGTTCAGGTGTTCTACATCATCTTCTGGCCAGAAGGCCTATTAACATTTTATGACTCTTGACAAAGGTTTGTCAACCATAAGACTTATTTTCTCTAAGAGCAATTATTCTAAGGTTTGGCGCCATCCTCCGAAGATAAAGCTGCATTTCTATAGGGCAGAGGCGCAGTGGGTTTACAACAAAGGAAAGAATTTATTACCTTAAGGGTCTAAAGTTGCTAACACCAAGGCCACTACTTATTTTTTCTACATACCAACTATATTAATTAATACACGTTCAAGGATACAATACAGGGGATGCGGAAACTTGGCAGCAAGCATTGGCTCATAAATGAAACCTTTTACTAGTTTTATTCTGACAGTTTCTAACTTTCTGAGAGACTCTAAGCTATTTGAATATCTTTTTTTTTTTATTAAATTTTATTTTGCTTAACTTTACAATATTGTATTGCTTTTGCCATATCTTAAGCTTCCCTTGCTCTCGAGGCTGAGAGACTAGACAATCCTATGCATGGCTGTAGGAGTCCGGGTAAACTTGTCAGGCCAGTTAAAGAGCTATCTGAGGGGTTTGGATTTAAACACTCCTAATGCCCAGGAACTTTATTAACTGAAGCTGTAAGTTAATTCTTTATTAGAGAGAGCGAGATAGTGGTGGGGGACAGCCCCCAGTAAAGTCAGAGGTGAGAGCACAAAGCAATAAAGTAGGCAGACTCTGGTTTTTTGGGGGACAGTGTCAGACTTTATTTTTCTGGGCTCCAAAATCACTACAGATGGTGACTGCAGCCATGAAATTAAAAGACGCTTACTTCTTGGAAGGAAAGTTATGACCAACCTAGACAGCATATTCAAAAGCAGAGACATCACTTTGCCAACAAAGGTTCGCCTAGTCAAGGCTATGGTCTTTCCTGTGGTCATGTATGGATGTGAGAGCTGGACTGTGAAGAAGGCTGAGCGCCAAAGAATTGATGCTTTTGAACTGTGGTGTTGGAGAAGACTCTTGAGAGTCCCTTGGACTGCAAGGAGATCCAACCAGTCCATTCTGAAGGAGATCAGCCCTGGGATTTCTTTGGAAGGAATGATGCTAAAGCTGAAACTCCAGTATTTTGGCCACCTCATGCGAAGAGTTGACTCATTGGAGAAGACTCTGATGCTGGGAGGGATTGGGGGCAGGAGGAGAAGGGGACGACAGAGGATGAGATGGCTGGATGGCATCACTGACTTGATGGATGTGAGTCTGAGCGACCTCCGGGAGCTGGTGATGGACAGGGAGGCCTGGCGTGCTGCGGTTCATGGGGTCGCAAAGAGTCAGACACGACTGAGCAACTGATCTGATCTGATCTGACTCGAGAATATCCAGGGGGGCTCCTGAGGCTATATCCCGCCTTTGCGTATGCCAAGCCGCCTTCCTCATGACCTTTGCCATGAGGGGAGCTACCCACGCTGGCTCCCGACACACCCCTAATGCTGTCTTTAAAACGCCTTCCTTGAAAGCCATCCAGAAGTTCAGGGCTTGAGCATTAGCTGCCCATTATCCTTGCTTGACCCTTTCCAATAAATATTATACTTTCCTTCACCACAGATTGGTATCAGTAAATCAGTTTTGCTGCTTGTCAGGTGAGTGTGAGATAAGCTGGGACCTGGGACCCTTTGCTGCAGTGCTGCAATGCTTGTACCTGGACAAACCTCTCCTCCAGCAACAAAGTACAAAGAAACTATATGGGACTAAAAATAACTGTGTATGTGCAGTTGGGGCAAATTCAGGACCAAAAGATACAAAGAAGAAAAAAACCCAAAAAAACCCAACTGCAATTTCTGAAGCGCCAGAAGCAAAAACAGGGAAGTGAAAGCAGGGTACTGTATATGCTCTTTCCACTCAACACCACAAGGGATGGACAAACTACCTAAACCACCCTTCCCTCTAGCTCAGCCCCTGGACACACTCATCCCATATGAGGAATGAGCTCCTCCCCCACTACTTGAGCCCCACCCCCAGAAGTGTGCAAGGGAACTTGTCACATGTTTTAGCTCCCTCCTGCAGCAAGCAGTGCAGGAGCCCCAAAAAAGCCTTAGCTGAATTTCTTTTCTGGCCTCTCAGTTCAGTTCAGTTCAGTCATTCAGTCGTGTCCGACTCTTTGTAACCCCATGAATTGCAGCACGCCAGGCCTCCCTGTCCATCACCAACTCCTGGAGTTCACTCAAACTGATGTCCATCGAGTAGGTGATGCCATCAAACTGTCTCATCCTCCATAGTCCCCATCTCCTCCTGCCTTCAATCTTCCCAACATCAGGGTCTTTTCCAGTGAGTCAGCTCTTCACATGAGGTGGGCAAAGTATTGGAGTTTCACCTTCAGCATCAGTCCTTCAAATGAACACCCAGGACTGATCTCCTTTAGGATGAACTGGTTGGATCTCCTTGCAGTCCAAGGGACTCTCAAGAGTCTTCTCCAACACCACAGTTCAAAAGCATCAATTCTTTGGCGCTCAGCCTTCTTCACAGTCCAACTCTCACATCCATACATGACCACAGGAAAAATCATAGCCTTGACTAGATGGACCTCTGTTGGCAAAGTAATGTCTCTGCTTTTGAATATGCTATCTAGGTTGGTCATAACTTTCCTTCCAAGGAGTAAGCGTCTTTTAATTTCATGGCTGCAATCACCATCTGCAGTTATTTTGGAGCCCCCAAAATAAAGTCTGACAGTGTTTTCACTGTTTCCCCATCTATTTCCCATGAAGTGATACAAACAAACAAAGATGCCATGATCTTTGTTTTCTGAATGCTGAGCTCTCTGGCCTCTAGCCAATTTCTATTGATTTGGGAAGATCAAGAACCCTGGCTGCTGCTGCTGCTGCTGCTAAGTCGCTTCAGTCGTGTCCGACTCTGTGCGACCCCATAGACGGAAGCTCACCAGGCTCCCCTGTCCCTGGGATTCTCCAGGCAAGAACACTGGAGTGGGTTGCCATTTCCTTCTCCAATGCATGAAAGTGAAAAGTCAAAGTGAAGTCGCTCAGTCGTGTCCGACTCTTAGCGACCCCACGGACTGGAGCCTACCAGGCTCCTCCGTCCATGGGATTTTCCAGGCAAAAGTACTGGGGTGGGGTGCCATTGCCTTCCCCGTAAGAACCCTGGGGTTGGTATCAATTGAATCCAAATTTGGTTCAGTAACAAACGTATCTCCTGTAAGTGGAAGATATAAAATTTGCCTTTTGTGACCAGCTTATACCACTTAGCACAATGTCTTCTCAGTTCATCCATTTTTTTCTCTCTAAATATTTTTATTTAATAGATTTTATTGTTTAGAACAGTTTGAGGTTCAAGGCAAAATTGAGAGGAAGGTCCAGAGATTTCCCAACTACTTCCCATCCCTTCACATGCATCAGATCAGATCAGATCAATCGCTCAGTTGTGTCCGACTCTTTGTGATCCCATGAATCACAGCACACCAGGCCTCCCTGTCCATCACCAACTCTGGGAGGTCGCTCAGACTCACGTCCATCGAGTCAGTGATGCCATCCAGCCATCTCATCCTCTGTCATCCCCTTCTCCTCTTGTCCCCAATCCCTCCCAGCATCAGAGTCTTTTCCAATGAGTCAACTCTTCGCATGAGGTGGCCAAAGTACTGGAGTTTCAGCTTTAGCATCATTCCTTCCAAAGAAATCCCAGGGCTGATCTCCTTCAGAATGGACTGGTTGGATCTCCTTGCAGTCCAAGGGACTCTCAAGAGTCTTCTCCAACACCACAGTTCAAAAGCATCAATTCTTTGGCGCTCAGCCTTCTTCACAGTCCAACTCTCACATCCATACATGACCACTGGAAAGACCATAGCCTTGACTAGACGAACCTTTGTTGGCAAAGTAATGTCTCTGCTTTTGAATATGCTATCTAGGTTGGTCATAACTTTCCTTCCAAGGAGTAAGCATCTTTTAATTTCATGGCTGCAGTCATCATCTGTAGTGATTTTGGAGCCCAGAAAAATAAAGTCTGACACTGTTTCCACTGTTTCCCCATCTATTTCCCATGAAGTGATGGGACCGGATGCCATGATCTTCATTTTCTGAATGTTGAGCTTTAAGACAACTTTTTCACTCTACATTTCCACTTTCATCAAGAGGCTTTTTAGTTCCTCTTCACTTTCTGCAAAGCCTCTCTGATTATCAACTTCCCCCACCAGAGTGGTCCATTTGTTATAACTGATGAACCTCCTTTGACACATCATTATCACCAAAAGTCCACAGCTTGCATTAGGGCTCACTCTTGGTGTTGCTCATTCTGTAGGTTTGGACAAGGGTACAATAACATGTATCCATTGTTATAGTATCATACAGAGAAGTTTCACTGCCTAAAAATCCTCTGGGCTCTGCCTATTGATCCCTCAATTCCCCCTTTTTGCTTCATTTTCAAATAACTGATACAGAGAGCATTCCACTGCAAACTTCATATGAATAAAATATCAAAGGGGGTCATTTTGGGGAAAGTGCTCTCTATGGATTAGTGGGCAACATTACACAGGAAATGGAATACTGCTTATATCTCCTGACACCCTAAAATGATTATGATATAGAAAAAGCATCAAGTTTTTTAAACTTGAAAATGTATTTATTTCACTGCCTTTTTTTAAAAAAAGGAAAAGAACAACACTTCTGGCACCACCTCTCTAGCTTGTAGACACACTATTCATCACACCCAGTGTGCTGGACCTGGTCGTGTACACATGTATATTTTGGATAAGCACTATCCATCTGCATGCATCCTAAGTCACTTTAGTCATGCCCGACTCTTTGTGACCCCAAGGACTGTAGCCTGCAAGGCTTCTCTGTCCATGGGATTCTCGAGGCAAGAATACTGGAGTGCGTTGCCCTGCCCTCCTCCAGGGGATCTTCCAGATCCAAGGATTGAGCTGTGTCTCTTACATCTCTTGCCTTGGCAAGTGGGTTCTTTACCACTAATGCAACCTGAGAAGCCCCACTTTTCACCTGGGATATCTCATTCATTTCAGGGTTCCACATGGATTGTGAAAATGGGCCACAGAACACTTGTTCACTCACCTGTTCAAAATCTGTATTTCTCTATTATAGAAACCATCATCTCCATTTTAGAATGACTTCTGTACTTTTATAATCTGAAGGTAGTTTTGTTCTTTCCTTTTCTTTCTGGAGGCAGAGCAAGTACAGAGAAAGGTGATACAGCAAAGCCAGGGATATTTGGGGGCAGCAGCAGGGAAGCCAGTGCAGGACTTGGGTCTTCCTGCCTTCCCCCTTTTTCTCATACTCCAAACTAAGTCTCATTCCACAAGGTTTCAAAGGAGGTTTTATCTTTCCTCATTGCCTTATTCACTCTCTTAGCAAATCTGCTCTACCTCCAGACTTTTCTCCAGTCCATCTACTTCTCTCTATCATCTGCCTGTCCAAGCTTCCATGGATACTTCTTGATTACTGGACCTGGTTTCCCTGCATTCACTTTGGCCCCTTGAATCCATTCTCCAAACAGCAGGAACATCATCCAATTTGGAAAAACTGTGTGTGTGTGTGTGTGTGTGTGTGTGTTTTAATGGCTGTTGCTGATACATTTGTTAACACTTCACTGTGAAAGTCACTCAGTTGTGTCTGACTCTTTGTACCACATGGACTGTATAGTCCATGAAATTCTCCAGACCAGAATCATGGAGTGGGTAGCCTTTCGCTTCTCCAGGGGATCTTTCCAACCCAGGGATCAAACCCAGGTCTCCTGCATTGCAGGCGGATTCTTTACCAGCAAAGCCACCAGGGAAGCCCCCAACAGTGAACGTTGACCTTTTAGAAATCAGCAAACTAAAATGGACTAGAATGGGTGAATTTAACTCAGATGACCATTATATCTACTACTGTGGGCAAGAATCCCTTAAAAGAAATGGAGTAGCCATCATAGTCAAAAAAGAGTCCAAAATGCAGTACTTGGATGCAATCTCAAAATGAAAGAATGATCTCTATTCATTTCCAAGGCAAACCATTCAATATCACACTAATCCAAGTCTATGCCCCGACCAGTAATGCTGAAGAAGCTGAACAGTTCTATGAAGACCTACAAGACCTTCTAGAACCAACAAGCCAAAAAAAGATGTCCTTTTCACTATAGGGGACTGGAGTGCAAAAATAGGAAGTCAAAAAACACCTGAAGTATCAGGCAAATTTGGCCTTGGAGTACAGAATGAAGTAGGGCAAAGGCTAATACAGTTTTGCCAAGAGAATGCACTGGTCATAGCAAACACCCTCCTCCAACAACACAAGAGAAGACTCTCCACATGGACATCACCAGATGGTCAATACCGAAATCAGACTGATTATATTCTTTGCAGCCAAAGATGGAGAAGCTCTATACAGTCAGCAAAAACAAGACCAGGAGCTGACTGTGGCTCAGACCGTGAACTCCTTATTGCCAAATTCAGAATTAAATTGAAGAAAGTGGGGAAAACCACTAGACCATTCAGGTATGACCTAAATCAAATCCCTTAAGATTATACAGTGGAAGTGGGAAATTCAAGGGATTAGATCTGATACACAGTGCCTGAAGAACTATGGATGGAGGTTCGTGACATTGTACAGGAAACAGGGATCAAGACCATCCCCAAGAAAAAGAAATGCAAAAAAAGCAAAATAGCTATCTGAGGAGGCCTTACAAATAGCTGTGAATAGAAGAGAAGCAAAAAGCAAAGGAGAAATGGAAAAGCATACCCATTTGAATGCAGAGTTCCAAAGAATAGCAAGGAGAGACAAGAAAGCCTTCCACACTGATTAGTACAAAGAAATAGAGGAAAACAATAGAATGGGAAAAACTAGAGATCTCTTCAAGAAAATTAGAGATACCAAGGGAACATTTCATGCAAAGATGGGCACAATAAAGGACATAAATGATATGGACATAACAGAAACAGAAGATATAAAGAAGAGGTGGCAAGAATACACAGAAGAACTACACAAAAAATTATCTTCACAACCCAGATAACCATGATGGTGTGGTTACTCACCTCAAGCCAGACATCCTGGAATGTGAAGTCAAGTGGGCCTTAGGAAGCATCACTACAAACAAAGCTAGTAGAGGTGATGGCATTTCTGTTGAGCTATTTCAGATCCTAAAAGATGATGCTGTTAAAGTGCTGCACTCAATATACCAGCAAATTTGGAAAACTCAGCTGTGGCCACAGGACTGGAAAAGGTCAGTTTTCATTCCAATCCCTAAGAAAGGCAATGCCGAAGAATGATCAAACTATTGCACAATTGCACTCATCTCACACACTAGTAAAGTAATGCTCAAAATTCTCCAAGCCAGCTTCAACAGTACATGAACCGTGAACTTCCAGATGTTCAAGCTGGTTTGAGAAAAGGCAGAGGAACCAGAGATCAAATTGTCAACATCCATTGGATCATCAAAAAAGAAAGAGTTCCATAAAAACATCGACTTCTGCTTTATTGACTATGCCAAAGCCTTTGAATGTGTGGATCACAACAAACTGTGGCAAATTCTTAAAGAGATGGGAATACCTGACCGCCTGACCTGTCTCTTGAGAAATCTGTATGCAAGTCAGAAAGCAACAGTTAGAACTGGACATGGAACAACAGACTGGTTCAAAATAGGAAAAGGAGTACGTCAAGGCTATATATTGTCACCCTGCTTATTTAACTTATATGCATAGTACATCATAAGAAATGATGGGCTGGATGAAGCACAAGCTGGAATCAAGATTACTGGGAGAAAAACCTCAGATATGCAGATGACAACACCCTTATGGCAGAAAGTGAAGAAGAACTAAAGAGCCTCTTGATGAAAGTGAAAGAGGAGAGTGAAAAAATTGGCTTAAAACTCAACATTCAGAAATCTAAGATCATGGCATCTGACCCCATCACTTCATGGCAAATAGATGGGTAACAGTGGAAACAGTGACAGACTTTAATTTGGGGGGCTCCAAAATCACTGCAGATGGTGACTACAGCCATGAAATTAAAAGAATCTTCCTTCTTGGGAGAAAAGTCATGACTAATCTAGGCAGCATATTAACAAGCAGAGACATTACTTTGCCAACAAAGGTCTGTCTAGTCAAAGCTATGGTTTTTCCAGTAGTCATGTATGGATATGAGAGTTGGACTATAAAGAAAGTTGAGTGCTGAAGAACTGATGCTTTTGAACTGTGGTGTTGAAGAAAACTCTTGAGAGTCCCTTGGACTGCAAGGAGATCCAACCAGTCCATCATAAAGGAAATCAGTCCTGAATATTCATTGGAAGGACTGATGCTGAAGCTGAAAGCCCAGTACTTTGGCCACCTGATGCGAAGAACTGAAAAGACCCTGATGCTGGGAAAGATTGAAGGCAAGAGGAGAAGGGGATGACAGAGGATGAGATGGTTGGATGGCATCACCGACTCAATGGACATGAGTTTGAGTAAATTCGGGGAGTTGGTGATGGACAGGGAGGCCAGCATGCTGCAGTCCATAGGGTTGCAAAGAGTCGGACATGACTGAGCAACTGAACTGGACTGAACTGTTGCTGATATACAGCTACTATCTATAAAATAGTTATTTAATGAGAACCTACTGTATAGCACAGGGAACTCTACTCAATGCTCTGTGCTGAATTAAATGAGAAAGGAAACTAAAAGGGGGGATATGTGTATATGTATAGCTGATTTACTTTGCTGTATAGCAAGAAACTAAAACAAGAGTAATCCAATAATAAGTAAATAAATAAAAATTTTAAAACATACATGGAGTAGAACATATAACTGCCCTGCTGAAATCCTCTAACAGCTTCCCATTACATTTAGAACTGAACTCCTAAAAGGCCTGCAAGACCCCACCTGACCTGGTCCTTGGTTACCTCTTGGCTCAGCCTTTTACTTGCTCAATCTCCTAACTCCTCCTTCAGTCCCAGGACTCTCTCAGGCTCCTTTCCTCACCAAATTCTCTCCCTCCAGCCTCCTCATGGCTGGCTCTGCCCATCTCTCAGTCTAATGAGGCACCATCTTTTCACACTGTGACTGACTACCTTATCAAAAGTACCCCCTGCCCACTGTTATGTCATTTCTTGGGACACTTCTCTCATAACTTGCTAGTCTCTGAAATACTAAAACTTACTCACTGTAGAATGAATACATTCTAGAAAGTACATTCTCTGAGAGCTGAGACTATGCCTAACTTGCTCATGGCTATACCTCAGTATCAGGTATACTGATGAGTGCTTGCTTGATACTCCTAGAGTGAATTTAAAAAGGCAGAAAGAATGAAATAGATGGCATTGTTGACAGTCTTTGTTGCTGAAAGATTATTTTTCTAGAACTTTCCATAGTGAATATTCCAAACTTAATCAACTTTTTAAAAAGTTGGTTATCTTTTAAATAGTGGAGTGAGGATAGGTATGAGACCCTCCACGAAGCCCTGGTGATCCTGGGAAGCTACTTGGCAACTTTTGCAAGCCCATAACTGCTGAGGCCCATCTTTCCACCAGGTGTTTCTGCTCAGGCTGAAAGGCTGATCGTAGCATCGAGTACTAACATGTTGTCCTGCAGTTAGAAATCTAGGTCAGTGTTTCCACAATGATGGAATCACTTCTATCCAACTGGCACTGGATCCAATTCCACTTCTCTGACTTTGCACAACTACCTGAAATTTATGACAGGTCTTAGCAAGTTGCAAGCTGTTGAAAGGACATGTTTTATGGGGAAAGAAGAGGTAGTTAGAGGAGCAGAGCTGGGGGTGGGGGTAATGCACAATGTTTCTCAGATGCAAAGAGCTGGAATTTTGGAATGTCATCTAAAATTATCTATCCATGCAATCTGAAAGTGAGTCTCTCCCAGTGTTGTCCTGGAGCAGTGGACAGGAAAAATATGATACATTTCCTTGTAAGTCAGCACAAAGCCATTCCTAGATGATTGCCCAGAGATTGGGGTGGAGGTTTGCAGAGCTGGAAAATGGGATGAAATTACCATCACCTTTAAGGCTGTCTTTCTGTATCAAAATACGAAGGATTTTCAGTGTGTCTTACACACGTTTTGGGGTATCTGTTATCAGATTCAAATTGTAGATCTCAGGAAGTTAGTGTAATTCCTTCTTTTTCTGATGAGGAAAATGGTCCCGGGTTGAAGGGATGGTGTCAGGCTGGGCCAGTCCTGCCATCAGTGACTTCATAGATGTTATCCCCTGTGCCCTACTGGTAATCTCTGCCCCCACTTCGCAGAAGGAAAAGCTGAAACCCAGCTCATGTATCTGTCTAGGGTCACCAAGAATCTGAGAAATTGGACCAAGGAGAGAACAGCAAATCATCATCCTTCTATTCCAGAGACTATGACCCTTCCTCTACACACATTCCCTCATATTAAAATGATTTAAAGTTGTGGGTCAAGTCATTTAAATTCTCTGAGGAGAGAGCAAACTCAGAGAAATACGAGCTGAACCTGAGCGATACACAGCTCTAGAAAGTGAAGGATGTGAGCAGGAGCAGTCATACAAGCATGGGCACATGCTGCCCTGTCCTCAGGATGTCCTGAGGATGCTGCCACTCCCTCCACAGAATGCTGCACCCTCTCCCAACAGCAGGCAGGGCTGCAGACATTATTTCTGTGACTTTGTACTGATGCTGCTTTCTAGTCTACCAGCCCCAGACTTGATCCCTGGTATCTCAAGCAGCCTTGGTTAAGCTTGTCCATTTTTTCCTCTGTCCTTACTACCATCCCTTTTCACCCCAAGCTCCTTCTCACCTCTTTTTAGTCATTTATCTCCAAGTTCACTGTTGCCATTTTGCTGGTCCTCCATGTTTCTGCAACTGCTCAGTGCCACAGGGACATTTTAAACCATCTTTAGGGAGATGGCTCAGACAAGCAGCTTTCTGGCTGGTGTGCAATATAATTTTTTTAGCTATATAAACTTTGAGATGTGTTTATACAGAAGGCCTAGTGTTTGGGAGATTTTCTCTTCTTCCCTGTGTTTTGAACTTGGCTTGTTTACATACTGCTCTGGTACCTGGAGACACATATGGTATTTTGCCTTTGTTTCTTAGATCTTGAAAAATCTGGATAGCATTTGTTGTTCCAAAGTGATTTTCTCCTTTTTAAAGTTTTCCTGAGGCAAATGTTACACATGATTGCTTTAAAATATTTAAGCATTCTAGAAATTCAGTGTGTAGACAGAGAATGTCCAATCTTCAAGACAATTTCAGTTCAGGTGTGCTTTTTAAATAGAGAAGAAGTCACTAGAGAATACATTCACCTGATTCAAAAGTCAAACATATAAGAGTTTTACAGTGAAAATGTCCTAGTTTTCCACCCATCTAGGTCCCATTGTATCTCTACTTGTAGCCACTTTTCTCAGTTGCTTTTGGATCTTTCCAGAGTTTCTTTAGCAAATATAAGAAAATACAAATATATATTTATTCCATCCCTTTCTTCTGCACAAAGGGTAGCAAACTACATGCACTATTTTTTCATCTTGCTTTTAAAACTTTACAACAGAGCAAAATGTGGCTTAGAACATAAAGAAACCAAAAATAAAAGGCAATATGCACACATGTGCACACACACACACATGGATGTGCACACTTCTTTTTTTGGTATAACTAAGCAGCCATGAAATTAAAAGATGCTTACTCCTTGGAAGGAAAGTTATGACCAACCTAAACAGCTTATTAGGCAATGGCCCCAGTACTCTTGCCTGGAAAATCCCATGGACGGAGGAGCCTGGTAGGCTCCAGCCCATGGGGTCGCTAAGAGTCGGACACAACTGAGCAACTTCACTTTCACTTTTCACTTTCATGCATTGGAGAAGGAAATGGCAACCCACTCCAGTATTCTTGCCTGGAGAATCCCAGGGACAGAGGAGCCCAGTGGGCTGCCGTCTATGGGGTCACACAGAGTTGGACACGACAGAAGCAATTTAGCAGCAGCAGCAAACAGCTTATTCAAAAACAGAGACATTACTTTGCCAACAAAGGTCCGTCTAGTCAAGGCTATGGTTTTTCCAGTGGTCATGTATGGATGTGAGAGTTGGACTATAAAGAAAGCTAAGTGCAGAAGAATTGATGTTTTTGAACTGTGGTGTTGGAGAAGACTCTTGAGAGTCTCTTGGACTGCAAGGAGATCCAACTAGTCCATCCTAAAGGAGATCAGTCCTGTGTGTTCATTGTAAGGACTGATGTTGAAGCTGAAACTCCAATACTTTGGCCACCTGATGTGAAGAGCTGACTTATTTGAAAAGACCCTGATGCTGCGAAGGATTGAGGGCAGGAGGAGAAGGGGACGACAGAGGATAAGATTGTTGGATGGCATCATCGACTCAATGGACATGGGTTTGGGTGGACTCTGAGAGTTGGTGATGTACAGGGAGGCGTGGCATGCTGTGGTTCATGGGCTCGCAAAGAGTCAGACACAACCGAGCTACTGAACTGACTGACTGAAGCAGGCTAAATTAACTGAGTCAATAATTGTTCAGCCTGCTCCTCTTTATGGGCCTTAGTAAGAAATAAACCATTAAGAAGGTCTAATGTTCCTTTTCTGATATAAAAGTTTTGGATCAGAAGATCCCATTTGACAGGTAACAGCAGGAGATGGGAGCGGGGGAGCTGGTCTAAGAGCCAGACTGCTCAGGTTCACGTTTTGCTTATTCAAACACACTGAGATGCACCTCTCTTAGGGCCAACCAAAATTGAGCAACTGAACTGAACTGAACTCTGGGTAATGTATTTAAAAATATATAAGGGTTGAAAGGCCCCTCTGAATGGTGCTGTCTAGCCCCTCATCTTACAGAAGACTAGAAAGTAATTCATCGCTGATCACACAGCACATTTAATGGCAGAAGCAGAAACCAGATTGCTCTTCTTTGTTCTTAGACCAGTGTTCGAAAGACTGTTTCCTGCTATTCTCCATTTCCTTGTGGAGGAAGGTAGTAACCTAGTCCTGTTACTAATCTATCTTTAAAGGAACACTGGGTGGCCTGTGCTCAATTCATTTAGGGGCGTCCCTGGGCCCTCCTAATTGCAACTGCCCGAAATCTCACTCAAACCATCAGAGGGGAGATGAATCCATCTTTGAACCTAGAACCAAACTTCAGAGCAAATGGGCAAAGGTAAGGATTTGCTTCAGGGGCCATTTGGACAAGACACCCTTGTGCTGGGACTCTCTTCCTTTGTTTTTGTTTTGAAAATCATGTCGGAAGGACTCCAAGGGCCATTGGCTCACACACCCACTCCTACATTCAGAGGCAGAACAATAGGATAAGCAGCAGCCACTGAACTGTGATACTGAAGTGAAATGAACTAGTTCAAACCCCAAAGGGGATGCTCTTGGCAGAAAAAAGCCTGTGAAGGTTGGAAAGGCAAACACGACATTTTTCCCTTTATGTTTCCCCTCCTTTGCACAGCTGGGCCCAGTGACTTCATCTCAACTTCTGTCAGTGACCAGAATCCTGAGATGTTCTGCTGATTTGCCTGGCCCCCCAGACATTACAGTTCATCACCATGCAGGCAGATTCCTTAGAGTGAGATATTAGCTGAGCAGAAATCCAAGTTTCAATAGAAAATCAACAATTAACATTATATTCTGAACCAAAGTTTTAAACAACATTACAAAAGAAAGACATTTTTATTTTTAAATTATCACTGCAAATTGCACATGAACTTAAATGACTGAACTCAGAAGACTATACTTTACTGGAAAATATTTATCACAGGCAAGAGCACTTTATCTATCCCAGAGCTTCAAAAAAAAAAAAATCTCTCTTTTCTGTGCACCCTGTTCTATTATTTCAGATTGAGCTTCTGAGATATATTCATTTCATTCTTCACTCTTCTCAAAAAGAAGAGACATTTCACCCTCTCATTTAGACTGGTTTAAAAAACTACAGCATTGTTTGTTCTACAAAGTCTCAAAGACTCTTCAGTTCCATTTATGTATTTCAGCCACAGATTCCAGAGCTTTCCCAGGTCTCACTAGTTTCATACAGTGAGAAGGCCAACAGGAGCAGACCCCCTCTCCACAGGAGCGGAGGCTCAGATGTTCTGTGCTGCCTCAGACTCTGGCCACAATTGATTGCTTTAAGTGTCATCCCCAATCCAGTGTGTGTTCCTCAAAAATCTTTTTTAGGATTTTAAGGTCAAATATATATACCAAAAGATGTACCATCTTAACCATTTTTAAATGTGAAAAGAAAGTGAAAGTCACTCAGTCATGTCCAATTCTTTGCAATTCCTTGGACTGGGGCCTGCTGGGCTCCTCTGTCCATGAAATTCTTCAGGCCAGAATACTGGAGTGGGTAGCCATTCCCTTCTCCAGGTAATCTTCCTGACTTAGGGATGAAACCCAGGTCTTCCACATGACAGACAGATTCTTTACTGTCTGAGTCACCAGGGAAGCCCATTTTTAAATGTACAGATCAGTAATGTGAAGTACATGCACATTGTCATGCAACCCATCTCCAAAACTCTCTTCATCCTAAAGAACCAAAGTTCCATACTTAATAAACAACTCCCCGGGCCTCCCTCCCCCTAAGCCCTGGAAGCCACCACTCTACTTTCTGTTCCAATGACTATAGCTACCCCAGGTGCTTCATAAAAGTGCAATAATACAGTATTTGTCTTTTTGTGGCTGGCTATTTCACTTAGCATAGTGTCCTCAAGGAACCTTTTCAGATTTCCTTCTTTAGCATATGTCATAGCATACGTATGTCAGAACTCCCTTTCTCTTTAAGGCTGAAGAATATTCCATTGTATGTATATACCACATTTTGCCTATCCATTCATCAGTCAATAGACACTTGGGTTCCTTCCACCTTTTGGCTATTGTGAATACTATGAATTCACAATACTGCTATGAGTGCACAAATACCTCTTTGAGACTCTGCTTCCAATTCTGGAGGGTATGTACCCAAAAGTGGAATACTGGATCATATGGTATTCTATTTTTAATTTGTTTTTGAGAAGCCATCCTACTATTTTCTACAGCACCTACCCCATTTTACATTCCCACCAACAATGCACAAGGACTCCAATTTCTCCACATCCTTGCCAATGACTGTTACTTTCATTTTAGTTTTTTGCTCTATAGTAGTCATCCTAATGAGTGTGATTTCATTTCCCCAAGATTTTTAAGTGAAACTAAGGGAGGAAGTCTCTCCCATGACGGAAGCTATGGAGATGGGACTCTAGAGTTAATTGTTATATTTCTTGACACGTGAAGACAGTCTGTGTTGTTATTTTAATTTTATCCCATTCAACCTTTTATTTATCTGTGGTTGTGTTGGGTGTTGATTGTGGCATGTAGGATCTTTGTTGTGGTGCACGAACTCTAGTTGCAGCACATGGGCTCAGTATTTGAGTGGCATTGGCTTAGTTGCTCTATGGCATATGGGATCTTAGTTCCCCAACCAGAGATAGAACCCGCATCCCCTGCATTGCAAAGCAGATTCTTAACCATTGGACCACGAGGGAAGTTCCCATGTTGAATTTTTAGGACACAAATTAATTCTACCCATTTCCCCTCCAAAGTTTGGAGCCCAACTGAAACCTTTTTTAAAAGCGCAATAGACTTCAATAGGGATCAAAATAACAGCATCAGTACCTTTCAAGGACAACTGGAAACTATGACTGGAAGTCTAGCTTGTCTTCCCATTCCTCTTCCTCCACTAAATGGAATTTATTTACCAGGCAACAGAGGCAAAGACGGCCCTGGTGGGTTTACTATGCAGAAAGACTGCATACGGCCTAGGGACAGGCAGGATCCACAACAGAACCAGGGGGAGGAGGCAGTGCCTGGAACTACCCCTTCGCCAATCTCACCGCCAGAATAAGCCACTCCTTCATCTTGGAAGAAAGGAGTCTGGGAAAAAGAATGGAAGTTCAGTCCCCAAAAGCTCTGAAAAAGCTTATTTTTGTGGACGTTGAAGAAATCTCCCTCCCCTTGCCTCCCCAATATTTACAATCTTTGAGCTTCTTAGGGCTTCCCTGGTGGCTCAGACAGTAAAGCGTCTGCCTGCAATGCAGGAGACCCAGGTTCAGTCCCTGGGTTGGGAAGATCCTCTAGAGAAGGAAATGGCAGCAAACCCCAGTACTCCTGCCTGGAAAATTCCATGGACGGAGGAGCCTAGTAGGCTACAGTCCATGGGGTCGCAAAGAGTTGGACACGACTGAGCAACTTCGCTTTCACTTTCACTTTGGGCTTCTTACAGCACAGGACTCAGCACTGCAAAAAGGCAACTGTTCTTGCCGTGAAAGGATGCTGTGTTCACATGAGCAGGGCTGTTTCCTGACATGGTTACAACTTCTTTGTGAAGACCCTGAGGTCAGCTATGGGACCGAAAGGCTCTGAGATGGGTCTGCACAGAGCATATTAAATTTGCTTGAGGCTGTTCTGGTGCCCAAGCATGAAAATTCACTCTCCAATCTGTCTTCCATTTCACATTCTCCCATGTAGGACATTCAACAGAGCTCACTGGAGATTATGTAAGGAACTCAAATGAAGGCATGAAATGACTCCAAATAATAAATGCCAGCAATATTAAAATGCCCTGATTTGAACTATATGAAATGCCTCTACATTATTAAATTCTCAGGGAGGAATTAAAGTCCAAAAAAATAAATATCCTTTCTCTTGAAGGTTGAGCTCTAAAGAAATTAAAAGTTGACAATTATTTCCTGCCCAATTTCTTTTTGGTTCAGGGTCAGGAAGAGGGTCTCATTCAGCACTGGTGGTAGAGTCTGGCTCTTTCCACAGCCGCTTCCCCTGCAGAACAATTCTGGCTTCAGGCTCTCCAGGCTGTGACTTCCTTGGTCAGTTGTCTGGAGTTGATGGCTTATGAACTTAAACTCAGATGGGAGAAACCCATTCTCGTGGGGTCAGTACTGCAGCCACAGGGCCCTCTCCTCATCTGGCAGAAGTCTAAGGCTGGCTGAGGCGTGTGTGCCATGGCGATAACTCTTCTCAGAAGCTGCTTCTCCTCAAACCCAGCAAGAGGAGGCCCACCTCAAAGAGGCATCTCTGCCTGCTTGGAAGTTAAGACTGCCCCAGCGATAGCAAGCACATTGCCTCTTCCACATGGGCCTCTGCAGTTCTTGAAGAAATGGAGCTGTTTTTAACTTCTCCAAGAGTCTCTCTCTAAAGGGAGGCAGGCCTGTGACATGAAGAGCGGCTGCAGGACCAGAGCAGCTACAGATGCTACCACGGACCTGCAAGACCAAGGCTGTTTAACCCATGGCCCAAGGCACTCGACTCTCCAAGGGAGAATGGGGATATGGAGAAATATTATTGATATTTATAGTTATTATAGTTATAATATTAATAGATAAGACACGTCTTTTCACTGTAGGGAAGAATTATGGGTTTCAAGTTAACCAGACATGGAGAAGCTCTAAATGATTACATTGCCTCTGTAAGTTATGGAGGCAATTTACCTCAGGTTAGTGGAAACTTCAATCCTTGTCCTCTTTGAAAAAGGAAATACTCAAAGGTGTGGACAACTGAAAGTCTTCAGCCTGGTATTTATTTTAACCTAAAGGTCTAAAATGTTAACCTCCAGAGGATAAAAAACAAGGACTTACTGTATAGAATAGGGAACTATATTCAATATCCTGTGTAAACCTTAATGAAAAAGAATATGGAGATATATAACTGAATCACATTGCTGTATAGCAGAAATTAACATCACATTATAAATCAACCATATGCCAATAAAATCAGACTTTTAAAAAATTCTATGAAGTTTTCTTTTTCATTTTCCTTTTTTTTTTTTTAAGAGAGAAAAACTTGCTCTACATTTTAAGGACTTTGAGGACATTAAATAACCCAACTAATGCTCACTGGTCTTTCAAGAACAAAGTTAATGATTATCTGGTCTATAGATAGCCTTACCTCCTTCTAAACTGCTTGGTTGTTTGTTGTATTTTGAATCCCCACTGGTTTGAAATTTGAAGCCTGTACAAAGAGAGCAGGGGTGCTTGGTCAAGCCCTTTCAGCCCTGCAGTACATGATGTGCCTGCGAGCAGCCAGTCACCCGTACTGGTTGTCTGAAGTCAAAGGGTACTTGTCCTGTTGTTTTTAAAACTCTTCAACCAAATTATATTTTAGACTTCTCTGTAGGCGTGTCAATTTGAAAACTCAAGCTTTTCGTGTAACAAAACGGTTTTTAAAAGGGGCATCTAACAAAAATTACCTGAAGAGTAGTGGGAGTTTAAGAGCTCAGAGAACCTAGGCTTTGGACTTTCTTGGAGGTTCAGTGGTTAAGAATCCACCTGCCAATGCAGGGGACACGGGTTCAATCTGTGGTCCAGAAAGATCCCATATGCCACGGAGCAACTAAGCCCATGGGCCACAACTACTGAGCCCACACGCTGCAACTACTGAAGCCCGTGCCCCCTAGAGCCTGTGGTCCACAATGAGAGAAGCCCGTGCTCACCACAACTAGAGAAAGTTCATGCACAGCAATGAAAGCCCAGCACAGCCCCCAAAATAAATAAACAGATCATAAAATTAAATAAAAATTTTTAAAATTCATATGAAAAAAGAGAGCTGTGCTTTGGAAGTAATAATGCACAAAGGACAAGGACTTCAAGCCATACCATAAAGGACACATATGAAAGACCTGTGTTTTCTATGCAGCAGTTCTGTCAGAGAGACAGGATAAATATTTGGGGATAGGACCCATTAGTGGACTGTGAACCCTATTTAGCAAGTTGCAAACATAATTCCCATTAAAGGAATGCAAAAAGAACACATCAGAGTGAATCACTAGAAGTACAGTAAGAAATATCTGATGAAAATTTCCACTCATTTTGTGTACTCACAGGTAGGTGTGGACCAGGACAATACCTATCACTTTGCATAAAATAGAATTTTTACTGTGGGTTGTGGCTTTTCAAAAAAGTTTGAATACACTATTATGTAGAAACACCTCAGGCGTCCAAAACACTGAGAGGAGGTTACACGGTGAAGCTCATTTTCCACAGCTATACTAGGACAGACACATTTTGAAAAACAGACACAGGACATACAATATTAGAGATTATATATTTGCATTTTCCAAGTTTTCTGTGATAAAGAAAATTGTCATCCACAAAAACATGATTATAAAAAGATCAAATAACCTAGAAGTAAATAGAGTAAAAAAAAAAAAAAAGCCCTTTTTTCATTCCTCCTCTTCCAATCCCAGTGCCTTGGGCAAAGGAAACCATCAACAGTTTGATATGCATTATTACAAACGTTTTTCTAGGCATGCACAGACACACATATGCCATACATATGTAAACAGGTTCCTAACCATATGTATGTAAACAGTCAGTCAGTCAGTTCAGTCGCTCAGTCATGTCCGACTCTTTGCGACCCCATGAATCGCAGCACGCCAGGCCTCCCTGTCTATCACCAACTCCCGGAGGTCACTCAGACTCATATCCATCGAGTCAGTGATGCCATCCAGCCATCTCATCCTCTGGTGTCCCCTTCTCCTCCTGCCCCCAATCCCTCCCAGCATCAGAGCCTTCTCCAATGAGTCAACTCTTCGCATGAGGCGGCCAAAGTACTGGAGTTTCAGCTTCAGCATCAGTCCTTCCAATGAACACCCAGGACTGATCTCTTTTAGGATGAACTGGTTGGATCTCCTTGCAGTCCAAGAGACTCTCAAGAGTATTCTCCAACACCACAGTTCAAAAGCATCAATTCTTTGGCACTCAGCTTTCTTCACAGTCCAACATTCACATCCATACATGACCACTGGAAAAACCATAGCCTTGACTACACGAACCTTTGCTGGCAAAGTAGTGTCTCTGCTTTTGAATATGCTGTCTAGTTTGGTCATAACTTTTCTTCCAAGGAGTAAGTGTCTTTTAATTTCATGGCTGCAGTCACCATCTGCAGTGATTTTGGAGCCCCCAAAAGTAAAGTCTGACACTTTCCACTGTTTCCCCATCTATTTCCCATGAAGTGATGGGACCAGATACCATGATTTTAGTTTTCTGAATGTTGAGCTTTAGGCCAAAATTTTCACTCTCCTCTTTCACTTTAATCAAGAGGCTTTTTAGTTCCTCTTCACTTTCTGCCATAAGGGTGGTATCATCTGCATAACTGAGGTGATTGATATTTCTCCGGGCAATCTTGATTCCAGCTTGTGCTTCTTCCAGCCCAGCGTTTCTCATGATGTACTCTGCATAGAAGTTAAATAAGCAGGGTGACAATATACAGCCTTGATGTACTCCTTTTCCTATTTGGAACCAGTCTGTTGTTCCATGTCTAGTTCTAACTGTTGCTTCCTGACCTGCATATAGGTTTCTCAAGAGGCAGTTCAGGTGGTCTGGTATTCCCATCTCTTTCAGAATTTTCCACAGTTTATTGTGATCCAGACAGTCAAAGGCTTTGGCATAGTCAATAAAGCAGAAATAGATGTTTTTCTGGAACTCTCTTGCTTTTTCCATGATCCAGCGGATGTTGGCAATTTGATCTCTAGTTCCTCTGCCTTTTCTAAATCCAGCTTGAACATCAGGAAGTTCACGGTTCACATATTGCTGAAGCCTGGCTTGGAGCATTTTAAGCATTACTTTACTAGCGTGTGAGATGAGTGCAATTGTGCAATAGTTTGAGCATTCTTTGGCATTGCCTCTCTTTGGGATTGGAATGAAAACTGACCTTTTCCAGTCCTGTGGACACTGCTGAGTTTTCCAAATTTGCTGGCATATTGAGTGCAGCACTTTCACAGCATCATCTTTCAGGATTTGAAATAGCTCAACAGAAATGCCATCACCTCCACTAGCTTTGTTTGTAGTGATGCTTCCTAAGGCCCACTTGACTTCACATTCCAGGATGTCTGGCTTGAGGTGAGTGATACACCATAGTGATTATCTTGGTCATGAAGATCTTTTTTGTACAGTTCTTCTGTGTATTCTTGCCACCTCTTCTTAGCATCTTCTGCTTCTGTTAGGTCCATACCATTTCTGCCCTTTATTGAGCCCATCTTTGCATGAAATGTTCCTTTGGTATCTCTGATTTTCTTGAAGAGATCTCTAGTCTTTCCCATTCTGTTGTTTTCCTCTATTTCTTTGCATTGATCGCTGAGGAAGGCTTTCTTATCTTTACTTGCTACGTAAACAGGAGACTGCAATTAAATATTATTGTGCAACTTGTTTTCCATAGCACTTTGTCTTACAAATATTTTCATGTCCACAGTATAAACCTGTTTTTATGTGCTGCAGAGTGTTGCGTGGTAGGAATTGACACGTACTAATTCAACAATTTCTTTATTTATGTACAATTATGTTGTTTCTGGTTCCAAATAGGAAAAGGAGTTCATCAAGGCTGTATATCATCACCCTGTTTATTTAACTTATATGCAGAGTACATCATGAGAAACTGAAAGTTTGTTGTTGAATCTCACGAAGACACTGGGATTCTTGGCCCCCGGAGGAGAAGAATTCAATCCGGGGCCAGAGATGAGGCTTGATCGCTCAGAGCTTTTGTGTAATAAAGTTTTATTAAAGTATAAAGGAGATAGAGAAATAGAGACATAGGCGTCAGAAGTGGGTAGAAAGAGTACCCCCTTGCTAATGTTAGCAATGAAGTTATATACTCTAAAGAATGTCTCAGGTTGTAAAGACCTAATTTACATTTGAAGATTTCTCAGGCAGGATGCATCCTGGAAAAGACAGGAGACAGGGATCAAGACCATCCCCATGGAAAAGAAATGCAAAAAAGCAAAATGGCTGTCTGGGGAGGCCTTACAAATAGCTATGAAAAGAAGAGAAGCGAAAAGCAAAGGAGAAAAAGAAAGATATAAACATCTGAATGCAGAGTTCCAAAGAATAACAAGAAGAGATAAGAAAGCCTTCTTCAGCCATCAATGCAAAGAAATAGAGGAAAACAACAGAATGGGAAAGACTAGGGATCTCTTCAAGAAAATCAGAGATACCAAAGGAACATTTCATGCAAAGATGGGCTCGATAAAGGACAGAAATGGTATGGACCTAACAGAATCAGAAGATATTAAGAAGAGGTGGCAAGAATACACAGAAGAACTGTACAAAAAAGAGCTTCGCGACCCAGATAATCATGATGGTGTGATCACTGACCTAGAGCCAGACATCATGGAATGTGAAGTCAAGTGGGCCTTAGAAAGCATCACTACGAACAAAGCTAGTGGAGGTGATGGAATTCCAGTGGAGCTATTCCAAATCCTGAAAGATGATGCTGTGAAAGTGCTTCACTCAATATGCCAGCAAATCTGGAAAACTCAGCAGTGGCCACAGGATTGGAAAAGGTCAGTTTTCATCCCAATCCCAAAGAAAGGCAATGCCAAAGAATGCTCAAACTACTGCACAATTGCACTCATCTCACACGCTAGTAAAGTAATGCTTAAAATTCTCCAAGCCAGGCTTCAGCAATATGTGAACCGTGAACTTCCTGATGTTCAAGCTGGTTTTAGAAAAGGCAGAGGAACCAGAGATCAAATTGCCAACATCTGCTGGATCATGGAAAAAGCAAGAGAGTTCCAGAAAAACATCTATTTCTGCTTTATTGACTATGCCAAAGCCTTGACTGTGTAGATCACAATAAACTGTGGAAAATTCTGAAAGAGATGGGAATACCAGACCACCTGACCTGCCTCTTGAGAAATCTGTATGCAGATCAGGAAGCAACAGTTAGAACTGGTCATGGAACAACAGACTTGTTCCAATAGGAAAAGGAGTACGTCAAGGCTGTATATTGTCACCATGTTTATTTAACTTATATGCAGAGTACATCATGAGAAATGCTGGACTGGAGGAAACACAAGTTGGAATCAAGATTGCTGGGAGAAATATCAATAATCTCAGATATGCAGATGATACCACCCTTATGGCAGAAAGAGAAGAGGAACTAAAAAGCCTCTTGATGAAAGTGAAAGTGGAGAGTGAAAAGGTTGGCTTAAAGCTCAACATTCAGAAAACGAAGATCATGGCATCTGGTCCCATCACTACATGGGAAATAGATGGAGAAACAGTGGAAACAGTGTCAGACTTTGTTTTTCTGGGCTCCAAAATCACTGCAGATGGTGACTGCAGCCATGAAATTAAAAGACGCTTAATTTCAAGGAAGGAAAGTTATGACCAACCTAGATAGCATATTCAAAAGCAGAGACATCACTTTGCCAACAAAGGTTTGCCTAGTTAAGGCTATGGTCTTTCCTGTGGTCATGTATGGATGTGAGAGCTGGACTGTGAAGAAGGCTGAGCACCGAAGAATTGATGCTTTTGAACTGTGGTGTTGGAGAAGACTCTTGAGAGTCCCTTGGACTGCAAGGAGATCCAACCAGTCCATTCTGAAGGAGATCAGCCCTGGGATTTCTTTGGAGGGAATGATGCTAAAGCTGAAACTCCAGTATTTTGGCCACCTCATGCGAAGAGTTGACTCATTGGAGAAGACTCTGATGCTGGGAGGGATTGGGGGCAGGAGGAGAAGGGGATGACAGAGGATGAGATGGCTGGAAGGCATCACTGACTCTATGGATGTGTCTGAGTGACCTCCGGGAGTTGGTGATGGACAGGGAGGCCTGGCGTGCTGCAGTTCATGGGGTCGCAGGGAGTCGGACACGACTGAGCGACTGATCTGATCTGATCTGATCTGACCCCCCTAATTTACATTTTAGGATAACACTGTCGTCAGGCAGGATACATCCTGGAAAAGACCAGGTATACCCCCCTAATTTACATTAACACTGTCCTCAGGCCGGATACATTATTGTTGTATAATCCTAAGGAATGTGGAGAAAGAAAAAAGTTTGTCCTTTTTTCCTCTTTGAGAATTCCAGACCCCTCTCTCCTTGGGGACCCCTAGACTCCTTATCAATCTGCCTAAGACATGACTCTCTCATTCCCCCCTTTTCTTTTAGGAGAATTATGCTGCCTAGGGAAAAGGGGCGTCGTTTTTGTTCCATAACTGCTTCCGAGCTGACAAGGGGCGTTGTCCCTAAATTGGTGAGGCAACATATTCTCCTAATCCTCATATTGAGGATATCTGATCCAGGGGCCCCAAATAGTAGCTGGAGGGAGTTACAGCAGTAGCAGGAGTTTGAGCAACCATTTGTAACTTAAAAGCTTTCATGCGGCTAGAAACAAATCCAGTTATATAGTCACAGATGCAGGGAGCAAACAGCAAGAACAAAACAATCAGAATCAAAATTAAAAGTCACATTATGTCTATAGTTAAAGTGCAAAGTGTTGCACCAGTCCATTTTAAGGTTGGTAGAAGTCATCAGATGAAGAAAAGGCATCGCATGTGATTGTTGTCGAAGGTATTCAGACTTGGAGAAAGTCTCTTCTTTGAAGTGGGGATGTCCACCACAGGAAGCCTTCCACTGATGAAGAGGGAGCGCTCCGCAGACCCAGCAGTTAGACCGATTGTGGAATGCAGCATAGGAGTGAGACTAGGACAGGAAGGCATTGTCTTGAGGATCCAATGGCAGCCTCAGGATATTTGGAGTCAGCAGATGTAAACTCACATAGGTTATCAGGCCCATCCGCTGCCCTTTGCTTAATTTTAGAGCTCGGGTCAGGGCCACAAGCTCCCCTAACTGAGCACTGGTTCCCTGGGGGAGAGACTTTGTTTCCAAAACCTGTTCAGCAGTCACCATGGCGTAACCTGGTTTACGCTTTCCATCCCGAACAAAAGAACTGCCATCTGTAAATATTTCCATGTCAGGATTGTCTAATGGGGTATCCATTAGGTCCTCCCAAGCTGCATAGTTTAAAGTTAGGAGTTGAGAACAATCGTGATCAGGTGTTTCATTTTCCTTCTCAGGAAGGAAAGTGGCAGGATTTAAATTTCCACAAACTTTAAGCTTAGTTACTGGTCCTTCTAAGAACAATGACTGATACTTAAGAAGCCTACTGTCTGTCATCCAAATATTAACCTTAGAATTTAAGATTCCACTCACATCATGAGAAGTCAGTACAGTAACTTTTCGTCCATTAATTATTTTTAAAGCTTCAGGTGCTAATAAAGCTGCTGCCCCAATTACTCTTAGGCAGTGGGGCCACCCACGTGAAACTACATCTAATTTTCTGCTTAGATAAGCAATAGGTTGCTGGTGAGGCCCTCGGGGTTGTGTCAAAACTCCCAATGTCACACCTTTTCTTTCGGTGACAAACAAATTAAATTCTGACCCTGTGGGCAAGCTCAGAGCTGGAGCTTACAGGAGAGCAGTCTGAAGAACCTTAAAAGCCTTTTGAGTTTCTGGAGACTAAACCAGTTTATCAGTTTGGGCCTGCTGAGTTTCAGCTATAAGTTTATATAAAGGCCGGGCAAGTTCCCCATAACCCAGAATCCAAATGCGACAGTAACCTGTGATTCCCAAAAATCCTCTCAATTGTCTTACAGTCATAGGTAGGGGATGATTTAGTAAAGGTTTAATTCTCTCAGGGCCTATGGCCCTAGTCCCTTCTGATATGATTAGGCCCAGATATCTAACTGATTGTTGACAAAGCTGAGCCTTTTCTCTTGATGTCTTGTAACCACAGCCTGCCAGAAAGTTTAAGAAATCTTCTGAGGCTCTCGAACAAGCTTCCTCTGTCTCAGCACAGAGCAAAATATCATCTACATATTGTAACACCACCGCTTCAGAGCTATTAAAGTTTTGTAGATCCCGTGACAAACTTTGTCTAAATAAGTGAGGACTGTCACGAAATCCCTGGGGCAAAACTGTCAAGGTTAACTGAGAAGCTGGCTGTGTAGGGTCTTCAAAGGCAAATAGAAATTGACTTTCTTCTGCCAAAGGCACTGAATAGAAGGCATCCTTTAAATCAATTACTGAGAAATATTTGGCCCGTTCAGGAATTTCAGACAATAGAGTATAAGGATTAGGCACCATGGGGTGTAAAGGAACTACAGCCTCATTTATTATTCATAAATCTTGAACTAGTTTCCATTTACCATTTGATTTCTTTATACCCAAAATAGTAGTGTTGCAAGGACTGTTACAGGGAATTAATAGTCCCTGCTCCTTTAAATTTTCGATGATGGGTTTTAACCCTTCTTTAACTTCAGGTTTCAGTGGATACTGCTTCTTATGTGGAAATACGTGTGGGTCTTTGAGCTTAACAACTATAGGAATAGCATTTTGTGCTCGACCCACAGATTTTCTATCAGCCCATACTCTAGGATTTACATTTTGTTCAACTAAAGGGAGAGAAAGGAAGGGCTCCATATTCATGAAAACAGAGGCATGGACCTTGCGCAGTATATATCTTCCCAAAAGGAGTGAGGGAGATTCTGGCACGATCAGAACCTCATGTGAAAACAGCACAGAATCCCAGCTGCAAGATAAAGGATAACTGAAATAATACCTTTTGGCTCGTCCAGACAGTCCCATTATGGAAGTGGATCGGGAAGAAAGTGGGCCAGGGGCTTCAGTAAGCACAGAATAAGTTGCCCCAGTATCTAAAAGGAAATCGACGGATTGGCCCCCCACAATTATTAATACCCGGGGTTCCTCAGGCGTAATTAGGACGGGAGCTTGTGTGGGGACCCCCGGGCACCTTCAGTCCTGATTGTCTTGAGAGTCCGACCCTGGAGACCTACGCCTCTGGGGGCATTCTCTCTTCCAATGTGGTCCTTCGCAGACCAGACATGGAGCCGGGGGCGACTTAGATGCCTGAGGGCAATCCCGCTTGAGATGCCCTTCCTTTCCACAGAGATAGCAAGCCCATCCTTTTTCACCTGGGCCCCTCTGGGCATTTTTCTCAGGCTGTTTAAGAGCATTTTTCATAGCCATGGTGAAGCCTTCCGCCTTTTCCTTTGTCTTTTTTTGCCTTTCTTTCTTTTCCTCATATTCCCTACCATAATAGACTGTCTGAGCCAGTTGTAACAGAGTATCTAAAGACTGATTTGGTCCATACGCCCGTTTTAATAGCTTACGGCGGATATCTGGAGCCGACTGAGTGAGAAATCTATCCTTTAAGATCACTTTTCCCTCTTCACTTTCGGGATCAGTCTCAGTCAATCTGCAAAGGCCTTCTCTCAGTCTATCCAGGAATTTACCAGGAGCTTCCTTCTCCTCCTGTTCTATGTCTGCCAATTTGCCATAGTTTAAAGGGTTAGAACGTGCCTGCCTAAATCCTTCAAGAATACATATAACAAAATGACTCTGATCCCATCTTCCTTTAGCTGTGTTGTAGTCCCAGTCTGGTTCTATAGTTGGGACCGCCTGATTCCCAGTGGGGAGGGTGGCTATCTCGTTTTCCCTCTTCCCTACTGATTCATTACCAAGCCATTCATCTCCATAAGCAACCGCTTTTCCCAAAACTCGAGTCTTTGACTCGGGAGGGAGTCAACGTTTGTCCCAAGATATACATCACATCTTCCCAAGTGAGGTCATAAAGCAGAGTAACACCTTTAAAGGCTCTAATATATTTTTCTGGGTCCTCTAAATAGTCTCCCAGATCCTCCTTGATTCTTTGTATTTCTTGATAAGAGAAAGGCTTATTAACTCTCACAGACTGATTATTTCTCCCAGTGGGTGTTTCATAAAGAGGCAACAGTTTGTGTGGCTGTTCCTCAGTCTCTCTGACTTCTCCACGCATATGATCCCAGGGATAGATTGGAGAAACCTGTTTTTCCTCTTTTCTTTGTCTCCTGTCCTCCACCTCATCTCTTACTTCGATGGTCTGAGTTTCTACTGAAACCAGAGTAGTCTGAGGTGGTACTGAGACAGGATCTGTTTGGACCTCCATGTGGGCAGTTTGAATCTCAGTTTGGATTTCCACTGAGACCAAAGCAACCCTTCTGAGGGGGGTTCTCTGGCTTTCAGTTTTCTCAGCTTGGAGCCCCAGGTATGGGGGCAAAGTAGGAGGACAGGAGGGAGCTTAAGGTTTCACGCTCAAATCTATACCTTTAGGACATAAGTCTGGCATATTTCACAGAGCGAAAAAGGGCAACACATATGCCACTTCTATCCATTTCCCTTGTACCCTACAGAACCGGTCTAATTGCAGAACAGTATTATACCTAAGAGACCCTCCAACTGGCCATCGTTCGCCATCCTCCAATAAATACTGTGGCCATGCAGTATCACATAGGAAGACCAGGTGTGTCTTCTTTAAGCCCTGGGGATCAAATCCCAGTTTTTCAGGATACAGTTCAAAGGAGTGAGGCTGGAATTGTTAGCTCCCATCTGTAAGAGAGAAAAAAAAGCGATCAGCGCCATTTTTCTACCGGAGGCGTCCCTCCCTGCTCTAGATGGGAATGTAGACAGACGTTACACCAAAAGCTTTTCCTTCCTGGTCGGACTTCGTCTGTCCCTTACCGACGCAGGCGTAGTCCGCGTCCCTCCCGGTTCTACCACCGAGATGGGGTGGGGATGTACAAGGGGTAGACTAGATAGCATCCCTACTTGACGTCCAGCTCTTCACCTTTAACCTTGCTTGCCTCTGATGTCACCCGGGGTGAATCAGAGTAACCTTCCGGAATGCCTCCCAAGCTAAGACTACTGGGGAAAACATTTGTCACCTGAGAGCCTGTGCACAACCCTGAGTATTTCCTGACTACAATAAGACCTACACGAACATGAAACTGAGGTGTTCTTTCCAAGCATCACCACACCAGTATAATAGCCTACTCTGATCCAATAAGAGCCAGAGTTACCAAAGAAAAAAACCCATTGCAGTCCCAATCTGAGTAACCTTTAACCTCAGAGATGTTCTGGGAGCTAGAGCTCCATCTATCTTCCAAACTTTTGATTCCTAGCAAGGCTAGGCACTTTCTTGACTACCAATCCAAGTTTGGGACCTAAGCCACAGTACACAGTAACAGTATAGATCACAAGTCCCTTGAAAGTCTATGATCCGATAGATTAGGTTAGTACTTCTAATTCCCAAGGAGTTATGAAATGGTCAAAGAGACCGAAAAGTTTGACCGAGAAAGGAGAGTTCGGTCCACACGCTTTGCCCATTTCTGGTCGGTTCCCAAAGGAGACCTTGGGTGCCTCTTGGCATTGGCAGGTCGGTATAACGCCTCGACAGGTTTCTGCCGTAAGCCGTATGAGATCACCGTGGAAGCGCAGAGCAGGGCTCCTTACTTGCTTCACGCAGGGCATGCCATTCAATCACACAAGCACACGGTAGAGTTAGTAAAGCACAGCAGAAAACGCGTTCGCTAAGAGAACAAAGAACTAAAGCTCCAAGCATCCTTACCTTGTCCTGAAGGATCCCAGACGAGCCCCCAAGATGAAAGGTTGTTGTTGAATCACGCGAAGACACCGGGATTCTTTCTCGCTCTTCTGACGCCTTTGTCAGAAGCTTTCTCTGTCTCCTTTATACTTTAATAAAACTTTATTACACAAAAGCTCTGAGCGATCAAGCCTCGTCTCTGGCCCCGGATTGAAGTCTTCTACTCCGGGGGCCAAGAATCCCCGTGTCTTCATGTGATTCAACAACAACCTTTCAAAACGCTGGACTGGAAGAAGCACAAGCTGGAATCAAGACTACTGGGAAAAATATCAATAATCTCAGATATGCAGATGACACCACCCTTATGGCAGAAAGAGAAGAGGAACTAAAAAGCCTCTTGATGAAAGTGAAAGTGGAGAGTGAAAAAGTTGGCTTAAAGCTCAACATTCAGAAAATGAAGATCATGGCATCCGGTCCCATCACTTCATGGTAAATAGATGGGGAAACAGTGGAAACAGTGTAAGACTTTATTTTTCTGGGCTCCAAAATCACTACAGATGGTGACTGCAGCCATGAAATTAAAAGAAGCTTACTCCATGGAAGAAAAGCTATGACCAGTCTAGACAGCATATTCAAAAGTAGAGACATTACTTTGCCAACAAAGGTTTGTCTAGTCAAGGCTATGGTTTTTCCTGTGGTCATGTATGGATGTGAGAGCTGGACTGTGAAGAAGGCTGAGCACTGAAGAATTGATGCTTTTGAACTGTGGTGTTGGAGAAGACTCTTGAGGGCCCCTTGGACTGCAAGGAGATCCAACCAGTCCATTCTGAAGGAGATCATCCCTGGGATTTCTTTGGAAGGAATGATGCTAAAGCTGAAACTCCAGTACTTTGGCCACCTCATGCGAAGAGTTGACTCATTGGAAAAGACTCTGATGCTGGGAGGGATTGGGGGCAGGAGGAGAAGGGGACGACAGAGGATGAGATGGCTGGATGGCATCACTGACTCGATGGATGTGAGTCTCAGTGACCTCCGGGAGTTGGTGATGGACAGGGAGGCCTGGCGTGCTGTAATTCATGGGGTCTCAAAGAGTCGGACACGGCTGAGGGACTGATCTGATCTGATCCGAGGTTGTTTCTAATTTATTATTTCAAAAATGCTTCAATACACATTCTTATACCTGATTCCTAGGACACTGGGATAAAGATTTTTTAGACTGGATACCTACAGTCAAGAGTTTTAAAATCAGAGTCTTGTTTATGTTGTTTAGTTGCTATGTCCCACTCTGTGTGACCTCATGGACTGTAGCCCTCCAGGCTCCTCTGTCCATGGGATTTCTCAGGCAAGAATACTGGAGTGTGTTGCCATCTCCTCCTCCAGGGGATCTTCCAGACCCAGGGATCAAAGCTGTGTCTCCGGCATTGGCAAGGAGATTCTTTACTGCTGAGTCACCAGGGAAGTCACCAAAATCAGAAGGTAGATACATTTTAAAAATTGATATACACTTCCAAATTGTCCACCTGAAAGGCTATATGAACTAATACTTTCTCCAACAATGAGAGTGCTCATTTACTCACATTATCTCCAGTACTGCTGCTGCTGCTGCTGCTGCTGCTGCTAAGTCGCTTCAGTCATGTCCAACTATGTGCAACCCCATAGACGGCAGCCCACCAGGCTCCTCCATCCCTGGGATTCTCCAGGCAAGAACACTGGAGTGGGTTGCTATTGCCTTCTCCAATGCATGAAAGTGAAAAGTGAAAGTGAAGTCGCTCAATCATGTCTGACTCCTAGCGACCCCATGGACTGCAGCCTACCAGGCTCCTCCATCCATGGGATTTTCCAGGCAAGAGTAATCTCCAGTACTAGCTATTACCAATCCTTTCAAATCTGCCTTTTCAAGAAAGAGGAAAGTGGTCTTCATTTTAATTTTTGACTCTTTATGAAGTTGAAAGTTTATGCTTGCTTATACTTCTTTATAAAAATATCTTTATGCCCTCTGTCCATCTTTTGTCTGGTTTCAGATCAGATCAGATCAGTCGCTCAGTAGTGTCCGACTCTTTGCAACCCCATGAACCGCAGCACGCCAGGCCTCCCTGTCCATCACCAGCTCCCGGAGGTCACCCAGACTCATACCCATCGAGTCAGTGATGCCATCCAGCCATCTCATCCTCTGTCGTCCCCTTCTCCTCCTGCCCCCAATCCCTCCCAGCATCAGAGTCTTCTCCAATGAGTCAACTCTTCGCATGAGGTGGCCAAAATACTGGAGTTTCAGCTTTAGCATCATTCCTTCCAAAGAAATTCCAGGATTGATCTCCTTCAGAATGGACTGGTTGGATCTTCTTGCAGTCCAAGGGACTCTCAAGAGTCTTCTCCAACACCACAGTTCAAAAGCATCAATTCTTCGGTGCTCAGCCTTCTTCACAGTCCAGCTCTCACATCCATACATGACCACAGGAAAGACCATAGCCTTGACTAGGCGAACCTTTGTTGGTAAAGTAATGTCTCTGCTTTTGAATATGCTATCTAGGTTGGTCATAACTTTCCTTCCAAGGAGTAAGCGTCTTTTAATTTCATGACTGCAGTCACCATCTGCAGTGATTTTGGAGCCCAGAAAAACAAAGTCTGACACTGTTTCCACTGTTTCTCCATCTATTTCCCATGTAGTGATGGGACCAGATGCCATGATCTTCGTTTTCTGAATGTTGAGCTTTAAGCCAACCTTTTCACTCTCCACTTTCACTTTAATCAAGAGGCTTTTTAGCCCCTCTTCACTTTCTGCCATAAGAGTCGTGTCATCTGCATATCTGAGGTTATTGATATTTCTCCCAGCAATCTTGATTCCAACTTGTGTTTCTTCCAGTCCAGCATTTCTCATGATGTACTCTGCATATAAGTTAAATAAACATGGTGACAATATGCAGCCTTGACGTACTCCTTTTCCTATTTGGAACCAGTCTGTTGTTCCATGACCAGTTCTAACTGTTGCTTCCTGACCTGCATACAGATTTCTCAAGAGGCAGATCAGGTGGTCTGGTGTTCCCATCTCTTTCAGAATTTTCCATAGTTTATTGTGATCTACACAGTCAAAGGCTTTGGCATAGTCAATAAAGCAGAAATAGATGTTTTTCTGGAACTCTCTTGCTTTTTCCAGGATCCAGTGGATGTTGGCAATTTGATCTCTGGTTCCTCTGCCTTTTCTAAAACCAGCTTGAACATCAGGAAGTTCACGGTCACCTATTGCTGAAGCCTGGCTTGGAGAATTTTGAGCATTACTTTACTAGCGTGTGAGATGAGTGCAATTGTTCGGTAGTTTGAGCATTCTTTGGCATTGCCTTTCTTTGGGATTGGGATGAAAACTGACCTTTTCCAATCTTGTGGCCACTGCTGAGTTTTCCAAATTTGCTGACATATTGAGTGCAGCACTTTCACAGCATCATCTTTCAGGACTTGGATTAGCTCCACTGGAATTCCATCACCTCCACTAGCTTTGTTCGTAGTGATGCTTTTTTTGACTTCACATTCCAAGATGTCTGGCTCTAGGTCAGTGATCACATCATCATGATTATCTGGGTCGTGAAACTCTTTTTTGTACAGTTCTTCTGTGTATTCCTGCCACCTCTTCTTAATATCTTCTGCTTCTGTTAGGTCCACACCATCTCTGTCCTTTATCGTGCCCATCTTTGCATGAAATGTTCCTTTGGTATCTCTGATTTTCTTGAAGAGATCCCTAGTCTTTCCCATTCTGTTGTTTTCCTCTATTTCTTTGCATTGATCACTGAAGAAGGCTTTCTTATCTCTTCTTGCTATTCTTTGGAACTCTGCATTTAGATGTTTTTATCTTTCCTTTTCTCCTTTGCTTTTCGCTTCTCTTCTTTTCACAGCTATTTGTAAGGCCTCCCCAGACAGCCATTTTGCTTTTTTGCATTTCTTTTCCATGGGGATGGTCTTGATCCCTGTCTCCTGTACAATGTCACGAACCTCATTCCATAGTTCATCAGGCACTCTATCTATCAGATCTAGGCCCTTAAATCTATTTCTCACTTCCACTGTATAATCATAAGGGATTTGATTTAGGTCATACCTGAATGGTCTAGTGGTTTTCCCTACTTTCTTCAATTTCAATCTGAATTTGGCAATAAGGAGTTCATGGTCTGAGCCACAGTCAGCTCCTGGTCTTGTTTTTGCTGATTGTATAGAGCTTCTCCATCTTTGGCTGCAAAGAATATAATCGATCTGATTTCGGTGTTGACCATCTGGTGATGTCCATGTATAGAGTCTTCTCTTGTGTTGTTGGAAGAGGGTATTTGCTATGACCAGTGCATTTTCTTGGCAAAACTCTCTTAGTCTTTGCCCTGCTTCATTCCGTGTTCCAAGGCCAAATTTGCCTGTTACTCCAGGTGTTTCTTGACTTCCTACTTTTGCATTCCAGTCCCCTATAATGAAAAGGACATCTTTTTTGGGTGTTAGTTCTAAAAGGTCTTGTAGGTCTTCACAGAACCGTTCAACTTCAGCTTCTTTGGCGTTACTGGTTGGGGCATAGATTTGGATTACTGTGACACTGAATGGTTTGCCTTGGAAACGAACAGAGATCATTCTGTCATTTTTGAGATTGCATCCAAGTACTGCATTTCGGACTCTTTTGTTGACCATGATGGCCACTCCATTTCTTCTGAGGGATTCCTGCCCACAGTAGTAGATATAATGGTCATCTGAGTTAAATTCACCCATTCCAGTCCATTTTAAATTCACCCATTCCATGAGTGAATTTGGAATGAGTTAAATTCACCCATTCCAGTCCAAATGTACCCATTTGGAATGAGTTAAATTCACCCATTCCAGTCCATTTTGGACTCCTTTGTTGACCATGATGGCCACTCCATTTCTTCTGAGGGATTCCTGCCCACAGTAGTAGATATAATGGTCATCTGAGTTAAATTCACCCATTCCAGTCTGCTGGAGAAGGGAATGGCAAACCACTTCAGTATTCTTGCCTTGAGAACCCCATGAACAGTATGAAAAGACAAAAGGATAGGATACTTAAAAAGAAACTCCCCAGGTCAGTAGAGGCCCAATATGCTACTGGAGATCAGTGGAGAAATAACTCCAGAAAGAATGAAGGGATGGAGCCAAAACAAAAAGAATACCCAGCTGTGGATGTGTCTGGTAATAGAAGCAAAGTCCGATGCTGTAAAGAGCAATACTGCATAGGAACCTGGAATGTCAGGTCCATGAATCAAGGCAAATTGGAAGTGGTCAAACAAGAGATGGCAAGAGTGAATGTTGACATTCTAGGAATTAGCGAACTAAAATGGACTGGAATGGGTGAATTTAACTCAGATGACCATTATATCTACTTGTCTGGTTTATAAGTGCTTTAATATTATAGATTTTAATTATGTTGTATTTCATATAATCTCCCAATCTTTTGTCTCCTCTTTATATTTATGTATGATTTTTTGGCCATGCCACATGGCATGTGAGGGATCGAAACTGTTCGTACTGTAGTGGAAGCGTGGAGTCTTAACCACTGGACTGCCAGGAAAGTCCTTTTTAACAAAACAAACAAAAAAAGCAATCAAATCTATCAGTTTGTTGGGTTTTTTTTTCTTTCTTTCTTTCATGGGTATTGGGCTTTTCGTCTTGCTTGGTAAGGTTTTCCTCACTCCACCTTTATAAAAGATTTTTTCCCCAGTATTTCCTTCTAATTATATTCATATTTCCATGCAGTGTTGGACACGACTTAGCAACTGAATGACAGCAGTTTAAATTCATTTGTATTTTAATTCTGGTACATAGTATGAAAGAAAAAATTTTTCCAAGTAGTCAATAATCTCAGCATCATTTATGGAAATGTTCAGCTCTTCATGATTAGGTATCAAACCCCCATCTCCTGCATTGCAAGGCAGATCCTTAACCACTGGATGATCAGGAAAGTCCTTTTAGAAATGGTTCATAAGTTCTCCAAAAGAATGTTTTATATTCATGATGGATAGAAAATATAAAGAACATTTTGAAATAATGGTGGATAATATTTAATATCTTCCCTCTCCTGTTTTTGGGAGGGGGAAGGGCCTGAGATCTTTATTTTAAAATTATACAGTAAAAATGATGCTTTTGAGGGGTGGATACAGTTCCATTAAGTTAACTTATGTATGGATTCATGTTACCAGCAACACAACCAGACTATGGAACATTTCATCACTGAAAAAAAATCCCTTGCTCATCCTCTTGGTAATCAAATTTTCTCACTCCAACTCTTGGCAGTCAATGATCAAATATCATGACCATAGTTTTGCCTGTTCAAGAATAGTATATAATAGAATCACAAAGTATGTATCTTTTGAGATTACATAAAGATGTAACCTTTTGACTTTTTTAACTTAGCATATGATTTTGAATATATGAGTTAAAAAGTTACTCCTTTTTAATTGCTGAGTAGTATTCCATTGTGTGGATGACCATGATTTGTTTATCCATCTACCTGCTAGAAGCTATTTTGATGATTATGAATACAGCTGCTATAAACCACTGCTATAAAACATGTACATGTTTTTATGTGAACACAAGTTTTCATGTGGGCTTCCCTTGTGGCTCAGCTGGTAAAGAATCTGCCTGCAATGTGGGAGACCTGTTGGGAAGATCCCCTGGAGAAGGGAAAGACTACCCACTCCAGTATTCTGGCCTGGAGAATTCCATGGACTGTATAGTGCCTGGGGTCACAAAGACTTGGACACGACTGAGTGACTTTCACTTATGCTTTCAAGTTTTCATGTAACTTGTGAAATTGCTGGTGTATTTATGTTTAAAGACACTGTCAATCTGTTTTGAAGGACTGCATCATTTTGCATTTCTACCAGGAATCTGAGAAGTTCAGCTGCTTTGCAACCTCATCAACCCTTGGTTCTGTCAGTTCAGTTCAGTTGCTCAGTCGTGTCTGACTCTTTGCAACCTCATGGACTGCAGCACGCCAGGCCTTCCTGTCCATCACCAACTCCCAGAGTTTACTCAAACTCATATCCATCGTCTTGGTGATTCCATCCAACCATCTCATCCTCTGTCATCCCCTTCTTCTCTCACCTTCAATCTTTTCCAGCATCAGGGTCTTTTCAAATGAGTCAGTTCCTTGCATCAGGTGGCCAAAGTACTGGAGTTACAATTTCAGCATCAGTCTTCCAGTGAATATTCAGGACTGATTTCCTTTAGGATGGACTGGTTAGATCTCCTTGCAGTCCAAGGAGGGACTCTCAAGAGTCTTCTCCAACACCACAGTTCAAAAGCATCAATTCTTTGGTGCTCAGCTTTCCTTATAGTCCAACTTTCACATTCATACATGACCACTAGAAAAACCATAGCTTTGACCAGACAGACTTTTGTTGGTAATGTCTCTGCTAGAAGGCAATGTCAAGCCACTCCAGTACTCTTGCCTGGAAAATCCCATGGATGGAGGAGACTGGTGGGCTGCAGTCTATGGCGTCGCTGAGGGTCAGACATGACTGAGCGACTTCACTTTCACTTTTCACTTTCACACAATGAGAAGGCAATGGCAACCCACTCCAGTGTTCTTGCCTGGAGAATCCCAGGGACGGCAGAGCCTGGTGGGCTGCTGTCTATGGGGTTGCACAGAGTCGGACATGACTGAAGCGACTTAGCAGCAGCAGCAGCAGGTTGGTTATAACTTTCCTTCCAAGGAGCAAGATTCTTTTAATTTCATGGCTGCAATCACCATCTGCAGTGATTTTGGAGCCCCCAAAATAAAGTCTGACACTGTTTCCACTGTTTCCCCATCTATTTCCCATGAAGTGATGGGACCAGATGCCATGATCTTAGTTTTCTGAATGTTGAGCTTTAGGCCAAATTTTTCACTCTCCTCTTTGACTTTAATCAAGAGACTTTTCAGTTCCTCTCCATTTTCTGCCATAAGGGTGGTGTCATCTGCATATCTGAGGTGACTGATATTTCTCCTGGCAATTTTGATTCCAGCTTGTGCTTTTTCCAGCCCAGTGTTTCTCATGATGTACTCTGCATATAAGTTATATAAGCAGGGTGACAATATACAGCCTTGATGTACTCCTTTTCCTATTTCAAACCAGTCTGTTGTTCCATGTCCAGTTCTGACTGTTGCTTCCTGACCTGCATATAGGTTTCTCAAGAGGCAGGTCAGGTGGTCTGGTATTCCCATCTCTTTCAGAATTTTCCACAGTTTATTGTGATCCACACAGTTAAAGGCTTTGGCGTAGTCAATAAAGCAGAAGTAGATGATTTTCTGGAACTCTCTTGCTTTTTTGATGATCCAGTAGATGTTGGCAATTTGATCTCTGGTTCCTCTGCCTTTTCTAAATCCAGCTTGAATATCTGAAAGTTCACGGTTCACGTATTGCTGAAGCCTGGCTTGGAGAATTTTGAGCATTACTTTACTAGTGTGTGAGATGAGTGCAATTGTGCGGTAATTTGAGCATTCTTTGGCATTGCCTCTCTTTGGGATTGGAATGAAAACTGACCTTTTCCAGTCCTGTGGCCACTGCTGAGTTTTCCAAATTTGCTGGTATACTGAGTGCAGCACTTTCACAGCATCATCTTTCAGGATTTGAAATAGCTCAACAGGAATGCCATCACCTCCACTAGCTTTGTTTGTAGTGATGCTTCCTAAGGCCCACTTGACTTCACATTCCAGGATGTCTGGCTCTAGGTGAGTGATCATACCATGGTGATTATTTGGGTCGTGAAGATCTTTTTTGCACAGTTCTGTGTATTCTTGCCACCTCTTCTTAGTATCTTCTGCTTCTGTTAGGTCCATACCATTTCTGCCCTTTATCGAGCCCATCTTTGCATGAAATGTTCCCTTGGTATCTCTAATTTTCTTGACGAGATCTCTAGTCTTTCCCATTCTGCTGTTTTCCTCTATTTCTTTGTATTGATCACTGAGGAAGGCTTTCTTACCCCTCACTGTTATTCTTTGGAACTCTGCATTCAGATGCTTATATCTTTCCTTTTCTCCTTTGCTTTTCACTTCTCTTTTCACAGCTATTTGTAAGGCCTCCCCAGAGAGCCATTTTGCTTTTTTGCATTTCTTTTCCATGGGGATGGTCTTGATCCCTGTCTCCTGTACAATGTCACGAACCTCAGCCCATAGTTCCTCAGGCACTCTATCAGATCTAGTCCCTTAAATCTATTTCTCACTTCCACTGTATAATCATAAGGGATTTGATCTAGGTCATACCTGAATGGTCTAGTGGTTTTCCCTACTTTCTTCAATTTAATTCTGAATTTGGAAATAAGGAGTTCATGATCTGAGCCACAGTCAGCTCCCGGTCTTGTTTTTGCTGACTGTATAGAGCTTCTCCATCTTTGGTTGCAAAGACTATAATCAATCTGATTTTGGTGTTGACCATCTGGTGATGTCCATGTGTAGTATTCTCTTGTGTTGTTGGAAGAGGATGTTTGCTATTACCAGTGCGTTTTCTTGGCAAAACTCTATTAGCCTTTGCCCTGCTTCATTCCATATTCCAAGGCCATATTTGCCTGTTACCCCAGGTGTTTCTTGACTTCCTACTTTTGCATTCCAGTCCCCAATAATGAAAAGGACATCTTTTGGGGGTGTTAGTTCTAAAAGGTCTTGAAGGTCTTCATAGAACCGTTCAACTTCAGCTTCTTCAGTGTTACTGGTTGGTGCATAGACTTGGATTACAGTGATATTGAATGGTTTGCCTTGGAAACGAAGAGAGATCATTCTGTCCTTTTTGAGATTGCATCCAAGTACTGCATTTCGGACTCTTTTGTTGATCGTGATGGCTACTCCATTTCTTCTAAGGGATTCCTGCCCACAGTAGTAGATATAATGGTCATCTGAGTCAAATTCACCCATTTCAGTCCACTTTAGTTCGCTGATTCCTAGAATGTCGACGTTCACTCTTGCCATCTCCTGTTTGACCACTTCCAATTTGCCTTGATTCATGGACCTGACATTTCAGGTTCCTATGCAATATTGCTCTTTACAGCATCAGACCTTGCATCTATCACCAGTCACATCCACAATTGGGTATTGTTTATGCTTTGGCTCCATCCCTCCATTCTTTCTGGAGTTATTTCTCCACTAATCTCCAGTAGCATATTGGGCACCTATCGACCTGGGCAGTTCCTCTTTCAGTATCCTATCATTTTGCCTTTTCATACTGTTCATAGGGTTCTCAAGGCAAGAATACTGAAGTGGTTTGCCATTCCCTTCTCCAGTGGACCACATTCTGTCAGACCTCTCCACCATGACCTGCCCGTCTTGGGTGGCCCCACAGAGCATGGCTTAGTTTCATTGAGTTAGGCAAGGCTGTGGTCTGTGTGATTAGATTGAGTAGTTTTCTGAGATTATGGTTTGTGTGTCTGCCCTCTGATGCCCTCTCACAACACCTACCATCTTACTTGGGTTTCTCTTACCTTGGATGTGGGGCATTTCTTCACAGCTCCTCCAGCAAAACGCAGCCACTGCTCCTTACCTTGGACGAGGGGTATCTCCTCACAGCCGTCCCTCCTGACCTTGAACGTGGAGTAGCTCCTCTTAGCCCTCCTGCGCCATCTGTGTAACTGTGGGCAACTCACATAATTCTCCTCAGTCTCATCTACAAAATGGGTATGGAAGTAGTTCCCTACCTTATAGGGTTGCATAACCTGTAACATGATTAAGTGTCTTGGTAAATATTTGATTCTGCCTGGTTACTGTGAATTAAAATACACCAGTGACTTCTGGCCATATGATTTATAATAGTTTGACATTTAACTAAACAGTAAAACTATTTATTTTTCCCACCCATTTCTAGTCCCCTTACCCCTGCTTTATTATTCATATTTTCTCCCACCATAGAGTATTAGTTTTAAGACAGTAGAGCTTTATCTTGTTCACTGCTGAAACAGCACCCAGAAAAGTGCTGTACATATTAAGCCTTCAGTAGACACTACCTGAATGAATGGTGCAAACTGTCAAAAGGGAAAATAAACCATACACCAAAATGTTCATTATAATAAAAAGTATAGATAAATCTTTCTCTAATGGCTCCCAGTCATATATTTTAAAACACCAAATGCTATAATAAAAACAAGTAATTTATTAAAATTTGAAGGTAAAAACATAATTTTAAAAGATTTAGAACTATGTCAGGCGTGATAGAGTATGGATGCTTTCTTGAAATTCAAAATCAGATCCGAGAGTATCACTTTCAGAATGTTCAAGAAGATTCGGTTTACTTCTAGTTGTCTTTGATGAAACAGTCAGTATTTCACTCTCTTTCTTAACAGAAATGTGTTTTTTCGAAGACTCACTTTTAATTGGTTCATTAACCAAAGGGCTATTTTGCCCCATTCCTTTGCTTTTCTGCTTTACAGGTGAGTCACAGCAGGAATGCAGGTCCTTCCCAGGCGGTTTCTTAGCAGAGTGCTTTTTGATATATTCACCTGTTTTGGTCATTTTTTCTGAGGCAGGCCTGCTATTTCTAGATAATTCCTCTTCTTTTCTTTGACTTCCAGTTCCACAAATTACATCTGCTGAAGGAGAACATGCTCTAGCAATGAAATCTTCAAAAGACTCCTGCCGCTGTTCTGTGACTGGGACTCCCAGGTTGTCTTTGGAAGTGTCTAAGGTCTCCTGGGTAGAGGCTGGGACATGGAAGGTGTCGACAGGCAAAGGAATTCTAGCATCACCTGTAATTTTCTGAAACTGGAGAGAAAAACAAAAGACAAGACAAAAATTCAGTGATGAACAAGGCCTACCATTAAAAGCATTCAGTTGCTTCAGTCATGTCCAACTCTCTGCGACCCTATGGACTATACTGCCAGGATCCTCTGTCCATGGGATTCACCAGGCAAGAATACTAGAGTGGGTTGCCATTTCCTTCTCCAAGGGATCTTCCTAAACCAGGGATCAAACCCATGTCTTTTCAGGTGTCCTGTATTATAGGTAGGTTCTTTACCTCTAGCACCACCTGGGAAGCCTAAAAAGTGGAGTCCGAAATTTCAATGTTACTCTGTGATCTTATTATTAAAACAGTCAATTGATAATTTAGAAGATTTCAGAGCCAGTTTTTTTCTAATTATATCTTCCAAGTGATTCTCAACTTAGATATATCCAAGATTATGTCTGCTACATTTTCAGACTTCAGTGTTTAGGGTAGTTATTACCTATTTCCTTTCCCTTACTAAAAATAAAACCCTATTCTGTAAGAAAATTAATTTCTTTTCTACCCTCCAGGTAAATGTAAACCAGTTTTACACAGTTTTGCAAAATGGAAAACATGTAAAAATGTGACCAGACTGTGTATCCAAGCTGTCAGTTTCCAAGACCAGTTTGAGACTGGCTAAGGTGAGAGTTGGAGGCTCCGCATAAGGGTAGAGGAAAAGCTGACAGGTTTCCCCCTCCCATTCCCATAACCAGGTGACTCACTATAGCATACTGCCTATGAACTCTGTCTGGACCACTTATTTTAAAAAATTATCTATATCAGTACTTGTACCTTCATTAGTGTTCCTTCATTGTAAGCTGACTGCATACAAATAGAAACCTAGATAAAATATGAATAGAATAGGCATTTATACAATTTAAAATTTAGGATATTTTCTCTAAGGTTTTCTTTCTTCACTAAGGATAGTTTGCTTTAACTCATAAATTTTCAAAAGAATTTCCAGTTTTCTTATTTACAACAATGCAGTACCATAAAATTTACTGGGCACAAATGTACTAATCTAAGATATCGGAAAGGAGTTCAAAGAGGCTTCTAGCTCCTTAGCATATGAACTCTCAGAGACTGATCATTATTATCTTCTTTCTGACCTGGAAATTTCCTTTTTGCTAATTGTTCTTAGAATCATTAAGTTCTGTTCTGTCCACTTACTTGGATATTTTGCATTTGTCCTAAGGCACTCTGCTGTAATTCTGATTTTTCTTCTTCAAGTGCTTTCTTTTTTTCTTTAGGTGGACTACTAACAGTAGAATTCATCTGGGGATGACCTAGTAAATGAAAATCTGACTGATCTATACCAGCCATTGTGGCCAGCTGCCCAAGCCTGGACCAGAGGAGAAAAGGAGAAAAAGACAAAAGTTACTATAATCACAGAAGAGCAGCTTAGATATCCCCAGACCTACAATCAGGAAATACTTCTAACATCTTAAAAGCCAACACCTACTCCAGACTACAAGCCTCTCTCTCCCCCAAATTCTCAGCCCTTTCCAGAGTCATCCTCTGGGATACATCCCGTCTCCTTGCCTATTACCACTCCATTTCAAACACTCTCACTAGCAGCTTCAACATCAACCACACACACCATCCACTGCCTCTCATCTCCATTCCCACACTCCATTATTCTTCCACCTTCCAAGAAGCGTCTGCTTCTTCCTTTCCAACACCAATTCATTCCCTGACCAAACAGCACTCCATCAATTATCAATCTCCACTTCCCTCTTTCGACAAAACTGCTCCCAGTTGAGAACCACTGACCTGCATCTTCCCTATATAATTGTTTTTAAGTCCAAGATGAAAACAATCTTAACTCAAACTTATTGAACGAGAAAAATAAGTGAAAGGCAGTAAAATTCTTATCCATTCCCACATATTTTCAATTAAAATTGCCTTCAATGTAGTCTTTACAAAAAATTATACCTACTAATTACTCTGTCTACAGGTTACTTGTTTATAATGGGCTTCCTACTCTACCAAAGCAGGCTCCCCTATTTGCTTTTCTTTATAGATTTCCTCATTAAAAAAAAAAAAAAAAATCAACTCTATTACCTATAATTCACTGCATTTGGCTAAATATGGTCATGGAAGTAATAAAAACTGCTCAAGTTCCTCAGCAAACTACTGCTATACTTACAAAGAGAAGAATGCCATGAAGATAAAAGAACTAACCCAGCATCTTTAAGGAGATCCAAGAAAGCATGGAACTTCCGGAAAGAATTCTCAATGCTGCCCAAAACACCTTCATCATCCAGGATCATGCTTGTCAATGAGTGTGCATGAAGGGCTTCAGACAAAGAAAAGTTTATATTTCTTAACTGGGCATTTTCATGTTCCAACTATAAAAGAAGATTGAAAATATTTGACATGATTTTTTCTCACTGTCATCAAAAGAAAACAAAAGTAGTCTCATCTAGTTTAAAGAACAAAACTAAAACATTCAAAGTGCAATTTGTTGTTCAGTCACTCAGTTGTGTCTGATTTTACGACCCCATGGACTGTAGCGCACCAGGCTTCCCTGTCCTTCACCACCTCCTGGCATTTGCTCACACTCCTGTCCACTGAGTCGGTGATGCCATCCAACCATCTCATCCTCTGTCATCCTCAAATGCAATTAAATTGTAATTAATCTAACTCTCCATCAGTAAAGACAGAGACCACACCAAATAATAACCAAAAGGCAGAGGCACTCAACAAAGTTTCCTATACAACATATATATAAATAAACTGAAATGATTGTTTTATTAATGATCTTTCAAAAGATCACATTTTAAACTGGTTAAATTCATAATGGATCCTCATTCCACATTAGAAAATTACCTGCTATTAAGTTTCCCTTAATTAGAAAATGAAGCACAGAACCTAATTTGAACAAAGCATATTACAACTCTGCTGAACGTTAAGGAATAACTTGAGTGAGCAAAATATCTAGTGCTTAAGTTTAAAAGTCCTAAATCATAACCAGCCCAATTTATTAACTGTACCATCATCAATATTCTCCTTGGCTTCTTGAAATATTCACTCCCATGCACTCTTCTTTAGATCATCATTTATGATTTGCCCTATATAAAAATCAACTCTAGTATTTCTCAGAAAGGCCATTATGTTCATGATGCCCTCATGTCTTACATAAGCAGGTGTTCAATATTTATTGAATGAACTAGTAGTGTCCACCAATCCAGTAGATGCACTTTCAAAAATTTCCCCCTACACTCACCCTGTAATAAATTGTATTTTTATCGACTTTTTAGCTTATGCTCTGCTTTCATGCACATTACCTAATGTAATTCTCACAGTATGTATTTTTACTTTCATTGCATTCTTACTAGTTTTCCAATATCTTATATTTATTTAAATGACTCATTTTCCTAATTCACTGCCAGTAAAGTCTCATCATGTCATTTATGTTACTAGATATACAATATATACACAAAATATGCTTTCTTGAATCGAATAATCATGAACAGAAAATAAGCTAACATCATATAAAGCACACACAACACACAAAAAAACAGATTTTTGCATTTTTGAAAACATACCTTCTGGGATACGTAATATAATAATATATATAAACTATAAGCCTATGTCTAAAAGGAAAATGGGAAATGAGAGCTCTATTTCATCCTGTATTTAAATCATATGATCACTAAATACCAGTAAATGTAAAGGTTCATATGATGCCACCAATTTGCAACATATTAGTTTTCAAGTTTACAAACTATATGCATATGGCTTAAAATCAAATCAAAATAAAACCAAGAAACTTTCAAAAGTGTAAGAAGAAACTTGTTTACCTCACTGACTCGTTTATCAGCCTTAAGCCTTATTACTCTTTCCTCCTTTAACTGCTTTAGGCACTCCTCCAGTTTTTCCTAGTGTAAAGAAACAGAGTAAATATTATACCTAATTCATAGTATGATATTCCAAGGCATTTTCAGCTATAGATTTCATTATGATTTAGGGGAAGAGCCAGAAGTGAACTCAGACTTTAATCTGCTACTTGGAATATCATATCATGCTAGTGAAATTAATTATTGAAATATATCAAATTAGCATAGTAAAGATTTATTTAAATCCCACTCTTTCCAACATAAATCTGTGGCAGCTCACCATAAAAGGTGTATGCATATAACACAGTAAATCAGAAATAAAAAATTAAGACCAAGAAAGAAAAATTCCACTTTTATTTGTGGGTCTCTTTATAGCAGGAAGCCCTATTAATGAACATGCTTAACATACCCGAGTTACATAACTGCAGATTCAAAAGCATTTTTTAAAAAGAGAAATCACTTTGAAAGCAACTTACTATATGTCAAGCACTGTTCTGGAGTTTCCTGGGCATTAAATATGAGGAAAGAACAATACTAACTTCATGTTATCTTACAGATGAGAAAATGGAGGCAGAGAAGCAGAGTAAGTAGAGCAGCACAGCCAAGCTCACACCACTAAGTAGCAGATCCAATACTGTGAATTCAGGAAGCTGGGTGCCATTCTTGTCCATAGAGGTCTTTCTATTCACCAAGGTTAGTAACATAAAATGAACCTGGTAAACTCTCACAATTCTTAAGAACTCATGAAATTAAAAGACCCTTACTCCTTGGAAGGAAAGTTATGAGCAACCTAGATAGCATATTCAAAAGCAGAGACATTACTTTGCCAACAAAGGTTCATCTAGTCAAGGCTATGGTTTTTCAAGTAGTCATGTATGGATGTGAGAGTTGGACTGTGAAGAAAGCTGAGCGCCGAAGAATTGATGCTTTTGAACTGTGGTGCTGGAGAAGAGTCTTCAGAGTCCCTTGGACTGCAAGGAGATCCAACTGGTCCATTCTGAAGGAGATCAGCCCTGGGTGTTCTTTGGAAGGAATGATGCTAAAGCTGAAACTCCAGTACTTTGGCCACCTCATGAAGAGTTGACTCATTGGAAAAGACTCTGATGCTGGGAGGGATTGGGGGCAGGAGAAGGGGACGACAGATAAGATGGCTAGATGGCATCACCGACTTGATGGACTTGAGTTTGAGTGAACTCCGGGAGATGGTGATGGACAGGGAGGCCTGGCGTGCTGTAATTCATGGGGTCACAAAGAGTCAGACACGACTGAGCGACTGGACTGAACTGAAGACACTTAGGTCCTTGAAGTGGAGGACACTGCTTACGGGTAGGCAGAATTCTAAAAGAGATCCTAAGATTCCTATGTTGAAGTACACAATCCTGCCAGTTTTTTAATCTAGGTGCTGTAGTGAAGGGATTTTGTAGATGTAATTAAGGTTCCAAAATCAGTTGCTTTTAAAAGAGGGAGATTATTCTGGGCGGATGTGATATAATCAGGCATCCAAGGAAAAGGAACTGGACTTCTCCTAAAGATCTGAAATACAAAAAGGACAAGAGGGAGATTCCCCATTCCCGGCTTTGAAGAAGTCAAGCACGATGCTGTGGCAAGGAATACAAGTGGGAGGCCTCTAGCATCTGAGACTGTCCCCCAGCTGACAGTCAGCACGGAAACAGGGACCTCCATTCAATCAAGGGCAGAATCTAATTATGCCAATGAGTTGAAGAAGCTTGCAAGTATTCTTTCTTGGAACCTCCAGATAGTAACACTCTCAGACTGACATCTTGATTTTAGTTCTATGACACTCATGAGCTTTGTTGAACATCCAGTACAAACATGAACATCCAACATTGGGGGCCTGATGTCTTACACTTAAATTTCACACACTTTAACACTCTCTGGAGGGAACCCACATGTTCCCACTATGTATCTTGAGTGGAGAACTCAGTCATGCTGTGCCTGGACTTCTGACCTACGGAACTGTGAGCTAGTAAAATAGGTATTATTTTAAGTCAGTAAGAGTATAGTAAAGGAAAATTAATATACTACTCAATCTCCAGGTTCAAGAACAAAATAAATGACTGTTATTGTTTTAAGTCATTGTTTCCGGGTGGTTTCTTATGCAGCAATAATCAGAATACCTATGAAAACAGTAAGGTGTATTTATACATTTTAATTGCTTTCAACAATCACTTAATTCTATTATATGTTATCATTGTGAGAGGAACTGGTATCACTTTATGGACAATAACTTTTGGTACACAGCAACAATCGTACAAGGCTATGGTCTTTTGGTACACAGCAACAATCGTACAAGGCTATGGTCTTTCCTGTGGTCATGTATGGATGTGAGAGCTGGACTGTGAAGAAGGCTGAGTGCCGAAGAATTGATGCTTTTGAACTGTGGTGTTGGAGAAGACTTTTGAGAGTCCCTTGGACTGCAAGGAGATCCAACCAGTCCATTCTGAAGGAGATCAGTCCTGGGATTTCTTTGGAAGGAATGATGCTAAAGCTGAAACTCCAGTATTTTGGCCACCTCATGCGAAGAGTTGACTCATTGGAAAAGACTCTGATTCTGGGAGGGATTGGGGGCAGGAGGAGAAGGGGACGACAGAGGATGAGATGGCTGGATGGCATCACCGACTTGATGGATGTGAGTCTGAGTGACCTCTGGGAGTTGGTGATGGACAGGGAGGCCTGGCGTGCTGCAGTTCATGGGGTAGCAAAGAGTCGGACACGACTGAGTGACTGATCTGATCTGAACAATCGTACATCAGCAGTTTACCCTAAGGAAATCACAGATGTGAACAAAGATTTATCTACAAACATGATGTCATAAGATTATTTATAATCAAACTCTAGAAGAAAGCTAAGAGCTTTCAAATTGGGGTTGGTTTAAATAAAAATAGCACACCATATGAAGGAATGTTCTATGAAACCACTAGGAAAATAACGATGTTAAGAGGGCTCAACCAGAGTTAATCAATGGGCCTGAGGAGTTCTATATTCAAAATACATCTGTGTGTTTTTCTTGGAAGATGGTCCATAAGCTTTATCAAATTATCTGATTTAGAAAAACATTTAGTGACATGAAAAAAGATCTTTAATACCTTTTTAAGACAAAAGAGCAGAGGTGGCTTTTATTTCCTTCAATAAGTTGTTCACTGCTTTCAAAAATTTGCTCAATGAACATATTTTTATGCTCAGAACATGCTTTAAAAATTGACAGTCTAATAACTTCAAATTCTTTAATGTTTCATTACTAAAGCCAACCAAGTTTTCAATGGGAAAAAGGAGAAAAATTCCTCTACTTTTAATATAATGGTTAAATAAATCTTCTAAAATTGATTTCAAAGAAATTCTAAACAAATAAGAAAACAAACAAAAAACCCTCACCACAGTCTGAGAAAAGCAGACTAAATTACAATATTCTTGACTGGTTCTAAATAGCACACTAACGTGCAGTAACATGAAATAGTTTCTCCCTCTAGTGGTAAGTATTAGAACACAGTGTTAAATTTTTCTGAAAAAAATAATTCATGTCCCTTAAACAGAAATATGGAACCAAAAAAAATTAGAAAGTAAAATTGCTTGATATTCTATTACTTAGGTAAGACTAATGATAAGGCTTTGGAGAAATCTCTCCTGTAATCTGCTCTTCTTTCTTCTATACACTGGCTAGCTTGCTTTTTCTGGAACCAAGCTCCCATCATATCGTATATCAAATTTTATGTTCAACCTACTTTTATATTTAAAATGACTGAAATCAATCATTTCTCATATAAATAGGGGATTCATAACCTGGATTTTTTTTCAAGTGGGATACAAAATATTTCACTGAGTGGAGTTACTGGTCAACTATTCCTTTGATTACACATTTAAATCCTTTCCAACTTTTCAATATTATAAGACAAAATAACTATTTTTATGCATGAAGACCTTTTTCCATATTTAGAAAAACATTCTTGCAACAAAGCCATAAAAATGAGGCTGAGATCAAAGCAAATGGATGTTTTTCAGGCTTTGAGGTACCTATCCCCAAAATGCTTTCTAAAAGATTCCTAAGATTTTATACCGCCATCAGCAATGTATCACTTGGTATACAATCACTACAACAACTTTTGGCTTATTTCCTCACTTAGAATGCAAGTTATTTGAAGGAAGGGGGTATATATTTTATTGTTTATCCCCAGAACCTGCACCTAGCACAAAGCAGACAGTCAATAAATAATTGCTGAATAAGGAAAATCCCTACCAATGCAAGATGTATATAGTATGAAAGATGTGTGCTTTTTCTGTAACTGGATAAGTGAAAACTTGGCATCTCCCTTAAGTGTGTACTTCTTTGCTTATAATTAGTAATTAAATTTCGCTTTTAAATTATATTTTAAAAATTCTGAGGCAAAATCCTGGCGCTACCCATTAGCTCTATAATCTTGGACAAGTTCCATAATGCTAGACCTCAACTTTCTTATCTATAAAGTGGAGATAAGCTCCCACATCACAGAGCTCTTGTGAGGATTACATGAGCTAAAGCATGTAATAAAACATGAGCTAAAGCATGTAATAAAACTTATAAGCACTATTTAACAAGAGTGCTTGGTACATAGAGTATGCTCAATTTATGTTGAGTGAATGAACATGTGAATGCAAACAGTAGTGAAAGGCTTAAAATGAAATAGTCTCATCCCATACCCACACCCAGCACCCTAGAGGTGATCAATTCTTTAAGCAGGTTTGCAGGTTTTTACTTGTAAAATATTATATGCATATTCAGAAGTACACAGAACAAAAGTGTCAGTGTGACAACTGAAAAGCTGCAGCTGTTGGGATTTTCAGAGTATATCACTGATTTACTGAGTGTACTTCTCAGACGTAGTGGTTTCCCCAGGATTCAGAAAGCTATCATGGATCAGACAGGCAGCAGACCACCAAACAGTGACCATGACCCATAACTTACACAACTTACAGTGACTTACATAATCCATAACCACCACTCAAATCTACAAGTACTTGTCAGCATCTTAATGATCCTGCATATCCCTCCCTCATCTCAGGCTTCTTTCCCCAGTTATAAACACCATCCTCATTTCTTGACAACCATTTCCTTTAATCTGGCTGCATCTTTCGTGATATGGAGCTTCCCTGATAGCTCAGTTGGTAAAGAATTCTCCTGAAATGCAGGAAACCCAGGTTCAATTCCTGGGTCGAGAAGATCTGCTGGAGAAGGGATAGGCTACCCACTCCAGTATTCTTGGTCTTCCCTCGTGGCTCAGCTGGTAAAGAATCCACCTGCAAGGCAGGAGACCTGGGTTCAATCCCTGGGTTGGGAAGATACCCTGGAGAAGGGAAAGGCTACCCACTACTCCAATATTCTGACCTAGAGAATTCCATGGACTATCCATGGGGTCTCAAAGAATCATACATAATGCAGCAACCTTCACTTTCAACTTTATGTAGAGGATCACAGTGTATGTTGTCTTTTCTATTTTATTTCTTTCATTCAACATTGTTTTAAAAAATTCATCCACATTGCTATCTGTAGTTATATTAGGTTGATGCAAAAGTAATTGCAGTTTTCTGCATTGTTGAAATTTGCTATTTGATATTGGAATACATTCTAATAAATGTGGTTATATCAATATATCGTTTTAATGTGCATTCTCACTTTATTTTTTTTTTGCTAATGATTTATTACTTGATGTTTTTATTTAATACTTATTTTAGACTATGGAAATGATAACTGGCAACATTAACAACACATTTGGCCCAGGAACTGCTAATGAATGTACAGTGCAGTGGTGGTTCAAGAAGTTTACAAAGGAGACAACAGCCTTACACATGTGGAGTACAGTGGTCGACCATCAGAAATTGACAATAATTGAGAGCATCATCAAAGCTGATCCTCTTACAACTACATGAGAAGTTGCTGAAGAACTCCATATCAATTATTCTATGGTCATTTGGCATTTTAAACAAATTGGAAAGGTAAAAAAGATTGATAAGTAGGTGCCTCATGTGAAGTCAAAGTCGCTCAGTCATGTCCGACTCTTTGAGACCCCATGGCCTATACAGTCCATGGAATCCTCCAGGCCAGAATACTGGAGTGGGTAGCCTTTCCCTTCTCCAGGGGATCTTCCCAACCCAGGGATCGAACCCAGGTCTCCCGCACTACAGGAGGTTTACCAGCTGAGCCACAAGGGAAGCCTGGGTGCCTCATGAGCTGACCAGAGATTTTAAAAACATCATCATTTTAAAGTGCTATCTTCTCTTACTTCACAACAATGAACCATTTCTTAATCATACTGTGATGTGCAACAAAAAGTGGATTGTATACAACAACCAGTGACAACCACCTCAGTGGCTGGTCCAAGAAAAAGCTCCAAAGCACTTTCCAAAGCCAAATTTTCACCAAAAAACGGTCATGGTCACTGTTTGGTGGTCTGCTGCTTGTCTGATCCATGACAGCTTTCTGAATCCTGGGGAAACCACTACATCTGAGAAGTACTCTCAGTAAATCAATGAGATACTCTGAAAATCCCAACACCTGCAGCTGGCATTGGGTTGCAACGACAACACCTGACCTCATGTCATACAACCAAAGCTTCAAAAGTTGAATGGATTAGGCTATGAAGTTTTGCCTCATCCACCATATTCACCTGACCTCTTGCCAACTGACTGCCACTTCCTCAAACATCTTGAGAGCTTTTTTCAGGGAAAACACTTCCACAACCAGCAGGAGGCAGAAAATGCTATTCAAGAGTTTGTTGAATCCTGAAGCATGGATTTTTATGCTACAGGAATAAGAAAACTTATTTCTTGTTGGTAAACAAATATTGACTGTAATGGTTTCTATTTTGATTAATAAAGATGTGCTTGAGCCTAGTTATAATGATTCACTGTCTGAAACCATAATTATGTTTGCCCCAACCTAATAGTTCATTCAACTTTACTCCTTGAAAGCTTTTCCACTGTACAAACATACATAATGTATTTAATGTTTGACTCTTACAGGACACTTTGGGTTTTTTCTGTTTGTCCTGACACATGCACATGTGTTCGTGTCATTTCCCCTTTTTTCTACCCCCTGTCTACCTTCAAACCTAGCTTTTATATTGTCAAAGTTGAAATGTATATTCTGTTCTATGTGCAGTTAGGCTTCCCTGGTAGCTTGGACAGTAGAGCGCCTGCCTGTAGTGTGGGAGAGCCGGGTTCGATCCCTGGGTCAGGAAGATCCCCTGGAGAAGGCAATGGCACCCCACTCCAGTACTCTTGCCTGGAAAATCCCATGGACTGAGGAGCCTGGTGGGCTACAGTCCATGGGGTCGCAAAGAGTCAGACACGACTGAGCGACTTCTCTTCTTCTTTACGTGCAGTTAAGTTTTCTGTTGAGAGTCAGTACGGAGCACTGTTTAAGAGAAGAGGCAGAAAGCCTGATCTCAAAGCCCCGATCCAACCATAAATCAGGGACAGGCTGGGCAACTTCCTTCTCTGGCTTAGCTTCCTTTTCTGAAAAGCGGGAATGATACTAGCTAACACCAACCTCATAAGGTTATTCAGGGCATTAAATGAGTCATAGGCATTAAATGTGTTATTCAGAACATTAAATGAGTTATATGTTAAAAACCCTTAGAATATAATATATACTGAGTATATACCAGGACACGATACGTTTCACTTATACGATATGTATAAGTGAATACTAATACATACTAAATATAGTTCAGGTTAGTTATTTGTTATTACATGCAAGTTGACAATAAAAGCTGCAAACCAAGACAGTATTTCTACTATTACAATTACATTAATATTGCCCACTGCAGACATATACTGTGTCTCTACATATAGATTACACCTCTTATACTGTTTCCGTGTCATTGTATAGCATGACCACATAACCCTCAGACGCCTTGGGCTGTTCCAGTTTATACCTGCTGTCCTGATGTTACAGAAGTATAGTGACTCCTTACATTATTAGGGTTCTGGTTTGGACAACAAATTAGATAGGTGGTCACTGCCTCTGTGTGTCACTGAAAAGGGGGACAGACACCTGTACAGACACCTGTAATGTCAGGTTTAAGTGGATTCTTCTCTTGCTCACCAGTAGTAGTTTAAAATCTACCATAGTTTAGGGAATTCACGCTATAGGAACTCACACTCTCACTGCCAAGGACATGAGTTCAATCTCTGGTCAGGGAACTAAGATCCTGCAAGCTGAGGTGCAGCCCCCTCCCCACCCTCCAAAAAAATCTACCATAATTTAGTTCACTTCATGTTTATGTCAGTCTAGCCTTTTTTCCTCTGGAGTTCAGTTTCCCCCTCCTCTTCCTCTCCCTCCTCCCTTCCAACAGTACCTGATGCATAGTAAGTACAATACGCCTCAGTGTGTTTCTAAGCTGTCAATCACACAACTAATGGAAGGCTCTCAAATCTATACTAGCTGACTCTGCACTGAATCCACTGTTTCCCAAACCCTCTATTACCTTCCTTCTTAGTTTATTCCCTCATTTGGCCGGATTATTTCTACAAATAACTTGTATAGCACAGGGGGTAAGCTTTTCAAATTTCTTTACGTACAAAATATCTTAGTCAGCCTCCACTTGTGACTGATAGTCTGGCTGGATACAAAACCCTAGGGTGAAAATTATTTGCCTGAAAAACTTTGGAGTTATCTTTCTAATGCCTTCCAGAATCCACGGTGCTGATGACAACAATGATAAAGTCAGATTTTCTTTTTTTTAGGTGACCAGTATTTTTTTCTCTGGAATGGATGTATCTTTTCAGTATTTTAAAATTTCATAGTGAAGAGTAGCTAGGTAGAGGCTATTTTTGTTTAGCTATTTTCAGTTTGAGGCCTGACGCTTACTTTCAGCTATGGGGAATTTTCTTGCCCTTTGACAGCTTCCCTCCACTTTTTTCTGGATCTAGAATTTTTAATAGGAACATGCTGGACCTCCTCGATGCAGCCTCTCCCAATATATCACTTCTATCACATTTTCCATTCTTTCTTTTTTCTATACTGAGAAATTTCTTGAATTTATTTCAGCAACCACATTTTCATTTCCAAGAGATTTTTCTCTGCTTTCTGACATTCCCTTTTTAATTAACACCCTATTCTTATTTTAAAGTTTCCAGCTCCTTTTAGGGCTCTTTAAGGACACGAATTAGGGTTTTTTCTTATTTTGTTCCCTAAATTTTCCCTGGTCCTACTAGGATTTGTTTTTACTCTTTCCCCACCTCTCTTGCTGTAAGCTTTACTCAACTACCAGGCATATGATGGTTATTTTCTACTTAAGAATGAGAGCAAAAAGCTCCCTGGAAATCACTGACTGACTGGTTTTTCTAATGCAGGAAAAAGTGGGTAGTAACTATAATAGGATACCCCCAAGCACTCTTTTCTAGGGTATAAAAACTCACAACAGCTGCCCTAGTTGTCTCCAGTTTAATTTTTTCAAAATGAAATTATCTCATTTCAGGAGAGTGAGGGTGAGAGTCAGAGTGAGGGCTGGGATTCAATTCTTTCAAGCACACACTCAATGAGCTCCCCCTATTTCACTCACCTGCTTAACTAACTTCACTCTCTCCCCCACATGCACATCTGAGTATGGAGCTATTTCTACAGGGGAATCAGATTCCCCTTCAGCTGCAGGTGGTCCCTCCGCATATTGTAGGTGATGGTTCCCCTTGTTCTACTGCTTCAGTTTCACACTCTTCCACTTGTCTCCTGTCTTTCAAAGATACTCTGAAATCTCTTGATTGTTGTGGGTTTATATATTTAAACACTTTGATACCATCATTTTAATGTCTTGTTAAAACAAAGAAGAGCTGAAAGGGTTCTCAGAACATCCTGAATCTATTCTGTAGTCACAGTTTATGAAACTTCTTGGTCTTCCCCAATGTCTACAACTGCTTTTAGAAATATCAATACAACATCCCAACCTACTGGTGAAGGAAATGAATACAACACATCTAAAATTACAACGAATGTGGGTTAGATGCCCTAGGGTCCTGTCTTACTCTATGACTTACTAGTAAACCATTTATGTGCTACAAATTGCAGGTGCTCAATTATAAGATGAAAAGGGGGTAATTCTACATGAACTACAGATTCCTCCTACTGTAATATTTCATGATAACATTTCTCTATATTATCAGTAATTTTAACTAAAAAATTAAAATCTTAACTTTTTCTTTTAAAAATCAAACAGTAATTTCCGTTGTCCTTTAATAATGGGCTAGTTCAAAATTTATCAAGATTTCATACTAAAAGAAAATCATACTAAGTAATTTTTTAAAAATTAAACACAGACTTTGTAGCACAATAACAAGGTGCCCTCAAATCGTGTTTCCTTATTTACTACAAATTATCAGCTCTGCATTTAAGTTGAAATAAAATTAATATATTATTTTGAAGAGTAAAAATTTCTTATGAAGATCAATTTTTCTTTTCTGTCCATACAAAGAGAAGTATGGAATTACATTAGATGTCAGGTTTATTAGGCAATATAATGGAGCTTCTTGCTGTTTTATTTTTAGGAAAGGAGAATATCAATATTGAAACATTTTTTCAAATTTTCATTAACAATGAGGTCATACACACCTTCTATAAAAAGAACTGTCAATTTTCTCATCTGTAAAACAAGGGCACTGAATCAGCTGACTACATTCATTCAGAACTCAATTCCTTCAAGTTTATCTTAAAGATTCTCCCTATATCTAATATTAAGGTTCTAAAGAAAAGCAAATACGTAACTAGTGACATGTTTTGAATGTTTATTTCTTAAAGTTCAAATGTCCACCATTCACCTTGGTCTAAGCTAAGTTCAAGGGGATGCAGACAGGAGGGGAAAATAGAAAGCTCCCACACAAGTTGTCAAGTATTGCAGTCAGACGCAACTAATCTGTTTGAAAAATAATCTTCTCTGTATCTTTAAAGTGATAACTTTATACCTGCAATGCTTCCTGTTTCAAATTGATTTTCTCTGGCTCTTCCTGAACACTTTCTGCAGAATCATCGACCTCTTCGATTTCTGAGGAGGAAGGACTCTCTATGGTCACAGTCACAGGAAAATCTGATTGCTTTAAAAAAAGAAGACAAAATTGTATGGAAGACAACATGAACAAGATACCAAATATCCAAATATTAAAGGACATTTAACACAAGCAATCTGAGGTATCAGATCAGATCAGTCGCTCAGTCGTGTCCGACTCTTTGCGACCCCATGAACCGCAGCACGCCAGGCCTCCCTGTCCATCACCAGCTCCCGGAGGTCACTCAGACTCGCATCCATCGAGTCAGTGATGCCATCCAGCCATCTCATCCTCTGGTGTCCCCTTCTCCTCCTGCCCTCAATCCCTCCCAGCATCAGAGTCTTCTCCAATGAGTCAACTCTTCGCATGAGGTGGCCAAAATACTGGAGTTTCAGCTTTAGCATCATTCCTTCTAAAGAAATTCCAGGATTGATCTCCTTCAGAATGGACTGGTTGGATCTTCTTGCAGTCCAAGGGACTCTCAAGAGTCTTCTCCAACACCACAGTTCAAAAGCAATCTGAGGTATAAAATAATGTAAATGCTCCCACTGCTCCTTAGTCTAAAACAAGCAATGACAAAGTAAAATTACTGTAACTTATTTTTGCTATGTTACTGTACAGACCTCTGGTATTCATGGTTAGGATTAGTATTTGTAATTGTCTGTATTATTTTATTAAGTTTCTTTCATAGAAGACAAGTAAGGAGCCAGGGTAAACATTTTTTCTCAGATCACCTTTATACTGCAAACTAGAAACTTATTCTTCACCATCAGACACAAATAGTCTGGAAGAAAAGGTAGTTTTTAGGAGGACAATTCATCAGTAAGGGGACTGGTAAAGAATCAGAAGACTAATTAGAAAGTCAACATATCTAAACTGTGAATAATAAACAGAATTTTTTAAAAAATTAGTCACTCCAGTATTTTTGCCTGGAGAATCCCATGGACGGAGGAACCTGGTAGGCTATAGTCCATGGGGTCACTAAGAGTTGGACACAACTGAGCAACTTCACTTTCACTTTTCACTTTCATGCATTGGAGAAGGAAATGGCAACCCACTCCAGTGTTCTTGCCTGGAGAATCCCAGGGACGGAGGAGCCTGGTGGGCTGCCATCTATGCGGTTGCACAGAGTTGGACATGACCGACGCGACTTAGCAGCAGCAGCAGCAGTCACATATACATACATAATTAAAACTGACCTATCCAAACTTTGATTTTCTCATCTTCCTTAAGCCAAAACTAGTGTAATTATAATTCAATTCTCCTATTGAGCTTCACTGCCACTGGAATGTTGTACAATAAGACGCTTCCATTTAAAAACTGACTTGGTCACAACCCCATAAAAGTCTACAGGTCAAAAGGATGTGTGTTAGTTTTATATAACTGTGCAGAAGACAACTCACTAGGATATCATTCTGACAAGCCCTGCAGGAGAGGAAACTCCCATTGGTAGAATGAGGCATGCACCCCTCTACCAGACATCCAGGGGCAGGACTGACACTCAAGGTGCTCTTCTTTTAATCTCAGCAGAGCAACTACACAGTCTCCTAAGACCACTGGCAGGATTAGCTTGCTCCAAGGCCATGAGGCTGTAAAAGAAGGCAAATGTGCAGCCTTGGTGAAGAAGAAGGAACGCTCAGAGGGCAGAGGTTTGGGGTATGTCTATTCATGCTGGCTTGAAAATCAGGAACTTGAACAGACAGCCCCCAAACAACATTTTCTGAAAACACATGAACACTCTTGGGTGTGACAACTCCATGTAAGGGGTTAGAAACTGCAATCAAGTTCATTCTACTGGGTAACCACTGACTTGCGGACTGGAGAATCCACTTCCTTGTTTACAGATATAACCACAAGGCTCCCAGTGTGCCATATCCATACAACTACACAGAGGCAATGGGAGAAGGACAGGACAGGTTTTAAATGGGTTTATTTCAGAGAGGGAACTGTTTTTTTGTAAGGCTCTGTTCAATTTAAAAAGTAAAGAGCATGATCTCCCACCCTTCCCAATTCAACCCTCTGTATACAATAAATATAATAACCACATACCTGCAACTGATTACACACATCACGAGCTTTGATTAATGGAAAACCCCTAAAAAGATATTAACAAAATGAAGTTATATCTTGATGTACACACATCATCAGTTAATTGCATTTAATGTAAGTTTTTAGTATCATGTACAACATCCACATAGAATTGTATATAAAAATAAGTCAGCTCAAAACAAGAACCTGGAAGGCCTCTGCTATGAAAAAAAGTGAACAGAATTTAGCAGACCCGCTTTGTGACAACTCTGTGAACTGCTGAGAGGCACCTTTGGTTCCTACGTTCAGGGTGGTTGAGATTTCAGTCTACCTTCTTAACTGGTGGTATGAATCGTTCTCTAATTTACAACTCCTTGTGATGAGGATGGGCCTGAGATTAATAAGTGTCTTAAGAAGAAAATATGAATACACAAAGCTCTTAAACTAAAGTGCAAAGACTGGGAATTCAATATAATAGTTTATGCTTTAAGAATCTATATTACCATTTGCAAAAGTAGTCAGTTGTCCAATGGGGATTATAAATATCAACGAAATGTAAGCAGTTGAACAGGTATTTTACACAGTAATTAATTACTTCAAGTACTATTTAAAATCAATTCTCTATGTTTTCTTAAGCAATTGTTAACACCGAATTTCATCAATGTGCTCAGATGCTCAGTTCTGTCTGACTCACTGTGATCCTACAGACTCTAGCCCACCAAGCTCCTCTGTCCAAGGGATTTTTCAGGCAAGAATACTAGAGTGGGTTGCCATTTTCTCCTCCAGGGGATCTTCCCAACCCAGGGACCAAACCCACGTTTCCTGCGTCTCCTGCGTTGCCAGGTGGATTCTTTACCACTAGCGTCATTGTAATTTCATGAATATTACCAAATAAGTCACTTGAAAATAACCTAGAGCTACTTATTCCGTCTAGCAAGCCTAGAGCTACAGTTGAAAAATTTACTCACAGCTCTATGACAATATTACTATGAACTTATCCCCTGGATAAGTAATCAGCTAAAGCTAGTTAAGTCTAGTTTGACAAACTAAATCTGATTTACTGAATTAAGCTGGTTGATTTAGATTAGTTCTAATCCATATTTCTCATCCATTCTGCACTAAACTATTCCCATGTCTAAAATGTCTTTTTTCCCATTCCTACAGATCCAAATGTCTACTTCTGTACTGTAGGGCTTGACTCAAATACATCTGCCTTTACTGAAACTTTTCTGATCTGCACGACTGGAGAGAATTTTAGTGTCCTCAGGACTCCCATGGGGTTACCTCTATTGTGACACTTGAGAAACAACTTCAAACTCCCAATTATTTTTTGTTTTTCTTTCTTAGAGGACTCATTAGGCAGAAGCCATGTGTGAGTTATCTTTCTTCCTCTATAGAAACCACCAGAGACCTCCCACATAATCAGATCAGATCAGATCAGTCGCTCAGTCGTGTCCAACTCTTTGCGACCCCATGAACCGCAGCACGCCAGGCCTCCCTGTCCATCACCAGCTCCCGGAGGTCACCCAGACTCACATCCATCGAGTCAGTGATGCCATCCAGCCATCTCATCCTCTGGCGTCCCCTTCTCCTCCTGCCCTCAATCCCTCCCAGCATCAGAGTCTTCTCCAATGAGTCAACTCTTCGCATGAGGTGGCCAAAATACTGGAGTTTCAGCTTTAGCATCATTCCTTCTAAAGAAATTCCAGGATTGATCTCCTTCAGAATGGACTGGTTGGATCTTCTTGCAGTCCAAGGGACTCTCAAGAGTCTTCTCCAACACCACAGTTCAAAAGCATCAATTCTTCGGCGCTCAGCCTTCTTCACAGTCCAGCTCTCACATCCATACATGACCACAGGAAAGACCATAGCCTTGACTAGGCGAACCTTTGTTGGTAAAGTAATGTCTCTGCTTTTGAATATGCTATCTAGGTTGGTCATAACTTTCCTTCCAAGGAGTAAGCGTCTTTTAATTTCATGACTGCAGTCACCATCTGCAGTGATCTTGGAGCCCAGAAAAACAAAGTCTGACACTGTTTCCACTGTTTCCCCATCTATTTCCCATGCAGTGATGGGACCAGATGCCATGATCTTCGTTTTCTGAATGTTGAGCTTTAAGCCAACCTTTTCACTCTCCACTTTCACTTTCATCAAGAGGCTTTTTAGCCCCTCTTCACTTTCTGCCATAAGAGTCGTGTCATCTGCATATCTGAGGTTATTGATATTTCTCCCAGCAATCTTGATTCCAACTTGTGTTTCTTCCAGTCCAGCATTTCTCATGATGTACTCTGCATATAAGTTAAATAAACATGGTGACAACATGCAGCCTTGATGTACTCCTTTTCCTATTTGGAACCAGTGTGTTGTTCCATGACCAGTTCTAACTGTTGCTTCCTGACCTGCATATAGATTTCTTAAGAGGCAGATCAGGTGGTCTGGTATTCCCATCTCTTTCAGAATTTTCCATAGTTTATTGTGATCTACACAGTCAAAGGCTTTGGCATAGTCAATAAAGCAGAAATAGATGTTTTTCTGGAACTCTCTTGCTTTTTCCAGGATCCAGCGGATGTTGGCAATTTGATCTCTAGTTCCTCTGCCTTTTCTAAAACCAGCTTGAACATCAGGAAGTTCACGGTCACCTATTGCTGAAGCCTGGCTTGGAGAATTTTGAGCATTACTTTACTAGCGTGTGAGATGAGTGCAATTGTTCAGCAGTTTGAGCATTCTTTGGCATTGCCTTTCTTTGGGATTGGGATGAAAACTGACCTTTTCCAATCTTGTGGCCACTGCTGAGTTTTCCAAATTTGCTGGCATATTGAGTGCAGCACTTTCACAGCATCATCTTTCAGGACTTGGAATAGCTCCACTGGAATTCCATCACCTCCACTAGCTTTGTTCGTAGTGATGCTTTCTAAGGCCCATTTGACTTCACATTCCAAGATGTCTGGCTCTAGGTCAGTGATCACATCATCATGATTATCTGGGTCTTGAAACTCTTTTTTGTACAGTTCTTCTGTGTATTCCTGCCACCTCTTCTTAATATCTTCTGCTTCTGTTAGGTCCACACCATCTCTGTCCTTTATCGTGCCCATCTTTGCATGAAATGTTCCTTTGGTATCTCTGATTTTCTTGAAGAGATCCCTAGTCTTTCCCATTCTGTTGTTTTCCTCTATTTCTTTGCATTGATGGCTGAAGAAGGCTTTCTTATCTCTTCTTGCTATTCTTTGGAACTCTGCATTCACATGCTTATATCTTTACTTTTCTCCTTTGCTTTTCGCTTCTCTTCTTTTCACAGCTATTTGTAAGGCCTCCCCAGACAGCCATTTTGCTTTTTTGCATTTCTTTTCCATGGGGATGGTCTTGATCCCTGTCTCCTGTACAATGTCACGAACCTCATTCCATAGTTCATCAGGCACTCTATCTATCAGATCTAGGCCCTTAAATCTATTTCTCACTTCCACTGTATAATCATAAGGGATTTGATTTAGGTCATACCTGAATGGTCTAGTAGTTTTCCCTACTTTCTTCAATTTCAGTCTGAATTTGGCAATAAGGAGTTCATGGTCTGAGCCACAGTCAGCTCCTGGTCTTGTTTTGGTGATTGTATAGAGCTTCTTCATCTTTGGCTGCAAAGAATATAATCGATCTGATTTCGGTGTTGACCATCTGGTGATGTCCATGTATAGAGTCTTCTCTTGTGTTGTTGGAAGAGGGTATTTGCTATGACCAGTGCATTTTCTTGGCAAAACTCTCTTAGTCTTTGCCCTGCTTCATTCCGTGTTCCAAGGCCAAATTTGCCTGTTACTCCAGGTGTTTCTTGACTTCCTACTTTTGCATTCCAGTCCCCTATAATGAAAAGGACATCTTTTTTGGGTGTTAGTTCTAAAAGGTCTTGTAGGTCTTCATAGAACCGTTCAACTTCAGCTTCTTCGGCATTACTGGTTGGGGCACAGATTTGGATTACTGTGACATTGAATGGTTTGCCTTGGAAGCGAACAGAGATCATTCTGTCATTTTTGAGATTGCATCCAAGTACTGCATTTTGGACTCTTTTGTTGACCATGATGGCCACTCCATTTCTTCTGAGGGATTCCTGCCCACAGTAGTAGATATAATGGTCATCTGAGTTAAATTCACCCATTCCAGTCCATTTTAGTTCGCTAATTCCTAGAATGTCAACATTCACTCTTGCCATCTCTTGTTTGACCACTTCCAATTTGCCTTGATTCATGGACCTGACATTTCAGGTTCCTATGCAGTATTGCTCTTTACAGCATCGGACTTTGCTTCTATCACCAGACACATCCACAGCTGGGTATTCTTTTTGTTTTGGCTCCGTCCCTTCATTCTTTCTGGAGCTATTTCTCCACTGATCTCCAGTAGCATATTGGGCCTCTACTGACCTGGGGAGTTTCTCTTTCAGTATCCTATCATTTTGTCTTTTCATACTGTTCATGGGGTTCTCAAGGCAAGAATACTGAAGTGGTTTGCCATTCCCTTCTCCAGCGGACCACACCCTGTCTTCTCTCTCCACCATGACCCGCCCATCCCAGGTTGCCCCTCAGGCATGGCTTAATTTCACTGAGTTAGACAAGGGTGTGGTCCTTGTGTGATTAGATTGACTAGTTTTCTGTGAGAACGGTTTTAGTGTATTTGCCCTCTGATGCCCTCTTACAAGATCTACTGTCTTACGTGGGTTTCTCTTCCCACATAATAGAAGCTCCAAAATACAGAATTCTAAATGACTAAAAGACAGGGAATGAAAATGCTCTACCTGTTCCTGTTTGCACGTTCTGCAGTACGCCATGGCAGGAAACCAGACACACCAGGCGGCAGAGGTTCAGGAGCATAAGAATCTTTACCAGTGGACTGTTTCTTTCCATTACTTACAGGTTTCTTTGTGGCCAATCCTGTTTGAGAAATCATGAAAAGAAGGAATCAAATGCACTAAAAGCCTACAGAGCAACTATCACATGCGTACACACTGAAAGGAATAAAACAGGCGCTTTACAATGATGTCAAAGCCATTAAAAACAGGATCGTTTTGTAAAAATGTTTTACATAGGCCAGCAATTTTTAAAAATGTAAGTCCACTACAGTAACATTTTAACTAAAACAAAAGCACTGAGGTATGCAGCACATGCAAAAATAAATTTTAAAAAAATCGCAAAGAATGATACATTTTATGTATTACGCAGACACTCAATCTGAATCTTAGAACACCTTTGGCATTTCTGAATCCCAAGAATAGAGAAACATAAATACACCCATGACTTCCACCAAATATAATCATCAGGATTAGACCAAAATTTCATTTTAAGATTAATTTTTCTATGTAAAAACAAAAGTTATGACTGTATACAAGTTACCAGGTGGTAGATGAGTCAATGTTACCCTCCTATAAGTCTGTTGACCTTCACTGTTCATTTGATTTCATACAGAAAGCACAAAAAAAATACACAAAAAAAGTGAAACCCACTGGATGAAAGAGTGAAATGCGGAGACTTACCCTACACTTCAGTACTAGAGTCAAGTATTTTTATAAGAAATATTTGGTAGCAAAAAAGAGACTTACAAGCTAATATTTTCTTTGGAACAAAAAAATTCACATTTAAATGTTTAATTTGAACATTGTCTTTGGAAGGAATGATGCTAAGGCTGAAACTCCAGTACTTTGGCCACCTCATGTGAAGAGCTAACTCATTGGAAAAGATTCTGATGCTAGGAGGGATTTGGGGCAGGAGGAGAAGGGGATGACAGAGGATGAGATGGCTGGATGGCATCACTGACTCGATGGACATGAGTTTGGGTGACCTCCGGGAGTTGGTGATGGACAGGGAGGCCTGGCGTGCTGCGATTCATGGGGTCAGAAAGAGTCGGACACGACTGAACTGACTGACTGACTGACTGAAAACAAACATCGTAGTTAAAATGACTGTATTTATTCTTCAAACCTACTGTACTTTAGCAGCATTAGGATGGCGTGTAAAGAGTGTATGTGGTGTAATAGGACATACGTTTCATTAGTGTAGCTTACTGATAACCACCACAGGATCCTGTGTGATTTCTTTGGATAAATTTACACGCCTCAAAATACAGAGGGACTCAGTTCATGTTGTGCTATTTTGTTTTTTAACTTAATTACATTCAAGAAAAAAAGTCTATATGCACGTGGTTTGTACGTGTACACTTTTACCTGCAGAAAGTAATGCAAATATATTTGTAATTAAAATTTTAAAAATTACATTTGTCTTGATAGGAGATAAAAACATTTCTGATAAAAGCCCCCATCCTTTTAAGGCATACATAATTACATTGTAGATGGGACACAGTTCACACAGCTATTTAACTCCTACACTCACCTGGATTTACCTATATAGCCAGACATTGATTTGGCTTACCTCTATGTCTCCAAATAACTGAAGCAAATACAAAAGAAAAAAAAAAGCCCAAGAAATAAAATAAAATTACTCTTAAAATAGCTCAGTGAGCTTGCAAACATCAGTTACATTTCCACTTTGTTTAATCATGCTAAATTTAAAAAAATTTGTTTTATTCTCATTCCATGAGGCCCTATTCTATACCACCACATACTAATCTTACAGAATTTCTAACATGTTTTATACATACATGTTTTATTAACCTATATTTCTATTTCTAATACTATTCCAAGTCAAATTAGCCATTTTAAGAATGCTTTATACATGATATAAACTTTTAATAATAGTATTAATTAGTGTGATATAAAAATCTTAATTTCTTTTTATATACCATTTGATTGATTACTAAACTATCACTGTCTTAAAGTAACAATTGGCAGACAAATCATAAGCTATTTTTGATTTAATAAACACTTTGGACAACTTCTATTTAATACATTATTTTCTAAGCAAGCTGATTAATGGGGAATCAAAATTATACATCTTTTAGTAGAAAAAAAAAAAGAAGCTGTCTTTCTGAAGATGCTTATAATAGCTTATTTCAGGTTATTTCCAATCACAAATTTCAACTGCAAAATACTAGAAGTAATCATCAACCAGGAAATATTGTCAAAATAACAAACCTTTTATGAAATGTAAACACAGAAGTTAGTTAATATTAACATCTCTTTAAATTCATTTATAATTTCTATATTCTATAAATTCCCCTAATACATATCAATGCAATTATAGTCCTATTAATAATATCTATGTGGTTAATACTGGCTGTTTTAATTTCAGCATATTGGAAAACATAAGGGCTATAAGTTCTAGTAGCATTAAAAAAAAAAGTTACCAATTCTGATAGTAGCTTTTCCTTTTCGACTACCTCCCAAAATAATGGTTCTCTTTTTCTGTCTGGCAGCTTTAGATGGTTCCTTCACTGGTTCCTTCACCGATGGAGAAGTTATCCATTGGTACTGAGAAAGAAAGAATAAATATGCCATTTAAGTTACAGTAATTTATGAAGGTTTGATCTCAATTGGAAATTAAAATATTTTAAGTTAATAAAAGGTTTCTAACAGCATTTCTGGGAACCTGAATTAAAGAATTATACAATATTTTCAAAAACAGAAAAGGCATTTGATTTGACTAAAAACTTAGTTTAAGATGGCCAAAAGTATCCTTATAATTTTTTTTTTTTTTTAAGAAAGAAAGACATTAAAGTGCAATTCTTTCTAGAAGACTAAAACATGTTATACCTCTGACTTGGCACTTCTTCCATTCTGGAGAACTTTTTTGATAATGGCTTTCATCACAGAATGATCTAAAGTAAAATAAATTGAAATGAGAGTATTTATGTCCCAATGAGTGGCTATTTCCATTTAAAAACAAAAGGCAACTAATTACTGCTTTTCCCATAAATTAAATATGAAATCTACATTATATAATATATATCGATTTCTCCCTTTGTATATTCTAATTTCTTCCTCAAAACCTAAGATGCCATCTTGCAGACTGACCCCAGTGGCTACTATTTGGGTAGCAGCAAAGGTCAAATTTAAACACTTCACATCTAAAGTGGCATTGGGTACCTTTGGATAGAAAGCAGAGTCTGAGAACTGTCCAGACACTCAGATACCTCAAAGGTATCTAAAATACCAAACCAAAGTCTCGATATTCCCTCAAAAGCTGCTCCTCCCATCAGCCCCTTTCTAAGTGGTCCCACTCAGTTGAGCACATAATCATCAAGGACTTGACTCTCTGTTAATACTTCCTTCATACCCCACATCTATCTGCAAGTCTTGTTAGCTATACCCTCAAAATACAACCTGAATTCAATCGCTTTTCACTTGCTCCAAACTTCCAAACTAAGCTAAGCCATAAACATCTCTCATTCGGATCACTGAGACAGTCTCCTAACTGGTCTCCCTGTTTCTCTTCTTGGCCCCAGCCCCTCAAGTCTATTCGCTATGCCAGGGTCATCTTACTGAGACATTATTTAGATCATGCCTTTTTCCAGTTCAAAACCCTCTACTCTTTTAGAATAATCCATCTGGTCCCATCACTTCATGGGAAATAGATGGGGAAACAGTGGAAACAGTGTCAGACTTTATTTTTGGGGGTTCCAAAATCACTGCAGATAGTGACTGCAGCCATGAAATTAAAAGACGCTTAATTTCAAGGAAGGAAAGTTAGGACCAAACTAGATGGCATATTCAAAAGCAGAGACATTACTTTGCCAACAAAAGTCCGTCTAGTCAAGGCTATGGTTTTTCCAGTGGTCATGTATGGATGTGAGAGTTGGACTGTGAAGAAAGCTGAGCGCCAAAGAATTGATGCTTTTGAAGTGTGGTGTTGGAGAAGACTCTTGAGAGTCCCTTGGACTGCAAGGAGATCCAACCAGTCCATTCTGAAGGAGATCAGCCCTGGGTGTTCTTTGAAAGGAATGATGCTGAAGCTGAAACTCCAGTACTTTGGCCACCTCATGCAAAGAGTTGACTCATTGGAAAAGACTGATGCTGGGAGGGATTGGAGGCAGGAGGAGAAGGGGACGACAGAGGATGAGAAGGGGACGACAGAGGATGAGAAGGGGACTACAGAGGATGGCATCACCGACTCGATGGACGTGAGTCTGAGTGAACTCAGGGAGTTGGTGATGGACAGGGAGGCCTGGCGTGCTGTGATTCATGGGGTCGCAAAGAGTCAGACATGACTGAGTGAATGAACTAAACTGAACTGATGTCTTTACTCTGGCCTTCATGACTTTACAAGATCATGCCCTGGCTAGCTCCTTGACCTCACTGCATGCCACACTCTTCCTCACTCAGTGCTCTGGCTATGTTGGCCTCCTTGCTTTTCCTTAAATATTCCACCCACCTACATGCTTGCATCCTCATTGTACCCTTGTCCTGGAATATGCTTTCCCCAGATCTTCCATGGCTTGCTCCTCTCTTCATTCAGGTCTCCACTCAAACACTATTTCTCTGGTAAAGTTGTCCCCTAGAAAGCATATTCAACGTAGGCCTACTTGCCCTCCTCGCTCCCTTTACATTAAGATATTTTTTTACTTCCTACTATCTAAAAGTATACTCTTCATCTGTTTACTCATTTCTACCTGAACTCCTTCAGTAGAATGTAAGCTCCATGAGGGCAAGACCTCGTCTGTCTGGTTCAGGGCTTTATCTCTGGTTTAGTGCCGAAACCCGTAACTGGTACACAAAAGGTATTAAAATTTTTTACTTGTTAAACTGACAAAGGAATAAAGGACTCGTTTCAAGAATTGCACAAGAAGGAAATAAGGTGCTTGGCAGAAGCAAGATTATCTAGGTTCATCTTCAGAGTAGAGGTAAGAATAATTTACAAGTATAATTCACTTTAATTAGTAAATTATCTGCTAAAAACATAAGGGAAATGCAACATTAGGAAAGTGCAGCTGACCTTGAACAACACAGGTCTGAACTTTGTGGGTCCAGTTATACAGATTTTTTTCAGTAAATATATACTACTGTTCTATTCAATCCAAAGTTGGTTGAATCCACAGAGGCAGAAACACTGACTGTAAAGTTATACCTAGATTTTCAACTGTGTGGGGGTCAGCACCAGTAACCCCAAGTTGTTCAAGAGTCAACTGTGTAGTTAAAACACGTTAGGTTTTTTTAATTGTCAATACATTAAAAAGTGCTTTTGTTTTGCTATCTTTTTAATCAATTAAAAAAAAAAGTGACCACATACCAACAAGTGGATTTTTTCTTATATCCAAAATGACCAGAGTTCTGTTGGTTTCAAGGGCTTTTAGTAAAGCATTTGCTCCTTCATTGGTGAGGCCACACTGCTGTAGGTCAAGTGCTTTTGGTGAAAGACAAAAAGGTCACTTGCTAACTCTGTACAGATTAATCATATAGACAATTCTGATTCTCCCACATGTGGAAAAGTCCTGCATAAAAGCAGTCATAGCAGGTTTGTAGTTTTGGGTAATGAAAAAAAATATAAAAATATATGCACACACACATAATGCAAAATCCAATTTAAAAACCTCTTCTTGGATATACAATGATTACCCTGCATTTAGTACCAATAAATCATCCAGCATATTTTACAATTACAGAACTGAAGAATAAATTGCATATAACCTATGAGCACAAAACAAAACAAAATGAATCTCAGTTCATTATGAGCAAGAGTAGTGAAAGTGAAAGTTGTTCATTCATGTCCGACTCTTTGCGACCCTGTGGACTATAAGTCCAAGGAATTCTCCAGGCCAGCATCCTCGAGTGGGTAGCCTTTCCCTTCTCCAGGGGATCTTCCCAACCCAGGGATCAAACCCAGGTCTCCTGCATTGCAGGCGGATTCTTTAACAGCTGAGCCACAAGGGAAGCCCAAGAATACTTAAGTGGGTACCCTATCCCTTCTCCAGCAGATCTTCCTGACCCAGGAATTGAACCAGGGTCTCCTGCATTGCAGGTGAATTCTTTACCGAATGAGCTATCAGGGGAGCCCAGCAAGGGCAGTAGTGGCACTGTAAATCTCACAAGCAAAAACTGGTGAAGCTCAGAAACTGCACTGCATTCTATTGATCATGATCTTGAGTTCCAAATCACTCTTGAAACTAGTTAAAAGGGGAGAACAAAGTAGAAAAAGTATAATAACTGCTTTAGAATAAAAAAGACAAAGAAGTCTAAGAGGATACAAATAATAACAAATTCAAAGAATATGTGAATAGAAAATACATGCTAAAAACCTATCATGAAAGAATATTGGTCAACAACACTTTCCGTAAAAGGTCAGACAAAATCCAGGACAAATGATCATGAATTCTAATAGTTCTGGGGCTGAACAACCTATTCATTTAAACCAAAGGTATCATCAGTACAAAAGCATAGGTATTAAACCATACTAAATCAAAGGAAACTATCATCAGTCTTTTTCTTAAGTGCTGTATGTCCCTGGGTTGGGAAGATTCCCTAGAGGAGGAAATTCAACCCACTTCAGCATTCTTACCAGGAAAATCCCATGGACAAAGGAGCTTGATGGGCTTCAGTCCGTGGGGTCGCAAAGACTCGACTGAGCAACTGACTACAGCATATATACTATTACATTAAAATAACTGGAGTCTTTCAAAACCCCATGACACACAGAAATAGCAAGGTCAGACATGTGGATCTGACAGGATATGATGCAATCCTTACAAACTCTTAAAACAGACAAACGGACACGGGGTATAATTAACCAACTAGCCAAATTAATACAAACAGTCCCTAAACCTCACTAGTAAATCAAATGAATACAAACTAAAATAAAATGTGATTATTTGCCTATCAGATTAGGTCATCATGTAATAAAAGCTTTCAAAATCAGTATGCCCACACTGAGGAAACCAGAATTGAAAGAGACACGTGTACCCCAATGTTCATCGCAGCACTGTTTATAATAGCCAGGACATGGAAGCAACCTAGATGTCCATCAGCAGATGAATGGATAAGAAAGCTGTGGTACTTATACACAATGGAGTATTACTCAGCTATTAAAAAGAATACATTTGAATCAGTTCTAATGAGGTGGATGAAACTGGAGCCTATTATACAGAGTGAAGTAAGCCAGAAAGAAAAACACCAATACAGTATACTAACGCATATATATGGAATTTAGAAAGATGGTAACAATAACCCTGTATGCTGCTGCTAAGTCGCTTCAGTCGTATCCGACTCTGTGCGACCCCATAGATGGCAGCCCACCAGGCTCCCCCGTCCCTGGGATTCTCTAGGCAAGAACACTGGAGCGGGTTGCCATTTCCTTCTCCAATGCACGGAAGTGAAAAGAAAAGTGAAGTCGCTCAGTCGTGTCTGACTCTTAGCAACCCCATGGACTACAGTCTACCGGGCCTCTCCATCCATGGGATTTTCCAGGCAATAGTACTGGAGTGGGGTGCCATTGCCTTCTCCGATAACCCTGTATACGAGATGCAAAAGAGACACTGATGTATAGAACAGTCTTTTGGACTCTGGGAGAGGGAGAGGGTGGGATGATTTGGGAGGATGGCATTGAAATATGTATAATATCATATATGGAACGAGTCGCCAGTCCAGGTTCGATGCATGATACTGGATGCTTGGGGCTGGTGCACTGGGACGACCCAGAGAGATGGTATGGGGAGGGGAGGAGAGAGGAGGGTTCGGGATGGGGAGCACATGTATACCTGTGGCAGATTCATTTTGATATATGGCAAAACCAATACAATATTGTAAAGTTAAATAAATAAAAAAAAAATCAGTATGCCCTTTTGATTCATCAACTCTCTAAGAATTTAACCAAAAGAAATAATCAGAGATATAAGCCAGGATGTGTATGAGAATTGTAACTGAAAAACGGGACACAGCTTATATACAAGAGTGAATAAGCTAAATGTACTGTGGCATATTTATATAAGGGAACACTGAACAGTCACTAAAAATGATGCTATAGATGTAAATTATTGACTTGTTAGGATGCTCAAACTTTATTAAATGAAAAAAGTCACATAAAAAAGGGAGAGGTCTTCATTTTTGTAGTTTTACAGTTTTTAAACGTGCTGTAAGCCAGTGTTTGTGGGGGTTAGGCTACAAATTGGCACAACATTTCTGAATGGCAGTTTAGCAATGTGTACCCAAAGTCTTAAAAATATCTCACACTTAGTCATTTCACATTTAGTAACTTATTCTACAGAAGTAATCCTGATGGACACAGAGATGTATATACAATGTGTTCACATTGTTTCTGATAGGGAAAAGCAAACTGTCTAAATCTAATTGCAAAGGATTGATTAAACTACAGGACATCAATATGATAGAACACTACATGATACATCATTAAGTGAAAAAAGTAGGAATATGAAATAGCAAGTACACTACATTCTATTTTTGTAATCCCTAAGTGTATAAATACATTTATAGAAAGAAAAAAAAAGACTGAACATAATATACACCAAAATGAATGGTGATTATGTCTGGGCATTAAGATTACAGGTAATTGCTCTCCTGTTACTCTGTATTTTCCATAAAGAATATATGCAAGTCAGAGAAAGTTTAAAAGTAAAATAAAAGCTACTGAAAAAAATGAAATTAAAAAAATAAAAATCATATGGCAACAGTATCATGCCAAAAGCTAAGCACATCTAGTATGAAAAATTCAATATATTCAAGTTTAGAATTTACCTCTAAGCCATAAATCCTCACTAAGAGATTCGGCAAACCCACTTGCACCAAGGTCCCCAATGAGCGTGTTGCAGTTCAGAGTGATGCGCCTCAAACCAGCCATGCAGTCGAGATCGGGTCTCCTGTAACGAAGACTCTCAGCCCAGGTTTCTTCATGCCTTCTGATGGTCTGATACTTCACAGATTGAATGGGATGAAAGTAAGTCACTTGAATGAAGAAACAGCGTATGCCTACTGAGTACAGCTTATTACGTCACAGATTTACACACATATACGTGCCAAGCATATAGGTCAGGAGAAGTTAAACAGTCAATTCTGCTTTAGGGATCCAGTAACCCAGATTCAAGTCTGTCAGTGATCAGACTCTAGCCACTGGATGACTATTTTTCATTAGCTATATAAAGTTTGACAATTCATTTACAGTCTATGAATTTTATTTCTCTTATCTGCCAACCAGGGAATTAGTGCTAAATTCTGTCATTGCTGAGGCTCTAAATTTTATCATTCTGCCCTCCAGTGGTCTCCAAACACTTGACTGGGCATCCTCTAAGAAAAAATTTTAATATGCATCTTATTTATTAACAAGTTACATACATGAAATTCTATACATATAGTTTGTGTACACTGTAAACGACACAGATATTTTTTAAATGATACAAAAGTAAATGGGTTCTAATATCTTCTTCTAACTTCTAAGGTATTACTTTAAAGACTATATTTACAAAATGGATCTCACATACTAGTTGAGGTATACACACCAACTTTAAAGGCCTGGACTATGCAAACTCAGTTTGACGTGCCTTGATGTGCCGAGAATTTGACATTTAACCACTAGCATTATCTTAAAGACATTCAGTTCTTTATATTCATAAAATAAATTTTGTTAACAAGGAACACTGACTTTAAAGGAAAAAATCTTATTACATTCTTGAACAAGACTCAAAGTTCCTCTGATACTCTAAAAGAAAAATCATTAGAGTCACTTTTCTATTAATAATAACTACACAGTGCTTATTATGTGCCAGGCACAACTTATCCAAATGAGTTCATTTAAACTTCATAACAAAGCACAGAGTTAAGCAATTTGCCCATGGTCATCAGCTATGAAACTGGGAGAGACGAAATCTGAACCTAGGACATTTGGCTTCAGCACACAAGCTCGTCACCATTTTCTATGCCAGGGATCAATGGATTTGCCCTGTATAGGTGCAAAGCATTTTTAAATTTTTATAATTTAAATTAAAAAATTTTCAGCTTTGTGAGCCATACAGTTTCTGTGGCAACTATACCATGGGTGTAGGGTGAAAGTAGCCTTAGTTACCATGCAAACAATAGGTGTGGCTATGTTCCAAAAAGCTTTCTTTACAAAATCAAGGGATGGGCTGGAATTGGCGCCCCAGCCATAGTTTACCTATCCTTGATCTGTACCATCAAAATACTAAAAAGGCTTCATGTCAAATTATTAAATAATTTTAGGCCTAAACACAGTAAATATAACCACTATAAAGTTGTCAAGGCAGTATTTTTAAAACTATATTTAGAGAGCTCTGAAGTAGTCATTTTTATTAGTTTATAGACTATAGCAGCTAATAAACACTTCATTTATTTAAGTCTTGAAGACTATAATGACACAGTTTCTTCACAGTATTACAATAAATGTTTTCAATAACTAAAAAGACATAAATGTATTTAAATATTATTATGTAGTATATATTAAATGTCTATTTCTAAGATTAAGTGGACTACCTTTACTAAATGGAAGAATCTCAAACTGAAAACTGGTCATATTCTTTCAACAAAACTAAAACTGCACTCACATGTATCAAAAGACAAAAATCACTGCCATTTGTATCAAAAAATTAATGTGCTTCAATCACATATGTTTTCATGAAAGTTTAAACATGAAATCACCTTTAAGATCTTGGCCATGTGATCTGCTCCCTGCCATGTCAGATTACACCCCGTGAAATTGATTGTCTTAAGAGTGACAGAGTTCTTTATACCTTGACAAACAACTAAAAGAAAAAACAAAAGAAAACCACACACACAATAAGATGAAGAGCCTTTATATTGGTCAAACTTGACTTATTTGCTTTTCTTGAGTCAATTGGAGGTTTATAGCTAGATTCTTAAAATCACTGTTGCCAATCTTCCCCGGTAGGTAACTGACTGATGGGTGCATTCTAAAATAAGTCAGTAACAAAGTGCTACAGTGTTCCAGTTTACAGCAATAGTTTAATTCTGCTGCTGCTGCTGCTAAGTCACTTCAGTCGTGTCCGACTCTGTGCGACCCCATAGACGGCAGCCCACCAGGCTCCCCTGTCCCTGGGATTCTCCAGGCAAGAACACTGGAGTGGGTTGCCATTTCCTTCTCCAATGCATGCAAGTGAAAAGTGAAAGTGAAGTCGCTCAGTCGTGTCCGACCCTCAGCGACCCCATGGACTGCAGCCTTCCAGGCTCCTCCACCCATGGGATTTTCCAGGCAGAAGTACTGGAGTGGGGTGCCACCTTTTAAGACACACGGGAAAAAAAGAAAAACCTAAAAAGCATAAGACTCTTCTTATATCTCAATTAATATTGAGATTATATATCAATTATATTGATATATCTCAATTTTCAATCAGCAATTTAAATGTCAACTATAAACTTGGAATCTTAATAGGTACTATGCAATATAATACAGTAATATAAGATAGACGATCTTAAACTCTGTTCCCTGAAATTGAAATGCAGCCCACCTTAGCCCTCCAGGCCAGTACTGGGCACAGTGAACACCCACGAATGCTTCAGGACCCCAACAGTCACCTTCTTTGTGATTACTTCCATGATACACCCCTGCCAACACTACTGAGTTTGCTCGCCTTTTAAATGCTCTTACAGTACTTTGAATATATCTCCTACTTTAACATATTCCAGAGTGCATTATAATTATTACTGAAGATGGATGTTTTAACAACTTAAAGATACAGTTTTTTTTTGCTCTTGACATCTTGCTATTTCCCTTCCCATAATATTTCTTAAAGAGAAACTACAAAAATATAAACAAACACAAAAAACAGAAAATACAAAATGTGTGGTTTGGGGCTTAAAACAAACTGAAGTAAAATTAGTGCTCAGAGTATCCAGCATGACAGACTTCCATGGTACAAATGAGAAGGGACCACGGTACGAGCAGGTACGGGAAACAATCCAGCCGGGGACAGCACCAAGGAAAGGCAGACAGGAATCAACATGGTGGGCAGTGAATCACAAGACCAGGATGATGGGAAGAGATTCAAGACTGACACTCACTTTCTAAACCTCCATCTCCAATCGGACAATTCGCAAGAGACAGGTGCACCAGAGTGGCCGATTTATTCAATCCCTTTAATGAGGAAAAAAAGTTCAAAATTTTATTGGTTTAGTTTCCCCCCAAAGCAACTATCAAATGTTGGCAGGACTCACTGAAGGCTTACCTTTGTCAACATCGTTAAGTCTCTCTCTCTCAGAACTAGCCCGTTTAGCTCTAGGTTCCTTAGCGCGCCTGATGCACTTAAACAGCATTTAAGGGCTTTACACAACTGGAAGGTCACATCTTTATTTCTTATCGCAGGAACACGACTTCTGTAAACTTTATTTCTGTCAGAAGCTAAAGCAAAATTATTTTAAAATGAGTGACTTCAACCATACATTTTATCATCATTAAAAAGCATCCACTCTAGGCTAAGGATTAGAAATGACTCCTGCCCTTTAAACCCTCTTTAAGGATGGACATAGGTAAACTCAAAACTTTAACCACATGAGATAAAGAAAGATAATCTATATGTACAGAGGTTCCTATGGAAGCAAAAAGTTATATCTGAGTGATGGCTTCATGATCGCCCTGAAGCTGAATCTAGAAAGATGACACTACTTAGAGTTGGACAGAGAGATGGATTAACTACAGAGGGAGCACCCTTGTGAAGACATTCAAACCCGACACCTGCTGGGCACTGTAAATACTGCAGGTGGGGATGACAAAAGGCAAGGGGTGCAAGTGGGAGAAGAAACAAAATAGAGATGTTGTCACTCCACTCCAGTCTCAGGCCACCACTGAGCTGCTTTCTGCCATTACAGATTAGTTTATTTTCTGGAGTTTTATAGATGAAACTATACAGTATGTAGTCTTTTTTTTTTTTTTTTCTGGTCTGTCTTTTCTCACTCAGAGTAATTATTCTGAGAAATCTGTATGCAGGCCAAGAAGCAACAGTTAGAACTGGACATGGAACAATGAACTGGTTTAAAACTGGGAAAGGCATACATCAAGGCTGTATCTTGTCACCATGCTTATTTAACTTATACACAGACTAGATCACACTAAATGCCAGGATGGATGAAGCTCAAGCTGGAATCAAGACTACCAGAAGAAATATCAATAACCTCAGATATGCAGATGATTCCACCCTTATGGCAGAAAGCAAGGAGAAACTAAAGTGTCTCTTGATGAAGGTGAAAGAGGAGAGTGAAAATGCCGGCTTAAAACTCAGTGGCATCAGGTCCCATCACTTCATGGCAAATAAATAGGGAAACAACGGAAACAGCGACAGACTTCATTTTCTTGGGCTTCAAAATCACTTAGGATGATGACTACAGCCATGAAATTAAAAGAAGCTTGCTCCTTGGAAGAAAAACTACGACAAACCTAGATAGTGTATTAAAAAGATGAGACATTACTCTGCTGACATAGGTCTGTCTAGTCAAAGCTATGGTTTTTCCAGTATTCATGTATGGATGTGAGAGTTGGACCATAAAGAAGGCTGAATGCCAAAGAATTAACGCTTTTGAACTGTGGTCTTGGAGAAGACTCTTGAGAGTCCCTTGGACCGCAAGGAGGTCAAACCTGTCAATCCTAAAGGAAATCAGTCCTGAATATTCATTGGAAGGATTGATGCTGAAGCTGAAGCTCCAATACTTTGGCCAATCTAATATGAAGAACCAACTCATGGAAAAGACCCTGATGCTGGGAAAGACTGAAGGCAGGAGGAGAAGGGGATGACAGAGGATGAGATGGCTGGATGGCATCACTGACTCAGTGGATAGGAGTCTGGGCAAACTCCAGGAGATAGCGAAGGACAGGGAAGCCTGGCAAGCTGCAGTCCATGGAGTCATAAAGAGTAGGACATGACTGAGCGACTGAACAACAATTATTTAGGCTGTTGTGGACAGCTCATTCCTTTTAATTGCTGGGTGGTATTTTGTTGTAAGGACATGCTACAATTTATCAATAAACCTACCGATGGACACTTAAGTTGTTTCCACTTTGGGGCTACTGAAAATAAAACTGCTCTGAACATTTGAATATTAAAAAAATAAAAATAATAGAGATGTTGGCTGAAGCAAGTCTGGGAGAGAGTATGACTTTTATCCCATAGGGCTGGGGCTACTGCTGGCTCAATAAGGCTGCCACCACTGATTAGAAAAAGGAGCCCTGCTGCTGAAGGACCAGTTAGATAAAGGGAATGATTAGAAAAAGAATCCTTCCTCAGGGCCAAAGAGCCCCATGAGGCTTGCCAGAGCACAGTTCAGATTTCACCCCTCTGTGCAAAACACAAGCTGTGCAACTAACATGCAATAATCCTGTGTGGGAAAGCTATTGCAAGCATTGTTTTAAACTTATCTTTTTATTTTAGAACATCACTCAAGCTGAGTAGGCAGATGGACTTAAAGGAACTAAGCCCAAGGGTAGGAAAACCACCTAAGTGCTTCTGCAATAGTCCAGGCAAAATGCAATAATATGGATGAAGAAGCAAATTTAGGAAGAGGTCAAAATCTACAAGATAGACCCACTGGATGCAAGACATAAAGAAAGTTCAGTGAAGGAACTATGAAGACAATGCTTTCTGCCATATATTTTTCTTATATTCAATGCAAAATATTAGGGAAAATTAAGTACAGTGGCCTTTAAGGTCCCTTTCAGCTGTACTTTCTTTTGATTTCTAAATTATTACTCTGGTTAAGTAAGTGCCTTCAGAGGTAAAGAACAGTCCCTACACCTGAATGGGATGCAGAGAATAATCTGACTTCCTTTCACCAGGGGATGAGCTGAGCTGTCCTTGGAGAAGAGTTAACAGATGGTGTGAGCCCCAGATTCTAGAAAAGGGCCAGGTACATGATAAGCATTCAGGTTTTTAAAAACAAATCATTTCCTCTCCTAGATCTACACACATTTCCTCTGACAGCTATTTTCTCTCATTCATAAACATTTTCAGGTGTGTCCACTTAAACATCTCAGAACTATAACTCATTGGATCTTCTTTGTGCATAACCTCATGCTATCAAACAACTGTCCTCCCCAAAACCCAGATCTATACCTTGGGCCCAGACCTGTTTACCAGTTGGCTCTAAACCACTGAAGATGAAGTAACATCCTCTCCCCATCCCCACTCCCTTCCTACTGTGCTCTATATCTCTCAGAAAGATGTGGCTTTTCACCCAAGCTTGCTGCCTTCCTTTATCTAACTGGTCACTAGGTCCCACCCATTCTGAATCACTGATCTCTAAAATCCAGTCCAATCATTTAAAACTTAATTTGGACCCTCAAATTCAATTCATCTGCATCCAATTAACTGCCTTTCACATGGAGGTGTCAGAGTGAACTTCTAAATCAAAAGTCCATCTCATTGTTCTTAGTGTTTCCCACAGTCTTCAGGATAAACAACCAACCTTCTGACAGGACAAACAAAGCCCCTTTCTGTCTGGCCCCACGATATTTCCAGTATCAACTCTCATCTCTTTCCCAAACCCTGAGTTCCACTCTGGTACCTTAGTTTTGCCATATTTTCTTATATTTCTCAACCTCTGACACAAACTACTCCATCCTGCCACCCCAGAAGCTTCTACATATTCTTAGAAAGGATGGTACCGCCTTCAGAAACCTACTCTGAACCTTTTCTTCCAAGATTCTGTGAATTGCACAGGGGAAAGGTGGAGGGGAAGGATAAATTAGGAGCCTGAGATTAAGCTATACACACTATTATATATAAAATAGATAACCAACAAGAACCCACTGTATAGCACAGAAAACTCTACTTGCTAACCTGAATGGGAAAAGAATCTGAGAAAGAATGGAGAGAGATATATATATACATATACACATATATATATAACTGATCATTTTACTGTATACTTGAAACTACAATAACACTGTAAATCAATTATATGCCAATATAAAATTAAAAATTCAATTTAAAAAATCCTATGCTCTGTAACTCCGGAACTCACTCTTTCAGAGTACTGACTACAGTGCTTGTATCCACCTGCTGCCTGGTAGAAGGGGAGATCACCCAGGGCAGGAGATGACTGAACTCATTCATGTGCAAGGCTACATTACACACATAACCTGCCTAAATCTAAGAACCCATGGAAAAAGTGGTTTTTAATGTCATTTTACAAGTGTGGAGATTGCAGTTGAAAAGTAACCTGCCCAGGTAACAGTATAAGCTCTGGAATTCAAACCCTAAGCTGCCTCCACATTTGTGCTCTTTCCACTGTGTGATACGACTTTTTTTTTTCTCTCTTTTCTGAGTCCTGTCTCAATCAAATGGAAATGAAGCTGGGATATATCAACTTCCTAATCTCTTTGTTCTGTACATGGCAAAGTTATTCAATAGACCAGGTAACATCTGTCGAACAATTAACAATACTCCAAACTGTGCATTAACATAAGTGAATCCCTGCAACCACCAGACCCGTGAAGCCCACGTTAACAGATGAACACAGAGATCCTTAAGGCACTCGACCAGGGTCGCGGAGCCGGCAGGAGTCCTAGGCCGCATGCCCCATCTCCTGTACACACAAGGGGCACTGGGCACCCTTCCAGTACACAGGCTCCACACTGCACCATCTAAAACTCCGCCTCGCAGCGCGGATGGGGGCCCCTGAAAGCCGGAACTACAAACCTGTTTCGCCAAGCCACGGCTGGAAGAAGCTCTTGATGCAAATCAAGGGCAGATCTTTATCATTCTTGAGGGTGCTCAGAAGCGGCGCCCAGTCGGCCATGCGGAGGCGGTCGGCGTTGAAGTCCAACACGCCCTCCCGCAGACAGGCGCGCACTGCGGGCAGCGGCACGGAGTCCTGCAGTGCGCACAGGTACTCATAGTGCGAAAAGAAGTCGGCCGCGCTGTCGCGGCGCAGCTTCACCGAGTCGATCATGGCCCGAGCGCCGGCGCGGGGGACGTAGGCTGCGGACACTATGCCCGCACCCCGCCTCGGGGCCCCGGGTCGCTACCCGGCTCCTGGGCGCCCACCGCCGGGCGGCTCCTGCCGCTCACGTGAGCAGGAGGGGCGGATCCGCCAGAAGACTCAGCGCCCTGGGCCCCAGCTAGGTCGCCCCCTAGATGCCGTGTTTCCGCGCTGCCTCCCGCCCCACGGCACCAGCCGTTGGCGCCCGCCTCATCGCTCTCCGCTGCGCGGGACTGCGATTCAAGCGGGCAGGCGGGTGCTCGAATACGTCAGCGCGCTCCCCGTGCGTCAGCACGCAGGCCCCGCCTCCCGTGGGGACAGTGCCGGAGGATCAGAGGCGGGAGCTTCAAGAAGAGGGCGGTGCAAAAGGTAGGTGGTTTAGGGCATTCGGGGATTACAAAAAGCGTTTAGTGATCCAAATGAAAGTGAGATATGGTTGTATCAACGCATTTTACAATGGTCTAAACTCCCGGTAAGTGTCTGTGCTTGCACCACCCAAGAGAGGGAGTACACTCCCGTGAGGATGCATGTACGGCTGAATGAAAGACACCTGTGGATCATTAAATCGTCACGTGTGTGTTACTTTCTGCAGAGAACTCTTATTTCTCTAGTTTCTGCCTACTTGACGCAGTTGTTGGCAAATGGTGACGTGTTCCATGCATTAAGAACATTATCGTAATTACTAATAATCATTTTGTTTCGGACTGATAATGATGTCTATGTCTGGTAACTAGCACTTTGTGTGTCCTCAGAGTCGAACACAACTGAAGCGACTTAGCAGCAGCAGTTTAGTTCAGTTCAGCTGTTCAGTCGCTCAGCCCTGTCCGACTCTTTGCGACCCAATGGACTGCAGCATGCCGGGCTTCCCTGTCCATCACCAACTCCCTGAGCTTGCTCAGCTCAAACTCATATGCATCCAGTAGGTGATGCCTCCCAGCCATCTCATCCTCTGTCGTCCCTTTCTCCTGCCTTCAATTTTCCCCAGCATCAGGATCTTTTCCAATAAGAGTTCTTCGCATCAGGTGGCCAAAATATTGGAGCTTCAGCATCAGTCCTTCCAATGAGTATTCAGGACTGATTTCCTTTAGGATTGACTGGTTTGACTTCCTTGCAGTCCAAAGGACTCTCAGGAGTCTTCTCCGACACCACAGTTCAAAAGCATCAATTCTTTGGTCCTCAGCATTCTTTATGGTCTAATTCTCACATCCATAGATGACTACTGGAAAATAAAAGTTTTTTATTTTTAAAATAAAATAACTTTAAGTAGATGGACCTTCATTGGTATAGTTCTGTCTCCTAGACATAGTTTTAAGCACTGTTTTAGTATGAAACCATCCAATCTGATTATCCACTTTGCAAAAGAAACTGAGGTACAGGAAGTTAAGTAAATTAAGAGGAAGAATTCAGACAGTTGGTGTTAGATTAACTATGCAAGGAGGCCAGTAGACTGAGGTGGCTCCAGTGGACTAATGTGGCCATTAGACTGATGTGGCCACCTACAAAAACCAAAACCTAAGCCTATAAATGTCTCGGTTACAAAAACCAGTAAAGACAACCAGTCACAAAATCACCAACTAGGCTATATAACGGTCCCAGATCAATAATTACTTTGCTTCTACCCTTCTACAATAAAAATCTCTGCAGCTTCTGTCGATGCAGTGCACCTAACCACTTCCAATTTGGTGCTGCCTGAATTGAATCTCTTTTCACTCAAGTAAACTTGTAAAATTGTAAATATGCCTCAGTTTATCTTTTAACATTGAGTTTAGACATTGGATTTGTATCCAGTTTCTAGAACAGTGGTAGTCCTCTGATCAGGCCTTGCCATTATGTTTACAGCATTCCTTCTCTACCCACTGCATTCTGGATACCTCTGCCTACTACTAGCATGGGCATACATGCTGCTGCTGCTGCTAAGTCACTTCAATTGTGTCCGACTCTGTGCGACCCCATAGACGGCAGCCCACCAGGCTCTCCCGTCCCTGGGATTCTCCAGGCAAGAACACTGGAGTGGGTTGCCATTGCCTTCTCCAATGCATGAAAGTGAAAAGTGAAAGTGAAGTCAGTCGTGTCTGACTCTTCGAGACCCCATGGACTGGAGCGTACTAGGCTCCTCTGTCCATGGGATTTTCCAGGCAAGAGTACTGGAGTGGAGTGCCATTGCCTTCTCCGTGGGCGCATATGCTACATTAAAATTTCCTAGATGTGGTCGGTAATGACTTTTACCTACAACATGCTCAAAATATAATATAGCCAAACACTACCTCTATCTTTCAACCATCTTGTGAAATGAAATATTACCATTTCTGTTGGAGACTTTCCCAATCACAACCATTCCCCAGCTAACCTTGGGTAACCACTCTTTGGAACTTGGTATTCATCACTGCAGTGGATGTCTTTATATGTATGTTACATTTGTAACTATTCTTTAACAGCATATAATATTCTACTATGTTTTCTTTTGCTACTTGCTTTGTTTAGTGTTATCTTTCCTAGATTCATCCATGCTGACATATGAAGGTGTAGTTCATGTATTTCCCTTGATGTATAGAAGTCCCATGTAGGAAAATGCCATAATTTATTTGTATAATTTCCTGTTGATGGTAATTTAAATTGTTTCCAATTTTCAGTATAATTTCTTTATTGCGGCATCCTTTTTTTTTTAAATTCTCCAACATCATCTAATGTAGTTGTCTCCTATCTTCTTAAAGCTCCCTCTTCTGTGTTTTCCATCAAGCCATTGATTTTTTTTTTATCCCTCTCTAATTCCTTCTTCTCAGTCTCACTCTCAGGTGTCTCTTGCTTACCCATTTTAAATGTTGGCCCATTTTAAATGTTGGTATTCTTCAGATTCCTATCCTCAGTGTGCACCCCTTTTGACATTTCAGTTTCTCTGGGTGATCTTATCTTCTGCTCAGGCTTAACTTCCCCCTCCAGGGTGATGCCTTCTAACAAAGATCTCTCTCTCCAGTTCCTCCTGGAACTTCAGACTGCTTCCAGGAAAGCCATACATTTCTCCTTGTCCTCAGCAATCAAGTCTGTATTCCTTAGCTGGACATATGAGCTCCATCATGATTTGACTACCTCTGTTGTCTTATTTCTTGCTCCATTCCTTCCTGAATGTCTTCTCTAGACGTCTGGAACAGCTTGAAATTTCTGATGTTCTGTCATTTCTATCTGAGCCTTTACAGATGCTGCTTCTTTACTAAGACCCTCCACGTCAGCTTGCTCTTGAGTGAGCTGATGTCCACTGGTTTCCCGGCCTCAGGTTGGGAACCAGCTTCCCTGGGAGGCCTTCTTTCCCTAATCCTCCTCTCTCTTCTGTTTTTTTGGTGCCTCACTACTCTACTCCCTGACATTCCCGTGTCAAAATACTTCATATCTCCAGTGGCAAGCATCTTTTTATCTGTTAATCATTTATTTATAAATTTATTATTTAATTGTTTATACAGAAATCTATTTATAACTGCCAAATAACATGTGGGATCTTAGTTCCCAGAACAGAGATTGAACCCATGCCCCCTGCAGTGGAAGCACAGAATTTTAACCTTTGAATTGTCAGGGAATTCCCAGCATCTTTTTAGATGGTTTTCCTTCCATGAACAGTAAGCCCTTTGAAGGCAGGGACCATGTCTCATTCATCCTTGTATTCCCTATGCCTGGCATGGTGTTGGTACAGACGAAGTGCTGATTAATGATTACTGGAACATTTCCATCCCTTCTCCATACAAGTCATTACTGCAGATGCAGATCAGGCAAGCTTTCATCATATTAGTTGGTCATTTAATGTATTAATTTAAACTTTATTTTCCTCGAGCTTACTATGTCTTATCTGGCAGGATTTCTTTCAAAGTTTGTCTGATATTCTCTCCCCGTGTGCTTAGTTGCTCGGTCCTGTCTGACTCCTCGCAACCCAGGGACTGTAGCCCACCAGGGTCCTCTGTCCATGAGGATTCTCCAAGCAAGTGTACTAGAGAGGGTTGCTATGCCCACCAGAGGATCTTCCCCACCCAGGGATCGAACCCAGGTCTCTTGCATTGCAGGCAGATTCTTTACCATCTGAGCTACCAGGGAGGCCCAGGAATACTGGAGTACCCTAGCCCTTTTCCAGGGGATCTTCCAGACCCAGGAATTGAACCGGGGTCTCCTGCATTGCAGGTGGATTCTTTACCAGCTGAGATACCAAGGAAGCCCATTCTCTCCCCTACTTATATTTAATTATGGCTTAGTAGTAGTGTTGGTTCTTCTTTCAGCATCTGATGTTTTCTATCCACATATTTCTAGGAACATGGTGAGCAAAATCTGCCTTCCCACAGCACCTCTGGGATCCTCTGACAATTTAGGTCCATGTCTGGCTCAGACAAAATGCCTTGGCTTCTCTGTAGGGACCTGAGCTGGGGGGGACAGGCCTGCTGAGTGGTACAAGAAATGGCTGTCCTCCTTCAGGGGTCTGCTGAGTGTAAGTTTGATTTACAGTTTAGAATACAGTTTATCATTTTGCCTCTTATTAGTCCCTGTACTCGACCCTGGTCCATTATGCCAACATTGTACCCACACTGCCAAGCTGTTTCTCTTCCCATGAAACCTTGGTGCTGATACTTTCTATTCATCTGTAACATTCATCTTCACACCTGCATTCACAGCATCGAGTTTTTTTTGGATCTGGTCACAGAGCTATGTCAATAACATAGGCTGTCTTATTTTTGACAGCCTATGTTATTGGTCTTATGTGGTTCCCATTTCTTTCTTCCCCTCCCTTACTTATGATTGTTCACAATGACACTTCCAAATCTCTACTCTTGTCCTGTCCTGTTAGACTATTCGATGTCCCTGCTCTCTCATCTGAAGAGAATACCTCTTATTTCACCAGGAAAAGTGAGATTTCACATACCAACTTCCTCCTCTTCTGTTAACCCTGGCTGCCTTCCAGTTCATTCTCTGTATTGCAGCCACTAACCTCCCCTCTTAAAATTCTTCTGTGACTTCCCATTGTTCTTAGGATAAAGACAAATCTCCTCACAGTGGTCAAAAATGTGGAGTCACTGACTGGCTCCTAGTTGAGAACTGTTGCCATTCTCTAAAATAAGGAGCTTGCTTCAGAATGTAAATCATATGGCCACGAGGTATACTGTTTAGTTCAATAGGCGGGGCTTTCTTGATGAAAGAAGCAGTATGTTGAGTTGCATTCTAGAGTAAGCTTCCCTTTGTGCACTGGCATTCTTGGTGCACTAGTCTGCAGAGCAGGATGTCTGCTGGACATGATGGAGCGTGGTCTCTACAGCCTCATCTTGCTCTTGTGCCTCATTCCCTTTCATTCTCAATCGTCCAGCCCACAGTGGCCTCCTTTCAATCCCGCATGCTTACAGCAGCACATTGCCCCTGCTGTCCCCTCTGCATGGACTGTCCTTCTGTTTGCACCTGATTAATTCTTCCTCATCCTCCTTATCTCTTCTTTTTCATGCATCACTTCATCAAGAAAGCATCCCCTGACATACTTACCTCATCAGATCTCCATATCATAAGCTCGCATAATACCTCTAGTTTATAGCCTTCATCATATTTCACATCCGTTTTTAGACAGGTGTTACCTTATAGTCCATAAGGAAGAGATCATGTCTATTTTGCTTACTCCTACATCCCCAGTGACTGGCTCAGCCACTGACAACAGTTGTTAAATGGATAAATGAATGTATCAATGACTAAGCCCTGAAGTTTTTTTAACATCTCTCATACTTCTCCCTTGCATTTGTGTTGCCATTACGCTAGTTTGCTGATTATTATTTTATACCTGAATTATAGTGGTTGCTTCAGATCGTCCCACCTTCTTGCCTATATCCTTTATTACACCTCTCAAGGTGCTTTGATTATGCAGTTGCCCTGTTCCAAACTATCCATGACACCCATTACCAACCAATACAGCCATACTCTTAAAACTGACATTCAAGACCCTCTGTAATTTGATTTTATTTCACTTTCTTGATTTTTTTAAATAAATGGGTCTAATTGTCTCTGCATGTTTGCTCCCTTCCTGATCTACTTATTATATCAGATCAGATCAGATCAGTCGCTCAGTCGTGTCCGACTCTTTGCGACCCCATGAACCGCAGCACGCCAGGCCTCCCTGTCCATCACCAGCTCCCGGAGGTCACTCAGACTCACACCCATCAAGTCAGTGATGCCATCCAGCCATCTCATCCTCTGTCAGATATATATATACACACACACACACACACACACATATATATATATATATATATTTTAGTCAGTGTATTTTGCACCTCCTTCTCTGGGAAAACTTCACTGAGAATCCAAGCGTGCTATGGATCCCTTCTTTCCTCTCAACTGTAAATAGTTAAACAGAATATGTGTGGAACTGCTGTAAGTCATCTATATCTTATCTCCCCCTCTGGTGTCTAACCCCCCTGAGAACCAGGGTACATCTCTGTGTTCTGTGCAGTTATGATTATAACAGTGTTATAATCAATAAATATTTGGTGAATGAGTGAATGAGTCACCATAAGAAGAGTATTCTTTCATTCTTTCACTTTTTCCACTTTCAAGTTTATATAGTCCATTGCCTTAGACAAAGGTTGCTTTGTGGCTGCACAGTATCCAAGTTCACAGGGTCTTGTAAATAGCTGTTAAGAGCATTTCTCTACCATTCTATAACAGCTTGTTCTCCCTCTCAAGTGGAGCGAGGAGGATTCACCATTTATTAAGTACCTTTGTTCACTTGCCATTTAGAGGCACCATGACATCAGTGCTCTTACACTCAGTGAAATGCCTGTTTTGTTCATAATTTTACCTTGTGAATAATACCTATCCACAAAGATGTTTCTTTACAATTTTCCAACCTTTTAGATTCATGAAAAGCATTTTAACTATCTACAAGCAGAAAATGAATAGAAAGACTTTGCATTACATTTAATAAAACCTTAGGGAAACGTCTTCATGGTACATTACTAAACTTGTTTTGGGAAACTTTAACTGTGTAAAATGTGTTGGAGAGGTACCAAGAAGTCTCAAAATTTGAGTACACAATTACATGTAAGCATGGTGGCAGCCATCTACATAACCATGGTTTGGAGAATGTTGTATTGGTCAGCTCTTGCTATGATAATGCTTTAGAATGAATCATCCCAAAACTCAGTTGCACAAACAAAGATTTATTTTTCTTAGACCTGTGAGCTCTAGCTGCACTGTCTCTCTTTTAGACCTCTAAGTGGATGTTTTTGCTCCATGCTTTGTGTAGTTTTGAGGTCTTTCCCACATATCTTACTGTGGAGCCCAACTGTAGGGCTGCAGCTCCTAGGCATGGTCTTCTCACAGAGTTCACTGAAACACAAGAGGTGAGCCCAACCACACAGTCCCATTTAAGGCTTCGGCTAGCATCATGTCTACTAATACTCCATTGGCCAAAACATGTCACATATCTTAAGTTGAATTTAGAATGTGTGTATATATTTAAATTTGGGTGATCTCACAGAAGATTGCAATTTGGACAATGTTGCCTTAGCATTTTTATTGGCATTTGCAAACTTGATAAATGTCGTGTAAACTTTTTTACCTTTGAGAACTTTTTGAAACTGTGGGACAGTTTCTATGGGAAAAGAGGAAAGTATTTCAGCCAATAAAAGAAAAATAAATGATTGAATTTGAATATCATAATTTTGCAAACTCTAACAAGTTAACAGATCTAGTCACTAAGTATCAGTGGTTGCTAACATCACAGAAAGAAAAGAGCTAGATGTTGTCTGCTTCCTGATGAAGTAATACATCACTATAGTCTTTCCAAAAGGATTGATCAGTTTCCTATTTTATAGGAAATACAGAGAACAGAGAAACGTGTTGAACTTCACCATGGACATGTATTCAGGAAAACTTGAATTGTAGGAAACGCTACATGTCAAATGCCTTGCGTTCTTTAGCAGATAAATTGAAGGGCAATAACAGAATGAAAAAGTGACCTGTAGATTAAAAGAGAAAAAAAATCATTATTTAAAACTAGGCAAAAGTAAACCATGCTGTCTAGGGAAGTAAAGTTGGGTGATACACTTATAAAGAAGTTTAAGGAAAAGCTAATTATAAAAGTTAGGAAAATGATTATATTTTGGAAGAAAGGAGTTATAATTGGATCAGGACATATGGAGGGGCTTTAGGCAAAGTTCTGTTTCTTCTCCTGGGTGTCAATTACAAGGGAATTTGTCTTGGAAAATCATTAAGCTATAAATTTGTCTACATGGTTCCTTTAATCTATGTTTTATTTTATAGTAAAAGTATTTTGTTTTTATTTTTAAATCAAACACCTAGGGATAAGTATACTGGAAAGTGCAAAAATTCTGCACAGAAAACTGAGAAACTTTATTGGGAGAAATTAAATCAGATGTAAATAAATGGACAAATATATCATGGTCATTGATTGCAAGACTCAGCATTGTAAATCAATAATCTCCACACTTACTGCAGATTTGATGCAAGAGGAAAATCAGTGATCTCCACACATTTTACAAATTGAGTGCAACAGGAGTCAGAATCCCTGTGTGAATGTGTGTGTGTGTGCATATGTGTGTGTGAATGTGTGAATAAATTCAAACTGAATCTAAATTGGAGATTCTTAGGACCAAGCAATAGTAAGACATGAAAAACAAGAACAAAGTTGGAGGACTCACACTATCAGACAACAAGACTCATTAAAGCTATGATAATTATAACAATGTGGTGTTGACACAGAATTGAAATAGAGCAATGGAACAGAAAGATTTGAACTTAGACTCATATATGGTCATATATTGGTCATATATGACAAAGGTGACAGTACAGTGTTTTTCAATAAATGGATTTTTTCTATCAAAGAATGACATCTTTTCAATATCTGTTTCTAACAAGAACTTGATTCCAGTTTGTATAAGAACCCAATAAGTAAAAGGCCACTTGACAGAAAAATGGGAAATGCTTGAACAGGCACATCACAAAGGAGAATATCCAAAATAATCAAAAAACATGAGAAGATGCTCATCCTAATGAGGGAAGTGAAAGTAATTAAATTAAAGCGAACAATAATTAATCAGGAAAATGCAATTAAAACCACGATGTGATACCACTATGTGTATCACCACATCAGTATAGCTTAGATGAGAAAGAGAGTTGATGAAGTGGAGCAACTGGAACTCCATGCACTGCTAGCAGAGCAGTAAATTGGTATCAGCACTTTATGCTGGCCATACTGTGGGAAGCTGAATGGATGCCTAGCCTGTGTCTTGGCAATTGCACTCCTAGGGTATCCTCAGCGGATCTATGTACATATATGTCCCAAGAGACACACAGAAGACTGTTCAAAGAAGCACTATTCATATAGTCCCAAACTAGAAATAACCCAAATATGGGCTACAAAGGGAATAAATTGTGGTAACTTCAATACTACAGTAAGCAGTGAAAGTGAATGAACTCTTGCTATATGCAAAAATATGGCTGACTCTCACAAATTTAATGTCGACTGAAAAAAGCCACATGCAAATGAGTACATATCATATATTGCTTCAAAACAAATTACCACAAAATTTAGCAGCTTAAAGCAACACACATTTATGATCTCAGTTTCTGTTGGTTTCAGGAACCCAGGTGTGGCTTACCTGGGTACCTCAGCCTCGTGGCTGTAATTGAGGTGTCAGTTGGGACTGTGGTCTTCTGTTTGTTATCTTCATACACACCTGAGTGGTAGAACAGTCAGACAGGATTTCTGTACTGAGGGTGCTAGTGTCCCAAATGGAGAGTGGGGAACTGTCTCAGAGAGATGCCCAACTCCTCTTCCCAACTCTTGTCTGTATGGGAACATGTAAAAAAAGGTAAAGCTCAGTGGCTGCATAAGGCAGGAAGAGGATGAACTGGTACTAGGGGACACTTTGTAGTGCTCTGTGTCCACTCCCTGGGCTCACAGGTAGTATAACCCAGGGGCCATCATCCATTTCTTCAGAGTTGTACAGAGAGTAGGAAGAATTCTTCCTTAGCAGGTGTCACTGACATTAAACACAAGGGGAATGGGACTTCCTGGACCTGGGCTTATTCACCACCAAGGCTCACACTGACTTCTCATGTCACGGCAGCCAAAATGCATGAATTGGCTGCATCTTGTCAGTAAAGAGGACACAACATCCTCAGAGCCCAGCTTCTTGGATCACAAAATTCTTTAAATTAGGTACAAATGGATAAACATGCTAGATTGTCACTAGTTTTTATGTCAAACCATATACAAAAGTCCATTCAAAGCTCTTTTTGTAAGAGTGAAAAAAAATGAAAGTGTTTGCAGCTCTTACTGCCTTTGAGGGAATATATATATGTATATAGGATAAATCTTCATTTTTGAAACTAACCCCAGCACACAATGTAGTAAGAACTGAATTCTAATCTCAATATCTTTGCAACATCAAGTCAAGAATATAGTAAAAACTTTAGGTAGTCCAGAATATAGAGTTCAGCAAAGCAGCTGCCCAAAGATGGTCAAGTCTTATGGAGTTTTCTTCTTGCCAGCAAATTGTATTTCCCCAAAATGAAGATAGCAGTATTTCAAATTCCACAGTCTCTTCCAGAGTTTTGCTAGTCTCCATTAAAATTTGTAGTTTGTTTACCTTTCCCTTAAAGTTGGATGGGACTTTGTGGCTGTCTCAATGCATAGAATGCAGCAGATGTGATTGTATTACTTTCTTAGGGCTGCCATAACAAAGTACCTAGATGGTTTAAACAACAGAAATTTATTCTCTTACGGGCTGGAAGTCTGAAATAAAGATGTCAGCAAGACTGAGTTTTTTTGGAGAGCTCTGAGGGAAAATCTGGGCTTCCCTGATGGCTCAGATGATAAAGAATCTGCCTGCAGTTCAGGAGACCTGGGTTCAATCCCTGGGTTGGGAAGATCCCCTGGAGAAAGAAATGGCTGTCCCGTCTAGTAGTCTTGCCTGGGAAATCCCATGGACAGAGGAATCTGATGGGCTACAGTTCACGCGATTGCAAAGAGTCAGACATGACTGAGAGACTAACACAAGGGAAAATCTGTCCATGCCTCTTAGCTTCTAATGTTTGCCAGAGATCCTTGGCATTCTTTAGTTGGTAGATGCATAATTTCATTCTCTGCTCTTATTACATAAAGCATTCTTCCTTATGTGTCCCATCTCCAAATTCCCCTCTTCTTCTAAGGGTGCAAGTCACTGGATTAGAGCCTAACCTAATATGAGCTCATTTTAATCTTATTGCCTCTGCAAAGACCCAGTTTCCCAGTAACGTCACATTCACAGGTACTGCGGGTTAGAACTTGAACATGTCTTTTGAAGGGACACAGTTCGATGCACAACAGTGAGCTTAAGTGATTTCTAAAGTTGTCATAAGAGGCAATCCAACTTCTATCTGAAACTTTCTTTAAGAATGCTCACCTTTGGAACCCAGCTACCATTTTGTGAGGAAGCCCTTGGACACATGAGGTCACATATAGGAAATCTGACTGGCAGCCACAGCTAAAGTTCCAGCCCACAGCTAGTATTAATCACCAGTCATGTAAGTGAAAAGGCCCTCAATGACTTCAGTGCCAGTCTTTGAGCTATACCAGTTGGTGCCAAGATGAGCTGTCTCCATTGATCTCTGTCCAAATTGCAGATTCATGAGCAGAAGAAATATGATTGGCCTTGTAATCCACCAGGTTTTAGGTAGTTGCTTTAGGATAGCATTTGATTACTGGACCACTACTCAGTGTCCAGTACCCTACCTGAGACAGCTGGAGTCTTCTCTGGAGACTTCTCTGGTAGGATAGATGGCCTTGAGATCTGGCTGTGGGTTTCTCTGGAGTTCAACTATCCTTCTTTTAGGACACAACCTGAATTAGATTGACTAGGTATGTAAGCATTACCTGCTTCAGCCTGGCTTAAGTAGAGATGTAGTCAAGTATTTCAAGTGTTTACTGCCTTGCTAGTAAGGATCTCTCATCCTCTGGAGTTCCAGCCAATGCCATTGAAATGTGGTTCTTTTTTTAAAAAAAATTATTTATTTTAATTGAAGGATGATTACAATATTGTGATGGTTTTTGCCATACATCACCAAATTTGCCACAGGTCTACATGTGTTCCCCCCCCATCCTGAATCCCCACATCCCACCTCCCTCCTCACCCTATCCCTCTGTATTGTCCCAGAGCACCAGCTTTGGGAGCCCTACTTCATAAAGTGAATTTGCACTGGCCATCTGTTTTACATATGGTAATATACATGTTTCAATGTTATTCTCTCAAATCATCCCATCCTCACCTGAAGTGTGGTTTCTGACACTTGATAGGTGTGTGATCTCAGCCAAATTACTTATGCCCTCCAAGCTTTAGTTTTTTCACCTGTAAAATGGACATAATGATACTCTTCTCTCCTTTATGTGTTTGTAGTTCTATATATGACCCATTATAAGTTTGCCATAAGAAAGAGGTGACTGCTTTGATTGAAAATTCAAAATTTTTTTCTATATGAAATAATCTCATTGATGGAGGTTATACAAATTTATAAAACATATCCATACTTAGTAACTAACTGTAAGACTACACACTACCTTGGAATCATGATTCTTCAGCATCAAATAAAGGCCAGTAAATATTTCTTATAGCAATATAATCTTTGTTGCTACAGGTCTGCTGCTGCTGCTAAGACACGTCATCAGTTATGTCCGACTCTGTGCGACCCCATAGACGGTACCCAACAGGCTCCTCTGTCCCTGGGATTCTCCAGGCAAGGATACTAGAGTGGGTTGCCATTTCCTTCTCCAGTGCATGAAAGTGAAAAATGAAAGTGAAGTCGTTCAGTCATGTCCGACTCTTACCGACCCCATGGACTGCAACCTACCATGTTCCTCCATCCATGAGATTCTCCAGGCAAGAGTACTGGAGTGGGTTGCCATTGCCTTCTCCTGCTACAGGTCACAAGAACATATTTATTAAAAAATTGATTGTGCTAACCCAGGAGTTACTGTTTGTCAAAAAAAAAAAAAAGCCCACATCAAATGCTTGGGAAATTCTAACTAGTTTCTCCTCTCTGATGGCAAGATTTGTTTCCTATATTAGAAACACACATGGCAGGAGACTTAGTGAATTTTGTAGGCATAAGTTTGGAGACTGCAGGATTAGCTAGATTTGGGAGAAACATTTTCTTAATCCTGGAATTTAAAGTGGGAGCCAAACTTAATGCTTAATGCTTAAAGCTTAATGCAAAAACAATAATGCTGTTTTTGTATATAAGATTCTATGTATTAATTGCTGATCATTTTTATTCAGCCTTTTGTATACATCAGAAACTTGGACATTTATTCATTGCAAAATAAATGTGAATTTCATACACATAGCTTTTGGCAGGAAGAAGTTTCTTTCAATGTAGTTTATTTAGTTTTGCTTATTTTTTCCTCATACTAGTGCTTACTAAAGGGAATCTATTATTTATATTACTGTCTTAAAAAAAAAAAAAAGATCTTTTCCACTTGCTTTTCACAAACCTAGGTTCTGCTGGTTAATGACTTTTTTCCCTTGCTTTCCGTGGAAAGCATCAGATCAGATCAGATCAGTTGCTCAGTCATGTCTGACTCTTTGTGACCCCATGAATCACAGCACGCCAGGACTCCCTGTCCATCACCAACTTCCGGAGTTCACTCAGACTCACGTCCATTGAGTCAGTGATGCCATCCAGCCATCTCATCCTCTGTCGTCCCCTTCTCCTCTTGCCCTCAGTCCCTCCCAGCATCAGTCTTTTCCAATGAGTCAACTCTTCGCATGAGGTGGCCAAAGTACTGGAGTTTCAGCTTAAGCATTATTCCTTCCAAAGAACACCCAGGGCTGATCTCCTTCAGAATGGACTGGTTGGATCTCCTTGCAGTTCAAGGGACTCTCAAGAATCTTCTCCAACACCACAGTTCAAAAGCATCAATTCTTCGGTGCTCAGCCTTCTTCACAGTCCAACTCTCACATCCATACATGACCACTGGAAAAACCATAGCCTTGATTAGACGAACCTTTGTTGGCAAAGTAATGTCTCTGCTTTTGAATATGCTATCTAGATTGGTCATAACTTTCCTTCCAAGGAGTAAGCGTCTTTTAATTTCATGGCTGCAGTCACCATCTGTAGTGATTTTGGAGCCCAGAAAAATAAAGTCTGAGACTGTTTCCACTGTTTCCCCATCTATTTCCCATGAAGTGATGGGACCGGATGCCATGATCTTACAGACCCTAAATGCTAAGTGGAAAGCAACTAAAAGCCAAACTCTCAACTCCGTGCACTTGAAAATGTGTAGCTGGAATGTATCCTTGGTCTGGAGCCTTGATTCTGTTGCTAGGTGGCAATGTTCCCTCAGCAAAAGGATGGTTATTAGTATTTGCAGGTCCTTTTCTGAAACAGAAAGGAAAACACTGCCTTACTGCCTTTTCATTAGCAACTTTTCAACCAGACTTCCTGGTTTTGGCCCACAAAGAAGCATCAGTACTGTCTGAAACTGCCAGGCTGAAATGATCAAAACAAATTTCTTCCTGCTAGCCACTGTACATTGCAAAACTGGGCAGCCTATGGTATAAAGCTCATGGTTGCTTCTAATAACTATAAAAATCCACTTTAGGCGGGGACCAGAGTTACCCAGGCCATCATAAACAGGTGATACAATCTTGTTTGTCCAGTCATTGGTGGTATAGTATTAAGTTCACAGAAGAGCTCTAGCATTGAAGTCACAAAACATCTGTGTATGGTGTAGCTACAAATTACTGGAGGTTCTGTTTTAAAAAGGAGTTTTTTTCACTTCAGTATCAGACAGGATTGACAGATTCAGTAAATTAAAATATATGCCAAAATTTTAATTTCAGATGAAATTAATTTTTTAAAATTAGCTTTATTGAGATATAATTTACACACATAAAATTTCCCCTTTTAGGTATATACATCTATGAATTTTTACAAATGTATACATAATGTAACTACTACCATACTCAAGATACAGAATATTTTCATCACCCCCCAAATTCCTCCATTTCCCTTTTTAATCAATCCCTCACTCACCCTCTGTCCCTGAGAAACATTGATCAGATTTTCATCATTATAAGCTTACCTCTTCCCCTATGTCATGTAAGTAGAATCATATATTTGTGTTTGGCTTTTTTCATTTAGCATAATACTTTTAAGATTTATCCTTGTGGTTGTAGGTAACAGTAACTGCATTTTTTCTTTAGTATAACCCATGGAATAATTGAAACTTACTTTTAATTTTTAAAAATGTATCTTATTTATCTGAACATTTCTAAATCAGTGGGCCTGGAGTAGAACTTAAAACTGCATTTTAACAAAAACCCATGGTATTTCTCATGCAGGTGATTTTTACATCACACCTTCAAACACCAAGAATCTGAAGCAGTTGTGAGTCTCCTTGAAAATCTGCTTAACTCATTGAATATCTCTTACCAGAAAAACATTCACAGAAACTCAGTACTTCCACTCAGTTGCTGGAGATTGTAAGACTGACCAAAGTTCATAAACTCCAGGTTACAACCTGTAATGTTGTCACGTGCTTGACTGAAAAACTCAAGTTATATGAAAAAAGCAAGTTATTTCAGATTCTCCCACTCTCTTTGCTCATCGCCTTTCCCCGTACTTCTCAGAGCAAGGAATTTTTTTTTGTCTTTCTGTAAGATTTTAACAGAACACAGCCATTCGCATTCCATAGCACGACCCCGTTGGTATGCACCAGTTACCCCACAGGCCATTCCCTCACCTCCCGATAACCAGGCAACGATTACCACATGACTATTAATAGTCCTGCTCAGCTATTGGCTAGCCCTGCAGTGGGCCCTCCTCCAAGCGACCAACTGCCAATGAGCGACCTTTAGTCGGTCATTCAGCCAACAGTTGGTAGAGTGGTGGTCATTAGGCGGGCAGTGGAGTAAGATAAGGTCCTGGCCTTCTCCCTGGGATGAGTTGGGGGCCCAAGGGAACAGGCTAGGTGCTATGTCTTGCAGGGCTCCAGGATCCTCACCAAGGTCATACACTGGCCTTGGCCCAAGCCTTAAAGCAGCAATGAACCTCTCTCCCATCCCCTCCTCTGCAACCAATCGCAGAGGCAGTCTGCCTGAGTGGTTAATCTGTGTGTAACAGAGCGCAGTGAGTTCGCTCTTAGGCTCTTAACACAGCAGCCAGTGTCATGCATCATTACGCCCTGTTACCAGGCAATTGGTCCTGCTCAGTCATTGGTTGGTGCCTTAGTGGGCCCTGCCCACTGGCAACCAACTGTCAATGAGCCACCCATTAGCCGCCCACAAGCAACCAACTGTTAAGAAAGGACAGTTAGTGAGGGGATTGAGACAACAATTAAGTGGTGGTTGTAAGGTGGAGCGTGAGGTTAAGAGGCAGATCCCGGCCTTCTCTTCAAGGACCACCAGCTCACCTGGCCCTAGGCCAGTGGGTGAGCTGAGGTGCCCAGAGAACAGGCTTGGAGCTGTGTCCTGCAAGGCTTTAGAGCCCTCACCAAGGCCACCCACTAGCCTTGGGCTGGGCCTTGAGGCAGTGGTGAACCTCTCCTCCATCTTGGTCTCTGCAACCTAATAGCAGTGGCATCTGCCTGGTCCCATAATCTGTGGGACCTGGTCTTCCCCTCTTTGGGTGGCCTGGGGACCACTGAAGGCCAGTTGGGTTGGGTGCCTGGCTCCCTCAGTGATGACAGCTAGCAGAATCTGGCCAACTGGCCCTGAGGGAGCTCAGGGAGGGAGCTCCCTGATCCTCTTAAATCAGGATCGGGACCTTAGAAGGTGAAAGGTTTGTGCCTTGGGACCTCACCCTTCCTTGTCAGAACAGAGAATAATGTTTGTTTGGTAGAGATTTACAGAAATGTCATTACCTGACCATGACCTGACCTCAAGAACAAAGAATCTGACACCAAGAAGTTTGCAACAACTAACCACACCCCTCCCTCACCTTTCCTATAGAAGGGCTTTGCTGAAAGCTTTTGGGGAGTTTGGGGTTTTTTAAGGCATGAGTCACCCATCTCCTTGTGGGACTTGTAATAAACCTTTCTCTGTTCCAAACCCAGATGTTTTGGTATTGTTTGGCATCATTGTGCATCAGGTACACAGATCTGCATTTAAGTAACAATATGAAGCCTTGCAACTCTATTCCTATTTGAATGTTATTAAATCAAAAATGGATCAATCACTTACATATCATAAAAGCCATACACAGTTATGACAGAAATCTAAAATTGCAAAGAAACTTAAAAAATTAAAGAGCAATGAGTAGTCATATCATCCAAAGAGATACTGAGATAATCATTTTATTTTTTTTCTCGTTGTGATAATAATAATGCTTGGGTCCTATTCCACATATTCAGATTTACTTGATAGGGGTATGTTCTGGACACAACATTTTTCTTACTTTTTAAAAAAATTGAAGTATAGTTGATTTACAATGTTAGTTTCAGGTATATATTGTGATTCAATGTTGCTTATTAATTTTTATACATAGTTGTTTGTATCTCTTAATCCCCTATAACTATCTTGCTCCTTCCCTTTCCCTCTTTCTGCTCTTGTTAGTTCTCTATGTCTCTGAATTTATTTCTGTTTTGCTTTACTCATTCGTTTTATTCTTTAGATTTCACATGTAAGTGATAACAGATAGCATTTGTCTTTCTCTTTCTGACTTGTTTCATTTAATAGGCTCTGCATCCATCCACATTATTGCAGATGGCAGAAGTTCATTCTTTTTATAGCTGAATAATATTTCATTATACATATATATATGTATACACACACACACACACACACGTACCACATCTTCTTTATCTATTCACCTGTTGATGGCCAGTTAGGTTGCTTTCATATACTGGATAATGTAAATTATGCTGCTGTGAACATTGGGGTACATGTCTCTTTTCAAATTAGTGTTTTGTGTTTTTTCAGATACATACCTGCGGGGGACTGACCTGATAAGGGGGCTGCCTCGCTATGTGATTTCAGCTTGAGGCCCCCCTGTAGCTCTCTGTCCCGCCTTCCTCAAGAATGTTTTTTACAACCTTAAGACTCCAGCGAGTCTGGCTTGTGGCTACACTTCAAGGAGCAAGAAACCTTTTGTATTGCTAATGTAAAACCAGGCCTAGAGATAAGCAAGAGTCTTGTATGTCGAATGTCACGTACTACATGGTATAAATGTGAGCTTCAATAAAGACTGGGATCGGTCCAGTGTTGTCCGATCCTCTCAACCCCATCTTGCTTTCATTCTTTTCTTCTAAGCTCCTCGACAGCAGGGTTCCTGGGGGTTTCGCCTTACAAGCGCTGGCCGCGGCACATACCCAGGAGTATGGCATGTATTATTGTGGGATCGTATGGTAGTTCTATTTTTAGTTTTTTTAGGAACCTCCATACTGTTTCCAAGGACTCAGCATGTTTCAAAGACTCCACAGGTGATCATAACAGGCAGTCGAGTTTGAAAGCCATTGTTCCAAGCACCTGCCATTGACCTGTTCTCTGTACTCTTTCTATATTCTAGATTAACTGTATTTCCACATTCTATATTCTACATTAACTATTTTTATATTCTGGGCCCTGCAGAGTGGGTTGTATAACCTATTGGCAATCAATTGGAATCATAACTGCACATCAACATGAAAGGGAAAATCTAATGACAAGTCCATGCTGGATCTATGTCTACAATTGGCCATTAATGATGAACAAGGGAGCCCTGCTTGAAGAAATAAGATTAGGTCAGAATGGGAGAAAATTATAGCCAGAAATTATTAGGTTTCACCAATAACCCCTGGAGTTGTCTGAATTCTGTGATTAGTGAGAAGTAATCAGGGCTGAAGAAGAAAAGGGGTCATTGATAGCAACACTCCAAGAAGACTTAATAATAGAGTTAAGTTTTGAGCACCAAGGCAGACATAAGGCCCTGGAAATGATACAGGCATGCCCATTGCCTCAACATCCTGTCTCTAGCCAGCAACTATGTCATGGATGGGGGGTATCCTCAAAAGTGTATACTTACCACTCCCCCAACCCCAAACTTCCCAAAGGCTGGCATTGAAGACTCTAGTTTGCTTTCCATGTGGTGCTATTTATCAGAAGTGAACTCACCATGCAAGTCCAGTTACCCAACCCAAGTTGCAAGAGTTTTAAAATTCAGTGGCAATATTTAGGTACAGAACTTTGAAAAATGGGTTGAAAGAGACTCAAGGCTTATTTTATGAGTGGTCTCAAGGAACCTCTTAAGGTTGGTTGTACTGATGCAACTCCAGAATCAGAGCTTCCCTCCATCCTTAGGTTCAGAGACCCTCAAGGGAGTCACTAAAATGGTCTGGGGTCTTCTCAATACTTCTTCTTCTCAAGGGGCCATGCATCAGAAATAGACATGTTAACCCTTATACTGACGGTGGAAGAAATGTGTCAGGGGACTCAGGGTAGAGATTCTGTTGTGCACATCACATTACAGTTGTTGCAGATATCTTGTAATATAATTTACTATAAAATTTTGGTAGTAGATCAGCTGTTAGATACTGTTTTTTTGTTAATAATACAGCACTTACATTACCATAAATGTTGTTTTAATACTTTGACCATTGCATTTCAATATTACTGATATTCTTTGTAATCTTATGTGTTTCATTTTATGTATTTGCAGACACAAGCAGGGTTTCATTTTATATTAATCTGAGTCATGATGCTTGGCACTTCTGTTTTTTTAATTTAGAGGTGTTTTAGAAATTGGGAGGAGAAAACTAGCAGGGGGAAATAGGGAAATTTTATGTTGTTATAGCCTACATTCTTTCATTCTGCACTTTATTTCTTTTGTTCCAAGGATATTCTTTTATCTGATAGTATGACTTACATATGCTTATTTGCTTTCTATAAGAACCCCATTTGAATTACCTTTCCCAGCAAGTAATTATTTGCCTCCCAATGGGAGGCTAGGACGACTCCTGCTGGTTCTATTGCGGAATCAATAATAGGGTACATTAATGAGTCTCAGAATTGCTCCCAGGAGACTGTTTTCCTTTCTGTGCTCTATCCTGTTGATGTGGCCTCTCCTTTTCACAGCATTGGAAATTGTGAGTCAGGTACAGTCTACTTTTTAGCTTATTCTCTGTGTCTCCAGATCACAGGTGGAGATGTGACTTTTAAAAACATCTCCTATTCAAAAATTAATAGTTGGTAAGTCCAGAAGCAGTTTTTGTACCACCTTCCCCACACTGATAATTTAGGAATAAATGTCAAGAATAGAAATGGAAATTGTCCATTCCAGGAGGCCTAATCACAAACATTCTCAGGGCTATTTTTGGGGAGGGCACATGCTGCAGCACTGCTCCTGAGCTCTTTTCTCAGGAGGACACAAGTCAAAATGGCATCTCAGAAGCTTGTTTTATCAGACAGCAACAGTAAAAGACACTTATATTGGCACTAGTGAAAGTTAGTGTTCAAAACAAATAGTGAGATGTGTTTATGTGTTTGTTAACACCTCCCTGTATACTGAAGAAAATTATATTTCATCATATGCTTTTGTGAGTCCCACATAATTCGTTTCTATTTGTCCTTGTATGACACGAGGTCAGCCCTTAACTTATTCAACACCTTTGGTTAACCACTTAGAGACAAAAGGAAGGGTACAGGGGCAGATTAGCACAAAATGCCATGTCGTTAAACAGTTCTTTACCTCATTAGTCCCTTGATCTTTTCTTGGGTCTAGAACCTGAGAGGAAGCTACAAAGATACCCCCTCTACTGTTGACATTACCTGCTAGAAGAGAATTGAATACAATAGCCTGGCAATAGTGTGACAGAGAATGTAGAGAATGCCTTTCTGTTTATTCTTTTTATTTACTTTTTTTTTAATGTGGACCATTTTTTTAAGTCTTTATTGAATTTGTTACAATGTTGCTTCTTTTTTTATGTTTTGGATTTTTGGCTGCCAGGCATGTGCAATCTTAGCTCCCTGATCAGGGATCAAATCCACAGCCCCTGCAATGGAAGATGAAGTCTTAACCACTGAACTGTCAAGGAAGTCCCCATTGCTTATTCTTTAAAATTACAAATCTCCTGCATATATTTTCACCCTCTTTTATAGATATTACATACTATTTATTTCATTTAAATGAAATAAGCTTCAGTGGTTGCAGCACACAGGCTTAGTTACCCAATGTCATGTGGGATCTTTTTGGACCAGGGATCAAACCCATGTCCCCTGCTTTTACAGGTGGGTTCTTAACCACTGGACCACCAGGGGAGTCCCTTTCCTGTATTTCAAATGAAAAGTTTGAAGTCCATCTGATTCTTTCTCTGTTATACTTTTTTATTCTCTCTAGATAATTTAGTATATTCATTTTATACTTGAAATTTTGATAGGTAGGACTTTGGTAAGTATTTTTAAAATTATTTTCTTGATCATCATCTGGTAGACTGAATTTTCTAATCTGAATGCTCAAGCATTTTCCAACACAGTGAACTTCTGTTCTTCATTCAGTTCTTCTCCTGAGGCTGAGATGTTAGAGACCCAGAGAAAGACTTCTGTGACTTTTCTCTTGTTTTCTAATACCTTTCTTCTCTCTTCTTTTGCATGTTATGCAAGATAATGTGATTGATATTCCAGCTCATTGATTTTATCTTCATAGGGTCCATGCTATTGTTCAGCCCTCCATTAAACTTAGTTTTGTATTTTGGTAAAATTCCTAAGGGCTTATTATTCACAGCCAAATTTTTGCTTGAAGAATATCCTACCAAATCTCTCTCAGGTTACCAATTCTATTCTTCTTATGTTCCCTGTATTGACTTGGCATCTGTGAAGATTAGTTCTGTTTGTTGAGTTTAGCTAATTTTTCCTTGAACAACTTTTTTCAACCTATTTTTGAGCTTGAGTGTATTTCAGGGTTCTTCTTATAAATATTTCCCTTTATCTCATATCAGGTTTAGAATCATTCAGTTCTGTTGGGTTTTGCCATAAGTGCATTCCCTCTGTTTTGCTTCTTCCAGAAATCCCTAGGGATTTTTGAATTATGGTGACATATCTTCAGGCCTGCAATACAGTGGCATAGGTCTATGGTTGTATATGGTTCTTGTCATTAATAAAGGCTATGTTTCCCACTTGGTTATTCTTCTTGCATATATATAACTTGAAATCCTACAAGGAGGAAAGATGAGCATCTGGGCAGGATTGTTGGATACTTGGCAGTAATAATAGCATCTCAAACCAGTACTTAATGATACCCAATGTGTGCTCTTGTGGATATCTACAGAAAAGCTGATATTTATGCCAAAGTATCAGAGAGGAAGGGGCTTCCTAGGTGACTCAGTGGTAAAGAATCTGCCTGCCAATACAGGAGATGCGGGTTTGATCCCTGGGTCAGGAAGATCCCCTGGAGAAGGGAATGGCTACCCACTCCAGTATTCTTGCCTGGAAAGTCCCATGGACAGAGGAGCCTGGCAGATAACAATCCATGGAGTCACAAAGAGTTGGGCACAACTTAGTGACTAGAGAGCAGCAGCAGCACCGTGTAGGAAGACTGAGGTCCTTTGTGCACCTGGACCAGCTGGTACCATGACTTAATATGAGAATTAGATTTTAAGAAACAGAGGTACTTTTTGAGTCAGAAAATACTCATCTCAAGACAAACAGAGCTTCAGTCTACAGCTGTTTAGGTACTAGCAGTGGTGTAGTTTGTCATTGTTGTTACCAGAGCTCATGTTTCTCTTCATTGTATTACTCAGCTATGACTGTGGGACAGTATTTTAAACTATAAAAACCATTTGATTTCTAAGGACTAGAGAACACCAATTTGTGAAACATTTGGAATTTTAATTCTTGGTACTTGGCATGGGTAGGTGGCTCTAGAATGGTTGTTCCAAATCTAGTTCCTCTTCATGCTACTTTGAAGAGGATACAAGGAAAAGAAAATCACTGTGGAATTCAGTTTGGGATTCATGTGGTTTGTCCTTAGGTCCTGGAATCCACTACTCTGGCCCCTCACCATCATAGTCTCCACCAGCAAATGGCCTCACACTGCTTCTAATTTGTTCATTTTATAAGCTCAAATCATAGATGTGAGTTAAGCTTATAGGTTCAGCTGTGTTGAAGTGTGATTGAAGTTTGGTGTGGAAGGTGATTTTGTTTCAAACAAACATTTATGGAGAAATTAAAGCCCTTATTAGGTTGACACACAGAAAAAAATTCAATGAGATTATTAAAAGTCTAAGAGCTGAAAAGGAAATTTAAAAGCTTGTGCCCAAATACTGTGCCTCCAGGATTCAAGCTTGCTTCAAAACTCAAAGAGGAATATGATTGTCTCATAAAACTAGGCATTCGTCTTATAGTCAGAACCAGAAGAATATGAAGCATGTCTTCTATTTTCTCTCCTGTTTCTTGGTCTCCCCTCAGAAATCATTAAGTCTCTGCTATGTTCTTTGACTTCCAACAGCAGTGAAGTCTGGATTATACCATATACTGGGATCTAGAGAAATAACTTGGCTTAGAAATAAACAGCTGTCTTGACTAGGTATTCATATGTGCTTTGTAGGGGTAGACTGATTCGCTCATGTTCATGAAGTTCTACTAACCCTATGAACTTCTGAAAGCCAGAGTGGTGAGACAAGTGGGCTTGGATTAATCCAATTTTAGAGCAGTTTGTGGGAGCTCCACCCATCCCATGGAAGATGTTACAGGCCACAGCTGTGAAAAAAGGAACTGAGACTCCATGTGAGTGAAGCAACTCTAATTGAGAATGAACAAAATAAGAAACGAGGATGATGAGAATAATGGACTGTAATTTCTTCCAGACTTTAATTTCAACAAAAGGAGGGTGAATTTGTTTTAGGATCCACCTTCTCTCTAGTGAATTAAATGGGAGACAATTCACATGTTTCAAGTTTGGCATATTCTTTATTGTTTTACTTAGATTTGTGTTACAAACTGGTGAGCTGGCTTAAACGTCATGATTATGCCTGCGTGTGTGCTAAATCACTTCAGTTGTGTCCAACTCTTTGCAACCTTATGGACTTTAGCACTCCAGGCCCCTCTGACCATAGGATTCTCCAGGCAAGAATACTGGAGTGGGTTGCCCCTGGGTTCCCCACCTAGGAATCACCTGCGTCTCTTATGTCTCCTGCATTGGCAACCGGGTTCTTTACCACTAGCACCACCTGGAAAGACCCTTGATAGAAGGTGAATTTAAGAATCCTGTTAGGCTCTCAGTTAACTTAATATATTATTGTACCTCATTTTGGATGCTTTGGACAGTGTAGCTAAGCTAATTCTAGGAGGATTCTAAGGAGAAGTGATGAAGTAATTAATATTGTGGGGACTCCTCCAAGTTTCAGGAGGACCTCAATCAGTACAGATCAGATCAGTCGCTCAGTCGTGTCCCACTCTTTGCAACTCCATGAACTGCAGCACGCCAGGCCTCCCTGTCCATCACCAACTCCCAGAGGTCACTCAGACTCACATCCATCGAGTCAGTGATGCCATCCAGCCATCTCATCCTTTGTCATCCCCTTCTCCTCCTGCCCCCAATCCCTCCCAGCATTAGAGTCTTCTCCAATGAGTCAACTCTTTGCATGAGGTGGCCAAAATACTGGAGTTTCAGCTTTAGCATCATTCCTTCTAAAGAAATCCCAGGGCTGATCTCCTTCAGAATGGACTGGTTGGATCTCCTTGCAGTCCAAGGGACTCTCAAGAGTCTTCTCCAACACCACAGTTCAAAAGCATCAATTCTTTGGCACTCAGCCTTCTTCACAGTCCAGCTCTCACATCCATACATGACCACAGGAAAGACCATAGCCTTGACTAGGCCAACCTTTGTTGGCAAAGTGATGTCTCTGCTTTTGAATATGCTATCTAGGTTGGTCATAACTTTCCTTCCAACGAGTAAGCGTCTTTTAATTTCATGACTGCAGTCACCATCTGCAGTGATTTTGGAGCCCAGAAAAATAAAGTCTGACACTGTTTCCACTGTTTCTCCATCTATTTCCCATGTAGTGATGGGACCAGATGCCATGATCTTCATTTTCTGAATGTTGAGCTTTAAGCCAACCTTTTCACTCTCCACTTTCACTTTCATCAAGAGGCTTTTTAGTTCCTCTTCACTTTCTGCCATAAGGGTGGTGTCATCTGCATATCTGAGGTTATTGATATTTCTCCCAGCAGTCTTGATTCCAACTTGTGTTTCCTCCAGTCCAGCATTTCTCATGATGTACTCTGCATATAAGTTAAATAAACATGGTGACAATATACAGCCTTGACGTACTCCTTTTCCTATTTGGAACCAGTCTGTTGTTCCATGACCAGTTCTAAAGTATTACTGACCTTTGATGAAGTAACGAACTTGTCCTCATTTGCCTGGGCTTTTTTGGTGTCCTATAGACTTTCCCCTTCTCCTTGTGTATTAGGGTTCAACAGAGAAACAGAATTAATAGGACATATTGAATATATGTGTATAAAGACTTACGTGAGATACTGCTTCACAAGATTATGGAGGCTGAGAAGGCCCCTAGTCTGCCCTCTGCAAGCTGCAGACTCAGGAAATCTGGTTGTATAATTTCATTTGAAACCTGAAGGCCTGGGAACCAGGGGAACCAATGGTGTTTCATCTGAGTCTCATGGTCTGAGAGCTAGGAATATTCATGTTCAAGGGCAGGAGAGGACAGACATCCCATCTCAAGCAAGAGAGCAAATTTGCCCTTGCTCCACCTTTTTGTTCTATTCAAACTCTCAATGGATTGGTAGATGCCCACCTACCCTGGTGGAGACAGTGTCCTTTACTTGATCTATTCAAATACTTATCTCTGCCAGAGATGCCTTCACAAATATACCTAGTAATAATGTTTTACCAACTCTCTGGACATTCCTTAGTCCGATCCAGTTGATACACAGGATTAACCATCGCACCACCCTGTGTGCATGAAGCCCACCATCAGCAACCTTAGTCTCCGTGTGCCATCCTGAGGTAATGAGAGGCAATCAAAAATGAAGGGGAGGGGACATGTCAGTTTTCTCTGTCCACCTGTTCCTGGTTCCTTGAGAAGAACAGAGTTGTTAATAAGCATCATAAGAACCCCAGGCAGGTACTGGCTGTTTTTGTTTGTTTTATTGTTTACTTATGGGAGGGGCTTCCCTAGTGGCTCAGAGGATAAAGCATCTGCCTGCAATGCAGGAGACCCGGGTTCGATCCCTGGGTTGGGAAGATCCTCTGGAGAAGGAAATGGCAACCCACTCCAGTATTCTTGCCTGGAGAATCCCATGGACAGAGGAGCCTGGTGGGCTACAGTCCATGGGGTCACAAAGAGTCAGACATGACTGAGCGACTTCACGCTCTCACTCTCTTACTTATGGGTAGGGTTATTGCACTTTTAAATCTGCATCCCTGTGTGTCTCCTCTTGCCTTACTATCTCAAAACAAAGCAGAGTCTGCTTCCCAGAGACAGACCAGCCATTCTCTTCTCCAGCAGTTCCCAACCAGAAGGATTTTGTCCACCCCACCCACCCATCCGCCCTCCCCACAACACTTATCAGTGTCTGAAGACATTTTTAGTTGTCACATCTGGGAGTGGATGTGTGATATTATTTTATGGGTAGAGGTCAGGGATACTGCTAAACATCCTCCAAAGCACACCCCTCTTCCCAACAAAGAATTATCTGGTCCTAAATTTCAACCCTGGTGCAAGGATATAAAACGCTGTTCTTCATCTTCTTCTGTTCCTTGAGGTTGTGCATGAAAGTGGACCAGGGTTCAGACCATCCTTTACTCTGCAAATCCAATTGTGTTGTTCACATGTAGAGGAGTAGGAGGACTTACTCAGATCACCCTAGCCATATTTTTGAACATAGAGTCAATGAGAGAGCCTTGCATTGTCTATCTTGTTAATGATTTAAAAAGTAATAATGTCTTTGCCTTTTGCCTATTATTCCACCTATTTGGTTCTCTCCATTAGGAATTTTGTAAGGAATTTAGATATTCCTTATTTTGGGGCTGTAATACTATCACAATATCATGAAAACTTTGCCTTCTTCCATCATCCCTTTCTGATTAAATTACCCAGAATTTGTTTTGTTATTTGTACCCCCACTCCAGTACTTTTGCCTGGAAAATCCCATGGACAGAGGAACCTGGTAGGCTGCAGTCCATGGGGTCGCTAGAGTCCGACACGACTGAGCGACATCACTTTCACTTTTCACTTTCATGCATTGGAGAAGGAAATGGCAACCCACTCCAATGTTCTTGCCTGGAGAATCCCAGGGCCGGGGGAGCCTGGTGGGCTTCTGTCTATGGGGTCGCACAGAGTCGCACAGAGTCGGACACGACTGAAGCGACGCAGCAGCAGCAGCAGCAGTGACTCTGGCAAAATGGCAGGCAAATGTGGTATAAATGTAGCAGTCAGTCCTTGTCACAAAAAAGGGGGCAGTTAAATGAATTGTTTAATAAGAGCATCAAAATTTTTCCTCCATTTTAGTAGCTGCATTTGTTAAAGCAGGAATGGTTCAAGTAAAGTTTTCCTCCTGGATCTTAGGGTCAAGTCCACTCTCTCCGCTGAAGTTATACCTAGGCCTTGGGTAAATGTGTATGCACGCTAAGTTGCTTTGTTGTGTACTACTCTTTGTGACCCTACGGACTGTAGCCCACAAGGCTCCTCTGTCCATGGGATTCTTCAGGCAAAAATACTGGAGTGGTTTTCCATTCCCTTCTCCAGGGGATCTTCCTGACCCAGGGACTGAACCTGCATCTCTTATGTCCCTTGCACTGGAAAGTGTGTTGGGTACCCCGTGATAGATAATACAGGTTTCCCCTGTGATCCAAATGCAGAGCATTCCCATGAAACCTTCCCTAGGCTGAAATGATATAAAGCAAAGAAGCAGTTACCTTATGACACATCTTGCTAACAGATACACAGAGCAAATCCAGAAAGCACAGATGCTTGTAGACACAGTTCAAGGCTATAGTGGCTTGAAGCTGAGATGCTGAGGGAAGTTTCCAGGGAAGGAGCTTGGTGGTGCCACTCACACTGCTCAGGGTTCATTCCTCTTCTATAAGGGCTTCCTGCAAGACAAACACTATACTATTTTTGCTTTTTTTTCCCCTTGGTAAAGGCGAACATCCTCTTTGGGTTTCTTTTGGTTAGAGAAAGCAGGTGCTAGTGTAGGTCTTTCATAAAAGCGAAATGGTGTAAAGCAAACTTTTGAAAAGGCAGATAACCTTTGATAATAAAAGAAAGCAAACAGGAAATAAGGGAGGACTGATAAGAAGTGTGGATGTAGACTGTTCAGATGTCAGTGCTCTATGACAGAGCCTGGCAAACCTCTGCATAAGATAGAGAGTAAATATTCTGTACTTGGTTGTCTGTAGGTTTTTTGTCACAGTGACTCTGCTATCATGGCATGAAAGCAGCCATAGGCAACATATAAGTGAACAGGAAGGCCTGTATTCCAATAAAACTTTATTTATAAAAACAGGTGATAGGCAGGATTTGGTCTGCTGGTTATAATTTGCTGATCCCTAGTTTTATGTTATGCCAGGCTCTTGGGGTTTAGCCCCCATGTTTACCCTTGGGGTCAATTTTCTTCTAGTCGTTCATTCCTTCTATAATCATTTATTGAATACTTATTTGTTTCTCCAAAGATTTCTATAACTCAAGCAGCTTACAGCCTGGGCTGGGTGAAGTATCTCCTCAATCTTGCCCTTTCGATGCACTCAGGCCCAACTTTCTACTGCCAGAACCTACATTTCTTTGTCTCAGAAATTTCTCTGGCCATGAGTTGTATAGATTTGTATTCCTCACTGTTTCCTAATACACACCTTCTCTTGAATCTTGGTGGGCTCTGTGACTGCTTTGACCAATAGAATCCAGCAGATGTGAGTCTATATAGTATCTGGGCCCAGGCCTGAAAAAATTGCTAGCTTGCATTTCCTATCCCTTGAAACATTTGCTCCTAGAATCTAGTTGCCGTGCTATGAGAAAGCCCAGAGAAGCTCATGCATAGACCAGTGTGGAAAAGACCCAGTATGAATTTGCTAGCCATGAGAGTGAACTGGAAGATGGATCCTTCAGCTATGGTCAAGCCATCCCAACTGATACACTGTGTGGAGTAGGAGTGAACAACTAAGATCAGCCCAAGTTGCAGATTCATGGGCAAAATATATGATGTAGTTGTATTTAACCTTTAAATTGGGGGACGTATTTAATAGATATGCAGGATACTCACCTTGTTCTAAAAGTAGTTCCTAATATCAGATTTTTAACAGATGAAGGAGCTGTGGTTCAGAGAAATAAAACATGCCTTGCCCAAAGTTTCACAACTAGTAAATTGGAATTAGGATTTCAAGCCCAGGCTCTATTTAATCCACCTTGCTGTTTCTATAAGCCAGAAACTGAACTGAAATAAAACTGAATAAAAGAAAAAGAGGCAATAATAGTGAAGTAAGATGAAAAGGGAATATAGGGAATTGCTGAACTAAGGCTGTCTGGTGCTGCTTTCAGGGGAAATATTTCAGGACTACCATTCTTTCCACCGCTCCCCTCACACCTGAGTCCTGCCTGTAATAACTGTCCCTAATTTCTTTCTTTACTGCTGTTCTAATGCTTATAACATGTTCTATTTGTCTCCTTGAAGTGTCTATGCTGCTGCTGCTGCTGCTGCTAAGTTGCTTCAGTTGTGTCCGACTCTGTGCGACCCCATAGACAGCAGCCCACCAGGCTCCTCTGCCCCTGGGATTCTCCAGGCAAGAACACTTGAGTGGGTTGCCATTTCCTTCTCCAATGCATGAAAGTGAAAAATGAAAGTGAAGTCGCTCAGTTGTGTCGGACTCTTAGCGACCCCATGGACTGCATCCTACCAGGCTCCTCCGAGATACCTTTAATATATGTATCCCTATGCAGTACTTGGATGCAATCTCAAAAACGACAGAATGATCTCTGTTCGTTTCCAAGGCAAACCATTCAATGTCACAGTAATCCAAGTCTATGCCCCAACCGGTAACGCTGAAGAAGCTGAAGTTGAACGGTTCTATGAAGACCTACAAGACCTTTTAGAACTAACACCCAAAAAAGATGTCCTCTTCATTATAGGGGACCGGAATGCAAAAGTAGGAAGTCAAGAAACACCTGGAGTAACAGGCAAATTTGGCCTTAGAACACGGAATGAACCAGGGCAAAGACTAACAGAGTTTTGCCAAGAAAATGCACTGGTCATAGCAAATACCCTCTTCCAACAACACAAGAGAAGACTCTATACATGGACATCACCAGATGGTCAACACCGAAATCAGATCGATTATATTCTTTGCAGCCAAAGATGGAGAAGCTCTATACAATCAGCAAAAACAAGACCAGGAGCTGACTGTGGCTCAGACCATGAACTCCTTATTGCCAAATTCAGACTGAAATTGAAGAAAGTAGGGAAAACCACTAGACCATTCAGGTATGACCTAAATCAAAACCCCTTATGATTATACAGTGGAAGTGAGAAATAGATTTAAGGGCCTAGATCTGATAGATAGAGTGCCTGATGAACTATGGAATGAGGTTTGTGACATTGTACAGGAGACAGGGATCAAGACCATCCCCATGGAAAAGAAATGCAAAAAAGCAAAATGGCTGTCTGGGGAGGCCTTACAAATAGCTGTGAAAAGAAGAGAAGCGAAAAGCAAAGGAGAAAAGGAAAGATATAAACATCTAAATGCAGAGTTCCAAAGAATAGCAAGAAGAGATAAGAAAGCCTTCTTCGGCGATCAGTGCAAAGAAATAGAGGAAAACAACAGAATGGGAAAGACTAGGGATCTATTCAAGAAAATCAGAGATACCAAAGGAACATTTCATGCAAAGATGGGCTCGATAAAGGACAGAAATGGTATGGACCTAACAGAAGCAGAAGATATTAAGAAGAGGTGGCAAGAATACACAGAACTGTACAAAAAAGATCTTCACGACCCAGATAATCATGATGGTGTGATCACTGACCTAGAGCCAGACATCCTGGAATGTGAAGTCAAGTGGGCCTTAGAAAGCATCACTACGAACAAAGCTAGTGAAGGTGATGGAATTCCAGTGGAACTATTCCAAATCCTGAAAGATGATGCTGTGAAAGTGCTGCACTCAATATGCCAGCAAATCGGGAAAACTCAGCAGTGGCCACAAGATTGGAAAAGGTCAGTTTTCATCCCAATCCCAAAGAAAGGCAATGCCAAAGAATGCTCAAACTACCGAACAATTGCCCTCATCTCACACGCTAGTAAAGTAATGCTCAAAATTCTCCAAGCCAGGCTTCAGCAATATGTGAACCGTGAACTTCCTGATGTTCAAGCTGGTTTTCGAAAAGGCAGAGGAACTAGAGATCAAATTGGCAACATCTGCTGGATCATGGAAAAAGCAAGAGAGTTCCAGAAAAACATCTATTTCTGCTTTATTGACTATGCCAAAGCCTTTGACTGTGTAGACCACAATAAACTGTGGAAAGTTCTGAAAGAAATGGGAATACCAGACCACCTGATCTGCCTCTTGAGAAATCTGTATGCAGGTCAGGAAGCAACAGTTAGAACTGGTCATGGAACAATAGACTGGTTCCAAATAGGAAAAGGAGTACATCAAGGCTGTATATTGTCACCATGTTTATTTAACTTATATGCAGAGTACATCATGAGAAATGCTGGACTGAAAGAAACAGAAGTTGGAATCAAGATTGCTGGGAGAAATATCAATAACCTCAGATATGCAGATGACACCACCCTTATGGCAGAAAGTGAAGAGGGGCTAAAAAGCCTCTTGATGAAAGTGAAAGTGGAGGGTGAAAAGGTTGGCTTAAAGCTCAACATTCAGAAAACGAAGATCATGGCATCCGGTCCCATCACTACATGGGAAATAGATGGAGAAACAGTGGAAACAGTGTCAGACTTTATTTTTCTGGGCTCCAAAATCACTGCAGATGGTGACTGCAGCCATGAAATTAAAAGACGCTTACTCCTTGGAAGGAAAGTTATGACCAACCTAGATTGCATATTCAAAAGCAGAGACATTACTTTGCCAACAAAGATTCATCTAGTTAAGGCTATGGTCTTTCCTGTGGTCATGTATGGATGTGAGAGCTGGACTGTGAAGAAGGCTGAGCGCCGAAGAATTGATGCTTCTGAACTGTGGTGTTGGAGAAGACTCTTGAGAGTCCCTTGGACTGCAAGGAGATCCAACCAGTCCATTCTGAAGGAGATCAGCCCTGGGTGTTCTTTGGAAGGACTGATACTGAAGCTGAAACTCCAGTATTTTGGCCACCTCATGCGAAGAGTTGACTCATTGAAGAAGACTCTGATGCTGGGAGGGATTGGGGGCAGGAGGAGAAGGGGACGACAGAGGATGAGATGGCTGGATGGCATCACTGACTCGATGGATGTGAGTCTGAGTGACCTCCGGGAGTTGGTGATGGACAGGGAGGCCTGGCGTGCTGCAGTTCATGGGGTCGCAAAGAGTCAAACACGACTGAGCGACTGATCTGATCTGATCTGATCTGATGCCTAACTTCCTGGTAGCTCAGCTGGTAATGAATCCGCCTGCAATGCAGGAGACACCAGTTCAATTCCTGGGTCAGGAAGACCCCCTGGAGAAGGGATAAGCTACCCACACCAGTATTCTTGGACTTCCCTGGTGGCCCAGCTGGTAAAGAATCTGCCTGCAATGTTGGAGACCTGGGTTTCATCCCTGGATTGGGAAGAGCCGCTGGAGAAGGGAAAGGCTACCTGCTGCAGTATTCTGGCCTGGAGAATTCCATGGACTGTATAGTCCATGGGGGTCACAAAGAGTTGGACATGATAGTGACTTTCACTTCCGTGCCTGACTTAGGACTTGACTTATAATAAATATTCATTAAGTGTTCTTTGGGTGAATCCTGGAATGCATTGTTGGATGCACAAGGAACTTTATCAGTTAGACTGGAGATACAGCTATTAGATGTGCTGCCTATAACCTGAAAAGCCATGCAAAGATGTATAAAGTGTTAATAAGCTCTCCCACCCACACTTGGTTCCCTAGGGTAATCCATGTTAATACCTGGTTGCATCTCTCCATACTTTTCTTCACGTTTGTACATATTTATACACAGTACATAGTTTTGGGGGTTGCTCGTTAATATTCAAATGTTGTCTCACTTTCCATTTCTCTGCAACTTGTAAGCTAGTATAAGGATAAAAAGCACAATTAAACCTACTAGGCTTGAATCCTGCCTCCTTGCTAACTAGCTCTGGTATGTTCAGAAAATTATTTAACAATCTTTCTACTCAGTTTTAATCTATAAAATAAAGCAGAGAAAATAACAGTTCTCATTTTATAAGATTGTAAAACACACAGTGCAGAGCTGACACCTACATAGTAAGCATTCTAAAATTGCTGGTTACTATACCTGACATCAGTAGATTGGGATTTAACTCATTTTTAAGTGTCTGTATAATATTCCATAGAATGGAGGTTCCAACATTCATTTGACCATTCCTAGTGACAGTCACCAGAGAAGGCAGTGGCACCCCACCCCAGTACTCTTGCCTGGACAATCCCATGGAGGGAGGAGCCAGGTAGGCTGCAGTCCCTGAGGTCGCTAAGAGTCAGACACGACTGAGCGACTTCACTTTCACTTTTCACTTTCATGCTTTGGAGAAGGAAATGGCAACCCACTCAAGTGTTCTTGCCTGGAGAATCCCAGGGACGGGGGAGACTGGTGGGCTGCCATCTCTGGGATCGCACAGAGTTGAACACGACTGAAGCGACTCAGCAGCAGCAGTGACAGCCATTGATTTTTTTCAGCCTTGTTTCTCCTTTAAATATTGCTACAATAAACATTCTTGGACTTAAATCTTAGTGCTTTTACTTCTGTGGGATAGATTATTCAGAGGGATTGTTGTGTCAATTTACTTGAATGTATCTATATCTGGCACAGGAAGGAGTGTATCATTGTCCATGTAACTGTCTCAGAAATCAACTATTGCAACTCTAGCCTGTTTTAAGGGGCTTGGCTAAAAACCAGGCAGCTGTTGTCTGTAGGCAGAAATCCCATGAGCTGTCATAAGTTATATGTCCATCTTACCTTTGGTTAGACATTCAGATGGGTTCTTTTGGTCTGAGGTTCAAATACTTAGTGTTGAGAATTTTGTCTTTTCTCTGAAAAAATCTGAAAAGTCTTATGAAAACTTTTTGAATTTTAATAACCATGTAGGCGACAGTGTCAGATAAATGTCCAGTAATGAAATCACACAGATACTATCCATTTCTTCAGCTTGGAAGGATAGCTGTATAAAATTAAAAATGCAGAAAGGAATAATGGGCCAATCCTCTACAAACTGAGTATACCATGTTCTTTCATATTTCAATTCCTATGTGATTCAGTTCTTAACTGATCTCTCACTTGGAAATCTATTGGTAATTCAAACAGCCCTGCATGAAAATGCCTATTGCCTAGGACAAAATCTGCATCCAGTGTTTCTTCAGTGGAATAGGCTATCTCTTTTCTAAATTGGGTTCTCTTGTTCCCTATTTTTCATTTCCCCTTTCTGTTGTACTTAGACCTCAGATCTTTGGATAGACTCACAGTAGCACCCCTGAGATTTACAAATAGATTACTTTCAAATTGCCATTTCCTTACAACAAAAGCAGCTTTCCTGATTTCTCAGGCACTAAGCACTTTCAAAGTTCCTAAAACAGAACATGTAATATTCCTTGACATGCTGCTGCTTATCACTGATCAACCTTTCTAAATATTATTTAAAAATATTTATTCCTCTCTTTCTGTGGGAAAAAAAGGATCTGGCTTCCTTCTGCTACTTTCTAGTGGAAATGAATACCAATATACTTCCCAAAATAAACAGACCTCAGGCACCCATGAACACCAAAAAGCACTCAACCATACAGAGGTATTTGAATCTGTACTCAGCAGCCATTTTTTTTTGTCTGTGTAAAAACAAAACGAAACAAGGCCAAGCCCTTAGTCTTCATGAGTTACTCCCAGCAGTCTTTTGTCAGTCTGAAACTGGAGAACATGGAGCAACAGATATAAACAGTATGAAGAAAAATAAGCAATTCTTAACAAGCTGGTTTACTTTAGTATTTTCTGTGAGAAGCTTCAACAACAGCAATATGGCTTTTGGAAACTTGGCTGAGCCCTGAAATGGACTGAAACTATTGCAGTTGTCTTAAAATAATTTGAAGGGGAGTTTTATTTTTTGTTTGTTTATTTGTTTAAATCTCCTCTTTTCTTGACCCCCTTTCTACTCTTACTCCAAGTTCAGGCTCTAACCACATTCTACAAGTATGTATTTTATTAACCAACTTATTTTCACTTCTAGTTTCTGGCATTGGAAGTAGAAGGGAGAGGAATTATGAGGCTTTACTTAGGCTGCTTCCACAACAGAAGCATACCTTTTAGTAAGACTGGTTTCAAAAATCTCCTTAAATTAGGTCTCTTTTCAGGATGTCTTTGCCCCTGGCCAGTTGTCCAAACTGCAAATTGATGTGGCAGCTCTTCTGAAACACAGTCAAGTAGCCACGCCAAACAGAGGAATCACCCACAGTCACACAGGAAGGCCAGAGCCGGGCCTGCCATGTCTGTCAGCTCCCAAATCTCCACTCTTCACCTCTGTGCTCATGCTTTCCTGCACCTCACTCAGCTATAGAGCACAAGGGGCTCCTGAGTCCTGAGTTCCTATAATAACATGTTTGTTTAACTTTATTAGGCGAACTTCCCAGGTGGCGCAGTGTCAAGGAATTCACATGCTAGTGCAGGAGACATAGGCTCCATCCCTGTATCAGGAAGATCCCCTGGCAAAGGAGATGGCAACCCACTCCAGTATTTTTGCCTGGAGAATCTCATGGACAGACAAGACTGGTGGGCTACAGTCCATGGTATCACAAAGAATCGGATATGACTGAGCATTCAGCATAAAACTTTTCTAACATCTCATGGAAAGACAAACTCTTACTTATGCCAAATGATTCCTATCTAATCTTTTTCTAATTTCCTTGCTTTTCCAGGCCCAGTTGTACAAATCTAAGAAGGATGTAACATTTCACACATATGAGTAAAATGTCCATGTTAAAAGACATCATCTTTCAAAAAGGGTTTAAAATACCCTGTTAAAAACAAAACAGAATGATTAAAATAGAAGGAAGGGCAAAGTACATTAAGTAAAGGATGACAAAAATAAGGCATATGATGATATTTAGTTAAATATGCCAGAATTAAGAAGTAAATCATTAAACCAAGAAATGTTTATTGAGAAAAGGTAGAATCCTCCAAGAAGATAAGAGTTTAGTCTTTATACCCCCAAGTAACAGAGAACCACAATACATAAAGGAAATAATGCTAGAAATGCAAAAAGAAAATTTAAAATGCATGACAACAGTGGCAAACTGTAACAAAACTCTATCATACTTGATATATCAAATACTCAGAATTTAAATAAGAATACAAAACTTCGAAAATTTTAATATTTAGTCAGTAAGAATGACAATAGATATATTAACTATATTTCCAATGTGAAGAAAATCACCTTCTTTTCTAATACCTCTGAATAATATGTAGCTCTGGGCCAAATATTAGACCACAAATAAAATCTCAATAAATTCTAGAGAAATATACAGGGTTATATTCTTCAAACATAATTAAATAAAATTTTTAAATTGATATTAAAAAGTAGGTATATGTCTGCATTTAAGTCACACAACTAGAATAAAGAAAGTTTTTAAAGTGAATTTTGGATTAGAGATTTTAACAACTTATTGACCAGAGACATATTAATACATATTTTGTTACCCGAACATTATTGACCAGAGATGTTTTGGTATTCACTTACATAACAAATTGCCAACCACAGGTATTAGTTTCTGCAAAAATCCTCCAGTCAATATGTGTTAAAGAGCTAAAATTATGAATTAGATAGAAATAAGTTGGCTTAAAGCTCAACATTCAGAAAACGAAGATCATGGCATCTGGTCCCATCACTTCATGGGAAATAGATGGGGAAACAGTGGAAACAGTGTCAAACTTTATTTTTTTGGACTCCAAAATCACTGCAGATGGTGACTGCAGCCATGAAATTAAAAGATGCTTACTCCTTGGAAGGAAAGTTATGACCAACCTAGATAGCATATTCAAAAGCAGAGACATCACTTTGCCAACAAAGGTTCGTCTAGTCAAGGATATGGTCTTTCCACTGGTCATGTATAGATGTGAGAGTTGGACTGTGAAGAAAGCTGAGCGCCAAAGAATTGATGCTTTTGAACTGTGGTGTTGGAGAAGACTCTTGAGAGTCCCTTGGACTGCAAGGAGATCCAACCAGTCCATTCTGAAGATCAGCCCTGGGATTTCTTTGGAAGAAATGATGCTAAAGCTGAAACTCCAGTACTTTGGCTACCTCATGCGAAGAGTTGACTCATTGGAAAGGACTCTGATGCTGGGAGGGATTGGGGGCAGGAGGACAAGGGGACGACAGAGGATGAGATGGCTGGATGGCATCACTGACTCGATGGACGTGAGTCTGTGTGACCTCCGGGAGTTGGTGATGGACAGGCAGGCCTAGCGGGGAGGCCTAGCAGGGGGCCTAGCGTGCTGCGATTCATGGGTTGCAAAGAGTCGGACACGACTGAGCAACTGAACTGAACTGAAGTGATTGTAAGAGTGAGGTCCAATAGAGTATGGTCAAAAATGAAGCCGGAAACATAGATTTCAATATACAGGATATTTTTTAGTCATCAGTCCCTGTGGAAGGGAGGAGACAGCAGAATTTGGCAGAGAAAAAAGCCTGTCATTGGTATTCTGCATTGGATACAGAAGAGTGGACCATTATACTCATGCCTTGATCAATCACTGGATTTGGAGGAACCCAGGAAGGGTGATCTTATAGCTGAGGTAGCTGTCTGGAGCTGAGGGAAACCCTGGAAGAACTGAGAGCCATAATAACAAGTTCTTCCTTGAAAGGGAATCTTGGCAGTACATCTGTGTACCCACCTTAACTTGATTTTAAAAAGCAGTGACTTAGAGTTATCTCTGAAAGTTTGGCATGGTGGTCACTAATACCACTACTCTCCATCATAGCAAACATAAACAATGCAATAAAACAGGAGGAAAACAAGTGGTAAGAGATTTACATATAAGTAGGGTGTACAAGGTAGGAGAAGGCAATGGCACCCCACTCCAGTACTCTTGCCTGGAAAATCCCATGGACGGAGGAGCCTGGTAGGCTGCAGTCCATGGGGTCTCTAAGAGTCGGATACGACTGAAAGACTTCACTTTCACTTTCACTTTCATACATTGGATAAGGAAATGGCAACCCACTCCAGTGTTCTTGCCTGGAGAATCCCAGGGATGGTGGAGCCTGGTGGGCTGCCGTCTATGGGGTCGCACAGAGTCGGACACGACTCAAGTGACTTAGCAGCAGCAGCAGCAGCAGGGTATACAAGAGGTAATACTATTATATGTAGCCAACATTACTGCTACAGACAGAATGTAAGAAAATAAACCACAAAAAAAGAAAGAATATATGTTACTAGGTGTTTAGAATCAACAGACAAAACTCAGTGGCTTTTCTAAATATCTATACCAGTTATCATCGGAAAAAAGCATACTAAGTGTGCTAAAATATAAAAAAAATAAAGCTATAATAAGTGTTTATAAGTAAAATAAAATGTTTTAATAACAAGGTGATCAAACCAATATAGACCCCTCCCCCTCAACTACAAGCACTTTGAACTGCTAGATAAAATATGAACAAAAAAGAGTAAGTTCTCACCAGCACTCCAAACAAAGAAAGGACATCCCCCAGAGGGAGAGCTCAGATGAAACATAGTCTCTTAGGGCTAAGGACTTGGAAATGAGCTCCACCAGCCTAGAGGAAACAGAGCACAATGCAAATTCAGCTAGAAGGACAGTTCCCACAAGAACAGTAATTCCCTAGAGGTGTGCAACAAAACAGTCTTGTCGAGAAGGATAAATCCTGGATCAAACCAGGTCTCAGGAAGGACTGCCACTTCTGGAAAGGGAAAACTAAAAAAAATTATGTCCACTGGTCCTGGGAAGCCAAAAGAAAGTTTGAATCTTTGAGCCTCAGAGTAGAAATTAAACATACCTTCTGTAAAACATCAAAGTCTCATGTCTGAAACATACATAACGTGGAATTATACATTTAGTATAGCATTCCCCATGCTGAAAAAAAAACAAGTGTCATATTAGTCAAAACTCTAGGGAATCACAGCTGAAGCAACCATTTAAACTAATAAGAACATAGACCACTTTTACAATCCCATATTTATAAAATTCCCAATAGGGAAATAAAATCCCTAATGAACATTTGCTTATTATAAGAAAATTCCATGCCACATTAGGAAGTGATTAACACAAGACAGCTATCACCAGCAGATAATCAGGATTATTATGACTCAAAGACTATAATAAAACAATCTGAACAACTCTTAAGAATAAGTATTTATTAATATTTACATAATTATATAAAGATTGATGATTGGTATCAAATGGGTATTATTGATTGGTACCAAATAGCTATGTCTTTCAATTTCTTATTGCTACTTTTGTTTACATTATAAGCAGTCCTGTGTATCAGGGGATACTGGGCTCCTCCCCAGCCTTAGGAGGCAAGTTGTAATAGTCAATCATGCTCATTCCATTGCCTTCTGACTTAGGAAGGGCATGTGGCTCAATTCTGGTCAACAAGATACAAGGAAAACCTGCTGCAGGCTTTTGGCAAAGTCTTCATTGATCAAATAAATGTACATTAAAATGTATCCTCCTTTTTGTGACATTGGACAAAGTGCATGAGAATAAGGTCCTTGAAGCTGCTACAGCCATCTTGTGCAAAGTCCAAATATTTAGGATGAAGAGCAGAAACATGGAAAGACTTTGGGTCCTTGATAATTTTACTGATCCACTGAATTTGACTACTCTGGAGCTGCCTAGTCCTTGAATTTTCTATTATACAGGGTAAACTTCTTGTACTTTAAACAATTTACACTGAGCCTTTTGTTACTTACAGTCCAGATCAAATCAATTTATTAATCATACCAGGAAAAAGAGGAAGGAAGGAAAAGAGGGAAGGAGAAAGAGAGGAATCAAGCATGTTTGAAAAGAACCAAATAATTTTTCTAGAAATGAAAAATATAAATGTTGAAGTTACAAACTTACTGAACAGGTTAAACAGCAGATTAGACACAGCTGAATAAAATTAGTGAACTAGATGATAGATCTGAGAAATGCAAAACGAAGTCTAAAATAAGAACAAAATGAAAAAGTAGAGTATACTGAAAGGTAGAATGAAATGGCCTAATTATATTTAAGTTCTCCAAAGGAAGAAAATAAAAAGAATGATGGGTAAGAGGCAATATTTGCTTATTTAATAATGAGGAATTTTCAATAATTGATGAAACACACATTGGTTCTCAAATGAGAGAAAAACAATGAATCCAGAGCAGGATAAAATGATTCTTTGATGTGCTTATCATAGCAAAAACAAAAAGAGGGAAACCTTAAAAAGTAAGGTTGCTGCTGCTGCTGCTAAGTCACTTCAGTCGTGTCCGACTCTGTGTGACCCCAGAGACGGCAGCCCATCAGGCTCCCGTGTCCCTGGGATTCTCCAAGCAAGAACACTGGAGTGGGTTGCCATTTCCTTCTCCAATGCATAAAAGTGAAAAGTGAAAGTGAAGTCGCTCATGTCTGACTCTTAGCGACCCCATGGACTGCAGCCTACCAGGCTCCTCCATCCATGGGATTTTCCAGGCAAGAGTACTGGAGTGGGGTGCCATTGCCTTCTCCGAAAAAGTAAGATTATCTATAATGAAAAATACAATGACCGCCTCCGCAAAAGTATCTCTCTAAGCCTATATACCACTGTCTTCCTTTCAAAACTCTTACAGGCACCCAGATTTTGTTCAAGTACTAGATAGAGTTTTATTGACATAACCAACAGAGAAAGGGCTTTCACCAGTAAAAAATTTTTTAAAGATACATGTAATTAATCATTTTTAGACAATATTCAGTAGACCTTTCAGGATTGAGAGAATGTGGTCCCTGAGAGAATAGAAACAAATGAAATCAGACTCATAAACATTTTGGATTTCTGCACAGACACACTTTCTGCATGATGATGCAAAAATGGAGCAGAGCACAGCAGAGCACAACAGTCTCAATGAGGCAAAGAGACAGGATCAGAATTCAGGAATCCTAGGATGGCTGAAATCTACCTGGAAGGCTAATGTAAAGAAGAAAGCTCTGTAAAGAAGATCTAGAAATCTACACAGCAGACCCCTTAAATATTGAACAAATACTAAGCTTTTCATTAACAGAGTTGGACTTTTTAAGGCCAGAAAAAATTAGTACCAGAGAAAAAACAACTTCAGGAGTGCTAGGAGATGAACACCTCCTGGGATAGTACAGGCACGGGAGATGGGCTGTCCAGGGTGGAGAGCAGAAGTCATCCACCACTGAGATAGCCTCTGACTTTGTGTTTTGCCAATCTGAGTCCTTGATTTTCATTTTCAATGTTTCTCTCCTTCCAAGAAGCTTTCTGGAACTCCAGCAGTAGTATCCACCTTCCAGGAAATAGGAAGAAAGAGGGCAGGAGAAGTTAAAAGGTGTACTAAGCTAGCCGTCTGTATTCGAAGGACCTGTCCCAGAAGTCTCACCCATCAACTTCTGCATATAGTCACCTAAGCATAGCAAGCAGCAAGATAGTTGCTTTCTTTGTGTTTGTTTTTGATTTTTAGTGAACTTGTTGCGCTCATAAATAGAACTTGCTTCTTTTACTAAGGAATATGGGAGAAATGGATATTGGTAGAGGCTTCTGGTTGTTGAAATTCAGTCTAACTTTCTTCTTTGGCATGTGGCTGCTTAGCTAAAGATGGCTTTCCTAGTGTCCCTTTTTGCCACGTATGACCTTGTGGTTAAATTCTAATAACTAGAATGGGAGCAAAAGTGGCATGTGTGACTTCAGCTTCACTTAATTAAAAGAAAATCTCTTGCTCTGGTTATTCCCTTTTCCTCCTACAGTGTGTTTTAATATGGATGTGCCTGCAACTCATCTTTGACAGGCATTTGAGGAAAATTCCTTAGAGATGGAAAAGAATCAAGAATGAAGGAAAATTGGTTTTCCACATGGACAAAATAACACCAGCACCGCATCTCAGACTACACATAAATTAAATGTGAGATGGGTCTAAGACATAAATGTGATAAAATAAAATTTCAAAAACTTTTAGAAAAAAACCCCTAGGGTCTCCAGATCAGAAGAATTTCTAAGTAAGACACAGAAACAAAAATTATAAAGGGAAATATCTTAAAATTTGACATTAAACTTTTAATGATAAAAATATAAGTAAGTTATAAAGCTAAGATAGGCTGTGGCTAATCTCTGATATACAGATTACGCCTACTCATTGATAAGAAAAACTAACAAATGCACTAGAAATATGGACAAACACTTGCACAATCAATTTAGGGAAGAGAAAATTCTAAATGGCTAAGGAACAGACAAAATTAGCTCAACACTGCTTGATGAAACACAAGCTGGAATCAAGATTGCCAGGAGAAATATCAATAACCTCAGATATGCAGATGACACCACCCTTATGGCAGAAAATGAAGAACTAAAGAGCCTCTTGATGAAAGTGAAAGAGGAAAGTGAAAAAGTTGGCTTAAAGCTCAACATTCAGAAAACTAAGATGTTGGCATCCGGTCCCATCACTTCATGGAAAATAGATGGGAAAACAGTGGAAACAGTGTCAGACTTTATTTTGGGGGGCTCCAAAATCACTGCAGATGGTGACTACAGCAATGAAATTCAAAGATGCTTAGCTCCTTGGAAGGAAAGTTATGACCAACCTAGACAGCATATTAAAAAGCAGAGACATTACTTTGCCAACAAAGGTCTGTCTAGTCAAAGCTATGATTTTTCCAGTAGTCATGTATAGATGTGAGAGTTGGACTATAAAGAAAGCTGAGTGCCAAAGAATTGATGCTTTTGAACTGTGGTGTTGGAGAAGACTCTTGAGAGTCCCTTGGACTGTAAGGAGATCAAACCAGACCATTCTAAAGGAAATCAGTTCTGAATATTCATTGGAAGGACTGATGCTGAAGCTGAAAGTCCAATACTTTGGCCACCTGATGCGAAGAACTGATTCATTGGAAAAGATTCTGATGCTGGGAAAGACTGAAGGCAGGAGGAGAAGGGGATGACAAAGGATGAGATGGCTGGATGGCATCACCGACTCAATGGACATGAGTTTGAGTAAACTCTGGGAGTTTGTGATGGACAGGGAGGCCCGGTGTGCTGCAGTCCATGGGGTTGCAAAGAGTCAGACATGACTGAGCAACTAAACTGAACTGCTGTTGAACAGGTAAATGCCAATTAATAAAATAAGGTGTTTTTCCTCAAAATTACAAAGATTGGAAACATCTGATACTGTTAAAAAACAAGAAAACAACCTCACCATCTATACAATGAAAAAATTGTTGAATAAACTGGGATAGATTTATGCTATAAGTATTATGCAGTAATTTAAAAGAATGAGATAACTTTCTATATATTTGGAAAGAAGTCTCTGATGTTTTTAGATGAAAAAAGCCTGTTTCCAAAATAATAAGCATAGTATGATCTCATTTTTGTAAAAACCAAACCTGCTCCTTGTAAGCAAGCAAACTCTTGTAAATGTATGTAAAAGAGAAACAAACAATGATTGATGTTAAATGGTTCCATTTATTAAGGAAATTCCTGTTTTACAACATGGGAGACTTCCGGAGGCTGTAAGCAATACACTTTCTGCATTGCTGTCCCATTTACTCGTTTTCTATTATTTATACAATTTAATATACAAATTTTGGCTTTTATAGTAATACGATTCCCCAAGGGCATATTGATGAGTAGATGAAGGCTTAGCAGTGAGACATGCACAAGCTTGAATGTTATTAGTGCTTCTTCCATACCTATATGACTGTTTCTGAAATATTTCAAACACAATCACATCCAGATCTTCAGAAGTTAAATCTGTGGAGAATTTTGCTCTCAAAATAATTTTTATCGTATTCTGAGGTTGGAATAAACCATTGTTCAGGAAGTTTTTTTAAAAGCTGTTAATCTTTGTGACAGAATCTGGCCCACGGTCAAGTCACTTTCTATTCGTGCATTTGACAGTTGGGTAGAAACATCAACTTGTTCATGCCATTAGGATGCTATTAGTTAGCTCACAAGTAATGGGCTAGATGGTTCTCCATGTAATGCCTATTCCCAGGGAGATTCTTAAGTAGAACAGGGTTCATTATGTTCACTGATGCTGGGATATTAGGAACCAGCAGTGAAACAGAGTAATCACAAGGATATACACAAGTGGTATTAGAACAAAGACTTAGAGCAACATAATGCAGTAAAAAATTCACTGGGCTTGATGGGGCTGGATCCCAGACCCAGCTGTGTGACAGTCTACAAATGAGGGACCTGCACTGAATTTAAAGTTCCGTGAGGCTTTCTCAGGGGCACAGGTGGGAGGGGGACACGGAGAACTGCAGCGCAGGGGCTCTGCTCTTAGGTTTGGGGGCAACAGAGCAGCTCTGCTTCTCTCAGTTTTAGACACTAGGGCTCTATGTAATATTTGGTTTGAAATAACAAAGTTCAAAAACCTCTCCACCAGATTATTTCCTGTTCCCAAGAAGGTCTCAAACTTTTATGATTACAAACACAAATGGAACATGTTACAGTGGACTTTCTTTAACTTCCCATTTTCAATTTGTTAATAGGAGTGTTTCCCAAAGTGTGTTCTTTAGAACTCTGGTGTTAATAGAAAAAAACGGGGGGCTACTATCTAGAGAATATGTTTTGTAAAATCTTCACTGCAGTACTTGTCAGAGCCTTTCATATGTTTAAGCACAATGTGAATTTTAGACGGACATTTCCTTAAGATGTTGCAATTCTGACTTGCTGCCCTTCTTGGTTTACCAGTTTGGCTCCGTGTATACTAGAAAGTAGCTTTACTTTCCCAGCCAACTCCAAACTATTAACATTTTGAGTCAGTACAGATTTCCTTTGCTGTGGGAACTTCCAGACCCCTGGTGAACATCTGCTCCCTTGGGTGCTGAGACTAGATTTGATCAGTGTGGGGAAATTAAAAACAGTCCAGCTTGTATAAGCCCGATATCTCTCCAAAGTGGGCTGGACAGATTCCATGACAAACACAAGTTCGGGCTTCCAGGTATGCTAATAAACTGCTGCTCCTCTGACTATGTAAACAGAAGACTTCTGGATTCTGACAGCCACCTGGCACCGTGGATTTGCTCTCTAGAGTAATCTGATGCTGTCATAACATAAGTAAATAGCAACAATAACTAAAATTATTGCAGTTAGAATCCAGAAGGAAACACAGTGAAATGGTATCTATGGTTTTTCCTAAGTAGAACTAAGAATAAATTTTCCTTCTTTTTAATATTTTTCTAAATTACGTGACTTCTTAAAAAACCAATAATAGGTTTTAATTTAAAATCAGACATAATTTAATTTATTTAGAATAAAGCTATCTTGAGTTTGAAGGCAACCACCACCACTCAACTCAGTGCAGAGGATGGGTAATATGCTGATTTGGCTTAGCTAAAAAGAAAATTTCTTGATTAGCTGGTAAATAGAAACAAAACAGAAATACAAGTGTTAAGCTGCCCATTCCACCAGCACTAGTTAGAATGCTGTATCAGGTACAAGGCTATGCAATTTAAATTTATCATGAATATATTTGAAAGATATTTATGGCTACAAGGAACAGAATATCTGACTAAAAATAGCTTACACAATAGGGATTCATTCTCACATAACTAGAGTTTGTAGGTAGTGGCACTAGGTTGAGCTTTTCTGAGATTCTTTTGGCCTACCCTCATGGTCACAAGGGCTTCCCATGTGGCAATAGTGGTAAAGAATCCACTGGCCAGTGTGGGAGACTTAAAAGACTTCCCTGGGTCTGGAAGATCCTCTGGAAGAAGGCACGGCAACCCACTCCAGTATTCTTGCCTGGAGAATCCCATTGACAGAAGAGCCTGGTAGGCTCTGGTCCATAGGGTCACAAAGAGTCAGACATGACTAAAGGGACTTAGTTCACTTGCTTGGATGCTCACCAGATGGTGGCTGTAGCTCTAAGCAACATTCTCTCTAGTAACAAAAGCAGGAAGAATGAGAGGATTTCTATTCTATCAAAGGAGAAATTTTCCCTAAAAGGTTTCCCATCATATTTTCAGATCCTGTTGGCTAGGATTGGGTTATTTGCCCATTTTCTGGCATCAAAGGATACTAGGAAACTGAATATCTGGTTTCTCTCATCCACGGTAAAAAACAGTATCTTTCCACCAAGAGGGACCATGGGCAAATGGCTGCAGGATAAGCACCCAGGAGTCTCTGCCACAGTGGAGAATTCTAAGCAAGTCCAAAAAAGAGTATATCCAAAACTATTGTTTATAAAATCCTTTACAAAAATCGAAGAGTTTTTAGCTTGAAGATACTAACAGATTAGTGACTCACTTTGAAATTATGACATTTTAATACAACAGATAGCTAGTCACCATCATCTACAAAGCATTATTCTATGCCCTTTTAAAAAAATATGCAGGTGTGATGAGGGATAGAAAAGTATCTATACTATGCTATGCTATGTCACTTCAGTTGTGTCCGACTCTGTGCAATCCCATAGACGGCAGCCCACCAGGCTCCCCCGTCCCTGGGATTCCCCAGGCAAGAACACTGGAGTGGGTTGCCATTTCCTTCTGCAATGCATGAAAGTGAAAAGTGAAAGTCAAGTCGCTCAGTCGTGTCTGACTCTTAGCGACCCCATGGATTGCAGCCTAACAGTCTTCTCCGTTCATGGGATTTTCCAAGCAAGAGTACTGGAGTGGGGTGCCATTGCCTTCTCTGAGAAAAGTATCTACTACATGCTTACTATAAGTTCAGGTACTGATAGGTGATTTAAGTATACAATTTCTTTTTACTCCTTTAAGGGAGACTTTATTGGGTTTATTTATTATTGGATTCTAGATGAGGTAATGGAAGCCTCAAAAAATAGACCATTTATGCCATCTTACCCTCCTGAGCACTCTAGCCTCATACCACTCCCACTCCTGGCAATACTTGTTCTAGGGAAAACCATAACCAGATTACACAAGTATAAAGAGCATATGACTAAGTTAAAATATGAGTGCTTATGCATTAATTAAAGATAGAACAGGTAAATATGGATGATCTTGAAGTTGATTAGGCTTTATTTTCCCTTTAAATTTGCTTAACCTTAACTGTGATTTGAAATAAAAAAGAACTTTTGGAAATTTTATATTTGTTCATGCTAGTGTGCAAAAATGGTCCACTTTACTAAATGGAAATAGTTTATTTCTATATCTAGGTTGTATCAATATTGTCACCCTGCTTATTTAACTTATATGCAGAGTACATCATGCGAAATGTAGGGCTGGATGAAGCATAAGCTGGAATCTAAATTGCCAGGAGAAATATCAATAACCTCAGATACACAGATGACATCACCCTTATAGCAGAAAGCAAAGAGGAGCTAACTAAAGAAACTGTTGATTAATGTGAAAGAGGAGAGTGAAAAAGTTGGCTTAAAACTCAACATTCAGAAAACTAAGATCGTAGCATCTGGTCCCATCAGTTCAGTTTAGTTCAGTTGCTCAGTTGTATCCGAATCCTTGTGACCCCATGAACCACAGCATGCCAGGCCTCCCTGTCCATCAACAAATCACAGAGTATACCCAAACCCATGTCCATTGAGTCAGTGATGCCATCCAAACATCTTATCCTCTGTCGTCCCCTTCTCCCCCTCCCCTCAATCTTTCCCAGCATCAGGGTCTTTTCAAATGAGTCAGCTCTTCGCATCAGGTGGCCAAAGTATTGGAGTTTCAGCTTCAACATCAGTCCTTCCAATGAACACCCAGGACTGATCTCCTTTAGGAGGGACTGGTTGGATCTTCTTGCAGTCCAAGGGACTCTCTATATCTACACTGTATATCTCTATGTAAACACATGATATCTGTCTTTTCCTTTGTTCCTTTTTTTCACATACATAATATTTATTACATATAGTTTTTGCTTGAATTTCTATGGTATAACCAGCCTTTGAGCCATTATAACTAACTGGGCTAAAGTATATTCATTGACTAGAAAATGTTTGACAATAAGTTAACTGAGAGACAAAAGATGTCCAATAAGTTAATATGTGAAAATCCATTTTTTGGTTAAAAAAAATAAAGTACTTTCCCTAAAAGACATTACCAGATGACAAACACAGCATTTCAGTGGTTACCTTTGAATGGTTTGTAGTAAATGAAGGCATTTATTTTTAACTTACTGTTAGTTTTTCTTCATTTTTAAATTTTCAAATATAAATGTACTTTGATTCTATATTAAGAAAAACAATAACCAAAAAGAAACTCACATCTTGACTGAGAAAAAAAGAAATTATGAAGATTGAAATCTCAAATGATGCCCATGTTATTTTCTACAGCCCAGCTATATGATGGGAAAAGTACATTTCTAGGCAAAAACAACAAAATGTTAGGTCCCTATCATTTCTGTCCTTTATTGAGCCCATCTTTGCATGAAATGTTCCCTTGGTATCTCTAATTTTCTTGAAGAGATCTCTAGTCTTTCTCATTCTATTGTTTTCCTCTATTTCTTTGCATTGATCACTGAGGAAGGCTTTCTTATCTCTCCTTGCTATTCTCTGAAACTCTGCATTCAAATGGGTATATCTTCCCTTTTCTCCTTTGCTTTTCACTTCTCTTCTTTTCACAGCTATTTGTAAGGCCTCCTCAGACAGCCATTTTGCTTTTCGCATTTCTTTTTATTGGGGATGGTCTTGATTCCTGTTTCATGTACAGTGTCACGAACCTCCATCCATAGTTCATCAGGCACTCTATCTATCAGATCTGGTCCCTTAAGTCTATTTCTCACTTCCAAAGGGATTTGATTTAAGTCATACCTGAATGGTCTAGTGGTTTTCCCCACTTTCTTCCATTTAAGTCTGAATTTGGCAATAAGGAGTTCATGATCTGAGTCATAGTCTGCTCCTGGTCTTGTTTTTGCTGACTGTATAGAGCTTCTCTATCTTTGGCTGCAAAGACTATAATCAATCTGATTTCAGTGTTGGCCATCTGGTGATGTCCATTTTTAGGTCTTCTCTTGTGTTGTTGGAAGAGAGTGTTTGCTATGGCCAGTGCATTGCCTTGGCAAAACTGTATTAGCCTTTGCCCTGCTTCATTCTGTATTCCAAGGCCAAATTTGTCTGTTACCCTAGGTGTTTCTTGACTTCATACTTTTACATTCCAGTCCCCTATAATGAAAAGGACATCTTTTTTGAGTGTTAGTTCTAAAAGATTTGGTAGGTCTTCATAGAACCATTCAAGTTCAGCTTCTTCAGCGTTACTGGTCGGGGCATAGACTTGGATTACTGTGATATTGAATGGTTTGCCTTGGAAATGAACAGAGATCATTTTGTAGTTTTTGAGATCGCATCCAAGTACTGAATTTCAGACTCTTTTGTTGACTATGATGGCTACTCCATTTCTTCTAAGGGATTCCTACCCACCATAGTAGATATAATGGTCATCTGAGTTAAATTCACCCATTCCAGTCCATTTCAGTTTGCTGGTTCCTAGAATGTTGATGTTCACTCTTGCCATCTCCTGTTTGACCACTTCCAATTTGCTTTGATTCATGGATCTAACATTCCAGGTTCCTATGCAATATTACTCTTTACAACATCGACCTTGCTTCTATCACCAATCATATCCACAACTGGGTGTTGTTTTTGCTTTGGTTCCATGCCTTCATTCTTTCTGGAGTTATTTCTCCACTGATCTCCAGTAGCATATTGGGCACCTACCGACCTGGGGAGTTCATCTTTCAGTGTCCTATCTTTCTGCCTTTTCATATAGCTCATCGGGTTCTCAAGGCAAGAATACTGAAGTGGTTTACCATTCCCTTCTCCAGTGGACCGCATTTTGTCAGACCTCTCCACCATGACCCGTCCATCTTTGGTGGCCCTACATGGCATGGCTTAGTTTCATTGAGTTAGACAAGACTGTGGTCCATGTCATCAGATTGGCTAGTTTTCTGTGATTGTAGTTTCAATCTGTCTGCCCTCTGATGCCCTCCCTCAGCGCCTACTGTCTTACTGGGGTTTCTCTTAACCTTGGACATGGGGTATCTCCTCACAGCTGCCTCTCCTGACCTTGGATGTGGGGCATCTCCTCTCGGCCCCGCTCCTGCCTTGGATGTGGGGTATCTCACTTGGCCCCTCGCAGCCGCTGCTCACCCCTCCAGTGCTGCACAGCCACTTCAGTGCAGGAGATCCCATTCCTGGGGCGAGAAGATCCGCTGGAGAAGGAGTGGGCTACTCACTCCAGTTTTCTTGGGCCTCCCTTGTGGTTCAGTTCATACAGAATCCTCTGTATAGTACAAGGAACTCTGCTCAGTAATTTTTAGTAACCATTATGAATGCTCCTGAAGATGGTTCTTCAGGTGAAGAGCTGGAGGAACAGGGAGCAACCACCTCCTGAGATAAATTCTAGAAACACCACTTTTGTCAGAAGAAACTGGCCTTGAAGGTATGCAGTGGACCAGCGTGTTCGCGTTCCTGTGACTGACAGCCTTGGCCTATCTGAAAGCCATGGCGAGTGCTCAGACAGAAGCAGGCATGGCTGGCCCGGGACCTTCCACCACCTGGATGGAAGGTTATGGCCTTACCAGAGTCTGTATTTGAGTCTCTTGTAGCTGGCTATCAGAAGGTCTCTTTGCCCAGTCTTTTGTCTCATTGTAGTTTCTTCTTTATGCCTTTATACCTAGTTGTGAAAGATTTTTTTCTGCTTGCTTTCAGATCTTTTTCATTAATAGTTGCTCTGAAAATAGTTGTAATTTTGGTGTGCCTGAGGGAGTATGTGAGCTCATGGTCTTCCTACTCTGCCGTCTTGGCCATTCTCTATGGCAATACTTTTTGAACACTGGGATGACACTCACATAATTCACTCTTACTTCAAGTATAGAGCAGATTTAGTCTCTAAGTTAATAAGCCATTGTGCGTTCATTCTCTTGTTCTCTCTCTCCACCCCTATGTGTTACATATGAATGATGGTTTGGGAAAATGGTACCAAACAATTTGAATGTAGCCAGATCATCAACATAACCAATCATCTTACATCTATATTATGACTTCTTGGAAATAATGTTCCTGTCCCTTGCAGAGGGAGACAATGACCTTCATTAAACATTAGGAAAAATTAATCTTTTATTTTTAAAAAATTGCACTCAGTTTTTCACGACTGACGTAGCTTAGCAGCAGCAGCAGTTTTTCAAAGGAATGATTAAGTTGATTTTAATAATATGGGAGTGGTAAAAGCTTCTAATTCCACTATCTTGCTCACAATGGAGAGCCTTCCATTGTTCTGAGCTGAAGTTTCTGGGTTCGAGTCCTAAATCTAGAGAAACTAAAGGCCCTGTTGGACTTCTCAGTATTTGCATTAGTCACCTAGGATGCTACATACTAACACCAGTCATGTCTGGTGAGGGCTGTAAATACTGTTGGGCTTAAGTACGTTGAAAAGTCTGTATTTTTGAAGGCACTTTTGGTTTTGCTTTTTGTATGCATCAACATTCCAGTCAGCTTGTCAGTACTTGGTCCTTTTACATTTGATGTTCAGGCACACAGAGCTGGCTATTTTTTTAATTTAAGTGTGTACCTTTCTTTTCCATAAATTTTGTGTACACTCACAAGGGAGCTAATGTATATGATGCTAAATTATGGTCATGGAAAATATATTGTAGTTTTTAAAAATCAACTAACCTAACAAAATTCTATTCAATGATAAAGATACAGGCTGTATTTTTATTTATTAGCCCACTCAAAATAACAGACATAGCTGCTTCCACTCCTCTGCTTCTCCATTTACATCACCAAACAATCTTTCCTTGAACCTAAGACTTTCTTTTCCTAACCCTGGGAGTTTGATGGCTTGACATTGTTGCCTGTATCTTGCTGCTCTACTTGCTAAGTGAGATAACAGACTGCACACATTCTAGGGGGAATAACAAATAATCAACATTTGGCTTTGAGGCACTGTTATGTGAAAAGAGCTGTATTCTATACTAAAACCAATTACATACATCCACTCCATCACTAAAATGAATTCAGAGGACATATAGATAAAATTAATCTAAGATTAGAATAGATTGGGTGAGTGTTATTAATATATGTTTTACATATATTATGTAAATATGTATTTACAAACTGCCTCAAAAATACTTTCCTTTTGCAGATTACAAGACTGGGCATACACACCGAGGAAACCAGAATTGAAAGAGACATGTGTACCCCAATGTTCATCGCAGCACTGTTTATAATAGCCAGGACATGGAAGCAACCTAGATGTCCATCAGCAGATGAATGGATAAGAAAGCAGTGGTACATATACACAATGGAGTATTACTCAGCCATTAAAAAGAATACATTTGAATCAGTTCTAAGGAGGTGGATGAAACTGGAGCCTATTATACAGAGTGAAGTAAGCCAGAAAGAAAAACACCAATACAGTATACTAACGCATATATATGGAATTTAGAAAGATGATAACAATAACCCTGTATACGAGACAGCAAAAGAGACACTGATGTATAGAACAGTCTTTTGGACTCTGTGGGAGAGGGAGAGGGTGGGATGATTTGGAAGAATGGCATTGAAACATGTATAATATCATATATGAAACGAGTCACCAGTCCAGGTTAGATGCATGATACTGGATGCTTGGGGCTGGTGCACTGGGATGACCCAGAGGGATGGTATGGGGAGGGAGGAGGGTTCAGGATGGGGAACACATGTATACCTGTGGCGGATTCATTTTGATATATGGCAGAACCAGTACAATACTGTAAAGTTTAAAAATAAAATTTAAAAAAAATCATTAAAAAAAAAGATTGGCCTGGAGACAAGGTATAAAAAGGATGAGAAAATTCTCCTGAACAGATACATGTCTGCTCAAAGTCTCATTTTCCAAAAAACAGAGCACTAATGTATTCTGCTCTGATACTCACTTTCCCTGAAAGTGGGTGGTGAAAGAAATGAATGGAACTACTAACTTGGACCAATTCTAAAGAAAAGAGAAGTAATTATAACGATGTGGAAATGATAGAAATCTGATTTTTATTAACACAAAGAATGTCAGATTGCAGAGGGGAAAACTGAGAAATATATATATATATATATTATTTTTTTAGACTATAAAAAGCAGTTTAAAAAACACAGAAAAAAGACAAATGGCTAGTGAAAAGAGATTTCTATAAATAAAATTCTTTCTCTCCAACTGGAAATGTTTCTGATGCAAAAAAGTTTTAAATGTACTTGATGATATAGGAAGCTAATTATGAGTTTGTAGTATCTGTATAGATGCCCTTGTAATCAGCATTGAATTCCAGGAGGCTTAGACATAGATTAGTAAACAATTGAAGTAGCTGAACTCTTTAGCTTAAGTGTTTTGATTAGTTATTAAAATATCATACCCATTTTTTCCTTCCACCTATGAGAGAGTAAGATTGTGGAATTATCTGTCCACCATAAACAATGGAGAAAATGGAGGAAATATAGGAAGAAACTATTTTTTGGACATTAGACAAAATGCAAAAATGGTCTTTATCTCTGAGAAGAGAAATAAAAAAGGTGATGCCTCCCATTGCCTAGGTCTTTCTTCCAGGACAACTCTTGGACTGTGACACAAAGAGTTTGACATCTTGAATTAAGGAGACAGAGATTAGATTTTGGCAACTAGAAATCTGTGGCACTGAGTACTGGAGAGAACAGAGTTACACAGAGAAAGAACCCCTGAAACTTGTGTAGGGATTCCTCCATGTTTGAAAAAATACCATTCTGCAAATTCATATGACAAGAACCCATCAAACAGGAAAAGAACAACTTCTGAGGAACTTCTGAGGAGTTGTAAGATGAATAGTCCACAAGCTCACACATTGATTGTTAGAGTTTCTCCAAGCCAAACTGGAGGAACTTCAATGGGAATTCAGAGGAGAGCCCAAGATGAATACACCTGAGAAATGAGATTAAATTAGCTACAGAAAAAGGGTCTTCAGGACCAAGTCTATAAAAGCTTTCTAAAAACTTCAAAAAGGATCAACCCTTGACAGTAACTTACTGCTAAGTCATTTCAGTCATGTCCGACTCTGTCCAACCCCATAGATGGCAGCCCACCAGGCTCCCCCGTCCCTGGGATTCTCCAGGCAAGAACACTGGAGTGGGTTGCCATTTCCTTCTCCAATGCATGAGAGTGAAAAGTGAAAGGGAAGTCACTCAGTCGTGTGCGACCCTCAACGACCCCATGGACTGTAGCCTTCCAGGCTCCTCCATCCATGGGATTTTCCAGGCAAGAGTACTGGAGTGGGGTGCCATTGCCTTCAACTTACTTACTAGCAAAAAATATTCAAAACGTTTTTAAAAGGAATACAAATGGCCCCAAACAATATAAAATCCACAATGTTCAGTACTCACTCAAGGAACAAGACAAAGGTGCTTATATTTAACATAGTATTTAGCAGAACAATTAGGCAGAAAAAGAAAATTCATCCACATTGGGGAGGAAGTAAAATTTTCAGTATTTGCATAACATGATATTATATGTAGAAAATTCTAAAGACTCTAGCAAAAACTGTTAGAACTAATAAACAAATTCCATAAAATTGCAGAATACAAAATCAACTTACAAAAATCTATTGCATTTTTATAAATTAATATCAAAAAGATAAATTAAGAAAATATCTCATTTATATTGTATCATAAAGAATAAAATCACCTAGAAATAAATTTTTTAAATGACATGAAAAACCTGTACAATGAAAAATATAACAAGTCAACAAAATAAGTTGAAAAAACACAAATAAATGGAAAGGTATTCCATGTTCATAAATGGAAAAATTAATATTGTTTTATTGTCCATATTACCCAAAGCAATGTACAGATTGAATGCAATACCAAGAAAAATTCCAGTGGAATTTTTTACAGAAATAAACAATCCTGAAATCTGAATGGAACTATGAAAGATCCTGGGTTTCCCGGTGGCACAGTGGTAAAGAACCCTCCTGCCAGTGCAGGAGAACAAAAGATGCGGGTTTGATCCCTGGGTTGGGAAGATCCCCTAGAGTAGGAAATGGAAACATGCTCCAGTATTCTTACCTGGAAAATTCCATGGATAGAGGAGCCTGGTAAGCTACAGTCCATGGAGTCACAAAGAGTCAGACGTGACTGAACATGCATGCACACATGCCCATGTGCACACGAGCACACACACACACAAACACACAAAAGACCCTAAATAGCAAAAGCAATCTTGAGAAAGAACAAAGCTGAAGGCATTATGCTTTCTGATTTCAAAATTTATTACAAAGCTATAATAATCAAAATAGTATGGTATTGGTTTAAAAACAGACCCATAGATCAAGGGAACAGAATAGAGAGCTCAGAAATAAACCACACATATGTGGTCAATGGGCTTCCCTGATGGCTTAGATGGTAAAGAATATGCCTGCAATATGGGAGACCTGGCTTTGATCCCTGGGTTGGGAAGATCTCCTGGAGAGGAAAATGGCAATCCACTCCAGTATTCTTGCCTGAAGAATTCCTTCCATGGACAGATAAGCCTGGTGGGCTACAGTCCATGGGGTCGCAAAGGTCAGACAGGACTGAGAGATTAACATACATGTGGTCAATTAATTTACAACAAAGGAGCCAATATTAGACAAGGGGAAATGATAGTTTTTTTTCAATAAATGCTGTTGGGGAAACTAGATAGCCACATGCAAAGAAAAAAAATGAAACCCAATCACTTACCATCCATAAAAATTAGGCCAAGATGGATTAAAGGCTTGAACATAAAATCTGAAATCATAAAACTCCTAAAATAAAACATAGCTGATAAGCTTCTTGGTATAGGCCTTAGCATGACTTTTTTGGATTTGATATCAAAAGCAAAGACAACAAAAGAAAAAATAAACAAATGAGACCACATTAAACTTAAAAGCTTCCTTACAGCAAAAGAAAACTATCAACAAAATGAAAAGGCAACCTACTGAATGGGGGAATATATTTGTGAGTCATAAATCTCATAAGGGTTTGATATCCTAAATATGTGACTCATATAACTCAGTAACAAGAAAACTACAAACAATCTGATTTTAAAACGGGGCAGAGGATCTGAATAAAGATTTTTCCAAAGAAGATATACAGATGGCCAAAGGGCACATAAAAAGGTATGCAACATCACTAATCATCAGGGAAATGCAAGTCAGAACCACAGTGGCTAACACCTCACACCTGTTAGGCTATTATCAAAAAGAAAGTTCTGGTGAGGATGTGAAGAAAAAGGAAATTTTGTGCACTGTTGGTGAGAATGTAGCAGACACTGTGGAAAGCAGTATAGAGGTTCCTCAAGATACTAGAACTACCGTATGATCCAACAATTCCATTTCAGGGTATTTATCAGAAGAGAATGACAGCACTAACTCAGAAGGACATCTGCATCCCCATGTTCATTGCAGCATTATTACAGGAGCCGAAACATGGAAGCAACCTAAGTGCCATCAATGAAGGAATAGATAAAATGTGGTACATGTATATGTGTGTGTGTGTGTGTGTGTGCGCGTGTGTATATATAATGAAACATAGTTCAGCCATAAAAAAGAGTGCAGTCTTGCCACTTGTGACAATATGGATGAACTTTGTGGGCACTTTGCTAAGCGAAATAAGTCAAACAAAGAAAGGGAAGTACCATGCTGTCACTTATAGTGGAATCTAACTTCCACAGAGACAACGAAAAACCAACAACCAAGCTCATAGATACAGAGAATACACTGGTAAATTGCCAGAGGAAGAAGGTGTGAGGTGGATCAAATGAGTAAAAGTGGCCAAAAGGTGCTAACTTTCAGCTGTAAAATAAGTCACAGGGAAGTAATGTACAACATAGTGACTACAATTATTAATTACTAATACTATAATAATTAAAATAACTATCATATAATAGTTACTGTATTTATTATTAATAACACAGTATTGTACATTTGAAAATTGCTAAGAGAGTAAATCTTAAAAGATCATAACACAAGAAAAAAACGTAACTGTGTATGTGACAAGTGCTAACTAGACATTGTGGTAATAACTTCACAATATACCCAAATATTGAATCATTATGTTGTATATCTGAAACTAATATAATGTTGTCTGTTGATTATATTTCAATTTTTAAAACTTTGGCATGCCTCTAATGACTCAGGAAAAAGATACCAAAAGTATCTCTCTCACCATGGACTGACAGACTTAAGTACCCACAGGCAAATGGAGAGAGAGGTATGAGACTGAGAAATATTACAAAGTTAAGCTGTATGGCTAGAAAAGAACTCAAGTGTGATTGTTGATACACTGGGACTGATGGAAATTAAATGGACAAAAAGCTTACCAAACTTTGGAGAACATCAAGAACCAACAGTCTTGGTAGAGAATTGGTCTTCTCACAGAGGGCACACGGGCTAGTGTTATAGTGGACATCTTGAATATGGCAAACTGCGTGGCAGTTTTGTAACATGGTCACCAATTCTTTGACACTTTTCTGAGCCTGTGACTGCTTTACTCAGTAGAGTATAAGTGCGCTGTGTTCCTTGGTCACTGGAACACTCTTCAAGCCCTGAGCTGCCAGTCTGTGAGGAAGCCAAAGGCACATGGAGTTGTGGTCAGCAGTACCATCTGAGCACATATATCAGCCATCTCAGCCCAAGCATGAAACGTGAATGAGACGCTATCTTAGAAGGGAATCCCCTACCTCAGCTGCTTATCAGCACCCATCTGAGAGCCCAGAAATCATGGAGCATGCAGAGCCATCCCTGCCATATCTCTTCTGAATTTTTGACCTACCGAATATATGAGCATGGAATAAAATTTTGTTTTATACCACTAAGTTTTGAGGTGATTTGATAGGCAATAGATGTTATGGACTGAATTATGTACCCCACCCTCTCCGCCAGTGTAATCTCAATGCCTCAGAATGTGATTTTATTTGGAGAATGGCCTTTAAAGATATGATTATGTTAAAATTGTAGGGTAGGCCCTAATCCAGTCTGACTAGAGCCCTCAAAAGAAGAGGATATTAGGTCATACAGAGAAACTCCATGAATGCTCAGATACAGAGGAAAGGCCACGTAAGGACACAGTGAGAAGGTGTAAGCAAGGAGGCCTCAGGAGAAATAAACCCTGCCAAAACCCTGTTCTTGCACTGCTAACCTCCAGAACTAAGAGAAAATAAATTTCTGTTGTTTAAGCCACTCGGTCTATGATACTTTGTTATGGAAGCTCTGGCAAACTCAAGAAAAATCTTTCTTCCCCTGTTCCTGCCTGATTTGGCCAAATTACTGAGTGAAACTTCAAACTCCTTTTTTGCTAAGTAACCTTCATCCTCTTTTTTCTTTTTTAGGTTGTGCTGGGTCTTCGTTGCTGTGCATGGGTGTTCTCTAGCCGCAGTGGGCAGGCTACTCTCTAGTTGTGGCACGCCAGCTTCTCATTGCAGTGACTTCTCTTGTTGTGGAGTACAGGCTCTAGAGCAAGCAAGCTTCAGTAGTTGCTGCATGTGGGCTCGCAGGCTCCAGAACTTAGGGTCAGTAGTTATGGCACAGAGGCCCAGTTGCTCCGTGGCATGTGGGGTCCTCCCAGATCAGGGATCGAACCGCCATCCCCTACATTGCAGGGCTGACTCTCAGTCACTGGCCCACCAGGGATGCCCCCTTATCGTCATTCTTAACTTTTATTTAAAATCCAGGCTGAATGGCATCCTCTCACAAACAGGATTTGAGATTCAAAGAAAACCAGGGAATCTCCCCCAGTATGCATGCAAGAGCAGAAAAATCTAGTCTGCAAAGGCAAGCCGATAAAGCAGATACCCAGAAACAAGGAGGTAAAAGAGGGGAGATTCTTAAACATTTCATTTTTCTAGTCTAATAGGACTATCTTGAGGGCAAGCTGTATTTCATGTATTCTGAGAGATTGGCCTCATATGCCTATCATGAACTCTCTGTGTGAATTCATTTGGTTCACATTGGTTTCCACGACGTGAGACCCAAATAACCAAAGTGTCAAGTTGGGTTCACTGGCGGGGGACATTCATTCGGTGAGGGCCTAGACAGAAGTATGTGTGAAGACTCCTGACCCCAGCCCTCACTCCTGCACGCACAGAAAAAAATTGAGAACTTTGGTGAGGTCAGGGAATCTTACATGAGCAAGTGGGCAAGATGAGTCAAAGGAACTTGAGCCGTAACTGTAAACGTGATCTCATTTGTACTCATAGCCTTAAGAAGCCTGGGAAAATTTTAGTTGCAGAGAAATAAATTGAAAAGTTTGACAGAAACCTACAACAATAGTGACAAGAAGGCCAAAACCAAGAATTAACTGGATTTTTTTTTTAAGTCCTAAGGAAAAAAGTCCCTCCAAAAAGAAAGAAAGGCAAATTAAATCTGCTGGCAGTGTGTTATGAAATGGTTGACCAGGATGAAAAACATAATAAATAGAAAAACAAAAACGTTGTTTCAGGAAGAAGCTGCATGGGCCAAAAAGAAAGCTCAGCTGTGACCCAGTTGCTGGTAGGAAGGGGAAAAGAGTCAGCCCTTGCTCATTCTTAGCTTGTCAATGCTGACCGAAGCCTGATCCTAAGGCAGGTTCTAAACACACAGTGGATTGGTTCTCGGATAAAACGAGAAGGAAAAATACTAGAAACCTGGCCTGAGGAGGAACTAGGAGCCAATATACCAACCAGAAACTCAGTCCTAGCCAATGGCCCTGAAGCTTCTTATCCCTAATCAATGGCACATGTATTCTGATGGAGAAGCAGACATATCCTGGTAGGCACATGAACGCTGATAGAAAGCAACATATACCTTGATAGCATGAACACTTATGTAAATTGACCTATTATTCGTGAATACTTGCATCCTATGGGAGGATTATACTTCCTTATGTCATTGATGTCAGGCCAGTCCATGAGCTTTCCTCCAGCCAATGAAGCATAAGCAGAAGTAGCATGTGTTATTTCCAGACAGTCACTTTGGACCCAGTGTGTGTCATTTCTCCTTTTTCTCAACCACGAGACTGGCAATGTTCCAGACAGAGGCTGTTCCCAGGGTAAATGCCATATGAAAAAAGCTGCACTGACTTGTAATGAAAGTGAAGTGTAATGAGAAATCTCTGTGTTAGAAACCATTGGGATGGGGCAGGGGATCTATTTGTTACTGCAGCATAACCTAGCTTCTTCTGACACACCCTGCAAGATCAATAGCTTTGGTAATGAGAATAGAGCATTTCTGGTCACCAGGGAGAATCTACAGGCTTCAGGGGTTGGCAGTGAAAGAGCATTATGGGAAAAACCAGGGCAATCCCCGTAAGTGCAGGATCCAAGATAAGATATACACGAGACCTGGCTGGAGAGAGCAAAACATAAGAAATGCCCTAGAATAGCAAGTATATTATTAATTGCTACTCCAACTGAAGATACAAAGAACCACTGACTTCCAATAAAATAGAGATTATTTTAATGAAAAGGATTTGAGGGGATTTTGAGATTTTTTTCTTTTTGTGTTTGAGTTAGATTTTGAGCCAAAAGGTTGAGAGAGATCAGTCGCTCAGTCGTGTCCAACTCTTTGCAACCCCATGAACCGCAGCACGCCAGGCCTCCCTGTTCATCACCAACTCCCGGAGGTCACCCAGACTCACATCCATCGAGTCAGTGATGCCATCCAGCCATCTCATCCTCTGTCGTCCCCTTCTCCTCCTGCCCCCAATCCCTCCCAGCATCAGAGTCTTTTCCAATGAGTCAACTCTTCGCATGAGGTGGCCAAAATACTGGAGTTTCAGCTTTAGCATCATTCCTTCCAAAGAAATCCCAGGGCTGATCTCCTTCAGAATGGACTGGTTGGATCTCCTTGCAGTCCAAGGGACTCTCAAGAGTCTTCTCCAACAAGTGAGGCTCAAACTGAATGAATTGAGGAAGACAATCAAAGGATGACAAATACACATGTACCCCTGAAACCACAGTTGGTTTTGGATATAGTCTTGAATACAGATCTTCTGCAGACCCACATTCTATTTGTCTCTGTTATAAACTCCATCTCTAGCCCCCTATTTAAATAAATTCTCCATTGCAGCCTTGCTTTGCTTTATGCAAGTCTCTGTCTGGGGACAGGAAATCTGCTCCTGAAACTTGCTTGGGGGCAAGGGTATTTCCCCAGGCACACATTTCCCTTCTGTTGTCTGTCTGCCTGCTGGATTCTCAGTGTTCCACATCAGAATGCTTCTAGGTTCACTGCCCTCTTGTAAAGATATCAGTACCATTTGGAATCTTCTCAACTCCTACCCTTGCTGGCTTTTTGTCTGGAATAAAACAGAGATTGTTGGGACCCTAGGTCACCATTCTCTGCTTACCAGCCTGAAACTCTGCAGCCATGTTTTAGTCAGTCAATCTGCCCCGTGCTGGTCCTGCTGAGTGAGTAACTCCTGTGCCCAGCTCTTCTCTCCTGCTGCTGAGCTGTACTCATCTCATATGGGCACATAACAAATCAGAGTGACAGCTAGTGTGAACGAAGGGACAGTCAGCCTTCAAAATGACCACAACTATTTTTCATGAGTGATGCAAAACAACAAGAAAGATGCCACCAGGTGGGTTTTGTAAGAAAGCTCAAAAATGTAACTAAAAAATGCACCTCCAAGATGGAGAAGATCCAACCTGACAGGTGTTAAGAAATGGACCTGTGGTGTGATTTGTTTGATCACAGGAACCAACTGTCGACAATATTGCAGTTGCTAAAAAACTTTTAAGGAAAGGAGTTATTGATCTTCCTCTAAATTGTTTTTGCCTGTCTATGTCTGGAGGAGGCTGTGGGCTCTGGCTTGTCAGGTTGAGGTTGATCCAGGATGGCTGGATTAAAACTTTGACTTGAGCAATGTCATGAAACTCATAGAAAATTGGATGAACTCTTCAAGATTAAAGGGAACGAAAGAAAACCAAATGCAATGTGAGATCTTTTATTTCATCATAGGTTGAAAAAAAAGCTGAAAAGGCATTATTTGAATAATAGGGAAATCTTATATGGTCTATATATGACATTATTAAATTTATTAAATTGCTGTTAATTTTCTTAAATGAGTAATGATATTGTGATTTTGAAGACAATGTCCTTACTCTTAGGAGATACACATTGTCATGCTAAAATACTTAAGCATAAAGTAGTATGATGTTTCTAGCTTTCTTTCAAATAGCTCAGGAAAAATAAGAACTACACATATATAAAATTGAGATGAAGTATACATGGGTAGATATTGTAAAGATCTTTCAACTTTTTTGCAGGTTTGAAAATTTTAAAGAGGAAATTTTATCCTGCGAAACCAAGATAAGAGGCAATTTGGGGTTTTAAAAGATGAAGAATGAAAAAAGCCAAGATTTCTGTGTTCAATTATATGAAGAACTAACTCAGAGGAAAAGAATGGAATTTATGCAGAAGGTCTCCAGAGAGCAGAGGTAGGATCTAGGCATGGGAGAGATCAGAAAGTAGACTTTGGCTTGTAATAAAGAAAACTGTGTAATAAGACTCTCACACCTTGCTTACAGCTAGCTCTAGTAGCAGAGAGAAGGCATAGTTTTAAAAACAAGGATGTGTTTGTCACTTGATATGATCTTTGGATTTTAACTATCAGAGAATGACCAAGCAAAATCATGGAGCTGCTCAAATTTTAACTCAAGAGCAAGAGAAGACTCCATTCACAGAATAAAAGTTTAAAAAGCAGTAAAGAATTTAAAAAGTATTGAATAAGTGTCTTCCCCTGTGGTCCAGTGGCTAAGATTCCACACTCCCAGTGCAGAAGCTCTGAATTAGATTCTTCGTCAGGGAACCAGATCCCACATGCCACAACTAAGAGATCACAGAGGTAACTAAGAGTTCTCATGCTGCAACTAAGACCCAGTTCAGTCGCTCAGTTGTGTCCGACTCTTTGCGACCCCATGAATCGCAGCACGCCAGGACTCCCTGTCCATCACCAACTCCCAGAGGTCACTCAGACTCACGTCCATCAGATCAGTGATACCATTCAGCCATCTCATCCTCTGTCGCCCCTTCTCCTCTTGCCCCCAATCCCTCCCAGCATCAGAGTCTTTTCCGATGAGTCAACTCTTTGCATGAGGTGGCCAAAGTACTGGAGTTTCAGCTTTAGCATCATTCCTTCCAAAGAAATCCCAAGGCTGATCTCCTTCAGAATGGACTGGTTGGATCTCCTTGCAGTCCAAGGGACTCTCAAGAGTCTTCTCCAACACCACAGTTCAAAAGCATCAATTCTTCGGTGCTCAGCCTTCTTCACAGTCCAACTCTCACATCCATACATGACCACAGGAAAAACCGTAGCCTTGACTAGACAGACCTTTGTTGGCAAAGTAATGTCTCTGCTTTTGAATATGCTGTCTAGGTTGGTCATAACTTTCCTTCCAAGGAGTAAGCATCTTTTAATTTCATGGCTGTAGTCACCATCTGCAGTGATTTTGGAGCCCCCAAAATAAAGTCTGATACTGTTTCCACTGTTTCCCCATCTATTTCCCATGAAGTGATGGGACCAGATGCCATGATCTTCGTTTTCTGAATGTTGAGCTTTAAGCCAACCTTTCAGTCTCCACTTTCACTTTCATCAAGAGGCTTTTGAGTTCCTCTTCACTTTCTGCCATAAGGGTGGTGTCATCTGCATATCTGAGGTGATTGATATTTCTCCCAGAAATCTTGATTTCAGCTTGTGCTTCTTCCAGCCTAGCATTTCTCATGATGTACTCTGCATATAAGTTAAATAAGCAGGGTGACAATATACAGCCTTCCCAGTGCAGCCAAATAAGTAATTAAATATTAAAAAGCAAACACACAAGCAAAAACATTCCTCTGCATGACTCTAGAACCTCCCCTTTCCAGGCCCTAAGAATGTATTTTTAAATTATTGAATAGAACTTATTCAAAATACTGAAAGCAACCTATATATGTACTAGATAATACAACCAGTGGTATAAGAGATGATTCAACCTGATATACAGATGTTTCCCCTTTTGATTTTCTTTCATCTCTTCTCAGTAGTCAAGATGAAATGCTCAGTCTTGGAGTTTTATATCTTCAACTCCTCTCCAGAACCTTCAGCAATCTATAATACTTAACTGAAGATTGACTAAAAGTGGTTTTTTAATTTAATCTGTATTGATTTTAATGGTTGCCTTCTTTTAAAAGCAACTTTCCTGGATTTCCATTTCTGGATTTCCATTACATATTTTTTCATTTTAAATAAATGTATTAAAGTTTGAAAAGTTGAATCAACTAAAAAAATCATACCAAGAACTATACTGATTTGACAAAAAAAAAAAAAAATGTGCAGGGAATATTTCAATGTTTGGAGTTGAGGTAAGCATTGGAAGAGGTTTTCTTTCTCTCCTCTGTAATTGAAATGCTAGATGTCAATCACTCCCAAACAAGACTTATCTTTATGGAGAGCTGCCTCCCTTGACCAATGAGCTTCTGAAAGTCTCCAGTTTTGATATGAACAGATGACATCTTTTCCCATGGGATAAAACTATGGAAGTAGTCTGTCTTCATGGTTTCTTTATTCACTCTCCTGAAACTTCTGCAACTTCCCTTGAATTGCATTTTTTTTCTGCACTCTGGTCTTCAGCTCTTCTGTTGCTTTCTTTGATGGTTTCTAAGTCTTTGAAGACTTACTAGCAAATATTCTACTACTACTACTACTACTACTACTACTACTAAGTCACTTCAGTCATGTCTGACTCTGTGTGACCCCATAGACAGCAGCCCACCAGGCTCCCCCATCCCTGGGATTCTCCAGGCAAGAACACTGGAGTGGGTTGCCATTTCCTTCTCCAATTCATGAAAGGAAAAGTGAAAGTGAAGTCGCTCAGTCATGTCTGACTCTTAGCGACCCCATGGACTGTGGCCTACCAGACTCCTTCATCCATGGTATTTTCCAGGCGAGAGTACTGGAGTGGGTTGCCATTGCCTTCTCCAAGCAAATATTCTAGTAAGTAATATTAATAGTAAGTAATATTCTAGTAAGAAATGAGAAGACTCAAGAACTTCTTTGATTTTGGCTTCCTGTCCAGTACATCTAATGCCTTAAGCAATGATTGAGAGATATTACATAATATGGTGGCACCTACATCAGACTCAGGAACCGTTATGATGTTTTCCCTATGCTTATTTGTCCTATTGAAACATTCAGATGCAAGACAGATATGTTTTCTTTCTTTGACCTTCTTCAATGTCCTCTCATGTCTCACTGTATGCTTCAGGCGAGACTTTACTCTCCTTTTAATGATTATGACTTCACATAGGCATTTTTCTCTAGCTTAAATATCATATTATCATAAACAGTACCAATGGGAGCTAAAACAAGCCAAAGTAAACCACTGAACCATCCTGCTTAAGAATATAGTTTCCATACATCAACATGCATCTGCCACGGGTGTACACATGTTCCCCATCCTGAACCCCAGTTTACTCATTAAAAATAAATAAAAAAGGAATATAGTTTCCTTGGTCACAAAAGAATCAAATGGTCTACCCTATACAAATGAATTGTTTCCCACTACTGACCATTCAGTAATGAGTGAATGATTATTAATTTCTCTTGAGCATCACAACATAGCATGTCTTTGATTTTTTTAAAATCAGAGAATGTTCATAAATAAGAAAACAATACCTAATTTTCTTAATTTAAAAATCATAAAATTGAGCATGTTATACCTGCAAATGAAAGTATTACCTAACAAGGAGAATGCTTACCTGGTAAAGCAACAATTTCCCTCTCATTGGATAGGATCTTTACAGATAGTGACTGGATGATCAAATGTTAGCTTTACATTAGTCAAGCAGGGTGGTGAAATAATTTATATTCTCACTAATTCAATATCATATAAAGTTTTATAGCATAAACTAACCTTTTAAACAGAATGTTTGCTTTACTGTATCAAACAGCCTAATCAAAGGAAAAAAATAGGAAGATGAATTGTTATTGTTCAGTTGCTCAGTTGTGTCCGACTCTGACCCAGTGGACTGCAGCATGCCAGGCTTCCTCTCCTTCATTATCTCCTGGAGTTTGCTCAAACTCATGTCCATTGAGTCAGTTCTAGTTCTGTCAAAATTTAAATCAGACTACATATTCTGAGTTATTATCAAGTTGGATTAGTAAAAACAAATTATTTAAATATTTGTCTGATAAAATTTATTTTTCATATTTATTTCCTCTGAATCTTCCTGTAAAGTAAAGGTAATGATATCTCATAAGAATGTGTACCATAGCTAGGTAAGTAAAATTTTCAAGGACGCTTAAATAATCCATGAAGTATCACCTGTCACACTCAGGCATGTCAAATTCAAACTTTTGTGTATATTAATGATTCATTTTTTATACTCACTGTATGACATTTTACCTTCAGTTAAAAATCATAAAATTAGCTCAGAGGAGAAACCAAGATGCCAGAAATGGGATGGATATAAAACTTTCCCTTCGATAATTTGTTTCACTATTTCATGTTAGAGGCTTCCAGTGCAGTTGGATAGATAATTAAATTGCTTTGGAATTTCTCACCCAAATGAGCGAAGAAACAGAAGTTTATTTTAAGAGTAAAAAATACTGTTTCTATACTTTATATTGCTTTGTACTTTTTTCAAACCAAATTTTCCAGTGTTGAGGTTTTAAGGACAACCAAACTGATGTTACTCTCTCCAGATTTGCTTCCTAAAGCTCATCTTCTTGCAGTCTATCCCCATTCAAGCTGGTCTCTCGTTGTCACATACACACTTATCATAGGCACTTACAACTCTGTGTAACTTTCTCCCTTGCCAGCAATATGTTTCCTCTCCCTTCCACTTAGCCATATTCTGAAGGAAGGAACTAACTGTACAGCTCCTCTAATAGTCAAAGCGGTTCTCTCAATTAAAAACTGAGAACCTCTGGCATACACACCGAGGAAACCAGAATTGAAAGAGACACGTGTACCCCAGTGTTCATCACAGCACTGTTTATAATAGTCAGGACATGGAAGCAACCTAGATGTCCATCAGCAGGTGAATGGATGAGAAAGCTGTGGTACATATACACAATGGAGTATTACTCAGCCATTAAAAAGAATACATTTGAATCAGTTCTAATGAGGTGGATGAAACTGGAGCCTATTATACAGAGTGAAGTAAGCCAGAAAGAAAAACACCAATACAGTATACTAACACATATATATGGAATTTAGAAAGATGGTAACAATAACCCTGTATGCGAGACAGCAAAAGAGACTCAGATGTATAGAACAGTCTTTTGGACTCTGACGGAGAGGGTGGGATGATTTGGGAGAATGGCATTGAAACATGTATAGTATCATATATAAAACGAATCGCCAGACCAGGTTTGATGAAGGATATAGGATGCTTGGGGCTGGTGCACTGGGATGACCCAGAAGGATGGTACGGGGAGGGAGATGGGAGGGGGTTCAGGATGGTGAACATATGTACACCCGTGGTGGATTCATGTTGATGTATGGCAAAACCAATACAATATTGTAAAGTAATTACCCTCCAATTAAAATAAATAAATTTATATTTTAAAAAATAAATTAAAAAATAAAAATAAAAACTGAGAACCTGTCACCTCGCATAACCATCTGGAGATTTACCCATTTAAAAAGTGTCAGCTGTATCTCCTCTGTGAGGTATCATTATGCACATAATACTCATTTATCTTCCTCATACATGAATTCCCTCAAAAGCAAAGACCTTCTATATCTTTGCTAGTACTTGGTACTGTCAGCCTTTTTTCTTTTGGCCTTTCTAGTGGATGTGTAGTGGTATCTCATTATGATTTCAATTTGCAGTTCCCTAGTGATTAATAATATTGAGCATCTTGTCATCTGCTTATTTGCAAGTTGTCTCTTCTTTGGTGAAATATTGTTCAAATATTTTGCCCATCTCCTTCTATTGGGTTGTTGTCTTCTTATTACTAAGCTACAAGTTTTTAATAAATACTTTGAATACAGTTCTTTATTAAGTTTACATTTTGCAAATGTTTTCTCCCAGTATATGGTTTATCAGTTCATCTTTTAAAATGTCCTTTGAAAAACAAAATTTTTCAATTTTGATGAATGCCATTTTTTTAGTTTTTTCCTTTATGTAGAATGCTTTTGGTGTCATGTCTAAGAAAAATTTTGCCTAACCCAAGAGCACAAAGACTTTTATATCTGTTTACTTCTAGATTTGTGGTTTTAGTTTTTATATTTAGGTCTACAATCTGTCTTGTGTAAGTTTTTGTATATGGCATGAGAAAAAGGACTAGGTTTATTTTTTGTGTGCAGGTATGGAGTTTTCCCAATGCAATTTGTTAAAAAAAGATAATTCTTATCCTATTGGAACTCCTTGGATACATTATAAAAAATATATTGGAAATATATAGAAAGTTTATTTCTAGGCTCTCTATATTCTGTTCTACTGATTACGCCTTTCCTTATGCTAATACCACGTTGTCTTGATTGCCACAGCTTTACAGTAAGTCTCAAATCAAATAACTATGTCTCTATGACTTTTAGGATCTGCTTGTCAATTTCTAACCAAAAAAAAAAGCCTGCTGGAATTTTGATAAGAATTGCATTGAATTGATAAGTTAACTTGGAGGGAATTGCCAGCTTAACAATATTAAGTCTTAGCCATCCATTAATGTGAAATAAGTCTCTGTTTATCTATCTTCTTAATTTTTCTCCACAATTATTTATGTGAAAGTGTGAAAGTGTTAGTTGCTTAGTTGTGTCTGACTCTTTGTGACTTCATGGACTATAGCCTGCCAAGCTCCTCTGTCCATGGAATTCTCTAGGCAAGGATACTGGAGTGGATTGCCACTCCCTTCTCCAGGGGATCTTCCCAACCCAGGTATCGAACCTGGGTCTCCCACATTGCAGGCAGTTTTCCCTATACAAGTCCTGTACTTCTTTGTCAAATATATTTCTAAGTATTTCGTATAGTATCATGAATGAAACTGTTTCCTTAATTTCATTTTTGGATTGTTCATTGTTAGCTTATAGAAATAAAATGGATTTTTGTATATTGATCTTGCATACTGGACCTTGCTAACCTAGATTATTTGTTCTAGTAGGGTTTTTTGGTACATTCCTTAGGATCTTCTACATACAAGACTATGTCATCACAAGTAAGACAGTTTTATTTCTTTCTTTCCAATCTTTCCAATAAGACAAGGAATCTTGTCTTATTCCTGATATCACAGGGAAAGAATTCAGTCTTTCACCAAGTATAATATTAATTGTAAGTTTTTCAGAGACATCCTTTATCAGGTTGAGGAAGTTTGTTGAGAGTTTTTATCATAAATAGATATTAAATTTGACCAGATGCTTTTTTCTGTATTTACTGACATGATAATATGGTTTCTGTCCATCAGTCTATATTAATATTGTCCATTACATTAATTTCAGACATTTAACTGACCTTATATTTAGGATAAGGATAGCTCTACTTGATCATGGTGTATAATTGATTTTATATGGTGCAGAGAACCATTTACTATATTGTTAAGGATTCTTACATCTCTATTCAAGAGGAATATTGGTCTTCAGTTTTCTTATATGACTTAAAAGCAATATTATATGTGTGTACCTTAAGGTATAATCTCTCATGAAGTTTACAGTCATGTTGGAAAGTCAGAAATAACAAAAGAATATATATTTTTTACATATACAATTAGAATTTTTATTGCTCTAAAAGAAAGAAGTAATGTTATATGAGTTTTTTAAAGTAACTGGACCAAATGGAGAGGAACAGGGGATATACTTAAAAAGGTATAAGGAAGACCTCTCCAAAGGTGTGATTGACATTCAAGTTGAAACCTAAAGAATGAGCTGACTGGAAAAAGGGAGGGAGGTTGTGGCAGGTTTCAGGCAGAGGTGACAATAGGTGTAGAGACTACAGTCAGGAAAAACTTCGATAAATTAGAGAAACTGAAAAAGGTGTATGTGAGCCACCTAAGACAATAGAAGAGAAAGGCATGAATGACTAATGGTCTGAGCAGGAAAAGAAGATATAGGATTGAATGGTAAAATGGTCTGCTTCATATGAAAAGGTGTTGAATTCAGCCTTGAGCAAAATAAAAATGCTAATTAAAGAAGCCAAGTAGTTGTTTGGATGAAAAATTACTATTTCTAATCCTGTTTTATATCTCTTGGTAGGTTCTTAGTGGCTAAAGATGATGGTACACTCACAAACCTCAAGATTCCCCTGGTTGACTGTGATGTCAGGGATCTTCAAACATCTTACACATCAAAACCCAATGAAAAGAAGACTGCCCACTGAAATTTACTAGATTCAGTTCAGTTCAGTTCAGTTGCTCAGTCATATCCAACTCTTTGTGACCCCATGAACCTCAGCACGCCAGGCCTCCCTGTCCATCACCAACTCCCGGAGTCCACCCAAACTCATGTCCATTGAGTTGATGATGCCATCCAACCATCTCATCCTCTGTTGTCCCCTTCTCCTCCTGCCCTCAATCTTTCCCAGCATCAGGGTCTTTTCCAATGAGTCAGCTCTTCACATCAGGTGGCCAAAGTATTGGAGTTTCAGCTTCAACATCAGTCCTTCCAATGAATACCCAGGACTGATCTCCTTTAGGATGAACTGGTTGTATCTTCTTGCAGTCCAAGGGATTCTCAAGAGTCTTCCCAATACCACAGTTCAAAAGCATCAACTCTGTGCTCAGCTTTCCTTACAGTCCAACTCTCACATCCATACATGACCACTTATGTAAATAGCTCAATGTGATTTTATTCTTTGATGCTTATAAAGATTTTTCTGGTATTCACAGTTACGTGCCCATTCATCTATCAAAACTGAAAGAGAAATATTACTCAAAAAAGTGTTGAAAGGCACAGGTCTAAAAAAAATGCAACAGAATAAAACTGAAAAATGGCTCAGTTCTAAATATTCTAAGCATTCTGGGAAGCATGGGTACACTTTAAAACTTATTGCTGTTGTAATTCTCTGTATATCATATTCATGGCTTTAAAAATCACTGATTCCTTTGATGAAGCGTTTAGCAAATGAAGAAATAGAATCTTAATTTCAGAATGATTTGATTGCTTCTAATTGCCTGTTGTTTTTTCACATGTCTGAGTTTAACATCACAGAAAACTATTGAATCATTAGCTCTGGAAACATAAGCCCATCACTTAATCACATAATAAGGGATTCACAAGCATCCAGGACAGCCAAGGAACCTAACCTGGAAGTTCTAAGACTCCACTGGGAGACTCATCTGTCTTCAGGATGCCTTCATGGCTATAATTTTCCAGTCTCATATGAAAATTCATTGCCCCATCCACAATTGAACATTCTAGGGAGTGGAAGAAGCTTTGAGTTATATTCACTTTCTGAAACAAGGGACTCTTGAAGATCTTGAGATGGGAGGGAAAGGACAGGACAAAGAGGTTCTCACTTCCTGAGACATCCACACTCTGCCTATAGAATGTGTATCTCTAAATAAACTTGCTTTCCCTTTACTCTGGCTGGCTCTAGAATCCTTTCCTGCCCTGCGCCAAGGACCCTCACTTGGCGATCTCATTTGGTGGACAGGATATTACCCTCTACTGCCACAGTCTCAGCTTGCCAGCCTCCTCTCCTCTCTCTCCTCACCTCCTCCCACACAGCAGCAGTAATGATGCAATGCAGAGGGAGCCGTAAAGTGACTTGAAGGTTGTGGTGAGCCCTCTGCTTAAGAACAAAAACTGTGGAATCAGACCTGCCTTTAGGACTTCCCACTTCTAACTGTACATCCCAAGAAAGTGATTTACTCTCTCTGAGTCTCCATTTCTTTATTTAAAGAATGGAAGAAGTAATCTCAACTTCAAATAGCTGCTCTAAGAAATAAGATGGCATCTATAAAGCACACGGCCTGGTTCTCGGCGCATGGTAAGTACACATGAAATGGTAGCTATTAACAGTTACTGCCATTGTTGTTTCTTTCTTTTAAAATGGATGTATATTTGATTTACAATGTTGTTTTAGTTTCTGATGCACAGCAAAGTGATTCAGTTATAAATGTATGTATATTCTTTTTCAGATTCTTTTCCATTAGAGTTTATTATAAGATATTGAGTACCATAGTTTCCTGTGCTATACCATAGGTCCTTGTTGTTTATCTATTTTATATATAGTAGTTTGTATCTGCTAATCTTAAACTCCTAATTTATTTCCCCCTTTTCCTCTTTGATAACTGTAAGTTTGCTTTATATGTCTGTGAGTCTGTTTCCATTTTGTAAGTAAGTTCACTTGTATTATATTTTGGATTCCACATATAAGTAATATCATATGACATTTGTCTTTCTCTGACTTACTTCACTTAGTATAATAATCTCCAGGTCCATTTTTCCCAAGTTCTGCCTGCCAATTGTTCTACAAACCAACCATCAGTGGAAATCTTTGGATTTCCAAAGATTTGGAAAGGAATTTTAAAATTTTGTTACTCAATCCTCTTAATTTACAGGTAAAGAAATTCATCAGTCTATAAAATATCTAAGAATTCACACACTTGTCCAAGGTTACACTGAATGACAGAGATGAAGTCTCTTGATTTTCATACCAGAGTTCAATTCTGCTTGAAATGCCTAAGTACTTTGGTTATTGTTCAGTATGTACAGAATTATTCCTCCTGCTTTCATATTTTTCTAATTCTTGCTGTTTAAGTTCTTGCTATCATGTAAGCCTTTGGCTAACCAACATACTCATTTGAAAAAAATCAGAAACCAGTAAAAAATAATTAAATGATGAAAAACCTAATTGGAAGAGAAATATTTTGAAAATGGTCAAAAAGAGTACAAGATAACTAGAAGAACTATATATGCCAAAAATATTGTAGGAGAATAATGATTTTGTTATAAATGATGATAGTTTTCTTTTTAATTTTCAAAAGAATATTTTCCAGGAAAAAATGATGTTTGATACAAAGTTTATTTTTTAATATAAATTTATTTATTTTAATTGGAGGCTAATTACTTTACAATATTGTATTGGTTTGGCCATACATCAACATGAATCCACCACAGGTGTACACGTGTTCCCCATCCTGAACTCCCCTTCCACCGCCCTCACTATACCATCCCAGTGCACCAGCCCCAAGCATCATTCATTTCACATATGATATTGTACATGTTTCAATGCTATTCTCTCAAATCATCCCACCCTCTCCCTCTCCCACAGAGTCCAAAAGACTGTTCTATACATCTGTGTCTCTTTTGCTGTCTCACATATAGGGTCATCATTACCATCTTTCTAAATTTCATATATATGTGTTAGTATACTGTATTGGTGTTTTTCTTTCTGGCTTACTTCACTCTGTATAATAGGCTCCAGTTTCATCCACCTCATTAGAACTGATTCAAATGTATTCTTTTTAATGGCTGAGTAATACTCCATTGTGTATATGTACCACAGCTTTCTTATCCATTCATCTGTTGATGGACATCTAGGTTGCTTCCATGTCCTGGCTATTATAAACAGTGCTGCAATGAACATTGGGGTACACGTGTCTCTTTCAATTCTGGTTTCCTTGGTGTGTATGCCCAGTAGTGGGATTGCTGGGTCATAAAGCAGTTCTATTTCCAGTTTTTTAAGGAGTCTCCACACTGTGCTCCATAGTGGCTGTACTAGTTGATGCAAAGTTTAATGCTTACTCTTCATGCAAGTAGGTTTACACTGCTAGAAAAATTTTTAAGTTTTTTTTATCCTAAATATTTCAGCCAAACAAGAGTGAAGATTTTGGAGAAGAGGAGGGAGGAGGGAGTGACCTGGTGCTATTTTTTCCCTATGACAGGAAGGAGTTTACCAAGAAACAGAAGGTGGATGCCACATTGTTGGGGGGTAGGCACTGTGGCAGGTACTTCTACAGCCAGAAGGACTTGACTAAAGCCCAAAGCAAAAGAGGAAATTCAGTAAATGGTTCTTGCTGATACCAAGACACTGAGCTGAGAGCTGAGGAGAAGCATTCTTTTCTTGCGCTAGTTCAGTATCACCTCGGCTTTATTCTCTTGGGCCTCTAGCCTGGAGTGTCACCAACTCATCCTTGACTTGGAAGAGTGTAGCACAGGAAATTTACTGAATACATGAGAATAGTACTAATACTGCTATGATTACTTGGATCAATGACATCAGATGAAGTAAGAGTCCTCTTATTCTTATTTACATAAACAAAACGTACTTACTATAAATAATGCAAATAATATGAAAAAGAGTGAAAAACCAAATCCTCTGTACCCACAGTTGTGGTATCTTGTTCTATTTTTTCATTCAACCGTATATCTTTTTAAGGCTCTCCTAAGAAATAAATATAAATCTACCTCATTTTAAAAAATAATTAAATGTATTTATTTTTAATTGAAAGATAATTGCTTTCTAAAATTGTGTTGCTTTCTGCCAAACATCAGCATGAATCAGCCATAGGCAAACCTATGTCCCTTCCTTCTTGAACCTCCCTCCCCATCCCATTCCTCTAGGTTGTTACACAGGCCCAGTTTCAATTCCCTGAGTCTCACAGCAAATTTCCATTGGCTATTTATTTTATATACGGTAATATATTTGTTTCCATGTTACTCTCTCCATAACATCCCACCCTCTCCTTCCTTCCACAATGCCCTCCACCCTGTGTCCATAAGTCTGTTCTCTATGTCTGTCTCTATTGCTGCCCTGCATATATGTTCATTTTTATCATATGCCATGAAAGGGAAAGTATTAGTCGCTTAGTTGTCTGAGTCTTTGTGACCCTATGGACTGTAGCCTCCAGGCTCCTCTGTCCCTGGAATTCTCCAGGCAAGAATAGTGGAGTGGGTAGCTCCTTTCTCCGGGGGAATCTTCCTGACCCAGGGATCGAACTCTGATCTCTCACACTGCAGGCAGATTCTTTACTGTCTGAGCCACCAGGGAAGCGCCATCATATAGTATTCCACAATATAAATGTACCATATTTAATCTAATCATCATCTAATTGAACGAAATTTCTCTTTTTCCAATTTTTATTATAAATAAAGCTTCAATGACTAGCTATACTTATTTTATAAACATCTGTGAATATTTCAGAAGAATCAATTCTTAGAAATGGAATTAAGAACTCCAAAAAAACTACTTATTTTGAATTTTGATAGCTATTTCTGAGTTGTCATCAAAAAAGATTGTACAAATTTACACTCTAAAAACTATGTGAGGGAATTCCTTGGCAGTCCAGTGGTTAGGACTCCATGCTCTCACGGCCAAGAGCCTGGGTTCAATCCCTGGTCAGGAAACTTAGATCTCACTAGCAGTGTGTTGCAGCCAAAAAAAAAAAAAAAAAACTGTGCAAAATTGCCTATTTTCACTTGATAATACTGGTATCAACCTATTAAATTTTTTAAACAACCTGGTTGGTTTATAAAGTATATCTTTGGTTTATTTTACATTTCATTTATTATTTTGAGAGTAAGCATTTTTATATTTTATCAGTGTTTTAATTTTTGTAAGAAAATTAAGATCATGGCATCTGTTTCCATCACTTCATGACAAATAGATGGGGAAACAGTGGAAACGGTGACAGACTTTATTTTGGGGGACTCCAAAATCACTGCAGATGGTGACTGCTGCCATGAAATTAAAAGATGCTTACTCTTTGGAAGAAAAGCTATGACCAATACCTAGACAGCGTATTAAAAAACATAGACATTACTTTGCCAATAAAGGTCAATCTAGTCAAAGCTATGGTTTTTCCAGTAATCATGTATGGATGTGAGAGTTGGACTGTAAAGAGAGCTGAGTGCCAAAGAATTGATGTTTTTGAACTGTGGCGTTGGAGAAGACTCTTGAGAGTCCCTTGGACTACAAGGAAATCCAACGAGTCCATCCTAAAGGAAATCAGTCCTGAATATTGATTGGAAGGACTGATGCTGAAGCTGAAACTCCAATACTTTGGCCACCTGATTCGATGAACTGACTCACTAGAAAAGACCCTGAATGCTGTGAAAGATTAAAGGTGGGAGAAGGGGACGACAGAGGTTGAGATGGTTGGATGGCATCATTGACTCAATGGACATGAGTTTGCGTAAGCTCCAGGATTTGGTGATGGACAGGGAGTCCTGGCGTGCTGCAGTCCATGGGGTTGCAGAGTCGGACACGACTGTGCAATTGAACTGAACTGACTGAATTTTTGTGAATTATCTCTTCACTTCTTTTTCCCAATTTTTCATTTTATGTCATTTAATAATTTTAGGAACTCGTATGTTTTATATACTTTGTTTTACATATTTTACAGTCTTTCACTGGGACTTTTTTTGGGGGGGATCTTATTTCATAACTTACTTTTTATTTTTTGAAATAAGATCTTTTTATTAATGGCTCCTAGAATTTGAATTTTACTTATTAGGAAGGCTTTCATCACCCCCTAAAATTATACAAACTGATATAAAATATAACTGATATAAAATATAGTAATATTTTACTCAAGTTCCTTTCTGATTTTTTTCTTTTTTAGTTTAGTGTAGAATTTAATTCACTTGGATTTTGTGTGTATGATGTGATACTGGAATCTAAATTATTTTCTTCAGGATTTCTAACCCTCTCAATATCATTTTTTAACAATCTGTCCTTTTTACTCTGATTTGAATCTCTCCCTTTATATATTCTGAATGTCCCTTTGTCCCTGAATTGTTGTTTTTCATTCAATTTTTCCATGTTTTTATTCTGAACCAATACAACATTCTATAATTAGCATAAACTTGGTATATTTTGGTAACTAAAAAGTAAGGTCCTTCCTCATTGTTCTTTTTTTTCCCCCTTTAGTTTTTTTGTTTGTTTTCATCCTTTTCTCTTCGACATGAACTCTAAAATCAGCTTCCCAAGTTCAGTAAATCTGTTAGGATTTGAATTGGGATTGCATTGAACTTATGGTTTAATTTGTAAAGTTGACATCTTTAAAATATCACATCTTTCCTCCAAAAGCATGTATAGCTTTCCATGTATTCGAGTCTTCTTTTGTCTCTTCAAGAAATTTTAATAGTTTTCTTCACATGGATCTTGCATTGTTCTTGTTGGTTTATTTCAAGGAGATTTTTAAAAAACTTATGTTGCCACTGGAAATGGAATCTTTAGATTTTGTTTTTCTACAGAAAAAAGCATATAAGAGTGAAAAGAAAGCAGGAGTTGAAATAATATGAGAGAGAAGAAAAAGAGAAATTCAAAAGGTAAAATGAGATGATGCAGGAGGAAGACGGGAGAAAATGTGATTTTTATTGAGTGTTTATGTGACAAGCCCTGTAGCAGAGGCGGTCACAAGCACCATTTCATGCAGTCTTTCTACCAGGTGGCTCATCTGAGAAAATGAAATTTGAAAAGGTCAGTAAGGAAACCTGGAACAGGAAGCGGAAAGAGAGCAGGTTTGAAGTGAGATCTGGGAATCCATCCCAGATTCCCCTCTCACCAGCTGTGTGATTTTTGCTCCAGTCACCTAATTACATTCTTTGCTTGTAAAACTTGCATAATATCTGCTCAGGTGATTGTGAGGATTAACTGGAATAATGTATCTAAAGTGTCTGTCACATTAGAAGCCATTCTCCATAAATGCCAATTCCCACCCAGGCACCCATCTTCCCTCTCCACTCCCCATCTTCCTGCCATGGCAAAGTCAGAGTCCTCTCAGAACAGCATGAAGTCTTCATGTCAATATGCAAAGGGATGTTTGTTCCATGAGAACCTTACACCCAAACATACACTGTAGGGGAAATAGTTGTTAGGAGCCATGATCTGAGTCTGAAAAAACCCCACAAAAGCCTAAAAAAAAAAAGTCATTTTTACAAAAGGAGGCATTGTTGGAATGTGAATCCTTATTCAAGTCCAAACCCCCAGTGAGAAACATGCTCTCTTTCTGTCCAAACAATAGCTTCTTGTCTTGAGACAATGCTGGCTACATAGCCCTGGAAAGCATAGAATCCCCATGGCAATGGCAGCGTTTTCTCCCAGGGACTCTGGAAACAGTGTCTGGAGGAACACCTGACCCAGGGCCCTGGCCACTGACAGGAAGCTTGTTCCCAGTCTGAGAAGCAGAACACAACTAGTCCTGGTGTCTGGCTATGACGTCTTAGGTTTGCTACAGGTCTCCCACCCTCTTGGAGTTGTCCTTATGAGATGCGACTATGAAGTTGAAAGAGAGAAATTAGATAAATCATACTGAGATGCCCCAAAAGGGTGTTCTTTTCCAGCAGCATGTACATTTGCTCCCAACACGTCGCTCTTACTCATCTAGCACATGTGTGAAGTGGCCTGAATTTAAATCCTCCAGTTCTGCAGCTGGAAGCTTCTGAGGGAATTAGCTCACCTCACTGAGCCTCCTTTCTCTCATCTGAAAAATGGGGTTAATAACAAGGACCTCAAAAGATTGCTCTGAGAATTAAATTACATAAATACAAAAATGTGCTCATAAAAAATCAGAATTGTTCTTTTATCATTCAGGGAATTTCATTCGGAGCCCATAAATATCTCCAGTGCTTCTGTGTTTCACTTTTCAGGGGGAAATTTGATTTCTGCAATAGCCAAATGTCATATGATTCTTGGACTAGTAAATAATGTATGCAATTAAGCTGAGCAGCTGTATTTTTTACTTTTTTTTAATGTGAAGATCTCTTATAAACACTGAGACTAATTCCATATGTAACATGAAAATTAACCTCAACCCATTGGATCTATATTCAAATTGTGTCCCAAAGCCAATCACTTTTCAATACCACTTCTACCACCACCTGTCCTAGTTGACGCTATCATCATCTTTCTCTAGGATTGTTGCAAATAGCCTCCTTCTAACAGGTCTTCCTACTTCCACTATTGCCCTAAAAATATTCTGAGTAATTTGCCCTAAAATATTGCCCTAAAAATATTCTGAGTAATATCAATGAAATAAATGTGTCATCTCCCCAGAAGAATATTCTGACCATAATTACTTAGATATTCACTTATTCAACATTTATGAAGCCTCTACCACATGCCAGCATTGTTCCAGGCTCTGGCAAAACAGAAGCAGATCCCTGCTTCATAGAATATATATTCTTGAGAGGTGCAATGACCATTATACAAATAAACATGCGCAGTGTAGCTTATGCTACACTGATGGGCATTATGGAGAAAATAATGGAAAGTAGGGGGAAACACAGCACAGGGAGTGAGGGCTGTTATTTTAACATGGTGGCTGGGAAAAGCCTTCTGACAAGCTGACATTTGAGCAGAGACCAGAGGAAGAAGGGGAGAGAGAGCCACATGGGTATGTGGGCAAGGAGAAAGGAATGGCATTCTAGGCAGAGGGAACAGCAAGTGCAAAGACCCAGAAGTGAGCAAAATGGCCAGAATGGTTTGGGTAGTGTGAATGAAGGGAAAATAGAGAGGTGGTTACAGACATGGTGGGAATGGGAATGGGCTCAGTGTGGGCCTTGTGGGCCATCATGAGGACTCGGGCTCCTACTCTAATGAGTGCAAAGCTACTACAGGATTTTGAAGGGACAGGGGCCTATGATCCATTTATATTTTTAAAGGATCATCCTGGCTAACGACTTCTGTACAGCAGTGGATCCCCAAGTTGTGTATGCATCACAGTCACTTCTGGGAGCTTGTTACAACTTTGGGCCCATCCCCAGCGTTTCTGATGGAATCGGTCTGATGTGGTACAGGAGAATTTGCACTTCTAGCAAGTTCCTAGGTGATGCTGATCCTTCTGGTCTGGGACCACACTGTGAGGATTACTGATATAGAGAAGGGTTTGTAGGAGAAGCAACAGTAGAAGCATGGGATCCAATGAGGTGTATATTTGCAATATTCCAGGAAAAACTGGTGACAGCTTCAATTCAAGGTAGTAGCAGAGGAGGTGGTGAAAGTGGTCGGATTTTGGATGCAAGTTGAAAATAGATCTAATGGGATTTGCTAAAGGACTGAATATGGGGATCTAAGAAAGAAATGAGTTGAGGATTTTAGATTACGCATCTAGATGAATTGCCATTTACTGAGATGGGAAAGACTGTTGGATGTAAGTGGGGAAGACAGCAGGAGTTGAGTTTGGGGAATGTTAGACTTGATGTGCTTATTAGATATCCAAATGGAGATGTCAAGTAAGCTTTTCTTTTAGGAATGTCTGGAATTCAAGAGAGAGTCCTCATCTAAAGATGGGAAAGTGGGAATCATCAGTATATAGATGATTTCATAAAGACTGGCTGAGATCATTGCTGGAGACAATCTAGAGAAGAGGTTCGGGGACTGAGTCCATGGCAGTCAGTCCAAATGACTAGAAGCCAAGGTGATGAGAAGGACCAGAAATAAGACTGAGAAGTGGCCAGGAAAGTTTTAGATAGTGTAGTGGCCTGGGTGTCAGGGAAGCAAGTATTTCAACAAGTTCAGTTGCATATGCTACAAAGCCACCTTATCATAAGTGACCACCAGATATCTGCTGTGAGGAAGACACTGGCTCCTGTGGAATATGCCAAGTTTTGGGGTGGCTGTTTATGAATAAATGATGGCCACAAGAAAATATCATCACTGTGGTTTAAATGTATTATTCTGATTATATATACTTTTGAGCTGATTTTACTTCTGCAACCAAAAAACACAGCATGGACACAATTTAATTATTGACATAAACTAGAATCTTTTCTTTCATCTTCAAATTTTCTGTCTAGCTGACTCTTGTCCTTGAAGCATATTGTCCAATTCTGAGAAATAGAACTATAAATCTAAGTAGTTGAGTCTGTGATCAGATTGGTGGGAATTTGTATGAGTAAATTTGAAAAATGTTTCAGGAGGTACAGACTGTTTTTCTTGCCCCTTCCCTTGATTTTCTAACACTGAGTTTTGGAAGTCTCAAGGGGGGAAAAAATGAATTGTGGCAACAAATGCTTCAAATTGTTAATTTATCAAGTTTTACACAATCTGGTCTTTAATCTTTCACTTTTTCTGTATGCATCAGGTTGGAAACTATCATATGGTTGTAATGTTAGGAGGATTGGGGAAGACTAGACTTGAGATCAGGGTCAGATCAGATCAGTTGCTCAGTCTTTGCGACCGCATGAATCACAGCACACCAGGCCTCCCCGTCCATCACCAACTCCCAGAGTTCACTGAGACTCACGTCCATCGAGTCAGTGATGCCATCCAGCCATCTCATCCTCTGTCGTCCCCTTCTCCTCTTGCCCCTAATCCCTCCCAGCATCAGAGTCTTCTCCAATGAGTCAACTCTTCGCATGAGGTGGCCAAAGTACTGGAGTTTCAGCTTGAGCACCATTCCTTCCAAAGAAATCCCAGGGCTGATCTCCTTCAGAATGGACCGGTTGGATCTCCTTGCAGTCCAAGGGACTCTCAAGAGTCTTCTCCAACACCACAGTTCAAAAGCATCAATTCTTCAGCACTCAGCCTTCTTCACAGTCCAACTCTCACATCCATACATGACCACAGGAAAGACCATAGCCTTGACTAGGTGAACCTTTGTTGGCAAAGTGATGTCTCTGCTTTCGAATATGCTATCTAGGTTGGTCATAACTTTCCTTCCAAGGAGTAAGTGTCTTTTAATTTAATTTCATGGCTGCAGTCATCATCTGTAGTGATTTTGGAGCCCAGAAAAATAAAGTCTGACACTGTAGGCTTTCTGGTAAAGAGCAGAAGCATGGAGAAGAGGATCTGGATTTCTTTCAGAAGCCTGGATCTTTGGAAGACAGTCTACAGTTGGAGTTGAGAGATGGATTCTGTCATTGGTTGGCTTGGGTTTGCCAAGCTAAGTAGAGGACATGAAGAATATATTGCCAGAGTCCTGTGCTACTCATCCCAGTGATAAACAAAGGTGGGCAAGCCAGTGCCCTGAAGTTCTTACTGCAGGAAACTGTCACTTGCCTCTCACTGAGAATTACAATGGCAGGAAATTCAGAAAGTGCCAAGCAGAGCCATTTGCTGCATCTTTAATCAAGATTTTCGATATATCAGATGGCAAGTCAGCCTAACTCAGTGACCTAGTTATAGAAAATGCATTTCACAGAATTTTACAAGATTTCCTTTTGTGAGTTATAACTTATAGGAATTCATCTTTAAACCTCAAATAGTATATAAAAACATACACCACAGACTGCATATTGCTTTTCAATGTACGGAAAAATACTACCTATAACTTAGTATTATATTCCCAAAGTAAATTGGGTAAAGAAAACAATGTTCAGTTCTGTGGATGATGTTACTGATGGGCACTCTGCTTTACTCCAGAAGAAGTGAGTCATACACATAGCATGTTTATTGTATGTTACTGCTTTAAATGGCAGGGAGGTGCTCTAGATGCTGGTACCCAGCCTTCATCCCCATAGACGCTGCCCAAATCGACTATAAGGAGAAAACAATAGTTTATCATTCAGGTTTACTTCTCAAATGGATTATTAAAACACTTAGGACAAGGTACATAATCTTTCCATGTCTTCTTCATTCAATTTCAATTATGTTTCAGGGACTGATCTATGTGTTTGCAGTTTGTAAACAAAACAGAAAAAACCCTTGCCTTGGGCAACCAGAGCCAGTGCTCTGGGACAACCTGGAGTGATAGGTTGGGGAGGGAGGTCGAAATAGGATTCAGGATTGGGGGAGACACATGTATGCCTATGGCCAATTTATGTTGATGTATGGCAAAAACCATCAAAACATTGGAAAGTAATTACCCTCCAATTAAATGAATTTGAAAAAAAATATTCTGACACAACTTTGTGACTACACAATTATAAAAAAAATTTTTTTTTTTTTTGAGAGTCAACTTACAAAGAGGCCAGTTGACTTGGATGTGAATCACACTGGTCTGAACAAGAGCACAAACCCAAGAAAAAAATATTGTGGAATGAGGTATTGATGACTTCATTTTATCTCTTCTTTTGAAACATTAAGAACCATGTTTGAAACAGGCTTCGTTTGTTCAGATTTATTAGGGGTTGCATGGAAGAGGGAAATTTTTTAAATAAAATAAAAAACAAAAAGGAGCAAAATCTTGTTTTCGTTTGGCTCACACCTGTCTCTTACACATCATTTCCAGGCCTGAACTGCATTTTTTTTTTTTTTTTTTTTTGCAGGGGAAAATGGACAAAGGAGAGGATCAATGAGGGTGGGAGGGAAATGGGAAGGAAGAAGGGGAGTGATGGTGGGGAAGAGTATATGTAATTTCTTAACTAATGTCTTTCTGTTTTTAATCACAAAGAACATTTTTAAAAAATCATATTAAATTCATCTTATATTAGGAGGTTTGATCTGGAAATGAAAAGTTCAGGAAACTAAAAGTCCAGTTTGGGTGTCCTCATCTTAGACACATCTTGGTATTTTGTATTGGTAGATCTATCTTTACAACAATATATTATTTAGGACAGTATCACATTTGTCATTTCTTCCTCCCTAATACCCAAAGTGGTACCAGACCCATAAAATAGTCAATAAACATTTACAGAATGAACAAATAAGTCTATTTTTTTTAAATTTTTTTAAAAACTCTCCTGAATGAACTGAATTTTTTGAGGCTCATAAGTGAATATGTTTTCCTCTTTACTTTGTCTATTACAGCAAGATTGTGTAAGTATGAGTGGGGTATTAAAGTCTCCCACTATTATTGTGTTGTTATATATTTCTTCTCTCATTCTAATTAGTGTTTGTCTTAGATATATCAATGCTCCAATGTTGGGTGCATATATATTTATAATTGTTATAACTTCTTTTTGGATTGTTCCTTTAAGTCGTTATGTGTAACCTTCATTGTCTCCTTTTCAGGACCTTTATTTTAAAGTCAATTTTATCTGATATGAGTATTGCTACTCCTGTTTTCTTTTGGTCCGTATTTGCACAGAAAATCTTTTTCCAGCCCTTCATTTTCAGTCAGTATATATCCCCTATTTTAAGATGGTTCTCTTGTAGACAACATATATAGCGGTCTAGTTTTTGTATCCATTCGACCCGTTTTAATCTTTTGGTTATCTCTTGTAGACAAGGTATGTAGGGGTCTTGTTTTTGTATCAATTCGGCCAGTCTTTGTCTGTTGATTAGGGCATTCAGCCCATTAACGTTTAAAGTAATTATTGATAAGTAAGATTTACTTTATTGTTTTGGGTTCGAATTTATACACCCTTTTAGTGATTCCTATCTGGAGAATGTCCTTTAGTTTTTGTTGGAGAAATGGTTTAGTGGTGCAAAATTCTCTCAACTTTTGCTTATCTGTGATGCTTTTGATTTCTCCTTCATATTTGAATGAGATCCTTGCTGGATACAATAATCTGGGCTGTAAGTTATTTTCTTTCATCACTTTAATTATGTCTTGCCGTTCCCTCCTGGCTTGGAGAGTTTCTATTGAAAGATCAGCTGTTATCCTTATGGGAATTCCCTTGTGAGTTATTTGATGTTTTTCCCTTGCTGCTTTTAATATTTGTTCTTTATATTTAATGTTTGTTAATTTGATTAATATGTGTCATGGGGTGTTTTGCCTTGGGTTTATCCTGTTAGGGACTCTCTGGATTTCTTGAACTTGAGTGGTTATTTCCTTCTCCATTTTAGGGAAGTTTTCAACTATTATCTCCTCAAGTATTTTCTCATGGTCTTTCTTTTTATCTTCTTCTTCTGGAACTCCTATGATTCCAATGTTGTAGCGTTTAATGTTATCCTGGAGGTCTCTGAGATTGTCCTCATTTCTTTTGATTCGTTTTTCTTTTTTCTCCTCTGATTTATTTATTTCTAGGATTCTATCTTCTAATTCACAAATCCTATCTTCTACCTCTGTTATTCTACTATTTGTTGGCTTCAGAGTGTTTTGGATCTCATTTATTGCATTATTCATTATGTGTTGACTCTTTTTTTATTTCTTCTAGGTCTTTGTTAAACCTTTCTTGCATCTTCTCAATCCTTGTCTCCAGACTATTTAACTGTGATTCCATTTTTATTTCAAGATTTTGGATTAATTTCACTATCATTATTCAGAATTCTTTATCAGGTAGATTCCCTATCTCTTCCTCTTTGGTTTAGTTTGGTGGGCATTTATCTTGTTCCTTTAGCTGCTGGGTATTCCTCTGTTTCCTCATCTTGTTAAAATTGCCAAGTTTAGATTGTCCTTATTATATTCTGGTAGTTTGTTGAATTCTCTTTATTGAGGCAGTTTACTGGTCTTTCCAATGATTCCCCGCCCTGTTACAGAGGGGGCGAAGATGAACACCCAAATCTAAGCCGGCCAGGTTCAGGCACTCGGATAATCCTCAGAAGCACAGACTCAGTTGAGTCTGCGTTTTGTGCCCTTCCCAGGTCCGAGTAGCACAGGTGATGGAGTGTTTAGCGAGCGCAGCTGCTGCGACTTATCGCCTCCCCGCTGCTCAGTTTTCTGGGTATACAACTGGCGCACCTTCTCAGGCGGATGTTGACCGTCCAGAGCTCCAAGAAGCGTTAGTTAGCACAGCAACCTGCTTACAGTTTTGTAGATAATGTCTCTCTGTGATTGCCTGCTTCCGGCTCTGGCTGCCTGTCACCAGAGTGGGGCGGTCTGCAGCCGGCTATCTCTGTGCAGTCCTTTGTTCCGTACATAGATAGGCCTGGTGGTGTCATAGGTTAGGGCTGGCTTTTGACGTAGTAGATATCCGACAGTCTGGTTATTTCACTCAGGTAGTGCTTGGGATAGCCAGGCCAAATCCTTACTCAAAGCAATGCAGGGCGCGCCGCTCCTCCTAGCCCAGTCCCCGCTTGCTAATAGCAAATGCTGGTGTCCATTCCACTTCTCCACAAAAGGAGTTACCGCAGGGCTCCTAATCTCCTTTCGAAGACAATGGATTGTCTTTCTAAGTGCCTGATGTCCTCTGCCGGCATTCAGAAGTTGTTTTGTAGAATTTACTAAGTGTTCAAATGTTCTTTTAATGAATTTGTGGAGGAGAAAGTATTCTCCCCGTCCTACTTGTCCACCATCTTAGCTCCTCCCCCTCATGAGTACAAAAAAAATTGACAAGCTAATTATAATATGTACATAGGAACAGACAAAATGATTAAAAAAATAACTGCCTTTTTGGAGCTTATATTCTAGTGAGAGAGAAAAATAACCAAAAGCATAATAAATATATTACATAATATTGATATGTTGGAAAGTTATCAAATGCTAAGGAAAAGTAAAGCATGACAAGGAGTTGTGCTTTACAGACAGATTGCCATTTTTAATAGAGGAGATGACACTTGAGTAAAGATTTGCAGATGAACTAGTCAGGTAAGTGGATTTCTGGGGGAAAAATGTTTCAGGCAGATGGATGAGCCAGGGTGAAAGTTTTATGGCAGAAACAAACCAGGGATATGCAAGGCATAGCATGGAGACCAGCGTGACAGGAGTGGAGTCATGAAGAGAGAGTTAAACAGGAGACAAGGTCAGAGGTAGATCCAGAAGGAACCCTGCTGGTTGTGGACCTCACTGGCCATTGAAGGAACCTGGTATTTAGTCTGGATGAAATGGGAAGCCCTGGAAGGAGTTTAGGCAGAGAAATTATTCCATCTGAGTTACATCATAGAAAGATCACTCTGATTTTTGTGTTGGGAATAGTCTCTCGAATGGCCCATTCTGGAACAAGAGGACCAGGAAGGATACTGCAGCGATAATCCAGGTGAGAAATGATGATGCCTTAAACCAGGGTGGTGGCTGTGGGGGTGGAGGGAAGTGGTGTGAGTGTGAGGAGCCAGTAGTGAGAGTAAAGTTTGGAGTAGGAGCAGTTGGGAGGATGGAGTCTCATTAACTGAAAGAGGAAAATCCTCCGATGGGATTGATTTGAGGGAGAAAATGAGAATGTCACTTTTAGGTATATTAAATTTGACATGTCAGTGAGGCATCCAAGTGAACATGCCAAGTAGGGAGCTGCGTATATGGGTCCACAGTTCAGGAGAGAGTTTGGTCACCTACAAGATAGACATTCAGGAGTAGTCACTGTCACTGGGATACACCAAAATTAATAAGTCTTGGGGAACAGGAGGATTATAATAAAGACTGAGGAGGAAGAACCAGTGACATGGGAGGCAGATGAGAAAACATATGGCATCCTGAAAGCCAAGTGAAGAAATTATATTGAGGCTGAAGGCATGAGCAACCACACCACTGGATAAGGTAAATTTCCTCTTCTGTAAAATGCAGGCAACAATATTGCCTGCCTCCTAGGGTTAAAAGGAATAATTTATGTGAACAGCCAATAACAGTGTCTGATGCCACTAAAGGCTCAAAAATATTACCTATTATTTTTATTCCTTTAGTTTAAGGTTTAAATGATAGTTGCTCAGTCGTGTCCAACAATTTGCGACTCCATGAACTGCAGCCCGCCAGGCTCCTCTGACCACGAGCTTCTCCAGATAAGAATACTGGAGTGAGTTGCCATTTCCTCCTCTGGGGGATCTTCCCAACCCAGGAATTGAACCTGGGTCTCTTGCATTGCAGGCAGATTCTTCACAGTCTGAGCCACCTCTGGAAAAAAGCACTATACTAAGGCTGTTCCTGTACAAGCTAACCCCTAGGGGGTGCACAAGGCTTTCCTTTGTCCCCATTAGTGTTTCCACAAAAGAGACCTTAATACTAGATGTAGAACAAAATGGACCCCTATTGTTTACAGAACCATTTGTAGTAAAGGCAGAAAAATCCAATGCAGTGGGTGTCAGAGTTCCATGTGAATAAGAATTACACGAGGGGCTTGCCAAAATAGAAATCTTCAGCCAGCCCAGCCACTAGAGAGTTTAAATAAATGGGGAGGGCATCCAGGAATCTGTCTTCCCCGCTCCAGGTGATTCCAATGCTTGTGTCTCCACACTGCTGCAGTGTGGGAGCAGTGAAAGAGAATAATAACTGGCCTGCAGTGAATATTCGGGAGAAGGCAATGGCAACCCACTCCAGTGTTCTTGCCTGGAGAATCCCAGGGACGGGGGAGCCTGGTGGGCTGCCGTCTCTGGGGTCGCACAGAGTCGGACACAACTGAAGCGACTTAGCAGCAGCAGCAGTGAATATTCGCTTCCTTTCTTCTTCTTGGGACCTTGAAAAGACTTTTGCTTTTCTTTTTTCCTGTTTCTACAGTGACCTGGTGAGGTAAGCCAACCCTGGGCCTTCCTCTAGGTGGGAGGTTCTCCCAGGACCAGGGTGATGCCACAGAAGGCAAGCCAGGGTGGGTGGCTTGGGCTGCCTTTTAGTCTGTTTGGAGGACGAAAACATAATGCTCCCCAGGTGGGGGTGGGGTGGGGTCCTGTTTCAGTGTTTAATAAAATTTAAATTTATTTCTGAAATTAAAAACTCAGGAGATTTCGCATGCAAGCCCAGGTTTCCTACTTCTCCAGGACAATAACATTTCAAACCTGGTTCCCCATTCCCACCTAGCAAAGTTGCTTCCTTTAGCATGTGGATTCTAAAACTGCCACTCTCCCCTACTCTCCTTTCTGCCCCCTGCCATATCAAGGCCAAGTGCCAGTTGCCATTTACCATCATACTTATTCTTATCTTTTCCCCAAAGTTGAAGGAAAAATATTCCTTTGGAAAACAAAGATATAACAAGGAGGCCTGGCGTTTCAAGAATAAACTTTCTCACACAGCCCCTTCCTGTCATTTACATTACTTGCTTGGCTTCTAGGCATTTAAGCTTGCTATCTCCTGTCTACCTCTTAATCCAGATGTGAAAATGTTAAAATGATCTGGAACACTTAAAAATTATCTGGAATATTATTCAGTATAAAAGGAGTGAACTCTTATACTGAGCTAACATGCACAATAAAATGAATGAATTTCAAAAATTAGACTGAGCAAAAGAACAGATCTAAAAACACGATAAGGTATAATCCCATTTATATGAAATCCTAGAAAATGCAAGACTAAACTGTAATAACGGAAAGTAGAGCTGTGGTTTCCTGGGGCAGAGATTGGCTGCAAAGGGCATGTGTGGGCATGATAGAAATGATTTGTTATCTTAACTATAGTGGTACTTATATATGGCAATATGCATTTGTTAAAATGCATGCATTTTATTTCATGCAAATTTTATGTACTAAAGATGGTTTTTAAAAGTTACCTAGTAGAGTTGTCAGAGAAAAGAGAGAAAATCAAGTGGGTCCTTGTCTAATTTTTTTTTTCCCATTATTGTCTACTATAGTAGATGGCATTGTGACCAGTATTTAAATCTCCTAGAGATACAAATAAGGAGAAGGCAATGGCACCCCACTCCAGTACTCTTGCTTGGAAAATCCCATGGACAGAGGAGCCTGGTAGGCTGTAGTCCACAGGGTCGCTAAGAGCCGGACACGACTGAGCAACTTCACTTTCACTTTTCACTTTCATGCATTGGAGAAGGAAATGGCAACCCACTCCAATGTTCTTGTCTAGAGAATCCCAGGTACGGGGGAGCCTGGTGGTCTGCCGTCTGTGGGGTCGGACACGACTGAAGTGACTTAGCAGCAGCAGCAGAGATACAAATAACATTTGGTGCAGGGCAGCAGATCTAGATGAACTTGTGGAGGAGATGCAGAGGTGGGCACAAGTTTCCAGTGGACTTTAAACTGCATGAAGAAATCATTCTGGACCTCCCTCCATATAGAGAGAACTGCCCTGCCCTGGGAGAGGACCTCATGAGCTGGATGGGGCACTGACAGAAATGTAGGGGCTTTTGTTCTTTCCCTTTCCTTCATCTCCCTCACCCTCTTTCTACCTCTTCACTAGACTCACTCAGTAACCTCAATCTACAAAAGCAATTTTCACATCTTGCAATGTTGAGTAACATTCCATATACAGAGTGGAATGTGGTCATTCTTCTCCAAGGACAGAGGAGGCTTACCTCAAAATACACAGGACATTGCTGTGTAGGCTATTGGTTTGATTGTGTCTTCAGTCTGGTGACAGACACCCTGTTTTCTTTCCTATTTTTTGTGTTCCTTAGTCAAGGTTATGGGAAAAGCCTTGTGGGATATGAAAGAGTGACATTTTATGGCTAGATTGACCTCCTTACAGAAATCTGTCAGAGCCCTTGGTAAAGTGGGAAGTGACATACAGTCATATGGGGGTGGAAACAGACGCTGCGGGTACCCCACCCATATCCTCCTGTTCTTACCGCTTCCTCACTGGCTGTCATTTCAACAGCAGCACCTATGCTTCTTTGCCTGAAGCTTTCCGAAGTGGCTGGACAGTTGCTGATTTTCCAGCAACGTATCAGAGATTCCCTCATCCCCATCTGCAAGGAATGGTCATGTTCTTTTTTTTTATCAAAACCTATTCTGTTAAGTGCATTCTCTTCAGGATTTTAATTTGCATTTGCATGGCTGAATGGCATCACCGACTCAATGGACGTGAGTCTGGGTGAACTTCGGGAGTTGGTGATGGACAGGGAAGCCTGGCGTGCTGCGATTCATGGGGTCGCAAAGAGTTGGACATGACTGAGTGACTGAATTGAACTGAATGTCCAGGATGTTTAGCATCTTTAATGTACTTTTTAGCCTATCCACATATTGCCTTTGGGCTTCACCGGTGGCTCAGATGGTAAAGAATCCTTCTGCAATGAGGGAGAGCTGCATTCAGTCCCTGGGCTGGGAAGATCCCCTGGAGTAGGGCATGGCAACCCATGCCAGTGACATTACTTATATGTGGAATCTTAAAAAAATAATACAAATGAACTTATTTACAAAACAGAAATAGACTTATAGACATAGAAAACAAACTTATGGTTATGAAATAGGAAAGCAGTGGGGAGGGAAAAATTAGGAATTTGGAATTAACAAAAACACACTACTGACTATGAAACAGATATACAAAGACCTACTGTATAGCACTGATCACCGAGGAAGGCTTTCTTATCTATCCTTGCTATTCTTTGGAACTCTGCATTCAAATGCATATATCTTCCCTTTTCTCCTTTGCTTTTCGCTTTTTTTCTTTTCACAGCTATTTGTAAGGCTTCTCAGATGGGCATTTTGTTTTTTTGCGTTTCTTTTTCTTGGGGATGGTCTTGATCCCTATTTCATGTACAATGTCATAAACCTCCATCCATAGTTCATCAGGTACTCTGTCTATCAGATCTAGTCCCTTAAATCTATTTCTCACTTCCACTGTATAGGCATAGGGATTTGATTTAGCTCATACCTGAATGGTCTAGTGGTTTTCCCCACTTTCTTCAATTGAAGTCTGAATTTGGCAATAAGGAGTTCATGATCTGAGCCATAGTCTGCTCTTGGTCTTGTTTTGCTGACTGTATAGAGCTTCTCCGTCTTTGGCTGCAAAGAATATAATCAATCTGATTTCGGTGTTGGCCATCTGGTGATGTCCACATGTAGAGTCTTCTTTTGTGTTGTTGGAAGAGGGTATTTGCTATGACCAGTGAGTTCTCTTGGCAGAACTCTATTAGCCTTTGCCCTGCTTCATTCTGTACTCCAAGGCCAAATTTGCCTGTTACTCCAGGTGTTTCTTGACTTCTTACTTTTGCATTCCAGTCCCCTATAATGAAAAGGACATCTTTTTGGGGGTGTTAGTTCTAGAAGGTCTTGTAGGTCTTCATAGAACTGTTCAACTTCAGCTTCTTCAGCATTACTGGTCAGGGCATAGATTTGGATTACTATGATATTGAATGGTTTGCCTTGGAAACAAACAGAGATAATTCTGTCATTTTTGAGATTGCATCGAAGTACTGTATTTCAGACTCTTGTTGACTATAATGACTACTCCATTTCTTCTAAGGGATTCTCGTGCACAGTAGTAAATATAATGGTCATCTGAGTTAAATTCACCCATTCCAGTTGATTTTAGTTTGCTGATTCCTAGAATGTCTACGTTCACTCTTGCCATCTCCTGTTTGACTACTTCCAATTTGCCTTGATTCATGGATCTAATATTCCAGGTTCCTATGCAATATTGCTCTTTACAGCATCGGACCTTACTTCTATCACCAGTCACATTCACAACTAGGTGTTGTTTTCAGCTCAAAGAAATAGAGGAAAACAATAGAATGGGAAAAACTAGAGATCTCTTCAAGAAAATTAGAGATACCAAGGGAACATTTCACGCAAAGATGGGCTCAATAAAGGACAGAAATGGTATGGACCTAACAGAAGCAGAAGATATTAAGAGGTGGCAAGAATACACAGAAGAACTGTACAAAAAAGATCTTCACGACCCAGATAATCACGATGGTGTGATCATTCACCTAGAGCCAGACATCCTGGAATGTGAAGACAAGTGGACCTTAGGAAGCATCACTATTAACAAAGCTAGTGGAGGTGATGGAATTCCAGTGGAGCTATTTCAAATCCTAAAAGATGATGCTGTGAAAGTGCTACACTCAATATGCCAGCAAATTTGGAAAACTCAGCAGTGGCCACAAGACTGGAAAATGTCAGTTTCATTCCAATCCCTAAGAAAGGCAATGCCAAAGAATGCTCAAACTACCGCACAATTGCACTCATCTCACACATTAGCAAAGTGATGCTCAAAATTCTCCAAACCAGGCTTCAGCAATACGTGAACCATGAACTTCCAGATGTTCAAGCTGGTTTTAGAAAAGGCAGAGGAACCAGAGATCAAATTGCCAACATCCTCTGGATCATGGAAAAAGCAAGAGAGTTCCAGAAAAACATCTATTTCTGCTTTATTGACTATGCTAAAGCTTTTGACTGTGTGGATCACAACAAACAGAAAAATTCTGTAAGAGATGGGAATACCAGACCACCTGACCTGCCTCTTGAGAAATCTGTATGCAGGTCAAGAAGCAACAGTTAGAACTGGGCACAGAACAACTGACTGATTCCAAATAGGAAAAATTGTGTGTCAAGGCTGTATATTGTCACCCTACTTATTTAACTTGTATGCAGAATACATCATGAGAAATGCTGGGCTGGAGGAAGCACAAGTTGGAATCAAGATTTCAGGTAGAAATATCAATAACCTCAGATATGCAGATGACACTACCCTTATGGCAGAAAGCGAAGAGGTACTAAAGAGCCTCTTGATGAAAGAAGAGAGTGAAAAAGTTGGCTTAAAGCTCAACAGTCAGAAAACTAAGATTATGACATCTGATCCCATCACTTCAAGGCAAATAGATGGGGGAGGGGGGCGGTGGAACAGTGGCTGACTTTACTTTTTTGGGCTCCAAAATCACTGCAGATGATGATTGCAGCCATGAAATTAAAAGATGTGTACTCCTTGGAAGGAAAGTTATGACCAACCTAGACAGCATATTAAAAAGCAGAGACACTACTTTGTCAACAAAGGTCTGTCTAGTCAAGGCTATGGTTTTTCCAGTAGTCATGTATGGATGTGAGAGTTAGACTATAAAGAAAACTGAGCGCCAAATAATTTATGCTTTTGAACTGTGGTGTTGGAGAAGACTCTTGAGTGTCCCTTGGACTGCAAGGAGATCCAACCAGTCCATCCTAAAGGAGATCAGTCCTGAATATTCTTTGGAAGGACTGATATTGAAGCTGAAATTCCAATACTTTGGCCACCTGATGTGAAGAACTGACTCATTTGAAAAGACCCTGATGCTGGGAAAGATTGAGGGCAGGAGGAGAAGGGGATGACAGAGGATGAGATGATTGGATGGCATCACCCGAATCAATGGATATGAGTTTGAGTAAGCTCCGGGATTTGTTGATGGTCGGGGAGGCCTGGTGTGCTACAGTCCATGGAGTCACAAAGAGTCGGATACGACTGAGCGACTGAACTGGACTGAATTGTATAGCAGTTCAGTCCAGGACAGGAGGGCTTCCCTGGTGGCTCAGATGGTAAAGAATCTGCCTACAAGGCCAGAGATATGGATTCAGTCCCTGGGTCAGGGACGTTCCCTGGAGGAGGGCATGGCAACCCACTCCAGTATTCTTGCCTGGAGAATTCCCAAGGACAGAGGATCCCAGCGGGCTACAGTCCATGGGACTGCAAAGGGTCAGACATGACTGAGCGACTAAGCATAGCACACATATCATCTTTAGTGAAGTGTCTGTTCAAATTTTTGCTCATTAAAAAAAAAAAATCAATTATTTTCTTCTTGTGAGTTTTGATAACCCTTCATAAATTCTGTACACAAGTTTTCTGTCTGATATGTGATTTGCAAATATTTGCTTCCATTCTATGACTTGTCTTTTCATGTTTTTAGTAGTGTCTTTCACAAAGCAAAAGCATGTTGATGAAATCCAATTTAATCATTCAGTTCAGTTCAGTTCAGTCGCTCAGTCGTGTCCAACTCTTTGCGATCCCGTGAATCGCAGCACACCAGTTTTCTCTTATGGCTTGTGCTTTAGGTGTCATACCTTAGAACTAATTTGCCTATCCCAAAGTTATAAACTAGAATCAACACCCCGCTGTTTATAAGTCATTTGGAGTTAACCTCTGTTTAAGGTGTGAGAAATGAATCAAGATTGATTTATTTATATAATGATGCTTCTTCCAGGTATTTTACTTATTTATTTTTATCTGATTTATTTATATAATGATGCTTCTTCCAGGTATTTTACTTATTTATTTTTATCTTTTTGGTCACACCAGGTGATATGCAGGGTCTTAACTCCCCAACCAGGGATCAAACGCATGCCCCTGCATTGGGTGTGTGAAGTCCTAACCACTGGACCACCAGGGAATTCCCCTTCCAGGTATTTTTAAATAATACATTTCAGATAGAATCCCTTTCAGTAATGACTTCACTTTTCCACTCTCTGCTCCCAAGATGTAGCCAATATCAAGATCCAGGTTTTACAGATTTGAATATAAATATGTGTCTACAAAACTAAGGAATAAATTTATGTTTTTGAAATCTGTCCATCTTGATATATATTGATCTAGTTTAAACTTTTTAACTACCATGTAATATTATGTCAGATGAGTCTATATCACCCTTTACTTATACATCTCTTTCTTAATGGACAGTCAGGTGGAAACCATTTTTTCAGTAATATAAACACTGCTATAATAACTATGCTTGCATATGCTCCCTGTACACATGTCTGACTTTCTTAGGATCTATAAGAGAAATTCAGTGACCAGGTACTAGAATGTGCTTTTTTACTAAAATGGCCAAACTACTGGACAATCCCAAAACACAGTATGATTTACAATCCCACAGCTTTACCAGATCATAAGACTGAGATTATCATCACATGATAGGTGTGAAATAGATTCTTTTTTAACAACTTGTGTTCACCTATTACTCCTGAGGTCATGCATCTTTTTGAATGTTTATTGGTTATTTCTGAATTAACTTTTTCCTGTGTGTTCCTCATCACACAGATGTTAAATTTTGATCAGGATATTGGTCAATATTTTCTATATAGAACTTAGTACACCTTGTTTAAGAAGCAGGGCACCCAAAGCTGGTGTTTTGGGACAACCCAGAGGCATGGAGTCAAAAGGGAGGAGGGAGGGGGTTCAGAATGGGGGAAACACATTTATAGCCATGGCCAATTCATGTTGATGTATGGCAAAAACCATCACAATTTTGAAAAGTAATTATCCTTCAATTAAAATTAATTTTTAAAAAAGAAATTGTTTTCTACTCTGAGCTCATAAGGTTTTAAAACCACTTTCTTATAATTTTTCTCATATCTAATTTTTCAGATGCATATTTTCCCCACAAGTTCAATCTGTTGAGATAAAATGTTCATACAGTGAAACGCACAATTCTGAAGTGTATAGTTTGGCCAGTTTCAACAAATATAGTCATATAACCTATACCTCAATCAAAATGTAGAATGTTTCCATCAGTCTAGAAACTTCCTTTGTGCCCCTTCCCTGTCAACCTTCCCTGAAGTCACCACTGTTTTGATTTTTTTCTCTGCCATATATTAGATTTAGAGTCTAGAACTTCCTATGAACGGAATCATGAAATGCATAGTGATTTTTATCTGGTCTGGCTTTGTTGACCCCACACAATAGCTTTGAGATTATTTTTTCCTGTTTTGGCATGTATCCACAGTTTCATTTTTATTGCCAAATAATTCTGTGGTGTGGACTTACTACAGTTTGTCCTGCTGATGGGCATCTGAGCTTATTCCAGCTTGGAGTTATGATAAATAAATTTACTGTGAACATTCCCATAGAAGGCTTTTTGTGGACTTAGTCTTTCTCTTCCCTCAAATAAATATCCAGAAGTGAAATTCCTGGGTGGCCACTTGAGTTTTAAGTTCAGAGGTGACGGTCACTGGTCAACTGGCATGGATTAATTGATTGCACTTGATGAATAGAAACCATGAAGCTTTTTTCTTTGATTTTCTCAGAGGGAAGGGATTTTGCTGTCCTTTCCCAGCCTCCCTACCCTCCAATGCCCCCAAGATCTACAGCTGTACAGCCATGTGATTCTTGATTATGAGACATTTATTGGAAATAGTCTGGAAGCACTACTTCAGCTTGGAAAACATTATTTTATATGGCAACAGTTTCCAGTGTCTTTCCAGAAGTCAGAACCTGTTTTGCAAATAAGATATTCTGAGAAGACCCTACATATATATTACATATATATAAAATCTTTTTAAAATGGAGCTACTTTAGTTTTGTGGGGATACCTCTCTGTTTGCCTACTATTCCCATCCTTGCTAAACACATCTTTAATTTCCATGGATTGTGTTTTGAAACATTTCAGTATAAGGAACTTGATATTTAGACACTAGCCAATCTTCTTGTCTAAAATGTATGGATATGGATATAGATCTGCTGCTGTGACATTTTATGTGTTCAAGTGATACTGTAACTTTTGGAAAAGCGATATACATAAGAGACTTTAAGTTTGAATTCTTCAGTCCTCTGACCAGCGACTTGATTCTAATGGAAGCAGCCCTGCCTATAGCTGCTAAAAGATGAGACTATGGCAACTAAATGGGACCTTTCTGATTTTTTTCAGAACTTTCATTTCCTTGTGATTAAAAAGGAACTGAATCAATAATGAGAAGAGGTATGTATGTGTGTATGTTTACTGAGCTATCTTAATTGTAATATCCCATTTTATTAACATATTATTATTATTTACATTCTTCTGGAAATCTAATCAAGTGCGTTTTTTCTTTTGTTCTGTTCTGTTGATTTGTTGGTGCTGTTCAGTCACTCAGTCATGTCCGTCGACTCTGCAACCCCATGGACTGTAGCACGCCAGGCTTTCCTGTCCTTCACTGTCTCCCTTGGTTTGCTCAAACTCACGTCCATCGAGTCAGTGATGTCATCCAACAGTCTTATTCTCTGTCGCCCATTTCTCTTCCTATCCTCAATCTTTCCCAGCATCAGGGTCTTTTCCGATGAGTTGGCTCTTCACATCAGGTGGCCAAAGTATTGGCGTTTGAGCTTAAGCATCAGTCCTTCCAGTGAATATTCAGGACTGATTTCCTTTAGGATGACTGGTTGGACCTCCTTGCAGTCCAAGGAACTCTCAAGAGTCTTCTCCAACACCATAGTTCAAAAGCATAAATTCTTTGGCATTCAGCCTTCTTTATGGTCCAACTCACATCTGTACATGACCATACATGTACATATGGTGTACTGGAAACACCATAGCTTTGACTAGATAGACCTCTATAGGCAAAATGATGTCTCTGCTTTTTAATATGCTGCCTAGGTTGGTCATAGCTTTTCTTCCAAGGAGTAAGCGTCTTTTAATTTCGTGGCTGCAGTCACCATTTGCAGTGATTTTGGAGCCCAAGAAAATAAAATCTCTCACTGTTTATATTTTTTCCCCATCTATTTGCTGTGAAGTGATGGGACCAGATGCCATGATCTTAGTTTTTTGAATGTTGAGTTTTAAGCCAGATTTTTCACTCTTCTCTTTCACATTCATCAAGAGGCTCTTTGGTTCCTTTTCACTTTCTGCCAGTAAGGTGGTATCATCTGAGTATCTGAAGTTATTGACATTTCTCCCAGAAATCTTGATTCAACCTGTGAGTCATCCAGTCTGGCATTTCACATGACATACTCTTATAGAAGTTAAATAAGCAGGATGACAATATACAGTCTTGACATACTCCTGTCCCAATTTTGAACTAGTCCACTGTTCCAGGTCTGGTTCTAACTGTTGCTTTTTGACTTGCATACAGGTTTCTCAGAAGGCAGGTCAAGTGATCTGGTATTCCCACCTCTTTAAGAATTTTCCACAGTTTGTTGTGATCCACACAGTCAAAGGATTTAACATAGTCATTGAAGCAGAAGTAGATGTTTTTCTGGAATTCCCTTGCTTTTCCTATGATCCAATGGATGTTAGCAATTTGATTTCTGGTTCCTCTGTCTTTTCTAAATCCAGCTTGTATTCTTGAAGTTCTCAGTTCACATACTGTTGAAGCCTTGCTTGAAGGATTTTGATCATTACCTTGCTAACATGTGAAAAAAGCAAAGTTGTATGGTAGTTTGAACCTTCTTTGGCATTGCCCTCCTTTGGGACTGGAATGAAAATTGACCTTTTCCAATCCTATGGCCATTGCTGAGTTTTCCAAATTTGCTGGCACATTGAATGCAGCACTTTCACAGCATCATCTTTTAGGATTTGAAATAGCTCAGCTGGAATTCCATCACCTCCACTAGCTTTGTTCATAGTAATGCTTCCTAAGTCCCACTTGATTTCACACTCTAGGATGTCTGACTCTAGGTGAGTGACCACACCACTGTGGTTATCTGGATCATGAGGACCTTTTTTGGCACAGTTTTGTTGATAACACTTAACAAATAGGGAAGAGACTAGGGGAACTTCCTTTGTCTAGTTCATAATGTGACTTGAAATGATGTTCTATCAAGTTTTAGAGGATTCTTTAGCTATGTTGACTTCCCTGGTGGCTCAGACGGTAAAGCATCTGTCTATGATGCGGGAGACCCGGGTATGATCCCTGGGTTGGGAAGATCCCTTGGAGAAGGAAATGGCAATGGTAGCTATGTTAATGCATCATTCATTTGTGGACTTGACAACCTGAGTTGTCCCTGTTACTGGTCCCAGATAAATAAGAGAAATAATGGCATGGATTAGAATAGCTATTTTCTTCTGATTTTCCACTGATACGCCTTTTGGGGGCAGTGAGTAGCAACCACATCACCTCTGGTTGGTATATAGTGTAGATGGGTTAATCCAGGAAAGTAGAGGGGAATTTTAGCCCCACATGCATACCCTTAGGGGACACTCAGAGCTTTACGTCTTCCCTCACCACCTCACCATTCTCCCGAAGGAAAAGACCTCAGGTAAAGGTCACAGAAAAAGTGGACAACAAAGATATATATAAGCCACTGTACTAGAGAGCAAAGTTCTGCTGGGAAAAGGAAAATGTTGTTAGTCACTCAGTCATGGTCGACTGTTTGCAACCTCCTGGACTATAGCTTGCCAAACTCCTCTATCCATGAAATTCTCTAGGCAAGAATACTGGAGTGGGTAGTCTTTCCCTTTTCCAGGCAATCTTCCCAACTCAGGGATCGAACCTGCACCTCCTGTACTGCAGGCAGACTGTTTACCGTCTGAGCCACCAGTGAAAAGTAAAATGTTTATCAATAAAATAGAAATGAGACGAAATATTCCTGGATCTCTTTGGAAGTACTTTGTGTTCTTTCTTCCTTTCTCTGAACTTATAAAAATAAATGGTCCCTGACCTCATTCTTTTGCTTGAAATGAGATGTTCCCATCTTTGGAAGCAAAGTAGGCACAAGGTTAGGCCTAAAAGTAACTTCGTACTAGGCCAGGTAACTTAGCTTCTAGGCCAGGAAAAATGTCCCATGGCTTATGCAAAGTCCATTCTGGTCTGCCTGGGAATCCATAAGGACAGAGACCCTCAAACCTTGCGCAGGGACTGTGGTCACAAGAAGACCCTGGTGTTTCAGGTCCTGCCCTTGTACCCACTTAACTTGGGTTCTGCTCAGCTTTTGATTCTTGACTTGCCTCTCTTTTTTTGTTTTGTTTCTTTTTCTTGCCCTTTTCACTTTCTTGCTTACCTCTCTTTACCTGGCTTGCTCCTTGACATTGTCTGATGCCTTGATTTTGGAATCAAACCTCTGGCCCTTACCTTTCCTTGTCAATTCAGAAGCATCTTCAATTGTAGTTGGTTCCTCTATTCTGGACTCCAAATGCTGGTATGAATGGACCACCAGCACAGGTGCCTCAACTTGGTCAACTCTTCTTGATTTGAATACCAGTAGGGACTGAAAAGGGAGAAGGCAATGGCACCGCTCTCCAGTACTGTTGCCCAGAAAATCCCATGGATGGAGGAGCCTGGTAGGCTGCAGTCCATGGGGTCGCTAAGAGTCAGACATGACTGAGCGACTTCACTTTCACTTTCCACTTTCATGCAATGGAGGAGGAAATGGCAAACCACTCCAGTGGTCTTGCCTGGAGAATCCCACGGACGGAGATACCTGGTAGGCTGTAGTCCATGGTGTCACACAGAGTCGGACACGACTGAAGCGACTTAGCAGTACCAGCAGGGACTGAAAATTTCAGTGAGTACTTGAAATACATTTTGAAAAATAATCGCTATCCTTGCCTTTAGAGGATTATAATACAATAGAAACAAAAATAGACTGAATACAACATCAGAAAAATTATATAAAGTATTATTATTTGGATTAAGTTTCACGTGGTTCATCAATCTGTGAAGAAGGCTGAGTGCCGAAGAATTGATGCTTTTGAACTGTGGTATTGGAGAAGACTCTTGAGAGTCCCTTGGACTGCAAGGAGATCCAACCAGTCCATTCTGAAGGAGATCAGCCCTGGAATTTCTTTGGAAGGAATGATGCTAAAGCTGAAACTCCAGTACTTTAGCCACCTCATGCGAAGACTTGACTCATTGGAAAAGACTCTGATGCTGGGAGGGATTGGGGGCAAGAGGAGAAGGGGACGACAGAGGATGAGATGGCTGGATGGCATCACTGACTCGATGGATATGAGTCTGAGTGACCTCCGGGAGTTGGTGATGGACAGGGAGGCCTGGTGTGCTGTGATTCATGGGGTTGCAAAGAGTCGGACACGACTGAGCGACTGATCTGATCTGATCTGAAGGTTATCTGAATTCATTTATTGCCTTGGAATAAGGTATTTAAACTTACTTAGATATTTAAGTAGATTTACATTGTAGTAGAATTTGGTAGAAAAAAAATTGATCTGTAATTCAAACACATCTGAAAAGAGTTAAATTAGAGTTATAGCTGTACAATGAAAGGATCATTTGAAAATAGCTATCAGGAAGAGGTAACTCACAGGTTTAGAATTAAATCAGGGAAGAATGTGAGTCAGTATTCAATTATTAATTCAGTGAAGTGATAAAGATAATATCATTTTCAATTATTATTATGAGGTCAGAAAATTTATTGAATTCATATAGGCCTTAGATAAATCCCATAGCCCTTAGAATAGTACTTGGTAATATGGCAGACTTTGTCAAAGTGAAGCTTGAATATAGACTCTCCTCCTTCTTGCAAGAAAATTAGTTACTAATATGATCTGTTGCAGCAATGATTATTTACACAATTAGGTACAATAAAATGAGAACAAATTACTTGGAACTAAATTGGTTGAATGTTTTTAAGACACCATCCAGCAAATTATAGACACCTTCCCAACCAACTTGAATTTCATCTAAATTAGAAATGCATTCTGAATTTTTGATGTTTTCTAATCATTTTCTGCCAGTCCAACCAAATAAATGATAACTAATATTAATAAATATAATATTCATGTTGCAAGATATTTGTTCCCAGCACTCTATTAGAAGAGCAGAAAGTTGAATTACAGTATTATGTTAGTTTCCTTAAGTTTTCCAGGTAAAAGGAACACTAGTATCCAATCAACCAGGTTCTGAATGGCTTATACCAGATTATCTCTGAAAATCTTTTCACCATTCAGTTCTTGTTCAAAAAGACTTCTACATAATATTTCAAATTCAGCTTGAGTTTGATGACCATCTAGACTGGTTTTCAGTTCAAACAGTTCAAATCCTCATTTGACTTCATCCTCTCCCTCTGATTCTGCAGCTCCTTTATTAGAACATCAAATAAACTCTAAAATATAGAGCAAAAAACACGTGTCTTCCCAGGTAGCTTTAGTGGTAAAGAACCCACCTGCCAATGCAGGAGTCCTAAGAGATGTAGGTTAGACCCCTGGGTTGGGGAGAGTCCTGGGAGGAGGAAATGGCAACATGCCCCAGTGTTCTTGCCTGAAGAATCCCATGGACAGTGGAACCCAGTGAGCTACAGTCCATAGGGTTGCAAAGAGTCAGACATGACTGAAGTGATGTAGCACATAGAGCAAATACTATTTTTCAAGTATGATAAAAGATAAATGAAGTGCTTGAAACCAGAGCAATCAATTCTTTTTTTTTTTTTTTTTGAACACATAGGAGAAAAAGAAGAGCTCACTCATTTCTCTCTCCCATGCATTTTTTTTCACCAATCAACTTTTTGGTCTGTTTCACTACTCACAGAAATTTCCTTATCAACTCTGATTCTAGTTAGAACAATTCATCTAATCTTTTTAGATCTGCAACGTCAACCACCCATATTTTTCTGACAGTTCAGATTGTAAAAGATACTAGAATGTGTAATCTAATTTCCTCATCTTTCTCATTGTGGCATCCTGTAATAATTGCAAAATCATAGTTAAATACCACTATGATGATACTGTTCATTGCTCTTCAGTTTACTGAGTTGGTCATACAAAATCTGTATGCAGATATGCATTCATGTACAAAGTTAAAAAATAGTCATAAGACTGTAGAATTTTAGAGCAAAACAGGGCCTTTCAAAGAGCATTGAGTCTAGCATCTTCATTTTATAGATGAGGTAAATGAAGAACAGAAAGTGTAGATGACTAGGGCAAAGTTCTCCAATATTCTTCAAGATATCATTTATTGGATCCAAAAAAGTTATAGCAGCTTCTAAACATAGCATCAGCTGACTCCTAAGATTCAGCATTCCTCCTCCTTTTCACCTCAAACATTTAATTCATAATCATGTCTTATCCACCCATCTATTAAGATCTCCCAAATTTGGTTCTTCTCTCTATTCCCAACATTGCAACTATATTTAGGTCATTATTGCTTTGGGGGTAAAGTCCAAACTCCTTATCTTGGCAAGAGTTGTTTATAGGCTTCACCCTGTCCATCTCTCTTTTTCTCTTCACTTGCTTCTTCCATCCAGTGCTCCAACAAATGATAAACTACTTGCCACTCTATGAATAATGTTCTTTCTCATTTTTAGTTCCATACACTTCTTTCCTTCCATGTCCATTTACCTGACCAAAGTCTATTCATTCATTAGATCTTAGCTGTTATCCCTCTATCCATTCTGATTTGAGGCCCCTTTATGTATTCTTATGGTACTCATATTTCTCATAGTACTCTTTCCCTCTTGGTATTCAGAATTCTATATTGTAATGGTCAGGTAGCTTATTAGGGCCCATGTTTAGACTGTAAGTTCATTAAGGACCAACATAGATTGTATCATATGGAGTTGTTATATCTTCAGAACCTAACCTTATATCCAGCAAAACAAGTGCAATAATAATAGATAATTTTTATTATTTGCTTTTTATGTTAGACATTGTGCTGTTTGTCACCCACTTTATCAGTATTCCTTCTGTAATAGTTAATTTTATATGTTAACTTAGCTAGGCCATGGGACCCAGAAGTTTGGTCAAATACATCTGGATGTTGCTGTAAAAGTATTTTTAGGTAAGATTAACGTATAAATCAATAATACACTTTGGGTAAAGCAGTTACCTTCCATAATATGGGTGGGCCTCATTCAATCAATTGAAGGCCTTAAGAAAAAGACTGACCTCCTCCAAGAAAGAGGGAATTCTGCCATCAGATTGCCTTTGAACTCGAGATGCAGTATCAGTTTTTTCCTGGGTCTTGCCTGCTTCCCTGCCTTGAAATCTGCAGATTGTGAACTTCCCAACCTTCACAATCTTGTAAGCCAATTCTTTAAACTGTCTCTCTACACACGCACAAACACACACACACACACACTCAATCACCACTCCCTGCACCCCGACACACATTCTGTTTGTTCTGTTTCTTTGAAGAGTCCTTAACTAATACACCTTCCAGTAGCCTTATGATGAAGGTAAAGTTATTTTCATTGAGAAATGAGGAAACAGGGTCACAAAGAAGTTAGTAAGTTAATTGTTTGTGGTCATTTATCTAGTAAGTAGAGATACCAAGCCCTGAATCAAAGGACTTGACCATAAAACTCATGATATTAACTGTAGTATGCTAGGAATGAATTAATGAATAATTAAATGAATAAATTAACAGGTAAATGAGACTAACTCATTCTTTATGTAGACATCAGAAGTAGTTAAAAAGTTCTGAAAACTGTAGTGATTCATGTCTTCTATCTGAAATAGACCTTCAAAATCATCCAATCATGCAACCTGTTACTTTACTATTAAGAAAACTGAGGCTCACTGTTGTCATCCAGCACTAGTTGGGATGACTTGGGATGACTTGGGAGTTTTAAAATCCAGATCTCCTGAGGGTCAGTTCTTGAATCTTTTCACCATACCAACACAGCCTCTGCCACAACAACGTATGGTCTTTGACTCCACTTATCTATGGAAAATAGACGATATGAAGAAATGTCTCTAAGGTAGAATCCTGGGGCCACAATGCTGCCAAACTCTAGGGAGTTCCTTCTCTTCTCTTTAAAAACTGTATATGTCAGAGTACTAATACATGTGAATTTCAAGTCTACCTGATGAATTCTTCAAACCATAGTATGTTTAACCACCTGGAGCAAACCAATGGGATAAAAAAAGAGAATGGAATTTGATAATATGAAATTGAACTTTACTAAACCCTTTAGCAGGTTAATAACTTCCCTCTTTCATCTTACTATAGTCAGTGAAAGAGAACTCTGTAACTTGATCCATCACAAAGGATTTTAATTTTTTGCTTACTATTAGGTTAATGGTGCTTGTAGGATTCTCATGTATACTCAGTGAATACTTTCTCAATAAATGATCTGTGCATATTTAGGAACGACTATTGAAACTGTTAGATGGATGGAGAGTTCAAGATGGAAGGTAAACTCACCACAACTTCCCAAATACGTCTTTTCCCTTATAACCATTGGCTTGAGTGTTTTGAAGCTGCCCAAATATTTTTTTTATTAAAGTATAGTTGATTTACAATGTTTTGTTAGTTTCTGGTGTACAGCAAATTGAGGATATTCTGTTTGGAAAAGAATACAAAACATTAAGGTAACTGTTTTACTTTGAGACAGAACTTGTGGTAATTATAGAGTTTTCATTCTGCAGCAATACAAAATAAATAAATGCCTCTGTGAGTGAGTGTGTGTGTGTGTGTGTGTGTGTGTGTGTGTGTGTGTGAGACAGAGAGGCAGAGAGACAATGAGGGAGGGAGGAAGAAATAAAGAAGAGTAAGAGGAAGAAGAAAAGAGAATTCCAGCTGGGTGATCTAGGGCTTCTCTGTTGCCAGAGAAAGATTGTTGAAAGAATTAGAGCTTAAGTAACTTTCATAGTGTTTTGTTCAAATTAGGAATTCTGACCCACTCCAGTACTCTTGCCTGGAAAATCCTATGGACAGAGGAGCCTGGTAGGCTGCAGTTCATGAGGTCGCTAAGAGTCGGAAATGACTGAACAACTTCACTTTCACTTTTCACTTTCATGCCTTGGAGAAGGAAATGGCAACCCACTCCAGTGTTCTTGCCTGGAGACTCCCAGGGACGGGGGAGCCTGGTGGGCTGCCGTCTATGGGGTCGCACAGAGTGGGACACAACTCAAGTGGCTTAGCAGCAGCAGCAGGAATTCTGAATGTTACCAATTGTATTAAATGTTACCTTATTTAAAATAGTAACAGCAGCAACTTTGCCTCCTGAGCATGAAGAGGCTTGAGGGAATAAGGAAAATCTTTCTTTTTGTCCTTCTGGAACCTCTTTCCACTGCTTTTGGATAAGTAACTAAAATAACAAATAATAAAGAATAAAGGCACTGCCTATGAGTATCAGGTGAGCGTGAGTTTAGACTCCAGTTTTTGCAAGTCACTATGTTGGAGAAGGCAATGGCACCCCACTCCAGTACTCTTGCCTGGAAAATTCCATGGATGGAGGAGCCTGGTAGGCTGCAGTCCATGGGGTCGCTGAGTTGGACACGACTGAGCAACTTCACTTTCACTTTTCACTTTCATGCATTGGAGAAGGAAATGGCAACCCACTCCAGTGTTCTTGCTTGGAGAATCCCAGGGACGGGGAAGCCTGGTAGGCTGCCGTCTATGGGGTCGCACAGAGTCGGACACGACTAAAGCGACTTAGCAGCAGCAGCAGCAGCAGCAGCAGCATTGAATGTGTATATTCCGGGTAGTGCCATCAGCCTTGTATTCTCTGGCTTCTCATTTCACGTGTGTGTTATTCTTTGTCTCTCTCCTCAACTTCTCTTGTTGGAGTTGTGATGATGGCCAATCTTTTCAATTAACTTAAACAGCCATTAAAACTGATCCATTAAAATTCACTTCCCCACAGAGATAAAGAGCAATTTTCTGCATAAGCCTCTTAGGGTTGTTATAAAGATCAAATAGAAGAAAGTGTGAAGAAGCTTTTTGCAGACTGCTTCGCTGGAAGGGCAGAGAAGGAGACTGGAACATGGCATTTAGAATCAAAACTCTTCTTTTTTTAAAGACTTTTATTTGCTTTCTTTGCACTCTATGCCTTAGTCTCCTCGTTTATAATACAACAATTACCATTTATTAGCTTCCATCCCGTTGGTTAAATTCTGGTCATGGTACTTGATTTATATGTACATATCACTTGACTCCCACAATCATCCTAAGAAGTATGATTTTATTTTATTTTTGGGGTTTTTAAGTGGGGACATAAATTACTGACAGAATTTGGATGAGAATTAATGCTCATATCTTGACTTTTCCTCTGTGCACTTAATATGGGAAAGAATCTATAGCACATAAAAGGGAAAATTAATTCCACTTTCTTAGTGTGAAAACATGTGAAGATTTGGTAACACTTGGTGGTAGTGATATAAGTAGCCGTTATCTTTTTCTAAAAAAAATTGTGCTCTTTCGAAAAGTTTTATAATGAAGAAGGTATTTTTAAAATTTCACTCACTATATCTGCTACATAGCATTAGTACTGTGGTGTTGGAGAAGACTCTTGAGAGTCCCTTGGACTGCAAGGAGATCCAACCAGTCCATTCTGAAGGAGATCACTTCTGGGATTTCTTTGGAGGGAATGATGCTAAAGCTGAAACTCCAGTACTTTGGCCACCTCATGCAAAGAGTTGACTCATTGGAAAAGACTGATGCTGGGAGGGATTGTGGGCAGGAGGAGAAGGGGACGACAGAGGATGAGATGGCTGGATGGCATCACTGACTCGATGGACATGAGTCTGAGTGAACTCTGGGAGTTGGTGATGGACAGGGAGGCCTGGCGTGCTGCAATTCATGGGGTCACAAAGAGTCGGGCACGACTGAGCGACTGAACTGAACTGAACCTTAACTATTCCTGGAGACATTGCCTTAATATCTTGGATCAAGTGAATTAATAACACCAGTGTTTTAAATAATTTTTTTTTCTGTTTCTATTTCTGAGAGAGGATGTAGAAATATTTTACGGCTTTAAGTTGACCAGACTCAGAAAAGTTTCCTGAGAGGAATGAAAAACTTGTCATCATGAGTTCTGGTAACCAAGTTACTTGCATACAAAATAAGGAATTTTCAAAGATAGCTGGGAGATTAGAGGTGAATCCAAGGATTCAAGTAGATGTCCTCAGGAATATTTTCCTCTGTTTCTCATCCCTTTAGTTTTCTTTTCTCTACTTGGCTTTTACCTCTTGCTCTAATTTTACATAGGTGCCTTGAGAACCCCATGAACAGTATGAAAAGACAAAATGATAGGATACTGAAAGAGAAACTCCCCAGGTCAGTAGGGGCCCAATATGCTACTGGAGATCAGTGGAGAAATAACTCCAGAAAGAATGAAGGGATGGAGCCAAAGCAAAAAGAATACCCAGCTGAGGATGTGACTGGTGATAGAAGCAAAGTCCGATGCTGTAAAGAGCAATATTGCATAGGAACCTGGAATGTCAGGTCCATGAATCAAGGCAAATTGGAAGTGGTCAAACAAGAGATGGCAAGAGTGAATGTCGACATTCTAGGAATTAGAGAACTAAAATGGACTGGAATGGGTGAATTTAACTCAGATGACCATTTATATCTACTACTGTGGGCAGGAATCCCTCAGAAGAAATGGAGTGGCCATCATGGTCAACAAAAGAGTCTGAAATGCAGTACTTGGATGCAATCTCAAAAATGACAGAATGATCTCTGTTCGTTTCCAAGGCAAACCATTCAATGTCACAGTAATCCTATGCCCCAACCAGCAATGCCGAAGAAGCTGAAGTTGAACGGTTCTATGAAGACCTACAAGACCTTTTAGAACTAACACCCAAAAAGGATGTCTTTTTCATTATAGGGAACTGGAATGCAAAAGTAGGAAGTCAAGAAACACCTGGAGTAACAGGCAAATTTGGCCTTGGAACACGGAATGAAGCAGGGCAAAGACTAACAGAGTTTTGCCAAGAAAATGCACTGGTCATAGCAAATACCCTCTTCCAACAACACAAGAGAAGACTCTATACATGGACATCACCAGATGGTCAACACCGAAATCAGATTGATTATATTCTTTGCAGCCAAAGATGGAGAAGCTCTATACATATTGCAACCCCTGATAAACTCAGTTCTCTGATGATTTCCCTTTTTCCAACTCAAAGCGAAAGTAGGAGTGTTAGTAGCCCTGTGACCCTTGAAATTAAAAGACGCTTACTCCTTGGAAGGAAAGTTACGACCAACCTAGATAGCATATTCAAAAGCAGAGACATTACTTTACCAACAAAGGTTCGCCTAGTCAAGGCTATGGTCTTTCCTGTGGTCATGTATGGATGTGAGAGCTGGACTGTGAAGAAGGCTGAGCGCCGAAGAATTGATGCTTTTGAACTGTGGTGTTGGAGAAGACTCTTGAGAGTTCCCCTGGACTGCAAGAAGATCCAACCAGTCCATTCTGAAGGAGATCAATCCTGGAATTTCTTTAGAAGGAATGATGCTAAAGCTGAAACTCCAGTATTTTGGCCACCTCATGCGAAGAGTTGACTCATTGGAGAAGACTCTGATGCTGGGAGGGATTGAGGGCAGGAGGAGAAGGGGACGACAGAGGATGAGATGGCTGGATGGCATCACTGACTTGATGGGTGTGAGTCTGGGTGACCTCCGGGAGCTGGTGATGGACAGGGAGGCCTGGCGTGCTGCGGTTCATGAGGTCGCAAAGAGTCAGACACGACTGAGCGACTGATCTGATCTGATCTGATCTACCTATAATTATTGAAAAAATAGCGCAGAGTTCTTGTATATCTCATAGTCAATGTCCCCTATTATTAACATTGTACAGAAATATAGTATACTAGTCACAATTAATAAAGCAACATTGGTATATTACTGTTAATTTCATCTTCTTTTTAGCATCATAATTTGGATTTACATTAATAGAGGCACTTCATAATCTTTATAGGGAATGCTTATCTGAGGTGTTAAATGAAAATTATAAACAACTCATTACTATTTTAAGTTATTCTTCATATTTCTGATCTTATATCCTCTTTTCCAATGGACAATACTCATCTATTTGTTTAACAAATACTTAGATTGTTTTTATTGTGTTCCAGATATTGTTCGAGGTTCTTTACAAATAGTAAGCATTTAACCTCATAATACTATAAGCTACATACTACTATTATCTTCAATTTACAGACTGGAAATAGATTATCGGAAAAGTTAAGTAACTTGTTCACGGTCACACAGTACAGTCTTGCTCCAGAATCATGTTCTTAATCATGTATTACTGTGCTTCGATCCTAGAAGGCAGAGTCCTGGTATTGTTCATTTCTGTAATCATTCTTCGACTCTCACAAAAATTGCATATGGTAAAGTATATGTATTAGATTGGGCTTCCATAATAGAATACCATAGACTGGGTGGCTTAAACAGTAGAAATTTATTTTGTCACAGTTCTGGAGGCTGGAAAGTCCAAGATCAAGTTGCTAGCAAGATTGGCTTCTGATGAGACCTTTCCTCCTGGCTTGTAGATGGCCACCTTCCCACTGGCCTTTCTCTGTGCACACACATTCCTGGAGTTTCTCCCTCTTCTTATAAAGACATCAGTTCTATTGGATTAGGACCCTGCCCTTATGACCTCATTTAACCTTAATTATCTCATTAAAGGCCCTACCTCCAAATACAGTTACAGTGGAGGTTAGGGCTTCAATATACAGATTTTGGGAGATGGGAGCCACAATTGAGTCCATAACACTACATAATCACAAGTCTATTAAACTGAATTTACATTGTAAGGAATGCCCCTGGAGAAGGGAATGGCAACCCACTCCAGTATTCTTGCCTGGACAATCCAGCAGACAGAGGATCCTGGTGGGCTACAGTCCGTTGGGTCGCAAAGAGATGGACATGATTGAGAACTCACACACACACAAAGTAACGCAGTCACCATCATCCAAACACGCAGGTTTTGTTGTCGTCGTTCTGTTTGCATTGCCTTAGATGCACCTTTACATGAAAGTTACAGCTCCATCCCAGGACTTCCTATTTTGTAGCACTTTCATCCTCATACTTTACCTCTTATTCTGTTCAACTCATTTCCAAGGAACAAGATATTTGCCATTGAAAAAATTGTTATAACTAAATATTTATCATTTTTCCCCATACGCTCTTATAAACCCATCATACTGAGATCAAAGCAATTAATTTGTCACTGCTAAAAAAATATTATGCTGTCATTTTAAACAACTCACTTTTATATTTTGGATCCCAGCTGGTGATTTATTTACTTGCTATCTTCTCTTTATGAGGCATCTTTAAACTTCAGAAGTAATTAATTGCAAACAATTTAAACAAAACAGAAATACATAAGTAAAATACGTCCTCCATCTTCATTGTTCTCACTCCATCCCTACCAAATTCCCTTCCCTGAATTAACCATCATTAACAGTTAGGTGTGCAGCCTTCCAGGTTTTGTCTTTGCATGGATAGATAGACAAATGACAGATTTTGGGAGATAGTAGATAGATGGTTAGAGACGTATGTCTACACATCCATCTATCCATGCATGCAGTTTTCCTTGCATCTCTTTTAACAGTTATATCATACTTACTGCTCTACAATTTCCTTCTATTGACCAGCAGTGCATCAAAGTGATGATTCACTGTCATCACATAAAAATCTGCAGAGTAGGTTATCTGAACCAGCCCCAAGCAAATGCCTTGGGATCTACCCACCCACATATTTTTTTTTCCAACCTCTGAGAACATGTGAACAGGATCTTCAAGGGAGAAAAATCTTTTAGAAATTGTTTCCTATAAACTTGAAGTAAAATCGAACAGTTGCCTTATCCTGCTCCCCAACACCTTTATCAAATTTTCCATATATTTAGTTATTTGTGGTATACATAGAGATGGAAGCATTTAGGCTTCACTTGCTTCACAAATGATTTTTGTTTTACACAAATATTATGAAGCATGTTCTTACCTATCACTGAGAGCAGGGCAATTCCAGCTTTCAGGGCATTTCCACCTCTTGCATTGTGTATTACCATGGGAGGAGGTGCAACATCAAGCATTAACAATTGAAAGCATTTGATTATCACAGTGATAGCCCCCTTAATTTGATTGCTGCAGAGCGGCCCAAGAAAGTGCCTAGAAAATGGGAAATGAACTTAGCATAGATAGAAAGCTGAAAGACCACAACACATCATAGCATCTCTTCTCTGCTTAATGGTGAAACCTCAAGTCATTACCGGAAATAACCAACTAGTTCCCTCTGTCTTTCATTTGCCAGTCCGCTCACCAAAAATACCCACTGTCTTGTGAAAACGCAAATGTGTGGCAAGCTCATGGGAGAGGAAGTAATGAATAGAAATGAAAGTAGCAGCCACCAAAAGCAGAATACTGCAGTCAACTTTGGAGTAGATGTTTATGGGTTATTAAATTTTTTAAATAACTAAATTATATGAATTTACTCCAAGGTGGTGATAATAAACCATCAACACATGTTGGACGAGCCCTCCCTCTCTGTGAGGGCAGGCAATGATGTATTCCCTGTTACACCCTGTTCTTCCTTTACTTCTCTACTCCATCTTTCCACATGTGTACACGTCCACAAGTTCAGTGTCTGCTGAGGTCCACCTACTTCAATCTCCTCCTTGTCACGGAGGTATCTCTCTGTTCTAAACCAGTATCAGTTATCTGTACCAAGAACTTGCCAAATATTTAAGCTTTTTTGGACATATCTTGCAGTGTTGTTTTGTGATTTAATTTTCACCAGTTTTACTTCTTAATTCCCTAACTGTGATACAGACTTTCTGAAGGCTTTGTACTGAGTGTGTTTAGTACTTCAGAGTTTCCAACAGGCTTCCTTCAGGACCAGCTCAAAAAATACCTCTTCTATGAAGACGCACCCAAGCAGTACAGTGAGGTTTATTGTGTACCATTTCTTCAGTATGAACTTGGAAATAGGAAATGAGAAAACATGGTGTTTTTTTTAAACTCAAAAAGAAATGAAAACTCTAGGATGGTCAAGTAGGATGATTCTTGGACACAGTTTAAGGCTAACACCAAGCAAAAGCATGTTGTAAATGACAGAGTCTAATTTAATGGGCAGCCAGTCAAGGCAACACACATACCTGTAGAGTCAGAACAGAAGGATAAAAACAGAATTAATGTATTCTATCAGCACACACACAGGTGGTGTGCACTAAAAAGAGAACCTGCTCTTTATCACAAGGCTATGTTGTGAGGAATGCAAATGTATTTAGAATTAGAATCATGATTTTGTTCAGTCATGTCTCACTAATGCCGCATCAGAGATCAGATCAGTCACTCAGTCATGTCCGACTCTTTGCGACCCCATGAATCACAGCACGCCAGGCCTCCCTGTCCATCACCAGCTCCCGGAGGTCACCCAGACTCACATCTATCGAGTCAGTGATGCCATCCAGCCATTTCATCCTCCGTCGTCCCCTTCTCCTGCCCCCAATCCCTCCCAGCATCAGAGTCTTCTCCAATGAGTCAACTCTTTGCATGAGGTGGCCAAAATACTGGAGTTTCAGCTTTAGCATCATTCCTTCCAAAGAAATCCCAGGGCTGATCTCCTTCACAATGGACTGGTTGGAACTCCTTGCAGTCCAAGGGACTCTCAAGAGTCTTCTACAACACCACAGTTCAAAAGCATCAATTCTTTGGCGCTCAGCCTTCTTCACAGTCCAGCTCTCACATCCATACATGACCACAGGAAAGACCATAGCCTTGACTAGGTGAACCTTTGTTGGTAAAGTAATGTCTCTGCTTTTGAATATGCTATCTAGGTTGGTCATAACTTTCCTTCCAAGGAGTAAGCGTCTTTTAATTTCATGGCTACAGTCACCATCTGCAGTGATTTGGGAGCCCCCAAAAGTAAAGTCTGACACTGTTTCCACTGTTTCCCCATCTGTTTGCCATGAAGTGATGGGACAGAATGCCATGATCTTCGTTTTCTGAATGTTGAGCTTTAAGCCAACCTTTTCACTCTCCACTTTCACTTTCATCAAGAGGATTTTTAGTTCCTCTTCACTCTCTGCCATAAGGGTGGTGTCATCTGCATATCTGAGGTTATTGGTATTTCTCCCAGCAATCTTGATTCCAACTTGTGTTTCCTCCAGTCCAGCATTTCTCATGATGTGCTATGCATATAAGTTAAATGCAGCATAATTTTCTTTTGTTATTTAATTTTTATTAGAGTATAGTTGATTTACAATGTTGTATTGGTTTTCTGCTGTACAGCAAAGTGAATCAGTTATACATGGACATATACTCACTCTCATTTAGATTCTTTGCCCATTTAGGCCATTACCTAGTATTAAGTTGAGTTGCCTGTGCTATAGAGTAGGTTCTCATTAGTTATCTATTTTATATATCAGATCAGATCAGATCAGTCGCTCAGTCGTATCCGACTCTTTGCGACCCCATGAACCGCAGCACGCCAGGCCTCCCTGTCCATCACCAGCTCCCGGAGGTCACCCAGACTCACACCCATCAAGTCAGTGATGCCATCCAGCCATCTCATCCTCTGTCGTCCCCTTCTCCTCCTGCCCTCAATCCCTCCCAGCATTAGAGTCTTCTCCAATGAGTCAACTCTTCGCATGAGGTGGCCAAAATACAGGAGTTTCAGCTTTAGCATCATTCCCTCCAAAGAAATTCCAGGATTGATCTTCTTCAGAATGGACTGGTTGGATCTTCTTGCAGTCCAAGGGACTCTCAAGAGTCTTCTCCAACACCACAGTTCAAAAGCATCAATTCTTCGGCGCTCAGCCTTCTTCACAGTCCAGCTCTCACATCCATACATGACCACAGGAAAGACCATAGCCTTGACCAGGCGAACCTTTGTTGGCAAAGTAATGTCTCTGCTTTTGAATATGCTATCTAGGTTGGTCATAACTTTCCTTCCAAGGAGTAAGCGTCTTTTAATTTCATGGCTACAGTCACCATCTGCAGTGATTTTGGAGCCCAGAAAAACAAAGTCTGACACTGTTTCCACTGTTTCCCCATCTATTTCCCATGTAGTGATGGGACCAGATGCCATGATCTTCGTTTTCTGAATGTTGAGCTTTAAGCCAACCTTTTCACTCTCCTCTTTCACTTTCATCAAGAGGCTTTTTAGCCCCTCTTTACTTTCTGCCATAAGAGTGGTGTCATCTGCATATCTGAGGTTATTGATATTTCTCCCAGCAATCTTGATTCCAACTTGTGTTTCTTCCAGTCCAGCATTTCTCATGATGTACTCTGCATATAAGTTAAATAAACATGGTGACAATATACAGCCTTGACGTACTCCTTTTCCTATTTGGAACCAGTGTGTTGTTCCATGACCAGTTCTAACTGTTGCTGCCTGACCTGCATACAGATTTCTCAAGAGGCAGATCAGGTGGTCTGGTATTCCCATCTCTCTCAGAATTTTCCAGTTTATTGTGATCTACACAGTCAAAGGCTTTGGCATAGTCAATAAAGCAGAAATAGATGTTTTTCTGGAACTCTCTTGCTTTTCCATGACCATTATATCTACTACTGTGGGCAGGAATCCCTCAGAAGAAATGGAGTGGCCATCATGGTCAACAAAAGAGTCCGAAATGCAGTACTTGGATGCAATCTCAAAAATGACAGAATGATCTCTGTTCGTTTCCAAGGCAAACCATTCAATGTCACAGTGATCCAAATCTATGCCCCAACCAGTAACGCCGAAGAAGCTGAAGTTGAACGGTTCTATGAAGACCTACAAGACCTTTTAGAACTAACACCCAAAAAGATGTCCTTTTCATTATAGGGGACTGGAATGCAAAAGTAGGAAGTCAAGAAACACCTGGAGTAACAGGCAAATTTGGCCTTGGAACACGGAATGAAGCAGGGCAAAGACTAATAGAGTTTTGCCAAGAAAATGCACTGGTCATAGCAAATACCCTCTTCCAACAACGCAAGAGAAGACTCTATACATGGACATCACCAGATGGTCAACACCGAAATCAAATCGATTATATTCTTTGCAGCCAAAGATGGAGAAGCTCTATACAATCAGCAAAAACAAGACCTGGAGCTGACTGTGGCTCAGACCATGAACTCCTTATTGCCAAATTCAGACTGAAATTGAAGAAAGTAGGGAAAACTACTAGACCATTCAGGTATGACCTAAATCAGATCCCTTATGATTATACAGTGGAAGTGAGAAATAGATTTAAGGGCCTAGATCTGATAGATACAGTGCCTGATGAACTATGGAATGAAGTTCGTGACATTGTACAGGAGACAGGGATCAAGACCATCCCCATGGAAAAGAAATGCAAAAAAGCAAAATGGCTGTCTGGGGAGGCCTTACAAATAGCTGTGAAAAGAAGAGAAGCGAAAAGCAAAGGAGAAAAGGAAAGATATAAACATCTGAATGCAGAGTTCCAAAGAATAGCAAGAAGAGATAAGAAAGCCTTCTTCAGTGATCAATGCAAAGAAATAGAGGAAAACAACAGAATGGGAAAGACTAGGGATCTCTTCAAGAAAATCAGAGATACCAAAGGAACATTTCATGCAAAGATGGGCACGATAAAGGACAGAGATGGTGTGGACCTAACAGAAGCAGAAGATATCAAGAAGAGGTGGCAAGAATACACAGAAGAACTGTACAAAAAAGAGCTTCAAGACCCAGATAATCATGATGATGTGATCACTGACCTAGAGCCAGACATCTTGGAATGTGAAGTCAAATGGGCCTTAGAAAGCATCACTATGAACAAAGCTAGTGGAGGTGATGGAATTCCAGTGGAACTATTCCAAGTCCTGAAAGATGATGCTGTGAAAGTGCTGCACTCAATATGCCAGCAAATCTGGAAAACTCAGCAGTGGCCACAAGATTGGAAAAGGTCAGTTTTCATCCCAATCCCAAAGAAAGGCAATGCCAAAGAATGCTCAAACTACCGCACAATTTTATATATAGCAGTATGTATATGTCAGTCCCAGTCTCCCAGTTATCCATCTCCCTCTTACCCCTTGGTAACTGTAAATTTGTTTTCTACATCTGTGATCCCATTTCTATTTTGTAAGTAAGTTCATTTGTACCATTGTTTAGATTCCACATATATGCAATATCACATATTCGTCTTTCTCTGACTTACATCGCTCAATATGACAATCTTTAGGTCCAGCCATATTGCTGCAAATGGCATTATTTCATCCTTTTTATGGCTGAGTAATATTCCATTGTATATCTGTACCACATCTTCTTTATCCATTCATCTGTTGATGGACGTTTTGTTGCCTCCATGTCCTAGCTCTCGTAAACAGTGCTGCAACAAACATTGGGGTGTATGTAGCTTTTCGAACTATGGTTTTCTCTGAATATATGCCCAGGAGTGAGTTTGCTAGATCATATGGTAGCTCTATTATTAAGTTTTAAGGAACTTCCATACTGTTCTCCATAGTGGCTGTACCAATTTAAATTCCCACCAACAGTGTAGAAGAGTTCCCTTTTCTCCAAACCCTCTCCAGCATTTATTGTGTACTTTTTGATGATAGCCATTCGAAGAATTGATGCTTTTGAACTGTGGTGTTGAAGAAGACTCTTGAGAGTCCCTTGGACTGCAAGGAGATCCAACCAGTCCATTCTGAAGGAGATCAGCCCTGGGATTTCTTGTGAAGGAATGATGCTAAAGCTGAAACTCCAGTACTTTGGCCACCTCATGCAAAGAGTTGACTCATTGGAAAAGACTCTGATGCTGGGAGGGATTGGGGGCAAGAGGAGAAGGGGATGACAGAGGATGAGATGGCTGGATGGCATCACTGACTCGATGGATGTGAGTCTGAGTGACCTCCGGGAATTGGTGATGGACAGGGAGGCCTGGTGTGCTGCAATTCATGGGGTCGCAAAGAGTCGGACACGACTGAGCGACTGATCTGATCTGATCTGATTCCAATCGATGTGAAGTGATACCACATTGTAGTTTTGATTTGTGTTTCTCTAATAACTAATGATGTTGAGCATATTTTCATGTGCTGTTTAGCCATCTGTCTTCTTTGAATAAATGCCTATTTAGATCTTTGGCCCATTTTTTGGCTCATTTTTTTACACTGAGCTGCATGAAGTGTTTGTATATTTTGGAGATTAATCCCTTGTCAATCAATTCATTTGCAAATATTTTCTCCCATCCTGTGGGTTGTCTTTTCATTTTCTTTATGGTTTCAGTTGTTTTACAAAGCTTTTAAGTTTAATTAACTTTTAATACATTTGACATTAAACATTGTATAAATTCAAGGTGTACAACATGTTGATTGATATATTTATATATTATAATATGATTGCCACTGTAGTGCTAGTTATCACCTCTATTATATCACATAATTACATTTTTAATGGGAATAATTAAGATCTAGAGACAATTGATTATTATAATATTCTTGTCTATAATTTTATAGCATTTAATATGTAGCTTGTGTGTAGGATAATTGTATATGTACACTCTTTAACACATACACACAGCCTAGATAATTTCTCCTTCAAGTCAAATTTCTTAACCTTTCTTGGTTTAAACAAATCACAGAAAAAGCAATTGTTTCTTCTGTGCTCCTATACCACTGTTTGTATCTTTACTTATTTATTATTACTCTCTTTAATAAATCAAAGTTGTATATTTTATTGAATGTTTATATCTTTATTGAATTAGAGTTCACAGGATAGATCCTCATATTCAAGAATTTTAACTTTTGTGATTCTAAAGATTTGCAAGTTAACCTGAAGTTCTGTGACTTGTAAATATTTATCATTTTATTGGGCATATGCACAATTTTGATTTTTGAATGCTGTGAGGCTAGCATCCAGAAGCAAGTCATGTAGCTACTAAGATAAACTGTGCTCAGCACTTATGTTTCAATGTGAATTCACAGTTGTATACTTATCATGACTTTCCTAAGTGATGAGTGATTATCCTATTAGGTGGGATAATAATACTTCCAAAATCTAGGGTTTCTTGGGTTCCACGGCTCTGCTCTTCTTTCTCTTATTACTGGAGGGTAAGTTTCTTTACTGCAAACATATTAGGGGTTGCTGCTGCTGCTGCTACTGCTAAGTTGCTTCAGTCGTGTCCGACTCTGTGCGATCCCATAGACGGCTGTCCCTGGGATTCTCCAGGCAAGAATACTGGAGTGGGTTGCCATTTCCTTCTCCAATGCATGAAAATGAAAGTGAAGTCGCTCAGTCGTGTCCGACTCTTAGCGACCCCATGGACTGGAGCTTACCATGCTCCTCCGTCCATGGGATTTTCCAGGCAAGAGTACTGGGGTGGGGTGCCATTGCCTTCCCCCTACTCCTGGTGCTTCACATGCTGCCTAGCATACACAAGTTGGAAAGTTTATCCTCCTCCTCTGAAATAATCACATATACAGTAGTGTTCATGTGTACTTTTATACACACACACACACATAATCTATATTTAATAGAACTATGATTTTAAAATAATCTGCTCTTTTGGATTCTCTACGAATCTGCTTCATTTCACTAGGATGGATCATTGAGAATTGATTTGCTCTTTACCAAGTGTGACCTTTGGCAGAGATAAGAATGTATAGAGTAGTGGGTCTCAAACATGGCTGTATATTGAAATCAGCTAGGAACTTTTATAAAAATCCTGATGCTTTGACTGCACACCAAACCCAAGAGTCAGTATCTTTGGTGGTGGGAACCAGAAATCAGTACTTTCATAGTGGTTCCAGTATGCTGCCAAAGTTGACCACCACTAAACTAGAGAGTCTCTCCTAACAAGTAAAAGGAAATATAAATACCCTAGATAGAAAGGCAACATCTGGAATGGCTGAAAGAATACTGAAGTGAGAATGAGAAAACTTGGATCTCAGTTCCATCTCTATTTCTCACAAGCTGTGCATGTGGCTCTGGGCGCTGTTCCAGCTCTTACAGTGCAACAAACCACTCCAAAGAGCAGTAGAATAAGACAACGTTTCTAAGAATTTCATACCCAGAGGGATGGTGTAGGGAGAGAGGAGAGAGGAGGGTTCAGGATGGGGAACACATGTATACCTGTGGAATATTCATTTTGATATATGGCAAAACCAATACAATATTGTAAAGTTAAATAAAATAAAATAAAAAAATTTTAAAAGTGCATAGTGAGCATGAATTGTCTCTGCTTCACAATGTTCAGGGACTCAGTTGACAAGATTTGAATGACTGAGGCTGGAATCATCTGGAATCTTCTTCACTTACTTACCTGGTGCTTGGGCTTGGATAAGTAGGCTCAACTATGACTGTGATCCTGAGCACCTACATGAAGCCTTTCCAAGTGGCTTGGGCTTCCTAACAGCATGGCAGCCTCAGTGTTGCAGGACTTCTTTAACAGCACCTCAGGGCTTTAAATGTGAGTGTTTTATTAATTAGTTCACTTTAAAAGTGAATGTTTTATTAACTGAACATCAAAATTGTGTGTGCCCAATAAAATGATAAATATTTACATGTCACTGACCTTCAGAATAACTTGCAAATCTTTAGAACCACAAAAGTTAAAAATCTTGAATATAATGGTATATCCTGTGAACTATAATTCAATAAAGATATAAACATTCAGCAAAATGTATAACTTTGATTCATTAAAAAGAACAATAATAAATAACTAAGGATATAAGTAAGATGTATATATATCCCTGCCTTAGAAGTCAAATAGCATCACTTCGAGTGAACTCTGTGGACGGAAGCAATCACAGGCCTGTCCAGATCCAAGCGGAGGGGACCTAGAACTCACCTATGTATGGCAGGTATATCACAGAATTGTGGCCATATTTCACTATTTCTGCAAACAGGTTACATTCAGCCTCAGACTACCATTGGTATTAGTTCTCTATTGCTGTATAACACATTGCCACAAAGTGACTTGCAACAATACACGTTTATTTTCTCATAGTTACTATGGGTCAGAGATCTGGCCTGGCTTAGCTGCCTTCTGTACTTCAAGGTCTCCCATGAGCTGCAAGCAAGGAGTTGGTTGGGCTGTAATTGTCTCTAGGTTTAACTGGAGAAGGATCCACTTGCAAGCTCACATGGCTGTTGGTAGGATTTAGTTCCTTGTCACATGGGCCTTCCCAGCCATGACACCTTGCTTCATTCAAGCAGGCAAGTAGAAAAGCAATAGAGAGAATCTGCTCATAAGATGGAAATTGTAGTCATTTCTAAACTTATCACAGAGTGACATGCTGTCACCTTTGCCATGTTCTGTTGTTTAGGAGGAAGTCACTAGGCCCAGCCCACATTAAAGGGCTGAGGATTAAACGAAGGCATGAATGATGATTGGGGAGCATTGAGGCCATCTAACAGTTGGCTTACCAAACTCTCCTAGAAAACAGAATATTAACCCTGGTCTGCCCAACTTGCAGGCTTTTCATGAGAATTCAATAAGCTGGTATGTTTGACAGTGCTTTTCAAGACGTATATCACTGTACAAAAGTGAGTAATTTTCCGAAAAATATCATATATTTTGATGGTCTCAGAACAGCGTTTTCTCGGAGAGAGGGGGCTCACTGCCCATAAATGGGTACGTTTATATAGTGGGAAGTTATTAAGTTCTTTTTAATCAATGATTTTGCTGTAATTTTCTTTTCATTTATAGCTACCTAACATTGTTCAATTGGAGAAGGCAATGGCACCCCACTCCAGTACTCTTGCCTGGAAAATGCCATGGATGGAGGAGCCTGGTAGGCTGTAGTCCATGGGGTTGCTAAGAGTCGGACACGACTGAGTGACTTCCCTTTCACTTTTCACTTTCATTCATTGGAGAAGGAAATGGCAACCCACTCCAGTGTTCTTGCCTGGAGAATCCCAAGGACGGGGGAGACTGGTGGGCTTCCATCTCTGGGGTCGCACAGAGTTGGACATGACTGAAGCGACTTAGCAGCAGCAGCAGCAACACTGTTCACTAGAGAAGGCAATGGCACCCCACTCCAGTGTTCTTGCCTGGAGAATCCCAGGGACGGGGGAGCCTGGTGGGCTGCCATCTATGGGGTTGCACAGAATCAGACACGACTGAAGTGATTTAGCATAGCATAGCATAACATTTTTCAAATAAAGAGTATGACTTCTTGTTCTTGGATAAATGGAATTTATTTTTTATTAAAAGCATTTGATAATGCTTAGACTCATCACATCTTGTACATTTCCAAAGCAAATAGAGAAAAAGGTCAATGTAAATGTTCGTAGGAATCAAATTCTAAAATATTCATATCCTATAAAGGCCAGTCTTTAGATAAACTGCCAAGAAACTCTTTTTTTTCCTTAATGCTATTTTCTAGTTCTTGAGCTAGAGAGAATTTTTAGTGACCAGGTGGTGGGTTTATGTATGAGTTTACCCATTAGAGAAAGATAAATGAATGCCTTGCTTTTTTTTTTTTTTTTAATCAAACAGCTTTACTCAAAGATGTCAAATAATACTAGTAAAATGTTACACAGTGCAAAAACTGAAATCTTTTAAAAATCAATTTTAAGTGAAAATAATTTACAGCTGATAGGTATAAAAATGAAGTTATATGTGAAGATATATAATGTGTTATTAATTTTACATAAAAATGTATGGATAACTTTTATATATACAAAGGTAAGGTCGATGCCAAAATGTTAAAAGTGATTACTTCTAAGTGCTAATTTGAATCGTTTCATTTTATTGTATTTGCCTTTTTTTGAGTTTTCTAAATAGATGTTCTTTTTGTTTGTAGACACAGAGAAGCTGTAAAAACTAAAATTGAAAACAATCTGTATGTTTCCACTTTTTAAATAATAAATATATGATCATCAGCAACACAATGATGAATGGGAATCACATGGTCACGGGAAAGCAGAACTGACTTTGGAGCCAAGCCTCTGGAAGGCCCTAGGGCCCCTGGCATCACCCCTGGGTTGCTTCTAAGCAGATTAGACCACTGTTTAGGGCAAAGCTGAACTAATAAGAATGAAAATGCCATGACCACCCCTCTTTTCTTTCTGCTAAGAAACAAAATTCCGAAAGAATTTGAAAGAACTATCATTAAAATAACTACCGCTTGAATGGTTTCTGGTTAAAACTTTGCATTCATTTAAGAAATAATCAAAGGTGAAGACAGATAATATAAGCTGGCTCCAGGTCACCAGCTTTTCTACTCCCGTGTAAATCAGGATAAGGTGATGTCTACTATCTGCTCCCAAGCCAGGGCACAGTAAAGCCTGTAAGGTCACTCTTAAAGTCACTCCTGGCTGCAATGGTAGAAACTACCTCAAACAGACTGCCTGAACCCAAGTCTTGTGTCAGGAATTTTCTAAGGGACAAACCCTAAAATAGAAACCTGAGGAAAAAGCACCCTAGCCACTTGGGTGAGGCAAAATGTTTCCAAGGAAATTGGGCAGGAGAAGGGCTTCTTGGCAAAAATTTGCCTGAAATGTTGAAGAATGAACTCAGCACTATGTAGATGCTTCCGGAACTGCTGTTGCTTGACTGTTGCTGTATGGTTAAAAAAGTTTTTAATCAAAATTGCTGCAAAGAATAATATAGAGACCCACAAAGGAAATAAGATAAGAACAGTTATGTGGGGTTTTGTAAGAGGAAGAGAGCAAAAGAAAAGTCTTGAAAAGGAAGATTCAAGAATGATTCATTTCTCTAATCTAAGTAGATTATGCAGCCCCTGGCGAGTACCTTTCATTTAATACCACGCAGAAAATGTTTGCTGAGTCTACGACTGGAATAGGAGTGGGAGGTGGGGATGAGTACATTAATAAATAAGCAAAAGAAACCCTCTTGTTACCTGCTCCTGGAGATGAAGAAGAAGAGAAAAGCACATGGTAACCTCCATAATCAAATTAACACAAGATGCTTCATGACGTAACATAGGGCAAGACAGAGTTGAAAGCTCTTATCATGATAAGGCCAGGAGTGGGGTATACAGAGAAAGATGAATTTGCTAGGTGAATATGACTGGGCATGGGGACAGGTGGATTAAACCTCAAGGGGTGAGACATGAGTGACTTCAGAAATCTACAGAAGATTTTATGAAGTCCTGGATAGTTAGGAGCTATAGCTGGAGGAGCAATAGTTTTGATCCTCTGTCCCTAATCATTTAAGAAAAGCCTACCTCACATATTACACTTCTAGTAATGCTTATCCTCTATCCTAAACCATCTCCTCATTCTTCCCCATATCTCTCCCGACATTTATTTTTCCTTCCCTCCTTCCCTTTTTCTTCCCCTCTGCATTCTGTTCCACCTACCTTCTTACCATCCCTTCCTCTTTTCCATCTTTCTTTCTTCTTCTATCTTTTCTATCTATCTTCATTCCTCCCTTTACCCCTTCCTTCCTTCCCTCCCTCCCTTTCTTCCTTCCTCCTTCCTTTTTAACTTTCTGTAGATAATGAATTACATTAAGAAAAATAATGCTGCTGCTGCTAAGTCGCGTCAGTTGCATCCGACTCTGTGCGACCCTATAGACGGCAGCCCACTAGGCTCCTCTGTCCCTGGGATTCTCCAGGCAAGAACACTGGAGTGGGTTGCCATTTCCTTCTCCAATGCACGAAAGTGAAGTTGCTCAGTTGTGTCTGACTCTTAGCGACCCCATGGACTGTAGCCCACCAGGCTCCTCCATCCATGGGATTTTCCAGGCAAGAGTACTGGAGTGGGCTGCCAAGAAAAGTAATAGCAGACTTAAATGTCCAAGGAAGGAACTATATTTTACAGGGGTGGTAAAATAAGAAGGAACACTTTTGTAGAGAAGTCATTCAGGAGTATCATCAAAGAAAAGTTCCACACAGCAGAACTGAGGAAGGGCATTGCAGAAAGGAAGTGCTGAATGTGCAAAGGAATGGAGGTATCATATAGGGCACAAGTCAGTCCTTGTAGTCAGAAATGTGATACATGGGAGGGAGGAGCTAAGATGGCGGACGAGTAAGACGGGGAGAATACTTTCTCCTCCACAAATCCATTAAAAGAACATTTGAATGCTGAATAAACTCGATAAAACAACTTCTGAATGCCGGCAGAGGACATCAGGCACTTAGAAAGACAGCTCATTGTCTTCAAAACGAGAAAACGAGCCCTGCGGTAACTCCTTTTGTGGAGAACTGGCGCGGACACCAGCATTTGCTATTGGCAAGTGGGGGCTGGGCTAGGAGGAGCAGTGAGGCCTGCATTGCTTTGAGAAAGGATTTGGCCTGGCTATCTCGGGCGCTACCTGAGCGAAATAACCAGACTGTCGGTTATCTACTACATCAAAAGCCAGCCCTAACTTAAGACACCACCAGGACTACTTACGGAACAAAGGGCTGCACAGAGTTGGCCGGCTGCAGGCCATCCCACTCCGGTGACAGGCAACCAGGGCCTGAGGCGGGCAATTACAGCCCTAGAGAGACACTGTCTAACGGAACTGTGAGTAGGTTTCTGTGCTGACTCACGCTTCTTGGGGCTCTGGATGGTCAACATCTGCCTGAGAAAGTGCGCTGTTTGTATACCCAGAAAACTGACTGGCGGAGAGGCGATAAGTCGCAGCACCTGCGCTCGCTGAACATTTCATCACCTGCGCTTCTCGGATCTGGGAAGGGCATAAAACGCAGACTGAACCAAGTCTGTGCTTCTGAGGATTATCTGAGTGCCTGAACCTGGCCGGTTTAGATTTGGGTGTTCATCTCCGCCCCTCTGTAACAAGGCAGAGATCAGATATTGAAAAGACCTGTAAACCGCCTCAATAAAGAGAATTCAACAAACTACCAGAATATAGTAAGGACACTCTAAATTTGGCAATTTTAACAAAATGAAGAGACAAAAGAATACCCAGCAGCTAAAGGAACAGGATAGATCCCCACCAATCCAAACCAAAGAGGAAGAGATAGGGAATCTACCTGATAAAGAATTCCGAATAATGATAGCGAAATTAATTCAAAATCTTGAAATCAAAATAGAATCACAGTTAAAGTGTCTGGAGACAAGGATTGAGAAGATGCAAGAAAGGTTTAACAAGGACCTAGAAGAAATAAAAAAGAGTCAACACATAATGAATAATGCAATAAATGAGATCCAAAACACCCTGGAGGCAACAAATAGTAGAATAACAGAGGCAGAAGATAGGATTAGTGAACTAGAAGATAGAATCCTAGAAATAAATGAATCAGACGAGAAAAAAGAAAAACGTATCAAAAGAAATGAGGACAATTTCAGAAACCTCCAGGATAACATCAAACGCTACAACATTCGAATCATAGGAGTTCCAGAAGAAGAAGATAAAAAGAAAGATCATGAGGAAATCCTTGAGGAGATAATAGTTGAAAACTTCCCTAAAATGGAGAAGGAAATAACCACTCAAGTTCAAGAAATCCAGAGAGTCCCCAACAGGATAAACCCAAGGCGAAACACCCCAAGACACATATTAATCAAATTAACAAAGATTAAATATAAAGAACAAATATTAAAAGCAGCAAGGGAAAAACATCAAATAACTCACAAGGGAATTCCCATAAGGATAACAGCTGATCTTTCAATAGAAACTCTCCAAGCCAGGAAGGAATGGCAAGACGTAATTAAAGTGATGAAGGAAAATAACTTACAGCCTAGATTATTGTATCCAGCAAGGATCTCATTCAAATATGAAGGAGAAATCAAAAGCTTCACAGATAAGCAAAAGTTGAGAGAATTTTGCACCACTAAACCATTTCTCCAACAAAAACTAAAGGACATTCTCTAGAGCAATACAATAATAGTGGGAGACTTTAACACCCCACTCATATAATCTGGCTGTAATAGACAAAGTAAAGAGGAAAACATATTTACTTATGAGCCTCCAAAAATTCAGTTCACTCAGGAGAGCTTAAAAAAAAAAAAAAAAAAAAAGACTTCTTTGCTCACTCTGTGGAGGTTTATTGACTATTTTGTGGGTTTGGTACCACTTTGGGAAGTAGACAGGAAGAGGTGACAAATGTGATCCTGTCCTAAATAATATATTGTGGTAAAGATAGACTTACCAATACAAAATACCAAGATGTGCCTAAAGATGAGGACACCCAAACTGGACTTTTTGTTTCCTGAACTTTTCATTTCGAGAACAAACCTCCTAATATAAGATGAACTCACCATGATTTTTTTTTAAGTGTTCTTTGTGATTAAAAATAGAAAGCCATTGGTTAAGAAATTACATATACTCCTCCCCACCATTACTCCCCTTCTTTCTTCCCATTTCCCTCCCACCCTCATTGATCCTTTCCCTTGTCCATTTTCCCCTGCAAAAATAAAAAAAAAAAAAAAAAAGGATTCTTTAAGTGCAAAAAAAAAAAAGAAATGTGATACATGTGGCTAGTGGCAGAGGATGAAGCTGGAAGGTTGAAAGTGCAACAACAAGCTGATACTTTCAGTTCATTTCAGTTGCCCAGTCGTGTCCGACTCTTTGCAACCCCATGAATTGCAGCACACCAGGCCTCCCTGTCCATCACCAACTCCCGGAGTTCACTCAGACTCACGTCCATTGAGTCAGTGATGCCATCCAGCCTTCCTCTGTCATCCCCTTCTCCTCCGGCCCTCAATCTTTCCCAGTATCAGGGTCTTTTCAAATGAGTCAGCTCTTCACATCAGGTGGAGTATTGGAGTTTCAGCTTCAGCATCAGTCCTTCCAATGAACACCCAGGACTGATCTCCTTTAGGATGGACTGGTTGGATCTCCTTGCAGTCCAAGGGACTCTCAAGAGTCTTCTCCAACACCACAGTTCAAAAGCATCAATTCTTAGGTGCTCAGCTTTCTTTATAGTCCAACTCTCACATCCATACATGACTACAGGAAAAACTATAGCCTTGACTAGATGGACCTTTGTGGACAAAGTAATGTCTCTGCTTTTTAATATGCTGTCTAGGTTGGTCATAACTTTTCTCCAAGGAGTAAGCGTCCTTTAATTTCATGGCTGCAATCACCATCTGCAGTGATTTTGGAGCACCAAAAAAATAGTCAGCCACTGTTTCCACTGTTTCCCCATCTATTTGCCATGAAGTGATCGGACCAGATGCCATGATCATAGATTTCTGAATGTTGAGCTTTAAACCAATTTTTTCACTCTCCACTTTCACTTTCATCAAAAGGCTCTTTAGTTCTTCTTCACTTTCTGCCATAAGGGTGGTGTCATCTACATATCTGAGGTTATTGATATTTCTCCTGGCAATCTTTATTCCAGCTTGTGCGTCATCCAGCCGAGCATTTCTCATGACGTACTCTGCATATAAGTTAAATAAGCAAGGTGACAATATACAGCCTTGACGTACTCCTTTCCCTATTTGGAACCAGTCTGTTGTTCCATGTCCAATTCTAACTGTTGCTTCCTGACCTGCATACAGATTCCTCAAGAGGCAAGTCAGGTGGTCTGGTATTCCCACGCCTTTCAAAATTTTCCACAGTTTATTGTGATCCACATAGTCAAAGGCTTTGGCATAGTCAATAAAGCAGAAATAGATGTTTTTCTGGAACTCTCTTGCTTTTCCCATGATCCAGTGGATGTTGGCAATTTGATCTCTTGTTCCTCTGCCCTTTCTAAAACCAGTTTGAACATCCGAAGCTCACAGTTCACGTATTGCTGAAGCCTGGCTTGGAGAATTTTGAGCATTACTTTACTAGCATGTGAGATGAGTGCAATTGTGCGATAGTTTAAGCATTCTTGTGTTTCTTCCAGTCCAGCATTTCTCATGATGTACTCTGCATATAAGTTAAATAAACATGGTGACAATATGCAGCCTTGACGTACTCCTTTTCCTATTTGGAACCAGTCTGTTGTTCCATGACCAGTTCTAACTGTTGCTTCCTGACCTGCATACAGATTTCTCAAGAGGCAGATCAGGTGGTCTGGTATTCCCATCTCTTTCAGAATTTTCCATAGTTTATTGTGATCCACACAGTCAAAGGCTTTAGCATAGTCAATAAAGCAGAAATAGATGTTTTTCTGGAACTCTCTTGCTTTTTCCATGATCCAGCAGATGTTGGCAATTTGATTTCTGGTTCCTCTGCCTTTTCTAAAACCAGCTTGAACATCAGGAAGTTCACGGTTCACATATTGCTGAAGCCTGGCTTGGAGAATTTTGAGCATTACTTTACTAGCGTGTGAGATGAGTGCAATTGTTCGGTAGTTTGAGCACTCCTTGGCATTGCCTTTCTTTGGGATTGGGATGAAAACTGACCTTTTCCAATCTTGTGGCCACTGCTGAGTTTTCCAAATTTGCTGGCATATTGAGTGTAGCACTTTAACAGCATCATCTTTCAGGGCTTGGAATAGCTCCACTGGAATTCCATCACCTCCACTAGCTTTGTTCGTAGTGATGCTTTCTAAGGCCCATTTGACTTCACATTCCAAGATGTCTGGCTCTAGGTCAGTGATCACATCATCATGTTTATCTAGGTCTTGAAGCTCTTTTTTGTACAGTTCTTCTGTGTATTCTTGCCACCTCTTCTTAATATCTTCTGCTTCTGTTAGGTCCACACCATCTCTGTCCTTTATCGTGCCCATCTTTGCATGAAATGTTTCTTTGGTATCTCTGATTTTCTTGAAGAGATCCCTAGTCTTTCCCATTCTATTGTTTTCTTCTATTTCTTTGCATTGATCACTGAAGAAGGCTTTCTTATCTCTTCTTGCTATTCTTTGGAACTCTGCATTTAGATGTTTATATCTTTCCTTTTCTCCTTTGCTTTTCACTTCTCTTCTTTTCACAGCTATTTGTAAGGCCTCCCCAGACAGCCATTTTGCTTTTTTGCATTTCTTTTCCATGGGGATGGTCTTGATCCCTGTCTCCTGTACAATGTCACGAACCTCATTCCATAGTTCATCAGGCACTCTATCTATCAGATCTAGGCTGGACTGGAAGAAACACAAGTTGGAATCAAGATTGCCGGGAGAAATATCAATAACCTCAGATATGCAGATGACACCACTCTTATGGCAGAAAGTGAAGAGGGGCTAAAAAGCCTCTTGATTAAAGTGAAAGTGGAGAGTGAAAAGGTTGGCTTAAAGCTCAACATTCAGAAAACGAAGATCATGGCATCTGGTCCCATCACTACATGGGAAATAGATGGGGAAACAGTGGAAACAGTGTCAGACTTTGTTTTTCTGGGCTCCAAAATCACTGCAGATGGTGACTGCAGCCATGAAATTAGAAGACGCTTACTCCTTGGAAGGAAAGTTATGACCAACCTAGATAGCATATTCAAAAGCAGAGACATGACTTTACCAACAAAGGTTCGCCTAGTCAAGGCTATGGTCTTTCCTGTGGTCATGTATGGATGTGAGAGCTGGACTGTGAAGAAGGCTGAGCGCCAAAGAATTGATGCTTTTGAACTGTGGTGTTGGAGAAGACTCTTGAGAGTCCCTTGGACTGCAAGAAGATCCAACCAGTCCATTCTGAAGGAGATCAGCCCTGGGATTTCTTTGGAAGGAATGATGCTAACGCTGAAACTCCAGTATTTTGGCCACCTCATGCGAAGAGTTGACTCATTGGAGAAGACTCTGATGCTGGGAGGGATTGAGGGCAGGAGGAGAAGGGGACGACAGAGGATGAGATGGCTGGATGGCATCACTGACTTGATGGGTGTGGGTCTGGGTGACCTCCAGGAGCTGGTGATGGACAGGGAGGCCTGGCGTGCTGCGGTTCATGGGGTCGCAAAGAGTCGGACAAGACTGAGCGACTGATCTGATCTTAAGCATTCTTTGGCATTGCCTTTCTTTGGATTGGAATGAAAACTCACCTTTTCCAGTCCTGTGGCCACTGCTGAGGTTTCCAAATTTGCTGGCATATTGAGTGCAACACTTTCACAGCATCATCTTTCAGGATTTGAAATAATTCAACTGGAATTCTATCACCTCCACTAGCTTTGTTCATAGTGATGCTTACTAAAGCCCACTTAACTTCACATTCCAGGATATCTGGCTCTAGGTGAGTGTGAGTGATCACACCATCAGGATTATCTGGGTCATAAAGATCTTTTTTTGTACAGTTCTGTGTATTCTTGTCACCTCTTCTTAGTATCTTCTGGTTCTGTTAGGTCCATACCATTTCTGTCCTTTATTCTGTCCATCTTTTCATGAAATGTTCCTTTGGTATCTCTAATTTTCTTGAAGAGATCTCTAGTCTTTCCCATTCTATTGTTTTCCTCTATTTCTTTGCATTGATCACTGAGGAAGGCTTTCTTATCTCTCCTTGCTATTCTTTGGAACTCTGCATTCAAATGGGTATATCTTTCCATTTCTCCTTTGCTTTTCACTTCCCTTCTTTTCACAGCTATTTGTAAGGCCTCCTCAGACAGCCATTTTGGTTTTTTGCATTTCTTTTTCTTGGGGATGGTCTTGATTGCTGTCTCATTTACAATGTCACAAACCTCCATCCATAGTTCATCAGGCACTCTGTCTATCAGATCTAGGCCCTTAAATCTATTTCTCACTTCCACTGTATAATCATAAGGGATTTGATTTAGGTCATACCTGAATGTTCTAGTGGTTTTCCCCACTTTTTTCAATTTAATTCTAAATATGGAAATAAGGAGTTCATGATCTGAACCACAGTTAGCTCCCGGTCTTGTTTTTGCTGACTGAATAGAGCTTCTCCATTTTTGGCTGCAAAGAATATAATCAATCTGATTTTGTTGCTCACCATCTGGTGACGTCCATGTGTAGGGTCTTCTCTTGTGTTGTTGGAAGAGGTGTTTGCTATGACCAGTGTGTTCTCTTGGCAGAATTCTATTAGCCTTTTCCCTGCTTCATTCTGTATTCCAAGGCCAAATTTTCCTGTTACTCCAGGTGTTTCTTGACTTCCTATGTTTGCATTCCAGTCCCCTATAATGAAAAGGACATCTTTTGGGGGTGTTAGTTCTAGAAGGTCTTATAAGTCTTCATAGAACCATTCATCTTCAGCTTCTTCAGCATTTCTGGTCAGGGCATAGGCTTGGATTACTGTGATATTGAATGGTTTGCCTTGGAAATGAATAGAGATCATTCTGTCCTTTTTGAGATTGCATCCAAGTACTGCATTTTGGACTCTTTTGTCGACTATGAGGGCTACTCCATTTCTTCTAAGGGGTTCTTGAACACAGTAGTAGATATAATGATCATCTCAGTTAAATTCATCCATTTCAATCCATCTTAGTTTGCTGATTCCTAGAATGTCAATGTTCACTCTTGCCATCTCTCCTGTTTGACCACTTCCAATTTGCCTTGATTCATGGACCTGACATTCCAGGTTCCTATGCAATACTGTTCTTTACAGTATTGGACCTTACTTGTATCACCAGTCCCATCCACAACTGGGTATTGTTTTTGCTTTGGCTCTATCCCCTCATTCTTTCTGGAGTTATTTCTCCACTCATCTCCAGTAGCATATTGGGCACCTACTGACCTGGGGAGTTTCTCTTTCAGTATCCTATCATTTTGCCTTTTCATACTGTTCATGGGGTTCTCAAAGCAAGAATACTGAAGGGGTTTGCCATTCCTTTCTCCAGTGCACCACATCCTATGAGACCTTTCCACCATGACCCGTCCATCTTGGGTGGCCTCACACGGCATGGCTTAGTTTCATTGAGCTAGACAAGGCTGTGGTCCATGTGATCAGATTGGCTAGTTTTCTGTGATTATGGTTTCAGTCTGTCTGCCCTCTGATGCCCTCTCTCAGCATCTACTGTCTTACTTGGGTTTCTCTTACCTTGGACATGGGGTATCTCTTCACAGCTGCTCCAGCAAAGTGCAGCCGCTGCTCCTTACCTTGGAAGTGGGGTAGCTCCTGTCTGCCGCCACCTCCAACCTTGGACGTGGGGTAGCTCCCCTCTGCCACTGCCCCTGACCTTGGACGTGGGGTAGCTCCTCTCGGCCGCTCCTGCGCCATCGATTGACAGGCGTCAGATTTTCCAAAGGCTTGTACCTGACACTAGTAACAGCAGCTCCTGAATGCAAACACCTCCCACTTCCCTTGTAAGGCTGCAGTAGTCAGAATGGCACACCCTCATTTCAGTCTGACTGATACAAATTCATACACTTCTCCTGATGTTCAAGTGCCTTTGGATTGTGCATCTATGATGGTTGACGCTGCAACTGCCTATGTGGTTTAATCAAATCAATGTACTGGTGGTCCAAATTGAGTTTTCAGTAAACCCAATCTATGACCCGTGCCACGTGAGTCACGTGCTTGTATGTGAGAGAGAACGGACCATAGCATGTCTCTCCATTGGGGATAAAGGTTGCTTTTTGGTCCATCTATTGTGCCCAGAAATTATTGGCAATGAAATCAAAAGTTAAGAGCTCAGTGCACGGAAGAATTTTATAAAGGAGTGATGTGAATAGATCTACATTCCAGAAGGAAATTTTAGGGCAGTTTAGAGAACTATGACTTTAAGTTATGGTCAGAATGTAGAACTGAATCCCCTTGGAAGCTGTGACTCCTTAAATCCTCACAACAGGAAAGGAAAAATCTCTCAGCGTGCATTAAAGTTACAAGGGCTTAATGTTAGTGAAACTGAGTAAATACCTGGAAATTTTTCACCCATTTACTCTCAACACAAGGGAGTTGATAGTTTTATTTTTAAAATGAATTTTATTAAAGAGGCTTTATAATATTACATTAGTTCCTCCTGTACAGAAAAATGAATCATCCATCCATATACATATATTCCCTCCTTTTTGGACTTCCTTCACATTCAAGTCACCATAGTACCCTTAAGTAGAGTTCCCTGTGCCAGGCAGCATGTTCTCATTAGTTATCTATTTTATACATAGTGTCAATAGTGTATGTGTGTCAATCCTAATCTCCCAATTCATCCCATCCTGCCTTTCCCTCTTTCTTAAAGAAAGCCCAGCTTGACCACCCAGACAAAAATGATCTTTATTTTCCTTCCATTTCTCTTGTTAATTCAGTGGTTCTCAAACTTTGAGGTGCATGAATGTAGCTAAATTGTGTACACAAAACCACACATGCTGTGCTTTGTGGGAAATGACTGAGTCATTTAAAATTTTTGCTTTATGTGCAGTCTCTACCCTCTAACCTAAGTTTAAGAATCTGATTCCCAATCTTATACCATAGTCCAGGAGAGAGATAGGGAAGCAGGACCCAAGGCAGTGGCTATGAGAATTAAGAAAAAGGGGCAGTGAAAAACGTCTGTCTAGGAAGCAAAAGCTTTGCTTCCTGGCTCTGCCTCTTGTCTCCTGCTCACTGTTCTCATCATTACCCCTCTTGTTTTTGACCCACATTCTCCGTGTCTTCACACTGCCCATTATTTTTAAGCTGCTGGCTTGGCAGTGAACTTCAAGGATACTCTGATGTCTGGGATAGAATGCACATTCTTTTATTTCCTTCCCCTCTGTGGAAGACAAGGGTTCGTGGCAAGTTCTTTAAAAAAAAAAAAAATTATTTATTTGACTGCACCAAGTCTTAGTTGCAGCATGAGGAATCTTTAGCCACAACCAAAAAATGCCTATTTAGAGATGCCACACAGCAACTGGCCCTCCCTAGCCTTGTGTAGTGTATAACCCGAGCTACTATATACAGTGACCTGGTATATTTGGTGTCAGCAATAGGCATAATCTCGACCTTACTAACAATGTAGGAGCTGGGAAATGATCATTCCTGCACTATAATGTCAAAAATTTTAGCTGGTTAGAAGGTTTTTCAAGAATAAAACATGCGTAATAATTGCAATGGCACCCCACTCCAGTACTCTTGCCTGGAAAATCCCATGGACGGAGGAGCCTGGTGGGCTGTAGTCCATGGGGTCGTGAAGAGTCGGACACAACTAAGCTACTTCACTTTCACTTTTCACTTTCATGCATTGGAGAAGGAAATGGCAACCCATTCCAGTGTTCTTGCCTGGAGAATCCTGGGGACGGGGGAGCCTGGTGGGCTGCAGTCCATGGGGTCACACAGAGTTGGACACGACTGAAGTGACTTAGCAGCAGCAATAATTGCTTTTAAGAAAATATTTTCACCTGTGTTCCTGTAGGCTAGGAGTTCATTCTAAAATGTAACAACTGTGTTCAGCAGAGCATCCATCTTAACACGCAGTCAGCCAAAATGTATATATGTATATGCAGCTCACTTCTAAATATATGTGGATTTTCTTTTTCTTTTTGTTCTTTTTTTGCTGCACCTCGGGGTTTGCATAACCTTAATTCAGTGAAAGCACAGAGTCCGAAGCACTGAACCACCAGACAATCCCCTATGTGGATTTTCTTTTCCATATTCTTTTTCTTGTAATCATGAGGATAATAACACTTCATATTCGTGCAATATTCAAGTGTGAAAAATTTTTATTCCTTTAGTTTTCTCTAGTCAAACTGAGCTAAATTCACGTAAGCTTCCATTTCTTCTAATAGCTGAAAACATTATCTGGACATTTCATAGTAAACTCAGCTCCTTATGGATTCAAAGTTTCTTCTGGGTAGGCAATCAGTTTTGTTCCAGGATTCTGTTCTCTCTTCATTCCCTTCCTTCCTAGGATTGATCTGACATCCATAGTACTGCTTCTGTATCCGACATAGGGCAACCGATGCTTAACTCTAACCAGTTGTCAACACTTGGTCTCGGGGCTTCATGATCATCTCGTAGGATGAGAGAAACTAGAAATCCAGAATTTTATGTAAAAGTCTTCCAATTTGTGCTGCTGCTGCTGCTAAGTCACTTCAGTCGTGTCCGACTCTGTGCGACCCCATAGATGGAAGCTCACCAGGCTCCCCTGTCCCTGGGATTCTCCAGGCAAGAACACTGGAGTGGGTTGCCATTTCCTTCTCCAATGCATGAAAGTGAAAAGTGAAAGTGAAGTCGCTCAGTCGTGTCCGACTCCCAGTGATCCCATGGACTGGAGCCTACCAGGCTCCTCCGTCCATGTGATTTTCCAGGCAAAAGTACTGGGGTGGGGTGCCATTGCCTTCCCCGTCCAATTTGTAAATATTGGCAAATTTTTTGCCCCTCCAAATCCACTCTCCACCCTTCTTGACTCTGTTTTGTGCAGAGAGGCTGGCCTTTAATGTCAGTATCAGTGGGTTGCTTTGTCTTCTAGCTTCCTGTTACTCTTTTTTATATTTATTGGAGTATAGTTGATTTACAGTGTTGTGTGGGTTTCTCGGGGGCTTCCCTGGTGGTTCAGCTGGTAAAGAATCCTCCTGCAATGTAGGAGACCTAAGTTCCATCCCTGGGTTGGGAAGATCCCCTGGAGAAGGGTATGGCAACCCACTCCAGTATTCTTACCTGGAAAGTTCCATTGACTATCATGGGGTCACAGAAAGTCAGACACAGCTGAGCAACTTTCACTTTCATGGTGTACAGTGAAGTGAATCAGTTATACATATACATATATCCACTCTTTTTTTTTTTTTAGATTCTTTTTCAATATAGTCCCAGCTTCCTGTTGAGCTCAGCCAGTGGGAGTCACCAACTAGTGGGTCATTGAGGGAGGAGAGTGATTTCTCCCTCTCCAGTTCCGTAAAGTACTGGGTTGCTTTGGGCTGGCCCTGATTACGATCCTCTGCCAAAGGCCCCTGTCCACAAGCCCTCCAGGGATGGGGACACGATTGCTCCTTGCACGTACAAGCCCCAGAGTGTCTTACCATGCCCTGTTGCTTCCCTTAACTCTGTCCATATTCCAATAAAATGTTCTGTTTCCTGCCAAAACTTGGGTTGACTCAGAAGCTAATTCAACCTTTACTTTTTTTAAATATATGAGCCAAATAAACATAAATTCTATGGGCCATATAAAACCATGTGTATGAGTTTGCCAGATGGGTTGTAAATATTTTATTTATAGCACCTGCTGTGATATATTCTTGCCTGAAAAAATTAATCTGAATCTCATCAACTGTCTATATCTATATTCTAATTTAGGGGAAAAAAGGGAGATAGTGGAGCAAGTTAAGTGAGAAGATGCAAAATATGGGACATTGTTCTACAGGACAAATGATCTAGTTTCTCCAATAAATCAAAGACATGGAAAACAGGTAGTTGAGCAAGGGGGGCCAGTATAGAATAAGAGACACTTAAGAGACAAAATAACCAAAATCAATATGTGAGTCTTGTTTGGACCCTGATCCAAACCAAATACCTTTGAGACAATCAAAATTTTATAAAATAAAAATTAAAAATTATAATATGACTGTGGTATTATATAGCATGAAAGGCTTGTTAAATTTTCAGCTTACTTATCAATTAGAGATGTTTCATGAAGTACCAGTTAGTACGCAGTGAAAAGTATTAAAGTCTGACATCTGGAATGACCTTTAAAATACTCCAGTCAGAGTAATGACCCCATAGACGGAAGCTCACCAGGCTCCCCCGTCCCTGGGATTCTCCAGGCAAGAATACTGGAGTGGGTTGCCATTTCCTTCTCCAATGCATGAAAGTGAAAAGTGAAAGTGAAGTCGCTCAGTCATGTCCGACTCTTAGTGACCCCGTGGACTGGAGCCTAACAGGATCCTCCGTCCATGGGATTTTCCAGGCAAAAGTACTGGGGTGGGGTGCCATTGCCTTCCCCAAAATGAATAAGGTAGAGGAGGATAAATGAAAGAAGACTGGCAAATTGTGGCAATAGTCGAAGCAGGGTAATAGTACAAAGAAATTCATCATTTTTTTCTCTCTACTGTTGTGTCTAAAAATTTCCAAAGTAAAATGCTTTTGAAAATAAGGAAACAAAGATTTCCTTATTTGAACTCAAGGAAAATTCTACTATGGATCAAGGCTGTGACCCACATTATGTACTAGATCTTCCTCTTTCTAAGAAAGGCCCGTAAGTACTCTGTGCCCTAGGTGAGCCTCTTCCGTGCATGACAGTTCATCCTTGCAATGTCCATCCGGAATGTGCTGGCTCCATTCTGGTGTCCCTGCTCCTGTTCTTTTTGTCTCCTACTTGCTTTTACATCTTTCCCAGTTCATTGGATTGACCCTTCTCTCTGGCCAGATTTAGGGCTTCTCCCTGGACACTGGATCTCCCTACACCCTGATCATGTCCATGGATTTTCAAATCCTATTTGGGATAAAAGTTGGAAAGTACCAAGTCTAATCTGAGGGAGTATCAAGTTAGCTGGTGGCCACTAGTCTTTTCTTTCTGGAACAATGAATTTCCATTGGAAGACTACCACAGAAGCTTTGTGACAAATTCATTTTCTTGTATAAGTATGTGAAAATCAATATCATTGTCTTTGTCTCATAGATGGGAAAATGGAAATACAGTGAAAAAGTAAATTGATAAGAGACAACAAATAATTCTTTGGAAATGTTGATACTAAAAGTCAAATTGCTCTAACTGGCAGGAATTATTTATAATTCTATTTTTAAAATCACTAAAAAGCAAAAAGCCAATTTTATTCCTTAAGGGCACCTGCTGATAAGTAAAATTTAAAGCTGCACAATTTTATACACTCACACACACATACACATGCACTTCTAATCCAATTAACCTTTTTAAGGCTATGTTTTTTGAAAGAAACCATTAAATTTTTTATTGTCTATACCTATGTTACGTGTTACTGAGGAAATATTATTTCTCCAAAGGTAAGCTTAATAATTATCTTAAATGCTAAATGATTTAAAGGTAGATTTTTTACTTATGGCAGGACTAGGGGATACAATGTATTAATTGATTTTTAAGAACTGAAATATAAAAAGAACTAAGTACTCCATCTGAAAATTCTGATATCTCTATTCATATTTGCTATTCAATAAGTTATCTTAGTTTTAGCTGATTAAAATAGTAAAAATTTTGATGCAAAATACATATATCCTTATGCATCATTATTAGAGTTATAAGAAAAAATAATGCTTCCAGATTCTAGTTTGATGATCTCCCCATGAGGTCAAGTTCATTCTTGTCTCCAGTTGTTGGCTTTTGGCACATTGCTATATTAAATGATAACTGTGCAAAAGGCATTTGACTTGGGTCAGAATTCAAGCTCTGGTTTTGCCGATTAGCGGATACGGAATAGCAGATGCTTTGACATTTTTGTCTCAGTTTCTATATCTGTAAAGTACATATGTAATATAATACTCCTGACACTGGATTAAAACATGAAAGGTATATTGGTACATTGGATGCCCTCTCTTATGTAGCACTTAGCCATTATTTTGTATTTAGAAAAGAAGACCTTAACTTCTTTGATTCTGTTTTCTCATCATAACAATAAAGACAATATCTCCTTTACAGGTTAAGGGTGAAATGAACTAACACATGTGAACATGCACTGTCAACTATATTAGTTCTAAAAATGTAGGGTATCATTTTGATGCGTGCCAAGATTCATGCTCTGGCATATCATTGACAGTAGTTTCTACTTTGAGGAAAGAGATATATAGAAATTGAGAATAAGGATTTTCAAGCAAGCACTTAAAACAGTTTTTGCTAATCAACTGTGAAAACAAACCAGCTCCATTGTCTTTTAAATGATATGCATTTTTAAACCAAGGCCCTGTTGGGAGATACACACACACACACACACAAACACACACACTCATGGAGATAGAGGGTGAATTTTGGGTGGGAGGGGGAGAGTGAAGGTGGAAAGGAAGCCTTGGCACTGAGTCAGAGAGTGTACAGAGGAAATAAGTGGAGCCCATTCGTAACATGAACAGGTACTTCTTGTAAGTATGTGAAACAGGACTCTTTCCATTGCAAGTGTCAAGATCAAACTGGCTTCACCAAAGGGGTTTTTATTGGTTCATGTGACTGAAAACTCGAGGAGTAGATAATCTTTAAGCATGACCAAATCTCAAGAGGATAGTTTCCTCAAGGAAAATCAGTCTCCTTTCACCAGAAGATCAATGAATGAACAGTGGGGAGTTAAAAACAATACACATCGACAATGGGAAATATTCTAGGAATAAGTTAGAATGAGAAAGGCAGAACTCACATTCTGTCAATATATTTGATGGACACTGATAACCCAAATCTTGGAGACTTACCAAGGTTCTGATGAGGACATGGATCCTGTGATCATATTATCTGACCAATTTTGTTTTACTAAGACACAAATATTCTCAAGAAGATAAATACAAATTCCCTAGCACAAGACTTGGCACATCATATGTTTACTTTCTTTCTCATCCTTTTCTATACTCACTAGAAATAGATTTGCTCTGAATCAATAAGAATACTTTTGGCTACAAGCATTAGGAAACTGGCATGGCTAAAGATAATTGTGCTGCAGGTCTCAGGAGCTTTCATCTCAACTCAAGAGGCCAGTTAAATTCTGAGACGGAAATCTCAACCCCCATTCTAAATCCTCAAGAAGGAATCCTGACAGGTCCACTGGGTCTGGGAGCCAATCAGCAATCAATGGCCAATCACCAATCACCAATCCACCCAATCAGCAGTGGCTGGGAGCCAGAGCTACCTACTGTAAAAATGGTGCAGATGCCCACCCCAAGAGCCAGTGAATGAAAAAGCAGAGATTAAGAGAAGTGGAAATCATTTTAGTGAAGGACACACCCAAAAGTACCTATGAGAGAATATTCTTTTAGGAAAATGACGGAATTCCCTGGCAGTCCCTCAGGGTCTCTGTGCTTTCATTGCAGAGGGCCCAGATTCGACCCCTGGTTGGGGAACTAAGATTCCATAAGCTGAATAATGCAACCAAATTAATTAATTAATTAAAAATGAAAATAATGAAAGCTTCCTCTAAACAAGGGCCTACCCCTTTAATATTTCAGAAGCATCAGTGGGACGAAAAACTGTAACTGGCAAGGATACCATCAACATTTCTCCTCCATTTAGCTAAGGAGATCTTTATACTGTGAATTGGCCTGGGAGAGTTAGCAATCTGTCAAACACAGGAAGACCGCCAATTCACTGGCCAAAGGTAGATGAATGCTAACAAGCCAAGAAGCAAGCACTGGAAGAAAAAATGAGTAACCTTCTATCCAGTTCAGTTCAGTTCAGTCGCTCAGTTGTGTCTGACTCTGTGACCCCATGGATTGCAGCACGCCAGGCCTCCCCGTCCATCACCAACTCCTGGAGTTTACCCAGACTCATGTCCATTGAGTTGGTGATCCAACCATCTCATCCTCTGTTGTCCCCTTCTCCTCCTGCCCTCAGTCTTTCCCAGCATCAGAGTCTTTCCACATCAGTCAGGTCTTCACATCAGGTGGCCAAAGGATTGGAGTTTCAGCTTCAACACCAGTCCTTCCAATGGAGACCCAGGACTGGTCTCCTTTAGGATACACTGGTTGGACCTCCTTGCAGTCCAAGGGACTCTCAAGAGTCTCCTCCAACATCATAGTTCAAAAGCATCAATTCTTTGGCACTCAGCTTTCTTTATAATCCAACTCTCACACCCATACATGATTACTGGAAAAACCATCAGATCAGATCAGATCAAATCAGTCGCTCAGTCATGTCTGACTCTTTGTGACCCCATGAATCGCAGCACCCCAGGCCTCCCTGTCCATCACCAACTTGCGGAGTTCACTGAGACTCACATCCATCGAGTCAGTGATGGCCATCCAGCCATCTCATCCTCTGTCGTCCCCCTTCTCCTCCTGCCCCCAATCCCTCCCAGCATCAGAGTCTTCTCCAATGAGTCAACTCTTTGCATGAGGTGGCCAAAACACTGGAGTTTCAGCTTTAGCATCGTTCCTTCCCAAGAAATCCCAGGGCTGATCTCCTTCAGAATGGACTGGTTGGATCTCCTTGCATTCCAAGGGACTCTCAAGAGTCTTCTCCAACACCACAATTCAAAAGCATCAATTCTTCGGCGCTCAGCCTTCTTCACAGTCCAGCTCTCACATCCATACATGACCACAGGAAAGACCATAGCCTTGACTAGGTGAACCTTTGTTGGCAAAGTGATGTCTCTGCTTTTGAATATGCTATCTAGGTTGGTCATAACTTTCCTTCCAAGGAGTAAGCGTCTTTTAATTTCATGGCTGCAGTCACCATCTGCAGTGATTTTGGAGCCCAGAAAAATAAATTCTGACACTGTTTCCACTGTTTCTCCATCTATTTCCCATGTAGTGATGGGACCAGATGTCATGATCTTCGTTTTCTGAATGTGGAGCTTTAAGCCAACTTTTTCACCCTCCACTTTCACTTTCATCAAGAGGCTTTTTAGCCCCTCTTCACTTTCTGCCATAAGAGTGGTGTCATCTGCATATCTGAGGTTATTGATATTTCTCCCAGCAATCTTGATTCCAACTTGTGTTTCTTCCAGTCCAGCATTTCTCATGATGTACTCTGCATATAAGTTAAATAAACATGGTGACAATATGCAGCCTTGATGTACTCCTTTTCCTATTTGGAACCAGTCTGTTGTTCCATGACCAGTTCTAACTGTTGCTTCCTGACCTGCATATAGATTTCTCAAGAGGCAGATCAGGTGGTCTGGTGTTCCCATCTCTTTCAGAATTTTCCATAGTTTATTGTGATCTACACAGTCAAAGGCTTTGGCATAGTCAATAAAGCAGAAATAGATGTTTTTCTGGAACTCTCTTGCTTTTTCCATGATCCAGCAGCTGTTGGCAATTTGATCTCTGGTTCCTCTGCCTTTTCGAAAACCAGCTTGAACATCAGGAAGTTCACAGTTCACATATTGCTGAAGCCTGGCTTGGAGAATTTTGAGCATTACTTTACTAGCGTGTGAGATGAGTGCAATTGTGCGGTAGTTTGAGCATTCTTTGGCATTGCCTTTCTTTGGGATTGGGATGAAAACTGACCTTTTCCAATCTTGTGGCCACTGCTGAGTTTTCCAAATTTGCTAGCATATTGAGTGTAGCACTTTCACAGCATCATCTTTCAGGACTTGGAATAGCTCCACTGGAATTCCATCACCTCCACTAGCTTTGTTCCTAGTGATGCTTTCTAAGGCCCACTTGACTTCACATTCCAGGATGTCTGGCTCTAGATCAGTGATCACACCATCATGATTATCTGGGACGTGAAGCTCTTTTTTGTACAGTTCTTCTGTGTATTCTTGCTATCTCTTCTTAATATCTTCTGCTTCTGTTAGGTCCATACCATTTCTGTCCTTTATCGAGCCCATCTTTGCGTGAAATGTTCCTTTGGTATCTCTGATTTTCTTGAAGAGATCCCTAGTCTTTCCCATTCTATTGTTTTCCTCTATTTCTTTGCATTGATCACTGAAGAAAGCTTTTTTATCTCTTCTTGCTATTCTTTGGAACTCTGCATTTAGATGTTTATATCTGTTCTTTTCTCCTTTGCTTTTCGCTTCCCTTCTTTTCACAGCTATTTGTAAGGCCTCCCCAGACATCGGGATGGTCTTGATCCCTGTCTCCTGTACAATGTCCCGAACCTCATTCCATAGTTCATCAGGCACTCTATCTATCAGATCTAAGCCCTTAAATCTATTTCTCACTTCCACTGTATAATCATAAGGGATTTGATTTAGGTCATACCTGAATGGTCTAGTAGTTTTGTGGGCAGGAATCCCTCAGAAGAAATGGAGTGGCCATCATGGTCAACAAAAGAGTCCGAAATGCAGTACTTGGATGCAATCTCAAAAATGACAGAATGATCTCTGTTCGTTTCCAAGGCAAACCATTCACTGTCACAGTAATCCAAATCTATGCCCCAACCAGTATCGCCGAAGAAGCTGAAGCTGAACGGTTCTATGAAGAGCTTCAAGACCTTTTAGAACTAACACCCAAAAAGGATGTCCTTTTCATTATAGGGGACTGGAATGCAAAAGTAGGAAGTCAAGAAACACCTGGAGTAACAGGCAAATTTGGCCTTGGAACACGGAATGAAGCAGGGCAAAGACTAACAGAGTTTTACCAAGAAAATGCACTGGTCATAGCAAATACCCTCTTCCAACAACACAAGAGAAGACTCTATACATGGACATCACCAGATGGTCAACACCGAAATCAGATCGATTATATTCTTTGCAGCCAAAGATGGAGAAGCTCTATACAATCAGCAAAAACAAGACCAGGAGCTGACTGTGGCTCAGACCATGAACTCCTTATTGCCAAATTCAGACTGAAACCTTCTATCTAGGAGACCTATAAATCCCCCATCCTGCTATATACAGATACCTTTCTACTGCAGAGACCATTCTTACAAAATAAAAATATGCAACAAGTTACTTTTTTACTTTGTAAAGGAAAAAATTTTAAAAACAAATAGAAAACAAAGCTAAACACCTCTCTCTTTTCTAAGTCCTAGCTTTTTAAAAGGAGAAGGCAATGGCACCCCACTCCAGTACTCTTGCCTGGAGAATCCCATGGACGGAGGACCCTAGTGGGCTGCAGTCCATGGGGTCGCTAAGAGTCGGACACGACTGAGTGACTTCAATTTCACTTTTCACTTTCATGCATTGGAGAAGGAAATGGCAACCCACTCCAGTGTTCTTGCCTGGAAAATCCCAGGGACGGGGGAGCCTGGTGGGCTACCATCTATGGGGTCGCACAGATTCGGACACGACTGAAGCAACTTAGCAGCAGTAGCACCAGCTTTTTAAAAACAAACTTCTTGTTTTAGACGTTGTTTTAGAATAGTTTTAGATTTTAAAAAGTTGCAAAACAAAAGAGACTTCCCATATACTCTGTACCCAGTCTCACCTATCGTTAACATCTTCCATTAGGATAATGTATCTGTCACAACTAATGAAGAAATATTGATTAATACATTAGTATTATTTACTAAAGTCCATGTTATATGCAGATTTTCTTAGACTTTGCTTAACATTCTTTTTCTGCCTCAGAATCCTATCGAGGACACGTTCCATACATGTCATGTTTCCTTAGGTTCCTTGGGAACTGTGACATTTGTTCAGACTTTCCTTGGTTTTGATGACCTTGACAGTCTTGAGGCATACTGGTCAGGTACTCTTTAGATTTGGTGGATTTGTTGATGATTCTTTGTCTCTGGTTTGGCTGATGTTTTTCTCACAGTTAGAATGAGGTTAGGGTTTGTGGGAAGAAGACGGTAGAGATAAAGTACCATTCTCCTTACATCATAATCAGGGTACAGACTATCACCATGATTTATCATTGATGATATGAAACTTATGTATATGGCTGGTTTAGTATTTGCTATGTTTTTCTACTATGAAGTTACTTTTTTCTCTCTCTTTATGCACTATACTTTATGGAAAGAAATTACTATGCACAGCCCATAGTAAAGAGTGGAGAGTTATGCTGTTCCTTCCTGCGGGAGCAGTATTTACATAAATCATTTGGAATTCTTCTGTACAAAAGATTTGGTTATTCTCCCTTATTTATTTATTTATTTATTTAAGCATTTATTTGTATGAGTATGGACTCTGGGTATTTGTTTTATGCTTTGAACTACAATTCAATATTGCCTTATTTACTCTCTTGCTCAAATTATTCCAACTTTGGCCATGGCAGCTCTTTTGGTTGGCTCCTGTGTTTCTTTGACACATCAGTTTATGGTCATTGTTGTTTTGGACACTTCCTTACTTTCTGGCACTGTAACATGCTCCAGGCATCTTGTACATTCCCTCCCCCAACTGTTGAACTTGTCATTTCTCCAGGGAGGTGTGGTTCTTTTTATTGCAAAATGGTATTAGATACCAAGATCTGGGCACCGAGTGTGTTTGTTGCAATAGGGTTTTTGTTTTTATCTCCAGAGGTCCCACATGGTCAGCTGAGTCAGTTGTTGGGCAGGCATTTCAGTAGAGCTTCTCCTTGTGTGCAATCCTGCTTCCTTTCCTCCTATCCACAGGTGTCGATCCCAAAAGGATTCGATAATAAGTGTTCTGAACACTAAATTCCACCAGGTGCCTAGCTGTCTTTCCCCATACTTACTGGTAGTATATGAAGTCCATTAGTTAGCTATCACTACATTAATGCTGAATAACAAACAATCTCAGTGGCATATGACAACAAACATTTCTTGCTCATTGGTCTGCAGGTCAATCAGCCTCTGGTGGGATTGTTGATCCTAGCAGGATTCACTGAGGCTTGGCTCTAGGCCACAGCTCAGTTTCAGGTCTAATCTGCTGGTCTTCTGTTCTAGAAAACAGCCTAAAAGAGCAACAGATTCTTAGTACATGTTCTTTCTATGGATGCATGGCAAAGGTACACAAGGGTTGGTGTGAATTATAAGACCTCAGCTTAGCTGAAACAGTCACTAACTGCTTTTATTACAGTGGCCAAAACAGGTCACATGACCAAATTCAAAACCCTGGGGATTGGGAGGATACTCCATGATATGCATAGCAAAAGAAGGGAGAAAGGAAGGAGCAAATGACTGTGAGGAATTAATACTTCAACTAGAAGCAGTCTGAGTGGTGGGCAAGTTTTCCTAGAACCAAGGGCCCTTCTGAGAAAAGTGAGACTAGGAGTTAGGCTTTTCTTGGAGTTTCAGAATTACTAACACATTGGGATGAACTGAGATGATCCTATGTGCAAGGAAGGGCATAAATCCCTCTCATATAAAAGATCATCACAAGGATAGAAATGGAGGAGATTCGTAGAAGCTAATTCTAGGCACATGTTGGGCTACTACAAAAACACTTTCTGAATGTCTTGAAAGAGAAATTGTTCTATATGTATAAAGTGTCTTGAAAAGAGCCTTGACCTTAGGAACTCTGGACCATCCCCTGCATCTTTCACTTATGGAGGACCAAGAAAGGCTAGTGTGATAGACTGAGCCTAGCACTGAGCCCTCTGCCCTTCCCTCATTCATGTTATGGGGCAATGAAAGGACCCGCCCCTGGGGAAGTGGCTGATTCTCCCTCTGTAATTCTTGAGGCACTAATAAGCAAGACTGGACTATTTGACATAGTAAGCACCACACTCCTATGGGCTTTGGCCTTAGCATGAGGGACTACTGGAGAAAAGACACGTTTGCAATAAACAGAAGAGGTTTGCTTCTCAGAGGAATGTAAATGTAAATCATCTAAATTACTTTGCATACCAAGTATAAAGAAGGAAGTTATGTTGATCAGGTAGAAACAAATAAGACATTGTCCCTGCCCTCTAGAATTTTACAGTGTTTTGGGGAATACATGTAAAATGAGAGTGTAAGATTTAGGCATTCAGTATCTTTTAGCTTTGCTATTCCATTATGATAAGCTATGATGCGCCTTCCCTTTGCATAACACTGGCTCAGTCACATGTGCAATACACAAAGCCAAAATGAACAAGCTGTCTCATGCCAATGTCAGCATTCCCCGTAGGGTAGAGATTTGAGTATCTACTGATCTATAACATCAGCCACCTGATTGCAACATCAAATAGTGAGTTGGATGACTTGCCAACTCATATGAGAAAATACCTGATATTTCAAAATGCATAGCTCCAGGCAAGGCTGATTCCAGAGGACTAATATCTAGTGGGGATAATTGCTCTCATGACAGTATGCAAGTCTGACTACTCTGTTTTACTCTATAAGCTAAAGTAGTATCTTAACATTAGGCCAAAAGACATACGTGAAAATGATTTTGACTTGAGTGTTACTCCTTGGTTGTTGGGGTTGTCACAACTCAGACAGCAGAGCCTGTGCAGTTCCTAAGTCTGAACTGGACCACCACAGTGAGTTCACTACAGTCCCATCCACAACAGTAGTGGAACCCAGAGCTGCTGTGTTTAGTTTAAGGAGAAGACTGGCTTCTGACTTTGGTTACCTAATTTCACTCCAGGTTCTCTGAGGGGATTGGGGTCTTAGGCTCAGTTCTATATGATATACCTGGGAACATCCCAAAGTGCCCAGCTCTGTCCACCTTCCTCACCTCAAAACTTAACTTCAGCTTTCATATTTCCAGCTGATGAATGCTACTCTATTACAACTCAGAAGCATCATGAACCCATGGATCTTTGAGTAATAGTGTTGTCAGGAGGCCCCTTTAGTTTTATTCTACTCACCTAAACAGAAACATATCCCTTGGCATGAGCAGGTCTGAATTAGCCACATCATTCTCCATGTTGCTATTCATACTGTTTGCCTCTGTGATTGATAGAAAAGTCCTTCTCAGCCCCAGGCCCAGTACTGAAGCCCAAAAATTCTTCCAAGCTGACCCATCCATATTGTGAAAATTAGATCTGTGTGTGTCTTCACAAAGAATAATAAACATTTGTGCTCAATGAATACCCTTGGCATCTCATTTTTCCTTTTTCCTTATACTGTCTTATCATCAAAAGTGACAGAATTCTAAAGTGTTCTGTATGTTTTGCCCTTGGTTTCTATTGAAACATTTATTAGACTCTTGAGAAATTAGATCCCCAAACTTCATGTGGACTATTTATTCAAGATAGTGAAATTATTTAATCAAAATGTAAAAATGATGGGACTTGGAACTCATACTGAATCAGTGATCAAATCATTGTTACATAATATGAAAATTATCTGCTTGCAAATTTCTGGAGGTTGCTGTCAGATGCCATAAATTACCATACAGCATTAAGTAACCAAGAGGTAATCACGGAAATGAATATTTTTAAAGCAGAATTGTTACAGGAAACAGTGACCTTTATTTTGGTTAATAACTGTATTTTTTTAAGATACATAATATTTTAATGTAGCTTTTTGGGTTTATTTTTATTAGATAATATTAATTTATAATTATTAATTAAAGCCCATAGTTTACATTAAGATTCATTTTTGTGTTACACATTCCATGGGTTTTGACAAATGTATAATGATATTTATCCACCATTACAGTAGTGTATAGAATAACTTCAGCCCCCTAAACATTTCTGTGCTTCATTTCTGTCCTTCCTCCCCTGAAAACCTGGCCATCACTGATCTTTTTACTGTCTTCAGAGTTTTGTCTTTCCCAGAATGTCAGAGTTGGAATCATACTGTATGTAGCCTTTTCAGGTTGCCTTCTTTCACTTAAAAATATGCATTGAAAATTCCTCCATGTCTTTTCACAACTTGATAGTTCATTTCTTCCCATTCTCTAGATGTATCATTGTTTATTTGCTTATTCAGCCACTGAAGGACACCTTGGTAGCTTCCAAATTTTGGCAGTTCTGAAGAAAGCTGCTATAAACATCCATGTGCAAGTCTTTGTATGGATGAACGTTTACAACTCTTTTGGCAAAAACCAAGGGGCACAGCTGCTGGATTGTCTGGCAAGCATACGTTTAATTTTGTAAGAAACTGCCAAACTATCTTGCAAAGTGACAATACCATTTTGCATTCCCACCAACAGTGGATGAGAGTTCCTGATGCTCCTCACCCTCATCAGCATTTGGTGGCATCAATGTTTTGGAGTTTAGCCATCCTAATAGGTAGGTAGTTGTATCTCATTGTCATTTTAAATTTGCTTTTCTCTGATGACATATGATGTTGAGCATCTTTTCATATGCTTGTTGCGCTGCTGCTGCTAAGTCTCTTCAGTCGTGTCTGACTCTGTGCGACCCCATAGATGGCAGCCCACCAGGCTTCTCCGTCCCTGGGATTTTCCAGGCAAGAACACTGGAGGGGGTTGCCATTTCCTTCTCTAATGCATGCAAGTGAAAAGTGAAAGTGAAGTCGCTCAGTCGTGTCTGACTCTTCATGACCCCATGGACTGCAGCCTACCAGGCTCCTCCGTCCATGGGGTTTTCCAGGCAAGAGTACTGGAGTGGTTTCATATAGTTACTTGCCATCTATATGTTTTCTTCAGTGAGATGTCTATTCAGATCTCTTGCCCATTGTAAATTGAGTTGGCCATTTTCTTTTTGTTAAGCTTTAAGAGTTCTTTAGGCTTTCTCCTCCACAAATTCATCAATGGGACATCTGGGCGCCGAGTAAATACCACAAACAGCTTCGGAGTGCTGGCGGAGGACGTCGGACACCCAGAAAAGCAACTCACTGCCTTCTAAAGGAGGTAGGAAAGAATATAGAAGCCAGAGAGAGACAAAGAGGGAGGGGCGGACCTCTGTCCGGGGAAGGGAGTCTTAAAAAGAGAAGTTTCCAAACACCAGGAAACACTCTCCCTGCGGAATCTGCGCCGAACCTGGGAAACACGGAGACTATCATAACAGGGAGGAGAACAGTTGAGCAATTAGAACCCACAGACTGCGGGCCCTGCGGTAACTTCCGCAGCGGAAAAGCACCGCTGCAAACGCCCGCATCTGCCACTGGGGAGCCGGGGCTGGGCAGGGAGACGCCTTGGCCGTTCCCACGCGGGACGCTCCGCTGCCGGCGCTCCCCAGAGGGACGCTCCCCCGCGGGACTCTCCCCCACTGGACGCTCCCCCGCCGGCCACTCCCGCGCAGGCGTGCCCCCGCCCGCTGTGCCGGCGGCTCCCACGAGGGCCACCCCATCCCCCTCCCCCACCCGCCCGCCCGCCATTCCCGTCGCCGACCCCTCCCCCTCTGCGGGCCTCAGCGCAGACTTCGTTCGCCTGATTGTCTGGAGTGCTGCCTAACTGGAGTAGTTTGGGCCGGCAATCCAGATTGTGCAGCGCCGACCACACGAGTGGCGGGCCTTGGCCCAGAACACCGCCGAACCGTGCACAGAACAAAGAACTATACAGAACAACCACAGAGAAAGGGGCCTATAGATCTTGAGAAATTTAAGCCGGAACAAGGAACTAGCTGAAAATGAACTGAACCCACAACAATAATAGAGAAACTCTTATATATATTGTTACTATTTTTCCCATCATTATTTCCTTTTTTTTTCTTTTCTTTTTTTAATATATATATATTTTTTAAATTTTTATTATTTTTTAATTGGAAAAAGGAAAACAAAAAATTTTTTTTTCCCTTTTAATTTTTTTTTGTTGTTGTTTGTTTTGTTTCTTTTATTTTTTTATTATTATTTTTTTTATCCTCTAGTACTTCTTTAATCTCCACGTTTAGATATAACTTTTGCGACCCTGTTTTGTTTTTTTTTTTTCCTTTTTCCTTTTTGTCCTTTGCTTTTTTCCTTTCCTTTTTTCTTTTCTTTACTGATTACTGACTAGATCTGTCTCTCTCCTTCACACTCCCTCCTTTTATCCCCCTGACCACCTCTGTCTCCTTCCTCCCTTTTTCCTTCTATGTATAATTCCGTGAACATCTCTGAGCAGTCCAGTTGTGGAATGCATTATAGAAGAAGAAGTTTTTGAGACTACTGTAAAAATAAGACCAATAACTGGAACCAGGAGGCTTAAGTCCATACCCTGATCCCACAAAACACTAATTGACAGGAGCTCATTAAAAGCCTCCATACCTACTCTGAAACCAAGCATCACACAAAGACCAGCAAGTTCCACAACAAGACATACCAAGCAAATTCTCCAGAAAAACAAGAACACAGCCTGAGCTCCAATACACAGGCTACACAAAGCGACCCCAAAAGCATAGACATCTCATAACTCACTACTAGACACTCCACTGCACCCCAGAGAAAAGAAATCCAGCTCCACCCACCAGAACACCGATACAAGCTTCCATAAACAAGAAACCTCGACAAGCCACCGGTACAAACCCACATATAGTGCAGAAAAACCACAATAAAGAGAACTCCACAGACTACCAGAATACAGTAAAGACGCCCCAAACTTAGCAATTTAAACAAGATGAAAAGACAGAAGAATTCCCAGCAGGTAAAGGAACAGGATAAAAGCCCACCAAACCAAACAAAAGAGGAAGAAATAGCGAACCTACCTGATAAAGAATTCCGAATAATGATCGTGAAATTAATCCAAAATCTGGAAAGCAAAATGGAATCATGGATAAATAGTCTGGAGAAAAGCATTGAGAAGATGCAAGAAAGATTTAACAAGGACCTAGAAGAAATAAAAAAGAATCAACATATAATGAATAATGCAATAAATGAGATCCAAAACACTCTGGAGGCAACAAATAGTAGAATAACAGAGGCAGAAGATAGAATTAGCGAATTAGAAGATAGAATGGCAGAATTAAAGGAATCAGAGGAGAAAAAAGAAAAACGAATTAAAAGAAATGAGGACAATCTCAGAGACCTCCAGGACAATATTAAACGTTACAATATTCGAATCATAGGAGTCCCAGAAGAAGAAGACAAAAAGAAAGACCATGAGAAGATACTAGAGGAGATAATAGTTGAAAACTTCCCTAAAATGGGGAAGGAAATAATCACTCAAGTCCAAGAAACCCAGAGAGTCCCAAATAGGATAAACCCAAGACGAAACACCCCAAGACACATATTAATCAAATTAACAAAGATCAAACACAAAGAACAAATATTAAAAGCAGCAAGGGAAAAACAACAAATAACACACAAGGGAATTCCCATAAGGATAACAGCTGATCTTTCAATAGAAACTCTCCAAGCCAGGAGGGAATGGCAAGACATACTTAAAGTGATGAAAGAAAAGAACCTACAGCCCAGATTATTGTACCCAGCAAGGATCTCATTCAAATATGAAGGAGAAATCAAAACCTTTACAGACAAGCAAAAGCTGAGAGAATTCAGCACCACCAAACCAGCTCTCCAACAAATACTAAAGGACATTCTCTAGACAGGAAACACAAAAAGGATATATAAATTCAAACCCAAAACAACAAAGTAAATGGCAACGGGATCATATTTATCATTAATTACCTTAAATGTAAATGGGTTGAATGCCCCAACCAAAAGACAGAGACTGGCTGAATGGATACAAAAACAAGACCCCTCCATATGAATGAAACTAGAACACTTTCTAACACCATACACAAAAATAAACTCAAAATGGATTAAAGAGCTAAATGTAAGACCAGAAACCATAAAACTCCTAGAGGAAAACATAGGCAAAACACTCTCTGACTTACATCACAGCAGGATCCTCTATGACCCACCTCCCAGAATATTGGAAATAAAATCAAAAATGAACAAATGGGACCTGATCGAACTTAAAAAGCTTTTGCACAACAGAGGAAACTGTAGGCAAGGTGAAAAGACAGCCTTCAGAATGGGAGAGAATAATAGCAAATGAAGCAACTGACAAACAACTAATCTCGAAGGTGTGCAGGCAGCTTCTGCGGCTCAATTCCAGAAAGGTGGATGACCCAGTCAAAAAATGGGCCAAGGAGCTCAGTAGACATTTCTCCAAGGAGGACATACGGATGGCTAACAAACACATGAAAGGATGCTCAATATCACTCATTGTCGGAGAAATGCAAATCAAAACCACTATGAGATACCATTTCACGCCAGTCAGTATGGCTGCTATCCAGAAGTCCACAAGCAATGAATGCTGGAGAGGGTGCGGAGAGAAGGGAACCCTCTTGCACTGTTGGTGGGAATGCAGACTAGTACAGCCACTTTGGAGAACAGTATGGAGATTCCTCAAAAAACTGTGAATAGAACTGCCTTATGATCCAGCAATCCCACTGCTGGGCATATACACTGAGAAAACCAGAATTGAAAGAGACACCTGTACCCCAATGTTCATAGCAGCACTGTTTGCAATAGCCAGAACGTGGAAGCAACCTAGATGTCCATCCACAGATGAATGGATAAGCAAGCTGTGGTACATATACACAATGGAATATTACTCAGCCATTAAAAAGAATACATTTGAATCAGTTCTAAGGAGGTGGATGGAACTGGAGCCTATTATACAGAGTGAAGTAAGCCAGAAACAAAAACACAAATACAGTATACTAACGCATATATATGGAATTTAGAAAGATGGTAAAAAATAACCCTATTTACGAGACAACAAAAGAGACACTGATGTATAGACCAGACTTTTGGACTCTGGGACCAGGAGAGGGTGAGATGATTGGGGAGAATAGCATTGAAATATGTATAATATTATATCTGAAATGTATTAATTGTTCAAACTAAACACTATCATGTTACAATTTGTTCATACTAGATGTTTGTAATGTTTCTGATAATCAATAAAAGAGATTCTTGATTAAAAAAAAAAAAAAAAAAGAGTTCTTTATATATTTTGGATACCAGTCTTTCATCAGATATATGTTTTGTAAATATTTTCTCCCAATATGTGGCTTATCTTTTCATTCTCATAATAGTTTCTTAGAGAAGTTTCTAAGTTTAATGAGGTCCAACTTTTTTGTCCCTGCATTATATTGGTATTGTACCTAAAAAGTCATCACCAAATGCAAGGACACCCAGATTTTTTAGTAAATAAATGTATCCTTTTAATTTGGCAAAATATACATAATATACAATCCAGTGGCATTAAATGCATTAATAATGTTGCATTCTAAGAAATGTATTTTAATATACATGCATAATTTTAATTGCAAAAGTAAAATAGGTTCTTTTTGAAACTTTAAAAATACAAGAGAGCAGAAAGTATAAAGTAAAAGTCACCCACAATTTCCCTTCCCAAAGATATAGCTATTGATATTTTGGTATACAATCTTTCAAACACATCCCTATTCAGTTCAGTTCAGTCTCTCAGTCATGTCCGACTCTTTGCGACCCCATGAAATGCAGCACACCAGGCCTTCCTGTCCATCACCAACTCCAGGAGTCCACCCAAACCCATGTCCATCGAGTTGATGATGCCATCCAACCATCTCATCCTCTGTCATCCCCTTCTCCTCCTGCCCTCAATCTTTCCCAGCATCAGGGTCTTTTCCAATGAGTCAGCTCTTCACTTCAGGTGGCCAAAGTATTGGAGTTTCAGCTTCAACATCAGTCCTTTCAATGAAGACCCAGGACTGATCTCCTTTAGAATGGACTGGTTGGATCTACATCCTTATTATATCATATTATATTGTATCATATTAAATATATATAACTTTAACATATATAATTAGGATCGTTCTGTTCACATTGTTTGAAAATTTACTTTTCAATTTAATAATGTATTTCACTTGATATTATGTTTTTAACAATCATTAGGTATTTCTTTATGTAGCACACTTATTCATGGTTGCTTCATATTCTATCACATGATATAGCATAATATATTTAGCCAATTCTCTAACATTTGATTTCTAGAAATGTCATTTTACTAGGTCAAAAATTATGCCTGGTCTTTTAGGTTTTTATTTACTTATTTATTTTACTGTCACTAAATTGCTCTCCAGAAGAGTGTTGCCAATTTATAAGATAAGAGCATGCCCACTTCACATTATCACCAATGCTTGACAATTAAAAAAAGAAAGCTAAATCTCCACCAAACAAAATGCATCGATACAGCTCACACTATGGGAAAATGAGGAAGGGTTATGTTCAGAGATCAGAAAATCGAAATTAACATAGTCATCTTCTAAAGTACCAAAAATGGAAGAAATTTTAAAACTCATCTGAGAATGGAAGAAACAAGGATCATCTTCTTTAAATAATAATGTATTTTGAGGAAAGCCGTATTGTATTTGTCTGTTAAACGTATTCAAGTTTGAATTTCTTGGCAGGAGTTAATCTGAATTTCAAAACGTCCAATGCTTTAAGCTGTGTATTTTTCTTCAAACCTCTGAACCATTTAGGTCCTGAGGAATGTGAAATGTTAATTTTTGCCTTTTAAACTTGTTTAGGGTCCTACCTACATTCTAAATGATTTCGGCATAAGCCATAAAGATTGGAGAAGGCAATGGCACCCCACTCCAGTACTCTTGCCTGGAAAATCCCATGAACGGAGGAGCCTGGTAGGCTGCAGCCCATGGGGTCGCTAAGATTAGGATACGACTGAGCGTCTTCACTTTCACATTTCACTTTCATGCATTAGAGAAGGAAATGGCAACGCACTCCAGTGTTCTTGCCTGGAGAATCCCAGGGATCGGGGAGCCTCATGGGCTGCCATCTGTGGGGTCTCACAAAGTCAGACACAACTGATGTGACTTAGCAGCAGCAGCCATAAAGGTACATAGGATAAAACTTTATTGTCCTTGATTTTGCAATTGCTGTCACTATGAAATGGCTGTATCATCATTTTCAACCCCTGCATGAGGCTTCTTAAATAATCAGATCAGATCAGTCGCCCAGTCATGTCCGACTCTTTGCGACCCCATGAATCGCAGCACGCCAGGCCTCCCTGTCCAACACCAACTCCCAGAGTTCACCGAGACTCATGTCCATCGAGTCAGTGATGCCATCCAGCCATCTCATCCTCTGTCATCCCCTTCTCCTCTTGCCCCCAATCCCTCCCAGCATCAGAGTCTTCTCCAATGAGTCAACTCTTCGCATGAGGTGGCCAAAGTACTGGAGTTTTTCAGCTTTAGCATCATTCCTTCCAAAGAAATCCCAGGGCTGATCTCCTTCAGAATGGACTGGTTGGATCTTCTTGCAGTCCAAGGGACTCTCAAGAGTCTTCTCCAACACCACAGTTCAAAAGCATCACTTCTTCGGCGCTCAGCCTTCTTCACAGTCCAACTCTCACATCCATACATGACCACAGGAAAGACCATAGCCTTGACTAGATGGACCTTTGTTGGCAAAGTAATGTCTCTGCTTTTCAATATGCTATCTAGGTTGGTCCTAACTTTCCTTTCAAGGAGTAAGCGTCTTTTAATTTCATGGCTGCAGTCACCATCTGCAGTGATTTTGGAGCCCAGAAAAATGAAGTCTGACACTGTTTCCACTGTTTCCCCATCTATTTCCCATGACGTGATGGGACCAGGTGCCATGATCTTCGTTTTCTGAATGTTGAGCTTTAAGCCAACCTTTTCACTCTCCACTTTCACTTTCATCAAGAGGCTTTTTAGTTCCTCTTCACTTTCTGCCATAAGGATGGTGTCATCTGCATATCTGGGGTTATTGATATTTCTCTTGGCAATCTTGATTCCAGCTTGTGCTTCTTCCAGTCCAGCGTTTCTCATGATGTACTCTGCATAGAAGTTAAATAAGCAGGGTGACAATATACAGCCTTAACACACAACTTTTCCTATTTGGAACCAGTCTGTTGTTCCATGTGCAGTTCTAACTGTTGCTTTCTGACTTGCATACAGATTTCTCAAGAGGCAGGTCAGGTGGTCTGGTATTCCCATCTCTCTCAGAATTTTCCACAGTTTATTGTGATCCACACAGTCAAAGGCTTTGGCATAGTCAATAAAGCAGAAATAGATGTTTTTCTCGAACTCTCTTGCTTTTTCCATGATCCAACAGATGTTGGCAATTTGATCTCTGGTTCCTCTGCCTTTTCGAAAACCAGCTTGAACATCTGGAAGTTCACGGTTCACATATTGCTGAAGCCTGGCTTGGAGAATTTTGAGCATTACTTTACTAGCGTGAGAGATGAGTGCAATTGTTCGGTAGTTTGAGCATTCTTTGGCATTGCCTTTCTTTGGGATTGGAATGAAAACTGACCTTTTCCAGTCCTGTGGCCACTGCTAAGTTTTCCATATTTGCTGGCATATTGAGTGCAACACTTTCGCAGCATCATCTTTCAGGATTTGGAATAGCTCAACTGGAATTCTATCAACTCCACTAGCTTTGTTCGTAGCGATGCTTTCTAAGGCCCTCTTGTCTTCACATTCCAGGATGTCTGGCTCTAGGTCAGTGATCATACCATCGTGATTATCTGGGTCGTGAAGATCTTTTTTGTACAATTCTTCTGTGTATTATTGCTATCTCTTCTTAATATTTTCTGCTTCTGTTAGGTCCATACTTATCTTAAATAATAAGAGGGGTTATTTTTCTAATAAGAATAATATTTATACCATGAAAATTGGATAAATCACCAAAGTAAATTATGAATTATAAAACTTCCTGCTTTTGGTCAGAGTAATTGAATTGACCACCAACAGGTAGAAGACTGTCTCTGAGGGTACTTTTTTTTTTTCTATTTCAAAGACTTCCAAAGATTTGCAAGAAATTAATCATGAAAGTTTTCCTGGGAATATATTTTTTAAATTTAAAGTTTCAATAAATGTCAAATATTTTACTCATATACATTCCCTTTTGAAAGGAGAAAATTTATAATGATTCTTGTAGTTGAACATTTTTGTTTTTATAAAGGGAATAAAGCATTGTAAGGGATCTAATTTCTAGGGATCTCTACGGTCACACACTTAAAATGTGCAAGCACTTATTACTTGGTGTCCAGCTGTTTAAATGAACCCATACAGACAGAAATTGAGCCACACATTTATTCTGGTCATGTGCTTCATCACGATCCATGCAAGAATTAAGCATGGTGTTGACCATGGGAGCTAGTTTTGACAACCCTAACCTTTCGCAAATCACTTAGGATGCTTGACTTGTAGACTGCATACTATTAATTAGCAAAATTGTATCCTGTGTTGGAGAAGGTTTGTAACTCACACTTTCTGTTGCAAATAGTTGGATGCGATTGAGGGAGTAATGCTTTTCTGTTTGCCATGACATGGCACTTGGGTGGGGTTATCATGGAGTCTTAAAAAAGTCAGACATGACTTAGCAACTGGAACAATGAAACAATCATAAAATAAGTGATTTCCACACTTAATTGTTTCCCTCCCCCACCTTAGACTGGATAAACTTCGTCTAAATTAAAAATCTCTTCCTTTAGAAAAGCTTATTATGAAGAGAAAAACCACAAGCTTCTTTCTTGTTTAATGTGGAATTAGCATTTTTCTGACTCTTCAGAAGATCCTCCAAAATTTGGACCATTTGAAATGGATACCAAGAAAGTGCTTACTTTCTCCTGTCATCTTGCTGCTGTAATTGCGTAAAGTCAGGAGCCACACCCTGCACAGTCCCAAGGGCACAGCAGGTGTTCTAGAAATACTTAGGGGTTGTAAGGAGCCTAGGAAGCTCCCCCAAAACTATAATTACCAAAATGAGAGGCCCTGGTTGGCGTGTAATGTACCTTAAACAAATGTCTCCAAATATGCCTGAGATAAACGCATCTCATAATACCATTCAGCTGTTTGACATTTGCTTCTACATACCTGGATGCACACAAATGCTTTTTTCTTCCCATGGGAGCTAAATCATGACAACCCTGCTGAAGGGGTTATCAATAATAGGCCAGCAAATATGGGTATCCCCTACTTTTTAGAAGTTCACTTTAAGCCACCTCACTTTTATGAAGGACCTACTCTGTACCGAAAGAAATCAGAAGATTTTTGTCAAGAGGTGAAAAGCAACAACATCATTCAACATTTGTTTTATAGTGAGTTGTTACGGAGTCAGCACGCAACCAGAGCAGCGAGAGCGACCTGGAAAACCTCTCTCCCGGGGAACTACACTCAGCATCTCAGCATCAGCCGCCATAGCTTTGAACTGTGTCTGTGAGCATCTGTGCTTCATCTTGATTCATTTTGTGCATCTGTTAGCAATATGCGTCTCAAGGTAATTGCTTCTTTGTTCACACCCTTTTGGCTTATGAAAGTTTTTATAGGAATGCTCTACTTTCAGATAGCGGGGAAAACTGTACCTAAAAGTACAAATTTGAGGAACAGATTATGTGGCAACCTGGATAGCCCGGACAGACTAGAATTCATCCTTTTGAGTCATGAACTCAAGAAAGCAGCTGTTGGGTGGGGTTTCTCTAACTGTACCATCCTCCCAATCCAGTGTCCACCATGTGTCTGCTGCTCCTTCTCAAAGTCAGTTGGGACAGGATCCCTAGTCTGCTGATGAAGAGACCTTAGGATTCAGGTAAGTGGTAATTTAACACCTTGAATCTTCCCTCCCTTCATAGTCTCTCTTATTTAGAACCTAGGTTTGGTCATCTGGCAGCCACTGCTAATGCTCATGAAAATTTGAAGTTCACCCCTCCTTCTAGGCTCTTCACTGGATGTTAGTCATGGCCATGTAACTTGCTCTGACTTGCTCTGGCCAAGGAAATATGAATGAAACCATTTAATTACTGAAGTTGAACTTCCAGTCCTTTCATCCCAGTGTGGCAACTGTAGATAATACAGATTATTATGGGATTCCGGAGTAAGGATGATGTACATTGGGGCCCTCCTGCTGACATGCAGTGGACATGAGGAACAAATAACATGTTGTTTTAAACTGTTTAGATGCAGGGATTGCTTGTTCCTGCTGCATCATTTGCCTGACTTAACTGACACACCTCCCCCTAAATGGGATTTGTACTCCAGTTGATTTATTCATTTATTTGATCCCCAAGTCAGAACATTTTCTCATTCACAAGTATAATCTCAGGTCTGGACCTGCTTCCCTGCTTCGTTGTCAAAACTTTACCACTTTCTGATCTTGCAGACTGCATCCCTGACTCTGAACTTTAGCCTTGGCTAACCTCACAGACCAGAGAAGGCAATGGCACCCCACTCCAGTACCCTTGCCTGTAAAGTCCCACGGGTGAAGGAGCCTGGTAGGCTGCAGTCCATGGGGTCACAAAGAGTCTGACACGACTGAGTGACTTCACTTTCACTTTTCACTTTCATGCATTAGAGAAAGAAATGGCAACCCACTCCAGTGTTCTTGCCTGGAGAATCCCAGGGATGGGGGAGCCAGGTGGGCTGCCGTCTATAGGGTCGCACAGAGTCAGATACAACCGAAGCGACTTAGCAGCAGCAGCAGCAACCTCACAGACAAGTCTTACAAATAATGACAGCCTACCTAATCCTTCAGTAGCACTCATTCTAGATTGCACACAGCTGTCTCATTGCTCGTTCCATTTGCTAGAACTCCCTTCTGTAGCGTTGAACAGCCCCAGATCTCGCTGGGCCCCATGGATGCATCATCTGATCCACAGCTGTGACTCTCCACCAGTCTGTAGGTGGAACAGCTCCTGCACTACACATCCAGTGTCCGCTGGTGGTTCTAGGCCTGAATCCTAGCTCCTTCTGCTCTGTTTACCCTGCACTGCCAGGTAGCATTCCTTCCAGAGTAAACACCGTGTCTCAGGAGTGGCCAGGTGGGAGGAATGAGAAGTAAGGACTAACAGAACAGGTCTTGTAGATGGTAGGAATTAGGGAGTTTGCTGAAGATAAAACAGGCCTCTCTCTTCTCTATGTTTTGCTAATCTTCTAGTTTTGAATTATCTCCATAAAAATAATCATAGTATGATTTGATTCCTGTCCCAGTCATCAGGTTTCTGACTGGGATGACAATTCAGGGGTACTCACAAGATTTTGACAAGGATGTTTGTGATAGTGCTGTTTACAGTAATGAGGAGAAAAAGGCAAGATAAAAATGTGCTCCAGTGGGAGAAAGGTGAATATAAATTATGAAATGCTCAATGAAGAAATATGTTATAAAATATGTAAGGATGAGAAAAAAAACATAAGAGATTACTAAGTAAAAAGAGCAGACATTCAAAATGGGATGTGATACCTAATCCTAACTTTGTTCAAGAAAGCATATTTACATTTTTATAGGGAAATAGAGAGTTCCCTGATGGCCTACTGGTTAGGATTCCAGGCTTTCACTGCTGAGGCTCAGGTTCAATCCCTGGTCAGGGAAGTTCATAAAAGCTGCAGAGAGTGATTTAAAGAAAAAGAAAATAGATAGATGATATATAGAAAAATATTTGCCATGCTGGGCTTCAGAGTAGTTTTATTATCCTCCTTTATACTTTTTTATATTTCCCAAATTTTTCAGAGTAAGCACATGTTATTTTCTAATCAGAAAATAATATTATAAAATATGCAAAGAAGTACAGTTTCTACTTTGGACGTGGTCTAAACTATTATACTGACACCCTAAGGGTGATAATTTCTGTCCTTTCTTTGCAATCAAGGATCCTCAGTTTTCATAATGGCTTCTTTCTTTCTCTCTTCCTTTTCATCTTTGTTTTGCTCTCTTTATGACAAGAAAATTTAACAAAATTACTAATTACTAACAATTACCATGCAGAACAAAATATGGAGGCTTCCAGAAATGTATATCTGAGGATGTGTACTATATAATTCTGGAAGCAATATTAATACTTTTGAAGTTTCATTTTATTTTCTAAAAAGAATACTTGCCTATGAGTAAAGTGTTAGAACAATATATCCATCTGGATTGTTATTTTTAAAATATTTATTTGATGAATAGACAAAAAATTATGAAAGATTAATTTTGAAGAAATCTAAAGTTGTTGGAAACTGGTTTTAACTAAACTTAGAATAGGAAATTGTTAAGCAGATCCTGCTTGGAAAGGGAAGGAAAGAATTGTCAAGTGTCTGAAAGTAAATGAAAGTGTTAGTTCCTCAGCCGTATCTGACTCTTTGTGACCCTGTGGACTGTAGCCCGCCAGGGTCCTCTGTCCATGGGATTCTCTAGGCAAGAATACTGGAGTGATTAGCCATTCCCTTCTCCAGGGGATCTTCCTGACCCAGGGATCAAACCTGGGTCTCCTGCATTGCCGGCAGATTGTTTTACTGACTGAGTCACCAGGGAAGCCCAGTGCCTGCTTCCTCCAAATAGCAATGAGTCCCCGGCACAGGAATGGTCCATCTCCAATTCACAGGACCAGTCCAGGACTTACAATTGAACCTGACTTTCTGGGGATCAGCACCAGCCCTACTGTCTGGGCATAAGCAATATATCACATTGTGCAAAACCCCCTTTGAGGCAGTGTACCAGATTTGGTCTCAGCCCCTAAATTCTGTTTTGCTAACCTCCCCTGAACCCAGTTCCCCAGAGGACTTAGCCTGTCCCAGGAACTGGAACCAGGTTCCAGTTTCCCTGGCTTGTGGCCAACTTTTCCAGTCCTGATGCCAGTCCTTCCAGTCACAGTCTTCTTCCTCTTTCTGTATCCTGACTTGCTGCAAAATGGGGATTGGTTAAATATATGAGTGAATGAATAAAAATGATGAAAGGAATAAATGGGGTTATTTGAACCATGAGCTCATATAGCTCCAATTCTTGGACACTGAGTAATACTAAACAGCCTCAGGAAGAACCTAGAGCAGGATCTATAAGGCTTCAATGGGCAAAAAAAGAGTATGATCCTCCCCTTACACTGCCCACTTCTCCCCCTATCACCCTAATACAATGCCTGCCAACTCCAGTCCTAAGACATGCCATGAGTGGTCCCCACGGTTAGATCATAGAGTCTGAGGTTGTTATTCAGTGACATAACACAGCCTTTGCAAGGTATGTCTATTTTACTAAGCTGACAGATGTGGCCTTAGAATAAATAATATATGATGCATTGAGGAGACACAAATTGTTTTCCTGCCATTTTATCAATATTCTGCCTTCTTTATAGTCATCAAGCCCTGGTGGATCAACCTGGTATTGAAATACTCCTCTTACTTCGATGAAGAGAAGAGAATGATTCTCGAATCCTCAGATAACCTTTCTTTTTCTGTTCCTGCCTTGAAGAAGTTTAGAATCTATAGTCCTGGAAGTGCAGTTAGTGGAATTGGCAGCCTTGCATCCATCCTTGTGGAAAAATGTACACTGAAATAAATACCTTTGGCATAGTGTCATGGCTTAGGTGGCATTTCAGAGCCAACCACATGCATCTGAGCAATCTGCCATCTCATTGACATTCCACCACATGCCTCAAAATTCTCCAGGCAGGCTCAACTAAAAAATCTTGTAAGGCATGTACGTCAGGTAAATTCTAACTGTAATTTAGGTGCATTTGAGTGATTCCAGGCCTTTAGATATTAATCACTTGGCAGGACATAGAGTCCAAGAGAAGTGATGTGTGATGACTTTAAAAAGATTTAAGCACTGAATGGTTGAAAGAGTTCCTGTGAAATTGCCTCACCCTTAGTTAATCTAGCTCTTATTTTTAAAAAATCAATTGAAATGTACTTTATTTAGAGACACAGTGGCAAATGTGTAGCATGTAGCCTATTAAATAGATCTCTTCCTAGGGAGCATTTTTTCCCTCACTAATTGGTAACATCCTTTCCTTGATCCCTGCAAAATGTCACCACTGAGGTCCAATCCTCATGAAGCTAAGCAAACTGATCCTTCTCACGGACTCCTTGTGAATGAAAGTGAAGGCTCAGCCTATAGAACTTGTATTTACTTTTTACAAACTACATACCCCTAGACACAAAGAATCAAAAGGGGGTTTTGCATCTTCAGAATGAAGTTTTGGAAATACATACAGAACAAGCTCAAGGTGTATCCAAACTAGGGATCTGGTAGATTTGTGTTAAAGTCTGGAATATTTTGGATGTACTACCAAGAAGACTTTTTTCTGAATGATGGGTTTTATTTGAACTCCCTAAAATAAAATGGCTTTTGAGTTTCTAAAACATAGTTATCTACTTGGCTTATTATTCAGTTAAAATAGTGTTTGTTGTGACTAGATAGATGCATATGTCTATTTAAAAAAAACTCTGAAATTATTAAAGCCTCAGAGTATTTCATAATGATGAAGAAAGATTACAGTTAGATAGTAAATTATAAGTATTTTGAACCCAAACCAATCCCATAATTTTATTTTCCATTCTAATATTTTTATTATCATTTTTATATAAATATAGTTGATTTACAATATTATGTTAGTTTCAGGTGTACATCAAAGTGATTCAGTATATGTATGTGTATATATATATATACATTTTCAGATTATTTTCCATTATAGGTTATTACAAGATATAGAAAATAATTCCCTGTGCTGTACAAGAAATCCTTATTTGTTGTTTATCTATTTTATGTACAGTAGTTTATATCTATTAATCCCATACTTCTAATTTGTCCCTTCCCTGTTCCCTTTGCTAACCATAAGTTTGTTTTCTATGTTTGTAAGCCTATTTCTGTTTTATACATAGATTCATTTGTATTATTCTTTAGGTTACACATATAAATGATATCATATAATATTTGTCTTTGACTTATTTCACTTAGTATGATATTATGTAGGTACATTCATGTTGCTACAAATGGCATTATTTCATTCTTTTTAATGGCTGAGTAATGTTCCATTTCATACACACACACACACACCACCACATCCTCTTGAATCAATAGTCTGTTGATGGCTCTTGAGTTGTTTTCATGTCTTGGCTATTGTAAATAATGCTATGAACATTGGGGTATCTTTTCAAATTAGAGTGGGCCAATCCTATAATTTGAAAGTCAATAACTGTAGTTTAAAGAAAATGTGGAAATTAAACTTTTAATATATTACTCATGGAAGTTGCTATGAACTTTCTGGAGAACAATTTGGCATTCTATGTCAAAAGCCTTAAGTAGAGTATGTCCTTTGGATCAATAATTATACCCTGTTTCATTTATTCTAGGGACATGGAGATACAAAGATTTATATGTAAGGATTATTCATTGCATCATCATTCATAATGATAAAAATGGAAACAACACAGATGTCTAACAGTTCAGTATTATTTGAATAGATTATTATAAATTCACACAATGGAATGCCCAGTAGCCATTAGCATAATTTTTGAAGTATACTTAGCAAATGAAAAAAAATTTAAGGGAAGAACAAAGAAATAAACACGTAAATAAATATTTATTATAAAAGTAGCAGAACATTGGAAAATACTCACCAATAATGGACTGGTTAAGAAATTGTAGGGAATCTGCACTGGAAAACTATGCAGGGTCAAAATGAAAGGTGAAGGCCATGGACCCATCTCCGAGATGTATTGTAAGGAAAGCAAATTATAGAATAGGCTGTGTAGTATGCAACCATTTTTGTAACTAGAAGATATAGCTATCAATATTTCTGGAAGTCTGCCACAGAACTAGTAACACCGGCTGCCTCTGAGGAGGTGAGAGGTGGGTAGGCAGCGGGACCAGAGATTTACTTTTTGTGTAAAACTTCATCCTATTTGAGCATTTTACATATGCCTGTACAAATTAAAAAGTAAATATGTATTATGTCCACTATGATCTTAACTTGTAAATAATTTCATGTGTATCCATCTGAATAGAAAAGATTCAAGATCAAACAAAAAATGTAAACAAGGGTTATCTTTGGGTGGTAGGGTTATGGACAATATTAATTTTCTTCCATGTATTTTCCTATATTTTCTGAGCCTCCTCCCTTCCCAGGACAATCAATGTTGATAAAGATTTTAAGAATATAATGAGAGGAAAAGGAAAATTCAAAAATGTCTAAAGGGGGAATTCCCTGGTCGTTCAGTGGTTAGGACTCTGCCCTTCCACTGCAGGGGGCATGGGTTCGATCCCTGGTCAGAGATCTAAGACCCTGCATGTCTCACAGTGCAGCCAAACTAATTTATTAATTAATTTTTAAAAATGTCTAAAGTCCTAATGAGACAGAGGGGCTTGCTTGGTTCAGTGATGTGAGCATTGAGCCTAGCACTGCTGCTGTGTTGGTCAGGACTGGCCTTACTTCCCAGCTGCTGTAGGTAATTATGGCTAACTATTCATCTACTAGCTGAGGTCTACACATAGATCAGATCAGATCAGATCAGATCAGATCAGTCGCTCAGTCGTGTCCGACTCTTTGTGACCCCATGAACCGCAGCACGCCAGGCCTCCCTGTCCATCACCAGCTCCCGGAGGTCACTCAGACTCGCATCCATCGAGTCAGTGATGCCATCCAGCCATCTCATCCTCTGTCGTCCCCTTCTCCTCCTGCCCTCAATCCCTCCCAGCATCAGAGTCTTCTCCAATGAGTCAACTCTTCGCATGAGGTGGCCAAAATACTGGAGTTTCAGCTTTAGCATCATTCCTTCCAAAGAAATTCCAGGATTGATCTCCTTCAGAATGGACTGGTTGGATCTTCTTGCAGTCCAAGGGACTCTCAAGAGTCTTCTCCAACACCACAGTTCAAAAGCATCAATTCTTCGGCGTTCAGCCTTCCTCACAGTCCAGCTCTCACATCCATACATGACCACAGGAAAGACCATAGCCTTGACTAGGCGAACCTTTGTTGGTAAAGTAATGTCTCTGCTTTTGAATATGCTATCTAGGTTGGTCATAACTTTCCTTCCAAGGAGTAAGCGTCTTTTAATTTCATGGCTGCAGTCACCATCTGCAGTGATTTTGGAGCCCAGAAAAACAAAGTCTGACACTGTTTCCACTGTTTCCCCATCTATTTCCCATGCAGTGATGGGACCAGATGCCATGATCTTCGTTTTCTGAATGTTGAGCTTTAAGCCAACCCTTTCACTCTCCACTTTCACTTTCATCAAGAGGCTTTTTAGCCCCTCTTCACTTTCTGCCATAAGAGTGGTGTCATCTGCATATCTGAGGTTATTGATATTTCTCCCGGCAATCTTGATTCCAACTTGTGTTTCTTCCAGTCCAGCATTTAGGCCTTACAAATAGCTGTGAAAAGAAGAGAAGCGAAAAGCAAAGGAGAAAAGGAAAGATATAAACATCTGAATGCAGAGTTCCAAAGAATAGCAAGAAGAGATAAGAAAGCCTTCTTCAGTGATCAATGCAAAGAAATAGAGGAAAACAACAGAATGGGAAAGACTAAGGATCTATTCAAGAAAATCAGAGATACCAAAGGAACATTTCATGCAAAGATGGGCACGATAAAGGACAGAGATGGTGTGGACCTAACAGAAGCAGAAGATATTAAGAAGAGGTGGCAAGAATACACAGAAGAACTGTACAAAAAAGAGCTTCAAGACCTAGACAATCATGATGATGTGATCACTGACCTAGAGCGAGACATCTTGGAATGTGAAGTCAAATGGGCCTTAGAAAGCATCACTACGAACAAAGCTAGTGGAGGTGATGGAATTCCAGTGGAACTATTCCAAGTCCTGAAAGATGATGCTGTGAAAGTGCTGCACTCAATATGCCAGCAAATTTGGAAAACTCAGCAGTGGCCACAGGACTGGAAAAGGTCAGTTTTCATCCCAATCCCAAAGAAAGGCAATGCCAAGGAGTGCTCAAACTACCGAACAATTGCACTCATCTCACACGCTAGTAAAGTAATGCTCAAAATTCTCCAAGCCAGGCTTCAGCAATATGTGAACCGTGAACTTCCTGATGTTCAAGCTGGTTTTCGAAAAGGCAGAGGAACCAGAGATCAAATTGCCAACATCCGCTGGATCATGGAAAAAGCAAGAGAGTTCGAGAAAAACATCTATTTCTGCTTTATTGACTATGCCAAAGCCTTTGACTGTGTAGATCACAATAAACTATGGAAAATTCTGAAAGAGATGGGAATACCAGACCACCTGATCTGCCTCTTAAGAAATCTGTATGCAGGTCAGGAAGCAACAGTTAGAACTGGTCATGGAACAACAGACTGGTTCCACATAGGAAAAGGAGTACGTCAAGGCTGCATATTGTCACCATGTTTATTTAACTTATATGCAGAGTACATCATGAGAAATGCTACACATATATACTTAGTTTTATTACTATAACTCAGTTCTCAATCTTGCTGGCACACTGGGATACTTTGGGACATTAAAAAAAATACCAAAAATATACTAAGCTTTACCCCAAACCAATTAAATCTGAATATGTGAGGTGAGCATTCAGCATCTAGTAGTATTAAAGCCTCCTCAGGTGATTCTAATGTGCAGCCAAGGGTCAGAACAACACTTTAACCCAGAGCTTTGATGTAGTTGAAGATATAAATACTCCTGTAAGGGTGCTGTGATTTATTATCAGTAGGTTATAGGCTTCCTGAGAATAAAGGTCAAAGATTAAGTGAACTATAGATTCTTTCCCAAACATGACAAATTCTGAGACCAGGGAAGCTGGAGGCGAACGCAACTTCTTCCAAGACTCCTTCAGTTTTGGGGCATAGGGAATAGAAAACTGAGAATGGGAAACCCACGTTCTAGTTCTGTTTTTGCCACTTCCTGGTTGGACAACCTGGATCAATTTATAGAACTTCTAGGTATGACCTTGTTGTAAAATGTGTCAACTGTATTAGTGCAGAGGTTTTGAAAACAGCCTGAGGGACGAGGAAAGAAGAAGTATGGGGATTCCATGTTACACACCTTACCCCCCACCAGTGGATTGACTTATTTATAGATTTATAGATTGGCTCTCCAGTATGCTTCATTTTAAAGAGATGATTCCAGGATTTCAAAAAAAAAAAAAATTCCCTAGAATTCGCTGTATGACTCAGGGAACTCAAACCGGGGCTCTGTAACAACCTGCGGGGGTAGGATGGGGAGGGATGTTCAAGGGGGAGGGGGCACGGATAAACCTATGGCTGGTTCATGTTAATGTTTGGTAGAAAACAATGTAATACTGTAAAGCAATTATTCTTCAATTTAAAATAAATTAATTTAAAAAAAAGTTCCCTAGATCACATGGCTTCTTAGCTCTCCTCATTCTACAATCTTCACTTTTTAATGTAAGCCCAATCAGATCAGATCAGATCAGTCGCTCAGTCGTGTCCGACTCTTTGCGACCCCATGAACCGCAGCACGCCAGGCCTCCCTGTCCATCACCAGCTCCCGGAGGTCACTCAGACTCGCATCCATCGAGTCAGTGATGCCATCCAGCCATCTCATCCTCTGTCGTCCCCTTCTCCTCCTGCCCTCAATCCCTCCCAGCATCAGAGTCTTCTCCAATGAGTCAACTCTTCGCATGAGGTGGCCAAAATACTGGAGTTTCAGCTTTAGCATCATTCCTTCTAAAGAAATTCCAGGATTGATCTCCTTCAGAATGGACTGGTTGGATCTTCTTGCAGTCCAAGGGACTCTCAAGAGTCTTCTCCAACACCACAGTTCAAAAGCATCAATTCTTCGGCGCTCAGCCTTCTTCACAGTCCAGCTCTCACATCCATACATGACCACAGGAAAGACCATAGCCTTGACTAGGCGAACCTTTGTTGGTAAAGTAATGTCTCTGCTTTTGAATATGCTATCTAGGTTGGTCATAACTTTCCTTCCAAGGAGTAAGCGTCTTTTAATTTCATGGCTGCAGTCACCATCTGCAGTGATTTTGGAGCCCAGAAAAACAAAGTCTGACACTGTTTCCACTGTTTCCCCATCTATTTCCCATGCAGTGATAGTAAGCCCAATAGTGAACCTAAAATATGTGATTTTTCCCTGTATTTTCTCATCATTTTGGGGGGGCTTGATTTTTCTGATAGCATGTATTTTTAAGGTATTCTGTGGAAGCTTCTACTTCCATTGGATGATCAATGACTTTTCAACCCAGTTTTCTTGTCCCAGTGTCACATGCAAAAATCCTGGATATTTTTAAGTTGTAAAAAGTAGATAACTTTCCACAGCTCACTCCTTCCCAGGAGTGACAAATCTCCCACTCGTATACCAACTCATATATAACTTCCATACCAGGGCCAGGATAGGGTGAGGCAAGTGAGCTTTTTGTCTTGGCTGCAAAATTTAAGAGAGTACAAAAAAACTCAGTAATTAATACAAAAATCCATGAAGAACAAATTATAAAAATTTTAAATAAAAGGGAGATCAGCAATAGTTCTCTGACAAGCCATACTGGAGCCCGTGGCAAAAAAATAAAAGTACTTCACTCACTCCAATCTATCCTAGGTCCCATTCCATACTGTTGAAAGTACTCATCACAAATAAGTTCTTAAGAATTTGTATAAGATCAAAAGGAACCTAATCAACCATAAGCTTTTGTCCAGCAAAGGAAACCATAAACAAAACAAAGTGACATACTATGGACTGGGAGAAAATATTTGCCAATAATGAGACTGACAAGGGATTAATTTTGAAAATATACAAACAGCTCCGACAGTTCAGTAACAAAAAAACAAGCCATCCAATCAAAAAACGGGCAGAAGACCTAAACAGACATTTCTCCAAAGGGGACATACAGATGTCCAACAGGCATATGAAAAACTGCTCATCATCGCTAATTATTAGAGAAATGCAAGTCAAAAAATGCAATGAAGTACCACCTTACACCAGTCAGAATGGCCATCATTTTAAAAAATCTACAATAAATGCTGGAGAGGGTGTGGGGAAAAGTGAGCCCCCAACACTGCTGGTAGAATATAAGTGGGTATAGCCACTACGGAAAACAGTATGGAAGTTCCTCAAAAAACTAAAAATATAGTTACCACATGGTCTACAATCTAACTCCTGGGCATATATTCAGAGAAAACTCTAATTCAAAAAGATACATGCACCCAAGTGTTCACAGCAGCACTGTTTACAAGAGGGGAGATGGAAGCAATTTAGGTGTCCAATGACAGATGAATGACTAAAGAAGATGCAGGGTGTGTGTGTGTGTGTGTGTGTGTGTGTATACAATGAAATAATACTCAGTCATAAAAAAATGAAATCTTTGTAGCAATATGGGTGGGCCTAAAGATTACTTATTAAGTGAAGTAAGTCACTTAATAAAGACAAATATCATATGATATCACTTATATGTGAAATCTTAAAAAAAATGTTACAAATGAACTTATTTACAAAATAGAAATAGACTCACAGACATAGGAAAAAACCTTATGGTTATGAAATGGGAAAACAGGAGATGGGGAAGGATAAATTAGGAGTTTGGGATTAACAAAAACACACTACTATATATGAAATAGAAAAACAAAGACCTACTGTATAATATAGAGAATGGTATTTAATGTCTTATAATAATATATAATGGAAAATCTATAATCTGAAAAAATATATATATACAGACACACATACACACACATATATATGTGCTAAGCTGCTTCAGTAGTGTACTACTCTTTGTGACTACAAAACAGCAACAACTATATATATATGAATCACTTTGCTGTACACCTAAAACTATGACAACATTGTAAATCTAATACACTCTAATTTTTAAAAATGTGTGTGCATATCAGTCGCTCAGTTGTGTCCGACTCTTAGCAACCCCATGGACTGCAGCCTGCCAGGCTTTTCTCCACGGAATTCTCCAGGCAAGAATACCAGAGTGGCTTGCCATGCCCTCCTCCAGGGGATCTTCCTGACGCAGGGATCAAACCCCAGTATCCCACATTGCCTGCAGATTCTTTATCATCTGAGCCACCAGGGAAGGACTAATTAAAATTAAAAAATTGACCACACACAAAAATGGAATTTGTATAAGAGTGGAGAGACGGAAATACATTGACAAATTTAGAAGGGGTCTCTCAGAAATTTTGTGACTCAAATAGATTTTGGTAGGCCTAACAGATAGGAAAAGAAAGAAAAAATGAACGAGAGATATCTTTACATTTAATTTTGTGGTCAGGAAGAGATATTTTATATTCCTATTTAAGACTGAAAATCCATTAGGTTTCTTGTGCTACTGTGTTCAGTCATGTCTGACCCTCTGCCACCCCATGGCCTATAACCCACCAGGCTCCTCTGTCCATGGTATTCTCCAGGCAAGAACACTGGAGTGGGTTGTCATTACCTTCTCCAAGGGATCTTCCTGACCCAGGGATTGAACCTGAGTCCTACATCGGCACGCAGGCAGATTCTTTACCACTGTGCCACCTGGGAAATCCATTAGATTTCTTACATCTTGGTAAAATTCAGAATGGCAGATGGAAAAATTTTGCAAGGATAGTAACTAATTCATAAATAAAGGTGATTATTAAGAACATTTCAATCACTGAGAGGGCAGCATAACATAATTCAATTACTTATATATTTTTCATCACCCATGTGCTATGTTTCATTAATCTATCATTCAGTTCAGTTCAGTTCAGTCGCTCAATTGTGTCCGACTCTTTGCGACCCCATGAATGGCAGCACACCAGGCCTCCCTGTCCATCACTAACTCCCGGAGTTTACTCAAACTCATGTCCATCGAGTTAGTGATGCCATCCAGCCATCTCATCCTCTGTTGTCCCCTTTTCCTCCTGCCCCCAATCCCTCCCAGCATCAGAGTCTTCTCCAATGAGTCAACTCTTCGCATGAGGTGGCCAAAGTACTGGAGTTTCAGCTTCAGTATCAGTCCTTCCAATAAACACCCAGGACTGATCTCCTTTAGGATGGACTGGTTGGATCTCCTTGCAGTCCAAGGGACTCTCAAGAGTCTTCTTCAACACCACAGTTTAAAGGCATCAGTTATTTGGTGCTCAGCTTTCTTCACAGTCCAACTCTCACATCCATACATGACCACTGGAAAAACCATAGCCTTGACTAGACGAATCTTTGTTGGCAAAGTAATGTCTCTGCTTTTCAATATGCTATCTAGGTTGGTCATAACTTTCCTTCCAAGGAGTGTCTTTTAATTTCATGGCTGCAATCATCATCTGCAGTGATTCTGGAGCCCTAACAAATAAAGTCTGACACTGTTTCCACTGTTTCCCCATCTATTTGCCATGAAGTGATGGGACCAGATGCCATGATCTTAGTTTTCTGAATGTTGAGCTTTAAGCCAACTTTTTCACTCTCCTCTTTCACTTTCAACAAGAGGCTTTTTAGTTCCTCTTCACTTTCTGCCATAAGGGTGGTGTCATCTGCATAAGGTAAGGTAAGTCACTTCAGTCGTGTCTGACTCTGTGCAACCCCATAGAAGGCAGCCCACCAGGCTCCCCCGTCCCTGGGATTCTCCAGGCAAGAACACTGGAGTGGGTTGCCATTTCCTTCTCCAATGCATGAAAGTGAAAAGAGAAAGTGAAGTCGCTCAGTCGTGTCTGACTCTTGGCGACCCCATGGACTGCAGCCTACCAGGCTACTCTGTCCATGGAATTTTCCAGGCAAGAGTACTGGAGTGGGGTGCCATTGCCTTCTCCTGTCACTGCATATCTGAGGTTATTGATATTGCTCTTGGCAATATTGATTCCAGCTTGTGCTTCTTCCAGCCCAGCGTTTCTCATGATGTACTTTGTATAGAAGTTAAATAAGCAGGGTGACAATATACAGCCTCGATGTACTCCTTTTCCTGTTTGGAACCAGTCTGTTGTTCCATGTCCAGTTCTAACTGTTGCTTCCTGACCTGCATATAGGCTTCTCAAGAGGCAGGTCAGGTGGTCTGGTATTCCCATCTCTTTCAGAATTTTCCACAGTTTATTGTGATTCACACAGTCAAAGGCGTTGGCATAGTCAGTAAAGCAGAAATAGATGTTTTTCTGGAACTCTCTTGCTTTTTTTGATGATCCAGCGGATGTTGGGAATTTGATCTCTGGTTCCTCTGCCTTTTCTAAAACCAGCTACATTGAGTAATTAACAAATCGACTATATATTGTGTCATGATCTTAAATGTATATCATTCTTATTACTAAAAATGAATTGGAGATAGAAAATCAACTTTCCTATACATTTGATTTAGATGGCATTAATACATTTCCACTGGGTTTGGAACAATATGTTTCATCCTCAGGTCTTGATACCCTAGTGTGGCTAATTTTCTTTGATGAACCCATTTGAGGCAAGATCTTAAAGCACAGGCTCAAGGAACATTTTATATTGAGGAAACCAAGCTTTGGTGGGTACCATCTGGTGAAGGAAAAAAAAGAAAGGCAGACCACCATGTGGCCAATATATGGCCTCTTTGATTGAAGGGTCTCTTATTATCTTTTTAAATTTATTTTTAACTGGAGCATAATTGCTTTACAATATTGCATTGGCTTCTCCCATACAACAGCGTGAATCAGCCGTAAGTATACATATGTCCCTTCCCTCCTGAACCTCATCCACCCCTCTAGGTTGTCACAGAGCACCAGGTTGAGCTCCCTGTGTTACACAGCAACTTCCCAGTAGCTATCTTTTTTATATCTGGTAATGTATATGTTTCAGTGCTACTCTCTCAATTCATCCCACCCTCTCCTCCCACTATCTCCAAAGTCTGTTCACTATGTCTGCGTCCTATTCCTGTCCTGCACATGGGTTCATCAGTACCATTTTTATAGATTCCATATATATGTGTTAATATATGTCATTTGTTTTTCTGACTTACTTCACTTTGTATAACAACCTCTAAGTTCATCTGCCTGTAGGGTCTCTTTTCAATTCATTCAACAAATGCTTATTAAGCATCTACTAATTCCAGGCCCTGTTCTAGGTACTGGGTTCAGGAGTGAACAAAATAGACAAAGATCTTGATTCTTATTGAGGTACATATAAGAAATCACCAAAGGGAGATGAATATAAATGGGATAAATGGTTATTCGATTTAAAGACTGGGAAACAATGAATAGGAAAGAAATCAATTGCCTTTGTCAACTACCTGATTAATTTCAAAATCCAATCCTCACCCAGCTAATTGCCTTCCAGGGTCCACCTGGAATGCCCACACATACAGCATGTTACTATAATGTGGAATCTAAACTGGTTTAGGTTTTACAGCAATGGTGAGTAAAGCAGGTGGTGGAGAATGTTGCCATCTGGGAATACAGGGCTAGGATTGCCAGATGTTGACCAAGAACTGAAATACCCATTTCTGTGTGAATCACTAAATGTTTAAGTTATGACAGTTAATTCAATTTTTGCAAAAGTACCACTGAGTCTAAAGCAACCCTTCTATAGCTCAGAGACCATGGAGTTAGTAGCCTTGGTCTTAGGTTGGAGTCCAGCAAAACCAGAGAGTCTTGTGGGACAGATGGCTTCAACTTGTAGTAATTACAGGGCAGGAAGTTCCTATATTAGCTAAGTCATTATTGATCCTTTGGGTGTCAGAAGGATTTTAATCCATGATTTGGATAATCTTATGTCTCACTACTTGATTTTAGTATACATTCATTCATTTGCTCATTGATTCATTCATTAAACCTTAGTAAATGACATTTTTGGCTGAAACATTGGTCTACTCAGCTTAAAAATGGCTCCCGTGTGGTCAACTTCGTAGGTAGGGCCTTCCAGTGCAGTGGGCCTTTGATGGCCTTCACACTGTGAGATACAAGGCTGCCTGTGATAATGCTAACCTTGTGTGAGTGCATGCTAAGTCGTTTCAGTCATGTCCAACTCTTTGCGACCCTATGGACCATAGCCCGCCATAGTCCTCTGTCCATGGGATTCTCTAGGCAAGAATACTGGAGTGGATTGCAATGCCCTCCTGCAGGAGACCTTCCCCACCCAGGGACCAAACCCGCATCTCTTACATCTCCTGCATTGATAGGTGGGTTCTTTGCCATTAGTGCCACCTGGCAAGCCCAATGCAACCCTTGAGTAAGCACAAAATATACAGATACATTTGATTAGAACCAGAGGATCATTTAGGGGCTTCTCTAGTAGCTCAGTTGGTAAAGAATCTGCCTGCAATGCGGGACACTCTGGTTCGATTCCTGGATTGGGAAGATCTGCTGGAGAAAGGATAGGCTTTCCTTTTTTTCACTCCAGTATTCTTGGGTTTCCCTTGTGGCTCAGCTGGTAAAGAATCTGCCTGCAATGCAGGAGACCTGGGTTGGATCCCAATATTGGGAAGATCCCCTGGAGAAGGGAAAGGCTACCCACTCTAGTATTCTGGCCTGGAGAATTCTGGGTTGCAAAGAATTGGAGCGATTTTCACTTTCACTTTCAGAGGATCATTTGGGTTTCTGTGTTGGCTCAGATGATAAAGAATCTGCCTGCAATGTAGGAGACCCCGGTTCGATCCCTGGTTCAGGAAGATCCCCTGGAGAAGTGAAAAGCTACCACTCCAGTATTCTTGCCTGGAGAATTCCACGGACAGAGGAGCCTGGCAGGCTACAGTCCATAGGGTCACTTGGCTGAGCAACTAAGCACAGAGGATCACTTGGATGCATTTCTAAGGGTGGTGATGGAAAGATGTCAGTGAACTACTCTACTCTATCTAGAATATCTGCCTGGTGACTTTGCAGCGTGGGTATCTTATCTTTTAGAAGAAAGCATTCTTTTTCATGCATTGGTTCAGTCGCTAAGTTGTGTCCAACTCTTTGCAACCGCATGGGCTGCAGCATTCCAGGCTTCCCTGCCCTTCACTATCTCCTGGAGTTTTCTCTAACTCATATGCATTGAGACAGTGATGACATCCAACCATTTCATCCTCTGTTGCCCCCTTCTCCTCCTGTTGACCCTGTAACCTTTCTTTACCAAAACACCGTAATCTTTCTGCTGTTATGAGACTGTCCTCTAGGTGGCGCTATTTATAGCTCTCTGAGTCTCCCAGGGCCTACTTGCCTGCCTTCCCCCAAAGCAAGGCCGCTTTTATTCCTTGGTCAGCCAGCTTTGCCAGCAAGCACAGAACAGAGGAGCTCTTTCCCAGCTCTTGTAGAAGCTGCAGTGCTTTAGGCGGACTTCTAATTGATCCTTCAGGTAGCCATCGTGTGCCTACCCATATTTCTTCAGGTTGCTTTGCATGGTGGCTTGGATAACTGCTCCTTCTGCCCAATTCCCTCTAGCAAGTCTTTCTCATTAGGAGCCACGGCTTCTCACTTCACATTGTTGTTTTATACATGCAGACTGCCTGCCCAAATAGATTATGAAGACTTTAAGGGCTTTGTATGCCTCAGGCATCTGGCATAGGGCACTGCTTGTGACGGGCACAGTCTGTGAGTTGTTGATGTAGGTTCTGGTATTGTGTTTATTCATCTGAGTATCCATTGCAGGCTAGGCACTCTTTTGGATGCACTGAAAACAGTTATGAAAGATAAGGTCTCTACTTTCAAGCAGCTCTCAATCTTGTGAAAGAGAATGAGAAGGAGAAATAGACAAGACAGTGGTGCAGTGCGTGGTGTGAAGCAGCCATGCTAGATGATTCTGGAAACAGGAGAAGTGCTATTCCTTCCCTGGGAGCATCTTTTGTGTGTGGTTGTGGCTTTTTCATTCTTTGACCCTAGCATCACTGCTGGAGACCCAACTGTCCCTTTGACTGTTTCTCTTTGCCAGTGCCCAGAGAGCAGGGTTGCATGATAGTGGAGGGAGAATGCCACAGAGGAGATGAGTTTTCCATTTTCCTCTGGTGTTCACTGCTCCTAGGGTTTTGTGGTTTGCTTTTCAGCCATCAGTAATTGCCTTCAAATTCTCCAAATGGTTTATCTTCTCACTGTCTATCTGGGGGTGATTTGAAATAGCAGATTTACTTTTAAGTGGTGTAGAAACGTATTTATTGAAAACCTATTCATTTCAAATGTTCCCCTTTCCTGTGAAGTCTTCTTCAGTTCCCCTGAACAGAAGGATCCCTTCCTTTTTATATCTTTATAGTGTTACTTGTCAGAGAAGGCAATGGCACCCCACTCCAGTACTCTTGCCTGGAAAATCCCATGATGGAGGAGCCTGGTAGGCTCCAGTCCATGGGGTCGCTAAGCACGACTGAGTGACTTCACTTTCATTTTCCACTTTCATGCATTGGAGAAGGAAATGGCAACCCGCTCCAGGGTTCTTGCCTGGAGAATCCCAGGGACCGGGGAGCCTGGTAGGCTGCCCTCTATGGGGTTGCACAGAGTCAGACACGACTGAAGTGACTGAGCAGAGCAGTGCTACTTGTATCCCAACTTTAATACAAAGTGATTTCATTTCCTTTTATTTCTAAGTGTTCAGAGCTACATAATGCCCTGAAACTTCAAGCCTGTTGAAGACAAGGACTATATTCATCCTATTATCTGTCTTCTTGCACTTTCATTTTAGTTATTTACATATGGTAGGCAATGAATAAATATATTTGTCGATTTAATGAACTAAGACTTTGTAACACGATTCACATTTAGTGGAATATTTTAGCATGTTTGCTTGTAGAATATGGTCACAACTTCAGTAGTTTCTACATGGATTTTGTTTGCGTGATTTAGGTTATGTGACTATTTGCTTGGCAAATGCTTTCCTGATACATATGCAAAGGTTTCTGAATAGATCTGGGCTCAGACTTGAAAATTTCCTGTTTCCTTATTGACACTCCTATAAGACTTTATCACTGGAGAGTGTTGGTTTTTCTTACTTCCCAATTTATTCCCAGTGCTTGAAGGAACATCCTCCTCTTTATTTGTCTAATCCATTCAAATATCTACTAAATGCCAAGGACTGCCCCTGATGTTAGGCATACAGGGGTGATAAAATAGACTTTTATTGTTCCACAATGTGTTGAAACAATTTAATTCTGTTCATCAAAAAATCGGTCAATTCAGTCAAAATGGAGTACCTGATAGTGTAAGAGCCCAGGCTGGGAGACATTTTCAAAAATCTTAGATCTTTGGCTAGGAAACCAGACACTTACTTTAAGATTCTTGACTTTTACTTGATTTTCTAATGTTTTCTATCTCTGTGCAACTCATGTATAGACATATTTAGAGGATGCAAACTTGTAATTTTTTTCCCTTGATGCCATTTAAAATTTTGGCATGTTGCATTTCAATGTTTAATTAGTCAGTTAACTTTAAATTTTAATTTCACAGCATTCACATAAGGGGGTGAAGCTGGTGAAGTTTGCCCTTTCTGCCTTCCTAGCCAAGGTGAAATTTAATTACAGTCGACTCTTCTCCAGGTTCTGCATCCTTAAATTCAACTAAGGGCAACTGCACTTTCTAGGCCAAATATCCTTTCAATGGGAAGTCTAAAATATAGATCTTGTGTCTAGAGGACTTGTTGGATCTAAGTCGTGGTATGTGTGTGTCTAGGGGTGGAGGTAATGGCAAATGAAAAAAGGCAGTCACACACCTGTCATCTGACAATCCTATATGCACTCTTGACCTGCAGCAATAGTAGAATCATGCGCTCATTTTACATTCTGGATCAACAGGTTGCACCAGAGACTTCTCAGAAACAACATAAAATGTGAAAAACGGATTCCTTTAAGATACAATTTCATCTGAGGCTCCATTAAAGCAGAAAGCAGTATGAGTTACACCTCTTGTAGTTATTAGATCAAATAAAATTTGAACGAGCAAGGATTTTTTTTTGGCTGTCACATGTTACAACAAAATATAAGCAAACCACATTTTAAAGTAAACTACCTCAATCGAAAGTGGAAAAACAAAACACCAGAATGGAATTTTGCTGTGGCGATCCTGGTTTTCCCATTTTTCTTTCATTCTTTCCTTTATCCTTATTTCACGTTATTTTGCATTTTCTCATAAGTCATAATTTCATCTCGGTCTAGAATGAAGTCGATTTACTTGGCTTTTAAATATCGGTGTGCCTTTTTCAAAAACGAGTGGAGAGCTTGTAAGACGAAAACAAAAACAACTTTAATGGCATGAAAAGTTGGAAGCTAGCAAGGAGGCTCTTGGAAACTAGGCCGTTTTATTTTTCCGCTCAGGATTTAGATTTCTGTCTCCAGGAACTTTGTGGATAGTTTCACCTATTAAGTCTCCCTTGCTCCTCTGCGAAACAGTGACAATCCCGTGTCCTCCCCAGTCGCACTGCACGGTTGAGTGTATATTATTTTCTACGACTCAACTTGGACCAGTGGTGACGGGACATACTTTCGAACCGAATGGCGTTTTAGAAATAGGAACGGGAAAGAACACTGAACTAGGCGAAGAGCCGCCCCACGGATCTGCTCAGCGCTGCAGAACGGCAGGCGGGAGGCGCCAGCGCCGAGGCTGCCTTCGGGGGAACCGGGCGGGTGTTCGCGGGGCGGCCGGTGCTGGGGGCTTACGGGGCCGAGATCCCGGCCTTCCCGGAGAAGCCGCGGCTGCGTTCCGGAGGCAGTGGGCAGCCGGCTGGCGGAGGCCGCCATATTCCCGGTTTACCACGCCCGGGCGGCGGGGCGGCAGCGGCAGGTTGGCGGCGGCCCCGGCTGCGCCTCGGCGACCCGGCCCCGCCTCCCGCCGGGGGCGGTCGTGACCGCTGAGCCCGCGGGCCCGACCGAGGGCGCGGGAGCGGGAGGCGCCCGGAGAGCCCAAGGGGGCCGGCTCTGCGAGGGAGCGGCGCGAGCGAAGCGAAAGCCTCACTGGGAGGCGCGCCGCGGCGGCTGCGAGCCCAGGAAAGCCTTCCAGGAGGGGCCGGGCGGCACCGCCTCCCGCTCCCCTCCTCCCGCGCCCGTCCCCTCCCTCCACCTCCTCCCTTTGCCGCCGCCGCCTCCCTCCCGGATCTGTGCTCCAGTTCAGAGAAAGAAGAAAATGTGTGTGTGTGGCGAGGGGGAGGGCGAGCACTGAGCAGCCGCTCTGCGCCTGGCAATCGGGGCCGGGGGTGGGCGTCTGGCGGAGGCGGAGGAGCGCGCGGCGGCCGGGCCGGCGAGCCGGGTTTGCGCGCGAGCCGGGCGGTGGGCGCGGGCAGGGCCGAGGGCGCCCGGGAGCCGTGTCAGGCGGCAGCTAGGAGCCGGCGCACGAGGCGCGGGGAGCCGTCGGCGACCGCTCGCTGCGGGGACGCCCCGGTGGATGTGCTCTCGCCGCTGGGCGCACGGCTTAGGGGAGCCTCGGCGGCGGCGGCGGCGGCGGCGGCGCGGGGGGCCAGGCGGGCCGCCTGTTCCCGGGGAAGGAGGCGCGGGCGTCTGAGCGAGGCCGGGCGCGGCGGCCTTCCCTAGCGCGCCCCCCGAGCCAGCGCCCGCAGCCGCCTCCCGCGCCGGCCTCGCTCCTCCCGGCAGCCCGAGCCGCCACCAGCCGCCGCACCCCCGGCCCACCTGGTGGCCCCGGCCCCCGCGGCGGTTCCCCGAGCTCGTCCCGGACGCGCGCCCGGGCGGCGGGGGCTCGGCGGCCGCCGCTGCCGCGGGGGGAGCGAGGGCGGGAGGGTGTGTGTGCGCGCGTGTGAGCACGGGGTGCCGGCGGGGCTGCAGCGAGGCACTTTGAAAGAATGACTCTGGAGTCCATCATGGCGTGCTGCCTGAGCGAGGAGGCCAAGGAAGCCCGGCGGATCAACGACGAGATTGAGCGGCAGCTCCGCAGGGACAAGAGGGACGCCCGCCGGGAGCTCAAGCTGCTGCTGCTTGGTGAGTACCGCCGCGGCCGTACGCAGCGGGCCCTCCCGCCGGACCTCTACGCCCCCCGCCCACCACCCCCAGTCCCCGTACTGCGGCCCCGGCCCCTGGGCGCGGGCAGCTTGCCCCTGCCCTCCCCGGGCGCGGCCCCGGCCACTACCCGCACCCTGAAGGGCGCGCGCGCGCGTGCAGACACAGGCACGCGCAGAGGGGTCGCGGCTGCTCTGCCCAGGGCCTCGGCTTGTCCCTTTCGGTAGCCCTGAGGGCTGTGCACTCGGGGTGCGCGTTTGTCTGCTGTGCATCTGCTGAATGGCACATCGCTTCAGGGAGAAGCGCGGGTGGGAAGGTGGGCAGGAGGGTTGAACTTCCAGTGTCGTGGCCGCGGCGCCCGGTGGGGTGGTAGAGCGGAGAACTGTGTGTGCGTGTGGCCTTAGGTGTCAAGCGGAGCCAGGGCGTGCGGTGGGGTGGCCTGTGTGCATCTTTTATCAGTGCTTTTAGGGGTCGGGAGCGAATGGTGGAACGGTGGGCAGACTCGCGACTGGATTCTCCAAGGAGTGATGATGAGGGAGCCGAGTGGTTGGCTCTCTAAAGAAAGGGGGCTAACATATTCCGGGAGCGGGGAGGTGAGCATATATATGTGTCACACGAGTGCTGTTCTCTAGCCACCAGACCACCGAAAGGAGGGACCCAGAAGAGTTTCTTAATGGTGACAGGCGTGTTTCTTGTCTCCACCATCCCTTCCAGTATAAAGATGAGGGATACGGGAGGGTTGTGCTGTGTGGTTGTTGACAGCGATGGGTATCTTTTGTTTAATGTGGCAACCCAGATGTAGGCCTGAATTCACAATAGTTGCCAGTACAGCCTCTCAATTACTCTCATGGGAACAAATAGAAACCTTTTGTTTAAAACGGACAGCATTTAATATCTTTGGAATCTGGGCTAGAAGGAAAACGGGAAGTGAACACCAAAAAATGTCCCTTTAATCTCTAAAAAATAATCCACTATTCTGCCTTCACATTAAGTTAGCAAGAAAATGCCATTTCTCCACTAGGAATTTTATTGATTATTATCTCTGGGAGAATGTTCAGAATGAACGTTCAGGCCAGCCGACATAACTCTGATCTATTGTGTTAGGAGGAACAGCTTTGCAGTAACAGGCCTGAAAAATGTCTGCACTCGTGTTCTGGATATTTGCGTGTATAATAAATAGGTTTCTCAGACATTTCTGGAGGAGAATATTGTCAATTCTGATTTGAGAAGCATGCGTTTTCCTTCTTATCTTGAGCATTCTGTCTCCTGGTTCAAGGACCCAATTACCTTTGGGAGGGAACTGCTTATGTACTGGATCCTTAACAAGAAGAAACAAAACATAATGATCACGAATAGTTACAAATGGTTAATTCACATGCCATGCTTAATGTCTTCATTTTGAAACCAGATTAGATAAATGTGCACGTTTATAAAGAACAGAAGGCAAACCCTGGATAAAAGGGGCGGGCTTTAGGGAATCAAGCCAGGGACGGGGAAAACTGCAATTGCAAAAGGAAGATCTTTTTATTTTTTATGTTTATTCTCATTTTGAGCTACTTCTCTTGGCTGAAAAGGTGTAGTTGAATGTTTTCTGAATTCTCAAGATTGAGAAGAAACTAGAGTGGATAGGAGACAAGAATGGAGTTTAAGTGCATGATTAAGGGGAAAAGCATGTGTTTTAGAAAGACTTGAGGATGGTTTTTCTTTTTCTTTTGCCCTGTGTAGAGTCTTATTTGTTTGTTTGGCTGTGAATAGGGCATTTGAGGTCTCTTAGGCCAACCCCATTGCCTGAAATGTGGCAGCCCTGGGTTCCTAGCAGCTGAATTAGAGCTCAGGGAATTTGTCTGTCTGGGGGCCTAGGTTTGAATGTCTAAAAGGAGGACTTGGGGAAATAACCATAGATGGATGCTTAGTTACATACTGTGGACTTAAGAAACGTATTATGCTTTAAAAAATGAACTTGGAGATAATTTTATGAGGACAAAAACTAAAGTAAAACAATTTTACCACTGAAGTGGTAGTGTGGAGAACTTTTATTCTCCCCTTCTTATTAGATTTTTGACTAAGGTTTAATACAGCCTCACCCCAGCCCCTGATATGGCCTATTACAAGTGGTAGAAAAATAGGACATCGGTTTAGCACCTACATTTATTAGCACTTTAAAACTGTACAACTTTTTGTTAGAAACCCAATCCCTAGACATCACGTAAGGTTTACTACAGCTTCATGTTCTGGGTATGTTGCTTTTGTAACATAACTACTGCAGTGCCTATACTATGTAGTCAGTGCTGTATACTCACTGTAGATTTGTGTGTGTGCTCGTGATTTTTGAATCCAGAAGAGGAGTGATGGTTGATTTGAATCAGGGAAGGTATCAGAAGGAGTTCCTTTTGAGGGGTGCCTGATGTGCTGCTTTGATGAGTGCACTGAATCTTCATTCATGTAAATGAGGCCCTTCAAAAGATTCACCAATATTTTTAACTACTTTATTTAAATTAAGGGATCACCATTGTATTTAAATGAAATTCAATGTAAAATTATTTTCAAAGTAAATTTTAGTTCAAAGCATGACGCCATTTTAAGGAAAATGGGTGTATTTGGCAGGAGACCCTTGTTCACATAATTAGCTAATTTTATATTGTGAAGAAATTAACAAGAGAAAACAGTGATTACCTGCCTAGATGAAAGCATGGCAGTGAAATTTGGGCTGCCTTGATACATATCCAGCAATTATGCCAATATGTTTCAAATTCTATGATACTTACTTATTTTGATGCTTATTTTTTAAAAAGTGAACTCAGAAACCTACTGTCATAAAATATATTAAATTTTGAATTGTTTTCTTTATTCATTTTCTGAATTCATTTAGTATTTTAGAATTCATGTTAGTATTTATTTTCTTAGACAATTCAAAACTGTAGTCTACATAGATATACAAGAAAATATTTTAATCTGAAGTTTTTATATACTTCTTAGATGTAATATACATTACTTCCTTTAATTAATTAATATTTATGAATATTAACTAAATATTTCTTTGGTGGTATGTAGGTCACTATTTAATATAATCTGTGTTTAAGTCTTTATAAAACAAGTGCCATTGAATACCTGCTTCCGGTCAACTATATTCTTCTGAAAATTTCGGCTTCTTAAAGATACATTTTTTTCTCCCCTTTAACATGTTCTTCTTTTACATGTTTTAAACTTTTTACTCTTCAGATCTTAATCATCAAATAGAAAGATTTAGCAAGAAAGATCTTGCTGTTTTTGTTATTGATTGGATTCCACTTACTGAAGAGGCAAAGTTTAGGCCAGTTTTAGATGAAAGAATGTATGTTCTTGCTCTTCTAACTGAATTACAAATGTGGTTGAAAATTTTCTTCCTATTCTAGACTGGAAGCTTAGGAGCGTAGGGACAGATTCCCTGTTGCACACTATAAAATCCCAGCTTCTAGCATGATCTCTAACTCATAGAGTGCTCTCAGTAAGTATTTATTGAATAAGTAAGCTTCTTTATAACCTAATAGAAATTGGGACCATAAAACAATCAAGACATTATAGAGACATGGAGAAATGTAGAGTTTTTATTCTATGGTAGAGGAAATCATGACCTTTGAAAATAACTATGTGTAACTCTTTGAGCCAACTGATTACAAATTAGTTTTGGGATTGGAAGTGTTAATGTAAGATGTTTTATCGCATAGAGAACCAGTGTATTACAGTTCTGTGCTGGTTCCGTTTGGGAATGATAACAATCATGTTTAAAATATGAAAGTTTAAAGGAAAAAAAAAAAGAAATCATACCATGTCTTGGTTACTTATTTTTGTATAGAAGCTAGCTTAACCCTCTCATCTTTTTGCCATCTACTTTTCTCCATGACACACTCAGCAGAGTGAATTTTTAAATTCTCTAGCACACAGGTGGTGACTGAAGAGATTTTTACAATTTACCTATATATAATTACATGAGAAGAACCACAGTGGTTAACTTTTAGGAATTGTAGAAAGAATGATTTTAATTTGAGCAATATACATTTGTACTGAAAAGTGAAGAGTTACAGAGCAGGAAGGTACCTGGAAGGTTGGGAGTGTTCTGACAAATTTAGCCTATGTGGAGAGTTCATTCATACAGGTCTGGGTAAAAACACCCACCCCACCACCCCTCTGTAGAGTTCACTGGCGCAAGGATGGGGGTGTTGATTGCCCAAGTTAACCTAGAGGTTAGTGGCTGTCTAGGATGGCTTCTCAGAACTGCAGAATGAAAGCTTCCTTCTAAGCCCCCCAAAAACAGAATCTCCCTGGAAATACCATAATATGGTGATTATGAGGCTGCTTTAAGAACCACCAATTTTATATTTGCTTCTCTTTTTTAGTTTCCAAGTGTTGAATATGTTTCTAAACGTCAGGATTTGTTTGAATGCATTTCCTCTTTTTTTTTTCTTTCCTTATTTTATTTTTTTTTGGAAACAAAGTATTTATAGTTTGTATCTGAAGAGTGAAGTGGCAGCGTCCCTCATAAAAATCAAAACTGGAGCTCTGACCAAATAACAAAGCCTTCAGAGTAAGATTTTTGCTTTGAACCATGTAGGTTCATTGTCTGGATCTGCCATATGACGGCCAATCTCGTACTTATGTATTAATGTATTGTTTCTTCATATGGGAATTTTGGGGGCAAATTACAACTCTACTGAACAATGAAGCTATCTAGTGTATATCTATTTAAATATTTTTAGGTAAACTTAGGAAGGAGAATCAGAAGAATAATTTAGTAGCCATTTTGTTACAAATAAATTTTATAGCCTCTTTTTCATTAAAAAAATCAAACAACCCAGCTGCACTTTATACGAGATGGCTTATGTTCAGTTTTCAGAGATGCCTATTAAATATAGTTATGATTTTTATTACAGATGAATTTTTAAGGACCTTAAACAGCTTTTGCAGTTGTGAGGCTGCGTGCTATGCTAAACTTAGCAGTAAAAAGGAACACATTTTTCTTCATGCTCCAGGCAAACTTATACTTGAAAAGAAATGAACAAGATTTGCCAAGTATGATTTTGATTCCAGCATTCATATTAGTTTTTCTTTAAGGGGGGTTATTAGTTCTTTTGGTATTAATGGAAGTGTGGATTGAGGGTTACAGAGGAAAAATAAGAGAGCTCAAAGGGTACATTTGAAAGAGAGAGAAGCCATTTTAAGAAGGTTAGGATTGCTTTCTCCCTGAGAAGGTGGAGAGAATCTGTTTTCTCCAGACTCTCTGTTTTGGGTTGAGGGAAATGCAAGTATTTGTAAAAACAAATTTTAAGTCTCATTTTCTGGTTGTAGGGGGAGGGCAGTGACTTTTCAAAGGGAAACTTTTATAATGGCTTTGAAGCAGTGTTATGATCTCTGCAGAATTAATCCTAGGGAAGTGTGAAATAGTAATAGAAGGAAAAATGTGTGATTGTTGGTAATTAAATCTGTGGCACTAACTGACTACTGTAAACAGTGAGTGTTTTTTTGTTCTGTCGGATGGAGTACCGTTAAAGAAAGAGCTATTCTCAGACCCAAACGCTATTTTGTGTGAACAGCTGTTACTAATAAAATTATAGGCAGTTGTTTGAAAATCACCTATGATTTGTTTCCTTACCAATTGTAAAGAACCTGTCTGATTTCTTATCTGCCATGTAATAAAAAGGAAAAAAAGGACCTAAATACTCTGTCATAAATGAGTTCATAAATCTTAGGTCGTCATGAATCTGGGCTTTATAAACAAAATAAACATCCATATCAGTGTTGAGAACCAAAGACTGAATTTGCTAAATAGCTCTGGGGTTGACCTTTATACCTAGCCATAATTTCTGAAATCAGTGCAGAGTATTTTGTTAAGAGCCTAACATTTCAATTTGAAGAACAAAATTAGTATTATTTAAAAGTAGAGTTATCAAGATCTTCAAATTCATTTATTTAACAAACACTTGCCAGTTTTGGGAAAACAAACATTTCCTCTAAAATTTCTTTTTTTTTAAAACAGGTATATCATAAGAAAGAACAGTTGCATACGGAATGTTGGTCAAATGAACAGATATTAAGCACCTACTGTGTATAAAATAATGTGCTATGTGAGACACACCCTTGTTTCTTATTTGCCAGCAGGAAAGACTACAAGCAATTTTCACAGTTCTTGTTGTTTTATAGTTGACGCCCTCAGCCTGACATGTCCTTCTGGGTGTTATCCTTCCTGGGGCTAGCTTTTTGATTGGCTCTTAATACAAAAAAAAAACAAAATAATCTGAAGGCCATTCTAGAAGCTTCCCGGGGATTACACAACTGGGGAAGCAGATGGTCTTGAGAATTTGAACTACTGAGTGATATATATTATTTCCTCAAAGCCGGCGTATCTTTTTTTTTTTTTTTTTCCTTTAACTGTGAGAAACTGTTAGTGACCATTTGCCCTGTGTTTCTAACTCAAGTGGAAGCTGTATGTGTTTGTTAGTTGCTCAGTCGTGTCCGACTCTTTGTGACCCCATGAACTGTAGCCCCAGTCCATGGGGCTACTCATGTAGCTCCTCTGTCCATGGAATTCTCCAGGCAAGAATACTGGAGTGGACAGCCATTTCCTTCCTCAGGATCTTCCCGACCCAGGGATCTAACCTGGTCTCCGGTGTTGCAGGCAGGTCCTTTACCATCTAAGCCACCAGGGAAGCTACATGAGGACAAAGATAGTGGCCCTTGTTTCTTGGTAACTCTGCGAAGCACCTTCTCTTGCTCAGTTTACAGTCATTCTGGTATAACTGGGGACTCAGTATGTGGGAACTTGTGGATGTAGGACGATGGGGGCGGGGTGGGCAGCTGGGTTCCCAGAAGCGAGCAGAGAGCAATTGGAGGGAGTGAAATTAAACATCTTGCTTTCTTCTAATGGGTATCATTGATTTGTTCTCCATTTACCACACCTCTTTGTCCTTTTGTGGGCCACTTGGGGCATGGTAAAAGAAATTCTGTTTTAAAGGCAAAGTCATTTTTGTCTCTATGCCTGCTTCTCATTCATTGTCTTAGGAAAATGATTCAGTTGAACATTTTCATAATTGTTGCAGGTTGAAAAGTCGATCATAGTTTATCCAGCAATTTGAATGGAAAACTGTTACACAGGTCCTTTGAAATTTGAAGATTCTACACACCTTTATTACAGGATGGATTGTGAGTGGTTTGACTGCTTTGAAAACAAAATAGTTTTTTCAAGGAAGTGTGTGATGGATTGTGGTGTGGTCAGAACCAGAATGTTTTTAATGCTATTATATTTATGAAACCTCACAGAAGGGAACAATAATTGATCCACAAATTAAATAAAAATAGTTAAGAGTGAGACTTTTTGTCTCTGTTGCAGGAAGTAGATAGTGATGTTTAGAAACATGTTCATGTATATTTCTGAGAGATAGCCTATGTTTTTTCCCCCTTTGGAGAACTGAAATCATGAATTAATTGCCTCTTTCCAAAATTTGACACCCCCCCCCACTTTTTTTTTTCCAATCATCATCACTTAGTAAATAATTGAAGGAGAGTTTTTCTTTTGCTTTTTTTTATGGTTTAAAAGACTTTTTTTTTTTTTTTTACGGTTTTCATTTTTACTTTATATCTTTTACATTTCTATTTGGTGAAGAGGTGGTGGGGTGATTGGTGGCTTTTTCCATGTATTTCCTGGTTACTGCTGCTGAGCAGTTGTTTCTAGAGAGAAATGAAGCAGTCTCATCTACCTGTTACTCAGTCTTCCAGCTTTTTGCTGCAGGCCCCCGGAAAGACCCTTCCATGGTATCCTACCCACCCATTTACTCTTATCACAGTGTCCTTAACCAAATGCAAGATGCGATTCCTTAGATTCTCTGGAGGGTGCATTTCTTTAAGATTTAGGGAACTTCCAAGTTGGTGCTTCTTTTAAACATCATGTGGCTGTGAGCTGGTGAGAGGGGAAGTTGGGTGCTTTAATGCATTAAAAGACACTTACGAATATGCTTTTAGGAGATGATTAACTTTCTGCAGCAACGCTGTGGTCTGCAAAACAAAAGACGTTATCAAACAAAATGTAAAATTCTCCTTCCATTTCCAGAGGGCAGGAACTTGAGATTGGTGCGCGGTTACCAGCAGAAAGCTAGCAAGCCCAAGCTGGATCATCTATCACAGGCCACCCGGTTTCAAAATAGGATGCAGTGCATGTGCTAGAAGGGGAGAAGGAGCTGGGGTACTCTGTTGGGTAACAGTGCATCTTCTGCATTTGTTGATTTGAATGTCTTCACCTCACTTACTTGAGAGGTTTAAAACATCTCCTTCTGTGTTTCTTTCCCCACAGGGACAGTGGCTTGAGCAGCAGCCTTTGCTTTCATTATACCCAGTCAGTCTGAGTAGGTTTTTTTGGTTTTATTTATTTTTTAAGGTAGAGACGCAATGAAATTTTCTTGCCATGTGAACTGATATTTTAAGATCTACACTTTTCAGAGCTCATTCGTTACATTATAGGTTCTTTCTGCAGATGGCAAATGCAATTTTCCTCTTGTCCTAAAGAGCTGACCCATTTCCTTTGACTTGTTCTAATAATATAGGATGACTTTAATTCTTGTTCCTGGTTTGCCCTTAAAAGAATGCTGAGGTACTTGTTAAGAGTTTAACTCTCTTTTCTCTCTGACTCTTGTTGAATACCAGTAAGTAATGCAAAAACAATGACACCCTGGCTTTGTAAGAGTTTATTTGGGCAAACCATGAAATACTCCTATGGCTCTGCATGTTGCTGTAGTCATGAGTATCTTTTCTAAAGCCCGTAACTGAAAGGCCATCGAGAACTCCTGCCCTAGCACTCTGAGCTAACCCAAGGGTGTTTTGTTCCTTTGTTCCTTTACTATTTCTATAGAAACCCACAGAATGCAGAGATTGGACCATATCTAAGGGCTGTTTGAACTTGGAAGTTTTCTTTGCTTCCCCTCTGCAGCTTTGGCATCTCAGCCACTTTGCAGCCCCTCTCTTACCCCTGGACAAGGCACCTGAGACTCCGCCTCCCAGGAGTGATCAGCTACCATGGGAGGCATAGCCAGGTCAGGTGGGCTCCCCCTGGGCACTCTCACTCTCCTCTCTCTTCCCCACAGGCAGGCACAGACGGCTTGGAGAGTTCTGGGCCAGAGCTGTGAGGCAGCATTAGCGAGTCTGCCTGGAGCTGCCCTCTTGCTGCCTGGCACACTGCTGATAGTTTCACTGCCTTCTCAAGGAGTGGTATCAAAAGCCTCCTGTCATATCAGCATGGGTCTCTTGCTTCCTGTAGGAAGGGCGACATCCTAGGAGACACGGAGGCTCAGTGCTCCTGAGCGGCCCTGCTCAGGCCTGTGTGTGTTTTCTTAGATACTCTTAGGCAGCTACCTTGGACTCACTCCTCCTCCTCCTTCTTCTCCACTGATGTTTAAGTAATGCTTTTCATTTGCTTACAGGGAATCTCTGCTGCCCAAGTGCATTTCTGCCCCTTTTCAGTGACAGCAGGTTGCCTTTTTGACCCTGAGCACTGGGAGTGCCTCACACACGTTAGTGGAGCACGTTGGGGGATGCTTTGTATTTGGAGCCAGTGCGTCCTTTTTCCAGGGCTTTCTAGGAAATATTTAGAGTTAACCCTTGGATGGACCACCTGTGTCCTTTTCTTCTTCCATTATGGTGCCCATTTTTTCCTTGGGGCTTTCATTGAAATCAGAAGAATAGATAAGGGTTGACACAGTCATACTATGAAGTAAGACATTTCATGTTTTTTAAAAATGTATTTGTATGTGTGTATATATACACACACACACGTTTCTGTGGCCTCTGAACTGCACATAATTGTCATGACCATGATCAGAGAAACTTCCTGTGTCCTTTGCAATCTGAAAAAAGGGCTCTGGGACCGAAGAAGGAACAGCTGGACTCAAATCCTAGCTTTGGAGAAACATTGTTACAAGAGCCCAGACCCACTGGAGGTGCCAGGCAGGCTCTTTGCATTCCTTGACCCTACTTTCCTCCTGGCCTGTGGCTGTCTCATTATCTTATCAGCTCCAGGCTCACTTTCTTGATTTCAGATTTGGAATGGGACAGGTGCAGGGAAACAGGAGAACAGCTGCAGGTGAGGGAGAGTGATGGGGACATTGAGGGGCTTGGCAGGGCAGAGGATATTGCTGCTTGTAGGGGTAGGGTAGCTAGGTGTTCCTTAAGCTATGGAGGAAAGGGAGGAGAGCAGAGCAGAGGAGCTCTGTGCTGTGCTTTGACTTGACCACACCAGCAGGCCAAGCCCGGCCAAGGCAGCTTCCACTTCTCAGCTCCACTCACTCACCTCCCTACCGAGTTTCTGCACTGTTGTCACATCTACCATGCCCTTCCTCTGCCAGATCATGGGTTGGGAGATGAGCATGTGTAGAAGTCTGGGTTGCATGGGAGGCGTTTTTGTTGCATGCACTCTTTGGGTCCTTTTGCTCCCAGAGGTGGTTAGATAGCTGAGGTCAGACTGTGTCCTGAGGAAAACCATTCACACATTAAAAGGAAGAGTTACAACCAGACTCCTCCAAGTATTTTTTTGTTGTTGTTTTTTTTCCCTGTTAGCTGGTTAAGGTGATAGAAATGCATCTATTACTGTATCGAGAACTCTGCTAATCTGGTAATGGGTTATTAGGATGTCTCTTGCTCAGGAAATCTGCTTTCCCAGTGGCCTGCTTCTCCCACAGTAGAGTGCCTTTTCAGTTGCCCAAGGCAGTAAGATAAATTGTATCATGAGATATTCTTGCGGGCGGATTCTTGCTTGGGTGGAGTGATGTAATATAGAAGTCATTTGTAATTTTTAGCTGAGAAGGGCACCTGTGTGTTGGTTGTGTTCTCTTAGGAGCTGTTCACATTCTGGACTGTCATATCCAAGTCCAGAGAGTAGATCATTCAGAGTCCCTAAAGTCTGTTTACAACCATCATGCAAAATGGGCTTCATTTGTCCATAATATAATTAAGTGGATTTCTTGATTCAAAATGTAGGCAAATATATTTTGAATAATTTGAATAATTTTCAATAATTTGAGAGCAGAGCTCATGAATGCTGAAACAAAAAGATACTTGAAATCAGCCTCTATTTTTTATTAGAGGCTGATCTAATCATTCCCTGTGGATTAAAGCTAATGAATTAACATAGTATTGGCTTCTCTCAGCCAACCTTGGGCCAGACATGGATTCTAGAGGTGGCAGGGCGTTGATGTGTTCAAAAGTAACGAATGGGATAACTTCTGCACATCCTATTACGTGTTGAGTTACCATCTAAGATGTTGTCTGAAGCACCTTAGAAATGACTAGAACATTTGGGGCACATGTCAGCTCTTGTAATGAGGGGTCTCCTTGATTTTCCATCGTCTGGTCAGAGGAGATACCTGTATCTTGCTTGATCAGTTTCAGATAAATAATTTGTATTTCCCCATCCATATGATTCTTGACAAAGGATTGCGTTTTAATGGAGGAAGTCATTAGACTTCAGGGAAATCTTGACTCCGAATACATTTTCACAGAAGTCACCAGATACGTGGTTTGAGAAACACATTTTCTGTAGGGCTTTCCACTCCAGACCATGCTTATGATGGGAACAGGGATTCTTGTCTAGGGTTTTTCTAAATCCCTAGGGTCTATCTGTGAATTGCTACTCAAATTACAATTTATCCTTCCCAGAATTAAAGTGTTATGCATCACTAATACAGAATCACATCATCACACAATCATTTATTTTTTCTATTAACAAATATTCTTTCTTTATATATCTTCAAGCAGTAGGCTACTGCCTGAATTTATATTGCTTTTTATTCTCCTTTTAAAATGAAATAATGAAAAGCATTTGAGAGATATATCCTCTGACGGTATGGTTGCTTAAGGTTTAATAAACTTACTATAAGCTATTATATATTAAACTTACTATAAACAAACTTTAATAAACAAACTATTATATTGAATAGACAGTCAAAGTTTGAGTCAAGGGGTACTTTTCTTCCAAATAAGAATTTTCTTACATGATTAAGAATTACATTTTGTTATTTTCATGGCCTTTGAAATGACTGTTCATAATATTTTTTGTTGTGTTTTTCAGTATTTTTGAAATTTTATGAGTAATGCAGTTGTTTATTAGACAAAATATGGAAAATGTTTTAAGGTTTTTTAATAAGTTTAACTAAATTTACCATTCTGATCAAAAAAACATGATTTTTTTTGTTTTTTGTATATTCCTTTCTAGACTGTTTTATTTTTATGTTTCTTGTATGGATGTAGGAGAAGGCAATGGCAAACCACTCCAGTACTCTTGCCTAGAAAATCCCAAGGATGGAGGAGCCTGGCAGGCTGCAGTCCATGGGGTTGCTAGGAGTCAGACGCGACTGAACGACTTCACTTTCACTTTTCACTTTCACACAGTGGAGAAGGCAATGGCAACCCACTCCAGTGTTCTTGCCTGGAGAATCCCAGGGATGGCGGAGCCTGGTGGGCTGCCGTCCATGGGGTCGCACAGAGTCGGACACGACTGAAGCGACTTAGCATAGCATAGCATATGGATGTAATCATACTGTACAATTTAACTTGTTATAAGCATTTTCTGTGTGCCTATATAAACTTCATATTAATATTTAGAATTGGTGTATAATATTCTGTTAGAAGGTATATATTAATTTGCTTGCTTACTCTTTTTTCTTTTTTAGCATTTAGGTTTCTCCCAGTGTTTCAATTTTCCAGTAACACTGTAATGAAGTTCTTGGCATAGATTGCATTTTTAAAAACACACACAGTTGCACACTTTTGTTAGAATAGATAAATAGAACTGTTACTTCTAAGTTAGAGGATATGAAAAATTTTGTAATTCTTGATTACATACATCTTAAACATATTCTGAAATGACTGTGTATAATTTGCAACATCACGAACATTATAAGATTATAATAAATTGGTAGGCATGCACTTAAAACGTGCGCTTATTTGATCACTGGTAAGATTGACCATTTCCTGTATGTTTGTTTCTAGTTGAATTCCTTAGTTTGTAAGTTGTCTCTTCATTTCCTTTGCCTGTTTGTGAACTCTGAGCTTACAATGAAATTAGCCTTTTTCATATTTACTGCAAATAACTTAATCCCCGTCTGTTGTTTTTCTTTTATTTTGTTTTGTATTATTTAATACAGAAGTTTTTAATTACTTTGAAGCCAGATCTGGTGATCTTTTGCTATTCTTTTTTAAAATAAAAATCTTAATCTGGTTTAGATACTCCACAAAAATCAGATTTGCTCTTCTTGTTATGGATGAAACTCGATTGAATATAATGTTTACACATCACTGTTGTATGGTTCCTTTTCTTTCAAAATGAAAATGAAAGGCATACACATAAATTTATAGCATCTCAGGTTGTACAACATAAGTTGTTCTGTATGTGCTTGGCTCTTTTCATCTAGTAACATGTAATGGATATCTTGCCATTTAATATAAATCTTTTGTATCATATTTATAGCTTTTTAGTGCTGCAGTGTGTTTTTTTGTTACTGGTCATGTGTATTAGGAAACATGCAGTGGTGCGCTGTGGCTAGCTTGCACCTGCTCATCAAAGCCAGTTTTATACATTTCTTCTCAATTCTGCATTCAGTGACTTCATTTTCGTAGCTTGAAATAGCCATGATTGGGTTATTCATACCACACAAATAGGCTAATATTACGAATAAGAGCTCTCCCTTACCCACGCCTGCAAAACTAGTTAAAAATTTGCCAGCACACCACCCCTGTATGCCAGCATACCTGACCCCTTGTTAATGTATATTTAATTTGAGGCCATTAAATTTTTTTCATAATCACTGCTCAATATTGTAGGGGATCCATCTTTGTACCTTTATATGTTCAGGTAAGTTCCTCAAAGTTGTATCATTAGTTCAATGATAGGCTTATTTAACATTTTGATACACATTACCACCCTCTGCCTTTTAGAAAGGTTGTGTTGGTTTATTTCCCACCTCTAGTTTATGTTATTAACTGTTTTGGCACATCTTATTATTGTTAGATTTTTTATTAATCTGATGGGCAAAAAAAAATTCTTGCATTTATTGAATTTCTGTTATAAAGTCTTCAATTTCTTTTCTAAACTGCCTATTTACAAAAATAACTAACAGATGCCTCTATTTGTTATTTAGTTTGGGTTTCAGGTTTACTTTAGGTTTAGTTAGATTTTTTAAACCACTTTTAGCTTCAACTTTAATAACTGAGATATTTCTAGAAAATTGACCTTTTTATCTATGGAAGAATGGAGTGCCCTAGGATGAATATCTCCAAGGGAAAAAGAAAATAGAACTGATGAGGTGTGGCTGTGTGCAAAATTGTACTGTAATACAGAAGCTTTTACTTGTAATGAAGTCCAGTTTATATTTTTTCTTTTGTTGCTGATGCTTTTTGTGTCACATATTGCTAAATCCAAGGTTACAAAGATATACCTCCATGTTTTCTTCTAAGAGTTGTATGCGTATGTGCGTGCTAAGTCGCTTCAACCGTGTCTGACTCTTTGCAACCTTATGGCCTGTAACCTGCCAGGCTTCTCAGTATATGGGATTCTCTAGGCAAGAAGACTATGCCATGCCCTCCTCCAGGGGATCTTCTGGATCCAGGGATCGAACCCGCATCTCTTATGTCTCCTGCATTGGCAGGCAGGTTTTTTAACAAGTAGCACTACCAGGGAAGCCCCAAGAGTTGTATAGTTTTAGATTTTACATTTAGGTCTTTGATCCACATTGAGTTGATTTTTGTATATGGTGTGAGGTAGGGTGATGATTTCATTCTTTTGTGAGTATGTAGTTGTAACAGCATCATTTGTTGAAAAGACATTCTTTTTCCATTGTATAGTCTTGATACCCTTATTAATTTATTTTTGCCTTATTTTTATTACTTTCTTAACAATTAGTATAGGTTTATTTTGGTTGTACTTTTAAAATTTTTTTGAAATTCTTAGATTATTTTAACATTTTATTGATTTAAATTTGAAGTGTTTAAAGCTTTGAATTTTTCTGCTTGTTACTACCTAGTGTTCATATCATTCTTTCATAGACATTCTAAATTTATGATTTTTATCTTGAATCAGGATTAAGACAGTTTAAAATTTTCCAAGTGGTTGTGATTTTTTTTAGCCCTTGTTATTTATTCCTTGTCTTACGTCGTTTTGATAACAGATTGTGGTCTGTATTGTTTTTACTTTTTGAAGTTTATTATAGCTCAATATATAGTCAATTTTTGTTCTATGGATACATGTATATATTATATATAAAATAAAAGAAATATGTTGTGTTATTTAATTTTACTGCTTATATTTGGCTTCATTTCTCCATTCTTGTGGGATTTAAGTTTCTTGTCAGCAACACTGATTTGGCAGTGGTTGGCATATAAATGTCAAGCGTCAGTAAGTACGTTTTGAATGACTGAATACATATTTGATGTATTACATCAAATATGCGTATTTGATGTATACATATTTGATGTTCTGATTTAATTTTTAAGTTCTTCAATATTATTTTTTCCTCCTTATTTCCTTTTTAAAAGCCTCTGACAATTTCTTTTTGTGTTATTTCTTTAATATCCTATTTCAAACACTTCACATTTCCTTCAATTTTCTTAATAGCAGAGAATAGTTATATTCTTAGTTTTTTCTTCTGTTTCCTAGAGTAAGTCTTCTAGAGTGTTCTCTTTATTTTCTTTCTGCACGTTCTGTGCCTTGTCTTCATTTTTTCTTAGGAATGCTCCAAATTTTGTCTGGCCCCACTGTTTGTCCAAAAATAGTGTGGGTGGAATCTCATTGACTTCCTTCCCTATTTGTCTTGGGTCTGTGTGTCTTTCTCTTAGCACTTGAGCTGGCAGGCTGGAAGATGATTGTATATATTCTATTTTTAGCCATTCAGTTGTTGGAGTGAGGTCGTGGTGGGGTCTGTGGCATCAGGCAACTTCAGTCTGTGGGCTTTGCTTCTTAATTTTGTTGTATTTTACAAGCAGTTCCATTTTCCTTTTCCTTTTGGGTGTGCCACCATTTTGATGAGAAATTATTCCCATTTGATGAAAGATGATGCCTTGCTGTTTGTGGGATTTTTGTTCTGTGCATCTGTTGGGTATATTTCTCTGTATTCTTCAACCACTTTGCACAGGATGCCTGCTTTCAGCCCACAGCACTGCCAGGTCAGAGGGAGAGATTGGGATTGCTTGGCTGTACAGTGTCTCTTTAGCCCCTCTGCTAGGAGAGGTGAGTTTCAGTAGGATGTTACTTACTCCTCCGAGTTGAGGGATACCAGGAAGTCTTTCGGAACCTCGGCTACTTGATTCCCTCAAACTGCACTGTTTTACCAGCAGAAGAGCTGTGCATAGACCGCAGCAGATTTGTAGCCTGCTTGTATCGCTTCTGGTTGATAAGTCCTTTGCTGATGAGCAAGATGAGATTTCTTCTCTACTTTTTTTCTTTTTGTACATTTTGAGGGATGGAAAGGAAGTTGTTGTTGTTGTTTTTAAGAGCACTTTGCTTTCTTTCCAGGAAGTCTGCTTTATGAGTCTCAATGACTATAATTAACACATGTGAAGTCTTTCATAGAGAGTTATAATTACAGCATGTCTTATATGCTTTAAAGTCCAAGCTTGCAGCCTGTACTTGAGTCACCTCTGTAAGATCTCCTAATTTATTGTTATTTTGTTCTCTTGTGTGATCAGTGGTAGAGACATCATCCCCCTAAGAGGAATAACTTGTCTTCCGTCATCTGTGTTGCTTAGAAAATATTCACATACTGGGCTGAAAACTATCCTGAAACTACTTTCATCAATCCCTTGAAGACACAGGGACTCTCAAAGCCCCTGGAACACATCTACTTTTCCAAATAATTGAAGTTGTCCTCATGACACACCTGGGGTTTGCTTTCTTCTTTATGTTTAACATTGTGAGTTCTTTCTATCATTTCTTATAAGGCAGGAATAACATCTAGCCCTTTATCATTCTAGTTGTTTCCTTAAAAAGAAAACCAAAAAACCCAAGTGGAACCTAGCACTTGAGGTATGTTTTTATGAAGTCAGAGTAGTATCTTTTCCCGAACTGAGACACATGTGACTTCAGAAATCTTTGTCTTTTGTCTAAGCAAATCATCCCAAGAAAAAGCAGAGTACAGAGGGCATCTATAACTTTCCTCTGCCAATACCGTGATGATTCTTACAATTTTTCTTCAGTACAGAACTATTTATTTGTAGCTCCGTTTTTGACTTGTGGTCTTCTATGATCTGCATACAATCCTCTGCATTTTTGCATTTATTATATATTTGCATATGGCTCCCACCCCATCCCCTGCCAATTGCTGAGAGCACTTCTTTCTATTGAATTCATTCTGCTTCTGTTGGGAGCATCTTTCCAAGGCCAAGATCATTTCAACTTTTTTTCAGCATCTAGTATTTCTAATTCTTCCTAGTTTATTCTGAGAGAAAAGTAGATGAACCTATCATAATAAGATTTATTAAGAATTACATTAAGACAAGTGTTTTTGTTCATACAGTCAGCAAAGATGTGGAAGGTATTAGATTTCAGATCAGATCCCCACAGTATCATTCAGAGTGTGAAAGTGAAAGTGTTAGTTGCTCAGTCCTATCCACCTCTGTGCAACCCCGTGGATTGTAGCCTGCCAGGCCTCTCTGTTCATGGACTTCTCCAGGCAAGAATACTAGAGGGAGTAGCCATTCCCTTCTCCAGGGGATTTTCCCAACCCAGGGATTGAACCAGGATCTCCTGCATTACAGGTGGATTCTTTGCCCTCTGAGCCACCAGGGAAGCGCCCATCATTCAAACCTCCAGTTGATTTGGTTTTTCTTTGTTGTTTGCATCCCTAAACTAAATAGAACCCAAAGTATACTACCTGAATTTGACTTCAGTATTTATTTGTGTTGGTATAAAAGGAAATCGAGAAGTCAAGAAAAGTACATCTGCTTTTTCTTCCTTGACTATGGCCTGGTCTCCCATCATGGCAGGCAGTCTGGTTGCCCTGCCTCAGTGGAACTCACAGTTCCTGCCTTTGGGGCAGTGTGTAAGGGGCGAGTGTGTAAAGTGGTAGCACCCCTGACTCTGCACATTGTGACTGGCCAGTTTTAATCTCTCGTCCTAAAGTTTAGGTAGCCATTCAGTTTATAAAGGACATGATCATTAAGGAGCTAAGGAGCATTTTCTAATTCCTTGACCTCTTTGGATTCTAATTTTAATGTAGAAGAAAAGGAATACTTTTGGAGAAACAGATTTCATTTGGTACCTATTTTCTTTACAGCCAAATTGGTTTAATTGTTTTTTTTCTTCCCAAAAGGCAAGTAGTTCTTAAAGACAGAAATCAACTTATAATTATGTGTACTTTGTTTTATAGAATTTGACATCATGTTCACATTTTTAGCAGTTGCGTTAAATTTTCTCATGTAGGAAATTCGATGATTGAGTGTAAGTTGTTTTATTCAGTGTGAGTGTGTTTGTGTGTGTGGGTGTATGAATATGTGTATGCATGCATGCTCAGTCGCTTTAGTCATGTCTGACTTTTTGTGACCCTGTGGACTGTAGCCCACCAGGCTCCTCTGTCCATGGGATTCTCCAGGCAAGAATACTGGAGTGGGTTGCCGTGCCCTTCTCCAGGGGATCAACCTGACCCAGGGAATGAATCTGTTTCCCTTGCGTTATAAGAGGGTTCTTTACCTTTGGGCCACTGGAGAAGCCTGATGTGTGTATGCTGTGTTGTGTCAGTCAGTCGGTTGTGTCTGACTCTTGGTGACCCCACGGACTGTAGCCTGCCAGACTCCTCTGTCCATGGCCCTGATGTGTGTGTGTGAATGTGTAATTGTTTAATATGAAATAAACTCAGTCCTTCCATTTGGATGGTGGTGGTCATGGTGGGAGAGAAGCTGATAGTAAGTTATTCTGTTTCTTTAGCAAAAACTGAGAAGAGATCTTGTCCTTCCTTACCCCAGTCTCTTGAGTCTGGCCTGTGCCCATGTGGCTCCCAACCATAGGTTGAAGGCTCTTCACAGTGGATGGATATTGATTTTGAGGTAGTGGGGAGCCCTTTTTCTAGAACTTTTAACCGAAAAGATGACTGTGTGACAGTTTGATCATGTCACTTTTCATGGGGCAATCTTTCTCCCTGCCCATGCATGTGTATGCTGCTCAAATACACCTTAATATCATTGTTTTGATTCTCGCCTTATTGGAAAAATGGGCTTGTTCCTTGTAAGCAGTGCTATCAGGAGTAAGTTTATTTCTTTATTAATTTGTTAATTTACCAGAATGTATTCTATTCTAGTCCTGATTGTTGTAACTTGTTCAAAGGCCTGATGTCATTTTTGTTTCCTTCTCTCTTACCCATGAGGATTATTCTAAAAAGAATTTGGCCTTCATACCAATGTTTTAAAAGTGTTCTATACCTGGATTTTAAAAGTGTTCTATACCTGGATTTACAACAGGACACACTGTCCTAAATCCAGTTATAGTTAACAAGATACTATATACCTTTCGGGAGATATCAGCCTTGGAAGCCAAACCTGAGTTTTACAATAATGCTGAGTGTGTACAGATCAGTTATGGCTGCGTTCCAAGATGTGCGGGATCTCACAAGGTAAGAACTGCACGTGGAAGTGACCCTGATTCACCAGAGTGCTCTTTTAGGAGCTGCCCTCGTTGTAAGTGTGCTTCTTGTATAATTTCAATGATCAAGGTTCCTTCTAAGAGGAAAAAAAATGTGGTTGTGCTGACATTTGCTTTGAGCAAATGAAGTATAGTTTGTATCTCTTGAAATTGAAATTAATAATGCATGGCTCCACAAGCCATGCCTTTTCCAATCCTTTCTGTAAGTTGTTGCATATAAATTCTTAGGACTCATGGTAAATCAGATGGTGCAGAGGCTGTTTGATTTTTTTTTTTCCCCTGTCTTCCCTATTTTCCAGTGGGTGGCTTGCCTAAATGAGGGAATGCAATGAATAAATTTATCAGCATCAGAATCTGTATTTATACTATTATTTTATTTTTTATTAGAAATTAAATGTTTTGGTCTATTTTTCATTTTTGCAAATGACCTTTGTCCCCCTCTCCCCCACAAATAATCTTTTAGATAGCTCCTTACTCTGTTTTCAAGTGTTCTTTTCCAGCTGAAATGGAAAGATAAGGGACAACTATTAGTGCTAATTTCATTTCATTGAATGTTTTTTCCTTTACAGTTATTCCTTTCCTCTTAGTCTCTGGGTGATCAATAAGTTATCTTGAAACTATAAAGACTTAGGTTCTGTGTCAGTGCTTTTGAGGTGCAAATGCTGTCTGGCCTCTGAGTGTGAACTCAGTCCTTTCTGTCAACGGGGAGAATCTGCACTGGTGAAAGACTGGCAAAACCATATGTTCCAGGTTGCAGAAAATGCTTTGCTCCTCTCTTGTTTTCATGAGAAATAACATCACACACCGTGCTAAACCGTACTAGCAGAAAACTGAAATTTATTCCTGGCATGCCAAGAAACTCATCCAGTTACCTCATGTGATCTTTTACCCAATCCAGCCAAGGCCATAGCTCCGAGGTTAAGAAAATTGTGTGTTACATTGCAAAATCTCCTTGTGAATTAGAAGGAAAGTCTCAAACCTGCCTTTACTTGTTACTTTAGAGAGTTTTAAGTTAGCACACATATGTAAACATCCGAACTTCCTTCGTCACTTTGTAGTAAATTTACAAAAGAGAAATTTTAGGAGAATTGCAGATAAGCATTGTTTCTGAAAGTGTGATAAAACTAAGGGGAAAAGTCACTATCTTTAAGTTTAAATGTTTAAGTCCCAAGATTTCAGATTATTGGTTTTTTTGGCAGTATTAATTAGACACAGGCTGAGAACAGTGTGGGGAAGGCAATACTAGGTTTACTTCTCAGTGTCTGGTTGAGTTTTTTTCTCTTAAGATTTTTGTGTGTGTGTGTTGATGCTCTCTGGGAGAGGGGCCGCTGGTTCTGTATTTCAGTGGAAGAAGACAGTCCTAATTAATTGGGATCTTACAGGTCAGGGGCTGTATGTTTCTTTTAAATTGCAGCCAGATGGAAATGTGTAATTACATTTCTTATTATACACACATAATTAATTTGTTTTATATCATACTACTTCCTGAAATTAGCCGACAGGTTAGAACAAATTTATGCAGGTAAAACAAATTTATGTAGGCATATCTACCTACATCCTTGTATTTCACTACTCAACCTCCCCAAGTTTCCCCTAAAAACCTACATATGAAATTTGCTTCTGCTTAAGTAGCCAGGACTTTAAATCAATAGCAGGATTAGAACTCAAGCTCCAAGAGTGTGTTGAGATCCTGTATAGGAAAGAGTTCACAGAGCAAGTCTGGCTGCTGTCCTTTGAAAGGACAGGACTGGCCCTTGACTGGGTGTCTGCTAACTTCGATTTCCAGAGAGTTCCCACCACTCTCAGAACTGATTAAAGTGGCTCACAGTGCCTGAACTGTTTTTATGAACAGTGTGGTTTATGTTGAACACCTGCTTTTCCTTTTGGGAGTTTGGAATTTTGGCAGGTGCTAGGCTGATGGTGCCTACGTGACTGACCCTCCGACAAATACCCTGAACTCCCAGGCTCAGGCAGACTCCCCTGGTGAGCGGCATTTCCCGGTCTGCGGCATTTCCCGGTCCTGTCACTACTGGGCCTGGGGGGATTAAGTGCATCCTTTGTGACTCCACTGAGAGAGGACCCTCAGAAGCCTGGGCTTGGTTTCTTTCAGACTTTGCTCCATGCACCTTTTTGCCTTTGCTGATCTTGCTTTGTTGTGATAAATCATGGCCATGAGTGACTGCATGCTGAGTCCTGTGAATCTACTGAGTGAGCCATCAGACCTGGGGCTGGTATTGAGGACCCCTGACACAGACTCTGTCATCAACTCCTGAGGGTCTCAGCTTGGTTAATGTGAGTGCCTGGGGCAGGGGTTTGCACTGCAGTCTGACCTATGGACCAGGGGCTGCCCTGCGTGGGATGGTGTTTGCATACACTCCTGAAAGCACCACATCATCACCCAGACACATGCATGGTGATAGGATTATTATTTTCCTTCTTTCATAATACATTTTGGTCTCTGCAAAATTATATGCATGTAGAATACTCACTTATGTACCCTTCAGATAGTATTAGGCCTCTTTCTCCAAACTAGACCAGGCAGATACCAACTTTCCCAGTGGGCTGGCCCTACAAGAATGATAGATAATGGGGATATTATAGATAAGGACTGCCCACACTCCGTCCATTTCCATGTTGCTCTTAGTGACTTTTCAACTGTATTGATTATGGTCCTCTTCTGTTCAAACCATTAATTACTTACCATGAGTTGCAAAGTAAAGACCAGATCTTCATCTGGTGGTCGGATTCATCTGATCCTACCCTTCCTTCCTTATTTTCTCCTGCTTGCCTTCATGTACCTGACACTCTCACTGAACTCTTGGGCATTAATACTTTTTCTTCCTTTCTCCATCTTCACATCTTTGTCATTATCCTTCCTTTGGCCCGCCTCTGTTCCCCGCCTCCCTCCTTTACCCAACCTCCTCCTCTGCCTGTGCAAAAGCCTGTCTCAGGTGCTGCCTCTTCCTCAACAGCTCTGATCTCTGCTAGTCAGAGTCTGTTTTGAACCCTCATGACGTTTTATCTTTGCCATGTGTCTGCGTTTATTGGGTATGTTCAGGAAGCATTGGTGGGGGACAGAAGAAGTGTGGTAGTTGAAGAAGGCAGCCAGGAAAGGTGCATTATTAAATCAGCCACCACTGTGAGCAGTCAGAGCTCAAGCCTGGGAAGAAGCTCTGGTTGATGGTGTTGAGCAGGGCTTCTCACACTTTGTTATGAGGCTCACCTGGAGGTCTGATTACAAAGTGGAGGCAGACTCTCACCTGGAGTGAGATCTGAGAATCTGTATTTTTCACAAGATCCTAGGTGGTAGTGATGCTGCTGGCATGGGTCCACAGGCCCCATTTTGGAAAACAGTGATGGACTATAAAGTTGTCCACCTGAAGAGTGAGGGAGCTGGGTATTTATATATCAGCTCTGGTGGTCATTAGGTGGGGACTCTTTGCTACCTGTGGCCTGTCAAGTTGCCATCCCTGACTTGGAGAGAAAGCCCTCAGGCAAAGAGGGTGCAAGTATCTGAGGTCTCTGTAGTTGGAAGTCTGCTTAGGTGGTTCAAAGTCTGCTCTGTCTTGTAACTATGATTATTTATGCATTTCTTGTCCTCCATGCTAGACTCTCAGATCCCTGACGGTAGGATGTAATTCATCTACTTCCCTGGCAACATCCAGCACACATTATCATTTTGTATTTGCCCAGTGAATGAGTGGACTGCTGCTGCTCTCTACCTTGATCAGGTATTACAAATGTAGTTGACAGTCCAGCCCAGTGAAAACTCTAGTTTTACCTTCCTAATCTCAGGGTCTAAGGTAAAGATCTATCAGAGCATCCTTTCTGGGCCTAGATCTCTGAAGGCAACAGTGATCTGTTGCTTGTGGGCCAGGGTTAATAGATACAAGAGAGGAGATAGCCCTGGAAGAAAGCAAAAATTGCCTCTTGAGCAATTTTAAGATGAAAATAGCAAATGGCTCAAGAGAAAAATTTTGGTGCGGAGCTTTAGGGCTGTTGACGCTGTCTCATCGAGTTTTCCCTCTTGAAGGCACTCTCCTCTTTATTCCTTCAGGGACTTGTGTTCTTTAGTTTTCTGTGTTGCTTCATATTTGGATTTCCTAGATGAGGGACAAAATTTTGGTTTTCTTATCATAAAAGTTAAGTCAAATATTTGATCTGGTTGCTAAATTTCCTCTGAATTGTTAAAGCTCTTTTTCTTTTGAATGTCCTTTCCCAAATTTCATTTTTCTAGTGACACATAAAGCCCAGCATTTAAATAACTTTCTATGATGTGGAGTTTTTCTGATGTTTAATAACCACTAAATATTTATTTAAGACCACCTATGTATCTGGTTGGTTAGAACCACCTATGGTTCTATGGTTGGTTGAAAGGAAGTGTAAGACTTTCTTCTCTTGGCCCTCAATAATAATTTAAGTGGGGATAAAAGTCAATATTAATATGATAGAAAACACAGTAAGTGTTTAGGGCTGTCCACAGTAAGTGTTTAGGGCTGTATATCTTTGACTTGTTTTTTTCCATTCAGTCCTGATTTCATATATTTCATTTTGTTTTCAGATTGTGTAAATTGTGGATTCAAATTTATAGTTGAAAGGTATAATCCTGTAAATACTGGAATTTATCTGCAGGTGGAATGGTAAGCTGGTGTGATGAGGGAGTAAAACAAAGAATGAACAGTATTCTGGTTCATCTTTGGAAAGTGGGCCAGTATAGAAGAGACTGCAAGGAGATCAAGGACATGCAGCCCTTGTTTACCTCAAAACCCGAGGTCTGGTTTGGTGTCCAGATGGGGCCTAAAGTTATGGCAGGTGCCTCTCTCTTGTAATGAAACCAGCAAACAAATCAGGATTCTTGATTGTTTTTCAGCTTTATCTTTTCTGTGTTCTTTCCTTGAGTCCATAAATATTTTAAATACTTGGTAATCCTGTTCACTTTGGTCCTTTTTGGCCTTTGACAGCTGGTGTAATCTCTTTCCATGGGTGCCTTCCATAAGATGACTTAGAGGAAGGAGTAAGTGATGAGAGTTGTTTCTCAGTTAGTGTGTTCGGGGAGGAAACTTGCCTTCCTCTGATTCATTCTCATCACTTGCTAAATACAATTGGGTTGACTGCTAAAGTTAAAAGAATACAAAGAAAAAAGTACAAAACACTAAAAATGAAATCAAGTTTTTCCATATTGACAAATTCTGTTGTCTGGATAAGTATATAACCATTATGCTTTATGATGGAGAAGGAAATGGCAGCCCACTTCGGTATTCTTACCTGGAGAATCCCACGGACAGAGGAGTCTGGTGGGCTACAGTCCATGGGGTCGCAAAGAGTAGGACACGACTGAAGCCCTTCAACATGAGTGATTTCATTTGAAAAATAGAGCATTTTGATGAAATACACACATAGTCCCCATCATGAATGGCCTGGAAAGATTATGTGACCTTGTGGAATAGAGTCCTCCAGGTCTGAAGCTTAGTCGTCCTACTTATAGTTTTATAACTTCGCTTAAGTTCTTAAGGCCTTGGGGCTCTTTTACTTGTAAACTAAGGATAATATCTTCTATGTGTTTTATGAAAAATAGTAGATAAAATGATAAGACTGAACACGTGAAAGTGAAATGGAGTTTCTCAGTCGTGCCAACTCTTCACGACTTCATGGGCATCTCTGTAAATGTCTCTTTTTCTTCTCCTCTCTCTAAGCTTCTAATTTTTTTTAAACCCTACATTTATTCTTATGGATAGTGTGTCTCTACTGTTTGGTTGATGCCTTTGTTCTGATTGGTTTGTGTCTTTGTTCTAATGGGGTTGATGTGTTCTGATTGGTAGGTGTGTTACTGTTGGGTTATTAAATATTTTGAATTTAACTGGGTGTTACACACTCTTAAACATTTTTCCTATGTAGGGTTTTAGAGTATATCTTTTAAAAGAAAAGTTTATTTTAGTAAATTCTACTAAATTAAAAGATGAATACTAAGAATTTGCTAGTTTCCTGTTTATGACTTTATCTGAGCAAGCACTGATAGTTATTTTTCCAAAATAATCTTGAGTTAATGCTAATAGAACTATGTATTATCAGTCCCACGTTGGAAGGCTAATTATCAGTCTGTAATCTTGGCAAATTATTATGCCTGTTGGTATAATCCATGTCAGTGAGGTGACACATTGTAATTATATATTCATTTTGCTTACTCTTCGTCTTCTGCATGTATCATCAAACAAGCTTTCTTTATAATAGTTGTGGTTATTTTAGTGGCAACCACTTTCACTTGAATTGACAGAAAAACTTTCGCATCTCTGGGTCATCTGGTCTTTCCTGAGACATAAAAGTGATATAGCATCTGCTACATAATCTTTTCTAATGATATGTATGAAGACACCTTAAAGCTCCTTTTCTTTCTGTGTGTGAACTGTTGGATCATTAAGCATATTTACCAGTGGACTGACGAGTTTCTCTGAATTCTACTGGTATGTAATTGTAGGCCTAGTTTTCATTGGTCTAAATCATTTCATAGTTTTCAATGCAGGAAAGAAAATGAATTACCCTCTTTTTACTTCTCTCAATTGTAATTTGATGTGATATGTTAGATTTTGGTTACTAATAGTTTGTTTTCTCTAATATATGAACTGTTACTAGATGGTTTTCTGAAACAGAAGTGTCTTGCTCAATTTGTTCTACAAGCAAAATTTCTTCATTAATGTGTGCTTCTCACATTGTCTAAGCATGCTAACTTATTCTTTTTTTTTTTTTTTAACTTATTATTTTCTTAAGTTATAAACTAAAACTGGTGAGGGAGCAGTCTCTTTGGTTCAGGGAAGCCTAGATAACTCATTTACTAAGTGTTACCTTATATTAGAGCTTCAGTAACATTATTCTGTTTTTCAGCTAGGGAACTAACCTAATTATGGGAAGTTGTTCTTTGTTTATTTGTGTTGACTTCACATTTTCCATATTTTGTGATTTCGGTAGGGTAGTCTATGAAATTTGATTTTAGAGTTGGCTTAGAGCTTCTAAAGGAACAAATCATTTTTTGTTATTTCTTTTTGTCCATGTGTTCTGAGCTTTTAGCTTTTAGCTCAGGACACATGGCCCACATGTGTAGGCCCACAGTAGACAGATAAATATTTGTTGTAATAAACAGTTCTCCAGAGGCTTGCTTAAAGTCTTTCTTTTGTTTAGTCACCTGGCAAGAAAATGAGGTCTTGTATTGATTCTGTCTTTGGAGGCCTCATTCCTTAGTTCTTCTGCAGATTGGCATGATCTGATCTTTTCATGAATGGAGAACGTTTTCTGTGGCAGCAGATTCTTCTGGGTAAATGAATCTCTCTATCAGCTGTGGAAATACTGAATTTGGGTTTGAAAGAATGCAGAAACATTTGTCTGTCAAGCTTAAGAGATTGTTTTGCAGAAGTAGGGGGGAAGTATTTAAATCAGAAAAAATTTGCTTTCTATTTCATATTCTTCCTAGCCATCCAGGCTGGCCCTGACTTCCCGTCTGGAGCAAATTCTCTTTTAGATGATTGGAATTGAATATTGTAAGCCAAAATTATTTGCTTGCCAATTTGGTTTGCATTTGAGGAGAGGGATAATTCTAAACATCCACAGGTAGTCTACAGTTGTGCCAGACTGATGGCTTCTGTTACAAATTCATCTTTTTCTTCAAGTCTTTATGGTGGTGGTCCTTAAATACAGTTATTAAACACTTTTGTCTTTGGTTTCACACAGTACAAAGTAATATGGATAATTTTATCCAGTAGTAGTTTCATGATTTATTTTATTGTATGTGGTATACTCTTTTTGATTTGTATATGTTGATATACCAAGAAATAATTTCTAAGTGACTCCTTCATAGTCATCAGAGTTTGAGTACCTCCTTAGAGATAGTGGTATATGCGTATTTCCTCTGTGCTTTGGCCTGACACAGGGAGCTGTTGCCCGTGACAGCCCACATGCAGAAAGCAGAAGGAATGTAGAAAACAGGGATGCTGTTGTCACTGTTTTAACAGCTAGGAGCTGGAGCATAGATTTACTAAGGATTGCAGCGTAATAGTCAGCATGAATCTACAGTTTATGCAATTCATATTGGGAGTATTTCATAGAAACCACGTTCTAACTTCCAATCTGTTTTGAAAGTATGTACTTTGTAAATTATTTTAAAAATGCCATAATAGAAGCCGGGTGCCATTTTTCCTTGGCGTGTGCTGCCCGTGAGCTGAGTGTGTTCTCAGTATCAGTGGGAACGCCTGGGGCCGCCTGCAACAGGAAACTAGCGCCTGACCCTGCCCTTCCTGCTAAGTAAACGGGCCACTTGCCCTTCCACAGGCATTGGAGGGAGGGCTGGGGGGTCTGATTCTGGACCCTGGCCTCAGAGAGAGAGAGAGAGAGCACATTCCTATTTGATTTTGCGGCTGTTGTGAATGCCTTCATTGAAGGAGATGCAGCAGATCCTTCCCTTTGGCTAGTTCCTTGGCATAAGTCCTGATGTGGGTCATCTTTCTAAGGAAGTCACTTACCATATGCATCAGCGGTTTAACGATCACTTTTGCGAGCCTCTTCAGATTCCTCTTGAGATGCCCTTTGGGATGAGACACAGTGGGGCCTGGGGACAGCCCCTGTTCCTGGGGTCCCCGTGATGAATGGCTTGGCATGATTACACCGTGAATCTAGGTCTTGAGTGAAGATGTAGGCCAGTTCTAGCCTGGAGCTGCAGCCTCCTCCATCAGGTCATGCATGTATTGATTTGGTGGTTTAGCCTCCTACTTGAGGCCTTGTTCTGGGCATCAGGCTCAGCTCTTAGCCACAGGAGGGGGATCCCAGACTGAGGTATGTCACCTGGTGAGATGCCAAGCTTTGCTGGGGGAGGAGCTCAGCAAGGTAAGAGGCAGCCCGGAGGAGAATCCGGTGGGAGCAGGAAGTTGGAGCTGGAGGTTCCAGAGCACCTAAGCCCTGAGAAACTTCTGGAGACATGAAAGGCCAACATGGGCATGCAGGTGGAATTTGGGAGGCGAGCTCAAGCCCTTTTGATTTACATTTTATAGAAAAGGGTGACTGTATAATCTGGAAACCTTGGGGGACCCAAACAGGTTCTTTCTGTCTTACTGTCACCTGTTTTGATGAGACAGCTCCCAAGCCATCTTTTAAGATGAATGAAGTGTGGAAGCTAAAGGTAGGGATGATATTCAAACCCTGCCTGGGCTTGAATTGTGACTCCAACATTTGTTACCTGTGTGATAAAGAATTAAAAGTTGCTTTCTCTTTCTGAGTCTCAGTTGCCTCATCTGTAAAATGGGGCATAATCACAATGATTACTGTAAAGAATAAATGAGATATGATATGTATTAGCTATATTGTATAGGGCTTAGCAATAATAAATCCTCAACAAAAGTTAGCTGTTGTTATTATTACTGGGCAGCCCTTGATCTATATCTGACCCAGGTCCATAGAAGAAAGAAAATTAGTGACTGTAGGAAACACTGCTTATTTTCTAATTTAATGAGATCAGAACTATGTGTAGCTTTGAGTCTGGATTTTTTTGTGTGAAGTAGATTACGAAATTAAGTTTTATGTGTGTAAGCAAAGGAAAGATATGTTAAAATCTTAATTTACCTAGCCATGGCTTTTTTCTGATAGCTGGGTATATATACTTCAGTGTCAGTATTTGTGCTGGTCATGTGTGCAGTGAAAATCAGTGCATTTTCTCTCAAGTTGTAAACTTGTTAGTAAATAGGGTAAAATGAAAAGAAAGGCCTTAATCACTGCAAGTCCCAGTTAATTCAAGAGAAGGAGGTAGGAGATAGGCCTGGGAGTATTTTTAGGTACGTATTGAGGAACTCTTGGGTCCTGATTATTGTTAGGCTGAAGCCTCTTAGGCCTTATACTGTGCTCCACTTCTCTGATGAATGCCGTTTCATGTTAATTCTTGATTATGTTCTGGTAGATAGAGGAATTGCTAGATGCAACTGAGGAGACACCTTCTTTATAAGTAATAAATTCTTCATTCTTATTTCTGTATGCAAATAGAAAGCAGGGCAAAGACTAGTCACATACATACCTTACAGGTTTTTTTTTTTTCCTTTACTTTTAAGGAACTAAATTTATCAAACCCTGTTTCCTAAATGAAAATGTCAGTTTTTGAAACTAAGTCTCTAATGAATTCCAGAAATGAAAATTCCCCATGATATATATAACTTTAGGTCTTCATGTAAGAATATTGTGTTAATGATATCCTTATGCTTCTACCTTCCCACCTTAATTTTATACCCTGAAAATTTCTTGATGATTCTGTCCTCCAACTTGTATTATTTCATCCCAATTGTGCTATTATTGGTCATATTATTTTTATTCCAGTTTTATTGAGATATAATTGACAGACATCACTATATAAGTTTAAAGTGTACAACATAATGATTTGACTTACATCATGAAATGATTGTCACGATAAGTTTAATAAGCATCCCTCATCTCATATAGATACAAAATTAAAGAAATAGAAAAAAGTTTTCTTTGTGATGAGAAATCTTAGGCTTTTTTCTTTTATCAACTTTCATATATAACATACAGCAATGTTAATTATATTTATTATGTTGTACATTATATCCTTAGTATTTACTTATCTTATACCGGGAAGTTTGTACCTGTTGACTGGCTTCATCCAGCACCCCCTCCTGTCCCTTTTGCCTTTGATAATCGTAAATCTGATCACTTTTTCTATGAGTTTGTTTGTTGTTGAAGTATAAGTCACCTACAGAACTATGTTAGTTTCAGTTGTACCACATTATGAATCCATATATCTATGCATTTCATAATGATCACCATAAGTCTAGATACTATCACCATACAAAGATATTACATAGTTACTACGTTCCGCACACTGTACATTTCATACCCAATGACTCCTTTATTTTTTAACTGAATGTGAACCTCTTAATCTTCCTCACCTGTTTCTTTCCTCCTTCACCTCTTTCCTTCCTCTCTGGCAGCCACCTGTTTATTCTCTGTATCTATAGCTCTATTTCTGTTTTGTTACGTCTGTTTACTTGTTTTGTTTTTTAGATTCCACATATAAGTAAAATCCCATAGTATTTGTCATTCTATGTCTGTCTTATTTATTATAATACCCTCTAGGTTCATCCATGTCATTGCAAATGACAGGTTTTTATTTTTTATGGCTGAGTAATATTCCATTTGCACATATATATCACATCTTTATCCATTCATCTTTTGATGGACATCATTGGTTGTATTAATATTCCTTTGAATTCTACAAATTTGAACAACATAACATATCACACAGTAGTTAAGGCATGGATTCTACAGCTGTAGAACTGAGTTTGCATCTGGATCTCCTGCTTAATAGTTATAGCATTTTGGACATTTGCAAGGGTTCTTTTTTCCTAGTTTCTTTATTTATAAATGGGGGTATTAACAACAGTTTTAGCTCATCTGTACTATCACTGCTGTGAGGATTAAATCATATGAGTTTTTGTATAATGAGTACTTATATTTGTCTGGCACAAGGTAGGCACTACCTGTTAACTTTTATTTTAGAGTATTATAATAGAGTAATATGATCTGCTCTAACAAAAGTAGGAGCTTATTTCTCATGTATTTTATTTTATTTTTATATTTTATTTTGCTTAACTTTACAATATTGTATTGCTTTTGCCATTCATCAAAATGAATCCGCCACAAGTATACATGTGTTCCCCATCCTGAACCCTCCTCCCTCCCCATACCATCCCTCTGGGTCGTCCCAGTGCACCAGCCCCAGGCATCTGTTATCAGGCACCGTACCTGGACTGGCGACTTGTTTCAGATATGATATTAACATATTTCAATGCTATTCTCCCAAATCATCCCACCCTCTCCCTCTCCCAGAGTCCAAAAGACTGTTCTATACATCAGTGTCTCTTTTGCTGTCTCGTAAACAGGGTTATTGTTACCATCTTTCTAAATTCCATATATATGCGTTAGTATACTGTATTTGTGTTTTTTCTTTCTGGCTTACTTCACTCTGTATAATAGGCTCCAGTTCCATCCACCTCATTAGAACTGATTCAAATGTATTCTTTTTAATGTCTGAGTAATACTCCATTGTGTATATGTACCACAGCTTTCTTATCCATTCATCTGTGAATGGACATCTAGGTTGCTTCCAAGTCCTGGCTTTTGTAAACAGTGCTGCTGTGAACATTGGGGTACACGTGTCTCTTTCAATTCTGGTTTTCTCAGTGTGTATGCCCAGCAGTTGGGATTGCTGGATCATAAGGCAGTTCTATTCCCAGTTTTTTGAGGAATCTCCATACTGTTCTCCATAGTGGCTGTACTAGTTTGCATTCCCACCAACAGTGTAAGAGGGTTCCCTTTTCTCCACACCCTCTCCAGCATTTATTGCTTGTGGACTTTTGGATCGCAGCCATTCTGACTGGCGTGTAATGGTACCTCATAGTGGTTTTGATTTGCATTTCTCTGATTGAAACTGTAATCAGAAATCTTCCAGCAAACAAAAGCCCAGGTCCAGACGGCTTCACAGCTGAATTCTACCAAAAATTTAGAGAAGAGCTAACACCTATCCTGCTCAAACTGTTCCAGAAAATTGCAGAGGAAGGCAAACTTCCAGACTCATTCTATGAGGCTACCATCTCCCTAATACCAAAACCTGACAAAGATGCCACAAAAAAAGAAAACTACAGGCCAATATCACTGATGAACATAGATGCAAAAATCCTTAACAAAATTCTAGCAATCAGAATCCAACAACACATTAAAAAGATCATACACCATGACCAAGTGGGCTTTATCTCATGTATTTTAAATGGAATTTCTTAGTTAATGAGGACTTTCAAACCAAGTAATACTCATTATTAATAAGGACTTTTAAATGTTAGAATAGCTACCTTGAGGAAAAATTTCATATGTAACTGTGTAACTAGGATTTGGTTGTATATGGTCCTCATTTAAACCTAGAATCAAGAAGCTGCTTAAAGATGTACTTATGGTATTAGAATGGATTTTTCAGGTGGGGTTTTATGAAAGCCCTTACAGGAGGTACACTAAATGATTTTGAAAAGGGGGAGAGACGTAATAAAAATAAGCTAAAATGCAGGAAAACAGAAGTAATTCAGCCTAGATGGGAATGGAATTATGGTTCATTTTGAGTTTGGGAAGAAATGACTTGACTGGGAAGTGGTATTAGTGGTGGAGATGTATTGTAAGTGCATATAGGAGTAGGAATTAGTAAAAATAAGTTAAAGTGGGCCCTGGAAGCCAGTAACACATCAGGAAATAAATGAATCTGAGATAATGGTAGTTCATTCAGGAGGATGGTTAAAGTGTCCCACTTCAGCTCTAAAGAAATAGTAACATTTGTAAACATCTTGTCATAAAGTGAAGCAAGCAGAATAATAGGGCTAATTAAGCCCCTAAAGAATATTAACATATACCTGGTGTTCAGAAATAACTCCAGATACGCCATGTCTAAAACGAACTCAACATAGTTGAGTTTACAGAGCAGCTTCTTTCAGTTCAGTTCAGTCCAATTCAGTCGCTCAGTCGTGTCCGACTCTTTGCGACCCCATGAATCGCAGCATGCCAGGCCTCCCTGTCCATCACCATCTCCCGGAGTTCACTCAAACTCAAATCCATCGAGTTGTTGGATGCCATCCAGTCATCTCATCCTCTGTTGTCCCCTTTTCCTCCTGCCCCCAATCCCTCCCAGCATCAAAGTCTTTTCTAGTGGTCAACTCTTCACGTGAGGTGGCCAAAGTACTGGAGTTTCAGCTTTAGCGTTATTCCTTCCAAGGAACACTCAGGGCTGATCTCCTTTAGAATGGACTGGTTAGATCTCCTTGCAGTCCAAGGGACTCTCAGGAGTCTTCTCCAACACCACAGTTCAAAAGCATCAATTCTTTGGCGCTCAGCTTTCTTCACAGTCCAACTCTCACATCCATACATGACCACTGGGAATATTATAAATGTCTCCTTAACTTCATAATTTTATTGTAGTTGTTTTTTATCCTTTATTAGTTTAAAATGTTGTATTAGTAACTAATTTTAATTTTATATAAATCATTTCAAAAGGATCTTTTACAGTTAGAAGTCCATGTAGCTAAACTAGTCTTGAAATATTATTTTTTCTGTCAAAGGAATGCTTCAGGTAATACTGTAATCATGAATGGATACTTTATAATAAATGACAAATCTACCTGTACTTTAATGTACTTTTTTCCTCAGAGCAATACATGCAAAAATCAATAGTGTGTTTATATTCCTTTGTTATTTGCTTTGCTAAAGACTAATTAAAAGATGCTTACTCCTTGGAAGGAAAGTTATGACCAACCTAGATAGCATATTTAAAAGGAGAGACATCACTTTGCCAACAAAGGTTCGCCTAGTCAAGGCTATGGTCTTTCCTGTGGTCATGTATGGATGTGAGAGCTGGACTGTGAAGAAGGCTGAGCGCCAAAGAATTGATGCTTTTGAACTGTGGTGTTGGAGAAGACTCTTGAGAGTCCCTTGGACTGCAAGGAGATCCAACCAGTCCATTCTGAAGGAGATCAGCCCTGGGATTTCTTGGGAAGGAATGATGCTAAAGCTGAAACTCCAGTATTTTGGCCACCTCATGTGAAGAGTTGACTCATTGGAGAAGACTCTGATGCTGGGAGGGATTGGGGGCAGGGGGAGAAGGGGACGATGGAGGATGAGATGGCTGGATGGCATCACTGACTCGATGAATGTGAGTCTGAGTGACCTCCGGGAATTGGTGATGGACAGGGAGGCCTGGCGTGCTGCAATTCATGGGGTCGCAAAGAGTCGGACACGACTGAGCGACTGATCTGATCTGAATGCAATTATAGCTGACACAGTCTACTTATATAACGATTATTAGTATTTTCTCACAACTAATTAAGAAATTGGATATCAAAGCATATTTTTGCGTTAGGGAGAAGGCAAACTATAAATTCTATGGTTTAGACCTTTAGAGTATGAGCTAAATTAAGTTGACTTGTATTGAATTTAATGAGCTTCTAATGCAAATAAAGTCACCATATTTTATATGAAGCCATTAAGGTAGCTGGATATTTAAGGTAGCAATATTAGAATGTGTCTTGTTAGAGGATAAGAAATGTTTTGATTAGAACAGGAAAATTATATAATTTGAGCTACAGTCTACCTGTTTCCTCTTTTGCTTCAAATCTGCTAGGTTTTGAAAAGTTACAGAGAGAATAAATTATTTCTATTCCTTTTGTAGTGGTTTGTTGAATCAAGAATTTTCATCTTAATTTTTTAGAAAATTTTCATATATTTTTGGACTTCGGCCAGATCACTGTCCTATCACTCAGAAGTCTGAGAGTCTTAAAAAAAAGGTAAAAAAACCCAGTAAATTTTAGGGTTTATTGTTCTTCCTTTTTAGAATAAAACTCATGCCTACAAGGCAATATAGTATTTGGTGACCTTAGTCTTTGTAGTTCATGGTTAACTTGGATGTGGCATAAATGCCAAAAGCCCAGTGGGAAACTTTAACTTTCTGATGGAAATGACAGTAATTGGCCAATTTTAAATGTTTCTTGCATGATTTTACATTGCAGAGGAAAATGATAGAAACAAAATCAGAGAGGTAAACCAGGAGGGAAATAAATTCTGAAAGGAGTTGAAAATGTAGTGAAGATGTGAAATGCAGTGGAGATGTGAGGATAGAAACTAAAAAGCTGATTGTCGCTGTGATCCTATCTCCTGCTGCTGGCTGCAGTGCTGGTCCCAGTTAAGGACTGTAGTGGTTAGTGTTGAAACGTGACTGAATTTAAGCCTTCTCTGGTATTTCAGGTCATTTCAAGTCTACTGTAGCCTCTAACCTTTAGTATATTCTTTATGCTATGGTGAGAAACATCACTGAAAAAAGAAGAGAGAGCAGGCAGGCATCAGCAGACTTTTGGTGTACCTCTCAGGAAGCTGCCAGGTTAGCTTGAAGAGCCGCTGCTTCAGCCACCTGCATGTCCACGTTCCATTGAAAACCACCTGCTTTGCTATGAAGAGTTCTCTAAGCAAGTGATACGTCAGCTGTGAATGGTGAACAGTGCTATGTCAGTAGGCTATTCTCTAACCAGTGTAAAAGCAGTTTATTGCCAAAATTTTTTTGTTACACTTTATGCAGTTTCTACTGTGGATACTTAAAAGCAATTCCTATACTTTAAATATGTACACTGCTTTGAAATCTGAAATTCACAGGACTCTCTACTAGGAACATGTCGAAGGAAATTCATTTGGCGTTGAGATAAGTGGCTCCAGTGGAGATTTTCTTTTCTACATATAAGAAAGATCTATTTGGAGTTATGCAAGGAATGCATTCCTAGGTCATGTGTGTCTAAGAGAGCAAGCAAATAAATATCTTCTCTGTGTATGAAAGGAAGGAAATGATGTTTATTAGCATACTGTAACCACACTTGGCTTCTGTGAATCCGTTTTGTAGGAAAGTCGTCATCTAGTGAAATGATGAGGCAAAATTTTGTATTCCAACTCCGGTTGTCTCCAAGGACAGAAACGTCTGATAATGTAGATTCACGCATACCTTGTATGTGTACATGCACCCACACGTGCATGCACACTTATACCCCATGGAATTCTTGAGACACTGATGCAGGGATAAGTGTCAGAAGTCTGAGACCTTTAGGAAGGACTCAGGTAAAGGCCCAAAAGAGACTAATTTTCAACAAAAACCCTGTAATTCCATGAGGCACTGAATACCTATAGAGAAAAAGCACAACTCAGAGGTTGTAGTAAATCTTTCCAGCCTTATAATTATGAGAATACCATGAGCATATATGGATACAGAGTTATCATTGGCTTTTGTAAATAAATCAGAACGTAAGTTTCATAAAAGTGAAGACAATTTAAAAAAATACAACTCAGACTTTACTCAGTTCTTTTATGAGATTTAAAAAGATTTTCAGAAGGGGATTGCATTACACTTATAAAGTAGAAAGAGGAAGAAGTGATCTGTTTATTCATTTGTACAAGAGTGATGTCATTTACCAAAATGAATTTTCAGCAATAATACTGTATTAAAAGAAAATTAGTAATTGTTTATTAAACCACTGTGTTAGCAGATTGAGGGCAGCAGAAACACCTGATTCTAATTGGCCTCAGCAAGAAGGAAATTAGTTTTTTCTCGTAACAAGTGGTCCAGAGGTAGGGAAGGCTTCAGATGTCACAGCTGGGGGCTCTGGCTCTAGCACTGGTGTCTCTGGGATTCATAGGTGCTTAGCAGGCCAGCCATGAGGCTTCTAGCTCCATATCCAGATGCAGCAGATCTAGAGACAGAAAGATCTCTTTCTTCTGGCATTTCCTTCTTGGAAGCAAGGCAAACTTCCCCAAGGTCCCTCCAATACAACCGTGGCCACTATTGGTTTTCAGCCCTTCCCTGAGTCTCAGAGTCAGACCTGCCTTGCAAGGTCAGCTCACTCCACTTGCACATCAAACTGGACCTTGGATGCACCCATGGTCCTGTGTGGGACTCAGAACTGAGGGCAGGGCCACCCACCATCTTTTGAGGTGTGTGAGGGAGGAGTGGATGTTCTAACAGACTGGACATGACTGAAGCGACTTAGCAGCAGCAGCAGCAAGATTTAAGGGGGAGTGAATGTTGGGTTGGCAACCAGAGGTATCTGCCTTTGTAAACAGAAAATGATGGGAAAGAATGGAATTTTGGAAAGTTTATGAAATGTGTCTATCAAATGAAACTTTAGCTGTCTGGGTTACTTTTAGAAAACAACAATCTATTTTTTGTATAGAAAAGACCCTTTTGCCAAAAAGTAAGAATTTATTTTTAAAAACCTTCCCCAGTTGAGCAGTTATCCAAGAATTTCTATGTAGCATCCGGCATAAGGTTAGGATCAATGATCATTTTGTCTCTATCACCAAGAATAATGGAGTTCTAAGTCCATAGCTGTCCCTCATCTTTGATCTTCTTAGGATCACTGCCATCCTCCCTCAATCTCATGAGTTAATTTCTCAATGAAGTGTAAGTATTTAGACTTGCACTTGCTTTAGAAAAAATCCCTAGTACTGTACTTTAAAGAGAGTCTTTCAGATGAGATGCATAAATGAGGAAGGTGTTACTATGTCTTCATTGACCTTCCGCAGCTTGTGGGGTTTTGTAAAAGCCTTGAGATCTCTGGTCATTGTTCCTACAGAGGTTAATGGTTACAGCCATTCTTTATTCATCATGCGCATGCTCTGCCAGGCCCCATGCTTGACAGGTAGTATGTTCACCATTTATTTTCTTCCAAAGGAGAAAACATAACCTTGCACACACTCCCCATCCTACAGCTGGAGCAGGTAGGATTCAAAACCAGGTCTGTTTGTTCCTAAAGCCCGTGTTTCTGATATATCCTACTTCTTCAAAAGAAGCAAGATGAGAAAGCAGAAGTTCTGTTCTCCATTGATGGAAAGATGCTAGATCTAACCCTTTAGCAGGTTAATCAATATGCTCCAAGATGCCTTTCAGTCACAGCACAGAACAGAGCTGTACTCTGGCCAATGTGGCAGGTATTCAAGGATACTCTCTGGCCCTGCCTCCCTCCCAGCTTACTCTTCCCAGAGAGTCAGTTATCCTGTTAAAGCACAAAGCAGTTGTGTCTGATCTGCTGAGAACTGTCCAGGGCCTCCTGTCCCACCCTGAGTAGAAGCTGATGTTGTAGAGGATCTGCTGGTTGTCTGCCTTCCCTGTCCCTGCTTCCTCCACTCTCTCTTTTCACCTCCTTCTCCTCTTCCCTTCCTCCTCTGGCTCTGCTCCTTGCTCCATTCTCCTTCTACCCCTCAACCTATCAGCCTTCTTTCTGGGACTTTGCTTTGAGGTGTGTCTATCCTGGACTGCTCTTGCAGCAGGAATCAGCATAGCTCATCCCGTCCTCTCTTTCAGGTTTTCACTTAGTCATCTCTGTGAGCACCTCATCACCACTCTCCATGGCAACCCTTAATCCTTGTTTTTCTTTCTTCTTAAGAATTTTCAGTAGTTTACATCCTGTATGTTGATTGATGTCTCTTTCCCTATGCGAGGTTTTGTCTGTTTTGTATATTGCTAGTCTCCCAGTGCTGAGAAGGGAGCCTGGTACAGTGTGCCATCTTTGTAAATGTTGTTGCCCAGTTGAATGAGTTGGGTGATTCGTCCATAGATTAGATCTCTGGCTGTGATCAAGTAGGTGGACTGCTGAGAGATACTCACAAGGACATGGTGTTACTTAATTGGAAAACCTCCTTTAAATGTTTCTACCAGGTTAGCAGTATCTAGTCCTTTTCTGTCACCAAGAGTGAATCAGAATATTGATTTCACTCAGCATATTTTACTCTTGATATTCCTCCAAGCACGGGACCTAGATGTTAATTCTCAACTGCATGAAAACTTGTCCAGCCTAACTGAGCATTTGGAAGCCTTGAAGACAGTCACCCTGATACTTCCATGTGCCAATGATTCTTCTGACGAAGAGACACTTAAGATGATACTGACATTTCTGTAGTTTGCATGGTGCTGCCTGCAGATGATAAGCCAAATGAAGGCAGGACTTCATATGGAAGTAGTGCTGTTTTTGCTACCCCAATAGCGTGATGACAGGTAAAGAAGAGAACACTAAGTCAGGTTAACCAACATGTTCAGCGAGGAAGGAGAACAGATGCCCCTCCCATTCCAGACTAGACTGGAGATACTTACGGCAGTGGTGGTCACCAGCTTTGACAGATGAGGCCTTTGTACTTATGGTATCTTGAGTAGTTTCTATCATTTAAAAAATGTTTCTTTCACCAGGAACTGTGCTACCAGAAACTATGCTAAGTGCTAGGAATATAGTGGTATGAATAAATAATGTTACAAGATCCCTGTCCTCTTTCCCTGGTGGTCAAATTGTTAAAACTCTGTGCTTCCACTGCAGGGCACACAGGTTCTATCCTTGATCAGAGACTTCCACATGCCACTTGGCCAGAAAAGACCAAGAAAACAAAATCCTTGTTCTCAATGGAACTTCTCAAAAAAATTAGGGAAAACAGATATATAACCAGTACACCCATAAGTAAATAACTAATAAACCGTGATCAAAACTCTGGAGAGAAAGAACAAAAACAGAGTTAGGGAGTGATGGTGGAGGGGCTGGGGTGGATCTCTCCTAGAAACTTAAGCTTTGACCTTTGAGTGGGTGTGAGAGTCCAGCTTTAAAGAGATTATTTTGTTGTTTCACTAGCAACAGTCGCAGTGAGCCTCGCATATTAGGTCACTGTAACAGAGTACATAGTATTGGGAAGTTCCGTGAGATTCAAAGGTTACTTAGGAAGAATGGCTGTTTACAGGAGGTTGGTTATGTTGCTTAGAGCAACAGGATTCTGTTAGAGGGAGAGAGTGTGTGCAAACAGCGTGTGTGACCAGGATATCTAGGCAGCAGCTCTGTGACAAGGGAAAGGGCGGTGGCGGCTATAATTGACATGGTCGAAGAGTAAGCAAATATTGATGTGGGACTTTAAACCATGGCAATGCTAGGAAATTCAAGGAAGTAACAGCAGCAGTAAGGTATCTGTGTGCTTCAAATATAAGGTTTGTATAAAGTTAAATTCTTCAGCTAAATAAATAAATAAATAGGAAAAAGTCTTCATGTTTTTGTCTTGTTGGGAAGATCAAAGTTCATTTAAATTTGGATTGAATGACAGCTGGTTGGAAAAAATTGTACTTGCACTAATCTAGCAAGAGCCAGTTGCTTGCAGTGTTTTGCACCATGTAAGGGTGAAGCCCCTTGTACGTGTTAACAGTATGGTATATTGTAATTGACAAAACTGTCCTTTACTCTGTGGGACAGGAATTTCTGCAGAAATGAGCACTAACAATGGATTCTTGAGTCTGCTCCATGATGTAGTGTGACTTGGGTTTCCATAGGAGGAAAACCAAACATCACTAAAACTTCACAAACTGCTTTCAGAGCAAGTGGTTTGTGTCCATGCCGTAGAACGGCCGTTTCTCTGCCATAGCATTGAGATTATCAAATGGTAGTTCTCTGCCTTCTCTCAGCTCTTAGGTACTGAAATATGATTGAGAATTGCTTCAGTGCTGACCCTGGAACTTGGTCCCATTGGCGACTCCAGCAGTAGGTCAGAGCGTTTCTGTCTCTCTGGCTCTGCTCTGTGCCCTCCACAGCAGGGTTTCCCAGTGTGTGGAAGGAGCACCTGCACCAGAGCATCTTCACCAGAACCTCCTGGCTGCTCCTGCTAAAACTGCAGATCCCTGCATATATATATATATATATATATGTATATATATATATAATCTCCCGAATACAAAACTGTAGGATCCAAATAAGGGTTCATGTTATAGCTTGGTGCCCACAAGTCCTTAGGACTGTGTGATTATCATGACTTCATCCCACACATTTGAACATTATTGTGATAATTCTATGGTGGCAGAGAGCATCAGAAGCTTAAACAAGTCCACTCCAGAGCTCTAGTCTATACTTATAAATATTATCTAAAATGTTACTCACAGCTGATTCTTTTTAAATTTTGACCAGATTCTTTTCAGAGTAGATCTTATGATTTACCTGCCTGTTCTCCATGAGCCAACTTGTAGAGAAGTGATGCTGTAAGAAGGGGAATTTTTTTCATGATGCTTAAAAATAGATATTTTAAGACAATGAAGGCATGATAATTTGTGTAAGGTTTCTAAAGAAAACAAAAATAAAATGAATTTATCTTTTTAGGAATCTCATATATTCTGAGGACTTGATTATCACATCAGCTTTGTATGATACTTTATAATAATAATAATCACAGTTCTATAGGTAGCTTACCTGAGAATCAGCCATTTCCTGTTGGTAGCCTGCTTGGCTACCTGACCACTTGGTCTACTGGTTGTTTTGAAAATTTTCCTCAATCCTATTTGCATATATGGTAACGATCCAGTATGATTTTTGAGGGAGCGGAAAATAGTCTTTGTATAAAAGGATAAAAAAATTGGATCTCTTAGTTCCGTATACCCCAGTACTGAACAAAATGCCTGGTAAGGGAGTGGAATTCCCGGTCAGTCCTCCTCTCCCTGAGATGTCTGGGCGTGGACTTTCTCTCAGACACAGTGAGTTCCAACTGTGACTTCTCAGGGAAAGATCTCCTCTGCTGAGAGAGTGCAGTTGAGTGAATGGCCACTGGAGTCCCCAGAGTCTCCTCCTGATGATGCCACAGCCAAGGCCAGACATGCCAGTGATGCGGATTATACCTGCATAGGTTGCTGGCACATCTATTGCATTTCCATAAAATATCAGAAAATGAGCACGGACCAGGTGCTCATAAATCAGCCCAAGCAAGTGCCACAGGCAGGAGGGCCTTGAGAGAGAGAAGCACAGCACACAGCCACTCGCTATGAGGAATGACGGCTCTTCAGAAAGGCCCAAGGCCGCAGCACTTCTCTCAGTGGCGGGAGAAAGGGCTTCCCAAGAGCGTTCCAAACGTGGTAGAGATGCCTGGAGGACACCCGGAGAGGAATTTGGAAGGGAATTAAGAAGTTGGCTTAAAACTCAACATTCAAAAAATGAAGTTCGTGGCATCTGATCCCATCACTTCGTGTCAAATAGAAGGGGAAAAAGTGGAAGCAGTGACAGATTTTATTTTTGTGGGCTCCAAAATAACTGTGGACGGTGACTGCAGCCATGAAATTAAAAGACGTTTACTCCTTGGAAGAAAAGCTATGACAAACCTAGACAGCATATTAAAAAGCAAGAGACATCACTTTGCTGACAAGTATCCATATAGTTTTTCCAGTAGTCATGTACAGATGTGAGAGTTGGACCATAAAGAAGGCTGAGCGCTGAAGAATTGATGCTTTTGAGTTGTGCTGGAGAAGACTCTTGAGAGTCCCTGGACTGCAAGGAGATCAAACCAGTCAATCCTAAAGGAAATCAGTCCTGAATATTCATTGAAAGGACTGATGCTGAAGCTCCAGTACTTTGGCCACCTGATGCGAAGAGCAGACTCATTGGAAAAGACCCCTATGCTGGGAGAGATTGAGAGGAGAAAGAAAGACAGGAGGAGAAGGGGACGACAGAGGATGAGATGGTTGGATGTCATCCCTGGCTCAACAGACATGAGTTTGAGCAAGCTCCAGGAGATGGTGGAGGACAGAGGAAGCAGGTGTGCTGCAGTCCGTGGGGTCACAGAGTCAGACATGAGTTAGCGACTGAACAACAACAAAAGGGCCACATCCACACAATCTCTATCAGATTTTTTGAAGCACAAATTGACTACTATAACATCAGCTCTCTTCTATGAGAACCTTTAGAAAACAATGCAGTTGCTTTTTGTTGCTATTTGGCAGTCTGTGAATATATATCAGGTGAATGTTATCACCATGTGTGAGATCATGCTATTAAAGAGAACTAGCTGCTAAGTTAAAAACGAAATCTCTTTCTACGAAGGAAGTGTTTGCACAGTTTCTTCAGTTTTTATACATCAGTACAGTTGAGTGCTGGAATGTAAGTATCTGATGAAGTCAAGCACTGGTACATTATAGAGGCACCACCCCACTCCAGTACTCTTGCCTGGAAAATGCCATGGATGGAGGAGTCTGGTAGGCTGCAGTCCATGGGGTCGGTAAGAGTGGGACACGACTGAGCAACTTCACTTTCACTCTTCACTTTCACGCATTGGAGAAGGAAATGGCAACCCACTCCAGTGTTCTTGCCTGGAGAATCCCAGGGACGGGGGAGCCTGGTGGGCTGCCGTCTATGGGGTTGCACAGAGTCAGATATGACTGAAGCAACTTAGCAGCAGCAGTTAGAGACCCTTTTATGTATTTCCTTTATGAGGCTTCTCATAAAGATAAACAGACATTTAACTTGCGGCCTCCCTGGTGGCTCAGTGATAAAGAATCTGCTCGCCATTGCAGGAGACTCAGGTTTGATCCCTGGTCTGGGAACATCCCACATACCACGGGACGGCTAAGAGCATTCGTCACGACTGTTGAACCTGTGCTCAAAAGTCGTGGAGCTGCAGCTGCTGAAGCCCATGCGCTCTCTAGCTAGCACACTCCAACAGAGAAACCACTGCAGTGAGAAGCCCACACGCTGCAACTCAAGAAAAACTGGCACAGCAACAAAGACCCAGCATAACTAAAAAGTAAAACAAAAGCATTTATCTTGGTAATGCCTATGTTGGCATTGACTTTTATTTTTTTAGACATAGAATCAAACACTGGATCCAGGTAGAGGATTCACTAATGAAAATGGATTTTTTTGCTACTGTGCAGTGAATATTTGATGGCATTTTTGTTACCTTGAAACGTTAATACCTTTACAAAAGCTTTTCAGTAATGTCACATTACTTCTTAGAAAAGGCTCATGTTTGTTTAATTTGAGGACATGACTGCAGTTTCCCTTTCCCCATGTTACATACATCTGTCTTGTGTATTCTTGTCAGTCCCATGAAACGATGTAGAGTTTCTGTGTGAAAAATACCTTTAGGGTTTCTGTAGTTTATAATGCCATTGTCATAACTGATGAATCTTTGACCCCCTCACATCCTTAGATAAAGGATTCACTTGTGTGTGTGTGTGTGCACGCATTTTCCCGGCATCAGTGGTCAAAAGGTTCCCCCCTTTTTTTTGTTTAAACAGTGTGTGTCAGGAGTGGAGTTTGAGCCCTCGCCTCCTCACGAAGACCAGAATCATTTCCTTTTTTATAAAATTCTTTCTGAGAATAGTGATTCTGCTTTGCTAAAAATGTTCTGTAGAAAAGACTTTTCATAAGCACGTAGACAAACAGGATGAGTGTGTATGAAATGTTACCAATAATGGTAGTCACCCTTTGCAGACTGTGTAATTGTTTTGTGCCTGGAGTGAACAGTAAGTTCTTAAAGCATCTGCCTTGGATGGTTTAGATGTGGCCCTGCCTTCAGATAGGAACCTGAATCAAAATCCAAGAAACATTTCCACCTCAGGAGGCTGAATACAGAAGCAGAACACTCTCCTCAAAGTTACCAAATCAGTTAATTGTTAGATTTATAATTCCATGATTTGTAAACTCTTATGGATGGTTAGACAGTTAACAAGCGAGATGGAAATGATGTGGTATTATAATCAAGGTAAAATTGAGCAGCAGAGTAAAAATCCAGCAGCTTTCTGGTTTCTGAGCCATAAGAAAAAAAGAGTTCTGGAGTAATGATGAAAACATGGAGATTCAATTCTTGTTAACTACCGAATAGCTCTTCTGTAAGATTTGGGCTATGATTAATAACCTTGAAATATGAAATGAAATTTAAGAGAAGATTGGCCAAAGGGATGAGTATTTTAAAACCACTTCTGCTGCTGGGCTTTTAGTTGGCTACAAAATTGAATATACAGACCTAAGAATGGGCAAACACCCATGAATTTACTTGATTCACAGTAAGGGTTATTTTTGTGCCTCTTCATTTCCATCTGCCATGTTCTGACCTGCCCTGGAGTACAATGGATATTCTCACCTTCTGCACCAGGGCTCCTGGCTGTTGCCTTCCTGTAGGACAGCATCTTGTCAGTTGCCTTCTACAGAGGGAGTACAAAGAAGTTCTGTTTTGAAGAGAATTTCTGAGATAGTGGAAAGTATCACCTTCATGAACACAGGTATCTTTCTTATTTTCTTTCCCTCTTCCCTTCTTTTGATGAGTAAGAGGGAGAACATTTTAAGTATTCGCCATTTTTCTTCTATCTTGGCTGATTAAAGAAACATGGTTACATGGCAGAATATTGGCAGTGAGGAGAAATGGAAGGTAGATTTAACGTTACCCTTTTGGAGAAACAGTGGAAGGCCAAGAGATAATGAAAGAAAAGGCTTGCTAATAATACTACATACTAATATGATTAAATATGGATAAGTTCATGTATTTAGATGGTGGTCCAGATCTTAACACCTCACCACTCACTTTCAAACAGAAGTTATTTTTGTAAGCATGTAGGAGTCTACTAATATGATTTTGGCTTGAAATCATTTTAAGTTTACATCACTGATACAGCATGGATTAAGCAAGTGCAAGCAAATTAAAGAAGAGACTTTAGATTTCAGATCTAAAATCAGTATAACTGTGAGAGGTGGAGCTTGAAATATTGCCGTCGTTTTGGAGAAGTTTTAGTGACACCACATTTTTTTGCATGATTCTTACATATGTACAGTGTGTGGGAGTATTCATCAGCCAGAGTTTGAGAATTCATAATTTTGTGATCAACTTAAAGTGATTCATACAGAGCCTCTCTCTCTCTCTTTAAAGCATACATTTGGTTAAATTTTGAATTATGGATTTTTTTTTCCTTTTTTGCTGGTAAAATGGTGACTTTTGGGGTGATTTCTTAATTGTTGATGGTATAAGGTATATGTTGCCTAAGAAACATTGTCATAAGTGTAGTTCAGAATTATAATCAAAGAACAGTCTTTAAAAAAAATCTTCCAAAGTCTAATTGCAAAACAATTTTGTAGTAACTTTTTGTGTGTGTGTCTAGTATTATATGTCTTTCTTCCTTTTGTACATTTTCTTTAGTTTTATGACTAGATTCTTAATATTACTTGCCTGCCACCTCACTCTCCTGTTTCTTCCTAGGACCTTAATAAATATAACTTGCTGCCCAGTCTCTTATATTGTAGTTCATTTGAGAGATAGCTGCTCCTGAGCACGTAAGATCTAGTGTTCGGAAGCACTGATTAGCTGATTAGCAAGTGCACAGACTCTCCTGGTTGAATTATACACGTAATCCTGTTTTACGTAATCCTGTTTTGCCTTTATAGTACCCTTGAGAAAGAAGTGTGTTTGGCATGTTCATAGATTTGGAATCAGAAGTTCAGAGGGCTTCAGTAAATGTCCCAAGACTACAAAGAAAGCCTTTATCTAGGATTTAAACCCAACTTTGTCCTACCCCTAAACTGTTGTTCTTTCTGCCATGCAACATTGCTTCTCCTGTAACTTTTACCCAGTTCAGAAATTAATTTGTCTTCTGGAGCAAGCTATTTTCTCTCTGCTAGATGTTATGACCTATTTTCTGTTTTGTAATGTTGCTAAGTAGATAATATTATGCATGTTTTTTATTATCTATTTTTTTAAAGCAAATAATAAAAAAAATTAGGTAGCCAAGAAGTTGATTACATAAGCCAACCTGCACGCAGAGGGGAAAAAAAAAAGAAAGACAAAGTAGCCATGCTAAGTGAGTCATCTCTTCACCTGGTGTCATCTCTCCCCTTGGACATATACCTTGAAGTCTTTAGGCCTCAGGGATGCTTTTTATTGTCTTAATAGCATAGGAAAAGAGAACTCATTTGACCCTGAGGTCTAGCCAGCGTCACTGACTAAGGATTCTATTTCCCTCTTCAGGAGTTGAGTACTGCTATTGGTTCTGCAGGAAGTAGCATTTGCATAATCATAATGTTGTAAATGCAGGTAAATAGTTTGGTGGTTCATCTCTACGCAAGACTAAGAAGATGTAATATTAGTACAAGGGGGAAAAAATATCTAAACCCAAGATTTAAAACCCTGACTGCACAAAAGAGTGGAAGACTTGACAGAATTTGTGGCTGGCTGGATGGTAGGAGGGAAAGAGAGGTGAGAGGGGATATGTCAGATGCTAATTTCCTTCTCTTTCATGGTGGGATGTCCAGAAATACTGCGTAATGCTGTTGAAACAAGAGACAGCTAACCAATTGAAGAACTAAAAATAGCACAATCAAGAAAACTAGGAAAGAATTAGAGGTAAAGCAAGTGTGAATGTGAAAGATAGGAGGAAGGTACGCAGTTAAGTCAGTAGATTTTGTCTGAAGTTAACAAATCAAGACGAGATACACGCCTATTGTTTAGTTAAGCTGATAAGCACAGGACAGTAAGAACAGTAGTAATGGAAGGGAGTAGACATGGGGAATATGGGTCCAGAGACACTTAACACATTTATTACCATCTAGTTGTGTTTGGAAGAATTTAGCTGCATATGCATTACTTTTAGAATAATTTAAGGAAAAGGAAGAATTTCAACAGTTGTGGATGTACGGTGTCAGGAATAGCTTTCCATACTTTCTGTGACATCACTACTACCACTAGGCTCCTAGGGACTGCTCTTGCCAGCGGTGGAGGCTCTAGTTTCCAAAGAACTGGGCAGTGGTAAGCGGGGTGAGGCGACAAGTCATGTACACTCACAGCCCCTTTCAAGTAGTCAGCTGTTTCCATGGTTCGTTCCTGATCAAAATGGGGCAAAAAACCCACCACCCTTCCTCCAAGATGCATGGGGACAACTTTTCTGATCAAAGCTTGCCCGGAAAGCCCAGCATCTGTGCTAATAAGGCTCCTGCAGTCTCAAGATTCTGCTTCCTTTTCTAGAATGCTGTAGCCATTCTGGAGAATAGAGGCCGGCATTGCCTTTGTTTTCTCTGGTCTGAGCAGTGGCTGAGCTTCTGGGCACCGACTTCCTTCCAGGAACTTCCTCCGAGGGGAAATTTCTTGACTTTTTGCGTGAACCTTCCAAACGCCTGTGGATTGAACAATGGCTGCAGCATTGTTTTTCAAGCAGGGGCTTGGCTTTGTTTTCACCCCAAGTGAAGTGACTTAGCAGTAGCAGCAGCAGTGGATTGTTATGTTCATGGCGCCTCCAGGTGGGCGGTCAGGGAAGGTCTTGCTGAGGTTGGAGGCCTGGGAGAATGGTAACTTGGTTGTGCCAGTTTTGCTTTTAGCTTTAGTCTGTGTGTCTTGGCATCAGCAGAGCAGTAATGAGGTTTGGGTGGGGAACGGAGTCTGATGAAGGAGCTTAAACCAGGGAATTCGTGCCAGCGGCCCAAGGATGCACCCTGGCTTAGGAGAATGTGTAAATAGGTGCCTTTAGTCCCTTTTTGCCTCTTTCCAACCAAATTTCTAAATAACCCCCACTTTTTTGAGATAAGAGGAGATAAAAGAGGGTATATGCTGAGGTTCCCCCAGCAGGTGGAAAATCCTGCCTAATTATAGCTGCAGATTTCTCTGTCAGGAATTGATTTGCCATTGATTTAATCCAGGGCTGCAAAGTCAAACGCCACAGCAGGTGGTTTTAAATGCGTAGCACCATCAGGGCGGGGACTCGGGCATACTAAAATCTCATGGTTCCTTGAAGCTTTTGTTGAGCTTCCAGTGTTGTCATGTATAGAGAACAGGCTTAGGGTTTCCAGAGCTTCCAGTTTTTCAAGAAAAACAAGGAATCTAGATATTTATGTGTCATCTCTTGGACGTTAAATGTCGCCACCTAATTTTACAAAATGAAAACTACTGTCTAGAATTTAAAAACAAGCCTGTTGGGTGGATAACATCCATGGGCCCTCAGTGTTTTCCTCTGGTTAGGACTCTAAATCCTCTCTCCCATTTGTTCTGCCTTGATTGTCCAAAACAAGCTGTACAGCTCCTGGGCACTTTGCTTTCATTCCATCTTGTCCTCAAAGCAATTTAAAGATACTCTCATTCTTCATAAGATAAATTAGAAGTAGGTGAAAAAGTGAGAACAGAATATAAATGGAATCAGAATGAAATTATTTGTACACATATATAAGCATTTCAGTGAAGCACAGATTGGGCAGCTTGCTTAACAGAGAAGTCTTATCAGATATATAGTTTGTAATGTCTTTGAAACAAGTTGTTGAATAGAAGCATGGCTTTCACTGAAGCTGAGATCAGGGTCTTCAAAGGAACTTGCTGAATCATATGAGAGCCCAGACCCTCTTAGTAGGGTAAGTTTTGTAGAACTAATCTTTCTATTGCTTCACTAAAAAGCTGGTAACATTTTATGCTAAAGTGTGATTTAGGAGATGAGATCTTGAGGAGGACTGGGCTGTAGGAAAAAAGCATTCTTTTGGTCTCACTTAAGCTAGTGGGGAGCCAGGGTGGAGATAACCTAAAATGGTGAGGGAGACAGGCAGTTAAGAGTACAGCCTCTGAAAGTAGAGAGCCTGGGTTTGAATCCTGACACAATCCATGATTAGTTGTGGGACCTTGGATAAGTTGCTTTCTTTTCCTAAACCTCAGTTTCTTCATCTGTAAAATGGAAATATTTATATAATGGACTCACTGTCATAGGACAGTTGTGTGGCTAAACTGGCTTAGTCTGAATATAGCACTCATTGTAGTTCCTGGTACCCAGTAAGTATTCTGTCTGTGTGATGAGGTGAAAAATTGCTGATAGTGGGAAGTTAATTGTCAAAATGATAAAATGTGGCTATCCAAGATGTATTTACAGAGCTTAAATATTTTGGTTTGTTTGCTGCACACACACACACACACAAATTTGTTCCACTTTATCCCTGGCCACCAATAATGTGTTAAGTACCCATGTACAGAGTATTTTGTAAGGTTCTGTGGGGTGGTTCCTAGTAATAGAAACTCTCAGGGAGTTTGTATTGTGGTTAACAAGATGAGTATACACAAACGGTACAAAACAGGCTGTGCCGAGGACAATCCCAGCCACTCAGAGGGGGATGGTCACCGTGGACTTACACCAGGGTAAGATTTCACACAGAGTGACTGACTTTATTATTTTGGAGCTAGATTTTTATAGTTTGAATAATTCCAAACACTGTACAAGAATATTTTCAGCTATATAAAAAGTACACTGAGGACTTACCTGAGTATTTTTATATGCATCATTAGAGGAGAGAGTGCAACAACAGCCATTATCTATGCTTTGCAATTAGTAATAATTAAACCTTATCACAGGTAATTTACTTTGGGCCATCATACTCATCTTTTATCACTACAGAGACTGCTATTAGCTGGCTTTGGGGAATGTAGAGAGATGGAAATCTGTTAGCGGACGTGACTCGTGGCAGCCTGGCACCCAGATAGAAAGCACAGGCCCTGGAGCAGAGCCTCTGAGATCTTAGGGAAGTTAGGTAGACTCTCTGTGCCTCAGTTTCTTCATCTCTAATTTGAGGTATGATGGTACTAGTCTATTTCATAAAGAGTGCTGTACAGATTTATATGAGTAAGTATCTTTGAAGTGCTTAGAATAGGGTCTGGCAAACAGTAAGCACAACACGTGTTAGCTATTATCATGGGTCCCTCTTGGAACAATCAATATTAAAATTTTAAAGACTGCTGTTTGGTCAGGCTTGGGCATGCAGCCTATAGTTTCAGAACAGAATACAGCTGCCTGAGCACAGGAGGATAGAAACTCATAACTTTACGGTACTCTGGACCTCATTAGCTCCGTGACTGCGGCAACAGATGGTGGCTGGTCGGGCGTAGTTTGGAGGGGCCCTATTTCAGACTCAGAAACTGAAAGCTCAACCCCAGTCTCAGCTGCAGCTCACTTGTTCTGTGATATATGACACATTCTTAAGGCTCTGAAAGTTTCTTATTTGTGTTTGCAAAACGGCCTAACTTCTTACTCTTGATCAAGTGTACTGAGTTTCCATCTGCTTGGAAAGCATTGGGAGGAGGTAATGGTTGAGAAGCGGGTAGGTGAATGAATTATACTGTAAAACGCTAATAAAAATGAAAGGAGATGTAAATGTAACTACTAAATATTATTGATTTGATTTTAGGTTTTCATAGGAATCCAAATATAAAGTACTTGTCGAGTGAGGAAATTAAATTTTTCCTTATAATCGCCAAATAAAGGCTTTTTATTGATTGCTCAATTTTTGTGTTTCCTGGAAATCTTTAATATTTAACATGAAGACCCAGAATATACATTCACCAGGTTTCCCCCACTCTCGTGAACAGAGGAGCCTGGCGGGCTACAGTCCATGGGTCGCAAAAGAGTCAGACCTGACGTAGCAACAAAGCAACAACCACCGCCACGCCTCTTTACAAGGAATTGACTTGAATTTCTGTGTGCGTTAGAATCCTACCTACTGGAGGTGTGTTCTTTGTGCTGGCAGAACTCTCTCATACATATTAATGGCCTTGCACACATCTGGCTTCTGAGGCCTCCTTGGGGGTGCTGCTCTGCCACAGGGGTTATCTAGAGATAAAGCAGTACACTGGCTGCATATAAAAATACACACCAGCCTTTAGAGCTGCACACACAGCAGAGCCGAGCTCAGCCCACTTGTGTCTGAAAATTTGTGTATGATGTCATGACATCTCTTTTGGAGCACTTCATGTTTTCTCTTAAAGAAAAAAATTTGAACATTCTCACACATTCTTCAAATGAAATTTAGAATCGTTTTGTCAACTTCTTAAAAAAAAATTCCACTGGTAATTTTAAGTGTGATTGCACTAAATATATAGATTAATTTAGGGGAAAATTTACACTTTTACAATCCAGGAACATGGCATGGTATGCCTCCTCCTGTTTAAAAAATGCCTTCTCCTTTTTTACCTCAGTAAGTGAAAACTTGTACTTTTATTTATATAGGTCCTACACATTTCCTGTTAAATTTATTTCTAGGTATTTTAAATTGCTTTTGATTGCTGTAGCGAATAGGCTGTTCTTAAATTATATCTTGTAACTGATGTTTGCTGATTATAGAAGAGCTGTTGATTTTGTACATTTGTAAGTGGGTTTCCAAAGCCCATTTTCTGAATTGCCTGAAAATGGGAAATGATGTTGTCTACATGTGTTCTGTTCATGAACACAGGAAAAGAGCATGAGGAACATGTATTTTTATCTTATTCTCTGTTAGATTCAAAAAGGTACCTGGGATCTCTAGTTTTATTCACTGTTGTATCCCTAGCATCTACCTCAGGATTTACTGTGATCCATACTCAGTATTTGTGGACTGCTTCTTAACTTCCTTAATTCCATTGTTATAGAATTTTTCAGTTGTTTCTCTTGTCTTTTACAAGAAAAGCAATTGTATTATTCCTAAATAGTAATAATTTTGTCTCCTTCCTTTCTAGGACTTGCTTCTTTCATTTTAATTCTTGTCTTAGTATTTTTCTAGACTTTGCTGTGCAGTATCCAGTGACAGTCACCATGATAGGCTTCATTTTGGGTCCTGAATTTAATGGGAATATCTTGAGTGTTTTACTATTGGGAGTTCGAGGAGGATTTTTATTTAAGTTACATTAAAGATATTTTATTTCTCTTCCTAGTTTACCAGAGGTTTTTTTTTTTTTTTTTTTTTTTTAAGAACAGGAATAGAATCAGTACACATATATTGAGCTGATTATTAGATTGTCCACTTTTGAATTATGTGATAATTTATTTCTCCCTCTTTATAGTGCTATTATTAAAGTATTATTGAATTACTAGAATAATCCCTGTTCTAATATATTACTGAATTTAATTTGCTATTTTTAATGATTTTATGTCTTAAGAAATTAGAATTCCTTCAGTATTTTTTTTATTCTAGCCCAATAAAATAGATGTTAAAAATTACACTTTTTTTTGGCTTTGATAGAACTTAAATCATGTCAGTCCTTAATAGTTTGCCATAACTCATCTATAAAACTGACACCAATGACAGCCTTTGATTTATTTTTTCTTAATATTATTTAACACAGTGTATGTATCATGCACACTCAGTTGTATCTGATTCTTTGCGACCTTTTGGACTGTAGCCTGCCAGACTCCTCTGTCCATGGGATTTTTCAGGCAAGAATACTGGAATGGTTAGCTATTCCCTTCTCCAGGGGATGTTCGACACTCAAAGATCAAACCATTTTTGGTTCATTTTTGGTTCTGTATCTACCCTTCCGGGCTTTGGCTGGTTGTGTGTTTTCTCTGCAGGAGCATAAATTGGGGGGCAGATAATAACAGCAGGGAAAGTAACACTGATGGAAAAGTTCTTTGCTTCAGACATTTCTCCCACTAACATGCTACTTTACACTTGGGGAGTAACAAGAAAGTTTGAATAGCTTGCTTAAGTTTGTTAGGAAGTAGCAGAGTTGGGATTTGGACCAGGGTCTGTTGCCATGATACTCATTCCTGTATCAGGGACCCTGTCTGTCTAAACCTGTGCCAAAATGTAGCCATTAGCCACACATGGCAATTTAACTTAAAATTAACTGAAGTTAAAGAAAAATAAAAAATTCAGTTCCTTAACTGCACTATGTTTCAAGTGCTCAATAGGCACGTTTAGATAGTCACTACTGTGGAACATAGATAAAGACCAGATGGATAAAGATCATTTGTGTCATTGAAGAAAGTTCTATTTATCAAAGATAGAATCACTGAAATCGGAAAAGTCGTGAGTATAGGATTTTTTTTTTTTTTTTTTTAAGCTCTGTTTAGCACTTTTATTCGTCTTTTATGTTCTAGACTTAAAATGATAGCTCTGGAAAGCTTGCTTGTTTAAGAAACAGGGCAAACCTTCTAAGTCCAGAATTTAGAGAAGAATTCTTGATCACCTGTTATGTTTTTAGCTCTCTGCTGGGATGGGGATAAGGTTGTTTTAGGAGATGTGTCCACTGTGGTTTGGATGGATCTGAACGTGGAACATCCAGAACAGGAAAGTGCTTCTTCTTTCATCTGTTTTTCTGAGAAAAGTGAGGGTGATGGATTTCTTTTCCTACCATATACACATAAACCCCACAGGATGGGAGCAGGACGAATCCCTACCAACACCCCCAGTTTTGACCGTGGCCCACAGATGCTGCCTTTGAGAGGCTCCAGGTGCTCTCTGAGCGGTGTGTGCACTTGGGTCTTCTCATAGCTGCATGGGGAATGGAACCGGGGGAGCAAACTCATGTCCAGAGCGGAGGTGATGCAGGTTGACAATGTGTAACTGAGCCCACGTTGGAAGAGGAGAGGTTGGTAACGATGTCAGCTTTCATCACAGACTTCAAACCTGTAGCATGAGTTGCTCATGAAGAACTTGACACTGAATTGGGGAAACAGGAATGCTGGTCCTCTGTATCTCTGAAACACATGCTTGAGAGAGAAAACACTACTTTTGCCTTCTGTTTAGTAGATGCTCGGTAAATAAATGTGCCTTCATGTGTTTAAACACAGAACTGCCCCAGATTTCCTGGAAGATCCATAGGATTGAACTGGTGATGTGGCTAGTAAGTAAGCCAGGTTGGTTTCAGTGCTGCTAAAACCTCAGAAACCATTTTGCTGTGTGATATTTAAATCCTTCGTATGTTAGTAAAACCTGTGATATGTAATAACACACACACACATATTTATAATCTCTCCTCTACCGGTTTTCTCCTTCACCAGATGAAGGATTGGACATCTAAGTTATTTATTGCCTCATGTGGTCCTCTCCGTTTTATGACTTTCTGTTTACACGCTGGGCTTAGTTTTATTCTTCAGTGTTGAACCGTCATGTTGGACTAATTGTACAGGGGAGGCAACATCTTGGGCAGTAAGCAAGCTCATTCCCGAGTTTAAGTTGGAAGCTTTGATGGCTGCATTAACTTTCAGGCCAGCAGAAAATTCTTACATTGCTGCTTTAGGATCCAGAATAGTCGTTTGGGTGTGTTAGGAAATTATGGGGAGTCGCAGGGGTGTGAAATCATGAAGGGAGCCACAGTTGTATTTCCCACCTGCAGGTGGCAAGGCCAGAGAAGAGCATTTAGGGATGGAGTGAGGCTGAATGGGCTGCTTGGCACTTTTGGAAGGAATTACTCTATCTCCCAGTGCTTAGAAATAGCAGATCTGGGCACACTAAGGAGCCTCAGAGCAAACATGTATTTGAATTTCTTCAGTGAAAAAGTACTATGCTATCATGATTTGTCCAACTTAGTTTTTATTTGGAGTAAACTCTTGCACCCTGCAATCGTGCATCACTGAAAGGATACCGACCTCACACAGATGCAGACGCCGGTGGCATCTCTTCCCCTGGCCTCTGTGAGGGAAATGAACTTTCCCACAGGATGTGATTTCCTGGAAAATCCCCATACTTAAAATTACTCACACAGTGAACCCTAGTTCTGGTTTTCTCCCTGAGTTCTCTTTAAGAGGCCCAGCATATTAGTGCAATGCAAACAGCACCATCTTTTCTTTGGTTTGCTACACTTGTGAAGATTAATTTGGAATAAAATGTAATTGAAGGGCAATTACATCTGATGGCCAGATCTATTAGAACAGAGCAGTGTTGTTGATTGGGAAATGGAAAGCATTTGAGATGGTGTCTGGGAAATACATTAAATGTATCAAATGCCACTGCCTTGCCTAATAGCCTAATTGAAATGACTTTTTCCTGTACTGTTGCATTAGGTTGTTTGAGATAGACTTCAGAGCCCAAGAGGAAGGAAACTTGGTAAATGAGTGCTTTGGTATCTTGATTCATTTGTTATTGTTGGTCTAAGAATTAGAAGACACCTAAAAGAAATCTTGAGTTTTTGATTTTCTGCAGAGAAAAGAGGAAAATAATCCACTCTGAATTTAGAGGTTCATTTAGCTTGTAGGGACTTAAATTTTATCTGAAAAGTGAAAGTCAAGTTGCTCAGTCGTGTCCAACTCTTTGCGACCCCGTGGACTGTAGCCCACCAGGCTCCTCTGTCCATGGGATTCTCCAGGCAAGAATACTGGAGTGGGTTGCCATTTCCTTCTCCAGGGGATCTTCCCAACCCAGGGATCGAACCCAAGTGTCCTGCATTGCAGGCAGAGGCTTTAACCTCTGAGCCACCAGGGAAGCCCCCCAATTTTTTTTTTTTTAATCTGAAGTGGCCCTAAATACTTTATAGTAAGGAAATGGAATCCTAGGTATCTTTGTTTCACTCTTTGTACAGTTTTAGTTCTTTAGATATCTTTTTTAAAAAAATTAAGGTATAATTTACATAAAATTCACCATTGTAAAGTGTACAATTCAGTGGTTTTTAGAATATACAGAGAATATTCAATGGTTGTAAAACCATTGCTGCCATCCAATTCCAGAATATGTCACACCCCCGGCACCCCCATCACTCTCAAGGAAGCTGTCCGGCCCTCAGTCGCTCTCCCTGCCCCTCGCCCCCAGCCCCAGGGCACTGCCAGTCTACATTCCGTGCCTATGGGTTTGTGTATTCTGGACTTCTCATATCATGGAATACTTCTCATATACATGGAATCGTACAGCGTGTGGCCTTTTGTGTGTCCCTTTGTCCACTTGCCATGTTTTTAAGGTTTATCTCTGTTATAGCAAGTAACCAATACTTCAATGGGGTAACAGGGAGGCACTCCGAGCATGGTGAAGTGTGGAATGAACATCTGCCAGGGAGATGAAGAGGGGCTGATTCTAGGCACAGCTGGTGGCTGAAGCCTAATAGTTGTGTGAGTGACATTCAAATACAAACAACTACAGCCTGGGGAATGGACCCTTGGGGGTGTAATGCATGGTTGGCTTTGACCTAGAGAATAGAATCCCCTCCCCACCTCCTCCACATGAGAAGCTGAAGTTTGGTCACCGGGTGCCAATGTATTCAGGACAACGTTAGCTTCCTACTCTGCATTTCCTGTGTTTTGTCCTAGTCTCAGGACGCGTTTAGAGTTAAAAAAGATTGCTCACCTTTATTTTAGATTTTTCTTTTTTTTTTTTTTTGATGCTTTTTAAAATTTTTTTTAAAATTTTATTTTCCTTAACTTTACAATTGCTTTTGCCATACATCAAAATGGATCCGCCACAAGTATACATGTGTTCCCCATCCTGAACCCTCCTCCCTCCTCCCTCCCCATACCATCCGTCTGGGTTGTCCCAGTTCTTGAAGGTAAAAGTTTTGAAAAGCAAGTGAAATTAAGAAAAAAAAAAGAAAAAAAAACTGGAAAAAAAAAAAGCCCATAGGGAGAATAATGCAGAATGAATCTGAAAGAGGCCGCGAAAGAGGGAAGGAAGTGGCAACTGGTGGATGACCGACCAAACCCAGGCCAAAGAAGGACCCAGGATAGGAATCAGTGTTGACCATGGCAGAGGGCAAGTTTGGCATCATGTGAGGAGGGCAAAACCTTTGACCTCTGCTGAGAAAGCATGTCTGTACACTGAGAAGGAACACAGAGTATTGGAGAATGATGAGATTCATGGTCCCTCATTCATGCTAAGGTTTATTATTGGAAAACTGACATTTCAAGAGGCAAGTTTGCAGTTACACACTGACTGTCATTATTTTCTCCAATCTCAATGGTTTCTTCCCCTACGTGAGTCTCCTAGCTTGCGATTTCCTGACTTTTTGATGAATAAACTTTGTTTTCTTGTTTATTAATGTCCTGTTTACTTTCCCTTGAGTGAAGTTTTGCCTCTGCTTTAGCGTGTTGTGTAGTGTACCTCACCATGCGGGGTGTGGACCGTGTTTAAGGATTGCCCCAGCATTCACTTCTATGAGTAATAAGTATCCACAGGCAGTTTTCTTGGAAGTAGATGTACATCAGTGTCAGGTAAGGCAAGAGGGCCCTTTTGAAATTTTTTGAAAATTTACAAAATCACATTAATATCATCCTTTATTTATCTCTTTATGTACTAAGTACTTGTTTATTTGGAGGTAGAATGATATCTATCTTGCAGTGATGAATGCAAGTGTTGTTATGGCTGTATTAGATAAGAAAAGTAGTCTGATATTAATTGCTTCTGGGTTTGTTTATATTAATATTTTTTGATATAAAACTAATAGTATGTTGTTAACCTAAGTGGGTCACTTGGCTGTTCTATTTTACATTATTTTTTTACAAATCTGAAATTATGTCTTACACTATTGACACATTGGTTGGTTAAAAAGCCATGGGAGAGAATTCTTGGTTAGAGTTTGATTTGAATTGATCATTTTATGACCTTAGCTCCAAAGCTGCATACTCAACAGAAAGTTTAAAACATTGATTGCTGCTGATTGAGCCACAGGTAGGTAGATTGCCCTGGTCACTTAGCTGGCATGGCTGTGTGACAGTTCTACGTTTGCGTATGTGTAAGTATGAAGGCTTCTTGCAACACACAAGACTACAAAAATGTAATCTTGACTGAGAAACAGCTCTGTAGGTTTGTTTTTTTTTTTCCCATTGAAGCTTTTGCCTTTGATGCATTTCTGTGTTGAAAAAATAAAAATCTTAGAATGTTACATAGTTTGTAGGTAAGCAGTTTGGGGATTTGATGCAAACTCTGTGTTACATGCTCATTGTGTAGTACTCTGGTCACATACTGCTGGACAGTAGCTCTGGCCTCATATCAGTATTCGGTGTCTCTAATCTGGAAGTGCTGTCTTCTGAAGCTGTGTCATCCTGCATGGTAGCCACATGTAGTTAGTTGAAATGAGCACCTGAAATATGGCAAGTCCAAATTGAGTTGTGCTGTGAGTCCATGGGGTCGCTAAGAGTCGGACACGACTGAGCAACCTCCCTTTCACTTTTCACTTTGATGCATTGGAGAAGGAAATGGCAACCCACTCCAGTGTTCTTGCCTGGAGAATCCCAGGGATGGGGGAGCCTGGTGGGCTGCCATCTCTGGGATCGCACAGAGTCAGACACGACTGAAGCAACTTAGCAGCTGCAGCAGTACCTCACCTAAGGAAAATAAACTTTATTCCTTCAGAGAATCATAATTACTTTAAAAACAGGTAAAACTGTGCTTTGCAAGGTAGTGAAGTGCTATTACAAAGAAAAACATACATAGCAAAATATTCTGTTTGTATGTAATGTAATCTCTAAAATGTAATTCAAATAAGCTTTTATAGTCTGTTATAATAATATTTTGTAACAATTTTTGAGATATAATTGATAAACAGTAAACTGAAAATATTTAACATGTAAATTTTGATAAATTTGGTCATTTATATACATCACTGCCATCAAGGTAAAGAATATATTCATCAAACCCAAAGTTGTCTGTTTCCAACTTTCCCAACCCCTGTCCCCCTGGGACAACAACTAATCTGATTCCTATTACTACAGACTAATTTGCTTTTATTCAGTTCAATTCAGTTCAATCTCTCAGTCTGTCTAACTCTTTGCAACCCCATGAACCGCAGCACGCTCGGCCTCCCTGTCCATCACCAACTCCTGGAGTTTACCCAAACTCAAGTCCGTCGAGTCACTGATGCTGTCTAACCATCTCATCCTCTGTCGTCCCCTTCTCCTCCTGCCCTCAATCTTTCCCAGCATCAGGGTCTTTTCAAATGAGTCAACTCTGCATCAGGTGGCCAAAATATTGGAGTTTCAGCTTTAACTTCTGTCCTTCCAGTGAACACCCAGGACTGATCTCCTTTAGGATGGACTGGTTGGATCTCCTTGCAGTCCAAGGGACACTCAAGAGTCTTCTCCAACACTACAGTTCAAAAGCATCAATTCTTCAGTGTTCACCTTTTTTTATAATCCAACTCATAGCCTTGGCTAGATGGACCTTTGTTGACAAAGTAATGTCTCTGCTTAGAGTTTAATAAATACATGATTATGTAGTATGTTCACTTGTCTTTTTTTTTCCTCATTCAGTGATATTACTTTGAGATTTATCTATAGTGTTGCATGTATCTATCATTTGTTCCTTTTTGACCTGCAACATAGTCTGTTGTATGGATTTACAACATTTTCTTTATCCATTCACGTATTAGTGAATATTTTGATTGTTTCTAGGTTTTGGCTACCACAGGTAAAGCTGCTGTGAGCATATAGGTCCTTGTATGGACATAGGCTTTCTTCCCTCTTTTTTTTTTTTTTTTTTTTTATTTTTTAATTGAAGGATAATTGCTTTACAGAATTTTGTTGTTTTCTGTTAGGCATCAAAATGAATCAGCCATAGGTATACATGGCTGGACCACATGGTATGGTTTTGTTTAACTTTTTAAAAACTGATCAAGTTGTTTTTCAGGGTGGTTATGACATTTTACATTCCCAGTAGCCGTGCAGGAGCTCCCATTGCTGTACATTCTTGTCAGCATTGGGCATAGCCAGTTCTTTAAATCTTTGTCATGTCAGTAGGTGTGAAGTAGTATCTCAGTGTGGTTTTCCTAATGACTAATGTTGCCAAGTAGTTTTTCATGTGATTTGCCATCTGTATGACTTCTTTGGTGAAGTATGCACATCTTTTCCCATTTTTTTGGTTTAGATTATCTGTTTTCTTATTGAGTTCTGAGCGTTCTTAATATTCTTGGGTTCAAGTTCAGATATATGCTTTGTAAATATTTTCTTTTTCTCTGTGGCTTGTCTTTTTAATGGTGTCCTTTTGAAAAGCAGTTTTTTATTTTGATGAAATCCATTCTATCAAATATTTTCTTTTATCAACTATGCAGTTGGTGTCATAGCTAAGAAATCTTTGCTTAACCCAAGGTCACAAATTTTCTCCTGTGTATCCTTCTAGATCTAATGTAAAACCTGTAACTGTAATACTTCTATAAGAAAACATAGGAGAACATCTTTTAAGTTAATTTTTATAGATGGCATGAGGTATGGATCAAATTTTATTTTTTATGCATATGGCTCTCCAGTGGTTCCAGCTCCATCTGTTGAAGATTATCTTTTCTCTCCTGATTTGCTTTTGCACCTTTGTCAATAATGTGTGTGTGTGTGTGGCCTGTATGTTCCTTTGATCTAATATTTGTTTTCCTTGATGCCAATACCAGAGTCCTGATTAGCGTAGCTTTTTAATGTTTTCAAATCAAATATTAGCCCTCCAACTTTGTTCTTTTTGACTTTTGTTTTGGGTCTTTTAAGTCCTTGTATTTTCATATGAATTGTGCTATCAACTTGTCAGTTTCTATGGTAGAGACCTCTGGGATTTTGACAAAGGATTAACTTAACTCTGTAGGTCAGTATAGGGAGAACTGACAGCTTAATAATTCTGAAGAAAAACAGCATATTTCCTGTTTATGAGGATTTAAAAAATTTCTTTTAGCAATGTTCTTTACATTCTTGCACATCTGTTGTCATAGTTTATCATAGTTTTGATTGTATTTTAAATGGTATTTATTTTAAATTTAGTATTCATTTGCTGGTAGTATATAAAAAGAGGATTGATTTTTGAATATTGATCTGAGGTTATGTTATCTGTGCATAAGGACTTTTTTATCTGGATGCCTTGTATTTCTTTTCTTATTGCAGTGACTAGAACTTTCAGAACATTGTGAGTAGAAGTTTGGTAAGAGAGGACATCTTTGTCTTATTCTTGATCTTCTGGTGAAAGCAGTCTTCCCAGTGAGAGTGATGTGAGCTGTAGGTTTTTCATAGATTCTGTTTATCAGGTACAGGACATTACTTGCTATTCCTAATTTGCTGAGAGTTTCTATAAGACATGGTTGTGGGATTTTTTTTCAAATGCTTCTTTAGTTTGTTAAGTGGTGAACTACTTAATGCATTTCTCTTCTGATCTTTAGTTTTCCTTTCTTCTATGTATTTTTGGGTTTAATTTGCTCTTTTTTTAAAATTCATCTTTTAAAGGTGGATTTTTTGTCTTTCTAAGTATGCATATTTGGTGCTGTTAGTTTCTAAGTACCACTTCAGTGGCATTTCACTTTTGACATTTTGTGTTTTCTTTTTAATTTTTTTTTAATGCTTTCTTATTTCTCTTTTGATTTTTAATGTTTTGTTTAAAAATGGGCTTCTTAGTTTTTCTGTAGATATCTTTGTGTTATTTATTTTTAAAGTTTTTATTGTTAAATTTTTATTTCTTCCAGTTTTATTGGGATATAATTGATATAAAGCACCATATAAGTTTAAAATGTATGGCATAGTGATTTGAATTACATACTCATGAAATGATTACCACAATAAGTTTATTGATTTTTTAAAAGTTCCATTATACTTAGAGAACATATTTTCTATGAATCTTTTTTTTTTTTTTTTTTTAATTTTGTAGGAATCTTAAAAATTTAAGACTAGTTTTATAGCTCAGAGTATGGTCTGTCTTAATAAATAGTTGTATGTACTTGAAAGTTTTTTTTTTTTTTTCTTTTTGCCCGTTGTTGCTGGGGAAAGTGTTCTATAACTGTATGTCAGATAAATTGGGTATTAGTATTGTTCAAGTCCTCTTTCTATTTCATGCTTTTCTATTTGTTGTATTAATTTTTGAGAAAATGTTTTGAAACCACTAAATATAACTGTAGAGTTGTTTATTTCTCTCTGCAGTTCTATCATATGCTTCTTATATTTTCAAGCTTTGTTATTTGGTACATAAACATTTAGGATTGATATGTCTTTTCCATAAGTTAACACTTCGCTCATTATGAATGAATTTTGTTCTTTAAAGTCTGCTTTGTCTATTTTTACTGTACCTACTATCATTTTCTTTTGACTTGTGTTAGCATGGTATATTTTTTCCCTCCTTTTAATTTTAAACCGTTTTTATCTTTATATTTGAAGTGTTTCTTGAAAGCAATGAATAACTGAGTCTTTATATGTAATGTGTCTTTTTTCCTGTTTCTTAAAAAAAAATTTGTTTTAATGTCCCTACTTCACTCTTCTCCCCTTCTAGGACTCAAATTCTAAGTATGTTAGAATTAGAACAATATCAGTAACTTGACATTGTTCCACACATCACTGAGTCTGTTAATTTCTTTCCAGTTTTTGTGTCTCTGTGCTTCATTTTTTATGATTTCTCTCACTTTTTCTTCAGATTTACTTATACTTTCTTTTTGGTTTATTATCTGCTATTACTTTCTTCTTTTGTATTTTTCATCTTAGATATTGTGCTTTTAATCACAGAAGTTCCCTTTGGATTTTCTTCTGTATTCTTTTCTTTCTTCATTATGGTTATGTTTTCTTCTGCGTCTTAAGCTCATGGAACAGAATTAGTATAGCTTTTTGAAAATATATTCTTGTCTGATAATTCCAATGTGCTTATCTTTTCTGGATATAATTTTATTGATTTTCTCCTACTTCTACATCATCTTTTCTTGTTTCATTTACCTAATAGTTTTGGCTTAGATGCCAGACATTGTGAATCTTACACTGTTGGTTGCTGAGTTTGGGGGAGTCCTTTAAATAGTGGTGGACTTCATTCTGTCATGTAGCTAAATCACTTGGAATTAGTTTGATAGTTTTTAGACTTGCTTTTAGGCTTTGGTAGGGTGAGTTTTGATCAAATTGCTAACATCCACTGGATCATCGAAAAAGCAAGAGAGTTCCAGAAAAACATCTATTTCTGCTTTATTGACTGTGCCAAAGCCTTTGACTATGTGGATCACAATAAACTGTGGAAAATTCTGGAAGAGATGGGAATACCAGACCACCTGACCTGCCTCTGGAGACAACCTGTATGCAGGTCAGGAAGCAACAGTTAGAACTGGACGTGGAACAACAGACTGCTTCCAAATAGGAAAAGGAGTACGTCAAGGCTGTATATTGTCACCCTGCTTATTTAACTTCTGTGCAGAGTACATCATGAGAAACGCTGGGCTGGCAGAAGCACAAGCTGGAATCAAGATTGCCGGGAGAAATATCAATAACCTCAGATATGCAGATGGCAGAAAGTGAAGAGGAACTCAAAAGCCTCTTGATGAAAGTGAAAGTGAAGAGTGAAAAAGTTGGCTTAAAGCTCAACATTCAGAAAACGAAGATCATGGCATCTGGTCCCATCACTGCATGGGGAAACAGTGGAAACAGTGTCAGACTTTATTTTTTGGGGCTCCAAAGTCACTGCAGACTTTCATTGCAGCCATGAAATTAAAAGACACTTACTCCTTGGAAGGAAAACCTAAATAGCATGTTCAAAAGCAGAGACATTACTTGGCCAGCAAAGGTTCGTCTAGTCAAGGCTGTGGTTTTTCCAATGGTCATGTATGGATGTGAGAGTTGGACTGTGAAGAAGGCTGAGCACTGAAGAATTGATGCTTTTGAACTGTGGTGTTAGAGAAGACTCTTGAGAGTCCCTTGGATCTGCAAAGAGATCCAACCAGTCCATTCTAAAGGAGATCAGCCCTGGGATTTCTTTGGAAGGACTGATGCTAAAGGACTGAAACTGCAGTACTTTGGCCACCTCATGTGAAGAGTTGACTCATTGGAAAAGACTCTGATGCTGGGAGGGATTGAGGGCAAGAGAAGAAGGGGACGACAGAGGATGAGATGGCTGGATGGCATCACTGACTCGATGGATGTGACTTTGACTGAACTCTGGGAGTTGGTGATGGACAGGGAGGCCTGGCGTGCTGCAATTCATGGGTTCGCAAAGAGTCAGACGTGACTGAGTGACTGAACTGAACTGAACTGAGGGTGAATTTTGGACTTCCCTGGTGGTTCAGATGATAAAGGATCTGCCTACAGTGCAGAAGACTGGGTTTGATCCTTGGTTCAGGAAGAGCCTCTGGAGGAGGGCGTGGCACACCATTCTAGTATGCTTGCCTGGAGATTTCCATGGAAAGAAGAGCCTGGCAGGCTATAGTCCATAGGGTCACAAAGAGTTGGACCCAACTGAGCGACTAACACTTTTATTTTCTTTTACTTTCCTGGTGAGCTTAGAACAGTCTTTATTCTGTGGTTACGTAAACTCAACTTCTGATGATTCAGTGACCCGTGTATTATTCTCTCTGACTGGTGGGAATGTGCACATGTGTGAACTTTGGAGATTGTTTGGATTATGCTTTCTAGTGCTTCTTTTCCAAGCCTCAATGGAATGTTACCCCACTCATTCTTAGATCATTTTTGAGTCAGAGATTCAAGAATGTGCCTCTTCCCATCTCCAGAGCTTTCTTTCTACTCATCTCTCTCTGCAACATCCTATCATGCAGATTTTAGCATTCTCATCCTACCTGAACTCTCTCCTCTGTCCTTGACATGTTGTTGTGTAGAAACTGCATTCACACAGTTATCTGAGGGCAACCATAGGATTTATCTTATTAGTATTCCTGTATTGCCTATTACTCAGTATCTTAAAATAATTATTTTGTATATTTTATTTGATTTTCTAGTTGTTTCCCATTGTTTGTTTTTTAGTAATGAATACACATTCACACTCTGTTGTAATCAGGTTCTAAAAGTATTTATTTTTGTTACTTTAATTTTGTATGTAAGAATATTACCAACTATTACTTTTAAAGGAAAGAATATTTTATTTACTTCTGTTAGGTGTGCTTAAGGAAGAGAATTTTCCACAGTTTTGTTTGTTGGATCCCTAACTGTGTGTTTCAAAAAATGAAATATGTTAAAGATATCTTATACAGAGAATGATATCATACATCTTTTATGAAATGGTTGCTTGTACAAAATAATTTCCAGGCTTTCTGTACCCATTAGTCCTACATTAAAAAAAAAAAAAAATTGGCATTAAAAAAATGAAGGAAAGAAAGTGAACTTTTTTTTTTTTTTTAAAGCCATCACTCTTAAAAAAGCCCCCAAACATGTGTTTGTTTATTTAGTTTTGGCTGTTGGTTCTTCGTTGCTGCGTGAACTTTCTCTAGTGTGGTGAGCGGGGACTGGTCTCTAGTTGCACTGTGAGGGCTCCGCATTGCCATGGCTTCTCTCGTTGCAGAGCACGGGCTCTAGGGAACGCAGGTTTCAGTAGTTGGAGCGGCTGGACTCTAGAGCACAGGGCTCAGTAGTTGTGATGCATGGGCTTAGTTGCTCCTCGGCATGTGGGATCTTCCTGGACCAGGGATTGAACTCATGTCTCCAGCATTGACAGGCGTGTTCTTTACCAGTGAGCCACCAGGAAAGCCCAGAAAATGAACTTTTAAACTTGTTTTAGTGTTAGTGCAGGGAAAGTTGATGTAATATGCTTCAATGATCCTTTGGATTCCCAATGGTGTTAATTTAAATCGGTTATCACATCTTTTACAAATGGTATTTTGTGTTGGCCATCTATTCTTGACTATCTTGCATCTAGGGCTTTGCTGATTCTGGAGAGACTGCTCCTCTCAGGGCTGGCTAATTCCTAGAGATAGCAACTGACTTTCCTGTGAGCAAACTTGTCATATGCAAACCAGCCAGTCCAGAGCCCACACCTGCCCACTATCACAGTTAGAACTCTCAGAGGTGAGCCATCATCCTGCTGCCCTAATACCACCCTGAGACTTGGTATTAAACAACTGGGGCAGTTCCTCCACACCAGAACCCTGGAGATGGTTCATACTAGCCCATCCCATCTGCTGGCCTGTTTCTTCCTGTGAAAACCGCAGTGAGGACTCTGGCCCGCACTTCCCCTCACTGTCTCCTGCCTGGCCCTGGTGCTTCCCCTTTAGGCCCCATGTGGTATGAGATGTCCATTCTTGGAAACTGTGAGCAACAAACTGTGTTTTCAATGGCAGTTGTCTTCCTGATCTGTTGGTCTCACTGTATCTGAATAAAAATAAAACACAGGGTACATTTTATACCATTTGGAAATTTTTTTCCAAATCTATTAAAATTCATAGAGTAAGCCAAATATATTAAAATAACGATAGGGCTTGAAAAAGAGATTCCTGTCATAACCAACCAATTTCAATTATTTCCCCAGTCTTTGGTTTTGAGGGGGTTAGGAGAGAAGAAAATGAAGAGAGTAGAGAAAAATGAAAGAATGGAAAGATTTGAAAAGAAAAGGCAGAATGATTCAGTAGAGCATTTTAAGTAGAATTATATAGCTTTCGGGGAAGGCAATGGCACCCCACCCCAGTACTTTTGCCTGGAAAATCCCATGGACGGAGGAGCCTGGTAGGCTCCAGTCCGTGGGGTCGCTAAGAGTCGGACACGACTGAGCGACTTCACTTTGACTTTTCACTTTCATACATTGGAGAAGGAAATGGCAACCCACTCCAGTGTTCTTGCCTGGAGAATCCCAGGGACAGGGGAGCCTGGTGAGCTTCCGTCTAAGGGGTCGCACAGAGTCGGACACGACTGAAGCGACTTAGCAGTAGCAGCATATAGCTTCTTTACCTCTAATAAAAAACAAATCCGAAGTTAAACTCGTTTTCTTCTCTGATACCCAGAAGTGTGCGTGCATGCTCAGTGGCTGAGTTGTGTTTGACTTTGCAACCCCATCGACTGTAGTCTGCCCAGCTTCTTTGTCCATGGATTTTCCGGGCAAGTTGCTAGCCATTTCCTTCACTAAGGGATCTTCCCAACTCAGGGATGGAACCTGCATCTCCTGCACTGACAGGTGGATTCTTTACCACTGACCCAACTGGGAAGCCCTGGTGCACAGAAGACTAATGATAGTTGTCACACTTAGTTCAGGGTTATCCTTAAGTGAGTAAAAAGTTAAGAACTGACATTGAATGAGAGGTAAGGGGTTCATTTACCTTTGCCGTGCAAAGGAGGGTGGTGGCGACACAGCAGGTCCCATTCACCTTCCCCTTACAGGCCCTGAGGCCCCATAGGGAGAGTCCAGGCTGAACATACAGGATTCCCAGAACTGTGGAGCCCCTTTTTCTTTGGGTCTGAATGTTGACATTCTTAGTTTCAGAGAATATTACTGTAGGAAATTGATTTCATTATAGTTAGATTTGTCAGCAGTTATTTGGAAAGCAGAGATTTCCCTGACTTTTAAAAACTTTACTTTGAATATTTATAATCATAATGTAAATATTGTGGGGAGCAGAAAGGAAAAAGTAATTATAAATGAATTAAAGATTCTTTAATTCTAAAGATTCTAAAACTTTAGATTCTAAAGATTCTAAAACTAAAAAAAAAAAAAGATTCTTAGTAATTATAGAAATAAAAAATAAGTGAGGGAATAAAACAGTGAGTAAAGGAGATCAGCCCTGGGTGTTCATTGGAAGGACTGATGTTGAAGCTGAAACTCCAGTACTTTGGCCACCTGATGCGAAGAGCTGACTCATTTGAAAAGACCTTGATGCTAGGAAAGATTGAGGGCAGGAGGAGAAGGGGACAACAGAGGATGAGATGATTAGATGGCATCACCAACTCAATGGACATGAGTTTGGGTGGACTCCGGGAGTTGGTGATGGACGGGGGGCCTGGCGTGCTGCAGTTCATGGGACCACAAAGAGTCAGACATGACTGAGAGACTGAACTGAACTGAAAGGATACTCACTGGATGTTGATTATATGCTGTGCTATAATGTTTTCATAAACATTCAAAACTGTGATTTCCTTAAAAGCATACTTTGAGGTAGATTAATATTTGCAAGTATTAGTATAAAGATTTATTCAAAGAACTATTTTTATAAAATCCTGATTTGTAATGGCAGTCTCTTTTTATTTAAGATCTTTTTGTATTTTATGGAGATTTTCAATATCACACACTTAATATTTACACATTTCACATTATCTCCAAGTATAAAGAGGTAATAAGACCTATAAAAATAAAAATTACATACAGTAAATGAGATGAAATAGATGATTACAAACTAATAGTTCTTCAATGTATAGTATATGAGGAAAGAAAATATATTATTATAGAGTGAAAGTTGGAAAATTTAAATGAAACTAGAGACTTTGGAGTGACAGAAGGCAACTAACAGTGTGAATAGGAAAGAAAAATTTTGCAAAATAAAAGAATTATTATAGGGAGAAAAGGGTTCTCTTCAGTGTGTGAATAATCACCCTGGGAAACTTGTTAAAAATGCAGGACACTCTCCCTGCATGATTCTGATGTAGGTATTTGTACACTTTGGAAAAAGAGTGATATTGAGGCTTATATTGTATGCATAATGAAGTCTTTATTTCTCCTTATTTCTTCCATTTGTTTCTTTATTTCTCTTTTCATAAGTACATGTAATTTGTGGAGTACCTTTGAGGGGCTTCCCTGGTGGCTCAGACGGTAAATAATCTGGCGGCAGTGCAGGAGACCCAGATTCAAACCCTGGGTCAGGAAAATCCTCTGGAGAAGGGAATGGCTACCCGTTCCAGCATTCTTGCCTGGGAAATCCTATGGACAGAAAAGCCTGGTGGGCTACAAGGGTCAGATTAGATCAGTCGCTCAGTCGTGTCCGACTCTTTGCGACCCCATGAACCGCAGCACGCCAGGCCTCCCTGTCCATCACCAGCTCCCGGAGGTCACCCAGACTCACACCCATCAAGTCAGTGATGCCATCCAGCCATCTCATCCTCTGTCGTCCCCTTCTCCTCCTGCCCTCAATCCCTCCCAGCATCAGAGTCTTCTCCAATGAGTCAACTCTTCGCATGAGGTGGCCAAAATACTGGAGTTTCAGCTTTAGCATCATTCCTTCTAAAGAAATTCCAGGATTGATCTCCTTCAGAATGGACTGGTTGGATCTTCTTGCAGTCCAAGGGAACTCTCAAGAGTCTTCTCCAACACCACAGTTCAAAAGCATCAATTCTTCGGCGCTCAGCCTTCTTCACAGTCCAGCTCTCACATCCATACATGACCACAGGAAAGACCATAGCCTTGACTAGGCGAACCTTTGTTGGTAAAGTAATGTCTCTGCTTTTGAATATGCTATCTGCTGCTGCTGCTGCTGCTAAGTCGCTTCAGTCGTGTCCGACTCTATGCGACCCCATAGACGGAAGGTCACCAGGCTCCCCCGTCCCTGGGATTCTCCAGGCAAGAACACTGGAGTGGGTTGCCATTTCCTTCTCCAATGCATGAAAGTGAAAAGTGAAAGTGAAGTTGCTCAGTCGTGTTCGACTCTTAGCGACCCCATGGACTGGAGCCCACCAGGATCCTCCGTCCATGGGATTTTCCAGGCAATCTAGGTTGGTCGTAACTTTCCTTCCAAGGAGTAAGCGTCTTTTAATTTCAAGGGTCACAGGGCTACTAACACTCCTACTTTCGCTTTGAGTTGGAAAAAGGGAAATCATCAGAGAACTGAGTTTATCAGGGGTTGCAATATGCTAGTCTCTGGGTTGAAATCAGCCTCCAGGTGTATTTTGTGTTTTGTACATGGTGGTCTCCTCACCTCTCACCTTTCTTTACATTTTGAGTGACTTTAAACAGGCTAAGCCGTCTGCTTGGCCACAGACTCTGCTACTTCCTGTTGCCCTGCACTCCCGCTTCCTGCGTGTCCCTCACCTGGCTCATTGTTAATGACTTTAGATTGTGACAGACGTTAGAGTCACTTAGTTACAGACATCTTGGCCCAGTTAAAAACTTTCGCAAATAATTTAACCTTAGTTGGTTCTGTAAATACATAATCAGTCTTGCATATAATCATTCTTACATTTGGTCAATTTCATAACCTCCAAAGGAAGTTTTAAAATTGTGGCCTAATGCAGACCAGAGCAACCCATAATAATGCAAAATTTGAAAATCATTTTTTTAGCAATGTATTTTATGGCTTAGGGCTATAGCTGTACTTTAAAAATACATTTTACTTGATCAATTGTTAAAAATAATCTTTATTCTCTTTGTATTAACAGTAGGATATAGAAGACACATAGTCCATGACTGATCATGGAAAGAGTAAATTCTAGGCCTTGAAAGGCCTTGTTTAAAAAACAAAGAATAACCAGCAGCATTTACTGAAAACTTACTATGGTCCAGGTGCTAAGCTGAACACCATTATTTGTATTTTTTAATCCTTCCAATAAATTTATCAGTTAATAGCTGTGCTATTGTTGCTTTTATAAATGTGAAGAAAGTGATATTTAGAAACATCAAGTAAGTCGCTCATGTTTCATTTATAAAGACAAAATTTGTGTTTTAAAAAACATGTTTGTGAATTTAATTTGTTGTTGTTGTTCATTTACTCATTTGTGTCTGACTCTTTGTGACCCAGTGGACTGCAGCATGCCAGGCTTCCCTGTCTTTCACCATCTCCTGGAGCTTGCTCAGATGCATGTCCATTGAATTGGTGATGATGCCACCCGACCATCTCGTCCTCTGTTCCCTTCTTTTCCTGCCTTCTATCTTTCCCAGCATCAGAGTCTTTTCTAAGAAGTAGGCCTTTCATATCTGGTGGCCCAAGTACTGGAGCTTCAGCATCAGTCCTTCCAATGAATATTCAGGATTGATTTCCTTTAGGATGGACTGGTTTGATCTTCTTGCAGTCCAAGGGACTCTCAAGAGTCTTCTCCAGCATCACATTTTAAAAGCATCAATTCGTCAGTGCTCAGCCTTCTTTATGGTCCAACTCTCACATCCATACGTGACTACTGGAAAAACCATAACTTTGACTATATGAACCTTTGTCTGTTAAGTAATGTCTCTGCTTTTTAATATGTTGTCTAGGTTTGTCATAGCTTTTCTTCCAAGGAGCAAGCGTCTTTTAGTTTCATGGCTGCAGTCACCAACTGCAGGGATTTTTGTAGCCCAAGAAAATACAAAGGCTGTCACTGTTTCCACTGTTAACCATAGACTAATAATATGGTATTTGATCTTGTAAGAATGCGCCTGCCATTTAATGTGTGTGTGTGTGTGTGTGTGTGTGTGTGTTTTAGGACACTGTACTACATGTAAACCCACACATTTGACATATCACAGACAGTGTGGGCAGCAGAAGTGTCTTGGTGGCACCAGCTGCTTGCTTAAACAAATCCTGTTTGGATTGGACTTTGCCCCTGGGGCTCCCACAGTTTGCTCCCTTGAGCAGGTGCAAACCTATTCCTCCTTCATCCTGTAATGGAGGGTCCACCCTAACGCCAGAAGGTAGGCTCCCTGATGCCTGCCACCTCCTCCTTCCTTCAGATGCCTGACCTTCCTTTCATTCAAGTTACTCATGAAATCGCATCGTCTCTGTGAATCTGACCTAGTTCGCAAAGAATAGGCAAATTCCCCATGCTCTCCACCGCCCTTGGAGCAGTCACTTCTCATTAACTGCTTCCCATGCAAGCGTGACTCTGTTCCTTCTCGAGTGTAGTGCAAATGGTGACATGCTGCATGCCCCCAGGGACAGGAGCCTTATCTGTTGTGGATAATATTATTTTATTTTTACACTGCCAACATTTATTTCAATCTTACCGTCTCCAACGGTCCTTTGAAATTAGGTTACTTGATCAGCTGTCATCTCCATTCAGAGTACTGCATCAGGGCTTTATCAGACCTGTGCGTGAGCTGCACCCTTACTATTTCTTTTGCCCATCCGCCCAAGTGCTTGGGAAACACTTCTTCCTATTTCAAAAGCCAGAGTAAGTGATGCTGCCCTACGTGACTCTCTACACCTTTCTTCTGTTTTGTTCCGTTGCTGTGCTATGCGTCATGTGCTCTCTAACTCCCTCACCTGCTGTCTTTGAGGAGGGAGGCAGTGTATTCCAGGTGCCCAGTGTTAGGCGTGGAGGGGCCCTCCTGAAATGTGGAGTATAGTGAATACATGTTGCATTGCTGAGGTATGGTCTCCTCCACCTCCAAAACTGTGGTTAGTTTATATATTTTCTCTTCTTTTGGCTGAGAGTAGGGATGAGAGGGTGTCATCCTTTGTCACCTTTCTTGGGACTCTGTATTCGCCACTGGATTGGGAGAGGTTGAAAACTAGAATTTAGAATGTCAAGAAGTGATTCTGTGACTGAGCAGTGCTAATCTAAAACTGTTGTAGTGTTTGCCTTAGAAATTGATCTTCTTAGGATACATGGCTTCAAAAGTAAGGAATATACTGTATTAAATGAAAAACATGATCTTCTGGAGTTTGAAACCACTTTCTCAACCCTTCCCACATTCTGAGGATATGAGAAAGGAAACCCGGCAAGGATCATAACAGGGTCTTAGCAAGGTGGCTAGGGATTCAAATTTGTATAAGAAATCACCAAGTACTTCACTAGTGGTTACCTTCAGATTCCCTGTTTTGGGGGGGGCTGTGCAGTTCTCCCTCAGTATGGGGTCTAGTGAGTCATGCCAGTCCATTTAAGATGGGCTGATGCTGGGTTTCAATGTAAAAATAGTAATATTATCTACCTTTTATAAGGTTGTTAGAAAGGTTAAATTAGTTGACAAAGGTAGAGGAGGTTAGAACAAAGCCTGGTAAGGAACAAGTGCTCAACACCCATTTTGTTGTTACTATTTAATAATGAAAAATGACTCTTTGGTAAAGAAAAAGAGAAATTAAAACCATTTCACACGAAGTTCTTATCATGGACGTGGCTTATTTATGGACTCACTGAAGAGGAATGGAAAAAAGGAAACATCTTGGTTTTGCATGGAAACAGTGATCACCTGTCAGCAGTGTGTCAGACAGTTTTATGTGCTGGTGATTTTGTACAAATCTAAATCAAAAAAGTCTACTGAATGTTGTAGGCAAAGTGATTAGTAGAGAGCACTTCCTTTATGTCCTGTAAATCTCAAGTGTTAGATTTAATGACTCTCTAAATCTAAAGGTCTATAATGCCTATAAAAAGAGTTAGAATTAATCCATAAAATTAATCTACTAAGTGAATTGAAGTAGGCAGATTAAATACCTGCTTTAATTTTTTCATGTTTATACTAGTCAAAGTTTTAACAAATTGATTTAAGCTTTTTGAAAATTATTGACCAAACATCTTGGTTTGCCAACTTTGCTTAATAGAACTTACTGTTATGTATTATTCATATAAACTGCTTTGCATATGGAGAAACAAAATGTAACAAATACTTTTCTTTGATGACTTCAGTAAGAAGTAAAGATTCTAGAAAGTACCTCCCCTCACCCATATGTATCTTGGAGTAATTGCTGTAGATTTTGAACATTTTCAAAGTTGATGGTACAACGGGTGTCATAGCTGCATCTTCTTAAACTATTTCAGGCTTATTTTCTGGCTAGCTTTATTATTCTGTGGTTATGCAAGAGAGACCTGGTTTAACAGAAATCATGTAATGGTTGGGATCAAATTTAATGAAAATTGAGCATGTTACCCAGACTGCTAATATAGCATTTTATCTGTATTGCCTTCCTTAGAAGGGCTTTGTTATTGTGTTGGTGGTTAACACAGGAATGACTGAGGACATTTTGTCAGCTGAATAGCACTGTAGCAAAAGTCAAGAGACCTTGTTGCTAGACCTGGTTTAGTCGTTAGCCTGATCTGAATTTAGTCTGATCTTTTAATAGCTCTGTGCCTCAGTTTATAGATCTGCAATAAATGAGGGTTCGAGGTGGAGGATCTTGAAGGCCCTTTGCAATACTGGGATCCTAATTTTGTATCTCTTTAGCTCTAATGTTCTTTGAAATATGATAAGCCTTGAATACTGATCTGAGTTAATTAGGATTTGATGGTAAACCATCCAGGAAATTTTGAGACACAGTGGAAAGCCACCTAGCTGGTACATTTAATAGTGTCACTGAGCCCAATTCTTGCTATCATTCGCCTCTTTTATCAACCTTGAGAGTGCTTCTGAAACACCAGTCTGAAAATGCAAGTATTCTCAGTTCTGTTCCTTAAGACCCACTATGGCTGCACTGTGACCAGGTTGACGATGCATTCGACACCCTTTGCTTTGACACCGACTTAATGAAAGGAATATGACTTCCTATTAACTGGAATTCTCTAAAACCACTTGGTGTATGGTGGGTGAATTGCGAAGAAGACAGAATATTCTAGAGAGGATGCAAATCTAGTTTCAGTGCCTCTTCATTGCAACCCAGGGGGATTCAGTCTCCATGATGATATGACCGTTTGTCAGTATCAGATGCAACCAAAGCGTGAAAAACTCAGGTGATGAGAAAACAAAACAGCTTTCATTATGTAGTGTCAAAGACATCTTAAATTTTTTTTCCTGGAAAAAAGTATGTTTTCTGCCATTCAGTTAAGTGGGATACAAAATATTTATGGCCAGACTTTGGAGTTTGATGAGAATAGAGACTTAAGTATTGTGATGTTGAGTGATAACAGTTTAATCAGTTGTTCTTTAACAGTGAGTTTGTGTTGAGGGAGGAGAAATCCCAAGGGCCGAGCTTGGTTTTCAGGGCAGGCCGCGCCACAGCAGGTATTAAACGAGGTCACTGGTACAAGAGTTCATTGTAATTGTTGTTTGGTTCTGTCTCATTGCCAGGCAGCTGTATTCGATTTACTTCCTTAGTTTTGAGGCACGGCACTTATTATCTGTTCAAACATAGGCAGATTAAACACCAAAAGAGGATTATTTTACTTAACAAAGCAGTCACACATGAACTATCTGCTCAAATATTTTATTTTTGTTAAAAAAGGAAAAGAAGGCTTGCCCCTGGGTTTAAGAGCACAGAGATTCACTGCAAGGTAGGACCAGTTGGGAGACAGGCCCTTGAAGCAGTTTCTGATTTTCACCCCTTTCAAGTGGGTACACTGCCAGGCCAGCCCCCTTTAGATTTCGTTCTGGGAAAGGGCCAAGGGGAGACTGCACCTCTCTTTCATGCAGTTTTTTAGTCTAATGGACACCACCTTTTGGTTATTACCTTAAAAACACTGAACTATTTTTACAGCATACAAATTGTTATTTTTTATATCATAAACACAGGAATCACAATAAACACCCACAAATGATTTTGTTGAGAGACAGCAGGAAATATGCAAGGGATCTTGCACTTTGATGCACATCAGAAGCATTTCAGGTCCTTGCCAAAATACACCTGACCCCACACCTCCAGGGATGGGCCCCACTGGGAACACACTTAGACAGGAGGGGGTGACTCCAAGAGCAGCATTAGGAGCACTCTTCCTTCTCTAACCTCACCTCCACATTGTTCGCATGATTTCTTTCTAGTATTGAAGATAATGGACTTGACCACTCAACATGGTACGTGCAGCTGTTATTGGAGAATGTGCTTTTGTCCATGTCTAAGTTAAAAATTTTTCTATGTTTATTAAAACCTCTGAGTAGTGAATTATAGAGAACTGCTCATTTTGATAGGGTTCTTAAAGATACATTTTATATTTCTCTGTTCTCTCTGTGGGAAGTGTTCATGTTTTCCCAGTCTCAATCTTGTCTTTTGGTTTGAATCACCAGTATGACATCTGTTATTTTGTTTTTGTTCATTACTTATTGATGAACAATTCTTAGGAATTTACCTATGAATTATTAAGCATTAGATGGAATGAAACGAATGTTGAGTTTAGTGGCCAAGTGACATATTTCTGATTTAGCATGGTAAACTGAGTTTGTGTGTAATGGGCATTTTGTGTTGAAATTTGGTAAACAACTTAAAGAATAACTTTATAAAAGCTGAAACTTAATTTTCCTGCAGTCTTCATTTTTCATTTCCTGTTTTAAGTTACTCCTTTAAAAATGTATGATTAACTCAAGAGTCCTTTGGAATAAGGGCACAGTACGTTATAGTAGTATATACTGCTAATATACTTTTTTTCTTTTCTATTGTTTGTGTTCCATCACTCTATTTTTGTGGTAGAATAACTAAAAGTTCAGTTCAGTCGCTCAGTCGTGTCCAGCTGTTTGCGACCCCATGAATTGCAGCACGCCAGGCCTCTCTGTCCATCACCAACTCCCAGAGTTCACTCAAACTCACGTCCATCGAGTCAGTGATGCCATCCAGCCATCTCATCCTGTGTCGTCCCCTTCTCCTCCTGCCCCCAATACCTCCCAGCATCAGAGTCTTTTCCAGTGAGTCAACTCTTCGCATGAGGTGGCCAAAGTACTGGAGTTTCAGCTTTAGCATCATTCTTTCCAAAGAACACCCAGGACTGATCTCCTTTAGGATGGACTGATTGGATCTCCTTGCAGTCCAAGGGACTCTCAAGAGTCTTCTCCAACACCACAGTTCAAAAGCATTAATTCTTCGGTGCTCAGCCTTCTTCACAGTCCAACTCTCACATCCATACATGACTACTGGAAAAACCATAGCCTTGACTAGACGGACCTTTGTTTGCAAAGTAATGTCTCTGCTTTTGAATATGCTATCTAGGTTGGTCATAACTTTCCTTCCAAGGAGTAAGCGTCTTTTAATTTCATGGCTGCAGTCACCATCTGCAGTGATTTTGGAGCCCAGAAAAATAAAGTCTGCCACTGTTTCCCCATCTACTTCCCATGAAGTGATGGGACCAGATGCCATGATCTTTGTCTTCTGAATGCTGAGTTTTAAGCCAACTTTTTCACTTTGCTCTTTCACTTTTATCAAGAGGCTTTTTAGTTCCTCTTCACTTTCTGCCATAAGGGTGGTGTCATCTGCATATCTGAGGTGATTGATATTTCTCCCGGCAATCTTGATTCCAGCTTGTGTTTCTTCCAGCCCAGCGTTTCTCATGATGTACTCTGCTTAGAAGTTAAACAAGCAGGGTGACAATATATAGCCTTGACGTACTCCTTTTCCTATTTGGAACAAGTCTGTCGTTCCATGTCCAGTTTAAAGTTAGGAGATGGAAAAGAGAATTTCTTCTAAAACAAATATCCTCTGTGTTGTTTTCATTTTTATGTTGGGTTTGGCATATGCAAGAAAAGTTCAGTTTGAGTGCTTGCTTTATTTTCCACTGTTGTGTAGAACTGCTTGGTCGTGTTCTACCCTAATGTTACTTTTAGAACAACAGTAACACAAAAACTACCTCTTCAATACAAAAATGATTATATTTCCTATTTTGAATCAGTCTAGTTTTGTCATATTTTTTCACTTTATTGAGAAGGATAGAGAAATACAAAATACAGATATTAAAATCTGAAATGTAAACTTTCTTTGAGATCATTCAGAACTCTTGGATTTGGTGACTCATCAAGATGATCCCCTTACTGGTCTTTCCTACTAATTGAGTATGGAGAGTCTTAAGTTTGAGAGTTGAAAGGACTTTGGAGTTCAACTTTGTAGCCCTTGCTCCTTTAAGGAACTCTTTTCCTGTCTAGTATCCAAGTGAGGGCTCATTCCAACCATGGACTGAGAAAAGATTGGGCTTTATACAAAGAAGTTCCCCATCTAGAAGAAAACATTTGAGTAAATAAAACTGTAAAGCTGAGAGACTTTTTTTGTCTTGCGTAATCTGTAAACCGACTGTGAAGGTAATTGTGAAAGATGAGTCCACACGCATATTCAGCAATGGTTGACTGATTAAAATATGTCAACGAAGATCATTCTGGTAAAAGTTGACAATGTTCAGCATTCATATTTTATCAATGCATCTTAAAGCACACTGGGGTGAAGGTAGGTATAGAATGTAAATCTTGCCTTCATGATGCTTTTCATCTTATTAAAGATGGAGATTTAAAAAATAAGATATGTGTTATTTCATAACCTGTTTTTAATACATTATAGTTGTTTTCAATGACAATATAGTATTTTTAGGAGCTGCCCAGTATTGTCTTTTGATGGTAAAGAATCTGCCTGCAATGTGGGAGACCTGGGTTCAATCCCTGGGTTGGGAAGATCCCCTGGAGGAGGGCATAGCCCACTCCAGTATTCTTGCATTGGAGAATCCCCATGGACAGAGGAGCCTGGCAGGCTACAGTCAATGGGGTCACAAATTGTCAGACACGACTCAGCGACTAAGCATAATGCAGTATTGTCTTTTATAGATGTAATCTGACTTATTGCACTGACACCCTGTTTATTGACTGACTCAGGTGTTTCTGGTTTTTACCTGTTGTTATCTACCCTTACTTTTTTTCTAGACATAATGACAGGGCAGTGACTATCCCTGTACATATATTTTTCTACACTAATTAACTGGTTCTTTAAAAAAATTTTTTTTTTAATTGAAGTATACTAGATTTACAATGTTCTGTTTCAAGTGTACAGCAAAGTGAATCAGTTCTGCATAATATATATATATATTCACTCAACTGGTTCTTTCATAATAAGTATTTATTAAGAAATTTCACATAGCAGAGAGATGTGTAAAATGAGGGGGGAAACTGCCCTCCCTTTTCCTAGTCCCTCCCTAGAGGGAGGGTAACCAGTTCTAAATATTTTCTTCTTTATCTGTCAAACGTTTTTGGTTTTTAATACACAAGAAGGCAGATGTTAGAATAACGAAGGTTTGGAATGGATGTGCAATTGGGGTGCAGAGATGAGCCTGAAAGTATAGCTATGGGCCTCACAGGAAAACTTGCTGGAGCAAATGGCTGCTGGTGTGGATTCTGAGATGGAATTTAAATATGTTATAATGCGATTTCCTGAATCACATAGTGACAACCATTTAGAGCGGAGGTGCAGAAACAAATCAACAAAGAATCAGCACAGAGAAGAAGTGAGCAAGCTTAACCTACTGTAGACAGGGAATGATGTTGTTCCCTGAAGTGGAAAATTTCCTTTGTTGGGAATTGAGGATTTGGTGATGACTTTAGAGCTGACCAACACATGGATGGAAACTTAATGGAATTGTTTATAATAGCCTCCAGAGAGCATCATTTCAGGAAGGGAATCTGGTGAGAGCATTACAGTAAGTAGTTTAAACCAGATATGATGAGGTTTTTAGTAAGAGAAGAGTCAGGATAAATAAGGAGGTACATCTGTAAGAAATAAAGTGCAGGAAGAAACAGTGGTGGGGAGTGGGGTTGTTTTACACCAGATGGGGTAAGTCTTGGCCACATTAATGAGGAATCTTCTGAGGGTAGTTCCTTCCTTGGGTTCAATACCAAAACCAGATTCCAGGGAACTGGAGAAGAGGATTCTGAACCAAGCCATAGTTTCCTCTCCGTTTGAATATGAATAAAGATATAAAAAAATATGGAAAAGCTTCCTGCCCACAGGAGAATTTGCATACAAGTCTCTTAATGTTTTTCTTTGGTATATAGTGACGCACCCAGCTCTGCTGGATTTGGCATTAGCCCCACATTCTCTACTGACGGAGCAGTACATGTCCCCTCCTGTAGCTCTCCGAAACCCACCTCCCAGAGATGTGATTGGGGGGGTGGTGTGAGATATTGGTGTGCCCCGCCCTAGCTGCTGTCATTCACCCCCTTATCCCAGCCAACTGCTTTAAGACTCGAGGCCGTCATTGGGAATAAATTTAGGGTTGCGGGGATGGGGGGAATGAGGGGGTAGTTAGGAAGTTTGAGACTGACATGTATATATTGCTATATATAAAAGAGATAACTAACAAGGACTCAACTGTATAGCACAGGAACTCTGCTTAATATTTTGTAACAACCTAACTGGGGAAGGAAATTTGAAAAAGAATAGATACATGTATATCTATAACTGAATCACTTTGTCGTATACCTCAAACTAACACAATATTGTTAATCAAGTATACTCCAATGTAAAATAAAAAGTGAAAAAACAAAAACAAAAAACCCAGAGGCGCTCATTGTTGCTGACCTATGATATGGTCCATCCTGATCTCGGGCCCCTGCCTTACTCCCCGAGTCATAACTTGTTTTCTGCTGGGAGACGCACCTGATCTGAATCACTGTTGATTTCTGATTGGTTCCTGCTGTGAGCCACTGCTGTGACAACCTGTCTCCCTCTCCAGCGACGCATGAGTCCTGTGGTCCTGTTGCACTCTTTCTTTCTTGTTTCTGTCCTACCCTTGAACTTCATCTCCATGTCTGGGTGAAACTCTGACTGTTCTCTTCAGATCTTGACTTCAAGGCTTCTGAGTGTGGCTGTTGCTCTGTGGCCTGATGGCACAAGTGCCTGTGCCGAGGCTTAGCACACCTGAGTTCTGGGACCAGCTTTGCACGTGGTGTTTCTGTGGGTTCAGGCAAGTGACTTACCTTCTCAGCATCAATGCCCTCATTTTGTTTTAATAATAAGAATTTCTGTTTGCATGTATGTGATCTCATCCTAAGAAAATGGCTGCTAGAGGTAAATGTGGAGGATTTCATTTAAGCCTTCAAGGCATGTGTGAAATTATCTTGGAGAGATCCTGGGGCACCTTGAAGAGACCACAGTTGTATGTGAGAGGTGTGCCATCTTTATCAAGACACATGAGCAGAGAAGCAAATGTAAGTTTCCAACAGGAACTCCAGATTGAAAGTGTCAAGAGCAACTGCCTTAGAAGAGCCATGGGTTTGGGGTCAGACTGCTGCTCTCTTTTGTCCTGAGGTTCCAGGGCCAGTGGCTGTGGGATTATTCATTTTGAGGATGGATCAAACAGCACTGGGAGGCCTCCTGCTCTAAACTCTGGAAGTGATAAAACTTCACAGGGTCACTGTAAGGATAAATGGGACAAATGGAGCCTGAAACATCATGGATAACCAGTCCATGGCAGTGGCCATCATTCTTCTTTACTCTGCCCTCTTGTTAGGGCCCTAAGCTAGTTCTTGCATCCCTGGGAGCCTGGATCATCACTTAGAGCTTGCTCTAGCCCAGGGAGCTTAGGCTGCCCTGCTGGCTCATCCCCACATTAGCTGCAGTCCACTCCAGACCTTCAGTCCTTTTCATCCCCACCTGTCTGGCCCCCGCATTCCCCTGTAGCCCCATGTCAGGTCTCAGCCTCCTTCCTCTACCTGGGAAAAGGGTAAAGGGCCAACAAGTACCTACAGTTTGTATCCTGGAGTTGGGGTAGTGAGCTGAAGCAGTCAAAGATCTTGAGAGATGGAGGATATGGGTGCAACTTCTTATCAGTTTAAAATGTGTGGTTGTTAGTGGCTCAGTCGTGTCCAACTCTTTGCAACCCCATGGACTGTAGCCCACCGGGCTCCTCTGCCCATGGAATTCTCCAGGCAAGAAAACTGGAGTGGGTAGCCATTCCCTTCTCCAAGGAATCTTTCCAATCCAGAGACTGAACTTAGGTCTTCGGAATTGCTGGCAGATTCTTTACCTTCTGAGCCACCAGGGAAGCCCCCAGTTTAAGTAGTCTTAAATCTTGTCATTGTTTTATTATAGTACTGTTCCTCTGGGGATTTTAATGTAGTTACTGCCTGCAATGCAAGAGACCCAGGTTTGATCTCTGTGTCAGGAAGATCCCCTGGAGAAGGGAATGGCAACCCACTCCAGTATTTTTACCTGGAGAAATCCATGGACAGAGGAGCCTGGCTAGCTACAGTTCCTGGGGACTTTAAAACACACATACACTGTTTTATTTATTGTTCATGCTGTCTGATAAACATGTTAGTGTTATTCAAAAATAGCATTTCGTTCAAAAACATTAATTTCTGCTTTTTAGAATTTCTACTATTATTAATTTCTACTAATATACTACTGTACTATTAGGTACAGGGGATATTAAGAGATGAATGTTAATAAGAAAAATGGTAGCATTAAATCTAGTACTTTCTCTGTGCCAGGTACTCTTCTGGGCATGTTCACTCATGAGTCGTCACTAGCTACCTTATGAAGTTTTTTCTTATGTACAGATGAAGGGAAAAAGAGACTCAGAGAGCTTAACTAACTTGCTCAAGGTCACACAGCTATTAAGTAGCAGAGCCAGGCTGTGAACACAGGCAGCCTAGTTTTAGTTTCTGCTCTGAGGTCTTGCTGCTAAAGTGGTGCCTCAGTGTCACATCACCTGGGAGCTGGTTAGACAAGCAGAATATCGGGTTCCACCCCAGCATCCTGGAACCAGAACATGCATTTTAGTAATATTTTCAGACTGGACTGAAATGCACAGTGAAGTTCGAGAATCACTGCTCCAAACCACTCTGTGTTACCGTTTCTCCAGCCGTGAGAACTTGGTGGTGGGGGAACAGTGTAAGCTGGCAAATGGGCATATAAACATTTATAACTCATGGTACATGGTAACTTTCTGCCCTTTAGACACTTGACTAAAACTTAGCCTGAATGTGAATTTAGTGCTTTGGGCATTTCAGAACCTTTCCCAGACATTCTCGTGGATGCACTTGTGCCTCTTGTCTTTCTCTGTTCACATGCATACACAACATTGTTGTTGCTATTCAGTTGCTAAGTCGTGTCCGACTCTGTGTGACCCAATGGACTGCAGCACCCCAGTCTTCTCTGTCCTCCACTGTTTCCTGGAGTTGGCTCAGATTCATGTCCATTGAGTCAGTGATGCTATCTAACAATTTCATCCTCTGCTGCCTGCTTCTTTTGCCTTCAATCTTTCCCAGCATCAGGGTCTTTTCCAATGAGTCGGCTCTTCGCGTTCGGTGGCCAAAGTATTGGAGCTTCAGCTCAGTCCTTCCAATGAATATTCAGGGATAATTTGTTTTTGGATTGACTGGTTTGATCTCCTTGCTGTCCAAGGGACTCCCAAGAGTCTTCTCCAGCACCACAGTTTGAAAGCATCAGTTCTTTGCCACTCAGTCTTCTTTATGGTCCAACTCTCACATCCATACATGACTACTGGGAAAACCATAGCTTTGACTATAAGAACCTTTGTCTGCTAAGCGATGTCTCTGCTTTTTAATACACTGCCTAGGTTTGTCATAGCTTTTCTTCCAAGGAGTAAGTGTCTTTTAATTTCATGACTGCAACCACTGTCTGCAGTGATTTTGGAGCCCCAGAAAATAAAATCTGTAACTGCTTTTTGTGAGATTTAATAACAGGGCAGTCACATCTCATGTGTGGCTTTTTGCATTTTGTCATCTCTGCTTTCCTGTTGAGACAGACCCTTTTTAAAGCCTCTTCTCTCTGGGAAGTGTAGCCTGGCTCCTTGCCACAGTAGCCTTCCTGTGCTCCTTTTTCCCCTCCCTTGCCTCATTCTAGTAAAGAAACTTTTTTCTTGTTATATGAGTAATTTTAATCCTAATGTAATCACATAATGAGCAGCTAACCTGCCTTGGGGGTGTTGGCCAACTTCAAGAACAAGAATGAGGAAGATTTTTGCCAGACGGAGAAGCGCGTATGGAACAAAGGGAATAGGGGTCTGAAGAGCATTGCCTGTTACGGGTTGAGGGGAGATCCGTGCGGCCTGGAGCATGGCCAGTGTGTGGGAAGAGATGGGAGATGAGGCTGCACAGTGAATGGCTGTAGGCTTTATTAACCATAATATGGCTATGAAATATTACTCTGTGGCAGCCAGTCTGGTAAGAGCTTTACATGAATTTCATCTGCAGAATTGCCTTTGGTGAGATAAGCTTCATTATCTTCATTTTGCAGATGAGGAAAAGTTACAGCAGAGATTAGGTAACTTGCCCTAAGGCCACATAGCTAATCATGGTGTCTGGATCTGTGAACTTGGGCTTTAGTCAGTATGCTTCCCAATGTGGGGCCAGCAGTCTTTTTAGCAGCAAGTACTTTGAAAGTCATCATAAATATACTACTATGTTTAAAGTGAATACAGTTAACACCAATACAGAACACGTTTTATTTTTGTTGCTGTTGTTTGATTCTGAGTCATTTTGAGAGACTAGTTTTCCAGTGGTAGAGTGTGTGGGTTCATATGCAGGGGCTGGGGTTCAGGCACTTACTACCACTGCAGCATGCCGTGTCTTTGGGGTTTCCTTTGCCTAGGAAGTTTGGAGCAGTCTTTAAAATGTAGAATCTTAAGAAGAAGAAAAAATGAGATTCCTCGAGCTAGAAAAGAAGTGTGTTCTGTTTATTCTTTAAATCCTTTATGGACATAGTGGTGATTCTGCTGTTGTGGTCTATAGTGTTGTACTATCTTGTTTTAAGTGAAAAACTTTCTTCTGTCAATAGGTAGAGTAGTAATAGAGATATTTTATTCACCTTGAAATTCTTAGGAACTCTCTCTTTCTGGACACAGCGAATTTAATAAGGACTTTATGTTTTCTTTAGTTTCTGCTGCTTCTGCCTTGATGTACCATCAGCTAACAGCATGGTGGTTCTCCTATACTTGGTGATGTTACCACCTCAGCATTCGGTTCTCTCTCCTCTGCATCAGTTAACTTTCCTTCTAATATTTTGCTCTGTGAACTGCTCTGGGAATCCTTACCCTCCTTGGCTCTGACAGCAGCAGGGCATGTTAGCATTATCTGTTTAGAACCAAGAAATACATGCAGTTCAGGAAATGTGGCAAGCATGTAAGTGGTGGGAAAGTTAGTTAGTGGTTGTGAACTTATACAATTCACTTAACTTCAATAGACCTCAATTTCCTCATTTATAAACAAGGAGGCAGGTCTAGGGTCTTTAGAAGAGGCCTTTAAAGATCTCTAAGGAGGTTTAACATTCATGTACTTCTAATGAAATTTCACCACCAGTTCTTAGCTGTCTTTATGTTTAAGAGGGTTTAACACTCCTATAAATTTAACTGTAATAACTATTTTCTCATGTACACTTTATTAATAGCTGTAATGAATTGTGAATGACAGTTTAATTAGATCATCCGTGTATAATTAGGACAACCATGTTTTTTTCCTAAGAGGATCTATTTTTCATTTGAGTATGCGGCTTACCTTTAACCTAGGTAAGTAAGCATTTTACAAAGTAGAAAAAAGCTTTTTCTACTTTCTTAATAAACATAAAGATCATCTTACATTTTCTTGAAAAGCCACATGAATAAAATATGGAGAGCAATTCTGGCATACGTTTTGTGACCTTAGGCAGTATATTTGGTAGAGAGGTAACAAAGCAGTGTGGAATTTAAGAAAATCTGTTTTCTGTTTACTGCTTACTTTCCTACTTTTTGTGTAAAGCAGCTTTACAGTCACTTCATCTGTATTTTGAGTGCTAACTTTTTAAAGTTGTCAAGTAGATTTTCATTAAGTGTTCTTATCTCTTGTGAAGGTGCCATATTAAACACGTAGAAGAAAATCACCCTTATCTGATGGATGGCCTCCAATTAACAGTGGAGGAACCCTTTGTATTTGGCTTTGCAGTATGTTTTTGTACTTAGATTTGAGCATGGGTGTGCCTGATCTTCTGAGAATTTACACCACTTCCAGCAAAGAAGGAAGTTCCACTCTGAAGATAGACTCAGAAGGAACTGGAACGCTGACAGGTAGACCTCTCCTTCCCAGATAGTTGGCTGAGTTGTTGTCTGTGGTGGGCCAAGACCCTCCGCATTCTGAGGTCAAACATCCTCTCGAGTTTAATGGCTCTCTTTTCCTGCAGCGTCTTTGAACTTATGTCCCCCCAGTGCATCTTGGAGTATTTAGACATTGTGTACCTGAATTATTCAGATGTTCTCGACACTCCAGTCACGAAGAGGTAATTATGGGATCACAGCTGCTGTAGAGAGACAATGTGTCATATTATGTCCATTGATTGATTGAGTGCACTTCATCTGGTTAATCCCACTCTGTGCCAAGACGGCGACTCCAATGTGTTCTTGCATTACAGTGAATGGCCGAGGTTGGAGTAATACCTTGCAGGAGAGATGGCAGTTGACACGAGGGCCCCGTGAAGCTCCATTTGCCCCCACACGTCTTCCCCACGGGCCCAACCAGAGGGGCCTCAGAGAATGTGTTGTTTGACCAATGCCTAAGTGTAACGGGGAGAGGGTAGATCAGTGGTTAGGTGTCTGGTCTGAAGAGGGGTGGATGGGGAGAGGCAGTTTCCTGGTGCATAGATGCCTGGTGATAACCTGCATCTTATACTAAGCTTTACAAAACAGCCTCTATTGTTCACCTCTTTGGCTTCTGAATTACCTTAGAAAGAAGACAAATGGAGCCAGATTACCTCGTACGAATGAACATTTGTGAGCCCTTATAAAATAGTTCTAAAATATGCTTTATTATTAGATTCTGAATGTAAAAATAGTCTACCGGATTTAGAAAATACAAAATAAGTAGCAAACGTCACTTGTGTTGCCACCAAGCAGATGCTGCGTTGTTATTGTTATGTGTCTGTTTTATATGCTTCAGTAGATTTTGAACAGGTATCATGTGTTCATACTGCCTACCTTCTCCACTAATAGATAATGAATGTTTTCTCTCACTATTTAAATATTTCTAAAGCTTTACTTTTATAGTTGCCTAACATGATGTGGGATAACCTTAAAATAAGACATTAGTCACTCATGACAAAGGTACTTGAGTAAATAACCCAGTTTGCATTGTAGGGAAAACCCAGCTTTAATTAAGGATAGCCTTGTATGAATGTGGGTCCTAGGGATTTATATCATGATAGAAATAGACGGAGCTTTTGAATTTATTTAGTCTGACTCTCTTATTGTGTATATATATAAGGGAATTAGGGCCCATATTATTTATGTGACTGCTCAAAGTCAAATATCTTTAATGGCAAAAAAGGGACTAGCATTCCTGGTGTTCTTTGTCCACTATATCACATCACACTTGACAAATACATCATACTTTCCTTTTATCAAGACATAGTTGAACATGTGACAGCATGTACTGTAGTGAATATCTCTGGGTTTCTTCTGTGGTTTGTAGGTTGGCTTTAAAATGATCCTGAGATTTAAATTTGGCCCACAAACCAAAGCCTCTGAGGGGAGCCCCCTTTTTTTTTTTTTTTTTTTTTTTTTTGGCTCTATAGGTTAAAAAAATCTTCAGATCTGTTTTGACTTGAGAGCTTTAGAGGCCAGAAATGGATTCTACACTGCCTGGTACTTGCCCTTTGAGGTTATTTGCCTTATATGCTAACCTGGAATTAGTGAAACTACAATAAATTATAATAACAAATAATATTGTATTCATAGATACTGTTCCTATCCATTAAACAGGCATCACTCTTAAAGCAGTGTCTCCTTTGTACTAGACACTTTAAATGTCTTCAGTCAGCAATTATATGTGTCTCAGCTCTTTCCTAGATTTAATTTGAAGAACATGAAATCTGGGTAGGTAAATCAACTTGTTCACAGTCATATAACCATTGGGCTCAAGTGCAGTAGATTCCTGGGACTTGCAAAGACTGTTTAAAATTTAATTTAATAAATTATCATTTGAAATTTATAAAATAGAAAAAAATAATATCACCTGTATTTTCATAGCTCTCAAACAGCTATTAGTAACATTTTGGTAAATTTCAGTGTTTGTTTACTTTTGATAATGTTGTATGCCTGAATTTTTTTTTAATAATTATTGATCAACCTTTTTTTCTTTGAACCCCTACTGTGTTCAAGGTCTAAAAGCTGGGACTTCTACTAATGTATTTAGTGGTAATTGATTCATTTTCTATATTTGGGTGAGTTCCTTAGGAAACCTGTTGTGACTGTCTTACATATTTTTTTTTTCTTCCTTTGATTAGAACAGGGGCTAATGAAGTGCGGTTATAGTTTTAGTCTAGCGCCAATTCACTTTATACTCTTATAAACCATGTGCAAAGTCATCACAGTTCTCATAAAGTGGAGTGTTGGATCACTGTACAATTAATGAGAATACAGCACAGCCCATGTTTAGTGGCAGACCGTCCACTGAAATCATTTCTTATACGATACTTGACTTCCTGTTAAGATTTTCTTATGTGTTTTATCTCATTTTTATCCTCACAAGACTGGGTCTTGGAGAAGCCCAAATAGAGCTCTAACCCACCTAATTTTTTTTTTACTTCTGACTGAGAGCTCTTTCAGTCTTTCAGCTCTTTCACTGATGCTGCTCCATCTGCAATGTAAAGCCCTCTGTAAAGGGGTAGAATATATTTTTTCAGTTTCTTTTTAATAATTTTTCTTTAACAAAATGATACCTGTTTGGTGCATTAAATTGTGAAAATACATTAGTAAAAAGAAAAGTTGCTCATCCACCACACAGGTAACCACTTGTAACACATTATTATAAATCTTTCTACCCTACCTTTTTCTGTGTATAGATGTGTGTGTGTGTGTGTGAGAGAGAGAGAGAGAGAGTGTATGTTTCTGTTGTTGTTCAGTTGCTAAATCATATCTGACTCTTTTTGACCCCACAGACTGCAGCACACCAGGCTCCCCTGTCCTTCAATATCTCCTGGAGTTTGTTCAAATTCTTGTCCATTGAGTTGGTGATGCCATCTAACCATCTCATCCTCTGTCGTCCCTTTCTCCTCCCTTTAATCTTTCCCAGCATCAGGGTCTTTTCCAATGAGTTGGTTCTTCACATCAGGTGGCCAGAGTATTGGAACTTCAGGTTTAGCATCAGTTCTTCCTTAATATTCAGGGTTGACTTCTTTTAGGATTGAGTGGTTTTATCCCCTTGCATTACAAGGGACTCTGAAGCGTCTTTGTCAGCACCACAATTCAAAAGCATCAGTTCTTCAGTGCTCAGCCTTCTTTATGGTCCAGCTCTCACAGTTGTACATAACTACTGGAAAAACCATAGCTTTGAATATATGGACCTTTGTCTGCAAAGTGATGTCCCTGCTTTTTAATACATTTCTGAGTTTGTCAAAGCTTTCCTTCTGAGGAATGCTATGCTATGCTAAGTCACTTCCGTCGTGTCCGACTCTGTGACCGCATAGACGGCAGCCCACCAGGCTTCCCCATCCCTGGGATTCTTCAGGCAAGAACACTGGAGTGGGCTGCCATTTCCTTCTCCAATGCATGAAAGTGAAAAGAGAAAGTGAAGTCGCTCAGTCATGTCCGACTCTTAGCGACCCCATGGACTGCAGCCTACCAGGCTCCTCCGCCCGTGGTATTTTCCAGGCAAGAGTACTGGAGTAGGGTGCCGTTGCCTTCTCCTTCCGAGGAATAAGCGACTTCTAACTTCATGGCTACAGTCATCATCTGCAGTAATTCTGGTTGTGTGTAATTAAGTTTTCAAGAACTGGTATGTTGTTTACATATGGATTTGTATTCCATGTTTTCCATTTCCATCTTCATTTATCATGAACATTTGCATACTTAATAATGTAATAAAATACCATTTTTCATGGCTGCATGTGTATCACATCATTTATTTTACCCATCCTTTCCTGTTGAATGTTTAATTTTTGTTGTTTTTAACCAATTATAGAATTCATATCCTATATAGCTAATATGTGCACAATTTGTAATTATTTCCATGGGAAAAGTCCCTAAGAATGGAGTCACTGGGACAGAATACATGTAATATTACAAGACATGAGAGCTATTGCTGAATTTGCCTGTAGCTATTTTTATTTCCTCTAGAAGTGTGGAATGCCAACTTTCGCCTAGATTTCTGAGCCCTGCATATTATCATTTTCAAACAGTGTTTACCAATTTAATAAATGAATATTAATTATATCATTATCATTTGAATTTGTGATTTTTTTTAACACTAGATGAGGCTAAATTGCTTTCTAATTGATTAAAGGGTTTCCCCCCTAACTTCTCTTCATTGGGAGATTTTAAAATATGATTTGCTAGTGTTTTATGCAGTTTAGTATAAACTCTTTGCAGTTTTGCAGATAGTTTGTCCCAGTGTATTAGATCCTACTTAAATGCATTGTGTGTTAACGAGAGTTCAGACCCTTTGTAGAACTGATTCCAAGGCATGAGCTAACATTAAGTTTATGAGGTCTCCTAAGACTTCCCTGGTGGCTCAGATGGTAAAGGGTCTGTTTACAAATGCGAGAGACCCGGGTTCAGTCCTTGGTTTGGGAAGATCCCCTGGAGAAGGAAATGGCAATCCACTCCAGTACTGTTGCCTAGAAAATCCCATGGACAGAGGAGCCTGGTAGGCTACAGTCCATGGGGTTGCAAAGAGTCAGACACGACTGAGCGACTTCACTTTCACTTTAACTTTCATGAGGTCTCCTATTTCTTAGAGACCATTTCATTATTAATATTTTTATAACTTAAAAATATAAAAGGACTCGATCAATCATTCAGCCTGGGGTTGGTCTTCTCTTTTCTCTTGTGATCACATAATAAGGCATTACCTATAAAAGGGCACAAGCTATCTGATGCGAGCTGCTATCCTGACTTCCTCTCTAGTGTAAGGCAGTGAAGGTCTCAGTCCAGAGTTTGTAAGTGAATTTTTAATAAGGTGACTGAAATGTTCCTGAACAGGTTTGAAGAAACACATACAGTTCTTTGTGAGGCAGGATCACAATTTTCTGATCAAACTGAAGGCATGTGGCTGAAGCCCAGTGTTGATGCATTAATAGGATTCAGAAATTTACTATGGCAAATCACATGGACGGAGGAGCCTGGTAGGCTGCAGTCCATGGGGTCGCTAAGAGTCAGACATGACTGAGCGACTTCACTTTCACTTTTCACTTTCATGCATTGGAGAAGGAAATGGCAGCCCACTCCAGTGTTCTTGCCTGGAGAATCCCAGGGATGGGGGAGCCTGGTGGGCTGCCATCTATGGGGTCACACAGAGTCAGACACAACTGAAGTGACTTAGCAGCAGCAACAGCAGTGGAGCTTCTGAGGTGGCTTCCAGTGGCCATTGCCAGAAGGGAATACACATCTAAATATGTGTGTATATTCAGCATTTCTAGAACCTTCCTCACTCCTCAGTCCTTATGCTGCCATTAGGAAGACATATAGGGACATGCCTGATACTGGAGCAATAATGAGAAAGAGGTGACACTGATTGGCTTGATTTGTCCTCTTCTAGGGTATCCTAGGCAGGATTTCATACCCAGCCCTTCTCTGCACCCCTCTTTCTTTTCTGTGTAGCCATGTGCATATAGAGAGACTGTGGGTCATTTCAGTCCATCTGCCTGGTTCCCACTGCTCCCTCCACCCCATTAGAATTGTAGGAGACACTTTTGTCCCCTGTCTCGTAGATTCAGCTGTGCACAACACTGAGCATCCTTTCCCTTCCATAAGCCCAACCAGATGATTTTTGGCAATTACACTTTCTAGTCTCTACCATATCCTGGAAATGCATTTGTCAGCATCACATATCTAAAAGTGGCCGATCAGCTTCCCCCTGAAATGAGTGTTTCCTCCTGGGTTCCCCTTTTGTGTTAAAGGTGCCCCAGTTTCCCCACTCTGCCTCCATGAGCCTCATTGCCCTCTGTGACTCCCTTTTTCTCTCCCTCCAGCACAGACTGGAGTCACACCTGTCTGTTCTGCCTTTTCAGTAATGTTCACGTTCTTCCGTCTTGCCTATTTTCACTACAGTAGTTAAGGCTCAGACCTCCTGTCTGGACTTTTGCAATAACTTTCTTTGGTCTCATTTCATTGTCTTGTTTCTTCCCTGCAAAATGCAACATCTGAGCCATCTATCACGCCATGTCCCTGTCTTAGTGGATTCCTAGGATGGAGTTCAAACCACCTCAGATATTTTCAGTGATTCCTTATAGGTTGTTGAATCAGACTCTTCAGCGTGTGCTAAGCAGAAAAAGAACAAAACATCTACAACAAAACCCAAATCTAAATATGTACTTTCAGAGAGGAGGGAATGTATTTAGCAGCAAGCTCTTCTAATAAGTAGTCGGATATTTTGGCAAGTTAGATATTTGGCAGCTCATTCAAGTTTTATTACCCAAGATGAAAATGTTCTAGAGTTGATTGTGGTGGTGGTGAATCTTTAAAGATCATTGAATTGTACACTTTAGCTGTATGAATGGAAGGATATATGAATTATGTCTCAGTAAAATTGCTACTAAAAAATTTGTTTGCCATACTTTATAGGATTCTAGTTGGAGAAGGCAATAGCAACCCACTCCAGTACTCTTGCCTGGCAAATCCCATGGATGGAGGAGCCTGGTAGGCTGCAGTCCATGGGGTCGCTAAGAGTCGGACACGACTGAGCAACTTCACTTTCACTTTTCAGGAAATGGCAACCCACTCGATTATTCTTGCCTGGAGAATCCCGGGGACGGGGGAGCTTGGTGGGCTGCTGTCTCTGGGGTCGCACAGAGTCGGACACGACTGAAGTGACTTAGCAGCAGCAGCAGTGGCATCTGTTATAGTACAATACAAACAGTAAGCAATGACTTAATCACCTTTGAAATACTTATTAAGAAGAATGATAAACATGATAAGGGAACATTTCCCACCTATATTCTTAACTGTGTAGAGTATCCAAAATACTGTAATAGTCATTTCATTTAGTATGTAGTATATTAACAGGCTTTTTAATAGTCAATGGTGAATATACTTGAGAAAGCTGTATGTAGATCACAAGATAAGCAAGTGATTATAGGGTTAGCATTAAGCTAAAGCATTTGGATTTTCAAGCTCTTCCCCAACTCTGTGTGTATGTAATGAAAGAGAAAAGGCTGCACCTAAGATGTTCAGTTTCTGATTGTTTCATTTTTACTCAAACTACTATTATACAACGACAATGTTGTATTAATGTATTACTGGGTCAATTTATAAGAAATCACCAATGAGTATATACTAATATAATTTGGGCAAAATTTGTTGGATCATGGGGTCTTAAGCCAGGAGTTTAGTGAGTTTACACATTATCTTGGATTATGAGTCTCTTTCCCTTTAACTCTCACTTTTGTTTCTTGGAACAGTCCCATGGACTGTGTAGTAAGAGGAGAGACTCAATTTAAATCAAGAGAATAATTGGTTTCACTTCCTCCTTTATCAGTCAAATGGTAAGAAGTCATCATATGTGCAAGCCTTACTAAACCGTAGTAAATTGTACCAGTGTGCTTCTCTCTACTTTTACTTCCTCACGGAGTAAATGTAGTTTTAAGTCTGCCCTTTCCTTTTTCCTGCCCACTGATTTTTACGTTTCTAGGTGTGATCCTTTTGAGCAAAGAGTGTGTCATTGTCTCCTTTCAGGAAAAAGACATATTTCTGCATACAACTTACTAATGAGTATGGAAAAAGGCCTTTCTTGTTCTAGACTCAGGTTGACCATTGCTGTTTTTGAAAAAGCCAGGGGGAGAAAAAAGCAGGAGGAAGGGACCTGCTCCATTACTATTCTGCTGCATGTCTGTTATTGTCACTGGCTTGAACAGTGGAGAAACATATGGCCGTCAGGCAAAGTAAATTAGAGGATAAAATTTAAATTAATGAAACAAATCATAGGACAACTCTTTAATGGACTGGGGAAACTGTCTTGCCATCAGTTGGTGGCACCAGATGTTGCCACCTTTTCTTTGGGTGACACGAATGTCCAAGATGCAGCAATGGGTTGCTTTGTTGCTATTGTTCTTCAGTCACTCAGTAGTGTCTGACTCTTTGCGACCTCATGGACTGCAGCATACCAGGCTTCTCTGTCCTTCACCATCTCCCGGACCTTGCTCAAACTCATGTCTACTGAGTTGGTGATACCATCCAACCATCTCATCCTCTGTCATTCCCTTCCCCTTCTGCCTTCAGTCTTTCCCAGCATCAGTCTTTTCTAATGAGTTGGCTCTTTGCATCAGGCGGCCAAAGTGTTGATGCTTTAGCTTCAGCATCAGCCCTTCCAGTGAATATTCAGGGTTGATCTCTTTACAATTGAGTGACTTGATCTCCTTGCAGTCTCCAAGGGACTCTCAAGAGTCTTCCCCAACACCACAGTTCAAAAGCATCAATTCTTCAGCACTCAGCTTTCTTTATGGTCCAACTCTCACATCCATACATAACTACTGGAAAAACCATAGCTTTGACTAGACAGATCGGCAAAGTAATGTCTCTGGGCTTTTTAATATGCTGTCTAGGTTTGTCATAGTTTTTCTTCCAGGGACCAAGTGTCTTTTAATTTCATGGCTGCAGTCACCATCTGCAGTGATTTTGGAGCCCCCCAAAATAAAGTCTCTGACTCTTTCCATTGTTTCTCCAGCTATTTGCCTTGAAGTAATGGGACCAAATGCCATGATAATTCATTTTCTGAATGTTGAGTTTTAAGCCAGCTTGTTCACTCTCCTCTTTCACTATCATCAAGAGGCTCTTGAGTTCCTCTTTATTTTCTGCCATAAGTGTGGTGGTATCTGCATATCTGAGGTTATCGATATTTCTCCCGGCAGTCTTAATTCCAGCTTGTGCTTCCTCCAGCCCAGTGTTTCTCATGATGTACTCTGCATATAAGTTAAATAAACAGGGTGACAGTATACAGCCTTGACGTACTCCTTTCCCTATTCGAAACCAGTCCATTGTTCCATGTCTAGTTCTAACTGTTGCTTCTTGACCTGCATACAGGCTTTGGAGGAAGTAGGTAGGGTGGTCTGGTATTCCCATCTCTTTCAGAATTTTCACAGTTTGTTGTGATCCACAGTCAAAGGCTTTAGCATAGTCAATGAAGCAGAAGTAGGTGTTTTTCTGGAGTTCTCTAGCTTTTTCTGTGATCCAGCAGATGTTGGCAATTTGATTTCCTATTCTTCTGCCTTTTCTCAATTCAGCTTGGACATCTGGGAGTTCTTGGTTCATGTACTGTTGAAGTCTAGCTTGGAGAATTTTGAGCATTACTTTGCTAGTGGGTGAGATGAGTGCAACTGTGCAGTAGTTTGAACATTCTTTGGCATTGCCCTTCTTTTGGATTACAATGCAAACTGACCTTTTCCAGTCCTGAGACCATTGCTGTTCACTTTGGAGTAATTCAAATCTAAAAGAGTGAGCATTTCGTGTTCCTGTCTTCAGAACTCCCTGAGCATTAACTGCAAAGAGGCCACTTCCCCCCTTTGTTGGTAAATGAGCCAGCTTTTTTAAGTCTTTAGTGAAAGTGAAAGCGTTAGTCCCTCAGTCATGTTAGTCCCTCTTTGCGACCCCGTGAACTGTAGCCCACCAGGCTCCTCTGTTCATGGAATTCTCTAGGCAAGAATACTGGAATGGGTGGCCATTCCCTTCTGCAGGGTATCTTCCCAACCTGGGAATCAAACCCAGGTCTCCTGCATTAGAGGCAGAGTCTTTACCATCTGAGCCACCAGGGAAGCCCATAAGTCTTAAGCTGGGTAGTGTTCCTGCTAATAATGGCACCCCCAGCAGGTACTATGGTTTTTGATCAACATCATCATCCCCGCCCCCCAACCCAGAGAGAACTTTAAAATTGTGAATAGTGCATAGATTTGGCTCACTTTTATACGTTTTAAAATCATGTTCTTTTTCCTCAAGTTTAGTTTTCATTTTAATTAAATTTCAGATGATTCCTGAACTTTTGAAAATCTCTCCTTGCTTGGGAACCACACTCTACACGAGCAAGCAGATTCACTAACTCTTGTTTTCCATAGTATAGTCTCTTCAAGATCCTTTCCTAGTTTTTTTGCTTACTAGGCAGACTTGGAACGTATAGAAGCCTTTCTCAGTATTCCTGGTGCGTTTCAGTCGTGTCCGACTCTATGCGACCCCATAGATGGCAGCCCACCAGGCTCCCCTGTCCCTGGGATTCTCCAGGCAAGAACACTGGAGTGCGTTGCCATTTCCTTCTCCTAATTGAAATACTGGAGTGGTCCTAATTCAAAAACATGCAATCTGAATACCTATGTATCTTGTGAGACAGCCCAGATCATTGCTTCTCTTAATTGGAGCAATGCTCGCTCCCCTCCAGCACCTTAATTCCCCTACCTCAAAAGATAATTAGTTTTAGAAGCTCAAAGTGAAGAACCACATGAGTCAAAGGAAAAAAAAATCTTGACATATTAACCTTGAAAGAAGGCTACTGTAGTTTTTAGTCAAGTCACTTGAATTAATATTTGAAAACATAGTGAAAATAATAGGTCAGTTTTTTTCCCCTGCCTCATGAGAAATATAATGAATGATTTTTAATGCTGTACCATATACAGAGAAGGAAGATAATCATCAAGTCCAAAAGCCGAAGGGAGCCCTTGAGGCCTTCCAGGCATGTTCCCCTCCTCTACAACCGAGTGACCACGTGAGGGTCACCACTAACCATGTGGCCAGCCTGGGTGGATGCTCTTTCCACACACCTGCCTGTAGATCATCTCATGAGAAATATGAAACAAGGCAGAAAATGGCATTTCAGATCTGCCCTGGGCCTTTTCCTCCACTGCCGTTTTCATTTGTTGCTTTCCTTGAGGGAAGGCCACGTGAGCCATTCTATCCTGAGCAGGAATTTACTGGTTTGATGAGGCCTTCACAGTGCTTTCCAGAGCGTGGTGTCCGGTCATTTTTAAAGTATGCAGTTTATGACTGAGTGTAACCTGAAAGTCTGGGCCACTTACATTCATGTTTTTTATGGCCTCAAGTAATCAATGCTAAACATCTGTGGGTAGGTATTCTGACTGGTTCCTACTTCTTAAAATGTTGTTATGATGATGACTTGGTATTTTTATGGTATCTTCATGCATCCAAATAATATTCCTTGAATTTCCAGTCTTCTCTAAAGAGGTGTGCATGTAGCAATATAAATAGAAGCCTATAAAGTATGTGTATGTGTGTAACTTAAACCTTAAAAAGTCTCTCTCTTTTTTTTTTTAAAAAAAAGGAGCTCTATCTCACAGGAAATGAAATTATAGCCTCAGTATTGCAGTCTGGTCTGACTCATCCATTAGCGTAAAGACCTCAGTCATGGCTGTGTCCTTGCTTTTGTTGAAGTTCCAGAGAATGTAGGACAGAAGCCGAATTTTTTTATTTCTGCCTACATCAGTGTGGCAAACCTTGTAAGTGTACAAAAGTGGTTATTGTTAGAGTGAGTAAACATTTCAAACTGAACATACTTCTTTCTACCCAGATCTTTTCCTGTTCAGGCTTCTGTAACTAACAATCTAGAGTTTTCATCCATCTAGTTACTTAGGCCAAAAATCTGGTCGGAGTTCTCTCTGTTTTATCTCCTTCCTTCACCCACTTTTCATCCAACTCCAGACTTAATCCTGAATTGTTCCACTTTTCTCCATCATGTCTGCTGCCATCCTAGTCTGAACTACCATTCTTTTGCTTGAATTACTGAAATACCCTACTTTCTTGTTCTTACACTCCATTCTTTACTTACTGTGTGTATGTGCGCGTGTGTGCACGTGTACTCACTCAGTGTCCAACTCTTTGCAAGTCCGTGGCCTGTAGCCTACCAGGCTCCTCTGTCCATAGAACTTTCCAGGAAAGAATACTGGAGTGGGTTGCCTCCTCCAGGGGAATCTTCCTGACCTAGGATCTAACCTGAATTTCTTGCATTTTCTGCATTGGCAGGCAGATTCTTTACCACTAGCACCACTTATGAAGCCCTTACTTAGCATAAGTCAAACCATATCACTTCCCTGGTTAAAATTCTCCAACTAGAGCTGGCTAGTGCACTTAGAACAAAATTCAGGTATGTGTCCTGAAATACAGCACCCTGTGTGCCTTAGCCTCTGTATTTGTAGCTGACACGCCAGTGTTCTCTCGTCCCTCCTTCCCCAGTAACTACTACACCTCTGCCACACTGACCTTCTTGTTCCTCCAGTGTACTGGCCAAGCTGGTTCTCACCTTGACCTCTGGGTCAGCTGGTTTACTTCCTGGAATGGTGTTTCAGTTTTTGCTGCTCTAATATTTTGTGTGTGTGTGTGTGAGTGGCTAGATCTTGAATATTCAGATATCAGTGTTAAATGTACCTTTTTAGAAAGGCTGTCCCTGACTTCCCAAATTAAAATCCCTCCCAAGTCACTCTGTACTTCACTTTTCTTTAATTCTTTAATGCATATCACCTGTCTCCATTAGATCTTTTTTTTTTTTTTAATTCATCTTCTGTGTGTCATCTGCCAGTCACACTTGGATGTTGTCTTTGTTAAAACAAGGACTGTATATCATGGATCCTGATGCCTATAAGACTGCATGGCATGCAGCTTACACCCAATAAAGTTATGAATAAAGGATTCAAACTAAAAGTCTCTGAGTAATGTGACTTCAAATATTGAGATACTGGGGATGATTATCTCAGTTATTTTGGGGAGTGGAGAATTAGGATCAGGGCCGAGAGTAGAATAAGGTGAATAAAGTACTTGCCTTGAATACAAAATTTAAAGCAGCTTCTCAGATATCAGTCTGGCACAGGGCAGCACTGTGTTTTATTATAAATAAAGTATCCTTATTTAAATTTGTGTTATTTTGTTCATCATCGATTAATTTCCACTTTGAAAAATACTGCATTAAACTATTCTCTTGATTATTTAGTTTTTGTATTTTCCCCCAGCCCTGCCTGTATCAGACTATTCTCTCATTTTCCCATTTGATTTTATACTGTAAATTATAGCTAGAATTTATTGAGTCCTTACTGTGTATCAGACACTGTGCTTTTACTTGGGTTAACTCACTGAAAACTCACAGCAAAGCAGTAGGTAGTGCTATTTACAGATGAGGAAATGGGCTTTGAGAGGCCAAGTACCTTCCCCAAAGTCTCAGTGCTGTGAAGAGGAACCAGGATAGGCAGCTTATGCAGAATATATCATTTGGATAGAAACAGATTTATGAATAGATTGGGATCTCTCTACCTGGAGATAGGGTCAGATCCCATAGATTAAAAGATCAATCCTACAGAACTGTTTTTCACTTTAGATGTCAATCTCAAGACCAGGCTATTACCTATGCTTCTGATTGAAGGGCTAGAAGTCAGATGTTTCCAGGACCAACTCCCACCCCACCCCTGACCCCCCAGGTTGGGTTAATGTGCTTGAGCAGCTCAAAGAACTCAGGAAAGCATTTTTCTTACTAGCTTGTAGGTTTGTTATAAAAGAGTCTAACTCAGGACCAGCCTCATGGAAGACATGCATAGGTAAAGTAAGTGGGAAAGGGCACAGAGCTTGCACATCCTCTCCAGAGCGTGTGTTCTCCCCAAATCTCCATGTGTTCACCAATCTGAAAGCTCTCTGAACCCTGTCCTTTGGGTTTTTATGGAGGTTTCATCATATGAGTGATTAAATCATCACCTTTGGTATTTGTGGGTATATGCTCATTTGCTCAGTCGCTTCTGACTCTTTGTGACCCTGTGGACCGTACGTAGCCTGCCAGGCTCCTCTGCCCATGGAATTTTCCAGGCAAAAATACTGGAGTGGGATATCATTTCTATTCCAAGGGATCTTCCTGACTCAGGGATCGAACCTGAGTGTCTTGCATCTCCTGCATTGACAGGCAGATTCTCTACCACTAGCGCCACCTGGAATGCCATCACCTCCACTAGCTTTGTTTGTAGTGATGCTTCCTAAGGCCCACTTGACTTCACATTCCAGGATGTCTGGCTCTAGGTGAGTGATCACACCATCGTGATTATCTGGGTCATGAAGATCTTTTTTGTACAATTCTTCTGTGTATTCTTGCCATCTCTTCTTAATATCTTCTGCTTCTGTTAGGTCCATACCATTTCTGTCCTTTATCAAGCCCATCTTTGCATAAAATGTTCCCTTGGTGTCTCTAATTTTCTTGAAGAGATCTCTAGTCTTTCCCATTCTGTTGTTTTCCTCTATTTCTTTGCATTGATCGCTGAAGAAGGCTTTCTTATCTCTTTTTGCTATTCTTTGGAACTCTGAATTCAGATGTTTATATCTTTCCTTTTCTCCTTTGCTTTTCACTTCTCTTCTTTTCTCAGCTATTTGTAAGGCCTCCCCAGACAGCCATCTTGCTTTTTTGCATTTCTTTTCCATGGGGATGGTCTTGATCCCTGTCTCCTGTACAATGTCACGAACCTCATTCCATAGTTCATCAGGCACTCTTATTTATCAAATCTAGGCCCTTAAATCTATTTCTCACTTCCACTGTATAATCATAAGGGATTTGATTTAGGTCATACATGAATGGTCTAGTGGTTTTCCCTACTTTCTTCAATTTAAGTCTGAATTTGGTAATAAGGAATTCATGGTCTGAGCAACAGTCAGCTCCTGGTCTTGTTTTGCTGACTGTATAGAGCTTCTCCATCTTTGGCTGCAAAGAATATAATCAATCTGATTTCGGTGTTGACCATCTGGTGATGTCCATGTATAGAGTCTTCTCTTGTGTTGTTGGAAGAGGGTGTTTGTTATGACTAGTGCATTTTCTTGGCAAAACTCTATTAGCCCTGCTTCATCAAGGCCAATTTGCCTGTTACTCCAGGTGCTTCTTGACTTCCTACTTTTGCATTCCAGTCCCCTATAATGAAAAGGACATCTTTTTTGGGTGTTAGTTCTAAAAGGTCTTGTAGGTCTTCATAGAACCGTTCAACTTCAGCTTCTTCAGCGTTACTGGTTGGGGCATAGACTTGGATTACTGTGATATTGAATGGTTTGCCTTGGAAATGAATAGAGATCATTCTGTCGTTTTTGAGATAGCATCCAAGTACTGCATTTTGGGCTCTTTTTGTTGACCATGATGGCTACTCCATTTCTTCTGAGGGATTCCTGCCTGTAGTAATAGATATAATGGTCATCTAAGTTAAATTCCCCCATTCCAGTCCATTTGAGTTCCCTGATTCCTAGAATGTCGACATTCACTCTTGCCATCTCTTGTTTGACCACTTCCAATTTGCCTTGATTCATGGACCTGACATTCCAGGTTCCTGTGCAGTATTGCTTTTTACAGCATCGGACCTTGCTTCTATCACCAGTCACATCCACAGCTGGGTATTCTTTTTGCTTTGGCTCCATCCCTTCATTCTTTCTGGAGTTATTTCTCCACTGATCTCTAGTAGCATATTGGGCACCTACTGACCTGGGGAGTTCTTCTTTCAGTATGCTATCATTTTGCCTTTTCATACTGTTCATGGGGTTCTCAAGGCAAGAATACTGAAGTGGTTTGCCATTCCCTTCTCCAGTGAACCACATTCTGTCAGATCTCAAATCCTTAAAGATGATGCTGTGAAAGTGCTGCACTCAATATGCCAGCAAATTTGGAAAACTCAGCAGTGGCCACAGGACTGGAAAAGGTCAGTTTTCATCCCAATCCCAAAGAAAGGCAATGCCAAAGAATGCTCAAACTACCGCACAATTGCACTCATCTCACATGCTAGTAAAGTAATGCTCAAAATTCTCCCAGCCAGGCTTCAGCAATATGTGAACTGTGAACTTCCTGATGTTCAAGCTGGTTTTAGAAAAGGAAGAGGAGCCCAGAGATCAAATTGCCAACATCCACTGGATCGTGAAAAAAGCAAGAGAGTTCCAGAAAAACATCTATTTCTGCTTTATTGACTATGCCAAAGCCTTTGACTGTGTGGATCTCAATAAACTGGAAAATTCTGAAAGAGATGGGAATATCAGACCACCTGATCTGCCTCTTGAGAAATTTATATGCAGGTCAGGAAGCAACAGTTAGAACTGGACATGGAGCAACAGACTGGTTCCAAATATGAAAAGGAGTACGTCAAGGCTGTATATTGTCACCTGCTTATTTAACTTCTATGCAAAGTTCATCATGAGAAACGCTGGGCTGGCAGAAGCACAAGCTGGAATCAAAATTGCCGGGAGAAATATCAATCACCTCAGATATGCAGATGACAGCACCCTTATGGCAGAAAGTGAAGAGGAACTAAAAAGCCTCTTGATGAAAGTGAAAGTGGAGAGTCAAAAGTTGGCTTAAAGCTCAACATTCAGAAAACGAAGATCATGGCATCTGGTCCCATCACTTCATGGGAAATAGATGGGGAAACAGTGTCAGACTTTATTTTTCTGGGCTCCAAAATCACTGCAGATGGTGACTGCAGCCATGAAATTAAAAGACGCTTACTCCATGGAAGGAAAGTTAGGACCAACCTAGATTGCATATTCAAAAGCAGAGACATTACTTTGCCAACAAAGGTTTGTCTAGTCAAGGCTATGATTTTTCCTGTGGTCATGTATGGATGTGAGAGTTGGACTGTGAAGAAGGCTGAGCGCCGAAGAATTGATGCTTTTGAACTGTGGTGTTGGAGAAGACTCTTGAGAGTCCCTTGGACTGCAAGAAGATCCAACCAGTCCATTCTGAAGGAGATCAGCCCTGGGATTTCTTTGGAAGGCATGATGCTAAAGCTGAAACTCCAGTACTTTGTCCACATCATGCGAAGAGTTGACTCATTGGAAAAGACTCTAATGCTGGGAGGGATTGAGGGCAGGAGGAATAGGGGACGACAGAGGATGAGATGGCTGGATGGCATCACTGACTCGATGAATATGAGTCTGAGTGAACTCCGGGAGTTGCTGATGGACAGGGAGGCCTGGTGTGCTGCGACTCATTGGGTGGCAAAGAGTCGGACACAACTGAGCAACTGAACTGGACTGAACTGAACTGAGCGCCACCTGGAAGCTTCCTGATGGATTCAAGGGATTAGATCTGATAGACAAGAGTTCCTGAAGAACTATGAACGGAGGTTCGTGACATTGTACAGGAGTCAGTGATCAAAACCATTCCCAAGAAAAAGAAATGCAAAAAGGCAAAATGTTTGTCTGAGGAGGCCTTACAAACAGCTGAGAAGAGAAGTGAATGGCAAAGGAGAAAAGGAAAGTTTTACCCATCTGAATGCAAAGTTCGAAAGAATAGCAAGGAGAAATAAGAAAGGCTTCCTCAGTAATCAATGCAAAGATATAGAGGAAAACAATAGAATGGGAAAGACTAGAGATCATTCAAGAAATTTAGAGATACCAAGGGAACATGCAAAAATAGGCACAATAAAGGACAGAAATGGTATGACCCTAACAATAGGAGAAGATATTAAGAAGAGGTGGCAAGAATACACAGAAGAACTATACAAAAAAGATCTTCATGACCCAGATAACCATGATGGTGTGATCACTGACCTAGAGCCAGACATCCTGGAATGTGAAGTCAAGTGGGCCTTTGGAAGCATCACTACGAACAAAGCTAGTGGAGGTGATGGCATTCCAGTTGAGCTATTTCAAATCCTGAAAGATGATGCTGTGAAAGTGCTACAGTCAATATGCCAGCAAATTTGGAAAACTCAGCAGTGGCCACAGGACTGGAAAAGGTCAGTTTTCATTCCAGTCCCAAAGAAAGGCAATGCCGAAGAATGCTCAAACTACCACACAATTGCGTTCATCTCGCATGCAAGCAAAGTAATGCTCAAAATTCTCCAAGCTAGACTTCAACAGTACATGAACCAAGAACTCCCAGATGTTCAAGCTGAGTTTAGAAAAAGCAGAAGAACCAGAAATCAAGTTGCCAACATACGTTGGATCATAGAAAAAGCAAGAAAGTTTCAGAAAAACATATGCCGTTTTATTGACTATGCCAAAGCCTTTGACTTTCGATCACAACAAACTGTGGAAAATTCTTCAAGAGATGAGAATACTAGACCACTTTACCTGCCTTCTCCAAAACCTGTCTACAGGTCAAGAAGCAATAGTTAAAACCTGATGTGGAACAAACGGATTTGTTCTAAATAGGGAAAGGAGTACGTCAAGGCTGTATATTGTCACCCTGCTTATTTAACTTATATTCAGAATGCATCATGCGAAAAGCTGGACTGGATGAAGCACAACTGGAATCAAGATTGTTGGGAGAAATGTCAACCTCAGATAGGCAGATACTACCAGCCTTATGGCAGAAAATGAAGAGGAACTCAAGAGCCTCTTGATGAAAGTGAAAGAGGAGAGTAAAAAGGCTGGCTCAAAACTCAACATTCAAAGAACGAAGTTCATGGCATTTGGTCCCATCACTTCATGGGCAAATAGATGGGGAAACAAAACAGTGAGAGAGTTTATTTTGGAGGGCTCCAAAATCCCTGCAGATGGTGACTGCAGCCATGAAATTAAAAAACATTTGGTCCTTGGAAGAAAAGCTATAACTAACCTAGACAGCACAATAAAAAACAGAGACATTACTTTTGCGACAGAGGTCTGTTTAGTCAAAGCTATGGTTTTTCCAGTAGTCATATATGGAGGTGAGAGTTTTGGACCATAAAGAAAGCTGAGCACAGAAGAATTGATGCATTTGAACTGTGATGTCAGAGACTCTTGAGAGACCCTGGAACTGCAAGGAGATCAAATTAGCCAATCCTAAAGGAAGTCAATCCTTAACATTCATTGGAAGTGCTGATGCTGAAGCTCCAATACTTTTGCTACCTGATTCGAAGAACTGCCTCATTGGAAAAGACCTTGATGCTGGGAAAGATTGAAGGCAGAAAAAGGGGGACAACAGAGGACAAGATGGTTGAATGACATCACAGACTCAATGGACATGAGTTTAAGCAAGCTCTGGAAATTGGTGAAGGAGAGGGAAGCCTGGAGTGCTGCAGTCCATGGGGTCGCAAAGAATCGGACAGGACTGAGTGACTGAACTGAGCTGAGCTCCACCTGGCCTTTGGTGACTGAAGTCAAATTGTTGACCCTTTCTCCCTTCCCCACAGGTCAGGGGGTGAGACTAAAAGTTCTGCTTCTCTGTTGGAGGCTGGTTCCTGGGAGAAGCAGAGCCATCATTCCTTAGGCTCTTTCCAAAAGTCACCTTATTAACAGAACAAAAACACCCTCTTGCTCTCTTCCCTTAAGAAATTCCAAGGGTTTTAGGAGCCCTGTGCCAAAAACTGGGATGGAGACCAAATATATATTATAAAACCATATATCAAAGGTGTTGCTTTTTTAAAAAGTGAGGTAAAGAAAGGTCTGATGGATGTGTCAACTGATAATACATATAGGCTGGCCAGAGCCGTTACATCTCTTTTCACCTAATTGCATTTCTTTGATGCCTTCCTTCTGGGATGTTTATCGCAAAATTACTTTAAAACTGAAAAATTAGAAGTACTCAATACATACAGGAGAATTGTTGAGTTATCACACATTCTTATGATGGCCTTTTAGACAATCATGAACTGTTTCTGAAGAATAATTAGTATCTTGGAATAATTATCAAAATATGTTAAGTGAAAAATAACAGTATACAGGATTATCCCATTTTTAGTTTAGAAAATGAACAGAAGAAGGAACATTTGTGAAGTGAAAGTTGCTCAGTCGTGTCCGACTCTTTGTTACCCCATGAACTATACAGCCCATGGATTTCTGCAGGCCAGAATACTGGAGTGGGTAGCCTTTCCCTTCTCCAGGGGATCTTCCCAACCTAGGATCAAACCCAGGTCTCCCACATTGCAGGTGGATTCTTTACCAGCTGAGCCACAAGGGAAGCCCTTGCTCAGAAAAGGAGTCTGGAAAGAAATATACCACAATATTCAGATTTTAGGAACTTTGAAAACTCTCTTGTTATTCTCTATAATAAATAATTGTAACTTTTTAAGTTGGAAAAATGTTTAATAAAAAGAAAGTTTACAAGGACTTAAGATCAAGAGCTCTGGACACACAGGAGGCCTTGGAAGATTATAGTCCATCTTCTTCCTAATTAGTTTTCAACCAGAAAAATCCTTGAACAAGTCACTTTGCTTCCCTCCTTTGTAAAATAAGTGAGTTTGGAGCTTCTTAAACTTTTTCTCTGAAATATATCCAGAGGCAGAAGAGAGTGAACAAGCTCTCCTAGAGGAGAGGGCTGGGGGTGCAGGGCAGGTTGGGCATGTTGGCTCAAAGAAACTTGAAAAAGTTTTAGCCTGAATATTTGTATAAACCTCCTGTTCTCCAAACTACACTACGTGCATACAAGCTAAGTTGCTTCAGTCGTGTCCGACCCATCGCAACCCTATGGCCTGTAGCCTGCCAGGCTCCTCTGTCCATGGGATTCTCTGGGCACGAATACTAGAGTGAGTTGCCATTTTCTCTTCCAGGGCATCTTCCCAACCGAAGGACTAGGTAATCTCCCTCTTGTAAAACATTTTCAATAAATTGCATTCTCAGTGCATTTTTGCCTGTCTTTTAAAAATAATGTGACTGGGTGAGTTTTTATTAACAGTTCTGGTTACTACTAACTTATTCATCTCTTCAGTTTCCGTTTACAGTGGGTGATTTTCAATTCAGTTAATTTCCATGCTACATTTAAAAAACTATCCAGTACCTTATCCACTACCTTCTTCAGCCTTGCTGGGGATAAAGAGTTAAGTATTACCAGCCCTTGCTCTCCAAGGACAGTCTTTAAGGAGAGGAAGTCATGGTGATTGTGGTATTAGAGCTGCTCAGTTTCACGAGCAGGCTTCCAGTGTAAGTGGAGGAAAATGAGTGGGAGGCAGAATATGTGTATTTTAAAGTACATAAGCCAGAATGTGGACAGCACATGGATTGCATTTTGACTCAGTGTTATTAAATCACTTTTATCTCAGTGCTATTAAGTCTTTGCAGGTGTGGGTTGATGATGTGCTTGTGGGTAGAAAATTCCTCCTTGAAATTTCTGGTTCTGCTTTATCCAAGTTTATGTGGAAGTAGCCCAAGTTCAGCTTTGGTGGTGCTGAGATTCCATATTTTAGACTCTTGGCCTAAACCAATGGACCTTAAGTGCAGATACTTGGATTACAGTTGAGCTCCATGAGACTTGGGTTTGTTCTTAGCAGCTCTTTATCTGGGTGCTGGCCAATCAAGAGGGCAGGGCAGGGGCATTTGGCCTGAGCTTTCACATTAATTAAAGGCTTTAGATGTAGACTTCTGATGGTTTGACAATATCTCCAAATACAGTCATGAAAGGCACTGGAAGGATAAAACGGATATATTCACTGTACAACTTTAAATACCACAGTTTTTAGAGCTCTGTTTTGGCGTTTCTTCTTTTTCCTGGGAGCCTAAAAAAAGTGGCAGTGGTGTGGGTCTCACTGAGCCTATAAGAGGCCCTGAGAAGGTCTGTTTTCTGACTTGTAGAATAAAAGAAACGAACCCTGCAGCTCCTGCATGTGCAGTGGTCAGTGATTGTTTTCCAGGGGAAACGGGGCACAGCGTGTTCCTCAGACAGTGACAGTTGTAACTGACATTTTTAGGATACTGAGCAATTCTTGTGTATTTGTGGATTGTGCTTCACAGCCCTTTTGATGTAGCCCAGGAAGCCAACTTCCATGAGAAAGAAGGAACCTTTGAGTCCTTGATTGCTTTCAGCTACAAATGACAATTCATGAAACCATTAAGAAGGTAATATGTTATTGGATTTAGAACTGTCAGGGTATGGGGTAAGAAAAATTGTCTTCTAAACAATAAGGCTCTATTGTAAAGCACAAGGAGCTATGTTCAGTATCCTGTGATGAACCATAATGGAAAAGAATATGAAAAAGAATGTGTATATACATACACACATACATAACTGAATCACTTTGCTGTGTAGTAGACATTAACACATTATACATCAGTTATACTTGAGTATAGCTAAAGTATATTCTTGCCAGGAAAATCCCATGGACAAAGGAGCCTGGTAGGCTACAGTCCATGGGGTCGCTAAGAGTCGGGTACGACTGAGCGGCTTCACTTTCACTTTTCACTTTTATGCATTGGAGAAGGAAATGGCAACCCACTCCAGTGTTCTTGCCTGGAGAATCCCAGGGACAGCGGAGCCTGATGGGCTGCTGTCCTTGGGGTCTCGAAGAGTCAGACACGCCTGAAGCGACTTAGCAGCAGTACTAGCAGCAGCAGCAGCAACATACTTTAGTAAAGGCTTCCCCGGTAGTTCAGTGGTAAGGAATATGCCTGCTAATACAGGAGTTGGGGATTTGATCCCTGGGTGGAGAAGCTCCCCTGCGGACAAAGAAGGGCATGACAACCCACTCCCAGTATTCTTTCCTGGGAAATCCCATGGACAGAGGAGCTTGGCAGGCTATAGTCCATGGGGTCGCAAAAGATTTAAATACGACCTAGCGACCAAACAGTAAGGCATATTAATACTTCAGTAAATTAAATTTTAAAAGATTATGCTGAGCAAGAAGCCTCAAGAAAGAAAAACTGGCCTGCTTTTAGAATTGGATGGAACTGATTGCAGACTACATCTTGAGAATGGGCAGAGTAGTCAGTGTAAAAGTATAGAGGCTTAGTATGAGTAGGATACATAGAGTAAATATGGATTTGTGGCAGAAGCTGTATATAGGAATACTCCTGTGTTGAAAAGATGTTGGCAAAGCCTGAAGTGTCAGATTGTGTATTTGAGAGAGTCTGTACATCAAACATGCTATATTCTAATACCTTACAAAGTGATGCAGTCCACAGTAGGATATTAAATTTATATATTATGTTTGTCCTGATGGAAAGACATGTGAAGTGAACTGGGATTGCTCTCTGTGCCTAATCCTGATCCAATGGGTAGGGAAGAAAAACAGTATTCCTCAAAACCAATTGTACTTGCTAGATGAAGTGGCCTTTTTAAACAGCATGATTCTTTTTTTTTTTTTGGACACACCGTGCAGCTTGTGGGATCTTCATTCCCTGACCAGGGATTGAAACGTGTCCTCTGCATTGGATGTCTTAACCACTGGACTGCAAGGGAAGTCCATAGCATGATTCTTAAATAGTCTTATTTCTGGGTATTTTGATGGGCTGAGATAAGAAAAGGCATAGTATTTGACAAAAGGTGCAAATAACATTTGATGAAACTTTTCAGCCACATTTATAGAGACTAATGAAGATGAAAAGCAAAATTTTTCTAGACTCACATCCTTCCTTGTTTATCTTGATATACTTGTTATTATATAATATGATTGGAGATATATTCAAATTAGCAAAGATGGAGCTCCCACCCCCAGATTTAATGTAAGGGCTCCTTGCTAGATTTTATTTCATCAGTGGCTTTGGAAACAGTAGATTTGTGTTTCTTGAGGTAGATCAAAAGTTGCTTATGCTCAGTGCTGTGAAAAGAGATTAGCCAGCATCGGATTCACAGACCAACCTACTAGTAGAAGTGTGCTTTCGTTCATTCAGAGATAAAGAATTGTGAAGTCTCTCATTATGCTTTCCATGTGGCCTTAGGAAACAAAGTCATTTTTATAATCTGGAACAGCTGGGTGTTTTTGTTTGTTTGTTTTTAAACAGATTTTAGAAATTCTAATCCGGAGTAGATTTTTAAAATGTCCGTTTCAAACCCCAAGAATATTGTATAAGTTTATGAAAATAGGAGAAAAACATGAAATTTGGTTTACACATTTGTGAAGAATAATTCATTTATCTCCCATGATAGAATTCTTCCTGGAACAAAGAAGCTGAGTTTTTTGTTTGGTTGATGTTTTATTCCATAGTACAGAATAATACTTTATTTGACTACTTTTATCATTGTACCTGTAGCATTTGTGTTACACAGATTTTAAGTGAAGCGTTGTAATTTGCAGCAGTTATACAAGAGCATCAAAGCATGCTGCTGCTAAGTCACTTCAGTCATGTCCGACTCTGTGCGACCCCATAGATAGCAATCCACCAGGCTCCCTCGTCCCTGGGATTCTCCAGGCAAGAACACTGAAGTGGGTTGCCATTTCCTTCTCCAATGCATGAAAGTGAAAAGTGAAAGTGAAGTCATTCAGTCGTACCTGACTCTTAGTGACCCCATGGACTGCAGCCTACCAGGCTCCTCCGTCCATGGGACTTTCCAGGCAAGAGTACTGGAGTGGGTTGCCATTGCCTTCTCCCATCAAAGTGTGAGTGAGTATTAAATTTGTATGTGAAATTTACCTGGGAGGGATGGCCAGTCTTGGAAGATGTTCCCAAGATTCAAAATACTATTAATTGAAGTAATATTTGGAAATTCAGGATTCGGTTAGATGGATGAAAGTTGAATGTAGTCAAGGCCACGTGGAGACATTTTTGGACTACAGGCAATAGAAGTTAATTATCTTGGATTTGCACAGCTGTGATTGTGAAAGTATCACCAGACCCAGCAGGCTGGGCAGGTGCAGCCTGGGCTTGAGCCCTTGTGCTGGCACTTACCAGCCTTGTCATCTTTGCTCGGATGCTTCACCTCTCCAAGGCCTTTTCTTTTCCATGGAATGAGGGAAAAGTCATCTATCTCAGAGTTTTGAGAGGATAGTGTCAGTGTATTTCACAGTGGCAGAATATAAAGGGTTGAACACGGATTTGTTCTTTATATTTTTTATTAGAATATAATTGCTTTACAATATTATATTAGTTTTTGCTGTACAACGAAGTGAATGGGCTGTTAAATATATGTATAAATATATCTCCCCCTTCTTGAACCTCCCTGCCTGCCCACCCCACCTCTCTAGGTCATCACAGAGCATCACGCTGAACGCCTGTGCTCTACAGCAGCTTCCCACTAGCTAGCTATTTACATATGATATTGTCTATATGTCAGTGCTGCTCTCCCAATTCATTTCACCCTCCCCCTCCCCCTCTGTGTCCACATGCCTTGAACACAAGTTTCTTTAGTTTCCTTTACAAGAGACAGGATATTCAGGGAGTGGAGACCACCATTTGCCCTGTCATATTAGAGATTAGTCTTGAAGTGTGTGTTGCTGGGGGGCAGGTGGGCTCAAGTGTACATGCTCTGGGGGACAAGTACTAGATTTATTAGCACTTTTGAAGATGAGTCGGGAGCCCTGGATTCTCGTTTGGGCTCTATCATCATGGTTGGCTTCCAGAAGAGTGTTAAAAGAGTGAATTAGTGACTAGAAAAAAGGAAGTACTTTGTAAACAAGAGAGCACCTTATAAATAAGATTTATAGAGAAAGGGCAGAAGAAGAAAAGGCACCCCCCCCTTCTTTGTTCATTTATTAAGCTGCCCCTGCTCTCCATTCGGTATTTATATCTGTCAGGGTCTCAGCAGGAAACAAATGGTCCACTCCAGCTAGGTGACTGAGCAGAGTTTGTTCAGGGACTGTTTACAAGGTATTAATCCAGTGTAGGCAACCAGTAAGAGCTAATGAGTGCAATAACCAGGGGCCAGCAAGGCAAGGGAGCAGGTACAGGAACCCAGAGAGGGCCACCTGGCAGGAGCTGTAGACTCTTGAAGGGGACACAGCGTATCTGTGGGGCCCTTGCAGGAAGCAAACTGGGAAAATAGATGCCCCTTTCTCATCCTCCTACTCTGTGGTCTCTTCCTGGTGTCTCCTATGGATTAAACCCAAGAAGACTGAAGCCAAGAGAGCTGTTGATGTGAAAACCTTCCCAGCCAGCCTCCTGGGGCACCAAGCAAGATGATATAATGGAGAGAGAGGATCCTGGGGTGTGTCCGGGGCAACAGGAAAATATCTTAACCTTGGAGTTAGGTTTTGGATTCTTTTTCCTTTCTTCTTTCCCCATTCCATTCATTCATGGGTCCTGTGTTCCACCTGTATTTGGAGTCTTCATTAGTGTGATGCCCCAGAGCTTAGTGTAGATCCCAAGAGTGGCCAGGTATTGACTGCTCTTGCCCAACATGACTTAACTGAAACCAGCCAGCATGGCTTAGATGTCTTCTCTTTACTTTCTTGATTTTATTTGGGTGTGGGGGGAGTATATAAAAGCCTTCAGCTAGGAGAAAGCAGCCTCTTGCCTGACTCTTTTTCCTTTTCTTTTCATGTCATTCAGTTCAGTTCAGTCGCTCAGTCGTGTCCCACTCTTTGCGACCCCATGAACTCCAGCACGCCAGGCCTCCCTGTCCATCACCAACTCCCAGAGTTCACTCAAACTCAGTCCATCGAGTTGGTGATGCCATCCAGCCATCTCATCTTCTGTTGTCCCCTTCTCCTGCCCCGAGTCCCTCCCAGCATCAGAGCCTTTTCCAATGAGTCAACTCTTCGCATGAGGTGACCAAAGAATTGGAGTTTCAGCTTTAGCATCAGTCCTTCCAAAGAACACCCAGGACTGATCTCCTTTAGAAGGGACTGGTTGGATCTCCTTGCAGTCCAAGGGACCCTCAAGAGTCTTCTCCAACACCACAGTTCAAAAGCATCAATTCTTCGGTGCTCAGCTTTCTTCATAGTCCAACACTCACATCCATAAGTGACCACTGGAAAAACCATAGCCTTGACTAGATGAACCTTTGTTGGCAAAGTAATGTCTCTGCTTTTGAATATGCCATCTAGGTTGGTCCTAACTTTCCTTACAAGGAGTAAGTGTCTTAATTTCATGGCTGCATGGATGCAGTCACCATCTGCAGTGATTTTGGAGCCCCCAAAATAAAGTCTGCCACTGTTTCCACTGTTTCCCCATCTATTTCCCATGAAGTGATGGGACCAGATGCCATGATCTTCATTTTCTGAATGTTGAGCTTTAAGCCAACTTTTTCACTCTCCTCTTTGACTTTCATCAAGAGGCTTTTTAGTTCCTCTTCACTTTTTGCCATAAGGGTGGTGTCATCTGCATATCTGAGGTTATTGATATTTCTCCCGGCAATCTTAATTCCAGCTTGTGGTTCTTCCAGCCCAGCATTTCTCATGATGTACTCTACATATAAGTTAAATAAGCATGGTGACAATATACAGCCTTGACGAACTCCTTTTCCTATTTGGAACCAGTCTGTTGTTCCATGTCCAGTTATAACTGTTGCTTCCTGACCTGCAAATATGCTTCTCAATAGACAGGTCAGGTAACCTCACTTATTAAGGTTTCTTTCTGTTTTTGGTGTGGAAAAAACTGGCAGAGGTTCTGATTTGATGATTATGTCTCTAGTTGGGCCCTCAGAGCAAGGATAAGGATAAGGATATCTGGGATAAGGATAATAAACAGAGAAGCAATTTGGATCTTTTTTTTTCCATACTTGAAATTGCTCAGAAAAATAAAGATACTGATTTCTTCCTATAAATTGTTGATTGCTAATGAGAAACAATTTCCTAGCTTTATTTCCATTAGGGATACTTCTTTTTAGATATTACCCCCCACCCCATCCCCACGGCAATATTCATGGATGGAATTATATGTTCATTTTTAACTCCTTGCATTAATCTTGTTAAAATGTGTTGATCGCATTCATATTGCTATGAATATGCGTTTTTCATATACTTTATACTTCAAGGAATTCTGAATCACTTTATTAAAATCATATGAAAATGATAAAGGAAGTGTTAACTTTATATTTCAAGAAATTTCAGATCACTTTATTAAAGGTCATATGAAAAGGATAAAGAATTGGCGACCACAGGACTATGGGGCTAGAAGTCATCTATCTTGGTAATTATGTGAGGCTTCTGTGTTTACCAAGACATCTGTAGTTGTTTAAGAATGCTTCCATAAAAATTGTAGTACTTATTTGAATTTTTCCATGATTGTTTATAAAGATAGTAATGAAATCCAACCACCAGAAAAACCAAACAAAATTAGGACAGATGTCGTATTGCTAGTTTTCAGTTCTCCTTTTCCGCCCATTTTTTTTTTTTAAATGTCTTGTTGATAGGAAATGGCAGCAAGGGCGCTGCAGTTATCCTGAGTAGTAGTAGTATTATATTCTGCTTTGCTTACTGTCCTAAAAACTTTTATTTTTTCCCCCACATTGTTAGGGGAGGACATTTATTATTTTGAAAATTTCAAGGAGATTTGAAAGTGAGTGAGAGATATTCAGAAATGAAGTTGCACACCCTCCAAAACAACTTACGTTTTAAAAAATGAAGTATTTAGATTTATAGTTTCAGATTCACCATAGAAGAAATGTGTTGTCATTCAGTGAAATGATCTCATCTTTCTGTCTTTCCTCCTCCCCAATGGGCATTGTAGCTTTCTTATGAATTCTCTGCAGGCTCATGGTGACCAAAAAAAGGGGGGAAATGGGAACACAGAAGAAGAAAATTCAGTAACAGTGAATTTCTGTGTCATAGTTAAGAGTGGGCAGAAAGAAGGAGAGTTCCTGTATCTTTCCTGAATTGAGTGATTCCTTGACATATCTCAGCCAACCAAACCCCCTGGAAATAAATACAGTTGCTACTTGCTATCCTGAAGGATCTGGATTCTTACCTGGATACTGTGCCCTCCATATACCCCATTTTAAAGTAAGAGAAAGTGTCTAGAAATTTTCCGGCGTGTTGTCTTACTGATGTCTGAACAGCCTTTGTATAAGTGCACTGTCATCTCCAGATCCAGATCCTGGCTAAACATCCCAGTCTGCTGGAAGCATTTCAGACATACTGCAGGGAAGAGAGCTTTATCAAGTGTTTATTCTGTTCAAACCATGCTGCTTTCATTGTGTTTCTTATAAGATACGTGGTTACAAATCACTATCAAAATTCCATGCTGAGTGGCTTCCAAAAAGGTGACAGTTGTTTATTTATTTTTTTAAACTCTGCCTCTGAGCTGGAGTCTCGCTCCTCTCATCTTGCCGAGTGTTCACCCTCGGTGGCACTTCCCCTCTGGTGATGCTGCTCTCCTGTGATGCTCCTCTCAGCAGGCCCTCAGGATGCCACATCCAAGGCCTGTTCCTATTAATAGTGTGGTTGTCTGGAAGACTGTGAGAAGGTCTCATGGTCTGATGAGCTGCTGTCGTTTCTCTTGCAGGGACAGGAGAGAGTGGCAAGAGTACATTTATCAAGCAGATGAGAATCATCCATGGGTCAGGCTACTCTGATGAAGACAAAAGGGGCTTCACCAAGCTGGTGTATCAGAACATCTTCACGGCCATGCAGGCTATGATCAGAGCCATGGACACACTCAAGATCCCCTACAAGTACGAGCACAATAAGGTAGGCGTGGCTCCTGCTGAGAAGGGCTGGCAAAGCCATCCCAGGGCGAATGGTCTCTTCACATGTCTGGGATGCACCTTGTCTTTTTTAAATGGGCATTTTCCATCTCATCCTAAAATGAGGTTTTTAATAGCTCAGCACAGTTGTTTATAAATGTTTTTTCCTCCTTAAGTCTTTATAAAGTCACAGCTATAAAAGATTGGAGTTGTATGCTTAGTGATATCAGTAAGGACATGTTTGGATATTTGACAGTAGGTGTATGGATGTTTAAAATATGGGGGCACATGTTACATTAAGAAGAGAGCTTTATCAGTTCAAGACAAATTGACCCAAGTGAGGGGATTCAAATGAGAAGAGGTGGCCTTGCCTCAGCCTCCCACTCTTTGTGCTTCCTTGAATAAAGAACAAAACAGCTTCAGACCATTCTGTCCAGTTTAATTTTGGATTTCGTGACTTCCTTTCAGTAGTACCACAGGCTTAATTTTATTTCAAAATAAGCCCATCTGTCACTTCCAGTAACCTTTCAAACACGTTTCCCTGCAGTTGTGGTAAAATAATGGAAAGTTCTAAAACCACTTGAGAAAGGGTTAGGGGGAAAAAATCTAAATTTTTACTTTTTAAAAACCAAGCAAACTTTCCCAATATTCAGCATTATTTCTTAATTGAAATAGAAAGCCCGATTTTTTTCTTCAGGTGAAAACAAATGTTGTCATTGCTTACCCTCCAAATATTATAACTATGTGATCCCTAACAAGTTTGGTGCATCTGAGGGTGTCCTCAGGTTTGAGTTTATGCTGGGAGTTTATGAGGGAAGCAGAATTGTAGAAACGTCTTCCCTTCCTGTTAATCAATCAGAATGTTTAAGGGTGGATGCAGTCTTCATTCCTTACAATGTGTAGGTGCTGATCTTGTAAGTTGGTAAAACCTTAACCTTTTGTTGACAAAACACTACATTTGTACCTGCAGTTGTTTGAGGACCTTCAATCAAAGCATTCATTTTCATTCTCTTAGTACTCTTGGTAGTCTGCTCTTGAGGATATTTTCATATACCAGGATCAATGGGTACTAACAAGAAGTCTGCATGCCCAATATGACTCATAAGCTGAGATGTAACTCACAAACATGAATCATTGGTAAAATAAAGCAGTTCTCTGTACCTCCACTTCTTTTACTATTTAGGAGCTTCTAAATATACAGATCATTTTCAAATCAGGCATTTCTGTTTTGGAGGTGGTTCCTTAAAATGAACTGGCTGTTTCTTATCTAATTGATACCTTCACACTTCATTTTCCAATGGCGGTGAGAGTCTCTCCACAAATAACAGCGAGACCTTCCACAAATAGTCCTCCCAGCTTCTCGTCTCAAGAATGGAGAGATCTGAGTAGGTTCATGGAAATATGGTACCTGAATTACAGGAAGCTGTCTGGATACGGAAGAAGTCTGAATTTAAAAGGATCAGGACTTTTCCCCCTCAGAAATCTTAGTGTAGTGAGTTTTAAAATAGTTGGCATGCTTGTTTTGTTGCAGTTGTGAGTATTCTGTTGAAGAAATATATATATATTTTTAATACCGATGACTACAGTTGGTTGATAATATGATAATCTGATGAATTCTGGTTATCACATGTGTGGTGTAGTTGATGTGTGTATATGTCTTATCAATACGTATATATACACATACATAATGCCAGTCCCTGGTGGCTCAGAGGTTAAAGCGTCTGCCTCCAATGCGGAAGACCCTGGTTTGATCCCTAGGTTGGGAAGATCCCCTGGCAAAGGAAATGGTAACCCACTCCAGTATTCTTGCCTGGAGAATCCCATGGATGGAGAAGCCTGGTAGGCTACAGTCCATGGGGTCGCAAAGAGTCGGACACAACTGAGCAACTTCATTTTCTTTCTTTTTTTCTACACATTAAAGTACAATACCAACTCCTTAATTATACCTCTAAACCATTTTTCTTGGTGCTCCAGAAGACTCCTTCAGGATCTTGCCTTGATGTTAGATTTTCACATGAAGACATTGTACAGTCATATAGATGTAGAAGATGATGTGAAATTTATGCCTTAATCATAGAACACATAGAAGAATGCTCAATGTATGTTATTTGAGCTCTTATTGTATCACTTCTAGTTAAGTAGGCTTTACTGTGTTGGATACCATTCAGTTAAAAATCAACATCATGAAACATTACTGTAATAATACAAGTTTTTCTCAGAGATCATAATTAGCCTATGAAATCTTCCCATGTCTCTTGGTTACTTAACATACTACCTAATACAGTGATATTAGAGTGTGCTGACCCCTGAATTCCTTAAAATGTTTAATTCCTTTCAGTTCATAACAAAAATCACTCTCACATTTGCTCCATTTCTCTACAACACACATGAGTTTTAAAGTATCACCCCTTATTTCCTCCATTAACTTCCTGAGCTCTGCCCCCTCCTTGCCTTTGTTAAAGCTTATTAAGGAAATAATGTTGTCTGTCTCCTTGCTTTTCCACCCAGCTGCCGCTTCCTCCTAGAGTTCTTCTCTGCTCCCTATGTAGCACTAAGTGATCCCACCCCCTTTAGCAGAACCTACAGTGGAGTATTGATAATTGCCTAGCTTGTATTAGTTATGATGATTTGGGTATTAATCTTATTTTCCTGACTAGCTTCTAGGCTCTTTGAAAGTAAATCTTGGCATTCTTGGCAAGTTCTATCTTGGCATTCTTCATTGACCTTGGCATAGTATCTTGTACACAATAGTGTTCATAAAAATACTTGCTTTATGAGTAAGTAAATCATTTGTAAGCATAAACAACTGAAAGCCTCCTCTTCTGCCATGACTGCCCCGCCCCATTGCTGAAGTGATTATTCAGATCAGTAGATGGCTGTTGATGCATAAGGGAATAAATGCAGTGGGCTGCCAGGGAAGCAGAGAGGGTCAACCAGGGCTAGGCAGAAATTTGCAGTCCAGAAAGACACAAGGGCAGAGCTGCTGCTGCTGCGTCGCTTCAGTCATGTCTGACTCTGTGCGACCCCGTAGACAGAAGCCCACCAGGCTCCCCCGTCCCTGGGATTCTCCAGGCAAGAATACTGGAGTGGGTTGCCATTTCCTTCTTCAGTGCATGAAAGTGAAAAGCGAAAGTGAAGTCGCTCAGTCGTGTCCGACTCCCAGCGACCCCATGGACTGGAGCCTACCAGGATCCTCCGTCCATAGGATTTTCCAGGCAAAAGTACTGGGGTGGGGTGCCATTGAGGGAGAGGCAGTTTGGAGAGGAGGAATGGCTGGCGTAAATGTTCAGAGAAAGGGATGTGTATGCAATGTGTAAACTGGCCAGTTTAACTTGAACAGAATTCCTATAGAAGATAACTAGAGAAATAAGAACAAAATAAACAAAAGGCTTAAAATGTGTTTCTGAAAGGTTTTGAATCCAGGCTGAGAAGTTTGGAAGGCAGCTATGCTAACCACTGTAACACCGATGCCTTGGCCAGGCTAAGAAGTTTGAATTTTATTTTCTTCTATTTATGATACCTACTTAATAATAATAATAATAATTTGTGTTTTGGTTAGAATTTTCTACAAAAGTTTCTGGTTACAGTGTGCTCTAATATTTTGTAAATATTTTAAAGGTTAGTGTACATTTTACTAGCGATTACTTGAAGGCCATGCCTTGTGATTGGTATTTTTTTGTGACCCTAAAGATATAAAATATATAACTGATCGATCTATTAAAAAGCTTCTTTGTACCTACTGCCACATTGGCCATAGTCTATGGCAGCAGCATAAATAAAAACAAACATTTTCCAATATTGTCCAACCTAATTTTGTTCTTGCTTCTGAGTTCATATATTTTGTAAAGCAAAATGTGGCTTACAAATTATGTGGCCCATTCTTAACTGAGAAATTGTTCACTGTTTTTTGTTTGTTTTTGTTTTACTGTGAAATTGGTCTAGTCTAGGGGACTATTGTGCCAAAATATTAGAATTTGTTTTGCTCCTTTGTGTTACTTCAGTGAATGGAGAGTCTTATTGGTTAGCTAGGGGCTGGCACAGTGGTCAGAGAGAGTCCAGGCTGCAACCTCTGCCCAGGTGATGGTGTGACATTGCAAGTCTCTTCACAGCCCTTGCTCAGTGCTCCAGGGGTCTTCAGTTCCAGGGGAGCTTGTAATAAATTGAAAACTTTTACCAAAAATAGATTACTTCTTCCCTGGTTGTGTTTCCACTATCCTGTTCTTAGACGTTTTTTGCCAAACAAGTAATATTTATAGGTGAGCTTGTTGGACTCAGCCCAAGTAAGAGAGCATGTTTGAGGACTTGTGAATACTTTGAACTTGAGTTTATTTATTTCTAAATATTAGTTTGCCTTTTCCTTAAACACAAGTGTTAATAGTTAACCCTGAAAGGGACTAAGTATCTATTGCTTAGTCAAATCAAAAGATCCATTTAAGACTCTACTGGATGCAAGGCATTCAACAGTGAAATAGATTACTCTGTCATTTCTTACTTTCCAAAAGAAAGGATGTTTTCATCCCTATTATTTTATGCTTTCTCTTCTGATTATTCTTTAGCTGAGCCTTGAAATCGGCTCAATAAAATTTCTTTGTTAACATGGCTAAGATGTGTCTTGAGTTACAGCTCAAGGAGGCAGATCCCAAGGTTTTGAACTCTTGATTTGTGTGTGCTTACTGTGTGTCCCTGGTGGGTGGCATTCTTGCTGCTTTGCCTGTTGTTGTTGTTTCATATGCATGTGCCTTATTTTCTTAGTTGATTGCAGATTACCTTAAAGTGAGGAAGCGTCTTGTTGTCTCCCACACAACATGCCAGGAATGTTACAGGAGCTTTTGTACCCTGAACAAATTACTCTGGCTAGTGGATCCTGGTATGCCTTTACTGTTGGCTTATGATTTCTGTGAAATCCAGGTATTCTTACAGCAGTTTTAAAGTATTGGCAAGCCTTTGCTCACGTTGCCATTCCCAGGAAGAGAAAAGAATCTGATGAGTCTTCATGCAGTGAACTCAAGATCAGATCAGATCAGATCAGTCGCTCAGTCGTGTCCGACTCTTTGCGACCCCATGAACCGCAGCACGCCAGGCCTCCCTGTCCATCACCAGCTCCCGGGGGTCACCCAGACTCATACCCATCGAGTCAGTGATGCCATCCAGCCATCTCATCCTCTGTCGTCCCCTATTCCTCCTGCCCTCAATCCCTCCCAGCATCAGAGTCTTCTCCAATGAGTCAACTCTTCGCATGAGGTGGCCAAAATACTGGAGTTTCAGCTTTAGCATCATTCCTTCTAAAGAAATTCCAGGATTGATCTCCTTCAGAATGGACTGGTTGGATCTCCTTGCAGTCCAAGGGACTCTCAAGAGTCTTCTCCAACACCACAGTTCAAAAGCATCAATTCTTTGGCACTCAGCCTTCTTCACAGTCCAGCTCTCACATCCATACATGACCACAGGAAAGACCATAGCCTTGACTAGGCGAACCTTTGTTGGTAAAGTAATGTCTCTGCTTTTGAATATGCTATCTAGGTTGGTCATAACTTTCCTTCCAAGGAGTAAGTGTCTTTTAATTTCATGGCTGCAGTCACCATCTGCAGTGATTTTGGAGCCCAGAAAAACAAAGTCTGACACTGTTTCCACTGTTTCTCCATCTATTTCCCATGTAGTGATGGGACCAGATGCCATGATCTTCGTTTTCTGAATGTTGACCTTTAAGCCAACCTTTTCACTCTCCGCTTTCACTTTCATCAAAAGGCTTTTTAGCCCCTCTTCACTTTCTGCCATAAGAGTCGTGTCATCTGCATATCTGAGGTTATTGATATTTCTCCCAGCAATCTTGATTCCAACTTGTGTTTCTTCCAGTCCAGCATTTCTCATGATGTACTCTGCATAGAAGTTAAATAAACATGGTGACAATATACAGCCTTGATGTACTCCTTTTCCTATTTGGAACTAGTCTGTTGTTCCATGACCAGTTCTAACTGTTGCTTCCTGAACTCAAGATAGTTATGAGTAGAACTCAGCCATGTGCTGATGTTGGGTAGACATGGTCCTCTTCTGTTCTAGTTTCTACTGTTAGACTCGAAATTGCTGATGACCAGGGCTCTCTTGGCACCTGGGCTGCAGCTGCCTTTGACCAGCCAGCCAGAAAGTTTCCAGGGTGGAGAAGTTGAGGGGACATGTTACTGTAGTAACTCTTGTCCTCCCAGAACCTTTATAAGAAAGGGCATGTCATAGGGAAAGTACCTGGTTAAACACATTTACAGCTTTCTGAATTTTCTCTAATCCCTGAGAAATCTAAGCTTCCAGAAGCTATTTTTCAAAAAAAAATGTAGCCAAGATTCTGGAAGATTTGCCAACTTATTTCTGCCTGCCTTTGATCAGTTGAACAAGAAATTACTGTACTACATTTTTCAACATGGGGGAATTTTCTAAGAGACTGATTTCAATTTAATATTTGTCATCTCTACAATAAGAACATGATAAAGGCAGATCTTAATCAGTGTATTTCGGTATCTATCCCGCTGAAGAGTTGCCAGTCACTGTTCTCGGCTTGCAAGCAACAGAAGCCAACACCAGCATTTAATTAATTTAAGTAGAAAAAGAATTGATGGGCCTATGAGGTCACTCAGAGAATTGAAGAGAAGCAAAAGGACCAGCTCCTGGAAACCAGGACAGGTCTGTGGAACTCATCGGGAGAAGCACGAACTCTGACCATTTTCAGTCTTTGTCACCCCACTCAGGATTCAAATTCCTGGGAAAACTTGCTGGATTCATCCAGCCGGACTTCTGTGCTAGCTGTCTGGACTAGGCTGGGCAATTTGATTGACAGTCCCTGAGGGAAATCTGGGTACAGTTAGTGGAAGAGGAATGATGCTGGCACAAATCACAGTTAACCACTGCAAAATCATGCCACCAATTAAAAAAATACAATGATACACGGATTCTCCATCAGTGCAGGCCCTCCAGTTGTGCTCCACATTTACTAAGCCTGTTGTAGGATGTGGGGGAAGTGGAGGGGTTAGCGACATAGCAACAGTTATAAGTGAGTAACTGAGCTTGGGCCCACACACTGAATAACTGCATAACCTTGGGATTGTCGCATTTCCTCCCTACACATGAATTTCTTTACTCTCTAAGCCTGGATGTCCTCATCTATTTTATGGTACAGATGATAATAGGATTATTTGAAGGGCTAAATAGATAATATATGTGAAAGTGTCTTGCAAATGATAAAAAGAATAGTTTGTCAATTATTATAAGATGAATTTATTATGGAGAGAATGAATGCTATTCATCTTCCATCTTTATTAAGAACAAAGCAAACTGAAAATAATTTAAACAATACAACCAGATTTAGGAGGTATCTAAAGAAAACTTTCCTCAGAGTGACGGTCATTGAAATGGGATACCAAGGGAGGTACAGAAATCTCCTTATCTGGATGTATTCAAAAATAGAATGTATTTTTAACATGTGAAATACTTTAAGGCAATTTTGCTGAAATAAGACCAGGGATGGACTAGACAACCTCTCAAATGCTTTCCAACACAATTTTTTTTTTTTTTCTATGCTGATTCTCTGATTCCAGGACTTTGCTATAGCAAAGAGATGAACTGTTGTTGAAGTTACTTTATTATAATTTAAAGCTCCTACCTTTTTTGGATATTGTCCATTCCAAAGTACTATGAAAATTTAAGGGAACAAAAAAAGACAATTAAAAACAGGTTTGTTTTGATAGTGGTCTGTAGTGAAATGGAGATTTTTCTTTCTTTGAATCTTAGTCCCGTGCTGCTGCTGCTGCTAAGTCGCTTCAGTCATGTCTGACTCTGTGCGACCCAATAGACAGCAGCCCACCAGGCTCCTCTGTCCCTGGGATTCTCCAGGCAAGGATACTGGAGTGGGTTGCCATTTCCTTCTCCAGTGCATGCATGCGTGCTAAGTCACTTCAGTTGTGTCCAACTCTGTGTGACCCTAATGGACAGCAGCCCACCAGGCTCCTCTGTCCACATGATTCTCTAGACAAGAATACAGGAGGGGGTCGCCATTTCCTTCTCCACTCAGTCCCATAAGTGATTATAATATTTATATCTATGTAAGTTTTTTTTAAACAGTGTTCAAAGTTCAAAATCAGATGCAAGTTTTGTGGGTATTAGTAGTGATAGTTATTTTAGTTGGGTCTTTGGCTACTGGCCACCAAAGACAGCCTGTAATTTTTCACAGGGCAACTTTCAACTCCTGCATCTGCAAATTTTTGAGTTTTCTTTCTGATAAAGAGTGTAAATGAATCTAGAGACTTTTCATGGCAACTTGAGATCTGTCAACCACATTTTTTTTTCTGAGGCTCATTTACCACTTTTTCATTTCTCTATAAGGACTCGTGTTGGGGAGTTGATCAACATGGATTCTCTACTACCTATATCTGCTTTCAAAATCCCTTTGTATATCTTCACTTTTAATATCTCGCAAATATGTCCTAGACGAATTTTTTTCTTCACTCTGTCCTTGTTCCACTGTAGTTCTTTATTCATTTTACACCCATGGCAGTCATGTAAAAATAGAAAATGAATATGAGATATTGTAATTCCCCCTTCCTTGGCCAAAATTAATCCATAATCCCAAGGCATGCCATATCATTTATGCAGGATGAGTTATCTTGAGCTCATGTTCATCAGAGGAGAACTGAAGCAAAGAAAGACTTGAGCAATAGACTGAGGCTGATTTCTTTTCTTATTTTGGTAACTTTTGTATACAGAAAAGTACACACATCATTCGTGTTGTTCATGTATTTTTTCCATATGAACACATTTGCATACAGATCTGTTCATCCAGATTAACAGGACCAGAAATTCAGAAGCCTCCTCAGGCTTTCTTCAAAATATGCCCAACCCCCAAGGGGGACCACTATCCTGCCTTCTAATAACATAGATTAGTTTTGTTAGTTTTTGAACTTTGTATGAATAGAAGCACACAGTATAGACTCCTTTGTGTCTGGTTTATTTAACCCAACATTACATTTGTAGAATTTTCATTGGTGTTTAATATCAATGCCCCATAGAACTTGGCAACACTTGGTATTACTATTCTGGTGATTGTATAGTGATGTCACGTTGTTGTATTTCTTTGATAAGTAGACAGGTTGAGCAAATTTTTAATATATTTATCAGCCATTTGGTTATCTTTTTAAAAATACTTTATACCTTTTTCTTTCCTATTGGATTGTCTGATTTCTTATTGTTTTGTAGGAGTTCTCCATACATTAAGGAATCTCAGTTGAGTAAATGTATTTCAAATACTGTCACTACTTTGTGGCTTTTTATTTTCTTCATTGTTCTTTAAGTCAAAAGAAGTTCTTAACTGTAATATAGTCCAGTTTATTACATATTTTTTTTTACCCTTTTGACTTGTGTTTTTGTATCCTTTTGAAGTAATCTTTGCCTATTTTAAGGTTGTGTAGATAATCTGCAGATTTTTCTTCTAAATTCTTAGTTGTTTGCTTTTTACATTCGGATCTAAAAATCTATTTCAGATGGATTGTATTATATGCTGTGAGGTGGAGTTGGGGATCAGGTTTTATTTTTTTCATTCGGATATATAATTCATTCATTTATTGAAAAGACCATCCTTTGCCCAGTGCAATGCAGTGTCTGTCATCTTTTACTCTGTCATTCAACAAATATTTAGTAAAATTTCCTATGTGAAAATCAACATAAACCAATTTGGCTGTTTTTTAAAAGGAAAAAAAGCAAGTGCTCTAAGAAACATTACTGACTTGTCCAAACACATGCAAGAACTCTGTTTAAGCAGTCTCCCTCTAAATCCCTTTCAGCTGCTCAGACTTTGGATGTCCGGGGACTGACAGCCACCATATAAAATACATGTGGCATAGTTTAACACATTTTAGTAGGAAGTTGTGAATCTGGTCATTAGGCTGTTCTTCGTTAACTCCTGGCAAAGCATCACATAAATATTTTCCTTGTTCTTTTAAACCAAGTAACGCATGACTTTCCCCTTTACTTTTAAAATAATGCATCTATTTCCAATTAGAGAGTCAGAATCTGTTTGTTGGAACCAAAGAAAGTGAATGCCTAATAGAGTTTGAAGGGATCTAGTGAGAGTATGGGGCTGCCCTGGTAGCTCAGATAGTAAAGAAGCCGCCTGCAATGCCGGAAACCTGGGTTCCATCCCTTGGTCAGGAAGACTCCCTAGAGAAGGGAATGACAACCCACTCCAGAATTCTTGCCTGGAGAATCCCATGGGCAGAGGAGCTTGGCAGGCTATAGCCCTTTGGATCTCAGAGTCAGATATGACTGAGCGAGTAAACACGGGCGTGAGTGAGAGTATGAGAAATGCTAGTGTTTTTCCTCTTCATTCTCATACCACTAAAGAAATAATTTCAGCTCTGAACTTACTTTTTGCTGTTGTTGACATTTAAGGTGAGACTTGCTTAGGATTTAGCAAAAAAGGCAACATGGTCATATATATCAAAGGCTAAAATCTTGTTTCTTGTACTCTATTCTTCTTTGTATTGTTTACCATAAATCACTTATACTACATAGTTGTGCTTTTAAATAGCGTATTGTCATTCTACTGTAATTTTCATGAATATATGCATGTATCCAAACATGAATATCCTCAAGGAAATGTACCCGAAGAAAATAATGACAATTTTTGTGTCACATTATATGTGGCACTTTGCTTTCAAAGGATGAAAAAGAAATGCTCCATTTAAAGCTATGATCACTAGTTTTGACTGATTCATTGTAAATCTATACTTCGAACACATTTATTTTCCTGATTTTATGCTGTCACTGCCACTACTTTGTAAGATGATTACGCAGTTTTCTTACAGTCTTGTGTTAGTTGTTAAAAATGTAAAATAACTTAGAAAGGACTGGCATTAATGGCATATATCAAGAAACTTGACACCATGACTGTGTCAAGATGTGTAAGATTATAGACTGGTTGGTGGGTTATCTGCTTCGTTCGATGTACACACATCCTCTGTGGTAAAAAGTATAATGATTCTGAGCAAAAAAGAAGGCTGTGCCGACTGTGGAAGGCACTAGTCTGTCTGGGAGGTAGTGAACAGAGCTTGAGGTCATTGGTTCTATGGTAGGAGTTTGGCTGTTGAGGTCATCGTTTTCCTCATGTGTATCGAAGGCGTTAGCCCTACCTTCACTCTCAGGCTATACTCATGACAAAGGCATCAGTGTGTAACTATTTGGTTATATTACACTGCAGCCAAACTCTCAACTAAGTTGGGTGTTAAAATATTTGTAAATTCAGTTGTCCTTCACTTGACCTTCGTCTTTTATTCCATATTGTAATGGAAAATTAGTGTTAACAGTGCTTGTCAGAGTTTTAGGAATTTTGGCTTTAGCAAAGCTAAGTGCAGTGTTAGTGTGCTATTTAGCCAAGAATTTGATATTGACATAAAATGGCCAATACCGTATACTTTGCTGATGGCCTGTGTAGATATTGTGTGATGTGTGCCCAGCTTTGGGGGAGAAGGGTGGCCTGAAGGAAGAGTTCTTTTTCTTTGAACAGTGACACTTTTTGACAAATGCAGATGAGATGCCTTCTAATTTGCAAATAGGTGCCATATAGTCCAATAGCAGCTTTGGGTCATCCTAACTGAACGTGAGGTTGGAAATGGCAATTTTATATTCTTATAACAGTGCTTCTCAAACGTCAGTGTTTGTGAACCAAGTGGAGATCTAGCTAAAATGTGGATAGTATTTCAGTGTATCTGGGAAGATTCAAGATTCTACTTCCTCACAAGCTCCCAGGTGATACTGAAGTTGCCTGAAGTAGAGTTATCTTTGAAATAACTGACAACTACCAGAGGCAGTGTGAAATCATCAGTGGACTTCTTTGAGTAAAGATCCCAGAACCGATACATCCATAGGATTTCAGTTAAGGACATTCAGCAGGTTACAGACTTCTAAGCTATGCCTTCCTCATCTGAAAAGTGAGAATGATAACATTACCCACTTCCTATAGTCGATGTGGGCATTATTACAAGAGTATAGATACAAAACTTTTAGGGTAGTAACATCAGTATAAGAAGTGTTCACTGGATGGTTGGTGTCAAATTCTTCCCAGAAAGTTTTGGGACAGGGAAAACATATGGGCCCTTGGATAAAGTGCAGAATGTGTGAGAAGAAACTGCTAATGTTTGAAGATGTTGAAGAGGCTATGACACAACAATGAGATGTGAGTTCCCCATTATCGAATATACCAGTGGTCTCCAGGAAATAGTGGCCTGGCTTCTGGTAAAACCTAGGACAGCTGGTCTAGAGTATAAGTAACAGCAGGGACTCAGAAGAGGTTCATGGTTGATGTTGCTGCTGGGGTCAAGAGACATTGATGCTTTGCTGGTGGTCAGAGTATCTCATTATCCTGACTCCAGGGTGTTTACAAATAAGAGGGGGCAGCCAGTCCATTGAAGAAAGTGGAAGGGGGTGTGGAGGAAAGAAAAGGGAGAGAAATAACCTTTGCCCAGCAAAGCCAACCAACCAGCCAAACAGACTTGAGCACCATGTCTGAGCACACATGCTCAGAAGTGTGAGATGTAGTTAGTATTCTAATTTCATTAATTAAAAAAAAATGTTTAAAATGTATGTCTCCAGTCTCCATTTGTAAGTTTATGGGGCTGGATTTTAAAACCAGAGTTGGGCTTAATAATTTCCAAAAGGCAGCACTGTGCTTGGCTCCATGCACACCTTTGGCACCAGGACGCACACGTATAAATTCCTTATGAGAGAGCAAGTGGCGCTCTCTGCAGCCACTGCAGCTGTCTACCTCCCACACCCCTCACAGCCCTAGCACTCTGTCTGATACACATTCAGGAGCAGTAAGTGTCCAAGCAGAATGAAGGAACCAAAATCTAATCGAACAAAGCTGGTTGTGTGATTGCGTGCCTTTTAAGCTCTTCATTCTTATAATCATCCATCTGACTGCTGCTTCCTGACTATAACTCTTTTTAATTACCTCTTTATATTTTTTATTAATCTGGAGTAGGTAATGGCAACCCACTCCAGTATTCTTGCCTGGAGGATCCTGTGGACAGAGGAGGTTGGTGGGCTACAGTCCGTGGGGTCACAGAGTCGGACATGACTGAGCACACACAGGTCTTCAGTTAATAGCGTGGTCATTTGTTTCACAGCTGTGCTGTGCTTAGTCGCTCAGTCGTGTCTGACTCTAGCCCGCCAGGCTTTTCTGTCCATGGGGATTCTCCAGGCAAAAATACTGGAGTAGGTTGCCATGCCCTCCTCCAGGGAACCTTCCCGACCCAGTGATCGAACCCGGGTCTCCTGAATTGCAGGCGGATCCTTTACCATCTAAGCCACCAGGGAAGCCCATTTAACAGCTAGTTAATTTTAAAGAACTAAGCGTTTTTCATTTCCTTAGGGCTGAAGGATATATGAGACATGTATTTTGCTTCGGGGACTTGGAGTCTCATTAGAAAGAGAGATAAGATACCCAACAAAATTTTTAAATTCTCTAATTTTCAGTCAAGACAAGGATTTCTACATGAAAGCTTAGGTTTTTCTTCCTATTGTGATTTTCCCTTCCTTTGTCCTCCTTCCTGTCTGTCTGGTGGTACATGTGGTGATACATGGGGCACTGTTGGGCATCTGTTTTCTGACAGTTGCCCAAGGAGATATCTCTTATGGGAGCCAGGGAAGGTGTCTCAGCTGCTGCACTCCTGGGCTGCCAGTCCATGTTGCTACATGATGTGAGCTTGATCACAAATCAAGAAAGTGATTGGAATGCTTACTCAGCGGAAAAATCACTTGTCTCTTAATTACAAAACACATAGTTATGTGAACAGAGCTATAATATGTGAAATTAAGAAATTTGAGTGTTTTCATAAGGACCAGATTTTTCCCCCACCTCTTTTTCTAACATTGAATTTTATAAGAATGAAGATAAATGTGCTCATTATGAAATTTCACATCTGAAAGCAAAGGAAGAAAGTGAAAGTCACTCAGTCATGTCTGGTTCTTTGCGACCCCATGAACTATACAGTCCATGGAATTCTCCAGGCCAGAATACTGGAGTGGGTAGCCTTTGCCTTCCACAGGGGATCTTCCCAACCCAGGCATCGAACCCAGGTCTCCCACATTGCAGGCGTATTCTTTACCAGCTGAACCATAAGGGAAGCCCATGAAAAGAAAGTTAAGACAACATCTGAAAGCAAAGAAAGAAAGTAAAGATCGCTTGTATTACCATGTGAGAAAGTCACTGTGAATATTATGATAGGCATACATACTAAAATTCAACCATACACGTATAAATGTAGGATCACTATCCTTTATCCAAAACTTTGTAGTCCAGATTGTTTCTGAATTCAAAGACTTTTATCTTTTTAGATTTTAGGAAGATAACCTGAGAAATATGTATTTTGTAAAACCACCATCAAGGTATGGAATAGGTCCCTGTAATCAAATACATTGATGTTTCGGTAGCAAAGTATTTATAATTAAGGGTATAAAGACTCTTAATATTCTTATAGTAAGTCACATTTTCCTATAAATGCATCATAAAAAAATATCTTTCAGTTCTGGAACTTTCGAGAATTCAGATTTTAGGTACGGGAGTGTGGACCTGTATATAAATACTAATTGTTTTTATTGGCTGTATACCACAAATACTTTTTTTCCTGACTTGCTTTCTCACTTGTGCCATATTGAGCATTCTTACAGGATAAATTGTTAGAAATGGAGTTGCTGGGTCAAAATGTGTACATATTTTTAAGAGTTTTGGTAAAGCTTGCTGAATTGCCATCCTGAAGTGCATGCATGCTGTCACTCAGTCATGTCTGACTGTTCGTGGCCCCATGGACTGTGGCCTACTAGGCTTCTCTGCCCATGGGATTTCCCAGGCACGAATGGGATTTCCCAGGCAAGGAGTTGGTTGCCATTTCCTCTTCCAGAGAATCTTCCCGACCCAGGGATCAAACCTGCATCTCTTGGGTCTCCTGCATTGGCAGGTGAGTTCTTTACCAGTAGCGCCACCTGGGAAGCCATCCTGAAAGATCATACCAAGTTTCTGTGTAGGGTCTTAACAGTTGCCTGTGATTTACCACATCCTTGCAAATTCTGCATTTTATTGATGTTTTAAATCTTGCCAATCTAATAGACTAAAGCAATACTTTACCTTTTTCAGTACTAATGATGTAGTTCTTTTGTGTGGGAGGGGGGATTATGTGTGGTGGCATGCTGGACCTCAGTTCCCCAACCAGGAACTGAACCCTTATCCCCAGCTGCTTGGACCTCCAGGGAAGTTCCTGTAGTTCTTTTCATAAGTGTTTGCCTGTAGACTTTCTTGTAGATTCATTGATTGCAGAAGTTGGGACATTTTCAAGTCATTAAACTGAGACTATACCTCATGATGTTTTTGGAGATGCTATATATGTCAGGTATGATCACTTGCAGTGGTTGTTTCATTTAAAAAGTGAGTGGTGATGTAGAACCAGTGTCTCTGTTGGTGTCAGCAAGCTGTGTTTAATCCCTGGCTGGCTCATTCTCAAATGTGGTTCATCATAGTGTCCCTTGGTTCTTTTAACCTGGACAAGTATGGTTGTGCCAACTGTGAGGACTCTCTCAAGGATCATTTGGACAGAAATTTCCTGAATACAGAAGAGGTATTGAATGGCATTCACACCTGAAGTGTTTGGTTTGAAATCTCTTTAAGCGTATCATCAACTTTTAGGTAAGAATGAGTAAGACTGTGCCCTCAGGCCCTGTGCACTTACTCATTTGGTTTTCTGACAGCTGTAAGATAGTACAGCCACACTTACTCTAAAAGAGGAGTTTTGAAGTTTTATCCTTTCATTCAGTAGGGTCTGAAAAGATTTCCCCTAAATCTGAGACAGTGGTTCTTAGATGTTGGTAACCAGGTCTGGTATCACCTGGGGAGTTTAATTACCATGCAGGTACATGAGGTCAAGCACTAGAGATTGAACCCTGCAGGTCTTAGACTGCCTTGAGAAAAATAGCTCAGTTCTGAGTTTAATCAGGTTATAACAACAATGGTAGTAATCATAGAAGTGATTTTATACTTTTAATTGAGGTATTGTTATTATAATGGTAGTAAAGATGATCATAAAAATTCTTGTTAATGGCACTCTTAGGAATGTCTTAGATGTATGTGATAACTCAGTATTAGTCAAAGTCTCATATAAATGAATGAGGCAGTTTTGGATTCACCATCCTTAATATCTGGTGGAGTTTTATTTCTTGGTAATAGAAAATAAGTACTTGAAATAAGGACCATTCTTAACTTTTAAACACAGACAAAGCAAATACATGCAGCAGTTTTTTATGATAAAGAAATTTTTCTAAAGTGATTAGTTTTCTAAGCTGACCAATAGGATACTAGAAGCAAACTAGAAATTTTCCTGTTGACGTGATCTGACTCTTCTGTAATTTTTTAAAGTTTGCATTTCATTTCCTTACAGTTTGTGTATGTATAACTTTCTTTATTTTTCTGTTTTCAAATGAGCCTGTGTGGAATCTAGTGGCTTCCTTGGGGATCTTGTTGCAAGCATGTTTGTGAACAATAGATAAATCATTTGTATCATTTATTTCTGCTTTATTGACTGTGCCAAAGCCTTTGACTGTGTGGGTCACAATAAACTGTGGAAAATTCTGAAAGAGATGGGAATACCAGACCACCTGATCTGCCTCTTGAGAAATTTGTATGTAGGTCAGGAAGCAACAGTTAGAACTGGACATGGAACAACAAACTGGTTACAAATAGGAAAAGGAGTACGTCAAGGCTGTATATTTTCACCCTGCTTATTTAACTTATATGCAGAGTACATCATGAGAAACACTGGGCTGGAAGAAGCACAAGCTGGAATCAAGATTGCTGGGAGAAATATCAATAACCTCAGATATGCAGATGATACCACCCTTATAGCAGAAAGTGAAGAGGAACTCAAAAGCCTCTTGATGAAAGTGAAAGTGGAGAGTGAAAAAGTTGGCTTGAAGCTCAACATTCAGAAAATGAAGATCGTGGCATCTGGTCCCATCACTGCCTGGGAAATAGATGGGGAAACAGTGGAAACAGTGTCAGACTTTATTTTTCTGGGCTCCAAAATCACGACAGATGGTGACTGCAGCCATGAAATTAAAAGATGCTTACTCCTTGGAAGGAAAGTTATGACCAACCTAGATAGCATATTCAAAAGCAGAGACATTACTTTGCCAACAAAGGTTCGTCTAGTCAAGGCTATGATTTTTCCTGTGGTCATGTATGGGTGTGAGAGTTGGACTGTGAAGAAGGCTGAGCGCCAAAGAATTGATGCTTTTGAACTGTGGTGTTGGAGAAGACTCTTGAGAGTCCCTTGGACTGCAAGAAGATCCAACCAGTCCATTCTGAAGGAGATCAGCCCTGGGATTTCTTTGGAAGGAATGATGCTAAAGCTGAAACTCCAGTACTTTGTCCACCTCATGCGAAGAGTTGACTCATTGGAGAAGACTCTGATTCTGGGAGGGATTGGGGGCAGGAGGAGAAGAGGGCGACAGAGGATGAGATGGCTGGATGGCATCACTGACTCGATGGATGCGAGACTGAGTGAACTCTGGGAGTTGATGATGGACAGGGAGGCCTGGCGTGCTGCGATTCATGGGGTCGCAAAGAGTTGGACACGACCGAGTGACTGATCTGATCTGATCTGATCATTTTCCAACATGACCCTGCAGGTTAGCACTCTGGAGCGGAGAAGCATAAAAGGATGTTAGCCTACACCACGTTAATTTGGGTCAGCCCAGGATACTTGCTAATTATGTGACCCAAGGACTAATTATTTTGTGAACCTTGTTCTTAAAAACATAAGCAGATGTGTGAACTCCCATCTGCTCAATCACCCAGATCCCTTTGTGTCCTGAAAACTCATGATTTATGGTCCCCACAGTCAGCTTTTGACTCCATGAAAAGCAAAGGTAAGTCCGACTGATAGGAGAGTCCCAGTGGGAGCAGGATTATCATTGATTGCCTCAGCACTGCAAGTGTTCACTGTTGCAGGAAAGGGGGCTCTGCATTTGCTCAGGTCAGCAAATCTGATCTGGCTTGCCAGATTACCCAAATGGATATGAAAAGTCAAACGTCATCCCCTCACTGTCCTTGTAAAGGCATTTACATGCGTGCGTGCTAAGTCACTTCAGTTGTGTCCGTCTCTTTGCAACGCTATGGACTATAGCCTGCCAGGCTCCTCTGTCCATGGGATTCTCCAGACAAGAATACTGGAGTGGGTAGCCATGCCCTCCTCCAGGGGATCCTCCCTAGCCAGGGATCGAACCCACATCTCTTATGTCTCCTATATTGGCAGGCAGGTTCTTTACCTGTAGCAACACCTGGGACACCCAAGGGCATTTACATTTTGCCTTCAGTTTTAAAATGATTCGACAGGATTTTTGGTTTGGTTTTGCGTTTCTCTCAAACATGGACAATACGTGTAGCCTGGCTGTTAGGTGTGAGGAACAGAAGCACACACGTGGCCTCCCCAGAGTCATACAACCCTGGAGTTGCATTTTGAAAACTGACAATTTACTTTTGAACATTGTTTTTTCTCTCTTCTTTTGTAAGTAAGGTAGATTTACCCCTAGTGATGGGTTTGGACTAGAATGACCAGTGTCAGATTATTTTGCTTTTCTACCCTTTGCAGTCTCACAGAGTGGGTCACTTGCCTACCTGTAAACCAGAGAGAGGCTGAGTGGAGAGTCACCGGTAACCTCTTGGGAAAGGGAAGGGAATTATCATTTAATAAGAGCTTTACTTTTATCTTGTCTGTTTGTCCAGTACCAGACAGGTGCCAGAGGTTTTAGGAGCTTCCTCCAGGTGTCCCACTTTATTCCTCACTGCTACTTACTATATTCTCCCTCTATAATAAGAAAACCAAGGCTTTATGAGGTAAGATAATATTCAAGGCTACAAAGTGAATATGTGGCATCTCTCGATGGGTGTAACACCCACACCACCTGGCTCCACGGCGCAGGTCTTTGTCAGGCCACCTCAGCCATGAGGCTCCTCCATCCTTGCTCACTTCCCTAATCTTGTGTCTGTGACTGAGCCTGGTCGGATGGGCTGGGACCTGGGGTGCCTCGAAGCTTAATCTTTTATGTCCAGTCTGCCTTTCATCCGTAGGTGCCTGATGTACCACCCTGAGTTGATCTCCTTCCTATGACCTCTGACCCACATTGCTCGTGGTAGCTTCTAGCCCTTGTTCTGATTAGCTGAGATGCTGGCCACTCCTCCCAGGCCTTGCTTCTGTCACCACCAGCAGGCCATGATGTCTGCCTAGAGATTGGTGACAGCTATGAATTTTACTTCCTCTTATGGTTATGAACTGTGTGTGATACCGAAGTCTGGGCCAAATTGCAAAATAATTAAAACAGAAACTCCAAGATTGCATGTTGAGCTGGTGAGTGAAGTAAAAGAGAACTGTGAAATAAGTTAACTCAGTTACCATGGCTCATGGTAAGAAGCCAGGCTGACTAATTGGGAAGGATTTGTACACACTCTGGGGCCACCACAGAAAACCTTGGTGAAATTTCACAGTCTCCACTTAAATTTACTGTTTTATCCAAAAATAAATTCATGTTCATTTTTCTACCCCAATTTAGTTTCTGTAAACCCTGTTCTTAAGTCTCAGATCATTACATATCATTGTCATTGATAACATTTTGTGGATTCTTAATTTTAAAAAAATAGATTTCCTTTCCTTTATTATTTTTAACATTTTGCTTACCTTTTTTTGTTTTTTGAACTTAAACATTTCAGCTGATGTGCCGTGTCAGGCCAAGTGTCTCATCTGTTACTATCATAACCTGTTAAGGTTTATCTTGCACAGCAAGGTTTTTTACTTTTGTTTTTTAATCATGGATGTCTGCAAAAAGGATGAGATTTTAATTAAGGAGGATGCTAATTCTAATAGTCAAAGTAATATTATTGACTAGCATGTTTGATGAAACAGAGAAAAAGGTATTTTCATCAGATGAACTATATTATTTTGAAATGAATTGTGATAACAGCAAGTAGAAAGTAAACTGGACATATCTTCTCTATATTCAGAGCTTCCCTTCAGTTCAGTTAAGTCACTCAGTCGTGTCTGACTCTTTGCGACCCCATGGACTGCAGCACGCCAAGCCTCCCTGTCTATCACCAACTCCTGGAGTTAACTCAAACTCATGCCCATTGAGTTAGTAATGCCATCCAACCATCTCATCCTCTGTCATCCCCTTCTCCTCTCACCTTCAATCTTTCCCAGCATCAGGGTCTTTTACAGTGAGTCAGTTTTTCGCATCAAGTGGCCAAAGTATTGGAGTTTCAGCTTCAACATCAGTCCTTCCAATGAATATTCAGGACTGATTTCCTTTAGGATGGACTGGTTGGATCTCCTTTCAGTTCAAGGGACTTTCAAGAGTCTTCTCCAACACCATAGTTCAAAAGCATCAGTTCTTCGGTGCTCAGCTTTCTTTATAGTCCAACTCTCATATCCGTACATGACCACTGGAAAAACCATGGCCTTGACTAGATGGACCTTTGTTGGCAAAGTGATGTCTCTGCTTTTTAATATGCTGTCTAGGTTGGTCATAACTTTTCTTCCAAGGAGTAAGCATTTTTTAATTTCATGGCTGCAATCACCATCTGCAGTGATTTTGGAGCCCAGAAAAATAAAGTCAGCCACTGTTTCCACTGTTTGCCATGATCTTTGTTTTCTGAATGTTGAGTTTCAAGCCAACTTTTTCACTCTTCTCTTTTACTTTCATCAAGAGGCTCTTTATTTCTTCTTCCCTTTCTGCCATAAGGGTGGTGTCATCTGCATATCTGAGGTTATTGATATAACCTTATTGATATAAAGGAGCTTCCCTTAGGTATACAAAAATTCTGAGAGGATTTCACTTTGATTTACCCAGTGGGTTACAATGAATATAATTTAAATTTAATCCTAAAAGGTGGGTATTTTTAATAACCTCAGTTACCAATAAAAAGCCTAGGTAACAAGGCTGAAGTTGCAAAAGTGCAGGAAAAATGGATTCATGATGAGGATCCTAGGACAGCAGTGTGAGGACCACAGGGGTGAGTGTGCTGCTCAGTGAGAGACGTGGAGTGGGTGAAGTCGAAGAGAAGAGCTCTCATGGGTGAGCGGGGTGGGGTGGGTGGGTGGTACCAGGAAAGTTCTGCCAGGTGACATTTGCACTGGTTGCTGAAAGATGGAGAGAATTCTAACAGATGAATGGGGGTGGTGGGGAGGTGAGGAGCAAAGATACAGAACAGGGCAGTTCTGGGGCAGCTTGAGTAACTTGAGGGACAAAGACAGCAGGATGGGCAAGTTTTATGGTGGGAGTTCAAGCTTGAAAGATAGAAGGGAGTCAGATTATCGTGAGGAGCCTCAACTTCCATACTCCTGAGGCTGATTTTTCCTGCCACAGAGCTGTCGAGATCCAGAGTAGAAAAAGGAGGTGACGGGAATCTGTGTTTTCAGAGTTCAGGTGGGCTGCAAGTGTGCCAGATGGCAGTGTCGAGAAACTGGAGGAACGCCTGGGAAACGGGTGATTCGAAACGTAACCAGGATGAAAGGGATGGGCGTCGGGTTGAAATGGCAGCTTGAGCAGGGACCCAGAAGCAGGATCTAAACAAGTTATTTTTTTTGTTTTATTAGCATAAGAAGAGAACTGAGGGTGTGTATAGGTCAGGGGAAGATGGCTGGTAAAGAGGGCAACTGTTGACAATATGGAGAACATAAAATAAAACAAAGCCCTGAAGCATTGCTTGAAAACTGTTAGAAGTGAAAAGAGAACTGGCAACGTTCAGAAATTCGAGGCAGAGAAGAAGGCAGCTTTTACCAGATGTCCTAATCAGTTTCATCAGAACTGATAGTTAGGATCATCTGCTCAGAAAGATGGGCGTGAGTAAAGCTCAGGGAGGTTGGGGGAGCGGTCAGGATTCTGGGGAAAATGAAGGAAAATATCTCTTGCAGGTAATTGGTAATTAGTGAAAGAAAGTGAACGTGACATGAATTACCCTGCGCCTTATATTTAACCATGCCTGGATGTTATCGGCTTGCCCTACTGGTTAGCCAGACTCCGTACAGTCATCCCTTAATTTTCCATGATAAATGAGAACAGGTATAACATGAATAATTTAAATATCCAGTGGGTCCCAAAATCTCGTCAAGTATTAAGCTTCTTTTGCAAAATATCTTCATGTCAGAAGCCTCTTTTTTTGATCATATTTGTACGTGTGGTTCTGTCAGGATGTGGGATCCCTCTGGCCTGTGACAGCCCAGTGACCCCAGGATCATTGATTGACTTAGTAAAGAACTTTGTTCTAAGAAGCCCGATTCAATCAAGGAATAGCTTTGAGGAGTCTACTAACCCAGTGAACAAATGGACCCTGCCCAAAGAGAGCAGCAGTTTGGCAGCATGTAACAAAATTTAAAGTATATAGTCCCTTTTAGCTAGCACTTGATCTGTGCAGTATTTGCTCTGCGAGAAGGAAAGCTCTGAGATAACAGGGGTCATGTCTGTTTGTTCATGCTGAGTTAGAAGTGCCGAGCCAGTTCCATGCATGTAATATGTGCTCAGTACATATTTGTTACAAAAATGTGTGACTGGAGCTCTTATAAAAGAGTGCAGACACCATTCTCCACCACTGTTCTCTGACATCCAGCCAGATCATCCATCACTTCTGTACTTCTGCTGTGGTCCCTCCTGAACTGGGCCTTGGCACATGCCACCTGCCTCCCCATTCCTCTAGATTCTTTGATGAGATGCTTTCATATGATTGTATCCTTTTCTTTCTGAGCATTTATTCCATTTGGTGATTGTTTATGTGTTAATGTGATTCTCTAAATAATGTCTTTCTCTCTCATCAAGCTCTGATCTTCCTGAGAGCAAGATGGTATCTGTTCATCATTATATCCCAAGGCCTGGCTTATACAGTGCTTGGCGCAGAGTCAAATACATGTGTGCACACAGACACACGCACACACTAAAAGTGGGCTTCTCTACAGCATTATTTATAATAGTGAACACTTGGAAATGACCCAAATATCTCTCAACAAAGAAATAGGTAAATTATGCTATAGTTTCTGTTTGAAATTTAACGCAGCTGAAATAAACAATAAGAATTGTATACACTAAATCTGGGAAGTCATATGTGACATATTTATTATTGTATTCTTTAAAAAGCAAATTGCAAACTGTTATGCATAATGTAATCTTTTTTAATAAAAAATAAAACCCCCCAAATGTATATATCATAGGTGAATGAGAAAATGTGTGATGGATACACAATGAGCTCTTAATAGGTTCATTTTTGAGTTGTGGAATCCAAGCGCCACTTTCGGTTCTTTTGTATGTAATTTATTTGAAAAAAAAATGTAGCTTTTTTTGACTATAAACTTCATTCTCTGCCCTCTTCATTCATTAGTTCATTCAAGATGTGTGCCAGGCACTGTGCTAAGCATTTTGTATTTAACTAATAACAAGCTGCTCTTGGGTTGGTAAACTGCTGGCTGGGACCTCAAGCAAGTACATGGCCAGTTTAGTATAAGTGTTGTAATGGGAGAAACTATAGCATACCTTGGACTGGCAATGGTCTGGATGGGTGAGGAGCACAGAGAGGCTCCCTAAGACTTTTTTGCTCAAGCTTTTATTTTTTGAGTGCCTACTCTGTGCAAACCTCTGGGCTTATTTCAACATATTCCATGTCCCCCAGAAACCCATAAGCTCTCGGAGTAAGCATGCCTTTTTTTAGCCCTCAGTAGCCAAACTGTTCACCATGTGAGCTAATAGCCTCAGATAGGCAAGAAAGAGGGAGAATAACCTGGATGATCCAGTCACAGAACAGTTGGCCCCTGTGTAGTTAAGAGGGCTGTGTGTCATTGTCTATAAAGATGTCACTCCCCCATGGATTCAGGGTCCATGACACTCCTGAGTCGTGTTTCCCTCCGGGCCTCCTTAGCCCTTCTTATTCAGTTGCTTTATTCTAATGAAGCATGTCTTGGATTGCCCTTTTTTTCTCCCTCCTAGAGAAAGTCTTTTTAATTGTTCACTAATTTCTTTTTAATCATGGTAATTTCTGAAATAAAATAATTGGTTTGAATGAGTAACTGTGGCGTGCCAGGGAGTGGGAGGGGGAGCCAGTGCCTTCTAGCCTCGTATCAAGGACCACTTGCAGCAGCGCCCAGATCCTGAATGGCCTCACTTCACTCAACATATGCCTTTTTTGATGTTTTGTTTCGTGGAATATAATCCAGGAGTGTAAATAGGGCGCCCTTGATGAGAGTCTCTGGGGACAGTCCCATAGGAAGCTTTCCTCGGGGCCTCTGTCAGGCTCGTCAACCCCTGGCTCCAGCTCATTGCTGCAGGGCGAGCTGCACGAGGGTAGAGAGGAGAGAGCCACCCCGACAAAAGGCCATTCCAGAGTCACTTGGCCCCTGGTGGCTTCCATGACACAATCGGATTTGCCTTTCAGAGTTGGCTAATTCTCCGTTTTTTGTTTATAGACCTGATGGGCATTACCAGTCCCTAAAAGCTAGTCAGAAGCCCTGACCCTCTCATCCTGCTCTCAGCAAAGATTTAATAGCCGTGTCCTGCTGCAGCGAGGTTTTGTGTTCCCCAGACTTCATTATTATTACAAAACATGCACTGGAGCTTCATCCTAAATAATTAAAAACCTCTGACAAAGAAAATGAGCCCAGTACATCCTGTGATACAGCAAACTGATTTTCCCCTGCACCACGGTCGTCTGTTGGCCTACTAATTCCCCAAGCTCCAGAATTAACAATGGGCAGCTCTGTTCTTAAGAGAATTACCCAGGTTTGGCTCTGATTCCTTTGTAATGGGGCAAAGGGGTGGGTTGGCTGGATTCCTACCAGTCTCTCAAGGATGACTTCAGTGTGCTTCCCATTGTAATTAAGTATCATTGTAGTAATAGACATGCGTAGTCCTTCATAATGTGGATCACTTCTGGAAGACAAAACACAGCTGCCTGTATGATGTGTCATATGTAGTTATTTTCCACTTTAAAGACAAAAAGTGGAAGAAAAGAGAAACTGAAGAACTGAAGACCAAAAGTGAGGCTGGAAAGTCTCAGGCAGGTCCACTATGTTCTGAGGCGCATAGTAAATGATCAGGGACATGAAGTGACTAAAAATGATTATAATTGTACTAGTTTCTCCCTTAAGTTGACAGCCTGATTAAAAAAGGCAAGTTGAGGAGGGGCTGTTATATATTAAAAGGAACTAAAGAAATGAAATGCAGTAAATGTTCTTTGTTTGGATATCTTGATTTGAACAAAACAAGTTTAAAAAGAAAGTAATTCTTAGATAAACAGTGGAATTTAAAAGTGGACCAGGCCTGATACCAATGATTATTCAGACTGTGTTCTGTGTAATGAGTATATTCTGAAACCTGGAGGGGTAAATGACCACTTTAGGACAAATGGCATTTACTCTGAAATGCTTGAGCAGAAAAATTATAAAGGGTGGAGTGGTGAAGCAGATAGTACAGTCTGGCAAAGTCTGGATGATTGTTGGGTTATGGGGTTGGGTTACTGGGTTATGGGGATTCATTTGACCCTTCCTCAGACTTTTATGTATGTTTGAATCATGGTGCCTTAAGGTGACTGAGTTTGAGTAAGCCCTGGGAGTTGGTGATGGACAGGGAAGCCTGACGTGCTGCAATCCATGTGGTCACAGTGTTAGACACGACTGAGCAACTGAACTGAAAGTGATTGAGATGTAAGTTCTTTAGAAGGAAATAGCTATTGTATTTTGTTAAGTAATTTACAAAACATTCCATTTCAACTTCTTTGGTTGTAAATTCCTACATTTTAAAATGGGGATAATGGATTAGCTAAATAAATGCTAATCCCCACACCCACCCTCACCCTCAAGATTTGTATGTAAAACGTATGACCAGGTTTCCCCCCAGGATACCTCACTCCCTCATCATAGCTCCGACCATTCTCTACTGAATCACCTACATTTAGTATTTTCTAACTTAAGAATTTTCCCTCTTGCTCTCTGCCTAGCCCTCTCTGTTCCTTGTCATCTGTCACAAGAAGGAAGGGAGAGAGTGTCAAGAGCTCTACTCCCACCAAAAGGCTGTGCTGGCCTGCCCCTCCCTTTCTGGGGGCTGGGACCAAGGAGAGGGTCTCCTGGGAGTGCCTCCACCTCACTGCTCACGTCTGAGGCCTCCTGTGTCTGTCACGTAACCAGGGTGAGTTCCCTGAATGTGAGAGCATTGCCCAGGGATCAGATCCCCTAACACCACGATTTGGGTGTCACCACCGCCACTCATTAGCTGTGATCTTGGGCCAATCAATTGCGTTCGCTGTGCTTCAGTTTTTTCCTTGGTTAAAGTGATGATAATAGTTAGCTCATGAGGTGATGATTAAATGAAATAAATATATAAAGTAACTACTAGAGTGCTTTTCATAGAATAAATACTCATAAATACTTGTTACCATTCTTCTTAGGTTTGCTTATATAAAAAACATTTTTGGGAAATAATGTTTATATGATTGATGAAAAAAGTAATTTGTTATTTAGTCTCCCCATCTTATCACAAAGTACAGAATAATTCTGTTCAGTCAGTGGATTACTAGCAATACTGCTTTTTACTGTTAGTGACTTAAAATTGATATTTTGGGGATTTAGTAACACCCTTTTCTATGGGATACAGTTAATATAAAGAAATAGCACGGATGACATGCCATTCTAGAAAGAAAAAGAGTATAGAAACTAGACATCTGAATTGGAATGCTAGCTTTTTTTCTTGTTGCCCTTTTGGATAATTTCTCGAGGCCACATCTCCCTCAACTCTGAAATGGGAACATGAGGCCTGCGGGGAGGTCCATGGTGGGGATAAGGAGAGCCCCAAAGCCCTCACAGAGTTCCCGGTTTGTGAGAGTCGCTCTGCAGGTGTGTCCAAGTTACGGCAGCTTAGCACAATGTACTTGCTGAGAACGTGGGCAGGGGAGGTGACATAAGGACTGGTAGCCCCTGTGGGAAGACATGCTGCACCCTTGCTGATGCTGAGGTTGCAGAATCTAACGGCCCAAATCCAAGAACCTGCTTTTCTTGAATTCTTCTCAAGGTGCCAAACAGACAAGAACCTCTACATTCACCAAAACTTGTACTAGAAATATTCATATGACCTCCTAGTTCACTTCTTCATGACCCAGCTGGGGCAGACTGAGGTTTCTAAACCTCATAGTTAACCTATGAAATGGACAGTTTACCCTCGGAAAGTCAGGAATTGGATGGAAGAATAAAACCATGTGACATTTCAGTGGAATTCTCCTTTTACTAAATTCAAACATGAGTGTATTCTATCCACTTCTCCTTAATTTTTCTCCTATGCCAGAGGTTAAGCAAAAGCTTTGCAAGATATGACAAAAGATTATTCTTTCTTTTCAAAATCTGTGTTATTAACTAAATAGCTGTATTATTTCCAGAAGGGATTGTTCAAGAATCTACTCAGAGATTCTTATCTATGTTGCATAAATGAAGCATTATTCACATAAGAATCAGATCAGATCAGATCAGTCGCTCAGTCGTGTCCAACTCTTTGCGACCCCATGAATATTCGCATAAGAATGGCCAGCATATATTTAATTTCCACACCAATAATGCCATAGAATAAAACCCGGGTCATGTTGATAGTCAGTTATGCTCTTCAGCTTCAGTTTTTCACAAAGCATTGCTCATGGCTATTGTTAAAAATCACTCTCTGCAACACTGAGGGATTTTGTATGGGTTGTGATTACAAAATTCAGTCGCGTAAAATGAAAACATCATCTCCCTCTAAATGCTTACATGAAAATGGGCATTGACCTAGAAGAAGTCAGTGTGGACGTAAGTGGTAGCCAACATTGAATCTATTAATTTAAGATCATGTCCTCCTTTCTGTTTATTTGCATTTGATGATGAGTTGTAAAAGTTGAAGGAGAGCTTCAAACCTCCTGAATGAATGTGTATGGCCTAAGGAATGGAAGGTGTTTGTGATGGGTGGAGCGCTACCGAGGGATCCGAGGAGAGCGGAGGGGTGGGGACTGACCATTGGCTGGAAGGCCTAACTGTAAAAATGAGGTGAGGACAGAGGCGTCAAGTGGGTCAGATAACATTGGACACAACTCAGTGGACCTGAGATCTATTTACAAGGCTGAATTTAAGATTCCCTAGATGCCAAGAAGGACAAGTCAAATTAGAATCCATTAAGTTTTTAAGAAACAAATTCGGTGCTCTCAACCTGTTGGAAAGCTGAAAAAGGAGACTTTCTGGATATAAACCTTGGCTTCTGAAAAAGGCAGAGTTTGGTGAAGTTAGTAATTGAAGACTTATTTATCATCCTGTTTCATGCCTAAGGCAATGACCTGGCTTCAAAGCTCTAGTTCAAAGGGGTCTGTCCACAAGGATCCATTGCTTAACAGTTTAAAATGGGCTTAAAGAGTGGGGGAAATACCAACTGAGAAATGAGAGGAAGGGATTTTTGGAATATTCTCTAACCATGTCACACTGAAAGAACAGACATATTAGCATGTCCTGTATGCCTGGCATGAAGGCCTCTGTTTTAAGAAATAGTGTGCTTTGCAAAGTTGTGACCACATGTTTCCAGTAGGGCCAGCAAGGTGGAAAGAGAACCATCTTTTTCCTTCCTGTACTTGAGGGCAGTGAGTGGACCCCACTCACTGGCAAAGGCAAGGCCCCAAAGCTGGAGCACTTATGAAGGTATTAGGCATCATTCACATAGAAAGACACAACAATGGCAGTGTGTGCCGAGCTTTGCAAAATGAACTTGGATACTAAATTTTCTCTGAATATATGTATAGGGGCAAGATGAGTAAATTGCTAGATTTTTAAGATTTAAAATAAGCACTTCCCTATCTTTTGCCCCCTGCCCCAAACACGGCAAAACAAAACAAAACACCACCCTATTTTGCACAAGGGAAGGCATCCAACGACAATGTGCAAAACTATTGAAACTTTCAGAGGAAAGATAAGAATGCTGTTAGGAAAGCTAGAGATAGGGAGTATGTGTAATGCGTTGGTCAGTGAGATTAGGCATGATAAGAATAGTTGAGAGTATGAGGATTTAAAAAATGGTAAAATGGATGCTGTTAAAAAAAAAAAAAAAAGCCTGAAAAAAGAACACTAAAGCTGCTTTATTTTTGCTGAAGTGCATTTTATCTTTGAATGTTTATGAATTAGAAAGTTAAAGAAGGTCTGGAATAAGGACAGTTTTTTGAAAAACAGATTATGGAAATGAAAGCATTTTCTTTTAATATTGTGACTTTGAATGAGATGCTCTCACTTGACGAGTCTCTGGCCAGATGATTCCAGCACAAAGATGTCAGCTCTTCTGAACACTCGGCGTGGGTATCCTCATCACCTCTCCTCCGTTGCATTTGTGTTAGACATTTTTTAACACGTTTCTGATTCTCCTATTTCTCTTAGGAAGTTAGGAAATGACTACTATTGAAACTGCCTTATGCACAGCTTAGGCAATGCTGGGTTGCTTGGTTAAATTTATGAAGTTTTTACAGTCAAATCAAATATTTGTTTGGAGTTTGACAGAGACTGTGGGGGATTCTAGGATCATGCTGTTCTACCTGCCCAAATAACCAATGCAAAGATATGTGCAAGGAGGAAATTAAAACTAGAAGAGAATTAAGATACATTATTTCCATGAGAATGTGGTGTTGAGGAGAAAAAAATATTTTGAATAAAAATTTTACCCTAAAATGCTAAAGTATAAAGTGAGTCAAGCAAATAAGTCATTGTGTCATTTGGAGGACTAGTTTTTATGTGTTTTGTTAGTAAATAGATAAAAGGATCAACTAAATTGTAGTTTTAAGTTCACTGTGTATGATTTCGTGTGTTACAGAATTTCTGCATATGGAATTACTACAAATTGACTTTGACAGAAACATTATCTCATAACTGGAAAATTATTCTGAAGATCAAGACAAAAGCTCCAAACCGGAATGAGTTGGCAATTTATTAAAATTTCTAGGCTATGGTAACTTAAGATTCTGGGGAAACATAACAAAAGAATTGATAGATGGCAGTGCATTAGATAAGAATAAATAGTGATTTATTTTGACAAAGAGAAGCAAACTAATTGAATACAGCGAGCAGAACTCATTAGAGACTATGATAATAAAGGGAAGAGAGAAAAGCGTGGAATGATTTTGCCTCATATCAAGGGTCTAGTGAGACAGCAAATTGAAAATGACCTTGCAACAGGACATGGAACAAGGAGCGATCAACACTGTGTCAGCATTGGGGTAATGATCCTTTGAAAATATCCTGAAAAACGCCTGGAATGCCATATTTACAGACAAAGGCAAGATGCTAGAAACAGTTCAGAAATTAATAAACATTCTTATCCAAGATTAGATACAATTAAATTAATTTTTGAAATATTCAATTCAGTATGTATATTTTGACTAAATAGGGGAATAAATTAAAAAGTGTTTTTGAGGGGTTTAGTTAAAAAGATGATACATATTGTTTCAAGGGAAACTGGGTCTAAAAAATGAAAGTGACAAAGGGGAGTTCAGCCTTATAAGTAGAATATTAGATTTTTCTGATTTTCTGATTTAATTCTTCGTGTTGCAAATACAGTCTCTTCTATGACCTCTCCCATTCTCTCCTCTCTTAGGGGCATATGGCTTTAGTGCTCTGTTGCATCAGACACTTAAGGGACTTTGCTGGGCTAATTGCTAGTGAGTCATCCGGAGGCTCCCACTCTGCTCTTCTGATTTACAGAAACGACCAGCTTCCTTATCTTTTTCGTAAACCCATGCCAAAGACTGTTTTCCAAAAGCAGACAGTCTTCTCAACCAGAGTCCCATGTGCAGAAGAAACAGACTAAATATTGAGTGTTTTAGATTCAGGTACTTTCTTTTTTTTTTTTTTCAAGGCAAGCAGAACTCCAACCACAAGGTAACCCCAAATAGGTATTTTAAGAGTGACCTTATACTGAGGCATTAGGGGTCTGGTGACAGTTAACAGACATTTTAACTGTTCGCTCTTGCAGCTAACCACTGGCCTCCTTCCTGCCTCTCTCCCACCACACCGAGTATAGTTGTTTAGCTGAGCTGTTTTTGCTATACTTTCTTAATTAGATATTTTCTCTGGGAATACTCATTTTGAAAGATAAGAGTTCCAAAAGTCATCCAAGAACTACTACTTTGAAATATGTATAGTTACAGGAGGAATTATTGCTAGTTATCTAGAATGAGATTCTCAAACCTTTTAGTCTCAGTACCTCTTTACATTCTTAAAAATTGTTGTGGTATCTAGCATGGACTTTTGTTTATATGGATGAGATCTACTACTGATATTTACCCTATGAGAAATTAAAATTGAGGCACTGTCAAAACACAAACATATACAAGCACACATTTCATTAATTGTCAGAGCAACAGGCATCATCACATGTTTTGTCACCTCTGGAAAACTCCACTGTTCCATCATGAGAAAATGTGAACAATAAAAGCACAACATGTCTTACTGTTACCCGTGAAAGCAATTAAACCCCTCAGGCCTTCTTCAGGGATCTTAGCAATCCCAGGGGTAGCCAGATCATGCTGTGAGAGAACTACTGATCCAGATTGCTAATTGCTAAGAAATAGAATTATTAAAAGAGCTAATAGTTAGCTCATAATGAGTGTTTAATAAATGCATATTTTAAAGTGTAAGGATGAAATGATACTAATAACATGACATTCAGTAAAAGTACAACAGAACATTAAATGTGTGTATATTAATTATATGACTATATATACTAATTATATAGTAACATTTTATACATATGTGTAGCATTCATATAATATATTAAGAGTCTATGTATTTAATATTAAGGCTAATAATATGAACATTTTGCTTCATCTGGTAGGATCGCATATATTCCAAGATTCTCTGAATCTCCGGCTGTGACAGCTACAACAGATGAATCGTGCACCCTCAGCAAATGTTCCCAGTGTAACTGGCATTCCTTACCTGTGCATGAGCATCAAACTACATATGAAGCAGCAAAACTAGTCTTGTCTTTGGGGAAGATAGAAATTTAGGGAGTAAAGCAATCAGATAGGAAACCATCTGATGAGTTGTTTTAAGCCTAATAATCAGTCTTTGAGCCCTAAAAACTGTTTATTTTCTTTGATAAAGGCAAAAAAAGGTATTAAATCCATTTTGATTTAAAATTATAACCTGAAAGAACAGGTAAATTTGCTTTAAGATCTTTACCTTTAAATGCAGGGTATGTGTCTTCAGCTTTTAGCAACATTAAACGTATCTGCCAGTGTTCAGAAACTGTGCTTCATTCATTTGTCACGTCATCAGTCAAAGCAAGCACAGAGCTCTTTGACAAAGGTGGGAGACCCCACTCAGCTTTTCTAGGCAGCTGCTTTTCTATGTTGTGGGGGTTGCTGAAGTGGTAGCCGTGCTAGGCTTTACTGTAACTTTAGTAGAGCAGATACAAGTAGCTTGTCCACAGCATTTTCTTTCTTTCTTTTTGATTGACTATACAGCCACTGATATTTCAGTCTTAATAAAGTTTATTTTACATCCCTTATTCCTTCATTTGTTTTCTAAACACCCTATTATTAGATAATATAAGTTTGAATGTCTCACCAACCAGAATCTTTCCTGCTAATCTTTGTTTTGAGCCAGTGGAATCCATTTTTTTTAAAAATTGAGAATTCATTCTAGGATTCTCAGGGGCATTCTTTCTGCACTGCAGCAACTCATAATGCTCTGACTTTCTAGGAGAAATGGTTCAAATGTGAGAAATTAGATACTAAGATGCTTCTTTTTTCCTGAAACTCATATTCACTGCTAAAATTTCAGTTTAGGTAAGTTGTATTAATATATTTTTCGGACAGGTTTCTTCAGTTTTATTTAATTTTCCAAATTAAAAATGGCACTGCCTTTTTTTTTAAATGCTGAGAACAGTATATTAGAGCATTTTAATAGGTCACTAAATCATATTAAAAGTTGAAACCTTAAGGGGAAGATTTTTATGTTCTTTTAACATCAGCATTTATTGAATTTGAATCTGCTTTCAACAAAAGACATATTGTCAAGATGATAAAACCACTTTTCTTGTCCTTAAAGGTAAAGCTCTTATTCCTCTTCTCTGTGCTCTACTTATACTCAGTACTCCTGATCACCAAATGTGAGGGGTCACCCCCACACCAAGCACTTCTATGACACTAGCTAATGTCCTACTGCTGCTGCTGCTGCTAAGTTCCTTCAGTCGTGTCCGACTCTGTGTGACCCCATAGACGGCAGGCCACCAGGCTCCCCGTCCCTGGGATTCTCCAGGCAAGAACACTGGAGTGGGTTGCCATTGCCTTTGCCATTGTGTGAAAGTGAAAAGTGAAAGTGAAGTCGCTCAGTCCCGTCCAACTCGTAGCGACCCCATGGACTGCAACTTACCAGGCTCCTCCATCCATGGGATTTTCTAGGCAAGAGTACTGGAGTGGCTTGCCATTGCCTTCTCAGTAATGTCCTACAGTTCAATTCAATTCTGACACTTCTTTACCTGTAGTTTGTTTCAGACCCCACAGGCAAAAGGTTCAGTACACAAGACTGCCCCCTAACCGCACTTCTGGTGCTGATCTCAAATCCTGGTTATTCCATGGGCTTCTGACCAGCCAGCTATAAATTAGAGCTTTCCCCAGCCCTCTCCTTGGGTTTGGCAATTTGTTAGAGTAGCTCAAAGAACTCAGAATACAGTTTACTTATTAGAATACTGGTCTTTTATAAAGGACTATAACCCAGGAAGGGCTTCCTAGGTGGTTCAGTGGCTGAGACTCTATGCTCCCAAGGCAGGGGACCTGGGTTTTTCCCTGGTCAGAAAACTAAACCCTATATGCCATAACTAATAAATTTATTTGGGCTTCCCAGGTGGTGGTAGTGGTAAAGAATCCTCCTGCCAATGCAGGAGATGCAAGACACACAGATTCAATCCTTTAATTAGGAAAATCCCCTGGAGGAGGGCATGGCAACCCACTCCAGTATTTTTGCCTGGAGAATCACATAGACAGAGGAACCTGGCGGGCTGCAGTCCATGGGGCCACAGAGAGTTGGATACGACTGAGTAGATGAGCAGATACATAGCCCAGAAACAGCTAGAAAGAGGAGATGCACAGAGCAAGGAATGTGGAAGGCATGGTGCTACCTGGTCCTTTCCATAAGAGTATACTACCAGCCTGCCCAACCTGTGTGGGAGGATGTCTTCAAACCTCCTACTTTAGGGATTTTTATAGAGGCTTAATGATGTAGGCATGGTTGACTAAATCATTGGCTGTTGGTGACTGATTCAATTGAAGAGTGAAAATGTTAGTCACTCAGTTGTGTCGGATTCTTTGTGATCCCATGAACTGTATGTAGCCTGCCAGGCTCCTCCATCCATCGGATTTTCCAGACAAGAATGCTGGAGTGGGATGCCATTTCCTTCTCCAGGTGATCTTTCCAGCCCAGGACTCAAACCCAGGTCTCCTGCATTGGAGGAAGACTCTTTACCATCTGAGCTACCAGGGAAGCAGGGTCTCTCTAATCCTGTGGTTACTTTCCCCAGAGCAACCAACCCCCATCATAGAGGCTTTCCAAAAATCACTCATTAACATGAACTCTCTTGTGTTTGGAAAGGGCTTGTTATAGATAACAAAAGACTCTCCTTTCACCTTAATGAAAAATGTCACTTAAGAAATTCCAGAAGTTTTAGGATCTCTTTACCAGGTATGGGGATGAATACCAAATATATATTTATTATTATAAATCACAGCGATCACAGTCCTCATCCTTTTCTTTTTCTCTCTCATCCTGGAGGTTCCCTCTTTCACTGTCATTTTAAAAAAATCAGTTTTAGGGAAATACAAGTTATGCACAATCATGAATGATTTAGTGAGTTTGAAAAGGGACTTTTCCATTTCTAGCGAGACAATAACTGTAGATTTGGGGGCTGGTAATTTCAAAATTATAAAGACAAAAGATCATTTTTGTGAGTTGTAAATCTAGAATAGCTCCTGAGAAAGTTAAAAAAAGTCGAGTTTATAGTATCATTTAAATCTAATTTATACTGTTATTTAAATCTAATTATAAATCTAATTTATATATTTCTGATTTATTTTTTGTATGTGCTTTTTCTCTCTTCCCAAACTCAGTTACTAAAACACAGTTAACCCTCAGGAGAGCTGTATGGATAAGGGATAGACCTTTTTGGTGTTCTTTTTTTTCCCTTACCAATGGAGAGAAACGACTTCACTAAAAGCTACAGAGCCCACAGTGTTCAGCAAAGTTCTCTTACAATTCCAGTTTGTTTGGGGACTCTTGTTTTCATCTTCATCTTTATTTTGCTTTGTATCTGGCTTGTTTGGCATTATTAGCTCTTGTGAGCATGCTCATTTCCTGAGAATGAGCAGAACTTACAAGTCTGTGTACTTATGTGTCTGAGGTTCCCCAGAAGCCAAGACCTTGAGCACATCTCTTCTTTTCCCTGAACTCCAATTTTCTTAGTTGTAAAATGAAGATGCGGGACTAAGAGATCTCTAAAGTCCATCCCAGCCCTGCTATTATAGGAACAGTAATAATCCCTAACTTTGAATAGCTTGTTATGGACCAGGAATCTGTGTCTTATTTAACCTTTAGAAATTTAGCAGGTAGACACCACTGTTTTTTTCCATTTTACATATAAGGCTTTGACAAGTCACTGGATATTCCCAAAGTTATAGAACTCTTGAGTTGTAGAGCTGGGATTTCAAGCCATGATCATCTGATACAATTGCTTTTCTCCACTCTGCCTGCTGCTTCCTAAAAAGGGGAAGGTCATTGGCCACCATTTTTATTGAGGGCTTAACTCTATGGCCTGCAAACTGCTAGGCACTTTGTGCAGAGTCTTATGATGTAAATATTATTAGCTTGATTTTGTAGACAAGGAAACTGAGGCTCAGAGATAATAAACTTGTTTAAGAAACAACTAGTAAATGGTAAGGAAATTTTTGAATCAAAATCTCTTAACAAAGCTTTCACTCTTAAATACCCCTAAGGGATCCTAACTTATGAAGGCTTGGTTGAGAAAGGAGGAGAAGGAATAGAAGGGACAAACTCCTCTCATCAGCTTCTGTGATTCTGGGTTGCAGCTGTCCATAAAACATCTGTGTTTCTGGATCCAAGGTGACATGCAAGGAGGCAATGATGAACAATAATGGAGCTTTGACAAGCTGTTAGGGACTGGAAGTCAGTGACCATATTCTGGATAGAATAAGTACCAAGTGCTTGAGTTTGTTTTCTTGCCAGGACCACTTTGATGGCCTATGGGTTAGCTAGAGGGACCCAGCGTTTTAAAAAGTTGCACCAGAGCAGTGATTCTCAAATTATGGTCCCCAGACCAGAACCGTCATCATCTCTTGGGAACTTGTTGGAAATGTAGATTCTCAGGTCCTACCCCAGATCCACTGAAGCAGAAATATGGGAGGAGTGGGACCCAGGAATCTGTTTAAACAGGCCCTTCAGGTGATTCTGATATAGACTCAGGGTTCTGAGCTGCTGCACCAGAGAGTGGGCACTTTCCTTCTGTCAGCATTGTGGGTATCTGCAGGACATGAGCATGGGTGAAGGGTCAGTCTTCAAAATTGAAGTTATGAATGTGTTGCTTTTGTCTTTTACTGTTGCATGCACAACATTTTATCTTTGTGAATAAACGAATGTCCTAATTGTAAAATACCTGCCACTTCTCCAAAACAAGGTCACTTGCAGTGTGGTATTAAAGTGCATGTCCTTAGAGACCTGATTTAAGAGTAGGAAGATGGGTCCAGGAAGCCTGGACAGATGGGTTTATTGTATTTCTCCCATTTTACAACCTTTTTTCCGTTCCTGGAAACAGCTGCCATGACTTTGGCTCTCTGAACAGTTTAGGAAAGAGAAATGAACTGCAATCTTTTGCCCTTAAAGAAAACAGTACCAAGGAGAGAGAGGGTCAGTGGTAGCCAGTACTAGGAGACAGTGAACGCTTCTGGCTTTCTTTTGGAAAAAGCTTCACAGTCAATTGTCATTTAAGGGCTAAACTGTAACACAAAATTGAAAGGAGAGAAGAGTACTTCCTCCTCAAAGTCTCCCTCTCTAAACCCTGACCTTTGTTAAGCTACATATTACTGATTTCTGGCAAGTTTCTTAATCTACAGTGTCCTTGGGACAGTGGCCCTTCCCTAGTAAAAGGAGTGAAATGTCGGGTGTATCAGCAGGAGACTAGTGTGCCAACTAGACCTCAAAACTGAACAGCCACAGCCTGCCCTCTCTGCGAACAGATGAGCTTTCCTAAGGGCAGTGATCAGAGGCACAATGCATAGGCTGGAGTTCTGACCTCAGTTTGATCGGGGGAGGTGTGGCAGACAACATATTCTCTAGGCATCTCCATTCTTTGCCACTGGGAAGAACCGAGATTCCTAACTCCTTATTCATCATTATGGAAAGTTTTGCTTTTGTTGCAGCTTCTTCATTCATTGTGTTCTTTGATGCTTTAATTTTTTTCCCCTATTTCAAATAAACCCCCTTTGATTTCATAATCATTTGCCTTTGCTCTTGCTGTGAAATACAGCAGAATAGAGACTTAGGGCAAAGTGGCCAGTGTGCCCACTAGAGCCAGCCAGTACGGAACATCCTGAAGGCAGCTGGTGCTCCCGGCCGACTGGAGGAGAAAGGCTTCACACCCCCGTAGGAACTTGCCAGAGCAAGTGCAGGAGGACTCACCTACACAACTTAACAGAGGGAATGTATAATATATCTTTTTCTCCCCCCATTTCCAAACCCGAGAGTATTTCTGAAGTTAAGAAATGTTAGTAGCTTTGAGCATGTTCTTGGGCTGGCTGTTGCTTCTGGCAGTTTTGCATGACTTTTTTCGCACTTAGAGCAGTCCCACCAGTTCAGGAATTTAGTCTATTTTCAGGGAAGTCTCCTTCCATGTCTGTTTAGGGAGCATACTGGGTAAGGCAAGATATCGTTTGTTCTCAGATAAACTCATTTTTCCTGAAACACCAAAATCTTGAGAATTGGAAAGCCTGTGGCAGTGTTAGACAAACTTGGTAGTTTCTACTTCACCAGCTATTATTTTGGGTGGGGGTCGGCAGGGAGCAGGAATTGGGCAGTTTGGGATGGGGGTGAGTCAACTGACGAAGGTGTGACAGCCTGAAAGGGAGTAAATTTTCCTCAGAAAATAAAGACTGTTCATACCCTGGTTCACAAGTCATCCATAGACTTACCAGGGAGGCAAGTACGTTGAAATCCAAGCCTTGAAAGGAAAAAAAAAAAAAACCAGCCCCTTTTTCCTGTGAGAAGGAATCACTTACTGGTCCTCAGGCTGCCTAGAAAAGCGCCCTTAGCCTGTTTCTTTGTTTGTTCTCTGTGAAAGTGGCAGCGAGCGTTCAGGTGAGTGAAACATCGGGGTGTCTTAGATGCTGCAGAAACAGTTCTCTGACTCTGTATGTCGTGTGATGTCACTTCTCCAGGCGCTGGGAGCGGGGAGGCTGAAGCATGCTGTGGAGAGTCAGGCTAAAGCGTGTGTTGTTTATACTGGGAGATGAATAGATGGGGGTATGAATTTGATTTCAGTTAACTGATAGAATTCAGATGGAGAAAACATTTGTTCCTTTATATCTCCAGCTATTATACTATATTTTCACAGTCACCTCAATATCATAATTGATTTTACTCATCACTTTGTTTCTTTTATAAGAAAGTTTCTTGGGGGTTAAAAAGCTATGAACTGAAATGTTTGCATTCTGATTTCAGGAATTTGCTTTTTCCGTAGAAGGGCGCTGACTCTGTTAAGCATGCCTTTGTTATATGTGTATGCTAAGAACAACAGACTTGGTGGAGTGGAAATCATTAACAGAGGTAAACTCTCTGTTTCACTCTGAAGCAGTATCATGTTCTTAGGTATCTCTTCTGCACATGGATACTTTAAAATAATTTTTCTCCATTACAAAAATAACTAGAAAATACAGATAAATGAAAAGAAAAAATTTCTATCAAATAGCCTTATCATGAACACTTGCGGAATATATCCTTCTTGTCTTTTTTTTCTCTTGCTTTTCCTCTTTTTCTCTCTTATCAAAAACTGGAACTCAGCCTGTTTTTGAACCTGTTTTTGAGGTTCAAAAACTTGAACCTCATTGTGAATGCCTTCTTATGTCATTTGACCATCTTTTCTAGCCCTGTATTGGTAACTATGCAGGTTCCCGTTGTATGGCTTATAAATAGCTTGTGTAATCCACTGAGATTGTGGGATATTTAGACTATTTCTAGCTGTTCACTAATACAAGCAATGCTGCAGTGAAATTCTTGAAAAACTTTTACATTCACTCGATTGCAACTTTCAGATAAATTCCTGAAAGTGTTATCTGCTCATTCCCAAGCTTCTGTGACATTCCCCTCCAGGAGGGCTTATTTTTCTGGGATTCTGGGTTCAGTTTAGATCACTTAAATATAAGATTTCAAACAGCATTTCTCCTCTCTGATTTTGTGTGTTACTTTTCTATTTTGTATTTCATCTGGGGAAAGAGAAAAGAAATTCAAATGGACTCCTTTGTTAACTGGGCCTATTTTTCTCAAAACTGAAGTCTCGGCAGTGCATTCATAATATCGTTTAAAATCTCAGCTGATTGAGTCAACAACACTTAGAGTAGGAATCCTCTATACACCCTTAGTTGGTGTCCATAAAACTCCATGAAAGACAATAATTGGGCAGAAAACAGGTTGTGACTGACAGGGTCAGTCAACTCTTTCATCTGACTAAAAAAAATTAGTCAGAGGGTCACCATTCATAATTCACCAAAGAGATTTTGAGCCCCTCCTATGAACCATTCTGGGTGCTTGGAGCAAACCAGTGAGCAGCTCCTATATCTGTGCTGCTGACGTGGCAGCATACAGGGGGAGGTGGTGTGCAATAGTTTGTATAGTGTGTGAGAAGATATCAGTGTCACAAGAACAAAATAGACGGTAGTGTAAGGAGGATGGGCCATAATGTACAGAATGAAGGAAGATGTTGGCCTCAGTGACATGCTGATATTTGGGCCAAGAAATTTGTAGGAGAGAAGGATGGAGTATGCCGAACTATACTTGGCAGGGACGTGCCATAGTCCAGGACTGCGAGGGCCGAAGAGTTGTTGCATACCCAGGCACACCAATCCAGAATGTACTCATCCCCAGTGCCTGCCTTGCTTATGGTCATCTGGAGGACAGCCTTGAGCAGCCAGGCCCGTCATGCTGGGGCAGGCCCTGGGAAGCCTATCTTTTTGTAGAAAAGTACAAAACATCCTCTGTGCATACCTGGGTTAGCCGGGTAAACAAATGGAAAAGAAACTGGGCTCAGAAGGAACCAAAACCTCTCTACAACGAATGAGAATTCTTTCCCCTAGTGAGCTAAATAAAATTTAGGATGCCATGAAATTCATGAAGTAGGCTTTCTGAAATGAAATATAGTCTAGTGAAATATTTAGGCTTATTGATAACATCTAAACTGCATGAGAAAGGGTATAAATAATCCCATTTGGAATTCAGTGGACTGTATAGGTGATTTTGAAACTCTAAACCCAAAAGAATCAACCAGGGCATCTTTCTCAGCTCGCCCCATTCTACAGTGGGGAAGCTGAGGTACAGGCAATTGCAGGACTTGTTCCCAAGCTGGCATGAACTCACCGGCGAGTTGCTGTGAGCCGGATTCACAGAGACCTACGTTTGCTCCCACCATGGGTCTCTCCCAGGGCCTGTGTGTTTCCATTTCCATCACACTTCCTTGTTTATCAAAAGGACTGATTGATACATTTCTAAATAACATCAATTATGAGATAATTTCCTCTCACCTTTCCTTGAACTGATAAATCAATTTCTACTCATTAATGTGCTGTGTGGCATGCTTGGAAACTATAAACAAATTACTGAACTCTATTTTCCTTGAAAGAAAATGTGCTGCACACATCATGAAAACCAGATGGAGCTGGTAGAATTCATCTAACCAGGATTTTTCAAACCCAGCAACACAGCAGAACCCAAGGGGTAGAATTAAGTTCCACCTTAGTGAACTGATTAGATGAGATTGTTCTGTTCTGGTCTGATTTGTTTATACATACAGCTCAGATCTTTCTGTTGAAGCTCACTCTGTCAAATCTGTCCTTTGAGTGGTAACATTGTAAGAATATGGTTTTGTCATCAATAAAGCCATTGTATATTGTATATAATATCTATTAGATATTGAGTGGTGGTTGTCAAGCATATAATCATCAGAGCTAGAATTTGCCCTTGTAATAAGTCTGTATTAGATATTACTCAAAGGCATTATGTTCAATAAGAGTAATCCATCTCTAGGAAGAACAGTTTAAGAATGACTTGCCACAGAAAAATAAGCATTGTAGAATTACAGTTAAAACTGCAGTCTTTTCCAGATTTTTCACACGCTCCTTGTTATTAGTTTTCAGACTCATCATTTTATTCATGTTAAAGTATTACTCAAAATCTCTTATAAACTTCAAAATTTCTATCTTAAATAGTTTACTTAATAGCTCTATGCTCAGTTGCTCAGTTGTGTCCGGCTCTTTGCAACCCCATGGACTGTAGCCCACCAGGCTCCTCTGCATATGGAATTTTCTCGGCAAGAATTCTGGAATGGGTTGCCATTTCCTTTTCCAGGGAATCTTCACCCCCTCAAGGATAGAACCTTCAACTCCTGCATTGACAGGTGTTTTCTTTACCACTAGTGCCACCTGGGCACCCCAAATAGCACTGTGACTGACCTTAATTTTTATTCCTCCCCACTTAATTAATATGCTGCTGCTGCTGCTGCTGCTGCTAAGTCGCTTTAGTTGTGTCTGACTCTGTGCGACCCCATAGATGGCAGCCCACTGGGCTCCTCTGTCCCTGGGATTCTCCAGCCAAGAATACTATAGTGGGTTGCCATTGCCTTCTCTGAATTAATACCCTAGGGGAGTATTGATCATGATTTCTTTGTCAAATGATTAGAGATTGAAAGGTGGCCCTGGGAAACACAAGAAAGCCAACATACTTGGTGTGTTTTATGGCCCAGGAAGTGTGCACATGTTTTATATGCTACACCTTTAAGTCCCTCAGACACCCTGGTTTAGGGACGAAGAACCCATCCCACAAAGATTAAACTGCCCAAGTCATATAACCTGTAAGGCGCAAAGGTGCACGTGGACCTCCGCCATTCTGAATTGAAGCACATAGTTTTCCAGGCTTCTTTCTCCTTCCCTTCATGGCATTACCCTGGACCATTTTTTCCAGACTGAATATAAAAATTTCGAGTAGCACTTTTATATTTGGAGGGGCTTCTGAAAAAAAAAAGGTTGTTTTTTTTTTTTTTCCTACACTGCTTTGGCATGATTCCTACCAGAGAGCCAGAACTTTATCCATCTAATATTCCTGTGTATACTGGCAGTCAAGGTAGATACTAAACAAAAGCAGTAATTCATTCAACAAATTTATTAATCATGACATCAAATTATGAAAACTGTGCTAGGTGCTGGGATTCAAGGGGATAATGAGACTCTTCACTTCCGTCCTCATGGAGCACACCACCGGGGGAGGGATGTGGTCATTCCAAGTGTGATGACCAGGTTGAATGGGGAAGCAGTTTGTGTGTGGGAGAGTTAAAAGGTAAGCTTTGAGGCTTCCCTGGCAGTACAGTGGTTAAGACTCCACACTTCTACTGCAGGGGGCATGCATTCGATCCTGGTTGGGGAATTAAGATCCCATATGCCACATAGAGTGCCCCCCGCGCCCACCCCCCTGCCGAGAAAAAAGTGAGCTTTAGTCAGTGGACCAGACTGTGAATGCAGTGGACATTGTGGGGGTGGGGTAGGGGAATGACTCGCTTACCGGAGCTAATAGAACTTGAACCTCAGGGCAATAAATAAGAATTAGGATGACGGAGGTAAGTGGTCATGGCAGAGGGACTCTTTCATTTGCAGGGCAGTTTAAACCCATTTCCTCCTGCCCTGGCTCAGTGAAAATGTTTTATTCCTGTTAGATTGTTTGAGTAGAAAATAGGATCATAATAGTTTCATATGAAAATTTTGTGTTTAAAGCAGAATACTTCAATTGTATCACATCTCTCCTCAAATAACAACCTTCATTTCGGGAGGATGAATATTTATTACCCACCTGTGTTTCTTCCCACTTGGCAGAGTTCCCAATTTAAGAAATAATACAGCAGTCTCTCAACAAATGTATAGGATCTGTGCTTGAAAATGTATTAACTCGTCAGCTATCAGTTCCACTTCCCTGAAGCTTGAAACTATTTCAAGTGTCCTTTGAAAAGAACTGATGGGTTTTTACCCCTCTCATCATTACATCTAATGTTTGAGGAGCTCTGTTACTGAGGCCATGCAGTGAGTATTCAAATCTCATGAAAAACCTATAGTAATCATAACCTTCATAATGACAGTCTCTGAAATGAAACAGGAAATGTAAACAAGTTATATGAGCATGCAGAATATTTGAATAGCTACCCCAGTATTCTTTGGAGAGAGTTGGTCTGCAAGACAAGCATTAGACGCATTATCAGAGAAAAATGTTACAGGATAATTACAGTGACCCATTCATTCATAGGACTTTCTCATCCTTCTTGGGAATGTCAGTATTAAAAATGGTTCATCTCAAGTGTTTCCAAGTATGGGTTTTTTGGCTAGTATATTGAAAATAAATTTAGTTGAAAGGATTTATTACATTTAATTTGTAATATAATAGACATGAACATCTATTTTAATAGATTTTTCCTCAGTTACTCTGTATGGAGGATTTTGGCCTTTTAAGGCTGTATTTTGTGGTTAGGAGGTAATGAATGTCAAGTGGAGGGTAGTGCTGTCGTAGAGTTTATGCTCCTGCAGTTCTCCAGTTTTTAATTGCTTTCACAGAGACCAGAGTGGAAGCCAGCTCACTGATTTATTACCGGATAACCAGGGGCAAGTCCCACTTCTTTCTTCTGTAGAATAGGCCTACTTACCTTATAGGGTTATTGGGAGGCTAGAGAGAGATAAGGATCAAATGAGCATTAAAGTTCTGTGCTTAGCATAATGCCTGGCACCCAGTAAGCAATCCCTTCATAAACCTTAGCTGAAAACAATGACTTTAGGCCAGTTCTTACTGGAGCTGTGTTTGCCTGTCCTTGTTTTAGAGTTAAAACAGCAGCAGGAGCAACTGTAACAGACACCTTTTAAAAAGTCAGCAATTAGACTTTGTGTGAATGGGGAGGGTTACAGAGAATGTGATATTTGTTTTTTCACTTTAGCTATGATATAAAGTGTCTTTTAAAAGATGATGAAATAATCCTGGTGGTATGCAGATACGGCAGAAAATGGTTTGGTGGAATATGAGGGTGACCGGATTGGGGAAACTGCTGCCTGGCATGCACCTCATTTTGTGTAGGTCTCTCTCTCCATTGTCTTCCTCTTTTCAACCAAACTGTCCTTTCCCCCTGCACCCCAAAAAATAACAGTGGTGAGTTAAGTCAGCCCAGCTGTCGTGTGAATAGAGGGTGGCTTGGGGTTAGGTTCTTAGTTTATTAATTGACTGACCATGGCACTAGGAATGTGGGATCTTAGTTCCCTGCCCAGAGATTGAACCTGCACCCCCTGCATTGGGATCACAGAGTCTTAACCACTGGACTGCCAGGGAAATCCCAAGGTTCTTTGTTTGTGTACTTAGATGCTCAGTCATGTCCAGCTCTTTGTGACCCCATGCACTGCTGCCCTCCAGGCAGGCAAGAATACTGGAGCAGGTTGCTATGCCCTCCTCCAGGGGGTCTTCCCAACCCAGGGATCAAACCCAGGTCTGCTGCATTGCAGGTGGATTCTTTACCATCTGAGCCACTAGGGAAGCCCAAAAATACTGGAGTGGTTAACCTATCCCTTCTCCAGTTCAGCTCTCCTGAATTCTGCAATGGAGCATGGTCTTTCTGTCACTCACTCTGAGGTGCCCACCGTCTGCGTGACTGAAATGTAAAGTGATGCCTCCGCACTGTGGCTTTTGTGATTCTCCTCATTGCCAGGAAAAGGGTGATGAGCTCAGCTTCTGAGGCTCTTTATTGGCATTAAAGTTGGCTCTGATGTATGGAAGTAGGCATTTTCCAAGACATTTTCCCATTCCCAAGAGCTCCATGGAGATGTATTTGCGGGAAGCAAATCCAATCAGCAGATGGACCCGTCTGTAGTGATGGTCAGACTCTCAGCCTAGTAGCTTGTTGGCCTGACTGGTGGTTCCTTCCTTCCTTTGGGGGATGGTTAGCACAGATGATTGTTGTTGAGCCTAATAAAAAGTTAAATTATATTTATGTTTACTGTTCTAACTGCAAGCAAGTAGCAAGTGAAAGTTGCTCAGTCGTGTCCGACTATACAGTCCATGGAATTCTCCCGGCCAGAGTACTGAAGTGGGTAGCCTATCCCTTCTCCAGGGGATCTTCCTGACCTAGGGATTGAACCCAGGTCTCCCTCATTGTGGGCGGATTCTTTACCAACTGAAGCACAAGGGAAGCCCTATTAACTGCAAAGATGTGGGCTAATGTAACTGCTTGCCCTTTGAGTGGAGAGATTCACATAGACTGTGTAGAGTATTTAATTTCTAACACAAGTGGAAGTAGTTCTGGGATGTAGGGTATCCAGCTGCCGTTTTTAAAATTTGAAGTGTGTTGATTATCTGAAGCAATGATAAAGTCGTCTCTTAACCTCTCCTTTGCTATTCACTCAGGCCTAACCTGAGAATTTGTTTTTCAGTGATTTCAGTGGGTCAAATAAATCACACTAAACTTGAAACTTTCGATGGCTTACCTTGCCAGGCTACCCTGAATGTATGTAGAAATGGTTGGGCTGCAGTCCATGGAGTCACAAAAGAGTAGGGCACAACTTAGCAACCAAACAACTGAGTCCAGGGGGCTCTGAGAACCATGGGGAAAGCCGCCTGCCCCAGAGGCTGCCTCCAGCCTTGACATGACCAGTTCCTTTCTCTTGAAGCTGCTGTTAACTAGCTTTATCTGGGCTCCTGGGTTAAGGGGATAGATTGAAATTGGGTGGGCAGTACGAGGAGATGGAAGGAAGAGCATCTTGGAACCTGGGTCACTGTCCCAAGAGTTCATACCTTGTCCGGAAATAGGTAGAAAGTCCCTGAGAGGGTAAGTGAGACAGACTCATTTCACCTTCTTTATGGATTTACATAAGGCAGATCAGAGCCTAATATCCTGTGTGAGGTGCCTGGCCTTTTCTCTGCTTAAGACAAAGAAGTGGTGGAAGGCTTTAGATGTGTTTGTGTAAACCACCCGTGCTCATGAAGTCTGAACATAAATGCAAGAGATGTTGTGTTTCTGTCCTGAGCTTGGTCAGTGCCCTGGCACACAGCTGCTTTGGGGTGTTTCGTCTCGTCTTGCCCCCGGGACCCAGGTCCGTGGCTGCCTTCATTGTCTTCTCCATGCAGCATTTCTTCTTGACTGGCTCCTTCCTCCTGGCTCTTCCCATCCCTTCCTTATCCTTCTGTGGAAACACCTGCTGACGCATCCCTAAACGCATTATTTGCAGTAAAAGAAGAGCAGCTTGGTGATTTGATTCCTGCATATGCTTTCATTTGGCCAGAGGTGGGAGGTAGTTTTCAACTCCTGGGAACACTGCAAATAAATGTAAAATAAACAGGCATCTCTGCCTTTAGCCCTGTTAGAGAACACATGAGCATTTACTTCCTTGGGGCAAAGTCCAGCCTCCGAAAGGATGATAGATACAATAAGGTTTATTTCCTATTTGTGCCCAACCACGAGTAGGTATCAGCTGTTCTGCTTTGCATATGAAAACCGATAAAGCTGTTTCTTTGTGTGGGCAAGCATCTGCTCACACTGTTGCTGCCATTCCATTTCTTTTCTTCAACCAGCTTCAGCTGTGTGGGGTGTTTGAGTATTGTGACGGTCCTCAGGGTTAGACCCCAAGGGAGGAACACAAAACCTCACCATCCTATGGTACCTTCCAGTACATTCTTCCTTCCAGTGAGGCAAATGTGCTCCATGTTCCCTCCCTCCATTGCCTTTTGTGGGCACATTCTTGTGGCCTGGAATATCCTGTCACTCTCCTCTCAGCCAGGCCTTCCTTCTGCCAGATTCTGCCTTGGATGTTCCTTTTACATTAGTCCTTACCCCTGGAAGAGTGTGCTGTCAGTTTGCCCAACCTCAGGGAGCTGCTGTGTTGCTTACTGTGTGTATGGGAGCCCCTCTCCTGTCTCCATGGGATGGTATGTGTGCAGAGGCTGGTGTGGTGTAACAGCAGAGGACCAGAGGTCAGAACCCCCAGGAGTCCTTGTGTGGGGGACCTTGTGTGTATCTCTGTTTGACTGGGCTTCAGCATCCCCATCTGTGAAATGGAGGGTTGTTTCTTCAACACCAGACCCACAAGTGTGTGGTCGAGAACTGTTTGCTGAAGTGAGTTTAAGTGTACCTTGTAATCTGCACCTCATGAAATACATATTTGTAGTGTGAGTTTACTAAAGTCAGAAACAGCTTCTTAACCCAGTGGAGCTGTATCATATACACATTTAGCAGCTGGCAAAGTCACCTTACTTAGAAGTGCCCCCTGAAGCTAACCTTGGCTTCCATTGCCCTAGCTGTAGAAAGCAACAGCTGACATGTTAAAAAAAAAAAAAACAAAAGAAATCATTTTCGTCTTTTAAGTGTTCAAGAATTCACTAGTAAGTTAAGGATAATTTGACAGTGATTTTAGGGATTTTCATGGGTAATTTTGACCATATATAATTTTTACTTCAAGTGCAGACTTTACAACCAAACCATAGTGTGTTTGCATTTTACTTCACATAGTTTGCATTACTTAGCTCAGTGCTGAGTGAATGCCTGCTGCTGCTGCTGTTGCTGCTGCTAAGTCGCTTTAGTCATGTCCGACTCTGTGCGACCCCATGGACGGCAGCCCACCAGGCTCCCCCGTCCCTGGGATTCTCCAGGCAAGAACACTGAAGTGGGTTGCCATTTCCTTTTCCAGTGCATGAAAGTGAAAAGTGAAAGGGAAGTCGCTCAGTCGTGCAGACTCTTAGGACCCCATGGACTACAGCCCACCAGGCTCCTCCGTCCATAGGATTTTCCAGGCGAGAGTACTGGAGTGGGGTGCCATTGCCTTCTCCAGAGTGAATGCCTAGGAAATACTAAATAATACTATAATATAGTAGGAAGTTCTAAGACTTTGACAGACAAGCAATAGCATTTGTCCTTTAGGAATGTTTGGATGTTCATGCTTCCTAGTATTTGGTTTGGAGGAACTATTAAAACCCATTCTCTATTATCCCTGGAATAAAGTAAACGTTTAGATTCAGCCTACTTGAGATGTAATTTAGGGCACAGCAGTGTTTTGTCCAAAATTTTGGCCTCCATTCTTGCCCCTTCCCTGTACTGTAGCAATTTTTGTGAACACCCACACCCTGGGGAAAGTTGCTCCAATAATTAAAAAATCTCAAGTTGTCCTACGGGAGTACTTTTTCCTCTTATGACAGCTGGTCTCTGATAATAAAGACCCACAGGTTTCACATTTGTCCACTCAGGTAATAAAATTCTACAGTTCTGTTACAGATCAGAGAGTGATATCTTTGTAGCACACTTTGGGTTACTGACACATCTTTACCACTCCATCTGGGAGCTCACCGTGGAATCAGACATCAAACGCAAAGCAAGGTGAGGGTATGGAGGGAGGAGGTCACCAAAGAGCAGCTCTGGAATACTTGCCTTTGAAGAAGACATTGGGTCAGCCAAGCCCTTGGCTCTTGAAGACCCCCTCTGAGATTTCCTAAGAGATATCCCTCTACCCTTCCAATGCCCCCCAAAACCGAAAACTCTGTGCTTTAGAGAAGCAAGGACAAATATAAGCCAGTCTAAGTGTTTTGAGATGACTTTTCTGAACAGTATGTTTAACGCATCTCCTCTGAGCAGACCACTGTTCTGGCTGCTTGTTCCTGGTTCCTGAGTGTAGTACTGGGAGTGAATAGTGGTTGTGATTTGGGAAGAGGACAGTGCTGAATGAAAGGCTATCATTCTCTTCCCATGAACCCAGAAGATATGTCTTTAAACAATATTATCATAAGAAAGAAGAAACTGAATTGTCTTTTGTCAACTAATTTATAGGTTTTTTAGCAATCATGTGTAGCCTATTATATGTGTTGTAGGCAGAATCATAACTAAGATTTTTTTAAAAAAATTTAAATTTGAGATATATTTCTCATTTGATAAAATGTGCCTATTTCAAGGATACAGTTTGAGGTTTTACAACTGGGGTAGAGTATATGCCCCAGTTGGTGGATAAAAAACCAACACCTAAAAATGGCATCAAACTTTTATCTGGCATTTCAAACATACTTCTCAACCTGCTTCCTCTAACCTCATTTATATGTCACAAATGTATTTATCAACATCACATAACTAAATCACCCCCAAAGGTGACTGTTTAAAAATTTTCCATTAGCTAATTAAGCTCATAGCCTTCTTGACCCAGAAGATAATTTTTTTATCCTAGTCTTAAAAACTGTCATATCAGCATATTACCTTCAAAAGTTATTGAACCAAGTGATGAAGGGAAGCAGTTATTTATCCTGTTCAGCAGTGTTTCTTATTGCAGATATTTCAAAGATCTCAAAGTCCCCACTATCATAACCCTTCTTAGAATCTATGTATACATTTAGATATATAAATTAAAAATTTCACATCTATCTGTCTAATTAGAAACTCTAAATATTTTCAGCATTTTCTGTGGCTTGAGTGTTTGGAAGAGCTTAGTGGCAAAGTGGGGAGACCCTGTGTCAGGTCTTGAGTGATGGTAAGTGTGGAGGGCTTCCAGGAAGGGGATGTTGTTGAGCATAGAGAAGGCAGTAAAGTCCTTTGAGAGGAGAGTGAGTCATGGCCCTGTTGAAGGGTACTGGTTCATAAAATTATATACTTCGGAAGTGACCAAATTAAGGAGCATTTTATAGGCTGCACAGGGAAGTTTGGATTTTTTCCTAGAAGCATTTGAAAATAGTTAGGAATTTTTCAGCAAGACAGTGATGTCATTAAGGTAGTATTTAAGAAGATTTAATTCCTGTTTTATTCTCTACATTTTTATGTAACAGATATGGTTGTTTACCAATTTAGCTAAGTAAATTATCCCAAGAGGGGATAATTCAAATTTGTCCTTAATCTGGTTACCCTGGTTTAGCCTTTTTGACCCAAAAATTATGTTCCTATATAACCGGTCTTCTATAAGTATTGTATATGTCCCTGGAATATGATAAACATAGGCAACCATGACCTGTTAGTTTTCTCATTCTTTGTCCAGCATTTTCTCCTAAAGCACTTTTGGTTGAGGCTTGTTATTTCCACTTAAGGAAAATGGCTTAATATTGAGGAGTAGAAAATAAAATTTTCTGACTTCATTTAATCAGGTTTGTCCTACAAATTACACGACTAAATTTCCTCTCTTGGATGTCAATTCTTTGTGGTTTTTTTCCAGTCAAAATAATGGAAGAAAGAAGAGTTTACATGATTAGTTTTTTTAGAAATTAAAATTTTATGTCAGTAAGCATTAACAAAGGCAGTCAGTTGAAATAGTTGAAAATAATATTGTTGATAATAAATATATAGACTAGGTCAATAAATACAACTTCTCTCTTACTATTTAGCATTCATATTTCTTGAAGAGTTAAATTGTATATTTAAAGTTAATTTGGGGAAATGTCATCATTTAAGAAGAAACTTAACTTTCTTATTAAAAATAAGCCTATTAACTAAACTATGCTATAAATCGTTAAGTATCTTCTGATTTATAATTCATAAAGGTTGGTCTGTTTCAGTGAAGGTTGACTTTTTATTTGAAAAACATTATTGCAGTCGGAAAAAACAGGTGACCATCAACACCAAAACCAAAAATTGGTGGAGTATGTTATTTTGAAGTATAACCGTAGAGCTTTCCTTAGATTAAATTGGTTTTTGAAAGTCATTCAGTCTTGTCCAACTCTTTGTGACCCCATGTACCGTACAGACCATGGGATTCTCCAGGCCAGAATACTGGAGTGGGTAGCCTTTCCCTTCTCCAGCGGATCTTCCCAACCCAGGGATCAAACCTAGGTCTCCCACATTGCAGGTGGATTCTTTACCAGCTAAACCACCAGGAAAGCTCAGATTAAATTGGTTTAGTAATACAATTTGCTACTATTTCTATTACTAAGTAACACACATTCATACACTATATTCTATGATACATATTTACAAAGATAAAGGTATAGTTGGCCTTCTGTAGCAGCAGTTTCTGCATCTGGATTCAACCAGCCATGGATCAAAAATATTTGGAGAAAAAGGAAATCCCAGAAAATTCCAGAAAGTAAAAATTGAATTCACTGCATACTGGCAACTATTTATGTAGATTTACATTGTATTTGCAACTATTTACAAAGTGTTAGGTATTACAAGTAATCTAGAGATTATTTAAAGTATACCAGAGGAAATACATAGGTCATATGCAGATACTGTGCCATTTTATATAAGGGGCTCGAGCATACTTGGATTTTTGTATCCAAGGAGGGCCTGGAACCAATCCCCAGGGATACTGAAGGAGGACTGTATTTTGTAATATATGCTGGTGCTTCTTTTACTGCATCTGTGACTAGAGATCAGAGTCTTGGTAATTCACATCTGTTGACTGCCTGTAAGCAAAATTAGCTCTGTTGAGATCTGAGAGAGCTGATAATTTGTGCCTGTGAGCTGGTAGTTTGGGGACTGGTTCATATTGTAAAGCTACTTTTTGATCCAGGTTGATTAGTGATTTGTGCCCATAGCCTACTTGAGTTCTTTCAATGGGACTTAATGATGTTGAGATGTCTGAAAGGCTCTGTTTATTCCTGAGTGTCTTCATCAAAGTCCTCTTCCATAATCCAGATGGGATTAAGCCAGTTCTCAATCACAAACAACTTTAATTCATAGAAAGGATTGCACTTTAAAATCATGATTATTTTTCTGAATTTGTGTTCTTTCAGGTAATGCTCTCACATCCAGTTATTGTCACTCTTCCTCCCATTCACAGAAGAAGGTGCCTTTGTCCTCCTGAGGGCCACACCATTGGAGATGCATTCACACCATGGGCATAAGCCTCTACCATATCTAGGACACTGTTCTGGTCCTTATTGGGGGATCCTTTATTTCTTTTGTTTATACTCAGCCTTGATCCAAAGAGCAAAATAACAAATTGAAAGTAGTTGAAAAATGGAAAATAGTGTTTGTGATTCAAGAAACTTTGGAATCTGATGTTAGTTTCTATGAAAGCTTCAGTTGAGAGGTTACAAATGAATAGTTAAAGCAACAACAGAACTGTCAATACATGTTGAGGGGCCCAAATGGGTGGCACAGGCAGTCAGTCTAAGCGTAGAGTTCCTAGAGAAATCGATGCTCAGGCAAAAAGAGAGGGCATTTGAGCTGGGTCTTGAAATGGAGCATAGGGTGGGGCAGGGTGGCAGCTGATAAAAGTTGCTGTCTGCACAGATGAGAGATAAAGAAAGGATGTTCAGAATGTACTCCATCTTACTAAAGGAGCTCTGATGTCACCTGGTATGTTCTCGAGCTCAGTAACTACTGTTTTAAAATCTAATGTGGAGCATATCTTTTCATTCTCAGTTTAAGATGCAAAGCATGAATATATTTCTTTAAGACAATGTTAATAAATTCTAGACTATTTCGGTAAAAAAGATAGCTTTTATATGCCACCATTTTTAAGTTTTTATTTTAATTTAGACAAAATATTTGACTAAATTTTTTATCAGCTACTTTCTAAGCCTGTATGTATTTCAATTCAGGATGTGTGTGCTGTGCTAAGCCGGTTCAGTCATGTCTGACTCTTTGCGACCCTGTGGGCTGTAGCCCGCTAGGCTCCTCTGCCCATGGGGATTCTCCAGGCAAGAATACTAGAGTGGGTTGCCATGCCCTCCTCCAGGGGATCTTCCCATCCCAGAGATCGAATACAGGTCTCCCGCATTGCAGGTGAATTCTTTACATCTGGGCCACCAGGGAAGCCCTTAACTCAATGATGGTGATGCTTAATTTAAGAATTCCTCAGTTGTTATTTTTATGTACCTTTTATAACTCATTGTTGTATGCAACTATAAAGTTATTGTGTGACATTGCTAGAGAAGTTCTCTTGACTGGATTATTTTGTCCATCAATGTGGTTCTTATATACCATATGGTTAATATATACCAACTGGTAATGTGATAATTTGCTCAGCCTTGGCAATCAGTAAAGATTGACAAGATAACAACAATTTTTGCTGTGATGATCTAGTTTTATTTTGTTGTTAATTGTTTTTAACCACTGCTTGTCTTTATTTTACCAGCTAGTGGTAAATAATTAAAGTATTATCAAGCATGGTTGTTCCTTCCACTTCCAGGAACATTAGAATCGAACACTATTGTCTATGTCCCCTTTAAAGCATATGTAAAGTTCTAATATAACAATGTTAACAATTTAATATGTATTCCTCTTCAAAACAAGAAGTTCTTCATGGGTAGGGATAGGTATCTTGATCATCATTTTAGTTCCCGCACTTGAAATAGTACCTGGCACAGTTATCTTCTTTGACTGCTGAATGAGTGAATGAGCATTGCTAAAGCTGATTATAATCATTACTCACCTCTTCATTAGCATTTTGTAGCACTTTCAAACTCAGTATTTCATATATAGCACATGAGAGCTGGAGTGATTATTAAAGGTGATCTAATTCCTTTTATTATGAATGGGGAAAAGCTGAGATCCAGAGAAAACATTGACCTGCTGAAAGACACAGAGCCTGTGACTGGCAGAGTTAGGCGTAGAACTCTGGGTGCCATGTGGTCAGACCCTGTTCTGATTACACTCCTTGCCACTGCCCACTGACTACTCAGTCATCTCTCCCCAACAGTTCAATGTTGATAATGCTGCTTTCTACACATACAGCTCCAAGGACTTTGCTCCCTGGTATTTACAGTGTCTAACTGGATTATCCTGAAGCAACATTTTTCAAACCAAGGCTGACATCTCATAGAGCCAGAAAGTTCCAGAAGTTCCAGAATACAGATTATATGAAGCAGAGAGCTTTCTTGCTCTTGTAAGTTCAGTAATTTCACAAAAATTCATAGATAAGATTGAGAGAAGGACACTTTTATTATCATATTATAAACTACATGCAGTTTCTTGAAATAACATTCTGAAAATATTTGTGCCAGATGACATCAATTTGAATTGAGTTGGCCTATGATGGTTGGCCTAATGACCTTTCAGGTAGGGAAGGAAACATGAAATAGCACAGTGAGTTGTTAAGAGAAATAAATTAACCAGTTACTGACAAATATAGAAGAGGCCTGGGTTTTAATTTGGCTCCATTTAGAGTTTAAAGTGAAACTGGATTTATTTTCTTTTAGTGCTGTTCAGTCGCTAAGTCGTGTCTGACTCTTTGTTACCCCAGGGACTGCAGCATACCAGGCCTCCCTGTCCTTCACTATCTCCTGGAGTTTGTTCAAACTCATCTCCATTGAGTCGGTGATGCCATCCAACTATCTCATCCTCTGTGGCCTCCTTCTCCCCCTGCCCTCAATCTTTCCAAGCATCAGGGCTTTTTCCAGTGAGTCAGCTCTTCACATCAGGTGGCCAAAGTATTGGAGCTTCAGCTTCAGTCATTCCAATGAGTATTCAGAGTTGATTTCCTTTAGTATTGGCTGGTTTGATCTTTTTTTTAAGTGGGAAAAAGCCTAATGATAAGGTAGGTCTGTTTACTTTGGGTGCCAACAGGAGTGCAGTCAAAATGGGTAGAGTATGGTTTATGTAAAGAAGCTCTCTCTGCAAAGGGATGAATGGGAACTACCAAGGAGAGTCAGTGACCTAGGCTGGAAAGGAGAATGAGTGGCCCAGAACCTTTTCAGTGTATTAGTTTCCTGTTGCTGCTGTAACAAATTACCACGAAGTCAGTGGCTTTTAAAACAAGACTTCTGGAGGTCAGAAGTCTGAAGTGAGTTTTATGGGCCAAAAATCATTGTGTCAGCTGGGCTACTTTCCTTTCTAGAGGCTCTAGGAGAGAATCATTTTCTTAGCTTTCTGGCTTGTAGAGGTCTTCTGCATTCTATAGCCACTGTTCCTTCCTCCATTTTCACAGCCAGCAGCAGTGGGTCAAGTCCTCACGTAGCATCCCTCCGACCTCTTCTGCCACCCTTTTAAATGTTTAAGGACTCCTGTGATTATATTTTCACCCAGGGTAATCCAGGATAATTTCCCTATTTAAGATCATGTAATTAATTTCATTTGCAACCTTAATTTCCTTTTGTCATGTAAGATAATATATTAACAGATCCTGGGAACTAGGACATGGGTATTGGTGGGGGGCATATTATTCTGCCTACCACAAAAAGTGAAAGATGCATAGAGTTTGTTAGCTTCAGTGAGCTGTGAACTTCAGTCAGGAATCCATCTAGCCTAAGGTAACCTTGTAGAAAAAAGCCAGGGAAGTAAATGCTATGCCTTCAAGCCTCCTGCCAGAGCTCGCCATTGGCTGAACCCATCTGAAAGCCAGAAGGTGTAGGCACGCTGTTGATGTAGTGTAGTCCATACAGGGAGGCGAGGGAGAAGGAAGGACCAGAAGGGGCAAACTGAACCTGTGCTACAAAGGAACTGTAGGCATCCTAGGTCTTGACTCTGGAAGACTTTCTGCCTCAGAATAGTTTTTGTGCTTGCCTGGTAGCTCAACTGGTAAAGAATCTGCCTGTGGTGCATGAGACCCCAGTTCAATTCCTGGGTCAGGAAGATCCCTTGGAGAGGGTTGGGCTACCCACTCCAATATTCTTGGGCTTCCCTGGTGGTTCAGATGATAAAGAATCCACCTGCAAGGTGGGAGATCTGGGTTCGCTCTATGGGTCGGGAAGATCCCCTAGAGAAGGGCATGGCAACTCACTCCAGTATTTTTGCCTGAAGAATCCCATGGACAGAGAGGAGCCTGGTGGTCTACAGTCCACAGGATCGCAAAGAGTTGGACATGACTGAGCAACTAAGCAAGCAAGCATAGTTATTGTGCTGCTGCTGCTAAGTCGCTTCAGTCGTGTCCGACTCTGTGCGACCCCATAGACAGAAGCCCACCAGGCTCCCCCATCCCTGGGATTCTCCAGGCAAGAACACTGGAGTGGGTTGCCATTTCCATCTCCAATGCAGGAAAGTGAAAAGTGAAGGTGAAGTCGCTCAGTTGTGTCCGACTCTTAGCGACCCCATGGACTGGAGCCTACCAGGCTCCTCCGTCCATGGGATTTTCCAGGTAAAAGTACTGGGGTGGGGTGCCTTTGGTGCCCATCACCCAAGAGAGGAGTTAGGATGATGGGAGAAGCTGTATCATTTAGTTTTGTCAGCCAATATTTGCTTCCCTTTTGTTATCTGCAAGTATTTATAGTAAAGTCTTCTTTAAATAGTTCCTTCTTGTGTTAGCTGCATGCTGTTAATTAAGAAAAGGTTCGTGTGTGTTCACTTAGACACCAGTGTTAGTGAACATTCCCTGCTGCCCCCAGGCCACCCCAAGCGTACTGAGAACAGCAATTGATGAGGCCTCTCAAAGCAGTTTCTCTCCCTTCAGTCTCCAGGAGCTTAATGGCAGAGTGTTTCTTGATGGGGAGCTGTTGCCTGTGGGGCAAGACAGTTCTTCCCCCAGCCCCGACTGTGCCTCACAGTATGTGGGATCTTAGTTCTCCAACCAGGGGTTGAATTGACACCCCTGCTTTCAAAATGCAGAGTCTTAACCACTAGACCACCAGGGAAGTCCCCTTTCTTCCTTAAGTGAGGACTGTCCAGTATGTTACAGAACATGTAAAATTTGTTGTCTCCACCCACTCAGTACCAGTAGGGTCCCGCAGTTGTAGCAACCAAAATGCCTGGCAGAGGGTAACGGGAGGCGGTCAGCCTTCATTGAGAACCACTGGAGGTGAAAAGGGTAGTATTGGTATTTAGAGGCACACCAGTCTCCCCAGTAAAGGCATGTGCCTTCCGTTCTCCTGGATTTCGTTTCCTCATCTGTAAATCAAAGATAATATCCACTTCTCCAGGTCACTTGTGTCACTGGTAATAACACATGTGCATAGTCTGGCAGAGAACCCAGTAAGGAGGGTGGGCATCTGAGCCCCAGGTCTGAGACAGCCCTGGGGGTGAGACACCAGCTGATCTCCCTCGGCTCCCTGCCCCCACTGGCCAGCAGGTGCCCTGTGGACCATGGGCTCCTCTACTGAGAAATACCCATTCGGCTCCCGTGCAACCTTGATGTGAAATCTCAACCTATGAGTATTTCTTGGCTTCTGTTACATGTGGAGGAAGAATATTTGGATGAAGTCACACTTCATTTCTTTCCTGACCTTCCTAATATAGAGGATAAATTATACATATCTGTGCCTAGGGATTTTTTTTTTTTCTTTGCTCCAGCAGTTGAATGTTTCTACCACTACATAATTTACTAAATTCAACATAAAAAGTTATAATTTTGCTCACTCACAAGTGGCTTGCTGAGGCCATTAGGAGCTTCACTCTCCGGATTCGGAATAGCTGCAGGATAGGTTCAATGCAGTTGCTCTTCATCCTACACAATTGGTCTTATCCGTCTCTGCATTCTGATTGGCAGGTGTCAGCTTAGCAGTACTTTAAAAGAGCATTTTAAAATCTTGTCTTCTCTTGAAAAAATGCTGTTATATATATACCTTGTCCACATCTATAAACACGTGAGCATCTTGACCGTACCTAGTTTTCTTAACTTTGGTTGTTGTTGTTTTTTCCAAATTTATTTATTTTAATTGGAGGATAATTACGCTACAATATTGTGATAGTTTTTGCCATACATCAACATGAATCGGCCGCAGGTATACATGTGTCCCCCACTTCCTCCCTAGCCTATCACTCTGGGTTGTCCCAGAGCACCAGCTTTGTGTATCCTTTCTGCTTCATGCATCAAACTTACACTGGTCATCTATTTTACATGTGGTAAGGTACATGTTTCAGCTTTTCTCTCAAGTCATCCCACTTTTGCCGTCTCCCACTGAGTTCAAAATTTTCTTGAACTTTGGATCCCATTATAATTGTGTGGAACTTATGGTTGCCAGGGCTTAGAGTTGATATTTTTATGTTAAACAAAGCAACTACTGCTGCTTCTTTATGTTAAAACAAAGATTCCAAGTTACACAAATGGAGAGAATTTCTACATCATGTTTTCAGGTTTCATACTAATGAGCTAATCAGTTTGATCTGCTTTTTATTATACACAGTGTGACCAAACAGAGATGGATCATAGGTATGGGACTGATTTATTGAAATTATTATATGTATCATTATTTCTCATTATCCTGTTTCTGTATTGAAAGCAAAACCAACCAATCCATTAGGGGAACGAATAGGTTAACTTTTCTGACTATACTGTAAGGATAATCCTTCCTTGACTCTTAGCTTATGAGTTTCATTTTGTTGTTATTTATTAGTAATTCATCAGTGTCACAATTGTGCTACAGATAGTAATCCTTAGAAGAGAGGCCTTGTGTTCGAAGGGTACTGGAGAAGACATCTTCCAAGAGTTAGTTTTTAAGGAGGTGTAGACACCCACGCAGCTGATGTGAACTTAGGGCTGTTAGCACAGGGGGACCATTCTGCGGAGGAACAGGCAGGATGCTGCTACTGTGGTTTGGTGTGTTGGGCAGAGCCACAAAAACAGATCAAAAAGCTGAGATTTGTAGCTGGTGTGTTGGGCCCTAAGTATAAAGAGGGAATGACAGTTACAGAAACAGAGAAGGCCCAGGGAAGGAGTTAATTGTCCTGAGGTACACACAGCCCTCACCGACTTAGAACAGTACAAATGCTGGCAGGCTATCACCAAGCAGGACCAAGAGCTTGGAAGGATGAGTGGGCTGGTGAAGCCAGAGACGTGGGTGTTGATAGCTGCAGCTCAGGGAACAGCCAGGACAGTCAAGGAGGGAGAGAAAAATAGTGGGCTCAGCACAAAATTCTGGAGGAATGATTGCATCTGGGGGTCAGCCAGAGGAGAGAAAGTGGCCAGAGAGTAAACATGTGGAGCTACAGGGGTGGCTGAGAACCAGCCGGTAGTTTCAAGGAGGAGGAGGTGACTAATGGTGTCAGGTATTATGGAAGGGAATGAAGACTGAGGCAGGGTGCAGGTGGATGTTTGGAGAACTACGTTGGCTGCCCATTGAGAGTGAAAGACTGATGGAGAGAGAGGAATTAAGGAATAGTGAGAAGTGATGCACCAACCCTTGGCCTGGCAGGGAAATAAAGATATCAGTGGTCACTGCAGGTATCTGAGGGGGACCAACTGGTAGCATCCAAACCTTCCTCTACCTTTGATTCGCTCCTTGCTGTGGATGTGGTGCTGTGGTTCTGTGTGGGGGATATGGGGTTGACTGTGTGCTGTGTTGAGAAGCTCTCCCAGGTTCCACGGTCTAGGTTCCAAGTCTCTGAATGAGCACCCCAGTGCTAGAGAATGAAACACAGAACCTATACTACTGTCCCATCTGGGGACTTAGTGCCATGGTGGAGCCAGGGCAGAAAACCATCCCCTTCCCCATCCCATCTTGGCTCCACCTTGTACTGGGGTTGAGCTGGGAGCATCACTGTGGAAAGCAAGAAGGGTCAATTCCTACTCTTAGTTCACAAGCAGGATCGAAGTGGACATGCAGCACCAACTCTCAAATGGGTGCTCGCTCCCATCCACGGGCTCTTTGTAAATCAGAGACTGGAACAAACAGAACTGACAGCTCTGTTTAAAAAAGCTTTGGGGGAGTTTGTAAGGAAATTAAAAGAAGCCTAATGCTATGTGAAACATGTAACCTAAATTCAAAACAGAAAAGAAAGAGCCGTTATTGCCTTTTCAACATGCTTTACCTATTGTTTTTGTTTTTCCATTAGGTTAAACAGCAGAAAAGAAAATGGCCTTTTACAAAGAACAGGAAGCTTTCTCCTTTTATTATTAACAGGCATTACCATTCAGGGTAGGAATTTAGGTAGATTCCTCTCTCCCTCGGAGAAAGTGATGGCAACCCACTCCAGTACTCTTGCCTGGAAAACCCCATGGACAGAGAAGCCTGGTAGGTTGCAGTCCATGGGGTCGCGAAGAGTCGGACACGACTGAGCGACTGAGCAACTTCACTTTTCACTTTTCATGCGTGGGAGAAGGAAATGGCAACCCACTCTCGTGTTCTTGCCTGGAGAATCCCAGGGACGGGGGAGCCTGGTGGGCTGCTGTCTGTGGGGTCACACAGAGTCAGACGCAACTTAGCAGCAGCAGCAGCCTCTCTCCCTCCCTCCTTGTCCTGTGGATTATAATGCAGTGGGTACCACACAGGGTCTGGATCCCTGCAGGTTAGAGATCTAGATAAGAAGCATGATATTGTTAAAAAATGGCATTTCAGAGAATGGTACACCACTAATCTCACAAAACTGAGAGATGTAGGTCAAGCTTTAAATGCCTGTTGAAAATAATTGAATTTTACAATAGAGAACTCCATGTGTGGTAAAGCAAAGAGCCCGAGGTAGCAACATGCTAAGGCCAACAGTGATAAAGAACCCAGTCAATTCCATGTTTGGGTTTTCCGCCACATGTGCATCAGCGTGGGTCTAACTTTCCCTCCCTTGCCTTCCCTAATTGCCTCACTTGGCTTCTCAGCTTTTCTGCAGTTTTAGAGAAGGTGGTGATTCCATTACGTAGAGGGTCCACTTTCCTTTTTTCCTTAATGGAAGGGAGAGCTCAGTGAGAGAGGGAATTTGAAAGAGGTATGGATCCAGATGGTAATAATACCTCTTGATTTCATGAATTATTTCCATCCTCTTCACGGAATTCCCTTTCATTTGAATAAATGTTTAAAAGAACTGCCAATGAGAGGTCATGTTTAAATCCCTTCTGTATTTCATGTTGTTGATTTTCAAGGTAAAATAATTGAAAAGTAACAAAGGCTTAATACCCAGCCTTACTATTCTAAGAATAATTTTTAATTGTTTACTAAGCAGACCCATTTAGAAGATGCCGAGAGTACAGATATAGGGGCTTCCGAGGTGGCTCAGTGGTAAAGAATCCACTGGCCACTGACACGCTGGAGTGGGAAATAGCAACCCACTCCAGTATTCTTGCCTGAAAAATTCCATGGCCAGAGGAGCCTGGTGGGCTACAGTCCATGGGGTGGCAAAAGTCAGACATGACTGAGCAACTGAGGACGCATGCAGAGTATAGATCATAAAAATAACTTTAATTATCTAAAGAAGTCATCTTGCTGTATACCTGAAACTCATACAACACTATAAATTAGCTATACTTTAATTGTTTTTAATAGTTAAAAAAAGATGAAAAAAAAGTTATCTTAGTTTTGATAATCCCTTCTCTGCCACCATCATGTTGGAAGTTTAATTAGGATATCATATAAGTGGAAGTTTGGGATAAATTTCATCCTCTTTAAGGTGTTCTCCATCAGAAAAGAGTCACTTAGATGTTACATGCTGCCAAAGGTAAATTATTCATGTCTGAAATTCTGATTATAATCAATTACTCTAGAAAAAATTTCTAGTTTCCAGTTTGTTTAAAGATTGAGATAATCTGCTTAATTACCTGTTAGTAACAGTGTAATAGTTTATGTAATATTTTAATAAGTTTATATATAGAATATATATATACCTACCTTTCATTCCTAAGCAATACATACATATTTCTAAATCTTTTGGTTCTTTATATATACAACACATATATATATATATGAATATAAAATGTACGCCTCCTCTGTTCTAGGCTATCACACTTGGCTTTCATAGGGAAAAGCTGAGGCTGAAGTGAAAATACTAAGAACCTAGACATCTCTTCAGTTCCTCCAGAGGTAGTGGTTCACAGTAGGGTAAAACCATATCCTTAAATCACAGCCTCTGCCCACAGCAGTCAGGGAATGAAATAGTTGTGTGGGCCCAGGAGTGCCTTTCATTGAAAAGCAAGCACTTTCCATGCCAAAATGGAAAGCAAATATAAATGATACTTAGATTATTTATTCATTCAGCAAGTATTTAATAAACAAAACCTGTGAACCAACCCCTATGCCAGGAATTTAGCTATAGTTTGTGTTATTTTCATATTCCTTTGACTGGGTTTACTGAATGTATACTTTGATTAAAGTCTGTAGTAAATAAAAGAACTAATTATAAGAATCAAATGCTTTCCTATGTTTAATGAAGTTATAAAATATCAGTAGATGCATCTGATAGATGCACTTCTTTTTTTGTTCTCATAGATGGTTATGACATTTATAGCAAATGGCAGAGGGCTTCTCTTTATAGTTCATTTTATTGCATTTTAAAAATTATTATTGGAGATAGTGGAACTTTCACTAGGAAATTAAAACTCAGCATCTTTGCCCTTAAGTGTTTTAATAGATTACCATTACCGGTGACAGCATTTGTTTCTTGCTGTGAGTAATCATATTTGTTTCTGCATGTTTAATCATGGAATTTTCATTCTAATGATGGATATATCCCATGTTTTCATGCAAAATAGATCTCATTTCAGCCAACAAAGAGGAAAAGAGGTGAGATAATGAACTAGTTTCATGGATATACCAAGCATCATCAAGATGTAAACCTGGAAAATCATTCTTCAGGGGCCATGATTTAAAACATAGCTTACTTCTCTAGCTAAGAAGATGCTTTAGTTTGCTTTTATTGATTCCTATTTTTTTTTTTATGAAAGGGAACTTTTTGTGGGAGGGAAAAAAAAAACCTTTTTAAAATCTTTGACAAGGTTCTCTGGTCTCTTTAATTATTTGTATCCTCTGCAATTTTGCTGGCTTAATCCTAATTTTTCCTGCACCATTATACCAAGTTTCCTGTCTCTTCTTGTTTTCCTTCTATATTTCCATTTGTGTTTTCAGAGAAATTTTTTTACTGTGATGCCATCTGGCCATTCTTAAGAAGCTTATTTCTTTGGGGCTGGGACAAGGGCACAAGGTACTTTCATATCACTCCATTGAAACCATTTTTGGGGCAAAAGATAGTAACCAATAAACTATTTGTAGAACTTTATCAAATTCTCTCCTTTCCTAGTTTTAAATTGCCTGGTTATTTGTTCTTTGAAAATACAGGGTTGGATTTTTTTTTTTTTTTCTTCTCAGTTATACTAAACTTTTCTATTCCACACAAAACATTGAACTTCTAGGTGAGCAAATCTTACATGTTGTAATTGTACTTTCTCAGTGGGAAAGCAGAATCAATGTTGGCAACCTATGCATTATACCAGCTACATCTTTGTCCCTAGAGATTGCATGAGGTGCACCTTTCCTGAGGTATAGGGCGTGCTAGTTTAGTGTAGAGAGAAGGAAAACGCCTGCCTTGGCCTCGTCTCCTTAAAAGGCACTCGGACATTTATTCATGAATGAGTAGAACAGACCAGGGCAGAGAAAATAGGACATTTTCGCATCTTCCTGCTTTGTGTCCAGCTTTTGGGGTCAGTTAAAAAGAAAGAGTAAGCATTAACAAATGAAACCTGAAGTAGTGAATGAACAGGTCATTACCCCAGCGTTCATACTACTGACTCTTCACCTGTGTCTTAGTCTGGCTACGTGACGAATATTACCTATTTTCATTTCTTTCTTTTTCTTTTTTTGGCCTCACTGTGTGGTATATGGGATCTTAGTTCCCTAACCAGGGATCAAACCCACATCCCCTGCAAGGCAGACTCGTAACCGCTAGACCACCAAGGAAGTCCCTCTGTTTTCTTATGAACATTTCCACAATTTTAATTTTGAAATTGATGTAACCTATAATTTCTAAGAAGGAAGTAGAGACTATAAATTATATTACATCTAACCTCAAAGTTGATAAATTATTTCTCATGAGATAGTGTTTTTCAACTATTGCATTTTTAAATAATCTTAAATACATTCATCTCTGGGCTAAAAGTGATTTAAAACAAAACAAATCAGAGTCCTTTTCCAGAAAGGGATTCAATACACTTATACTGTGTATTTATGAGTCTACATTTTAAAGTTACAAAAATATAAAGCATGTAAGGGAGATGTGTGATCCATATGAAATATTTGTATTTGGGTGGCAGGATGAAAATCAGAAAGAGATTTTTCCAATTTAGGCTCAAAAACAGTTTGAGCCCCTAACTCAGTTTTTCCTATAGCAATAACTTGTCATTATCATATCCACAGATCTGCAGCAGGCTCTGTCCTCTTGCCTGGAGGTGCTCCAAAATTCATTTAGGTGGTTTATGTAATAGTGGAAAGATTCTTAGAAATGGGACAGGCTGAATATAATAAGATAATTGCTTTTTTCTAATGAAATAGTGCCGTCGTTTTTTTGTCGTAGTTTTACAAAGATCCTAAATAGAAATTTAGTGGAATAATAGGGCACTCGAGTGTAGCCATTGTACGCTGTTCTGTATTATACCCAGCATGTCTGTATCTGTGACTTACGGTTATGAGTACATAGGTCCATTTTTCAAACTGCCAATTGATAAAGATTTCTCAGGGTATGACGCAAAATCTAGCATGATGGTGACTCTTCTGATCTATCTGTACTATTAGAAAGGCTGTCAAGTACTTGGTCGAGAGAATGGTTTCCATGGTTATGGTTTTGAAAACAAAATGTTATGCTCGCTGTTACTGAAGTCAGGATCTGTTATGCCTCCAGTGGTATAAATAATAATAAGAACTAATTTTATTAATGGTTTGCCTTGGACTAGGTTGTTAGCACTATCTACATACATCATTTCATGTACATGTCATCCTTTTAAGGTAACCACCCCATCCTTATTTTCAGATGAGGAGCTAAGAAGTTTAAAATTTGCTGGCAGAGCCATACAGTCATACGACTCCAGCTCATATCAGACTCCTGACTGCTACCAACAGATTCTCTGTTTTTCTGGGTTAAAGAAAGTGACCTGTAGTATGCCCTTCTAAAATTTTCTTCCTGTTGGCATCATTTGGTTGATAACAGTGCTTCTCTATCTTTGTCTCTCTTTTGTTTTTATAAAATGCCTTCAATTTTTATAGAAAGAGAAAAGAAAAAATACGTGGCCTACTGGAACGTCTTTTCTCCATTTGTGAGTGCCTGAAGGTATATGCTAAAAGAGCCTCTGTTTTGACAGCCTTACCACTGACTACCAGGATACAAATCCATCAGCCTTGTCTCAGTTTCCCCACTGGTAAAATGGAAATCAAGTCATCTCTGCCTTGACTTGAAGGGAAGAAGATGGATTGATGTCATCTTCTTTCAGCTCTTTAGAAAAAGTATAATTGTAAATACAAGGCCAGGAGTATAATTGCAAACATTAGAACAAATATCTGAGGTTTCCTCCTCAGATATTGAGATACTTGAGCTGCCTGCAAAAGGTACTGTGTTTTGAAGGACAAAAGAGAAGAGTTGGGACCAAGAGCACTGTGCCAGGAGTCTTCCCAAGGCCCCACAGCTGAGCAGTAATACTTCTAGAGATGATAAATGGATACCTGGAAAGAGGAGGTAAATTCATGCTGTAGGTGGACTAGAAGAGCCAACTGTTTGAGTCCTGCTGCTAGTGGAGGGTGTGAGAACCAGGAGCAGTAGGCACAGGACTCCCAGACCTTAGCAAGGCAGAACAGTTTGCCAAACCATGGTTACCATGGCTATACTTCCTCTGTACAGCGACAGTGTGTCCCTTTTCCTTAGCACTCTGCCAAAGCTCTTGTACCTCTGAACCCAAAGTCCAGGCAAAGCAGGTACTGCCATAAGTGGGAAAAGTGGTCAGGTGGCCTAAGGGACAGTCTGTTGAAATGAGGGTGGGGCAGAATGGTGTATTTCTTGTCTGCATATACAGACGAGATTGTTCTTTCAGCGAGAGGAGGAAATTCTGTCCAAGTTTACAAAAGCATGGACCTTTACCTGGCCAGTCAGATCCAGTCAAACCAAGCCTGTCCCCTTTGTGAAGTTCTGGCCCTTTTCCCCTGTCCTGCTTTCTCACCAAGTGTGAACTCCTGATTGTGTGTCAGCAGTGGAACCCCATTACAAATAATCTTCAGCAAAATCTCGTTTTCCATATCCTATTGACTCTGGCACCTGCTCTGTTTACTTAAGCACTCAGTTGATAAGAACAGGAATCTGTGCTGATTTCCACCCAGGGCTGAAAGAGAAAGCCTCATAAGTCAGGGGGAGGAAAAGACCTTCTTCTGAAGCCAGGTCATTTGGTATACGGGGCTACATGAGGCTGAAAAATGATGGAGAGAGGAGAGTAAAGGGAACTTTTAGCAAATAGAAGGAGGGAAGCAGCAATTAAAGGAGGTAGAGCAAGCATCCCACTGTCCCACTATGTGCTGCCACCAGCACTTGTAATCACCTCCCCCAAACCAAGCAGGCTAGTGTTGGTGGGAGAGGGGGCAATCAAGTTGGAGACTGACAAGAGGAACCACACAGGGACACAGCCTGCAGATAGAAACAAAAGCAGCTAAAACAGCTAACTGGCTGTTAACAGGCTGTTAATTAAGTTGGCTTAATGTAATCTTCCCAGGTGGCACTAGTGGTAAAGAACCCACCTACCAATACAGGAGGTGTAAGAGTTGAGGGTTCGATCCCTGGGTCAGGAAGATCCCTGGAGAAGGAAATGGCAGCCCACTCCAGTTTTCTTCCCTGGAGAATCCATGGACAGAGGAGCCTGGCAGGCTACAGTCCATAGGGTTGCAAAGAGTCAGACACAACTGAAATGGCTGAGCATGTACCCGTCCCATTGAATTTGGGTCCTTTGCAGTGACCTCTAGTAAGGACAGAAATGACCTTAGAGCATGTGTTGTGTATACTCTCCATGGGACCAGAGATCTTAACCCCTTACATGGTGATGCCCAAATACCTAGGTAATGATACATTTCAGAAGACTTATCACTGAATGTTTCCAATTTTGCTTCTAGGGAGTTTTATTGTAGAAACTTTTTGTCAGTCATAAAGGAAAAAAGCAGATCTTTTATCTGAAAATCTGGGTTTCTGAATCTTTGCCTTCTAGATGTTAGGTTAACCGTACAACTCTGCCGCTCCTTCCCCATCTTAGACTTGTGCTTGTTGGGTAAAATGAACATGTGTGTGTGTATTCCCATCACAGGTTTGGATAGAGAGAGAAAGGATGTAAATCTGCATACACCTATGAAGCTCTAAAATGGGCAGCATCTTCTCTTTTTTATAATAAGTGTTTATAGTTTAAAAGGTGCTGATCACTTTAGGAGCTAGAGAGAAGAGGAGGAAAGAGAAGTGGTGGTCTCTGTCCTCGGGCCAGCCTAGATCCTCTGTGAGACTGACCAGGTGAAGGTGCACATTTACTGAAGGAGTAAAGAGACAGGGGCGACTGCCTGGAAGTGGGCATGGTGGGGGGCAGGAAAGGCTTCAGAGAAAAGGAGCCGTTTGATTTGGGTAGTGAAGGACAATAGCAGTTTTGAAGGCTGAACTGGGGGATTGTCGAGAGAGAAGCATGGTGATACGAATAGGCTTGCCAGGGAACTGAGAGGGGTCCTCTTGGCTAAGATTAATAGTGCCGAGTGGGAGCTGAGGTGACCAGGAGGTTCTTCGGGGTTTACATTGGAAATTCTGTCCTGTAGAGAGTGGGAAACTGGGATGGGAGGTGGAGGATTTTGAGTAGATAAGAACGTGAGTGAGTTTATGTTCACGAGAAACTCTTGGATTATGGTAGTGAAGATGCATTTCAAAGAGAGCTCCCCCAGTGCAGGAAGAGAGGACAAAGCTGCTGCTGTGGTTCACACAGAGCAGGATGACCTCCTGACCCAAGGCAGTGGATGAGGAGGTGGGAAGGAGGGACACAGCTCAACAGGTAGGTAGGCGGTAGACTTGAGTAATACTTAGTGACTGAGAGTATGAAGTTCAGGAGGCAGAAAGGAGCCAGAACTGTCCGGAGTTTCTAACTGAGGTGATTGGGTGAATGAGAATGCCATTACCTGTGACAGATAAACAAGACTTGCTTTGGGGGGGTTGGGACATGAACAGGAAGTATTTGGAGGACATATTGGGGTAGACGGTGACTAAGAACATCAAGTAGATTGCCTTGCAGATGTTTGGAAGTTCTGCTAGGAAGACAGGGTGCTATTGGTGTTCTGGAAAAAAACACCAGGTGCTACTGGCATTTCTACATTTTGATGCTAATGTAGTATCAGAAAAATCACAGAATATGGTTTGAGATAGAGCGGTCAGTATTATCAAATATTGAAAAAAAGAAGAACTGAAAAGGGCCCCTCAGATTTGATCATCTTGGCTAGTGCAGTGGTGAGGAAGTGAAAGGTAAGTTCCAGCTGGCTTGGAGCTGGTAGGCTGGGGACAGGTTGAAATGCCAGTTCTGGTGACCATTGTAATTCAGTTTGGCTGGGGGAAGGGACAGAGGGAACTGGAAGATGGGGGATCTCGGGCTCATGGTTAAACCAAGAGCAAATTTTAGATTCTACATGACCATTAATTGAACTGCCAGCCCCACCCCAGTGTCAAGGCCTTGCCTATAGCTTAGGAATTTTGGTGCACTATGAAGCATATACAGCCTTTCATAAAAGACTTTTCATTATTTCTAAATGATTATATTTTTAAAATAGTTTTAGGATGCTTGTTTTGAGAGTCATGTTTTAAATTCACCCATCTGTGTGATGAGATACTATGTGCCTTTCTAGAAAGCCCTTGAGAGTCATCAGTCATCCTCTCCCACAGTTAAATAAGTGATGTCCTTTGCTGTCAACTCAAGTCAGGGGGATGCCATCCTGTGACTCATGCGTTCTTATTCACGGCATATTGGGCTATGCGCTTGGTGCGAGTGCCTAATAAAGCCTGCTGAGGACCTTGTCAGTGAGCTCGGATTTTCCTCAATGGGCTGGATTCTTGTCACCACACATTCCTTATGCCATGCTCCGAGGCACTTCTCAATGAAACATTTGTCCTTTTTTCCCTTTATTATGTCTAGAATGATGTAGCCTCTAACATACTGCATTTTGCTGCCAAATATTTATCTCTGGTTCTCAGTTGAATTTTTAGTGATACTGGAGTTCTTTCATCTTTCTTGTTCCCCAGCAAAGAACTCCTTGGAAGGTCTTCTGTCCTATGAAGCAGCACCCCCCCCCCCCCCCCCCCCCGGAGGCTGCTTCACAGGGGCCCAGAAACCTCCCCGTGCATCTTATGATGCAGACGTGGGCTCCGATGAGAGGCCAGTGCCACATCCCTCAGGAGGAAACAGCAGAGGCTCGGCTCCTTGGAGAGGCAGCTCCTCGTCCCCTGCACACTAATTAACGGCCATCTCAGAAATCAGTGAGACCAGTTGTTCTAGTCACCCTGGCCAGGCCAACTCTGGAAGCAGTCTTGAGCAGCCAGCTCTCTTGCAATTGGTCAGGAGCCTGTGTCCCAACAGTCTGTGGGGAAGCAAGCCAATTTGGCATTTGATTTGCAGCCTCAGAGATGCCAGCCATGGCATTGCTTAGGAAAGTTGCACCGTGAGGTTCTAGTGAAATGACTTGAAGATCTGTGGCCATGGTTGGAATTTAGCCTCAAGAACAAGTATGATTTGCTTGGGAAATGGAAGTTGTCCTATTAAAATGGGCCAGTGGTCCCTGGCCACATAGCACATCATGGAAGTTACATTCTTTCTTCTTTTATTTCCTTGGAATGTAAATGGAGAAGGGGAATGTGATGTTAATTTGCGGGAAAGCTCAGTGGAAGACATTTCTGGACACGTTGGAGAGAGAAATAGGATTAGTCTTTTGGCATTGGCTTCACAGTGGCCCTGAGGAGATGGGTAAATGGGGCTGTTCTCACTGCTCTGGCTGGAGAAAGTCAAGCAAAAGAGCTCTTACCTGGTTTGTGTAAGGCTCTATGTGGCTGGTACTCAAGTTCAGGACATCCAACGTGACTCTGTTGCTTAAAATGACACAGGCTCGAAGGGCCAGAAGCTGACATGCTCAGACCTCCGCCCAGGTCGGGGCTGCTGCTAGCACAGCGAGAGCCTTTGTGCAAATGAAGACAGGCGTCCACTTATAAGGTGTTTCTTCCTGGCACAACGAGGCACACAGCTGGGTGGGCAGAATGGTGGAAGGGTTTCAGGCCCCAGCTTGACCCCACTGAGCGTTCACTTTTACACAGGGCACAACACAAACACAACCATATGTGAACAACTGAGATGGGCATCTGTCTTGACCAAGGACTGGTTTTCATGCATTTGCAACCAGTTGAGCAAAATCTTTATCTCCCCACTCCTTTTATTTCTAACCTAAAAAAAAAAAAAGTTCATCCTTTAAAGAGTTATACATGTCCCACCTTTCCAGCATTCTTAAGGAACTCATTCTTTGAGCCATTTTTCTCTGCCTGCACATACCCCTGCTGCCCTTCCTCTCTGAATCTGCTGTAGCAAAAGGGAGGGCCGCGGTCTGCCCATGGGACGAGGTCTTGGAAGCAGCCGTTTCCCTTTCCATCCCCTCCAGGCCATTCCCTGCATGTTTTTTGTGGCACCAGCCGCAGGAAGGCACATTGAATAGCAGCACTGAAAAGGCACTTTGTTGTTTATGTTATCACCGTGGGTTTGTCTCTGCCTAATAATTAGTGTTTCCGGCTTTCTGAATTTATTTGCCAAAATATTTGCAGGCCTTTCTTGAACAAATAAGGGATGTTTCTAGACACAAATGACCACTGCCTTGCAGGCTAAGTGAACTCCTGGCGGTCTGAGTTTGGGGGTGGGGGTGAATAGGCTCAGGGGAAGACCATCCTAGTAAGGGAGAAACCTCCTCTAAGTCACTGGCTGCTCTTGTGTCTGAGCAACCTCTGTCCGGGCTGGTTGAAGTGGCCCAGTGTTCCTCCTGGTCTCGGACACGTCTTTGCCAGGGACTGGCAAGTCTGTGGGTTGTGAACGCCTGGTCTGAATCCCATCAAAGTTCCTCAGCCCGTTTTCTCCATTGTGTGTGTGTCCATGATACACAGTAATACTGTTTGCCTAGTCCAGCTCACAAAATTATAGTTGGGGACACATTAAAGAAAATGTACATAACAGTGCTTTACTAATCCTAAAGCACTGTAACAATGTGGTTTATATTATTACCCTCTAAAGACACTGCTGTCCACAAGCAGACTAACCAAGGGGAGAACCTTACACCTTACACTTAGGTCAAAGTGGATATGTACCTTATCTTTGTTTTCTCCCTATTTAAAGCGGAAAATAAGAAGATCCACATTTCAGCCACCTCCTTGTCCCCCTCAGTGACTACTGTGCCCTCCCAACTTGTTCTCTATCGGTCCACCCAGGGTTGCCCATGCCGCTTTAGACCCGTTGCCCACTCGAGAAGATCTCACCCCTGCAGTCCTCTTCTTTTGTGTCACGATCAGCCTCTCCTGGCCAGCCTGTTATCCTAGCTGCGTGTGTGCCTGTGAACTAAGTAACAGAGCAGGCTGAGAGGGGTGGTGGGGATGGCAGCCGGCCAGGGGTGCGTGTCCATTGCAGGGAGGGGTGGCTGCACTCGGCTGTAGGCAGCGCAGCCTCTGACTCTCACTCATCTCCATAATTTTCAAGAGAAGGGAGAAATCCCAAGTTTTGTGTGACATTTTCTAATTTTTAATACTGGGATCTACTTAATTATTTTTTATTAAAGTATAGTTGATTTATAATTTGTGTTTAAGGTGTGCAGCAGAGTGATTGTTATTTTTTCAGGTTTTATTTCATTATAGCTTATTACAAAATATTGAATATAGTTTCCTGTGCTATACAGTAAATCCTTGTTGTCTATTTTATATATAGGAGTGTGTATCTGTTAATCCTATACTCCTAATTTCTTTCTCCTTCTCCCATTTGGTAACCATAAATTTGTTTTCTATGTCTGTGAGTTTGTTTGTGTTTTTCTACATGGATTCATTTGTATCATTTTTAGATTCTACATATAAGTGATATAATACAATATTTGTCATTGTCTGACTTACTTTACTCAGTATTCTATGCTCTAGGTCCATCCGCACTGCTACAAATGGCAGTGTTTCATTCTTTTTTATGGCCGTCACTGTGTTTTTAGGAATCTGTGAATAAACAGAGTGTACCCATACAACACATTTGTGAGCCATGCTTCACTGTGGAGCTCCTGATGTGTGACCTTCTTAGGTGTTTGAGCATGTTTTGGATGGTACATATGATGCAATACTTAGCTAGACCATCAGCCTCCTTTTGGAGAAGGCAGTGGCAACCCACTCCAGTACTCTTGCCTGGGAAATCCCATGGACAGAGGAGCCTGGTGGGCCACAGTCCATGGGGTCTCGAGGAGTTGGACCCGACTGAGCGACTTCACTTTCACTTTTCACTTTCATGCGTTGGAGAAGGCAATGGCAACCCACTCCAGTACTCTTGCCTGGGAAATCCCATGGACAGAGGAGCCTGGTGGGCCACAGTCCATGGGGTCGCGAGGAGTCGGACCCGACTGAGCGACTTCACTTTCACTTTTCACTTTCATGCATTGGAGAAGGAAATGGCAACCCACTCCAGTGTTCTTGTCTGGAGAATCCCAGGGACGGGGGAGGTGGTGGGCTGCCGTCTATGGGGTCCCACAGAGTCAGACACGACTGACGTGACTTAGCAGTAGCAGCAGCAGCCTCCTTTTCTGCCTCTGCCTGTTTACAGCCTCCCTTGGCTGTGTCTCTCTCTAATCTACTGTAATATAGCTCCCACTCCAGGCAAGCAACTCTTTCTTTAGTGGATGATGACATTCTCTTGGGATCTTTTGTCTACACTGCCTGCTGCTAAGTCGCTTCAGTCGTGTCCGACTCTGTGTGACCCCATAGACGGCAGCCCACCAGGCTCCCTCGTCCCTGGGATTCTCCAGGCAAGAACACTGGAGTGCGTTGCCATTTCCTTCTCCAATGAATGAAAGTGAAAAGTGAAAGTGAAGTCGCTGAGTCTTGTCTGACTCTTAGCGACCCCATGGACTGCAGCCCATCAAGCTCCTCCATTCATGGGATTTTCCAGGCAATAGTGCTGGAGTAGGGTGCCATTGCCTTCTCTACACTGCCTAGACCCTTCTAATCCTAGGTTTTTCTGTGGTTGACACTCCAAGGAACCACTCTTTCTAGTGGGATGACTTCTCATATCCATCACTGTTCATCTGTTCCTAATTGTTTACACCCTGTAAAAGTTTACAGTAAGGATATTTTCTTCTTTCCCTGTTCCTGGGTAGGAGGTCATCTTTTTTTTTTTTTTATAAAGAGTTGCCTGTGAGACAGTGAGAGATGGATTGCAGAGAGTGGATACAAGCCTTACAATTATGTGGTGAACTTGAAATTATTTCCTGGGAGTGACTTTTTAGGAGTTTATGGGACGATATAACTGCTGCTCAGGTGAAGCTACTCTTTAAAAATAATGTCCACAAAGGAATTGGGTAGATTTTTCTGTTGTTTCTGGCGTGAACATACCAATTTGATCTACATCTGTTCTTGGTGCCAGATGGATTGTTAAGGAATTTCCATGATTCCACCTCAAGTTTATAATGAAACACTGAAGGAATTTGCCACCAGAAAATTGTGTTTAAAAGGGAAGAGTCAGCCCCAGCTTAGGTTCCACAGTTGCTTTTGACACTTGCCACTGATTTATTACAAGGAGCAAACAGCAGACATTATTACTGGGGAAAGTGAAATGGAATATAATTTTAGATTTTCTAACAAGATGGCACCAAGAACCAATGTAAAAATGGATTGTTTTAACAACTTTAGCCTTTGAGTTATAATCCCAACGAGTCACAGCCTTGACGTACTAAAGAATAAACTGATGCTAGAGTATCACACAGAGGTTCAAACATTCTTTAGGATCTCGCCTCATCCTGTACTTTTATGATGAGGTAGATAAAATAGTTTTTGAAAAGATTTCTAATTTTATTTTATACATTAAAAATAACCGGATTCAGAGTTATGATATGACTTGCCCAAGGGCACACAGAGAGATGGTTCAAATATTCACCTTCCATTTTTAATTTCTTCCTATAATTTCTGATTTTCAGAATGTGAGGGATCCATCCTGCACTTAGCAGCTGAAGCCTGAAATGTTCCAATTAGAATTTATCTGGATGGTTTCTTCTATTTCCTCTGTATTTGTCTCTGGTCAAAACACACATGTCCCTGGAAAAATAATATAAAGAATAATGTAAACATCCATTCAGTCAGCTGAATGGATCTTTTTCTCCCTAGACTTTATTTTAATGGGGGAAAAGTCAGAGTGGACGGGGGGGTTAAGGAAAAGGATGAGGACCCCTTTTCTGCCTCCTTGTCCTCTTGCCCAGGAGTGCAATCATTATTTTAGAGGTGAAACCCTTGGTACGTCTCATTGTTTCCTGCTCAGGAAAGGCTTAAGAGGGGCCAGTTATATACCATAACCCACTGGAACTTGGGGTTGATATTCTCTTTCATACCGTAGGCATTGCTGTGTAATAGAAGTTTTGGGTCAGCGTGGTGCCGTTCATAATGACTATCCTTGCAATGAGGTTACCTACAGAATTCTGGGAGCCTGGCAGAGGTGCACATATCCGTTAGAGCCTCACAGTGCATATACTCACTAGAGCATCCCTGGAAACTGATGCCAGCTCAGCTTGGTTGAGCCACACACCTGGTCTCTGAGGAAGTGGAAGGGCTCTCCTGCCAAAACTGAGAGAATTCCAAGGTCCAGGGTCAGCAGCATGTGGGGTAGCAGGCATTTGTCTCAGAGTCCCAGCATCCCCAGCCTTGTAAGGTGTGTATCATCAGCTTGATCTTTCAACTTTCCTACCTCTCTAGGCAGTCTTCAATGAAACAAAACATAACAAATAGAAATCAGAATTAAGAAAAATCTCATTTCTTCAAAACATAGTTGTTTTCCATCTCCAAATATTCACCAGGCTTCTTTCTACATTTTACCCAGTAACATGCTGAAACTGGTTTTGATGAATACTGAGTTCATATTCTCAGCCAAGGAATGTTGTTTGTTGAGTCTGTGCCCTTCTGTTCATACTGTACTGTCGGGATTGATCAAGCCGTAAAGAGGGAATGCATTTGATAGTTTCAATCCAGCTTTCCTCACTTTGGTTAGAGCACTGGAGATTGGGTTGTAGCTCCCAATCCCAGTTTAAGGTCAGCAGCAGATACTCCCGCACCTCCTCAGAACAGGAGAGGTTAGAACTGGAAGGATAGGGGCTGGGGGACGTTGCTGGATTGTGACATCTGCCTGTCAGGGGAAAGATCCTCAAGAAGTTCAACTTCATATCATTTCTTCTGGCATATGAGCCCTCCTAGGAGGCAATGGCATCCCACTCCAGTACTCTTGCCTGGAAAATCCCATGGACAGAGGAGCCTACTGGGCTGCAGACCATGGGGTCTCTAAGAGTCAGACACGAACTGAGCGACTTCACTTTCACTTTTCACTTTCATGCACTGGAGAAGGAAATGGCAACCCACTCCAGTGTTCTTGCGTGGAGAATCCCAGGGACGGGGAAGCCTGGTGGGCTGCCGTCTATGGGGTCCCACAGAGTCGGACACGACTGAAGCGACTTAGCAGCAGCAGGAGGGTTTGATTTATTGAAAATGAAACTCCCAAGTCAAATAGTCATTGAATGCTCTCTAAGCTGTATATCTATGGATGAGTAAAAGGGCTATTCTTATTTTTTAAAAGATTTTGTTATATATCACACAGAGGCTCCTGAATAACATAACTGAAACCATAGCTTTGAAAGGCACTCCCAACTTTAATATACAAACCAAGATTTTTTTACCTCAACCTCAACTACTGGGCACCCATGGTAAGAATTTACCTCTGCCTCAGTTTCTCATTGTTTTTTAAAAATGAAATTGTTTTTAAAAACAGTGTCAGGGATTTCTGTGATGGTCCAGTGGTTAAGACTCAGCCCTTCCAAGGCAGGGGATGTAGGTTCAATTCCTGGTTGGGGAACTAGGATCTCATATGCTGTACCATGTGACCAAAAATAAACAAATAAAATTTTTAAATAAGTAAAAATGTAATCTCAGTTTGAAGGGTGGTGACTAATCAGAGTCATTCTTACAATGAAGTCATTCTGTGTCACAGGACTTTTATTAGTGCCAAGCTATCATTCTAAAAGCTGGTGTAAATTACATATGATTTTGTTTTACTAACTCATTTTATGTGTTTAATTACTTACTAATAATTTGATGTAATAACCCTTCATATATCTGGAACAAAGTAATAATGATTTTTGTAGATTTGTTTTGAATGAAAATTCTAGAATGCAACTAAGTCAAAGGCAAGAAGGGGAAAAAAAAATGGAATAAAATATCATGGCCACTTGGAGAAATACACCTGAAAGGAACATTTATACCAAAATTGCAGTGATTTTTCCCCAGTTTATTGTGTGAAAATTGCAGAATGATGATTGTTCCTTTGCCAATCATTTCTCTGTGGCCATGCTGTTTTAAATATATGCTGAAAGATTTGGCCTTTTTTTCCCCCTCCCATTTGCCCTTGCAGGATATGTCAGTGCAAAATTTGACTTCAATATGAGATGCTGGATAATTTTTTATTTAAATGCTTCCAATGTCTATTTTTAATGCCAGTCTCTCACCACAAAGCAGTTAAGAAAGTTTCTCTAATATGTGTGTTATGTGTACAGAGAGTTTTTTCTTTTATAGGTCACCATAAACTCCCATAGGAGGCAGAAAATATTACTGAAATTTTTTTATGTGTGGGTCTGTGCTTCAGTCCATTTTGGCTGGGCTGAATTGTTTTTTTTAAAACATGAATGCATGAGGCATAAGAGCTGGGGGATCTAGACCAGGAGGGACTAGACAACCACTGCAGAAGGAGTGGTATTCCTCCCACCGTGCCTCCCCACAGCTGAGAGGCCTTTCTGGTGATCAGGTGGAGTGGTATTCCTCCCACCGTGCCTCCCCACAGCTGAGAGGCCTTCCTGGTGATCAGGTGGAGTGGTATTCCTCCCACCGTGCCTCCCCACAGCTGAGAGGCCTTCTTGGTGATCAGGCGGAGCCAAGTCTGCTCTGTTCTCCTTGCCTGCTACCTTGTTCCCGTGCTGCCTCCAGTGCTGTCCCTGAAGGGAAAGGAGGAATCTGAGTTGTGACCTTGGGCTCCAAGAAAAAGGACCTGCTGCTGCCAGCTTAAGTCCATGAGCACCTCATTTCCTCTCACCCCTTCCCTGAGACTGGCACAGTGACATGACCTAGACTTGAACATTAATGATGGAAGACTGATCATTTGCCCATTCACTTTTTTGTTTTAAAATATTTGATTAGGACATAAGACTCTACCTAAAATATTATAAAACATAATAAACTGCACACATTTCCACCAAACACTCAATCCAGGAATGAGAACTGAGATAATTTGTACCTATCTACATGCTAATCCATTCATTTTTTTTTTTTTTACACAGAAGGAAATGTTCTATTTAGAAGTACATGCATTTTTTTCATAGCACCAGACTATGTATTTTTAAAAAAATTATTCAGTCAACCATTGACTAAGTGCACTGTGTATCCAGAATGGCAAAGGAAGAGCTGTAACATTTTCTTTAAAAAATGAAACATGTCCTTCTTGAGCATTTGCAGAGAGAAATGTCCAGCTTCCCAGTTAGGAAAAATTAATTAAAGATGAATCACTGAGTCATTTGGAAAGGTCTCCAGTTGCTGGTGAAGAAAATAAAACAGACAGTCAAAAGTTGAACTTGGCGCTCTCAGAAATCTCAGCAGTGTTAAAAAACAAAGCTCCCTGTCATCATAAATTGGGCATAAGAATGCTAGAGTATCGCTAAGTTAATGTACTAATTAAATTCAAAGTTCTTGTGTGTTTTTCAACACTCTTATCAGAATGGTGAGGATAACATTCATGTTTCTAACCCACTATGGAGTAAGATGTGGAGTAAGATGTTATTTCTTAATAGAAAACTTTGCCCATTATTCAAATCTAATCACATGTTTTCTCCAAGGAAAGTAGAATTAACTCTTGCCATCAGAACTGCACTTACCTGCCCACCTGGCTCTCTCCCACCCATAGAGGGTCTTTAGATCATGGCACACAAGAGGTTTAAGGCTAGGTAGCACAGGAGCCCCTGGCTGACCCTGGCAACCCCTGGATGATTTCAGTAATCACGGGGCAGCACATGCTTTAAAGTGCCCTTTTTCAGGAAGCCTGTAGTTAAAACCAAATCAATTGAGGAATCCTAAGTCATCTCTGGCCTGAGTATGAAGGCTATAATTTGGAAGTGTCAGATTCCTCACCCTCTTTTCTCCCATGTGGTCAGCCAGGACTTTGGGTACCTTGTAGCTCACAGACCCGCTGAATGAAGTTGAGAGGTATAATGATTTATGGAGAGTAGATTCCAGTCCTTCGGAAATTATCCTATCAGTCCTCCTTTAATTATCTTAGTCCCAGGTAAGCTATTGGAGGATTCTCAATATTCGAACGACTATCTCCTTTCACTTTAAAAATCAAGATTCTTGATGAGGTCTTCTGGTCTTGACCAATCAAATCTGACTCCAGTTTGGGTTAACATAGCTCAGAAAGAGATTTGTTTCTTTGTTTGTATGCATGCTCAGTCTTGTGTCTTACTGACTCTATAACCCCATGGAATGTAGCCCACCAGCCTCCTCTGCCAATGGAGTTTTACAGGCAAGAATACTGGAGTGGGTTGCCATGTCCTCCTCCCGGGGAATCTTCCTGACCCAGAGATCGAACCTTGTCGCTTGCGTCTCCTGCATTGCAGGCAGATACTTTACCACTGTGCCTCTGGGAAGCCCTTTGGTTAGTCACTTGCTAATAATATAGTGTAATCAACCAGGAGACCCGAATGGAAAAGAGATGGAGCCTAAGAACCAGAAATGGAAGTTTTGGAGCAACAAAAGGAGAGAGAAGGGGAGTCTCCATCTCAGCCAGCATGGACTTCAAAGATGACGATTGTAAAGAGGGCTCCATTTATGTTCAGTCCACAAAATCAGTTCTCAGAAATAAAAGCTGTTTCACAATAGTTTCTCCCCCAACCACCCCATTAGACTCCCAGGTGTTATCGTACTCTCTTCAGAGTATCCATTAGAAATTACACCCCAGTAAAAATTTTCAAGTTACTATTTAGAATGTGGATGTTTATCTTAAATTGCGTGAGTAATGTAATTCTTTGTAGACAAATCAGCAAATGCTGATGAAGATCAATTTAGAAATTAACCATCCTTAAACATTTGCTCTGTTTTTGTGTGTGTGAATTTATTTCATGTATATAGATTTCATCCTTAAACATTTGCTCTGTTTTTGTGTGTGTGAATTTATTTCATGTATATAGATTTCAAAACTAAAAATGACATGTTACTATTTTACAATCTATCATTTAGTTCCAGTATTATATTTTTAGCACCTTTTCATGTCAGTTAATATACATTTGATGCTTTTTTAAGGGTAATGATTTTATTCCTTTTTTGAAAAATAATACACTGTTTTTTTAAGTCAATCACTATGAAGAAATAACTTTAAAAGGATACTCAGAATTTCATCCTTGAGAAATAGCTGTCATCAGCATTTGGTGAACATCATTCCAAATGGATAGAAAGACTGATTGACTTTATTATATCTTTCTACATAAATATTATAATTATTTAATTTTACTTCAACTCAGAAGTAGTAGAAACTGAGACACTGAAAAAAAATCACTGAATTTCAGATATACATTTCATCATAGAGAAAATTAGTTCCTAATAGTTTCTCCTGATAAAAGTAGAAGATAATAGAAACATCATAATTTTGAAATAGTTTTCAAAACTGTACATTTAATATATACCTTTTCTGTTTACTTGCTGCCATTGAAAGATAGGAAATTAGAAAAATTTTGTGACCTACTTCTCCTTCACCCATCTTTCAGTATGTGAAGGTTATTGTATTATTTTTACATTGTCAAGCTAAATGTAAACATAATTTCCACAATTTAATTTTAATGGTAGGCTTATTAGATACAGGAGTTACTACTAATTCTTTTCTCAAGTTCAATGAATTTAAACATCTTGTAGTTTTGTTTTTATTGTTTCAGATTCTGTTTTTATTTTACTACTTACTTTTATTTGTATTATTAATTTTTATTTTAAGATGAGTACTATATTCCCAGTCTTATTGTGTTCAGAAAATCTTGTTGAGTACCCTCCTCAATTCGTAGACATTGCTCTAGTATTTCCTGGCATTGATACTTACAATGGAGAAGACTGAGGTCAGTAAGATTTTTTTTTTTTCCCCTTGAATCTGGCTTGATTTTTCTGTCTAGAGGTTTGGTGTGTAATATAAAAGAAGACATGAAAGTGATTATTTCAAATCTAACACTGCCTAAACAATGGTGTTTTTTTCTGCTCTTAATAATCTGCATGAGCATTTTCTTCCTATCACTTTCATAATTCCCCATAATTCCAAGAATTGACCAACTAGTGTAGTCATGGGATATCCAATATATTGGAATCCCTTGGAGTTAGAAAAGAGAGCTTTGGTAGATCCCGATGGCCTATAATCATGGAGATCAGGAAATGAGTGTATTTGAAGAAAAGTATAGGAAAAGGTTTGCAGGTCTAATTTACTTCACCTGGTGGCTTCCATCCACTCCTGTGTCTTCAACCATAGTTCCCCAAGTATAGCTGCTTAGATTGACTGTTTTGGCCTGAGTATATTATGCTGAATATTCAGACCTCAGTTTTTTTTCTTTTCTTTTTTTCCCTTAATATCTTAAAATCATCTTATAGGAAGCCTGTCTCATAGTCACTTTTGGAAACATTTCCACTGTATCAACAACTTGGAATTACTATCTTCAGATTATCTAAATTGTAAAGACCAGTTACTTTTGCTCTTTCTCCATTATTAGTATATCTTTATGATAAACGCATTCTGGAACCAGCTTTATAAGGTTGAATGTTTATTCTGCCATTTATATAAGTTACCTTGGGCAAGTTAGTTAACAATTCCTCCACTCACACCCCAATGAGTAGAGCTAAGAATAGTACCTAGCTTCTGTGGTTGTTGTAAAGATTAAATGCATATTCTATATTACAGCTCTTAGAACTGTGGCTGCCTAGCACACAGTAAATGTTCAAAGATAGACATTTTTCTGTCCTTACTGTCTATGGTTATACATAATTTTTCAGTATAAAAATTTTTCCCTTCTTTGGTTCAGAATGATACTATAGAAGTTATTCTCCTGTCCCAGTACTTTGTCATTAGATTTAAAGTATTGGATTTCATCTCCTCTCTAGTCAGTTCTGCTCTGAGGTTAGTAACGAATGTGTATCATGGACAGTTACTTCAGTCATGTTCGACTATTTGAGACCCGTGAATTGCAGCCTGCCAGGCTTCTCTGTCCTTGGGATTCTCCAGGCAAGAATACCGGAGTGGGTTGCCATATATGGGTTTCTCCCAGTAATGTGTTCTTTTGCTAATCTGAAGTTGAAAACTCAACCAATAAGAAGTTGCCTGTAGTATGCGTGCTAAGTCGCTTCACTTGTGTCTAACTCTTTGCAACCCTATGGACCATAGCCCACCAGACTTCTCTGTCCATTGGATTCTCCAAGCAAGAATACTGGAGTGCGTTGCCATGCCCTCCTCCAGGGGATCTTCCCGACCCAGAGATCGAACCCGAATCTGTTAGGTCTCCTGCATTGGCAGACAAGTTCTTTACCAGTAGCGACACCTGAGATGCCATAGTTCTTTTAAAACTCCAGTTCAAGGACCTGAAAGTAGATCTTCACTATTCCTATCTTCCCAGGTGTTAAAAAAATTTTTTTTAAAGAGCAGATTGGAGGTGGGTCAAGCTTTCTCGTTCATTCCAAAGACTACTTCCTACCATGCCAGAAGTCACTACCTTTCCAGTACTTGCAGGCGGCTTCTCTGCCAGCATCCATGCCAGGAATCCAATTGCCTCGGGACACTTTAGGCAAATGTGGGCCAGGCTTTGTTCTCAAAATAAGATTTGCAATTCTTTCTAAAATCAACCAGAGTTGCAGAATGTGGTACATTAAATTTGGCTAATGATGTAGATCTTGGGAGTGTTCTGTTGAAAATAGGTGGAGTCATAGTATATGTGAAAGAACAGTCCCCAGTGTTAAAATTCTTTACCAAAATTTGTGTAAGCCCTGAAAACTCAATTGTGGGTAACTTAAAGGTATAAAGTCATATCTGCTAAGAACTACAGACCTTAAACAGCCAAATAAAAAAGCACTGTTATTTAACAGTTCATAATGTATGTCAGATGACACCACCCTTAAGGCAGAAAGTGAAGAGAAACTAAAAAGCCTCTTGATGAAAGTGAAAGAGGAGAGTGAAAAAATTGGCTTAAAGCTCAACGTTCAGAAGATGAAGATCATGGCATCTGGTCCCATCACTTCATGGGAAATAGATGGGGAAACAGTGGAAACAGTGGCAGGCTTTATTTTTCTGGGCTCCAGATGGTGACTGCAGCCATGAAATTAAAAGACACTTACTCCTTGGAAGGAAAGTTAGGACCAACCTAGATAGCATATTCCAAAGCAGAGACATTACTTTGCCAACAAAGGTCTGTCTAGTCAAGGCTATGGTTTTTCCAGTAGTCATGTATGGATGTGAGAGTTGGACTGTGAAGAAGGCTGAGCGCCAAAGAATTGATGCTTTTGAACTGTGGTGTTGGAGAAGACTCTTTCTTGAGAGTCCCTTGGACTGCAAGGAGATCCAACCAGTCCATTCTAAAGGAGATCAGCCCTGGGATTTCTTTGGAAGGAATGATGCTGAAGCTGAAGCTCCAGTACTTTGGCCACCTCATGCAAAGAGTTGACTCATTGGAAAAGATTCTGATGCTGGGAGGGATTGAGGGCAGGAGGAGAAGGGGATGACAGAGGATGAGATGGCTGGATGGCATCACCGACCTGATGGACGTGAGTTTGGTTGAACTCCGTGAGTTGGTGATGGACAGGGAGGCCTGGTGTGCTGCGATTCATGGGGTTGCAAAGAGTCAGACACGACTGAGTGACTGAACTGAACTGAACTGAATGTATGTCATAATTAATCTCTCAAATAGTCTGTGTGTCCCCTAAATGATTGTAAACTACAGGGAAACAAGATGAGGAAGTAGAAAATATTATAACAACTCCTTCCATCAAAACTCACCTGCTATGCATTTAAGATTTGAAAAATCTTAAACTCGTCTCACTATTTCAGCAGTTACAAATGTATAGTTGTAGTGTGACAGGAAGCCATTATTGCACAAATATTATTACTTACTTTCTTTTTTAACACTGAGAATTTCAACACTCAGTTTCAAAAACTGATACTCTTCATTAGTATCCAGTACTCGGTTTCTAAATGTATGATTACATATTTTTCTCCATGTTAAAAAGGGAAAAAGAAAAACCAACTCAACACCATTCAGCATGTGGTTTTAATTTTATCAGACTGTAGGAATTTTGGACATTGTCTTTGCCTAGATGTTGGAAGAAAATATTTTTTCTACAACAGCCAAGCCTTTCATACTTTAACCATTGGATCAGCTTCTCCTTGTGAAGAGCCTGTTTCTACAAAAGAAAGAGTGGCAACTGTAGGATTTACATAAAACTTTTGCAGTTTGCCTTATTGAGCAAATTGCCTCCTTAGCAGTAGAATGTTGGATTAAAAATAGTTGTGTCTATGACCAGACTCACTGCCTAAAGAGGAAATGGATCTTGCTTCCTCACTCTTCAAAGCCATTGCTATATCATGCGAGGGACAGTCTTAGAAAAACTTCTCAGTTTCCAGTTTTTCTTCAGCAGGAGCATGTGTGGAGCATGTGAGGAAGTGGAAACTAAACTTTCAGCCTGGTTACATATTTTCAAGAATGGCTTCAGGTCTATTCATGGCCAGGTACAAAGGTGTGAACCAGAAAGCCGTGGAAAGCAATGAACATGGTTTACCACACACCCTGTGTAATTGTCATTAACCTTCAGTGGCTGGGTACAAAGCACAGTTGTTTACTTTGCTCTTCTGATCCAAACAGGTTCTTGAAACAAAGACATTCAGAACCAACTAAGGGAACCCCTTGAAGGAATGACTCATACACAACGGGGAGACATGCCACCCAAGTGAAGTGTAGCTAGGGAGATGATATTTAAAAATATAAAAATGAGAATAGCACAAGACAGTGTATCATTAGCACATGCTGTAAATGCTACCTGGAGGCAAAAAAGAGAGATCTCTGTGGGCTATAAAGTTGCTGCCTCTCCTGCAGGCATGCCCTTATCAGGGCAGTGCCTTTGTGTGGCATGGAAAAGGCCTTCCTGGGAGTGGACCCCGTGTGCCTGGCCAGCAGCACATGGGCAAGGCTTTGGTTCCCGCTGCCCCCTTGGCTCAGGACCATGTGCAACAAATCACATGACTGTGCGAGGCCACCTGCTCTCTCAGCGTCCTCCCCCAGGGGCATCACAGATTTTAGTGTGCGGGTAAACTTGTGAAGAGCTCCCAGAAGGATCTGCATATTTCCCCAAAATGTGCACTTCAGGGATGCCTCTTAATTGAACCCTTCCATGTCCGAATTCTTTTGCAGCTTCCTTCCTTTTATTATTCGGCTTTATAGCTGTCTTTCTAACCATGTGCACCTGTGTCTGTCCTGAAGTGCCTACCGCAGTGCTGGGCACCAAGTAGGTGCTTAGACAGTAAATGGAATAAAGTATTTCCCACATCACTCCCTGTAAATGATAGGAGGATTAGTAACAAATAAAAAAGAGTCCAGAAGGACTGGGAAATACCCATTCAGTCAGCCTTCCTCAAAAAGGGGAACAGAAAGTACCTGTTGTCATGGACTTGAGTACTCCCAAATTCACGTTTTGGGGTTTCCTTGGTGCTTTTCTAAATATGCATTTTAATAGTATGGATGCTGTGAAGTCTTACTTATCCAAATAAAATTTTGTTCCCATAAACTTTGACTCCAGGCACCCTGAATCTTCTACCAGGTGTACACCATCCATTTCTTTCCGCCCACTAGGTTGGCACCTTATATATAGGTCTACAGAGCTGGATATCTAGTCTCTATCCTAACTTTCAAACCAAGTAGCCATTGTGAATAATTAAAGCAAGACCTGTGTTATTGAACATCTAGTTTTAAGGAAAAGTAAAACGTCCTCGTGGGTGAAGCCTAGACTGGATTTACTTTGTTCCTTTTCTGTCTCTTCTTCCTCATGAATCAGCAAGCAGGGAGCAAAAAACAGAAGGAGTAGAGCATTTGGATGTGATGGATACTTGGTGGAGAACCATAAGGAGCGTCAGGTTTTTGTCTTACTAAAATTCAGATTTTTGTGCCCCATATTGAAAAATAGAAAAGCAGTGGAAGGTCGGAGGGATGCTCTAAATGCTGCCTGAGGTTGGGGATGGATTTAAATCTTTACAAAGTATGTCTTTGACCTACATGTGCTATATCCTCAGTTACCCAGAGCAGGGGCACCTCAGGTGAGAGAGGCACGTGGTCCCAAGCCAGTGGAGGATTCTTCTGCTCATTACTGTGTTCTGAGAGGTGAGCTGAGGAGGACAGTTGCATGCAACTAGTTTAGGTCATGAGAGACCCTGACATTGTAAAGGAACCAAAGGCAAGGTTATATGGAATATATAAAACTGTTCATGAATACTTATTGCTTGTACCTAATACATTTGCATAAATACTTGCTTTTCAGGGCAAGATTTCACAAAAGCAGAGACACTGTTTCTGTGATCATATAAGATATAATCTCTATATAACAGTACGAGCATTTTTAAAGGCACAATATTAAGAACAAGATGTTTTAGTGATTTTAGCAGCTAAAGCAAACATTAATACATGGGGTGTGAAACAGATAATTCTGACACATTGAAAGTGGGTGTCTTCTGGGGCTCAGAACACTGTCTCGTAGTTTTCCACTGTACTATATTTAACAGAGGCTTTTTATAATTCAGGGAGACCAGTTAATAATTTTTCCACTTCCCAGTGGCTGACCATTGTACATATTGATTCGGAACCCACATTACCCATGATAAGAATGGTGATTTTGTGTTCTATTAGAAATGGACCTCACCAGTATACTGAAAAGCTACAGTTTTTTTCACCAAAAGTCATTGTTTTCGTCAACCACATCTCTTGCGCACCTACCATAAAATCATTATACGAGACGCTGAGACAATGAAAACAGGGGGCACAGTCCCTCCACAGGTTCACTGAACTAGTGAAATGTATACCTGCCTGCTGAAGCAATTGTGCTTAATTTCTAAGCCAGTCGGTAGCAGAGTTCCAGAAGTTTCTTCATGGCTCACTCTCTGGCATAGGATTTCTAATATTTCCTGTTCTACACTACCAACCCACAGGTAGCAGTGTGCACCTCCTCTCTCCTCGATGCACATCAGATCTTAAGAGTGGCTGAGTGAATGCCCAGGGTCTGTTAAATGGTCCACACTTTTTGGAATCACGTACCCCATCGATAAAAATTATTTTGACTTTTATTGAAGTTATGTTTGATGATGTTTTTGAGTTCTTTGTGATGTAAAACATTTAAATGTTTTAAAAAATTGACTAATTCTGTGTGACAGTGATTCAGTGGTCTGGTTCTAAGTTCAGTTTAAGTCAGTACTTACTTTCAGTGTCTTATGAATAAAAAGATATCACACAAGATACACACCTGTCAATGGAAGGAACTCCATCGTTGGCTGTGCCTGTGAAATCCCAGGGCTCGTTTTCAGCCCCATTCACCAATTATGTGAAAGTTTTTCATTGAAATTTTGCTAGTGAATTTCCATCTTATTGGGTATCAGTCAGCCCTTTTTTCAAACCAGCTGAAGAGTGTTACATTATTCATCTTTAACAAATGGGATAAAAACCCCACTAAAACTCTTTAAAATATGGTTTACTCAAGCTTTTAAAGTTTACACATAAGATAGTTGGTTTGTTTTTTTTTTCTCCACCTGGTATCACACCTTATGTTGATTTTAACAGCAAAATCACATCACGGTGAGAACATTTCCACACAGTGCAAGTTTCCTAGCAGTTTCTCTCTCATTCATTTCTAAAATGCTCTTTGGCCTTAAAGAGATAGTTTAAATATGTTTATTTTTATAAAAGTATCAGCCAGAAAAAACTGCTCCTTCATCCCCCTTGTTATGACAAAGATTTGGAAGACTTGTCATTTTATAAAAGAAAAACGTGTAACTCTTCTTTGAGTTCTACGATTCTTGTCAGTAGTTTGCCATCACGTAATTAGGAAACCTCTCACGGCTCAAAATATCTTCCTGATTATTTCCCTTCTCCTTATAAATTGTTAGTGTTCTTCACTTTAAGATACTAGAATCTGTATATCAGCCACTGGGGACATACTAATGGGGGTGTGTAGCAGCACACTGAAAATGCACAAAGGATTGAAGACTCCTTGGGAACTTCCTGCCTTTCTCTCAGGACTCACACCGTACACGGCCATCAGACATCAGAGGGTACCATCGTTATGCCATCTGTTAAATACAGGACAACTTAATATCTTTCTCCTTTTCATATTAAACACACAGGTTTGATAGCACCTTCCTGTACCCAGTGGTTAGTTATGTGCCCAATACTCAGGAGACCAAGGTGTCCACCAGTGTTTCTCTGCTCTGGTTGTACGTTAGACGGCCTGGAAAGTGTTATAAAACCTTGACCACTTCCCAAACGAATTAAATCAAAATGTTGTTGTTTTAGTTGCTGAGTCATGTCCAACTCTTTGCAACCCCATGGATCGTAGCCCTCCAGGGTCCTCTGTCCCTGGAATTTCCCAGGCAAGAATACTAGAGTGAGTTGCCATTTCCTTCTCCAGGAGATCTTCCTGACCCAAGGATTGAACCCACATCTCCTGCATTGCCAGGTAGATTGTTTGACTGCTGAGCTACCTGGAAAACCCAAATCAGAATGTGCACACTGCTATATTTTAAGTGGATAACCCACAAGGACCTACTGTACAGCACAGGGAACTCTGTTCAGTGTTATGTGGCAGCCTGGATGAGAGGGGAGTTCAGGGGAGAATGGATACATGGGTATGTATGGCTGAGTCCCTTTGCTGTGCACCTAAAACTATCACAGCGTTGTTAATTGGCTATATTCCAATGTAAAATAAAAAGTTTAAAAAATTAAATAAAGCTGTTCTGAGCAGAATTTAAGAATCTCCAAGGGTGGGATCTAGATGTGTGTGTGTTTTTTAAAGTTCCCCAGGTGATTCCAGTGTTCACTCAAAGTGCTAAACTTAGTGACACTAATACTTAGTACCACTTTGTGCAAGGGTTACATCAGCCCTCCCCACTTCTTCTTTTCATCTTCTTGGCTCTCAGAGCTGCTGGTATGCCATGAGCTGCAGTGTGTCCAGAGGGGCCTCAAATCCCTAGATGGAAACGTTACTGCTGTCACACATCACAGGGAATTTTATTGTGAACAGAGAATAGCACTTTCTTCATCTGTGAAGCCAAGGTTGTAGTTAGGTCTGTTCTTGGATGTTATGCTTTATTTATTTAGCAAAGCAGGACATGGAGCATGGTTTAGACTCCTCATTGCAAGGTGTGTGTTTCTGTGCTAAGTCACTTAGGTCGTGTCCAACTCCCTGTGACCCTACGGACTCTAGCCTGCCAGGCTTCTCTGTCCATGGAATTCTCCAGGCCAGAATACTGGTGGACTCATGCTCATGAAGGAAAGCCAGAAGTTGTAGAGTGGCTACCTTAAAAAAAAAAAAAAAAGAATTGAGTTAGAAGTATGGGGAGGGATGGAAACAGGAAGACTCATTATTGGTAGTATTGGTGGGAATTTCTGTTTTCCTTTTATTGTAAGCTCTTAGGTAGTCCTGCACCATCAGATGAATAATAAGTTTTGAATAAAATAAGCACATCTATCACTCAAAAGACATTACTTATAGAGCTGGTATCCAGCCCTTACCTGTTACCCATTGTACCAGTGTTAAAATTTTAAAAAATTCTATTATAGCCACTGCTCCAAGTTCCTTCAGTGACCCCAGCACCTGAGACCCTCTTAACCACTTCACAGTCCAGGAGCTAAAAGGTTGATGTGTGGCATGGCAAGGGAAATCCAGAGCCCTCTCTGTTCTGTTCTGGACTTAGTGTCCATGCAATACCATTGCATGAGTAATTTCATCCTAACTTACGTTTGAATGTACATCTCAAGGGCACGGCACTTCTGCCATTCTCTAGTCAAATAACTTATTTACAGAAGTCAGTACTTAACCTATACAGGTTAAGAAACTAATCTAAAAAAAAAAAAAAAAAAGAAACTAGTCTAACACCATGCCAGAGCCCCAGCCAGACCTCCCAACTTCTTGGGCAGAACTGTTTCCTCTCTTCTGTATTGGTCATTATTTTCTTCTTATCCTCAGTTCAGTTCAGTCGTGTCCAACTCTTTGCGACCCCATGAATCGCAGCACACCAGGCCTCCCTGTCCATCACCAACTCACAGAGTTCAACCAAACTCACGTCCATCGAGTCGGTGATGCCATCCAGCCACCTCATTCGTCCCCTTCTCCTCCTTCCCCCAATCCCTCCCAGTATCAGAGTCTTTTCCAGTGAGTCAACTCTTTGCATGAGGTGACCAAAGCATTGGAGCTTCAGCTTTGGCATCAGTCCTTCCAAAGAACACCCAGGACTGATCTCCTTTAGAATGGACTGGTTGGATCTCCTTGCAGTCCAAGGGATTCTCAAGAGTCTTCTCCAACACAGTTCAAAAGCATCAATTCTTTGGCGCTCAGCCTTCTTCACAGTCCAACTCTCACATCCATATATAACCACAGGAAAAACCATAGCCTTGACTAGACGAACCTTTGTTGGCAAAGTAGTGTCTCTGCTTTTGAATATGCCATCTAGGTTGATCCTAACTTTCCTTCCAAGGAGTAAGTGTCTTTTAATTTCATGGCTGTAGTCACCATCTGCAGTGATTTTGGAGCCCCCAAAATAAAGTCTGCCACCGTTTCCACTGTTTCCCTATTTCCCATGAAATGATGGGACCAGATGCCATGATCTTCGTTTTCTGAATGTTGAGCTTTAAGCCAACTTTTTCAGTCTCCACTTTCACTTTCTTCAAGAGTTTTTTTAGTTCCTTTTCACTTTCTGCCATAAGGGTGGTGCCATCTGCATATCTGAGGTTATTGATATTTCTCCCTGCAGTCCTGATTCCAGCTTGTGTTTCTTCCAGCCCAGTGTTTCTCATGATGTACTCTGCATAGAAGTTAAATAAGCAGGGCGACAGTATACAGCCTTGACGTACTCCTTTTCCTATTTGGAACCAGTCTGTTGTTCCATGTCCAGTTCTGTTTCTTCCTGACCTGCATACAGATTTCTCAAGAGGCAGGTCAGGTGGTCTGGTATTCCCATCTCTCTCAGAATTTCCCACAGTTTATTGTGATCCACACAGTCAAAGGCTTTGGTATAGTCAATAAAGCTGAAATAGATGTTTTTCTGGAACTCTCTTGCTTTTTCCATGGTCCAGTGGATGTTGGCAGTTTGATCTCTGGTTCCTCTGCCTTTCCTAAAACCAGCTTGAACGTCGGGAAGTTCAAGGTTCACATAAAGCTGAAGCCTGGCTTGGAGAATTTTGAGCATTACTTTACTGGCATGTGAGATGAGTGCAATTGTGCGGTAGTTTGAGCATTCTTTGGCATTGCCTTTCTTTGGGATTGAAATGAAAACTGACCTTTTCCAATCCTGTGGCCACTGCTGAGTTTTCCAAATTTGCTGGCATATTGAGTGCAGCACTTTCATAGCATCATCTTCCAGGATTTGAAATAGCTCAACTGGAATTCCAACACCTCCACTAACTTTGTTCGTAGTGATGCTTTCTAAGGCCCACTTGACTTCACATTCCAGGATGTCTGGCTCTAGGTCAATGATCACACCATCATGATTATCCTAGTCGTGAAGATCTTTTTGTACAGTTTTGTGTATTCTTGCCATCTCTTCTTAATATCTTCTGCTTCTGTTAGGTCCATACCATTTCTGTCCTTTATCGAGCTCATCTTTGCATGAAATGTTCCCTTGTTATCTCTAATTTTCTTGAAGAAATTTCTAGTCTTTCCCATTCTGTTGTTTCCCTCTATTTCTTTGCATTGATCTCTGAGGAAGGCTTTCTTATCTCTCCTTGCTATTCTTTGGAATCTGCATTCGAATGGGTATATCTTTCCTTTTTTCCTTTGCTTTTCGCTTCTCTTCTATTCACAGCTATTGGTAAGGCCTCCTCAGACAGCTATTTTGCTTTTTTGCATTTCTTTTCCATGGGGATGGTCTTAATCCCTGTCTCCTGTACAATGTCACGAACCTCCATCCATAGTCCATCAGGCACTCTATCTATCAGATCTAGTCCCTTAAATCTATTTCTCACTTCTACTGTATAATCATAAGGAATTTGATTTAGGTCATACCTGAATGGTCTAGTGGTTTTGCCTACTTTCTTCAATTTAAGTCTTCTTATCCTCAGTCTTGTTAAATCTCATTTCTGGACAAATACATAAGAAAGGAAGACAGTTCATTTCCATAGTAGAATATTTATTGAGTAGCCCTGCTGCTTCTGCTGTTGCTACTAAGTCGCTTCAGTCGTGTCCGACTCTGTGCGACCCCATAGACGGCAGCCCACCAGGCTCCCCGGTCCCTGGGATTCTCCAGGCAAGAACACTAGCATTGTGCTAAAATATAAGAAATATTAGGCAGTCCCTACCCTTAAGTAATTTACAGAATTGTTGGAAATTCTATACATATTAATGTGGAGTACTTACATAGCATTGCCAGACAGTATAGAGTTTGGTGCCCCACAGGTGTTTTATTAAGACTGTAAATGAACCAAGAAGATAGGAATAATTAAGAAAAGCTTAAGTGGAAGGATGGATAGGATTCTTGGAAGACTGAGTCCCCACCCTCTATCCTTTCTTCGCTAGATCTGTAGGTTACCTTTTTAATTAGGACCAGTGATTTCCTTCATAAATGCAAGGCTCCTATGCTGCCATTTACTGGCTACACACTCAGATTGTTTCTGCCTGCTGTCAGCCCACCATATCTGCAGTTGAATCCACGGATGCAGAAACCATGGGTAAATAGAGGACCAGCTGTATTGATTGTACCACACCATTTTATATCAGTGACTTGTGCGTCCAGAGTTGGTATTCTAGGGGCTCCTGGAACCAGTCTACTGCAGATAATGAGGGATGACTGTATTGCTAGAAGTTACCTCCTCCTACCAAAGTTTTCTTATCTATATAATTCAAGGTATTAAATATGATATTAATGAGTGGAAAATAAAAAGAGAGGAACATGTTCATAGAATGATAATTAATCTAGATAAACTGTTCTCAAATCCCTAACTACATGTGTGCCATTGTTTTTAACCTACTCATCTGTTTTAGATTAAAAGAGGTGAATTTCTTCCCTTAACTCATTTTCCTAGCAAGAGGTCATTCTGATAAAAGATGTTGATGTTCTAGAACATTTAATATTTCCTACCACCAAATGAAGATAATTTTAAAATATACGTAGATGATGCCCACAGAAACTGCCGAGGGAAGAAAGTGGTCACCTTGTACTATGTGCAAGAAGAGGTTAGTGTAAGTCAGCCTTCTTTTTGAGAGTCTGTTTCTATGGAGGTTCTTTGGAGTAAAGATAAGAATGTTATCAGAGATGGATTATAGCTCAGATGGTACAGAAAAAGGAAGTAGGAGCTAAATTTAGAAATTACATGAAAGCGTTTCAAAAATAGATACATAGCTGCTACTGATGCTAAGTCACATCAGTCGTGTCCGACTCTGTGTGAACCCCATAGACAGCAGCCCACCAGGCTCCCCCATCCCTGGGATTCTCCAGGCAAGAACGCTGGAGTGGCTTGCCATTTCCTTCGCCAATGTGTGAAAGTGAAGTCGCTCAGTCGTATCTGACTCTTCGTGACCCCACGGACTGCAGCCCACCAGGCTCCTCCATTCGTGGGATTTTCCAGGCAAGAGTACTGGAGTGGGGTGCCATTGCCTTCTCCGAGATATATAGCTAAGAACACATTAAAAAGGCAATATGCATTTTTATTTTAAAAAAAAAAAAAAAAACAAAGCAGTGAATATGCTAAGTCTTTTTGAGTTATATAAAGGTGAATTTGGTTTGATTTTTATTTCATGACCCATGTGCTATCTCACCAATCAGCCAGTCATGGGAAGCTCATCAGAATTTAAGGGAAAGAGAACATCTGGATATAAAATATCTGATAAAGTCTTCATGCATATCTATTTGGGTGTCTAAGAAAAAGTTTCAGTCAAGTTACGACCTTTGCATGTTTTGAAAACTCAACATTGAGATGAATCCAGTGTAATGAGATTTGGATTTACCTGTGGAGATGAGAAAATTTGTATGTGAATAAAAATGTGCTGCTATTTGGTAAAACAATTTTAACTGTAAAATAATCACCAGTGTCACTCTAAATACTGTATATAATCCATAATTTAAGTAAGAGTTTAACATAGCATTTCCTTAAGATATTAGACTGTTGGAGATGTAGTGTATTTGGTAGGAATCATGGAAATTATTTTATATTTTTGAAATAGATTCCCAAGTTGAACCCCTGAAGCGTTCGTTCACTAAATGTAAGAAAAGGCTGGGTAGAAGGTATTTCACCATAATTCCCCTTGGATCATATCTGAAGTACAAATTAAAGGCTACTTCTGTTTACTGAGACATGAGTGTGTGCTTTTCACTGTGCTCTTTTGTGTATAGTATTACCTTCAGGTTTTATGACAGTGCTGTAATGAAAGTATCATTATCTCAATTTAGGGATAAGGAAATTGAAGCTTGGAGAAGCCCCAGAGCAAGTAAATAGAAGCATGGGTGAAAGGGCTCCAAAGCTACAGACCCTGCCTTAGCTACACCTTGTGATGGTCCTGACCACTTGAAACAACTCAAGCCACACAGTGGCTTTTCCACTGTTACCATTTCCTACCTAACACAAGCCCTGGTTCCCTTGATTAAACCAGAGTGGGTGGGAACTGATAATACAGACATTCACAGTTCATTGTAACCACAGCTTCAGGATACAATCTAAAGGGATGATGAGGGGAAAATACTGGACAATCACAGGTGCACAGCATTTTCTCATGGATCGTGACCAGGACACTGAGAAAATGCTCACTGGTAGGAATCAAATGCGATGTGATTCTCAGTTCCTCTTATGCAGATGTATAAGCCTCTTTATCACACTAAAGATGCACAAATTACACAAACTGTGTAGGAGTTGAGAGTGAAAGGTAGAGAGTAAAATCAGATTTCTTCAGGACCATGCAGGTATTGTGGAGAAGGAAATGGCAACCCACTCCAGTATTCTTGCCTGGAGAATCCCAGGGATGGAGGAGTCTGGTGGGCTGCTGTCTGTGGGGTTGCACAGAGTCGGACACGGCTGAAGCGACTCAGCAGCAGCAGCAGCATGCAGGTATTGTGAAGCTGCTCAGATTCTGTTAACACAACTCGGTTTTGTGTTTTGGCCTTAACAGGACAGAGGATATTCTTCACTTCCAGGAATAATTATGCTTTTTCTTACAATTATTGACAGCGAGAGGCAGATAGTAGCTTTCTGACTGTGGCCTCTTGTCTTCTTGGAACACGGGCAGTGTTGCTGGATCTTACAGTTAATCAAGAGAAGTAGGGAATCTGTTACATCTGTCTAATGGAAAAGTTCTCAATTTTAGATGTTAACGGCTTTCAAAAAAATCGTTTGTACAAGACCAAGCAGGTCTACAGACCATCAGCTCACTTCTAGTTTTCTTGACCTTCAGCCCCAATTCTTCCCCACACAGAGGTCACCCCTGAGTCCCAATTTGCCTGAGGCTTTTGTAGTTTATACCTCTTGTCCCAGCATCCCAGTTGTTGAGCATTTGTTCTAGTTTCCTGTTTTTTCAAAAATAAATATTATTATTTATTTATTTACTTGACCACATTGGGTCTTACTTGTAGCATGCAGGATCTTCATTGTGTCATGCAGGATCTTTCACTGTGGCATACCAACTCTAGTTGCAGGGCACAGGCTGAGTAGTTGAGGTGTGCAGTCTTAGTTACTCCTCGGCATGTGGGATATTAGTTCCCATACCAGGGATCGAACCCTGGTCCCCTACATTGAAAGGCAGATTCTTAACCACTGGATCACCAGGGAAGTCCCCCACCCCCATTTTTAATGGCGAATTATTATTATTATTAGCTGCATTAAAATAATCCAAGATGGATTTGATAGACTTTCACTTAGTATTTCCAAACCCTGCCCATGCAGTTGAACAGATTTCTCAACTTTAGCACTTGGTTAAATCTGAAAGATGTTCCAGCTCTTTTCCAAATCCTTTCCAGATGCAGTATAACTACATCTTTTTTTCAAAGACAGCATATGGGCACTCACCGCTAATAATGGAATAAGTGTGGACAAGAGTGACCATGGATAGCCAGTTCCTTCCGGTGTCTAGGGTAGTAGTGAAGGATATGCTGTTGCTGCCTTTATCAACCTTTTGTCATTAGCCAGTCATGCTGTGCTCTGGTCTGTAAGCTACAAGGTCCAGTAACACACCAGATCTTCAATGAGCAGAATCAGTGGGAAATTGTTAGGTGTATGTGAAGTGTATGTGTAAAATCAAGGTTGAGCAGTCTTGCTGTGGTGGTCTGATAGCTTTTGCTTCCATGGTTTTATCATTTGTTTTTGGTGTTAGTTTTGTTGTTTGATAATGCTTTTATTTTGTAATAAATTCTTTTGGCCACAATAAGTATTTTTAACCCTGAAAATGCATAGGTAACAAAATTTAGTGCTGAATTTTTGCTCCTCAAGAAAATGAATGGTAATGTATAACTTATACAAAACAGCTTGTTGATATTCAGCATCCACCATTACAGCCAAAGTGATATCATCAACCACAAAAAGTTTGAAAGACAGATCTTCTGAAAAAAATATCAGCATCTACTTCAAAAGTTAGCTTTATATTCAGTAGATTGTGCCCAAAGATGACATTTTAGCATAGTCAGCTGCAGAAAATGCATTTTTATAGTACTGTGTGAAGCATGACTTTTCATTTAAATCAAGTGACTTTCCTTCAAAGTTAATTTAGTTCATTTTTTATTCCAAGTTTTCTTCTGCAGGTGCAAAAAAAATGAGGCAATAACTATTCATCTGTTAACTCCCTTAGCAGAAGGAAATCTTTGCAAACAATTAATAATTTGGTGTTCTCCCTTTTTTAATTCGTGGAATCAAGGTGTAGCTTTTGATAGTTAATTGGGATAAAGTGAAATATATTATTATTTTGAATACTATAAGTGTTTTTACTTTTTAAAAAATGTTGAAAATAAAAATATTTCATGGTAATGATAAGAATATAGTGTTTGGTGGTGCAGAGTGTCCTGGTAAAACAATTATTAAATTAAGCCTATGGAGCAGAAATGTACTTGCAATTAGTTATGACTCACACACAAGTCGTATTTGTGTTCAGACAAGCTGTGATAATCTACCAATCTTGAGTTTTGTTTCCTCAAAGTATCTGTGAAATAATAATATTATAAATTGATAAAGGAGATACTTCTTATGAAAATATTTGATCTGAAATGTTTACAGATTTGCATTTGACAAAATGATAGAGTTAAGAATATCCACCATGTAGCAGAATTTGTTTTGTGCTTACCAGATTCTTCAGCCCCTAGAGAGAATATTTTTCAATTAAAAATATTAAGGTCTGTAGAGTAGGACCCAATTGAAAATGTTATATTTTCAAATTTATTAAATTAAAATGGTTAATGCAATTTTTAAGAATATTTCAGGCAATTTTATGAAAATTAAATATATAATATATCCATATTGAAAAGAGTTTTTTTAACTTTATATGGATATATGAAAGTTTTATTCTTTTAGAAAGTACTTTATGTTTGAAAATATTGTAATAATACCTATATAATATACCTGATGGGACCGGATGCCATGATCTTTGTTTTCTGAATGTTGAGCTTTAAGCCAATTTTTTCAATCTCCACTTTCACTTTCATCAAGAGGCTTTTAGTTCCTCTTCACTTTCTGCCATAAGGGTGGTGCCATCTGCATATCTGAGGTTATTGATATTTCTCCTGGCGATCTTGATTCCAGCTTGTGTTTCTTCCAGTCCAGCATTTCTCATGATGTACTCTGCATATAAATTAAATAAGCAGGGTGACAATATACAGCCTTGACGTACTCCTTTTCCTATTTGGAACCAGTCTGTTCCTTGTCCAGTTCTATCTGTTGCTTCCTGACCTGCATACAGATTTCTCAAGAGGCAGATCAGGTGGTCTGGTATTCCCATCTCTTGAAGAATTTTCCACAGTTTATTGTGATTCACACAGTCAAAGGCTTTGATATAGTCAATAAAGCAGAAATAGATGTTTTTCTGGAACTCTGTTACTTTTTCAATGATCCAGCGGATGTTGGCAATTTGATCTCTGGTTCCTCTGCCTTTTCTAAAACCAGCTTGAACATCAGGAAGTTCACAGTTCACATATTGCTGAAACCTGGCTTGGAGAATTTTGAGCATTACTTTACTAGCATGTGAGATGAGTGCAATTGTGCAGTAGTTTGAGCATTCTTTGGCATTGCCTTTCTTTGGGATGGGAAATAGATGGGGAAACAGTGGAAACAGTGTCAGACTTTATTTTTGGGGGGCTCCAAAATCACTGCAGATGGTGACTGCAGCCATGAAATTAAAAGACGCTTACTCCTTGGAAGGAAAGTTATGTCCAACCTAGATAGCATATTGAAAAGCAGAGACATTACTTTGCCAACAAAGGTCCGTCTAGTCAAGGCTATGGTTTTTCCTGTGGTCATGTATGGATGTGAGAGTTGGACTGTGAAGAAGGCTGAGCACCGAAGAATTGATGCTTTTGAACTGTGGTGTTGGAGAAGACTCTTGAGAGTCCCTTGGACTGCAAGGAGATCCAACCAGTCCATTCTGAAGGAGATCAGCCCTGGGATTTCTTTGGAAGGAATGATGCTAAAGCTGAAAGTCCAGTACTTTGGCCACCTCATGCGAAGAGTTGACTCATTGGAAAAGACTCTGATGCTGGGAGGGATTGGGAGAAGGAGGAGAAGGGGACGAGAGAGGATGAGATAGCTGGATGGCATCACTGACTTGATGGACGTGAGTCTGAGTGAACTCTGGGAGTTGGTGATGGAGAGGGAGGCCTGGCGTGTTGCTATTCGTGGGGTCACAGAGTCAGACACAACTGAGCGACTGTACTGAACTGAATATACCTGATATGTTGGTCAACAAATAATATTTCAAAGATACATAGCATTAACTATTTTTAATAGTCTTTTTCATATTCAAAAGTGTTATATATAGACTAAACTATATTATAGTCTCATTAGAATGTTAACAATTTCTCAACACTGGTCCAAATAGTAACATTTTACAATTGATTCTTATCCATAATTGCCCTGAAATGGGGTCCTTCCTCAAGGTGACAAATTGTGTCTATTACTATTTGCCCCCCAAGAGTACCTGGTGAGATAGGATTCTCTTATTTCTCTTCCTTCCTTCCTATTCAGATTCTAGATGTTCATTACCCTTCTTCATTGGACAAGTAAGCATAAGTGCTGTTGATTCTCTTTACAGTCTTACTGTTGAAACTTCTTGGTCTCTGAATTAAAGAGACCTTTAGACATGTGTTCTAGGGAATTTCTTTTCTTCTGCAAAATTGGGGCTAGGAGCCTTTCACTTTCAGTTTTCTTGAACACAGTTTCTGAAGCCTCAGTGATCCAGTTTTGTAGTGGGCGTCCCAGAAAGACTGTAGGATCCTGAAATTTCTGGGGACACCTGGGCCTCCCTTCATTGAGAAGCTTGTCCTTTCCATTATTTTTTCCATCTTTGTCTGAATGTCTGTCAGGCTGGGCAAGGAAATCTTCTTGATCTGTTTTTCCTATTGTCAAACAAAATAAAATTCCAAACCAGCAGCACACTCCTCTGGCTAATAAGATTGTAGGAGCCCAGACATTGCAAAGGGCTAAAATGATTATGTTTTTTTCTGAGATGTAATATCAGGAAATGAACCACATGCAAAATGTGAACTCAACAATGAGGATGATGTGAATCTATAAAGCAGGCATTAGCCTGTTATGCCAGCATGGGGGAGAACCAGTTAATTGTTTTGCTTGTGTAAAACCAGTCCCCACTTGGTTATTGGGAGTCTCAGTGTTTGTTCACTGTTTTGCAAAGTGTGATTCAGAGAACACCAGTCTCATCAGCTGATTTGAGGGGGAAATGCTGCCAGGGTCATACAGTGATGTCTCCACCCTTACCCCGTACTCATGGATTCCTAGCAGCAATATCTTATTAAAGGTACTGAGTCCTGTAGTATGAACCATCTGTTTAACTTTTTATAAATATTATTCTCTACAGTTGGGCTTCCCTTGTGGCTCAGCTGGTAAAGAATCTGCCTACAACGAGGAAGACCTGGGTTCAATTCCTTGGTTGGGAAGATACCTTGGAGAAGGGAAAGGCTTTCCACTCCAGTATTCAGCCCTGGAGAATTCCATGGACTGTATAGTCCATGGGGTCGAAAAGAGTCAGACATGACTGAGCAACTTTCACGGTACAGTTATCTGACTTTGGCTATAGAACCCGCTTTTCAAACAGCCATTAAAATCCCAAGTAACTAATGGTTCTCAAATATTCTTTGACAGCAGCCATACAAGTATACCTGATTCTTTTTAATCTTAGTAAACATGTATAACTTTAAAAGAATTTTTATTTTTTGTCACTATGACTTTGAATGAACTCTTTGAAAATAAACTTTTTTGTAGCATTGATAATGTATTCATCATGTGTATTACCATCATAATCATGAAGGTAATAAGTAGCATTTCAAAGAGTGCACAGTTTTTTATTTCATCCCAAGATTTTGCAGACCTGAGGGCACAGTTCTTCATAATGGAACCATGTAATTACATCAGTCAACAGACTCTTTGGAACTGCTTGGAGTGTGTTATGCCATAGTGCATCAAGCTCTGACCTACAGATGTTGCTGATCCTGATAATTATGACATGGCCTGCAGACATGAAAAGGGAAAATGATAAGCAGAGGACGAAATAGAAGAATATTTGTGTGTGAAAGGTATAGTGGTAGAGCCAAGAAAGAGATGGAGTTCTTTAAAAGAAAAAGAACATCTTAAATAATAAAGGAGTATTTTCTCCACCAAGGAAGGAATCCAATATATGTTAGAATAAGCAAATGTACCTTTTAGTGAAACAAAACCAAAAAGAGAGGTATCTTGGGGGAAAGCAGTGTGCCTTATAGTTATTGATTACCTTGGTGAATGCCACACTAAAGATTAAAAATAAAACTCTAGGGCTTCGCAGGTGGTCCAGTGGTTAAGAGTCTGCCTGCCAATGTAAGGGACATAGGTTCGATCCCTGGTCTGGAAAGATCCCACATGTTGCAGAGCTACAGCAAGAGAAGTTGCCGCAATGAGAAGACCGTACGCTGCAACTAGAAAGTAGCCCCCACGTGCCGCAACCGGAGAAAACCTTGCCTGGCAGTGAAGATCCAGCACAGCCATGAATAAGTAAATAATGTCGGAGGGAAAAAAAGACATTTGTCAGGGGGAAAAACCTCTCACCATAGAAAAGCACATCGAGTCATGAGAATCAATTTGTAAAAATCTTAAAGTAGAACAATATGCAGCAGTTTAATAAAATTTTATTGAATATTTTGCTCTCTGGAACATTTTACTTAACACAGATTCACTTCATTAGTATCTAGTATATTGCCTGACACATAGTAGATAAGTATTGTGTTTGTTGAAATAATTAATATTTATTCATGATCATTTTGAAATACCACAAGTTTTCATAGCAATTGTAGTACTGTGTTTTATGTATTCTGTTAACAGTTCTTATCACTTTCGTAACTACCCTCAAACAACTTGGTTTTCTGTTTCATAGATGAGATAGCTGAGGTTCAGGAAACTTGAGAGACCAGCCTGAAGACACAGGGCTGAAATGTGCTGAAGTCTGGTTGGTTCTCAAGCTATTGTTCCTGGACTTCCTCTTTGCTACTTTGGTTCTCTGGGTTACTCAGTGAGAGAGAGGTCCAGTACAGTTGACCCTCGATATCAGCAAATTCAACCAACTGAGGATAGACAATATTGTTAGGGGGAAGGAATTCCAGAAAGCTCCAAAAATCAAAGCTTGAATTTGTTGTACCCTGTCAACAACTAGCATAACATTTACATTGTATTAAGTAATATAAGTAATCTAGAGATGATTTTAAATATACAGGCAGATGCATAGGTTATATACAAATACCAAGACGTTTTTATAAGGGTCTTGAGCATCTGCACATACCTACTCTGTTCTGATACTGCATGCAGAGGGACATGGGTGCTGTAACAAAGGAGAATCAGTAGATCCCTAGCACTGAAAGATTACATACAGGAGTCAAAATTTTCATCAGAGACTTCAAAAGGCTGTGTCATGTAGTAATTTGTAATTTTGCTGAGCCATGAGTTGAATCATGAGTGTGGAGAGGCTGTACTATAGGAATGAGTCACGGGCTTCGAGAACCCAGCCAGCAGTAGCTCAGTGTGACTTTGCTATTCTTTGTCAGTTTTGCAGGCATGCCCATAAGAAAATGCAGCAACAGCTGTCACTCTGTGTACAGTGCAACTGATGAAGTCAGAGAAGGTGAAATGGTCTAAGAAATGACAGTTCTTGCCCAAGTTTTTGGTAGGAAATTTTATGGAGTATTTGCAAATTTGAGGACTCCTTGATATCCATTATCCAGGATGATCTCTAGAATGTTCTTTCACTTTGAGCAAATGTGGGCAGTTTGCCCAAAGTCTCAGAGCTCAAAAGTGCATATACCAAGCCTTTTGCACTTTCTGTGCTATTTTCCTTTTTTTTTGCTTTCTAAACAATCATCAGCTTTGGGTGTTAGACACTGTCTTTAAATGTTTTACATCCATTAGGTCATTTAACCATCAAAGTAAGTGCTGTTGTTACCACATTTAATAGGTTAGGAAATAAAGGTTTACAAATGTTAAATTGCTTGCTCAAGGTCATGTTCAACTACTTGTGGCTGGAGGTGGTATTGCAACGCAGAGATTTGATCCCATCTCTGATACTGAAGCGACTTAGCAGCTGTATTTCCTTTGAGAAGAAAACAAAAGAAGCCTGAGATTTTTCTGTTTCTTTTCCCCCCATAATTTAGAACCAAATGCCAAAATGGAAATAAGCACTGAGAGTAGGGGGAAGAAAATGTGCTTCTCAGTTCAGGATTGAAACATACTCAGACAGAAGTTCAGGATTTTACTAAATCAGAGGCCCTCTGTCTGTGCTGGGCATCCTTTCAAATAGAGCTGCCCTAATGAGCTGAATATTTGTGTCTAAGAGCTTCAACAAATGTGGAAATTACTATTTGGTTTTCTACTTCTGGAGTGTAGAAACCGGAATAGGTGTGACATTCCAGCCTAAAGCCGCCCTGAGCTGTTAATGAGTTTTTGAAAATCCTTCCAAAGTGACTATAAGATCTTTTTTATTTCATCTGAAGACTTGGCCTTCTGTGGGCAGGGTAAGACTCACTGTGGTGGGAACTCAGTTCTTCCTTCCTTTTGCTGAAGCAGTCTTGGAAATATCAACAGACCTAAGATTTACCTGAATTTTATGACCACCGAATCGCAAAAACAAGACGTTACCACACTGGCACATCCTGTGGTTTCCATGTGGTCTTTCCCTAGAATTCTGCCAGAGTTCCTAAGAGTAGTTACTTGGTTCTTACAATGTTCCCTCTGAGGCTTGCCACCAGCTTGCTAAGAATGCTGAAAGCTCACATTCATTATTAAATATTTCCATCCAGTGTGTTCAACTGTAACTTGAAATAGAATTATATTTTGCATTTGGTTTATATGATTAATTAACTCATACCTGTTTTGCTTTTATATGTACGATGTTCAAAATAAAAAGGGTAGTCAATTTAAATTGTTATTTGTATTATTAGAAATGACTTCTTTCCTTTTCATCATAGCCTATTTAATTAGTAAGTGGTTTAATTTTGCATAATTACTTGTGATTTTTACTACTTCACATTTGATATTTGGAAAAATAGAAAAGGGTCTAATTTATCTTCCTACTCTAATACACTAAAAAATATTCTTTTCACAGACAGAATATTTTTTACCAAAAAAAGAGAATTGCACTTTTGTTGAGGACATTTATATAGGCATTTTTAAAATTCTATGTGTATTTTGTAAAATGCTGTCATAGTTTTAAATAACTTGAGAACTTCAGGTGAAAGCTCTTACATAAATGCAAATTCCAGTAGATTATATTTGAATGTCATTTTACAAAACAGCAAGGGTAGAATTAAAAAACAAAGCTAAGGAGGCAATAGAAGTGACTTAGAAATTCAGACCTGGATGAAGGCAAAGTAGTGATCTTTGCATTTTTTAAGGCCAATATACTTTCATAGATGGTAGACATTGGTTATGGTTCATTGTTGTTGTTCAGTCGCTTAGTCGGGTCCAACTCTTTGCAACTTCGTGGACTGTGGCATGCCAGGCCTCCCTGTCCCTCACTGTCTCCCAGAGTTGGTGGGAGTTCACATTCATAGCATCAGTGATGCTGTCCAACCATCTCATCCTCTGACACTCTCTTCGCCTTCTGCCCTTGATCTTTCCCAGCATCAGGGACTTTTCCAATGAGTCATCTGTTCACATCAGACGACTAAAATACTGGAGTTTCAGCTTCAGCATCAGTCCTTCCAGAGAATATTCAGGGTTGATCTCCCTTAAAATTGACTGGTTTGATCTCCTTGTTGTTCAGGGGACATTCAGGAGTCTTTACCAGCACCACAGTTCGAAGGCATCAGTTTTTTGTTGTTCTGCCTTCTTTACAGTCCAGCTGTCACAATCATACATGACCACTAGGAATGCCATAGCCTTGATTATACAGACCTTTGTCAGCAGGGTGATGTCTCTGCTTTTTTAGCACACTGTCTAGGTTTGTGATCACTTTTCTGCCAAGAAGCAATCATCTGATTTCATGGCTGCAGTCACCGTCCACAGTGATTTTGGAGACCAAGAAGAGGAAATCTGTCACTACTTCCACCTTTTCCCCTTTATTTGCCATGCAGTAATGGGACTGGAGGCCATGATCTTAGTTTTTTTTTAATATTTAGTCTTAATATGGCTCTTTCTCTCTCCTTCACCCTCATCAAGAGGCACTTAATTCCTCCTTACTTTCTGCCATTAGAGTGGTACCATCTGCATATCTGAGGTTGTTGATGTTTCTCCCACCTATCTTGATTCTAGCTTATAACTCATCCAGCCCAGCATTTCTCTTGATGTGCTCAATGTATAGGTTAAACAAACAGGGTGACAGCAGACAGCCCTGTTGTACTCCTTTCTTGAACAATCAGTTGTTCCATACAGGGTTCTAACTCTTGGTTCTTGACCCACACATAGGTTTCTCAGGAGACAAGTAAGATGGTCTGGTATTCCCATCTCTAAGAGCTTTCCACAGTTTGTCATGATCTACCAATACTTTGACCACCTCATGTGAAGAGTTGACTCATTGGAAAAGACCCTGATGCTGGGGGGATTGGGGGCAGGAGGAGAAGGGAACAGCAGAGGATGAGATGCCTGGATGGCATCACCGACTCAATGGACAAGAGTTTGGGTGAACTTCGGGAGTTGGTGATGGACAAGGAGGCCTGGTATGCTGCAGTTCATGGGGTCGCAAAGAGTCGGACATGACTGAGCGACTGAACTGACTGACTGAGACAGTCAAAGGCATAAGTGTAGTTGATGAAAGCCAGATAGATATTGTTCTGAAATTCCCTTGCTTTATTATCCAGCAAATGTTGGCAGTTTAATCCCTAGTTCCTCTTCCTTTTCTAAACCCAGCTTGAACATCTGGAAGTTCTTGGCTCCCATAATGCTGAAGCCTAGCATGCAAGGTTTTAAGCATGACCTTACTAGCACGGAGGGCTTCCCTGGTAGCTCAGACGGTAAAACGTCTGCCTGCAATGCGGGAGACCTGGGTTTGATCCCTGGGTCTGGAAGATCCCCTGGAGAAGGAAATGGCAACCTACTCCAATATTCTTGCCCGGAAAATTCCATGGATGGAGGATACAGTCCATGGGATCACAAGGAGTGGGACATGACTGAGCAACTTTGCTGGTGGTTACTAGCATGGGAGATGAGTGCAATTATCTGATGGCTAGCACATTCTTTGGTACTACCCTTCTTGGGAATTGGGGTGAGGATTGACCTTTTCCAGTCCTCTGGCCACTGCTGGGTCTTCCAGGTTTGCTGACATAATGAAAGCAAAACCTTGATGGCATCATCCTTTAGGAATTTGAATAGTTCTACTGGAATATCATCGCATCCACTAGCTTTATTAATAGCAGTGCTTCTTAAGGGCCACTTGACTTTGCACTCCAGAATGTCTGGCTCAGGGTGACTAACCACACCATCTAGTAATCCAGTTCATAAAGATCTTTTTTATACAGTTCTTCCATGTATTCTTTCCATCTCTTCTTGATGTCTTCAACATCAACTAGGTCTCTACTATTTTTATCCTTTATTGTGCCCTTCTTTGGGCAGAATGCTCCCTTGATGTTTCCAGTTTTCCTGAAGAGATCTCCAGTCTTTCCCCTTTTGTTGTTTTCTATTATTAAGCACTGTTCATTGAAAAAAGCCTTCTTGTCTCTTTAAGCTGTTCTTTGGAACTCTGTGTTTAATTGGATGTACTTTTCCCTCTCTTCCTTGCTTTTCACTTCTCTTTATTCTTCTGCTATTTGTAAAGCCTCCTCAGATAACTGCTTTGCCTTCTTGCTTTTTTTTTTTCTTTGGGATGGTTTTGTTCACCACCTCCTGTATTACAGACTTCTGTCCATAGTTCTTCAGGCACACTGTTAACCAGATCTAGTCCCTTGAATCTATTCGTTACCTCTACTTCAAATTCATACAAGATTTGATTTAAGTGGATATTAATTATGGTTCACAGGTGAGGTTAATATTGTAGCTTTCACTGTGGAGGTTAATTTGCATTAAGGGTCAGCATGAAATTTCCTCACTAGACTGTTTTTCCCACAGTTAAGAGAGTGCCATGTTTATTTTGTCTACCAAACCTTTGTTCATCTATTCCTCCTCCTCTTGTCACACATCTTTATCTCCACCTGCCAGCTAACTCCGGTCTTCTCTCTCACACCTTGTCTGGCCATCCTGAGTTCTTCTTGTTCAGTCCCAATATACCATCACTCATACAGACTTCATCATGTTCTGCCCTGTATTCTCAGGCACTTTTGAAATAATGAGGTTTTGTTGCAATAAATGATAATGTTATGTGCTCCTTGAGGGACAGGATCATAAGTCCTTGGTGCTCCGTGTATTCTAGATGTATTTATTTATGATCGTGGAGTATATGTCTAGATGAAGCCGTAGGGAAATGATTTGTTTCAATTGCATAATCTTATAGACCAGGAAAATGAAGTTGTAAAGAAGTAAATAATTTCTTCTAAGGGTTATTGCTTGTGTTAGGTGTAAAGCCAGGCCCAGTATTTAGGTGTCCCTGTTTCTGGCTCAGTATAATTTCTACTGTTCCTTTCTGTACTCTTCATTCAACAAATATTTATTGAGCATCAGTGACAGACACTCTGCTAGACCCTTATACTGCAACACTGAGTTTGTCTCAGAACTTGTACTGTGATTAGGGAGAAGGATACTAACAAGTATCATCCAGGTAGATATACACTAGCTACTGACATAAGTGCTGTTAAGGATTATGTGGTTCTGAGAGAGTAGGTAATGGGTGGAAGATTTCCTTAACAAACTCGACTTTGATTTGTAGGAAGTTGGGTTTATGTATGACTTTTAAATCTGACAAATATTTGTTGTCTGCTCAGTCTGTGCTGGGCCCCAAAAGAAACGAGAGCCAGGAGCTATAGCCCCTTCAATGTATGGTCTAGAAGACAGTAAGTCAAGAAATGTAGAAGTTCCATGGTTCAGAGAGACGCAAAGATCACATTTTGGAGGAGAGGAGGAACATTGAGAATATCTTCCTATAAGAGACAGCATAGGATATGGTGCCTGAACAAAAGCTAAAAGAGGTATGGAAGGGAATAGGGAAGGTCTTCCAGATGTAAGAAAAAGCACATTGAGGTAGATCAAGAGAGGATATTGGAGGAGTTTTCCAACAGTAAAAAGTAATCTCATTTTACAGGAAGACTTTTCAGTTATACAACTGTTGAGAATGTTGTCTATTTTAGTCAACTGAAATTAAAGATGGAAATGCAAATGTTCCCTCTTGTTTCTCCTCCTGGAGCACATAATCCTCTGTTTTGGTTGCCAGCTATATGGACTGTTCCCCCTACGGCCAACCTACGCCTACACCTCACAGGAACTGTGTCTGTGGACTGTTCCCCCACCCCTAACCCTACCCCTGCACCTCATAGGAACTGTGTCTAAGTCTTTAATTGCTGTATTACCTAGCATTTCTTTGGGGTTCAGTAAACATTTAATCATCATCTTGAAAAGTGTCTGCTCTGTTGAAACTGTTTTCTCTAAGTTCCCTACCTTAGGAACAGAAATAGAACTCCTTCCATATGACATGGTTGGCCCGTTGTGATGAGTATCAAATTCAGTTTTTAAATATTGCCTACACTATTCTGTGTCATCATGTAGCTTTTACCCAATTCAAAGAAGTCTTGGCCATTTCTCCCTATGGATAGTATAGTAGTTTGTCTAAATATTATTGTAGGAAAGTGCTGCAGAATTACTTCCCCATTAGCATGTGTTAAGTGGCCAGCTGCTGTATCCCAGGTTCTGTGTAAGACATGGTGTTATTGGTCAGTCTTATTAGGGAAGTCCACGGAGAGGCACCTGATTGGTACCTGATCCAACTCAGCCACAGATACACTTTAACTTTTATAGTGTTGCCAAGAATAAAAATCAGGGATATTTCATGGAAAGATCTAGAGTTTTGGCTTCCCTTGATAACTCAGAAAATCTGGCAACACTCAGCTTGTATCCCAATGGCAACAATTAGTTGGAGCTAAATAGCAGCTGTCCTCTGTCCTTAGGGTTTCTCAGTGTGCTGCAGTTCTCATCACTCACTATTACCTACATCCAGCCTGTTTTACTCATTTCTGTGGCTTCCTGGCCCTTATAATGCCCCTTGTTTTGGACTGCTATTGCCTTTCTGGGCCTCTTCTCTTTAGTTTCCAATAACAATTTCATGGCCAGCCAGACAGTTAATTATGACCACAACAACTAGTGTCTACGTGATGCTTGATAGTTTGCAGTGGTTCTCAAACTTTTCCATGCATCTGAATCATCCAGAGGGCCTCTTGAAACAGATTGTTAATCAGTTTCTCATCCAGAAAGTTTGATGTAGGATTGAAGGATTGCATTTTTATCAAATTCCTAAGTAATCCTACTGGTGTGTGGACCACCTTTTGAGAACCACTCACCTACTGTATTGTGGCACAGTAATAAGCCACATGGACTTGGTGGGACAAGATGTTGCCCACCAGAGATAACATTTGGAAAGATTAAGCACCTTATCCAGTGTCAAAAGAAGCAGCAGAGTCCGATGAAAACCACGTCTTTAGAGTGTGTCCAGTAGGAGACCATCCTGTGCATGCCCATTTCTGCCTTGCATCTGCCTTCTAACTTGCAAAGAATCCTCTAGAGAACCCTGTAAATCAGATGTAGCCAGGAAATCGAATTTAGGATTATACCATGCATGATTATTGTCATATCTCAGGAAACAAAGAATTAGAACTTGTTTGTATTCAGTGAGCAAGGGCAGAAGGATGGGGCCCAAAGGTTGACCTTAAGGTATAAGGTATGAGACATACCTGCTGGGCAGAGTGGAGCATGTCCCATACCCAGTGTTTTGTGCTTGGAGGAGGTCCACTTGAGCAGGTGGGACCAGGACAGTCTTTGGTATAGACATAGAGCAACGGGTGCCACAGAGCCAGGCAGAGCATAGCACTGGGGATTCGTTGGGGAACCAGTGACATATTTTCAAAGCAGGGGTTTCATGAAAAGCTATGATTGGCCTAGGCCCACCTGGAGTGACACTTGGAAACAGGACTTCGGGATAGTCAGATTGCTGGGATAGGACAGATTGTCTGGGCAGAGACTAGGTACATAAAACAATTTTAGGGATTCATCTTCCAATATTGGGGTGCAGGGCAGAGCTATAGGGCTTCTCACCTACCAGATCTGATGGTCACAGTCAAAGTAGAACCAGCAAGAAAGGTGGTTTCTTCAATCTCGGCATGTTAGGCTTTGTAAAACCTTTATTTAAGTAAAGATTAGTCTAATGACATGGATTCCCTTCCGTCTTATGGGATGAGAAGGAAGAGAAAGATTGGGAACCAGACATGCCTAATCACACGTTTAAATTTATTAAATTCTATCTGCTTGAAACTCTATGGAAGGAATAGTTAGGTCATCATGTAATCAAGATAGCCATTCACTAACCTAGTTCAGAAGTTTGTATATCTGTACAAAATCAAGACTGTTTTAATAAATTAATAGCCATCTGTCTCCAGTTTTCAAGATAATTAGTTATTGTATCTGTTGATTTGCACATTTATGTACTGTATAATTTACATGTATACTACACCTATGAAATCTGTTTTGTTGAGATTGTTAGGCAGTGGTGTATGCTGGTTAATGTGGAGGTTGACCATACATTTTGATTTTGATTTTCAACATTTTCAATGTTTCAATGTTGATTTTCAATGATTTTCAACATTTTCTTGTTGAAAATTTTTTAAAAGTCTTCTTACCTCTTTCCTACTAAATGTTGTACATAATGAACATAACAAAGTCCTTTTTCTGTGTTAAAAAAAATTGAATAGAGTCTTCAATCTGGTAAGATATGAGGTAGATATAAAGTAAATATTGAAAATTTGGGTGTGTGGGAGTAGAGGGGGCATGGTCACTATTGTAAAAATCAAATCATTTCTATTAACTGTTTTTCGAGTAGTTTTACACCCTAATCCTCACAGTGATTCATAGAAACTAATGCTGATTAGTTGAGTCTGATTGAGTTTCTGCTAAGATGTAACACTCATGGGCTAGGTATATTATGTGTTTGATTATAATAAACTATAAACATAGAGGGGATAAATAACCCAGTCTTTTTCCCTTTAATAATATGAACTGTTTTAGGATTATGATCATCACCTGAAAATAGTCATTATTTGTAGCATACCATCCTCATTGTTCCTATGGGAGCTGAACAGTCTGCCTTTCTCTTGTCATCTTTAGGTAGCTTCAGCATTTACTCTGGAGGAAAAGATTTGGGACTGGGTTTTATCTAAGTAAAAGAAAAAAGAAGCAGCATTACTTTATTATAAAACAGTTTGAAAACCAATATATGAGGAAAGACCTCACTTGTGCATAATGCAGTGTGCAAGCCAAGGCAGTTTTCTTCGATGGGAAGGAGATTAAAACTGCTTTTTTTTTTTTTTTAAACAGGCTCATGCACAGTTAGTTCGAGAAGTTGATGTGGAGAAGGTATCTGCATTTGAAAATCCATATGTAGATGCAATAAAGAGTTTATGGAATGATCCTGGAATCCAGGAATGCTATGACAGACGACGAGAATATCAGTTATCTGACTCTACCAAATAGTGAGTATTCCTCCAGGAGGCCTTTTGCATCTTCCTCTTTCCTTTCATGGTTCTCTGCAATGAGACCTTCTTGGTCCTGTGTATCGTATCTGATTCTGACTGCACAGTTAGGAAGTATAGATATTAAATTTGTGCCAGCTTTATAAATTTAGACTCTGTAAAGGATTGGCATCGTGAGTCAGGGAGAGTATTTCTTTTATTGTTTTCTGTTTGAAAACCAACTGAAGACTCTAGGAATCTGCATTCACTAACCCATCTCTTCCCCCAAATTATAAACCAGTGATTCTCAAACATGTACTTCATTGTGATTTGAAATCTGATAATAATCAATTTTAATGCAAGTTTCTGATCTTATTCATGTATTGGAAAGCACCTACACAGGAGAACCTCTAATAAATACACTTAATTATGGCTTCTCAAATATCAGACTTCCTGGTTTCCAGACATAGGACCTTGACTGCTTTCTGGGACCCACTGTTTTGTTGATGGATAGGTTTGCTTTTGCATGGAAATTGCATGTGAGTCTAATTTTGCATGCATTCCAGAATTATTTTGTGAGCTGTCAATCACAATCATGTGTCCTAGGAGGGATTTGCATCCTAGAGAGATTTGTTAATTCTCTAGATTAAATCTTGCCTAATAAAAAGAAAAGTAAAGATTTGGCAATCATTGGATTAATGTAATCAATGTGGTCAGCAATGTAGATAATCAGGCGCCTGAAAAATGGAATTTTGTTTTTTTTAGTGCTTTTTTCAGATTTCTGTCTCCATTATGTTAACCCAGCATTTGCCTCTTCTATTGGTTCTGGGCAGACAGAAGAAAGGGTGGAAAGTATTCAGCAGCCTTAGGCCAGTTTTTATGTTGAAATGACCCTCTGAATGAGGGCCGGACTATAGGGGAAATAAGGAGCCCTACATGCAGATTGACATCGCTTAACAGTGCAGGGAAGATCCAAGAGCAGTTGGGCTCTGTTTTTGCAGTAAAGTAGATCACGCTCTTACCCTAGTTCTAGGCATTTGTTTAAGATAAGTTATGATTTAGGTCAGCCGCAGAAATATTGCCTGGCCAAAACAGTACTTGGATTCCCAAGGTAAATCTGAATTACGTCATTCTGAAAAGTGATGTGAAATGCTCAGGAGACCGTGTCTGTCATGTTTAAGCCAATACCCACCCCATGTGTCTCTGAAATGCATGCTTCCTCATTCCTGGCTTCCTTTGTCCTCCTTGCACGCTGCCTGTCTTCCTCTTCTGTCTGCCTGCCTTCCTTTGCCCCACCCCCTTCCTCTTTCCCTCTCTCCTCTCCCCTCCCGGAGTTCCAACTGTGTAAGTTTCTGTGAGTACAGAGATGAGAAGATGCATTCAGCTCTTTTTTGTTCCAAATTCTGCCCCCTCAACCTTTGACCAGCTGTCTTCCTTTTCCATGCTGCCCCCTCTGTCCTTCAGTTTCCTTTGCCATTTCGGATCTCATCCATCTCCCCACGTTGCTGCTGTGTTTTACCCCTTGTCCTTGTCCCTGCTCACTGTGCCTTCCTCTGTCTGCTGGTTTCCTCATCCTACCTGAGCTCTGGTCCTCCTTTAACTCCTCCACGTCTCGATTCACTACTGTGATGCCTCTCCTGGCCCCTACCAGTGAAGAACTCCTCCATTAAAAAGTTACATTCACCAAGAAATCATCTTGCCTCCCATCATTTCTAAATCCCTTTCTTTTTACTTTAGCGTAAATCCTGTCTCTCCCCCCTCACCTGTTCTAGTCTCTACCTGTCACCTAGATCTCTTCTCCCAACAGAGAAGTCCTGTGACTAGGGCATCAGAGCACCAGTGTCCGATAATGATGTGCTTACCGAGTTAGGGCTTCCCCTTAGGAAACGATTTGCCTCCTGCTCCTGGAATAGGCTCTCTGAGGGATTCCTGTTTTCCCTGAGGACACCTGGGTCAGCTGCTGCAGCTGTATTCTTGAGACAAAGCTCCACCACATGTCTGGTGACATTACTTCAGCTCAGATTTCTGGATTCCTAGACAGGTACCCATGAGTTGCTTTAAGGCTAAAAGTTATCCGCGACAGTTACTCCAGGCCTATGTTAGCACTGTGATGCTGGGGAAAGCCACCATCTTAGACTTCGGTCACATGGGCTGCATCTGCCATAACAACACGCTCACTCTGTAGGCACATCCCTCACGTTAGAGCTTCAGATGTGGGGGCACCTGGGCCAGGCTGATATCAACCCCTGCAAATGATGACTGTTTAAACAGTTCTAGTTTCCCTTGGTGAGGATAGGGAGAACTCTGTTTTCTAAACATATATATGTGGATATATGTGTGTATGCACATATACCTATTTCATTTTGCATATATTTATGCAAAAGTAATTGTTATAACAACATGTCCCTATGTCCACATTTCAGTGTGCATCTTTAAAAAAAAAATGGACATTTTCTTACATAATAAGTAATACCATATTATACCTAGAAACTAATCATCAGTCCTTTTTATCATTCTATATCCAGTTCATTTTCATATTTCCCACATTCTTTCAAAATATTCTTTAGAGTCAGTTGATTTTAGGACGACACACTGCATTTGGTTTTTATGTCCCTTAAGTCTCTTAATCTAGTAGAAGCCTGTTTCACGTTTCACTGGCATGTCCAAAAGACTGGCCTGGATTGGGTCTGACTGCTGCCTCATTGCATGATTTAACTTTCTCCACTGCCTCTTGGATTTTCTACAAACTGAAAGTCAGATTTAAAGGCTTGGTTAGATTCCAGTTAAACTCTGTGAGTAGAACACACAAGATTTTGTGCACTGGTTTACACATCATTGGTAAGTTAATGTTCACCAATGAGTAGAACACACTCTAAGTGATCTCGTGCACTGGTTTATCTGTCACTGGTAGGTTAAGTTTCACCACAGTGTTGGGGCACTGACAGCCTCCATGATAAACCTATGTTTTTTTCCTTCTGCCACCAAAAACAATCTGTGTGGTGTGACTTTGCCATTGTGTAGTCTCCAGTTCCCCATAAACTCTTCACCTGATGTTTTAATTCCAATCATTAAGTCTTGTCTGGTATAAGAATTCCAACTTTGATCAGTTGGTCTGTGTTGGCATTCTTCTGTGAAGTACAAGGTTTTCATCTCTCGATGCTACTTGAGTATCCTGAAATACATTTTCTGCCAAAAAGTATATATTTCAATCTTTTTGTTACAGTAATTTGTTACATAGACTAAGTAGATGGTGGCTGTATAATTCATCATCAAAAGCAGGACATTTTGTGAAGGAAAGGGTTACTATTAATAATTATAGTGAAGTAGCAAGTGTCGCTAAGAGTTGGACACGACTGAGCGACTTCACTTTCACTTTTCACTTTCATGCATTGGAGAAGGAAATGGCAACCCACTCCAGTATTCTTGCCTGGAGAATCCCGGGGCTGGAGGAGCCTGGTGGGCTGCCGTCTATGGGATCGCACAGAGTCGGACACGACTGAAGCGACTTAGCAGCAGCAGCAGCAGCAGCAGCAGCAAGTGAAACTGGAGATCTCCTAGTCAAGCAGGAACATTTGATCATCTTAGCTAAATGAAACCTAGGGAGGTTTCATTTTCCCCTTTGTTTTCTCTAGAAGACTCTTGTTTACTTTCAGGGATTAGAACCAATCAGTTCCTGCCAATTATGGAAATTGTGTGTGGAAACCTGAGTTAGCTGGCCCCATGTTTCTCTTATCTTCATAGGATATTTTGGCACTCTTTGTATTATAGCTCAGTGCCCAAGATGCCTAGCTGGCCTGCCTTTAATTCCATTGTGCCAGGAGGCCAAGTATTCAAGTCTCTTTATTCTTCCCCATCTTAGTCCTGGGCACTTTCATTTTCTTAGCCAGGAAAACCCTCTCAGCACACAGAGAAGACCAATGGCTCTTTGGATTCACCCATTTGCTTGTGTATTCCACATGCCATTCCACTGTGGTCCAGAGAAGGTCCCCTGAATTTTGGGAATAGTGCTGATGAGGCTGTAGCTCACCTGTCTTGAGGATCACTCATTCCCAATACTGAATTCATTTTCACAGGGTGACTCAAAACAATTCCTTTCTCTGAATTCAAGATAGTTGTTAACCGTTTCCTTTCTGACTTTTGTGTACTTTCCACTAATATATCTTTAGTATTTTATCCTGCATCTTTGCTTCATATGGGGACTTCTATGTTGCTCTATCTTTATGATAAAAATTTTAAAACTTTGTTGATATTCTGGATCTAATTTCTTAGTATCACCACCTTACAGAAATTAAGACCAGCCTTCCTGAGAACTGACTGTCTCTCTTGCGGCTCTTCAGTTTAGATTTGGGGAACATGTAGATATTAATATCTGATCTCTAGCAGTGTGAGAATTGGTGCCTGCCATGCATATCTGCTTAAAGTTTGCAGCTTAACAGCAGTTTTCTCCAGAAACCTGCTGGTTTTGAGAGTCAGGGCAGGCCACTTGCCAGGAATACTGAGAACAGAGCCCAAGCATGCCTCTTCTTCTTTTCTCTCTGGTGAACTCCTATTTATCCTTCAAGACCCAATTCAAGAGTCACAGCCTCTGAAAGTCTTGCCCAGTACCAGAGGTTATGTGTCACTCTGCCATGTATCTTTTTTTTTTTAATGGCTGTGCTCGGTCTTCGTTGCTTCCTGGGCTTTTCTTTTTTTTTTTTTTTTGTGGGCTTTTCTTTAGTTGCAACAAGCAGGGACATCCCTCTAGTTGTGGTGCATAGACTTCTCATTGTGGTGGTTTCTCTTGTTGCCAAGCATGGGCTCTCGGGCACACAGGCTTCAAAAGTTGCAGTTCCCAGGCTCTGGAGCTCAGGCTCAATAGTTGTGACATACAGGCTCAGTTGCTCAGTGGCACGTGGGGTCCTCCCGGACCAAGGATTGAGCCAGTGCTCCTCCGTTGGCAGGCAGATTCTTTGCCACTGAGCCATCTGGGAAGCCCTGCCCTGTATCTTAATACTTGTACAAATCTCTTTTGTATCTGTTACCATATTTACTGAAGTGTCTCTCCTCTCTGCCCATAGTGCTTAACATAGGGTGCTCATGTTTGACATTTGCAAATGATTGTTCCATGAAATAACACTTAGATAATTTCCACAGTTTCAGTGACCATGATGTAGGCACTATCTGTCTTTGGCTGTTATAAATGAACTATGAAGTGCCAGAGCTACAGGCATTTAAGTCTCTTTTTTTTCTGCCGTTTTTGAAGGTCTGGCATCCTTGAAAAGCTATTACCAAAAGAGCTGGAACACTTTTTTTTTTTTTGCTGAACACTTCCTATGTGTTAGAACCTGTGTAGTTGTTTACATGCAAAGCTGTAGATATTTCTTATTATCTCCATGAAACAGAGGAGAAAATAGAGTCTTAGAGGGGCTGAGTAACTTGTTCAAGGTCACACAGTTAGTAAGAGATAGAAGTAAGAACTAAAGTCAGATTTGCTGTGTCCAGAGCCCAAGTTTTTAATCACTGAAACCTACCCTCACAAGGGAGGATAGATGGCTGGATGGATGGATAGAGAATTGAAGGAATGAATAAGAGATTGATTGATTGATAATTGACAGATATATTGATGATAGACTAAGAGACAGGGGAGCCTGGTGAGCTTCCGTCTATGGGGTCGCACAGAGTCGGACACGACTGAAGCGACTTAGCAGCAGCAGCAGCAGCAGCAGACTAATAGATAAATTTTTTGTCTACTTAGTCCCTGAGTCATGTCCAACTCTTTTGCAACCCCTGGTAGACTGTAGCCCACCAGGCTTCTCTGTCCATGGGATTTCCCAGGAAAGAATACTGGAGTGGGTTGCCATTTCCTTCTCCAGGGAGCCCACCCAGGGATCAATCCACCCAGGATTCTTTACCACTGAGGCACCAGGGAAGCCAATAGATAAATACCTATGAGTTTAAAATCACTTACCGTGCAAGATGCAAATTATTTATTAATCCTCATAATGTTATTGCAGTGCCAGGTGGTACAATGGTAACGAACCTGCCTGTCAATGCGGGAGATGCCAGAGACGTGGGTTTAGTCCCTGGGTCAAGAAGATCCCCTGGAGTAGGAATGGTAACCCACTCCAATATTCTTGCCTGGAAAATTCCATGGACAGGGGAACCTGGCAGTCTACAGTCCTTGGGGTTGCAAAGAGTCAGGCATGACGGAGTATGAGCACGATAGTGTTGCCTGTATGTAGTTCTGTATGTGTAAGATCAATGGGAAAATTAAGCAGAATTTACTGGGAAATACACCCACAAGGATTTTGATTATCATCCAGAAAATTTAACTGTGCCACCTGGGAAGCTCTATCTATGTTTAACAATGTATCAGTTGTTCATACAACATGGAAGCTGTTTTAAGTCACAGATAATTGAGAAATACTGTTTCTTTATTTTAGTGTAGAGTTTTAACCCTTTCCCCCCATATTTCATCCAATAACTTTTTACTGGAGTCAAACTAGAGCTATAAAAACACTAAAAGAATTTGAGCTTTCCTTTTTCTACTTTGATTAGCCAACTTGCTGAACATAATAAAACAATCAGATGGCTCAAAGGACAGGCAACACTGGTAGAAGCAAAGAGATGGGAAATTCTAGATGAGCAGTTTAGGGAAAATTTGCAGTTGGCTTTCATTTGGCATATTCTTCCAGTTCTATTTAATGAAAGACTAAAAAAGCATTCTAAGATGCAGGAGAGTTTTATAGATTCCCTTATTACCTTTTTTGTTATTGATTTTTTTTTAAGCCTGAGGACTCTTATCTTGAGGTAAAGAGCACAATAAACAGATGGCTGTAGGTTTACTTTTTTTTCCCCCTTTTTTTTGCTGTGGTTCACCACCTGCCTTAATATAGTGAGACATCAGGTCAAATGAGTTCACTGCCTACAGTACCAAAAGCTCCCTGACATTAGCTAGAGAACACAAATCTCAATCAACTTGTCATGTAGTGTGACGTCTTCACACTGCAGGCGTTTGGCAAAAGACCTCTGTCCATGGTTACTGTAAAGTGAAAGTCATTCAGTTGTGTCTGACTCTTTGTGACCCCATGGACTATACAGTGTATGTTCACCATAAGGGACCAAGTAATCCCTAATCTTGCTTTCCTGAAGTGCCCTCCAAGGTTGTCAGTAAATCAGAAACCTTTTTAAAATTTCCACATGTTTCACAGCCCATAAATCCAAAGTACCTGATAATTGACTGTTGAGCATAAGTCAGGTTTGGAGTTTACTTCTGACTTCATGTTTAAATTTTTAATTAAAAAATGCACAAGGAATTTGAATGTTGGATTTTAAATGCAAAATGAGTTTTTGGAGGTAGATTAGCGTATCTACCTGATTTCAGGCTGAATCCTTGAAGAAGTACCTTGTTAATTGACTCATGTGCCAAATACTTGAACCCAAGAGTGTGTAGGCTCTGACTCTCTCAGCTGTTATAACTTTACTCTTTATCTGATGATTAAAAAGAAGTATAAGCCTACTGCAGGCTTTTAGAGGCAGATGAGACATCATACGGTGAGACCATTGAGTCAAAATCTAACATTTAGTGGAATTACATCTGCCTGTCCTCACCTGTGGGACTTTGGCTCTGTAAGTTTCCTTTACCTCAGATAGTGGTATGTGCTCTGTAACCTCTAAACTCCCTTGTAAATTCTGAAATCCTTTGATTCTGTAACAGTAGATTGCCTTTATCTGAGAAACCATTGTCCTATGCAGTCAAGTGAAACCCTGGCACTCCTCCCCAAATTTACCTGGAAATGTATAGGCAGGGAGATTATTCTCTACATAGTTAAAATTACTCAAAATGCTATTTTGAGCTCAGAAGAGGATAATTGATCTTTAATATGTTTGCTTTTTTTTTTTTTTCCCAAAGAGTGACAGTAATAACATGGAATGGACCTTTTTTCACCTAAGTGACATATTTACTTCTATTTTTGTTTTCTTTTATCTAATGAACCATATCTCCTAATAACCTTTCACAAGAATGAAACAAAATACACCCTATAATTTGGGCTTTCAGTTGGCTCAATGGTAAAGAATCCGCCTGCCAATGCAGGAAATGTAGGAGACTCTGGTTTGATCCCTGGGTTGGGAAGATCTCCTGGAGAAGGAAATGGTAACCCACTCCAGTATTCTTGCCTGGAGAATCCCATGGACAGAGGAGCCTGGCAGGCTACACAGTCCGTGGAATCTCAAAGAGCTGGACACAGCTGACCATGCACGCATCCTGTAATTTGTCTTCCACAGTGAAGAATCCATCAGATTCTAAGACTTGGTCTCTAGTATTGCTTTTTCAAAATGCCTGGAGCTGCTAGAAATGGTAAGACTTAGATAAGACTAACTTCTTTCTAACCTTTATTACAGAGATGTGACAGGGAAAGGGCTTACCTCAATACCTGCTGATCATTCATTCACTCTGCTTGAAGAGTAGACTGGACATGGGAGACACGCTTCACTCTATCACTTTACTGCTTGCTCATGTTTTGGCAGAGTGTTTGCATGTTCAGTTGCTTGACCTCTTCTTTACAGCCCTTACCACAATCCACTCAGGATGACATGTTACATGAAACATGGTACATGAAAACAGGGGCGCTGTTACTACAGAACAGGATTGGAAAACCTGTAGGCCAAACTCAGCCTGCTGCCTACCTGTCTTTATAAATTAAGTTTTATTAGAACATAGCCAAGCCCATTCGTTTATGTATTGTCCAAAGCTCATTTTGTACCCAGTGGCAGAGTTTGAATCGTTGCAACAGAAGCTGAATGGCACACAGAGCCTAAAATACTTACTATCTGATTTTAGCCCCCACCCCGACCCCACAAAAGAAAAGAAAAAAGTTGCAACTTCTTCCTTCATGGAAGAAGACTGAATATTAAAAGGCAGCTAATATTCTGTTTCCATTTCTGCCATGTAGGGAGACCCTAGCTTATGCCTGGGATGCTCAAAATCAACCTGGAGATTCGTTTTTAGAACGGAGAAAGGATGGCCTGCTGTCCCTCAGCAGTACTCCATCAGTAAACTTGCACTTGCTTTGCACAGCAAAACTTCAGATAGGAAGTGAGCTTCAGAGAGTGCTAGATTGTATTCCTTGGCACTACCTCTAAATGCCACGCAAAGGACGTCCAGTACTAATGATGGAATAAATGACCAGAAACGTCGACTGAGTAGATTTGGCTCTGAGAACAAGGATTGTGTCTCATGTGTCTTGGCTTTCACCCCATGTGGTGCCTGGTACAGCTAGTTTAGGAGGGTGTGATGGGATTTAACAGTCAGTGTAACCGGAGGTAGGACTGACCTGCTTCTGAAAGGGGCCTAACGCAACACATGCCTGACTGGAAGGCAACCCCACGCCCAGTCTCAGGCGAGCCCAGGACCTTTGCTTTCTCCATCTGGCTCGTTCCTTTATTTTGACTCCTCACCTGCCAAGCCCTCTTTGAATTGTGATGGGCTTACCCTGATGTTCTTCTTCATGAGCACAAGGGCTTCTTGGTTTAAAGAATTTTGATCTATAATTAGTTTAACTAGCTTAATATGTGGGGAAGGCGATGGCACCCCACCCCGTACTTTCCTGAAAATCCCGTGGACGGAGGATCCTGGTGGCTCCGTCCATGGGGTCGCTGTCGGACACACTGGCGACTTCACTTTCATTTTCACTTTCATGCTTGGGGAGGAATGGCCCCACTCCACTGTTCTTGCCTGGAGAATCCCAGGGACGGGGGAGCCTGGTGGGCTTCCTTCTGTGGGGTCGCCAGAGTCGGACACGACTGAAGCGACTTAGCAGCAGTAGCAGCTTAATATGACCTGCTCCTCAAACCCAGACATCCTTGTTAAAATGAAAGTTTTGATTCTACAGAACCAGTATCCAAGTTATGGAGACATGACCACGAGAGACCTGCTTTGGTCAGCAACCTTTTGCTCATGGCCGTCTCTGTCTACCATCGCTGGAAGCTCTCTTATCTGCACTGTAAGATGGCTGTTAGCTGGCGTATTTATCTCCATTGCTAGAACCCAAGCTCCTTGAGGACAGGATTCACATCTTTTTTTTTTTATTTTGTGGCTCCCACCCAGGGCTATGCACAGTGCCTAGCCTTCAATATAGGCTTTCAGGGAAAGTTGTTGAATGATGTCTGCTGATTTCTTCTATCTATCTTCTCTTTCCTCTTTAGCCTATTAGTCCCCTTAGGTCTGCACTGTGTAACTCATCCTCCACTTTTCTACGCAATTCTCCAGCGACCGGTTCATAATCATCTCTCCCTTCTTAATGCATTCATAGTTAGCACCTCACAATTTGGCACTTAATTATTTCTTAATTGATTTATCTGTGCTGTCTTTACTTCCCATTTAACCTGATGTCCCTACAGGCAAAGAATATGTGTGTGTGTGTGTGTGTGTGTGCGTGTATATATATATATACATACATATAAGTATTTTTTACCAGCTCCCTGTGCCAGCCCCCCTCCTTCTCCAACACACACAGTGATTTGAATTTGACAAAGAACAGATTTTCAATAAATATGTGTAAATTAACTGAAAAATGAATTAAGCACTGTCATTACAGTTCAAGAGAGGCAGACTAGAACAAAAAGTAGCCTTCTGATGCTTGATACATCTTAGAAGTATAAAAATTGTGTCATAATTAGTCAACAGCTTTGAAAATTGTCATATAAAAGATGAATAAATTAAGAAAGCCAAACAGGCAAATTGAAAAGGCCTCTCTTTCCCCATCCTCTTCTCTTTCTGTATCTCTCTCACTCTCTCTTCTGTTGATTTTGTTGTTGCTGTATAGTTGATTTGGGACTCCATAGTAGCTCCACGGTAAAGAATCCGCCTGCAATGCAGATGATGCAAGTTCAGTCTCTGGGTCAGGAAGATCCCCTGGAGAAGGAAATGTCAGCCCACTCCAGTATTCTTGCCTGGGAAATACCAAGGACAGAGGAGCCTGGTGGGCCACAGTCCGTGGGGTCCCCAGAGTCAGGCCCAACTTAGTGACTAAACCACCACCACACCACAGAGTTGATTTACAGCGTTAGTTTCAGTGCACAGCAGATTGATTCAGTTGTCTGTATACATATTCAGTTATTCATGTGCATATATTCATTCTTTTTCAGATTCTTTTCTCACATAGCTTATCATAGAACCTTAAGTAGAGTCCCCTGTGCTATAGAGTAGGTCCTTGTTAGTCATCTATTTTATATATAGTTGTGTGTGTATATTCATTCCAAGCTCCTGATTTATCCCTTCCCCCACCATTGTTTGTTTTTTTTGCTCTTTTAATTACAAGGTCAATTTGTTTGAGCAACAGACTTCAGAATCTTTTGCTGTGACCTAGGCTTGGTCCTAGAGCCTGCCTGAATCACATATAGCTGCCAGCTCCTTCCCTACTTGACACTAGTAGTCTCTTTATGGTTGATATTGAGATCAACTATCCATATATAACATTCTGAAACTGTTTATAAATGTAGTGATATAGTATCTTTTTATGAGCTACTTAATTTACTTTTAAAAAATCTGATTTTCTGAGTTGGTTTAGTTGTTTGGCAAAGAAAGATCGAAATACATGGTCTTTCCTGTTTTATCCCACGAAATATTTTCCCTTGAGTAGCTTTCATAAACTGTGAGATTGTAGCCCCCTGCTACCACTAGGTGATCTTGTTTTAAATCTAGAATTTTGTATTTAAAGCAAATAATTTCTTACAAACAAATTCTCTGCTGTACCTCCTTGAACTCTGATAATGGTGTACCAGATGTTAAAGAGGAAAAAGGAAAGTTGAGCTCTTGAGAAGATAAAAGTGTTTGTGTAATGAGTAATCAGAAATCCTGCGCAGCTAAGCCACCTAACCTGACTACCAGCCAGGCTTTTCTGAACAGCAGGACCTACCAAAGGAGAAGGGGGCACATAGGTGGGTCTTGGCACCAAAACCTGTGCTTGACTGTCCCCTCAGGATGGCAGTTTTGCAGAACGGTTACTTTCTTTAAAAAAAAAAAAAAGTTCACTTTGAACGTTTCTTTTACTTTTTTCCTTTGAATCCTGTGATCACATCACAACTGTACAGTGACTGTGTGTTTCTAGTTTCTTAGCTTCCACTGCTTTTGACAGTGTCAAACAGGATCTCAGGCATGAGCCAGCTTTCAAGTACCCTAAAACTGTTCCTCTTACAATGAGGTCTTAGTTTTTGTTTGTTTTTTTTTTTTTAAATGAAGTTGACCTAGTTTTTCTAACCTTCTTTTCAATAATTAAAAATGTAAAATTCTACCCAGAATCATTTTCTGTGCCAGGGCTTCATCTTAATATCTGACTTGAACTGCAAATCTCTTATTAATGCAGCCTTGGTAGGAGGCTCTTACACGGGAGTTAAAGAACCCCGATACATGGGCCATAGTGTTGTTACATTAAATGCTCCAAGGTGCTGTATTCCATTATCTTACTATGGTTGGATTTAGACCCAGTGTCAGAGATTTCTTTTTCCACTTATCACCCATGGGTTCTTTCCCTCTTTTGGTATAATTAATAAGGCTTGCATGCCTAATACTTGTGTTAATTTTTTTTAACCCCAGCTGTAATATGATACAGTTTACTCGCTGAGTCATCTCAAAATTTTATTCATGTTTCTTTCACTTAAAAAAAAAAAAACACTTGAATTTCTAATTTCTATGCTATTCTTGGCTTAGATTTCAATTATCCTTCTAATCATAGGTAGTAGAGTAGGCCTTTTTCTTTTTACTTTAAAAAAGTTCTCATTACATGTCAAATTGGAGCATAAATTAAATTTGAAGGTCAACTCAAAACAGTATTCCTGCCTAGAGAATCCCATGGACAGAGGGCCCTGACAGGTTGCAGTCAATGGGGTCTCAAAGAGTCAGACACAACTGAGCGACGAACATTTTCAAAACTGTTACTGACAAACTTGTCAAAAATAAGGAATCTCTTTTAAAAATATTCAGAAGAGAGATACCATATTTAATTTGGAGCATATTATTTTAGTGACATTCAAGTTTATCCCATATATTTTTAAAGTAATGGATTATATCCCATTTTTGAATTTATTATTGTTCTGCAACCAGAGATGGGATCCTGAAGTTAAGTGTAAAAGGAATTTAGCAATTACAAAGTATAATTATAAACAAATGGGCATCATTTCCTTAAGTCTTTTATATAAATCAGTCATGCAAGAGAAGGATGTTTCATGGATAATCCCCAAGGATTAGAGACAGATCAAAAAGGTTCCCAGAAAATGACTCTTTCCAAAATATGCATTCTTTCCTTCCCTGATAAACTTCCCTGTTCCTCGTCTTCATATAACCCTTTTCTTCCCACAAGTGGTAAACTCCTTTCAGGCAGGGATCATATCCTGGGGACATTCATTTCCTCAGCTCCCATCAAGATGGTTGTTGAATTTCAGAATGACCTTGCATTTTTTCATGGTAGGAAAGGAACCATGGAACTTTTACTAACACGAGTCTTTTTGTTGTCTTGCTTTTCACTGAAAACCATCAGAAGCCTGTTTCTTCCATTAAAGATATTGTGTCACAATCATCTGTTAATAAGGGACCACTCCCTCTGTTTGCTCTGGATTAGAGTGAATTCCAGGGCCTGAATGCTTGATACTGATAGGCATAAAACGGATATACCAGTTATATCATTCAGTGGCCAGGCCCTAGAAGAGTATCAGGAAGCATATCAACTCAGTGAAGTTAAATGGATGCTGCCTTTCCTTTCTGTGTTGTCTTTACATTCATCAGAGGTATGTTAATTCAGAATTTGGTTCTTGTACAATGCAGGCCCCTAATAACCCAGAGAGGTAGTTAAATGAAGATGGGTACCTAACAAACCCCATCCTCTTTTGTTTTCTCCTAGAAGGTATAACCTACCTTTCTAACCACTACAGTGTTTTCTATAAAGTGGTTTTAATTTGGGTCACATGTTGAGCAACTGCAATGTTCCAGTCCCTTGGTGGAGTGTTGGTGACCAGCCACGGACAAAGGCAATCATAGTCCCTGACCCCATGGAGTGTGAGAACCCTAAACGGGCAGTTGTCTGTGGGGAAAATGTTGAGTTTTGGGGGGGTTTTTTTGTTTGTTTGTTTTTTAAAGAAGTTATGAAGTTTTCAATTATTAAGTGTCTCAAAGCAGTGACAAGTGATTAAATCCCCATGAATGGATTGGAGTAAAATGAGTTTAATCGACTAAACGTCCCATTTTCTAGCACAATCCTAAATAAGTGTTCACTCCTAGACAGTTAAATAAGTCCCATGTGAACCATAGAGTTTTCTCTCTCTGACATCAGGAAAGAGCTACTATCAGCCACTTATTACATACACATTGCCTTGGAAATGTACCTTGTACCTGTCACCATAGCAACACCCCAAGAATGACCTCAGCAGCCACTCAAAATCATTCCTACAAAACAAATTATGGCTATAATTAACTCTGAATTTACTCTGCAGTATAAGTTTGTCCAGACCTCACTGTTTCTCTGTTAAAGGTTAAATGAATGGAATAATCCAACATGAACCCATCCCTCCCGTATTCCATCAAAATTTTCCCCCCAAATAGGAGGTGCTTCAGTGGAAAGTGCAATTCAGTTAAGAGATTATTCCATTGTTACCTCTTTTCAGAATGAGACGAGAATCAACAAATGGGCATGCACTAGTCTTATCGTGCTAGAATTCCATTTCTAAGGGAATAGAGTGGCTTTTTTCCCTAAGCACATGTGAAATGCAGGAGGTGCTGTGAGTCCCTCCCAAGTCCTGAAGCCTGAGATGAGGGGGCCACATGGGATTGAGGCTTATGCAGGTAGAAGCTGTCCACATTAGCCTCTCTTTGGCAGTGAAAGATGCTCATCTAGGCACGTTTTGCCAGTTTCTCCAATTATTTGCAACAGGTCTTCAGTCCTGGTGTAGCTTCTGAGCCACCCAGATCTTCCTGAAGGAGAAGAGAGTTCGTATGTCTTTTGTTTGATTGGAGGGTTTGTTATTGTTCTGTTTTTCTAGTCTTGTTTTGGGGTGTTCTAGGTTGAATTTTGTTTGACTTGGTTCCAGTTCTAGATAATGTATGTTGCAACTAGCAGATGATACCAGTCCTTTCGTGGGTTTTTTTTGTTGTTGGACTACATCAGTGAACTGGACCTTTCTTTCCACCATCCAACTGAAGCAAGACAACAAGAATGTCAGACAAGAAGTGCAGTTTGCTTTCCAGCTAATTGGAAATGTATGAGAATCTTTAATGACCATTTCCTTGCCTTGAAATATTTTGAAACCTGGGCAATGAATGGACAGAATAGAGCCTAGCAAGCAGCAAGCGCCCAGTATAGGCTAATTGTTAAGTTGATGTTGTTACTCTCTGAACTATGCTTATATTGAAAAGGAGCAAAAGAAAGGTGAAGGGGGAAAATATTCTTCCAAGTGTGAATGCTTCAGATATTTAGCTACTATCTCAGTAGTGCCCGAGGTTCAGGAAGACACACCACTGACAGTACTTTTAGGGCAGTCTCTGAACTCAGGTCAGTGGCTTTCAGTCGCAGATGTGTATCCTGATTCTATCTTACTCCATCGTGTTTTTCCCAGAGCTCAGTTCCCCTTCTGAATTGGAGAGAGAGACCTTCAAGGTTCTCACGTGCAGTGTGACAGGAAATCTCCCACTTCATATGCTGGTTCTTTCAATTCTGTGCAAAGTGCATGCTCCTGCATGCTAAGTCACTTCAGTCATGCCCAACTCTTTGTGACTGCATGGACTGTAGTCCTCCAAGCTCCTCTGTCCATGGGGATTCTCCAGGCAAGAATACTGGAGTGGGTCCCCCCCCGGGATCTTGCCATGCCTTCAGGGGATATTCCTGATTCAAGGATCAAACCCACATCTCCTATGTCTCCTGCATTGGCAGGCGGGTTCTTTATCATTAGTGCCACCTGGGAAGCCCTCTGTGCAAAATGCACATTAAAGTGGCAATGCGTGGTCTGTTGAGTTCATCTTTAAGAAGCAGAAAGCCACAATTTCTCTTCTCACTGGAACACATGAACACCTTGTGTACAAGACTTGGTCACTTTCTGTTCTGACCTCTGGATAAGGTGAAGTGAGCAGAAGTGGTTTATTGGGCAGCTTGTTTCCAAACAAGCTTGCCAATGGGAACTGGAAGTTCTCAGATTCCTCTGAATTAAATTTTTGTATATGATAGTTAAATAAATGATGATCTTGCAGATTTCAAAATGTATGTTCATTTCCAGTTTTTCAAATCAGTGCCTGGTAAATCAGAATACTCCATTATACAGAGTAACCAGTTATATTTACATTTATGGAGTGATGAGCTGGTTTATCTATAGAATGAGATACAGGCCAGCTCCCAGAACATTGACTCATTAACCCCATCAGGCACCTCCAAGACTATGCCAAGATATGGCCTCAAATTTGGAGTCCAATCCATTTTTATACTTCTTTCCTGCCTCTCAAGCTCATATTCTCCCAGGTTCTCCCTCTTGCCCCCTAGCTACTTTCGTAATAATTAAAAGTATCAGGCTGGTTCCTATCAGTCAGCAGAGAGCTAATTGCCAGCTAGAGAATCATTGATGTGTTTGAGGTAAGGCCACGAGAATATTCATTAGTTGTTTTGTATTAAAATTTCTAGACTAATACTTTTTTGTCTTAAAGAATTGATACAGCTGCAAAAAGGTGGTAATTTATTTCTTTGTTAAAGCCAGACCTAGCTCTACTGTTCTGTGATCCCATGAATCTTAGAGACTTAATGTGGTATTTTTGTCACTACTCAAGTTTCAAATTTAACTGTATCATTGATATGGAAACACCACTAGTAAGAAGGATATTTGAATAATGTTAAAACTAACTCTCAGCATAGGAAATCATCCATCCAATCCACAAATAATCATGAAGTACTATTTGCCAGGCACTTATTTAGGTAGTAAGGAATAACAGAGGGTGAGACAAAGTCTTTATCCTGGATAGGTCATGTCAACTGAGTATTCATGCTCTTGCTAAGTTATGCCTCACACCAGACATTCCCTGATCTGTATCTAAGAACTCACTCTGTCTTGTTCGTGGGCATAAAGGTATAGAGGATATAGTCTCTTTCGTGTCTATAATGGTTCTACCTTTTCTTTAAATCTTATTCACATGTTAGTTACTTTCTGTATATTCTTTGTAGTTGCATGTTTTGAAATCTTATCTGTGCTCCATCCCTTTCAGGGCCAAAGGGAATATAGGGTCTATTTGAAAATCATGAGGATACTATGCAGAACAGAAACAGAACCTGGTTCTCACCAGTTATGTGATTTCTCACCCATTATGTGATTCTCACATAAATTGCAAATATTTTTGTAATTTTAGAGAATGAAATATAACATATTTGAAATGACAAAATTCTGATAAAGAACATATGTTTGGTTGCCAGGGGTTAGAATTGGGATAAGTAACACAAAGAAGTTTTTCTGATAGCAGAACAATTCTGTTATCCTGATTGTGGTGGTGACTGCACAGATCTCTATGTGAAATAAAATTTCATAGTTGTATATACCCTCCAAAAATGTGTGTGTGTAAAAATTGATGAACTCTAAATAATGTCTGTAGTTTAGTTAATATTATTGGATCAATGTCAGATTCCTGGTTTTGATAATGTACTGTGATCACATAAGATGTTTTGGGGGAAATTAAATAAGGGCACAGGAGAATTCTCTGTAATATTTTTGCAGCTGCTTGTGAGTCTAAAATTATTTCACAGTGAAAAAGCTTTTTTTTTTTTTTTTTAATGAAGAAGTGTTATATAAGCAGATAAATTTAAAGTTTAGGTGTGATGATTCTATACACTGGGAATATCTGGCCTTAGATATTGATGCCTCAGTAGCTAGAAATCTTGTGGCTTCACATTAATTGTGAATGACCCAAACTTTGGATAGAGTTGAGGACATAGTATGCTCTCGTCTTATAAGGAAATACATTCCAGGAAAGGACTCTGGTGTTCTGTAAAAAAGCAAAAAAAAAAAAAAAAAAAAGCATCCTGACCTTATGTGTCACTCTGTTATCTGTTTATTTATACAAATAATATTTGTATAAATAATTCAAAAGCTATTTGCTTAAAACTCCTGCTCAATCACAAGACCTGCTAAACAAGTAGAGGGCAGGAGACTGATTTAATTCTTTTCTTCTCCCCCTTTACTTTTGGTCTGGGTTCTATTTGATTGTAAGAGAAGAGATGAGAAATACTGTGAACCGTATCGTCATAGATGGACAACCTTGCTATGACTTGTGGAAGGTTGACTGCATCTGTCACTTTGTGATTTTCTCTTTCTTTTCTCTTAGGATGCATTGTTTCCCTTCTTCTCCACCAGCAGGCCATGTGTGATGGTGTCACTGACCTTCTCACTGTCTTCCCTCCTCCAGCTATCTTAATGACTTGGACCGCGTTGCTGACCCTGCCTACCTGCCTACGCAACAAGATGTGCTCAGAGTTCGAGTCCCCACCACAGGGATCATTGAATACCCCTTCGACTTACAAAGTGTCATTTTCAGGTAGTAACTGAGTCCATAAAATCCACTTCCGAGCTCTTAAACCTAGAGCACGTTGGCGAATATATATTGAAATCATGTATAGACTTTAAAACACCTTTATACCAATTATTATCATTAGATACACAAATGAAGTAATGTGTGCCTGAAAGAGGAAGTAGAAGAAAAACGCATGAACAGATTTCTTATTTCAGATTAAATCACTTAGAAATCAGTGAAATCAAAATAAGTTGCTTCAAAAATTAAAACTACATGGTTTTGAAAATGCATTGATTAACCTAGCCTAAATTTACATAGGAAAATAGAATGAAAATTTATTAATTTCTCCTTCGCTACTGCTATTCTTTCTGGGTCTTCAGCAGAAGTAGTTAATTTTTTTAAGATGAGAAAAAATAAGACTGCCTTCATTTAACCTCTTATTACACAATCACTCAGATGTACTTTTAGTTAGAATACAAGCCACATGGTGCATGGAGGAATGAAATCATGTGAATATGTTTTTGGGTCTAGAAAGTTGAGTTAGTTGGAAGAACCCATCCCATTTAAGGCAGCTACATAGAATACAGGGTTGTGAAGTGGGAGTTAATGTAACTTCTGCAGTGTAACTCTGCCATGTTACTGTGATAAGCGGGTCCTTCATCATGGCCTGCAAAGCACTGTGTGTTTTATTCTAATCAGGCTCAGCGCCTGCGGGGGCATCTGGCTGCCATACACTACTCTGTTAGACATATCCATAAAGAGGGTGACACTTTGGAAGTAATTTCTGAGCATCATTTTTTTCATCAATAAAATGGTTACATTAGATGATCACTAAGGTTCCTTATATCTTCAGCATTCTGGATTAAGTGTTGCTGCTGCTGCTGCTAAGTCGCTTCAGTCGTGTCCGACTCTGTGCGACCCCATAGACGGAAGCTCACCAGGCTCCCCTGTCCCTGGGATTCTCCAGGCAAGAACACTGGAGTGGGTTGCCATTTCCTTCTCCAATGCATGAAAGTGAAAAGTGAAAGTGAAGTCGCTCAGTCGTGTCCACCTCTTAGCGACCCCATGGACTGGAGCCTACCAGGCTCCTCCGTCCAAGGGATTTTCCAGGCAAAAGTACTGGGGTGGGGTGCCATTGGCATTTAGAGATCTTAAATTTGAAACACCACATTTCTATCTGCTTCTAACCTTGTTAGAATATTTTCAGAAAACATGTAGTATTTCATGGAGATTTTCATCTCCTTTTTGCTTTATGATTAGTGAAATCTGAAACCATGTGTCACTATTCCATCTGGGAGGTTGCTTCCCTCATTTTGTGCACTAGCTTTTAAAGGACATTTTTTGGTACTTCAATAAAAGTAATGACAGAATAATAATTTCTTGCTACAATCAAAAGCATCTTATAGAGCTTAGCATGACAGGATTTCAGGGAATGAAGATTTCATATAAATGAACATATTATTCACTCAACACCAGAGAAGAGCCAGCATTTTAATATTTATAAAGACCTAAGAATCTAGTTTTGATGTCTGTAGTTCATAGGTCTCCCTGGATCCATTGCTTTGCCCCTCAGATATCTCTTTCATGAAAACTTTTCAAAACAATCACTGGAACATCCTTGATTTCTTAATTTAGGTTTGACGCCGAGAGCCAGGAAGATACCAAGAACAACTGCAGTTCTCAACACACACTTGCAGAACCCACCTCTCAAAATTTTGTACCTAAAACTCTCATTTTTTGAAAATATTTATCTTGTAAACATTGTGCACATTTTAGTCAACAGTTTGAAGAAACTTAAATTCAGTATTAAGTTCTGCTAGATATTTTCATGCGTATATTAGCATTCAAGTTAATTGATGTCGGTTCCTGAGCAGTGAGTTAGCACAGAGTTGATGTGTAAAAAACAAATTCTTGAAATAATTCATATGGTGGCTTCTTATAGCATTTCAATTTTATGCTCATGACTTCTAGCAGCATAGCAAGTTGATTTGTGCATAAGGCTTATTGCACCGTGTTATCGGCATGATTGTACAAATTATTGTCAATATTGGAAGAAAAAAACAGCCTCCAACGCTTGAAGATCAGTGGGGTTGTGTTTGCATTTACTTGAATATTTACACACTTATGTTGAAATGTATGGCATCTTACATCTTTTAAATGCCTTTGATTAACCTAGCTTAAATTTACATAGGAAAATAGAATGAAAATTTATTACTTTCTCCTTCACTACTGCTATTCTTTCTGGGTAATACTTCTAGCTTCTGGGTAACATTTCTAGCTTCCTTGAAAAATACACGAAGATCTTCATTCTCATTTTATAGGAAAAGAAACTGAAGACAGTATTTGCCATTAGAGCTAAACACAAATAAAACTCATTTTGTTTCTGACTCTTCTGTGCTTGGTCAAATAAAATGCCCTTTTTGCTTGGCTTTGCACAGGATTTCTTTCTTTTATTTCTTTTTTTTTTTTTACAAAGTCATAATTTTCATACATGCCAAGTAATTTTTTAGTAACTGCAATGATTTATTATGTGGAATGTCTTGACTTCGATTTTGGGTAAAAGAAATTAGTAGATGGTCAATAAATATTAATTGAATTGACTTTGGTGACCATTCTCTTCAGAAAGTATATTTCTTAAGTTTATAAGTAAAGCTATATTGATGCTTTTCTTTATGTGCTGTTAATATGAATGTTATTAACCTTGCAGAATGGTCGATGTAGGGGGCCAGAGGTCAGAGAGAAGAAAATGGATACACTGCTTTGAAAACGTCACCTCTATCATGTTTCTAGTAGCGCTTAGTGAATATGATCAAGTTCTCGTGGAGTCAGACAATGAGGTGAGTGCCCTGTGAACAGGCAATGGATTATCACTTTAATATCTGATACAAATAACTGATAGGGCTTGGGATAAACTGACTTCATTGCTTTCTTGACTACTGATTTGAGAATTTTTTAAATAACCCAAAATAACCCTGTTGTACCACTCAGAACAGTAAGATGTTTGAGCGGGTCTGTGTGTTCAGGTCTAAGTAGACGCTCTTTGATACTTTTTACAAGACAAAGGCTCTGAAAACGAAAATAACCAGGAAATCCCTAGGCTAATCATCACACTGTTCTATAGCCTTCTTCCTACAGGATGGAGCTAAGAGTGCTGGACTGAGTCAGCCTGTTTTGTTTTGTTTGCATTTTGTTTGAATCATTGTTTGTGTGAGGGGTGGGTCCCAAAGAATACTCAAAATCTCTCTTGGCACATGTGAGTGATTTTGCAGCTGGGCTCTAAATCAGTTTGTTCTGGAGCCAAGAAGTGTCCTGGTGATGTGGCCTCCCTGCTCTTACAGAATTCTGGAGGCTATTGCATAACTTTATCTCTTCTAAGCACTGAGTGAATGAAAAAGCATCCTTGATATGACTGTCTGGAGAGCTGATTCAGGCTTGTCATCTCCCTATTGCAGGAAATTCTAACAAGTATAAATAAGGATTTTTAGGATGATAAAGGCGCCATCATGAGTCAGAGTTGATTGTGGAAAATAATTAAGGGGCATATAAAGCTGTGACTTTGATCTGGAGTGCGGTGTGTGTATTGGGGAAATAGAGAAGACACCATTGTTTTCCTGCTAGAGGCAGAGTTTGCAGACTGACATGCCAATAGCAGATGTTAAATATCATCCTAATAGGGTAGAAAATAAAGAAATCCCCAATAGCTGATTAAAATAAGATCTGGCATATTAAAATGTACTTCTGATTTTGTACATTTTGGGGGTACACAAGAATTCTGGCTTCCTGGTCCTTTTAAATATTTTATTTTTCTTCAGGTGTTAGTATTTCCATTAAAATACAGACCCAGTCCTCCTTAGCATTTCTTTTGTATATAGGATTGATAAAAAGTTGATGAACAAATATCCCATATGGAGATAAGTTACCTATTCATACATTTCGAATGTTTCCTGGGTTACAACTATATGGCTTTTGAACCAAAGATGTTCTTTTTTTTTTTTTTTCAATGTACGTCTTGTTATTTAAGGGACTTCTTTTTAATAATGAGGTTTAATCACCCTTTGCCTTCTGTAACACAAAGTGCCTGCAAAGTATAAGATATATGAGAATTATCACACTTTTGATTAAGCAGTTGCCATCAGAATTTTAGCTATGATATCTCAATATGTATTTTTATTTTTATATCTGTTTGTTATTCCATAATCTTTGGATATAATATTTTAAAGACATTACATATTTTGGAAGAATATGACAACATTTTTTATTTATTTGAATGTTAAATCAAGACAAAAGATATTTCGAGGGCTCATTCTACTGTATGCTCGATACCAGGGTATCTAAAGAGATACAGAAATGGGGGGAAAACATTAACACTGGCCTAAAGGACCTCATAAAAAGAAAGATGCCTTTGTCAGTATAGAGAGTAGCAGAGGAGAAAGTCCTTAGTTATAAAGGTCGTCATTTCTCTTCTTTAATTTGCTGTCCAGTGAAATAAAATTTTAAGATGTTTTCAATTACACAGAAGATATAAGAAGCATGCATAATTTAATTTCTTTTGTCACTATTTACATATAGCTAGAGGAAAACAAATGTTTACCAATACATATTTTATATAAGATAATTGCATTATATTTATAAAGAATTTTGTGATTTAATGCTAATGAGTTTACCACTTCAAAACTTGCAACTCATCAGCTAATTCTAACACATAAATCCAGTTAAAGTTTCCACAGAATGAAAGTTTCCACAGTAATTTGCCATTCAATGTATAGGTACTTATGTACATTTAAAAATATATCAGTTTCTTGATTCCTGTGGTGATGTCTTATGCTGCAATTTAAAATAATAAATCTATTACTATTCATTAGGACTCCCTAATGACTTGTGCATGCTTTTTAAGCCTACCTTGTAATTTTATGGTGTTCTTTTCTCAAACATCAAGTCAAGTCTGATTGGTAGTGCTGGAGATGGTCTTAAACATAATAAGAAAAAATAATACTGCTCATTAATTTCTTCATCCATGTTATCCATAGTCATCACTGTTGGTAATTGGGAAACACTATCAAAAGTATTTTTAAATGTCAGGATGTAGTCCATTATTCTTTTTTATTTTCCAGTTAGAATAATATATTAAAATGTCATTGCCTCTCTACTTTCTTAAATCTTTAACAAAACTCAGAACTATAGAATTCTACTTTCCACACATTTTTAGTGTTTGGTGAGACAAAGCTGGAATAAACTCCTAAAACATTTTGTTCTTTTGAAATGTGATGTTCATAACTCTAATCCAAAGCAGACTTTGTTGTACTTCCCTTGATATATATTCATGAGAAAAAAGTGGGAATGGATGCTGACAGTTGCCTTTTTATCTTGGGGAACTGTGGAAAATGCATTGCAGACCACTAGCAAAGCAGTTAAAGGACGTACTTTATTTTAGGCTATTGCTTTGGCTTTTAATATTTTAAAGCTTTATGTATTCATCCTCAGAATTTTTATGTAGATATGCTTTTGTCTGTCTAGATTCTGTCTTCCAAGAGTTTGGGGAATGAATTTATTTTTTTTCTCCAAAGAAGGAAATACGTGGTCAAACAGTGGGTGAGCATAATCAGAGTTGTAGAGCTGTGTTGATTTCCATATTTCTTTTGCTGTCTTGGTTTCCCTGTGGTAGCATACCAGCATGGAGCCAGCTATTCTGCTGTAATCCTTTCACATGTGCATTATTTCAGTGTCCCTGAAAGCTCAGAAAACACAATAAAGCATTTGCATAACATAGTTCAGGTCATCAGTGTATATCCAAACTCCCATCTTTTAATCCTGTTTTTGTGGTTCTCTGTTATGTGACTATCTGAGCACTAATATGTTGTTGTTTCTCACATACTCATTCAGGCACTGTCTTAACAGACCAAGCTTTTTATAGAATCACAAAAACTTGGACTCTTTTTCTCCAACACTTCTTTTTTGAGTGTATGTTTCTCAGTTCAGTTCAGTCGCTCAGTAGTGTCTGACTCTTTGCGACCCCATGGACCACAGCACTCCAGGCCTCCCTGTCCATCACCAACTCCCAGAGTTTACCCAAACTCATGTCCATCAAGTTGGTGATGCCATCCAACCATCTCATCCTCTGTCGTCCCCTTCTCCTCCTGCCCTCAATCTTTCCCAGCATCAGGGTTTTTTCAAATGAGTCAGCTCTTCGCATCAGGTGGCCAAAGTATTGGAATTTCAGCTTCAACATCAGTCCTTCCAATGAACACCCAGGACTGATCTCCTTTAGGATAGACTGGTTGGACCTCCTTGCAGTCCAAGGGACTTTCAAGAGTCTTCTCCAACACCACAGTTCAAATGCATCAATTCTTCGATGCTCAGCTTACTTTATAGTTCAACTCTTACATCCATACATGACTACTGGAAAAACCACAGCCTTGACTAGACGGACCTTTGTTAGCAAAGTAGTGTCTCTGCTTTTTAATATGCTCTCTAGGTTGGTCATAACTTTCCTTGAAGGAGTAAGCGTCTTTTGATTTCATGGCTGCAATCCCATCTGCAGTGATTTTGGAGCCCATAAAAATAAAGTCTGCCACTATTTCCACTGTTTCCCCATCTACCTGCCATGAAGTGATGGAACTGGATGCCATGGTCTTAGTTTTCTGAATGTTGAGCTTTAAGCCAATTTCTTCACTCTCCTCTTTCACTTTCAAGAGGCTCTTTAGTTCTTCACTTTCTGCCATAAGGGTGGTGTCATCTGCATATCTAAGGTTATTGATATTTCTCCCAGCAGTCTTGATTCCAGCTTGTGCTTCATCCAACCCAGTGTTTCTCATGATGTATTCTGCATATACTTTAAATAAGCAGGGTGTGTATGCTTCTAAATTACATTAATCCTCTTGAAATGGTCATAATAAATTAGGTTTTAGTTTTATTAAAATATTGAGATAGTTTCGTATATCCCAAGTCCTCCTTTGCACCAAGACGAATTCTCCAATATTGGTTCCTATAAACATTTATTCTTCAAATGTGATTCTTAGCGTTGCTTAATTGATAAAAAAAAAAAAAACTGTAAAAGGAGAGTGTAGACATTTGTAATACCGCACTTAATGCCTATTCAAAACTTGTTTAAACCATTACTTATTTGGATCTCACTGGCTGACCTCCTGTGCAGAGAAGATCAGGTTTGCTGAAAATGGAGAGATTAAGGCCATGGGCAAGATCATTCAAGGTCTCATTCCCCTGCCGTTCTAGACCAGCTTTCTTTCCCTTGCTTCACAGTGTCTTCCAGAAGTTAGGGACGAGCTCAGAGAAAAAGCAAGAGGAGCTGTTAAATGTAGCCAGGAACACAGAGGTAGAATGAAAATATTGACCCTGCAAGGCATTGAAACCACTCTTTTCCATCACCAATCGTTATTTTCTGCATTGCTCTTGTGATTTTAAACTATCTTCAAACAGTCTAAAATGTATGTTTCCTTCAGATATTTCTCCTCTGAAGTCTTTCAGTTCAGTTCAGTCGCTCAGTCATGTCCTACTCTCTGCAACCCCATGAACCACAGCACGCCAGGCCTCCCTGTCCATCACCAACTCCCAGAGTCCATCCAAACTCATGTCCATCGAGTCAGTGATGCCATCCAACCATCTCATCCTCTGTCGTCCTCTTCTCCTCCTGCCCTCAATCTTTCCCAGCATCAGGGTCTTTTCAAATGCATCAGCTCTTCGCATCAGGTGGCCAAAGTATTGGAGTCTCAGCCTCAGCATCAGTCCTTCCAGTGAACACCCAGGACTGATCTCCTTTAGGATGGACTGGTTGGATCTCCTTGCAGTCCAAGGGACTCTCAAGAGCCTTCTCCAAGACCAAAGTTAAAAAGCATCAATTCTTCAGCTCTCAGCTTTCTTTATAGATTAAAAATTTCTTTATAAATTTTTTCATATTTATATGAAGTCTTTAAATGAAGCCATTTTGAAATTATTCAACTGCAACCAAAGCCTGAACATTTTCTTTGAAAGTGCACATGCTTTGTTCTGCTCTGAAAACTCCAAGTGAGGTTTGGAAATTTTTCTCAGATAAAATTCAGCTCTGGGGGGAGGAAACTGACTAAAAATTGAGGAGAAGAAACCCAAACTCCAACAGTAAGAGCTCAGGTTAAAGTATCCAATCTTGGTGGGATTGGTTCTAGCCCGCCTTTATCCACTCTCAATCAAATTATGAAGTCAGAAACTATATCTTGCTCCTCAGCCGTTAGTATAGTTATCTCTGAGTCATGGCCTGATTAATAGGAATATTCCTGAAAGATGTCCTACTTAAAAAAAAAAAAAAAAATTAACCCCTTTCCCATTTCCTCATTCCTTTGTTCACTTTCAGCCACTTGTTTCTTTTCTAAATTCCATCACACACACTTTTCATTCTCTGTTTGCTCATTTTGCTCCTTCTTAATTTCTTTGTTCTCAATGCTTGAAGGAAGCCAGGAGGAAGTGTTCTGATCACCATTTATGAGTCTGAACCAGAGGCCTGCACTTGGTGCTGGTAAGGGTGTGGGGAAGCAGATACACAGGGATACTTTCTATGTAGATGTATATTGCAGATCTTTTAAAGACTTTACATGGAACCTGTATTAGTATAATCTCTGAAATAGTTTTTTTATTAATTTTATGGAAAATATTGTAAAATACTGCATTTGGTGTAATCTGATTTCTGTAATCGCAACAAATTGCATATATATGTATTATATAGAGAAGGTTATTAGCATCCACCCATTCCCCTGAAAAAAGAAAAGAAATAGAAGATTTTCTACCAAGATCAAAGTGTAAACAGTGATTGTCACTATTGCTAGGTGATAGCATTACAAATAAGTAAAATGATAATTTTTTTAAGTAAAATAAAGTAAGGCATCAGATTAGAACTTTAGCTCTGCTGTCTACCAACTTTGTTCATTTTTCTTTTGAATTGTCTTTTTTTTTTTTTTTTTACTAATTTGTGGAAGTTGCTTATATTCTTGGATTTGAGCCTTTTGTTACGTGTATTTCCAATGTCTTATTCTACTCTGTAGCTTGCCATTTATTCTCTTAATGATATCTTTTGATCAACAGAAATTATAAACTTTAATATAATAAATATCTATTAGATTTTTCCTTTATATTAATATTATATGCCTCTCTCTGTGTGTATATGTGCTTGTGTGTGTGTGCATAATCACATACACACAGTAGGATAAAAATAAATCACCTAAGAAATCTGGTTGAAAAGACAGTAAGGATTGGAGAGTGAGATTAAGAATTTAAATAAAACCACACAATTAGGTACCTTTCCAGTGGTAGTCCATAGATTTAGTCAAGTGTGTGTCTCTTAGTAACCAATAAAAGGAAGTAATCATAGTCTGTTACAGGGTTCATTTTGTCTATTTAAAAAAAAAAAGTTTCTCCTGGTACAGAGCCCTCCAAGTGACTCTTCCAGCAACTTTGTACAGAGATGCTGCTGCTGCTTCTAAGTCGCCTCAGTCGTGTCCGACTCTGTGCGACCCCATAGACGGCAGCCCACCAGGCTCCCCCGTCCCTGGGATTCTCCAGGCAAGAACACTGGAGTGGGTTGCCATTTCCTTCTCCAATGCATGAAAGTGAAAAGTGAAAGTGAAGTCGCTCAGTCGTGTCTGACTCTTAGCGCTGCAGGAGGTTGTAAATTGTATCTGTGATAATACTCTTCCAGGAAATCAAATATCAGAATTCCTAAGGCCGATTTATCTCAGTGTAAGTCAGTGTTGTAACATCAAAGTTTGTGACAGGCCAGTAACATGAAGTCTAAATACATAGCTTGATGTAAGAATAAAACCAAAAATGGTCAGGAAAGTAGATTTTGTTTACCTTTGTTTTTATAAACTATTTCAGTGATACAGGAGACTGTAAAATTCTCCATGTGTGTTTTGTCTTTTCACTTTATCTTAATGAACAGTTTTAATCATAATGTGGTCAACTCACTCTTTGCTTTTACTGATCATATTATTGTATTTTCTTCAGGAATTAACTTTATCCCATAGCATATGATGATTTATCCCATAGAATATGATGAATACAAGCTGTGTATTTCATGTTATAGGAATTAACTTTATCCCATAGAATATGATGATATATCCCATATTTTCTAGTAAAATTTAAAAGATTTTTGCTTTTCCTAGGTTTTTTATACACCTCCAGTTGATTTTTGTGTGTGATAGGAAGTAAAGATTTGATATACTTTTGCCATATTTCTGTTCAGTTGATCCAGTATCACTTATGGAATGATAAAACCCATCATCCATATCCACTGATGTTTTCTTACCTTTTTAATTATTCATAGATACACGTATATGTAAAGAAAAGTACACACATTTTAAAAATGTACTGCATATTGGTTTATTACAAAGCATCTGTTTGTCCAACACCCCTGTCAAGAAATAGACCATTGCTTTTTGCAAGACCACCACAGCCCTGCTAGTGCCTGTCCCCCAGCAGGTAACCACTGTTCTGTCATGTCTTTGCTTTTCTCTTTAGTTTGCATGCTTTAATATATGTCACTGAACACTACAGTCTTTACTAGTGTTTAACTTTTATACAAAGGGAATCAAATAGTGTGCTTTTTGACCTTTATACAGATGGAATGCTATTTGTGTAAACTTTGATATCTGGCTTCTTTTGTTCAGTGTTATGTGTGTAAGATATGTATATTTTATATAGTTCATTCATTTATCAATACATTGCCAAATAGTACTCTGTTGCCTAAAAATACCATAAATTGTTTATCCGTTCTACTAAGCATAGACTTTGTGTGTGTTTCCAATAGGGGAATATTACAAATCATGCTACTGTGAATATTCCTGTAAAAGTCTCTTTGTGCACCTTGGTTTACATTTCTGTTGCCTATCTACCTAGGAGTAGAATTGAAGGCACCTAGGGAGTACATAGGGAAGGCGATGGCACCCCACCCCAGTACTCTTGCCTGGAAAATCCCATGAACGGAGGACCCTGGTGGGCCGCAGTCCATGGGGTCGCTAAGAGTCGGACACGACTGAGCGACTTCATTTTCACTTTTCACCTTCATGCACTAGAGAAGGAAATGGCAGCCCACTCCAGTGTTCTTGCCTGGAGAATCCCAGGGACGGGGGAGCCTGGTGGGCTGCCGTCTCTGGGGTCGCACAGAGTCGGACACGACTGAAGCAACTTAGCAGCAGCAGCAGCAGGGAGTACATATCTTCAACTTTAGTAGATAAGGCAAAAGTATTTTCCAAAGTGAATGAACCCAATTTACAGCCCCACCAGCCATGCCTGAAAGTTCCTGTTGCTTCCCATCTTTGCCAACCCTTGATGTTGTCATGTTAGCGCTTTTGGTGGCTGTAGACCAGAGCTGTAGTTCCTGCAGGGGCCTTTCTCATTGGACATACCCTCACTCCTAGTGCATAGCCTGCGAGATCCCTGATGGTTCACTGAGCCTCATCCCTTGAAGTCTCTCAGCTGCCATCTCCAGAATCAGCAAATAACTCCTTGGGAAAGTAGCCCCAAAACCTGGGCTCATTCCTCCAGACTTGTCCCTCCCCAAATCCTGACCTGTGTTTCTTCACTACTTTGTAGCTCTCCAAGGACGTTAAGCAGATGTTTTTTGTTTTTGTTTTTGTCAATTCTTTCAATAGTCCTCCTTCACACTGATATTAGTGACATAGGAGATGTGCATCAAGTTTTATTACAGGCCTGAGTCTTCCTCTGGGCCCTCTATTTGATCTATTTACTACTCCTGTAGCAATATAAAAGTTATAAAATCACTAGTTTATATATCTAGAGCATCAAATCTACCTATCTCGTTGTTCTTCAGAATTTTCTTGGGCATTCTTGGTCTTTTAGTCTTTCACTTGAAGTTTAAGATCAACCTGTCAAATTCCAAAACACAAATTTGGTTGGGACTTTAATAAACATATAGATAAATTTGTTTCTCAACTTTATTAAATATCATCATCCATAAATATGACATTGTATAGCTCACCATTTATTGTTTAGATTGCTGCTTTTGTCATTGAAGTGGCCAATTTTTATAAGTGTTCCATATGTGCTTGAAATTGTGATTTCTTATTTTGCAGTGCAAAGTTCTAACATTATGTATGTTAAAACCATTCCATCCCCACTTTCCCAGGGTACTGTTTTGACTTCTAACACTGTAGATTAATTTTGCCTATTTTGAATTTCGTATAAATGAAAGTAAATCCTTTTGTGTTACCTTCTTGTGTTCAGAATAAGTTTATTAGATAAATCCATGTTGTGTGTAGCTGCAGTTTTTCATTTTGATTACTGTATACTATTAAGTTGAATGAATATGTCACAGTTTATCTTTCCATCCTATTTTTGATGGATATCTAAGTGGTTTTCTCTTTGGGACTGTTGCAAATAATAGTAATAGGAATATTCTTCTCATATTTTTGTCTTATATATGCCTCATTGTCTCTTGGCTAGAAGTAGAATTGATCATTCACAAGGAATGTGTATGTTTAACTGTACTAGATACTGCCTGTATTCATTTCCTAGGGCTGCTATAACAAATCACCATAGATACGGTGGGTTACAACCAGAGACATTTACTAGCTCGTAATTCTGGAGCTTAGAAGTCTAAAGTCAATGTATCAGCAGGCTGAAATCCCTCTGAAGGCTATAGGCGAGGATCCCTTCTTTTTTTCATCCTGTCTCTGCCTGTCTTCACATGGCCTTCTCTTCTGTGTCTGTGTCTTCTCTGCTGTCTTACAAGAACTCTTGTCATTGGATTTAGGGCCTAGTAGATAATCCAAAATGATCTCAAGATCCTTAACTTCATTATAGTCAGACTCTTTTTCCAAATCAGCTTGCCTTCACAGGTTCTAAGGGATACAACATGGATGTACCTTTTGAGGGGGTCACCATTCAACCCACTTATGCTAACAGTTTGAACTTTGAAAACAGCAGTAATGTGTGTTCCAGTTGATTAGTATCCTTGCCAGCATAGATACTGTCAGCTTTTTAACTTTAGTCATTATATTAGGTGTATAGTAGCATCTCTTTGTGGTATCAGTTTGCATTTCCCTGATTATAATGAGTTTGAGTTCTCTGTATATTTCTTTACCATTGTATGTTCTCTTTTTGAAAAGCCTAATCACTTCTATTGCCAGTTTTATATTGAGTTGCCTTTTTGGAAAAATATTAACATAGAGTTCTTTTTATATTCTTTTTTTTTTTTTTATATTCTTGATGCAAGTTCTTTGTAAGTTATCTGTATTGCAAGTAACTTCTGCTACTCATTGACTCGCTTTTTTATCTCCTTAAATAATGTGTTTTAGTGTGGTTCATTCTATTGGTCTTTTAAATTTTTCCTTTACATATCCTCCATAAGGAATCTTTCCTCCCAGTTGTAGTGCATAGCATGTATATTTTGGGAATGGACTTCTTAACATGACATTTGCTATAATGTTTTTGATTTTTGATGGCTACCTGTACAGTTCCACCTTTATTTTTTGATTCTATGTTGTTGTTCATTCACTTTTTCATATCCTACTCTGGGACCCCATGGACTGCAGTACCCCAGTCTTCCCTGTCCTTCCCTTCATCTCCTGGAGCTTACTCAAACTCATGTCCATTGAGTCAGTGATGCCATCCAACCATCTCATCCTCTGTTGCTCTCTTATTCTCCTCCCCTCAGTATTCCCCAACATCAGGGTCTTTTCCAGTTTGTCGGCTCTTCGTATCTGGTGGCCAAAGTATTGGAGCTTCAGCTTCAGCATCAGTCCTTCCAATGAATATTCAGGGTTGATTTCCTTCAGGATTGACTGGTTTGATCCCCTTGCTGTCCAAGAGAACTCTCAAGAGTCTTCTCCAGCACCACAGTTTGAAATCATCAGTTCTTCAGTGTTCAGCCTTCTTTATGGTCAGACTCTCACATACATACATGTGAGAAAAACCATAACTTTGACTATACGGACCTTTTTTTAATTCTAAATTCATTAAAAAATTAAATGCTAATATTAACACCAGCATTTTAATGTTATAAACATAAGTAACCACTCGCTTGTGATTTTTCTTTGATATTAAAATAATTTGCATAGCAACTACCCATTTATGTAATTTGGAAACACTGGAGAAAATTTAAATAATTTAATATAAATTAAACTTTTATTTTAAGATATATATATTTCTCTTAGGTAAATTAAAATATATGTGTAAAGTAAAAATTTCATATACTGTAGGGTAATTTGATATATATAATACACAATCTTGTGTTATTAAAAATATCTTTTGTATAGCTTGGTTGACTCATAAAAGTATACAGAAATGAATCCCTGAAAAGAAGGGAAAAAAAGAGCAAAAATGCCCTCTCATTTTGGGGGTGAAAAAATAAAGACATCTGAAAAATAATACATATGTTCCCCTCCCCCAACTTAGTTTTTTTTGTTTCCCCTAATATCCCCCTTTGGTCATAAACTTGTCTATTTTTTAAATTCCACACTTTTATGTTTTGAGGCTTCATTATTATGTACATTATAAGTTTGAAGTTTTTATTATTCCTGTTGATTTATCCTTATGGTCATCAAGATGACAGAAATGCTCTTTGCTGAAATAAAGCAGTTATGCAAGAGCAAACCGAAAGTGCTCCTGTCCTTTCTTTCCCCCTAGGTGAGTCTACGGAAGACGCTCAGGTTTTTTTTTTTTACAAGAGGCGGGGACTGAGCAGCAGGAAGCCAGTTGGTGGCAGCGTGGGGGCGATTTGTTAAACTGGTGACTCACTTGGGAGGGAAAGAGTATGTCAGAAGCAGAGTCCAGCCGTATAGGAAGTAGAAAAGATTCTATTGCAAAGTAGTAGAAAAGATTAAGGGGCTTCCCTGGTGGCTCAGACAGTAAAGAATTTGCCTACAATGCAGGAGACCTGGGTTTGATCCCTGGGTCAGGAAGATCCCCTGGAGAAGGGAATGGCTACCCACTCCAGTATTCTTGCCTGGAGAGTTCCACAGAGGAACCTGGCAGACTACAGTCCATGGACTCACCAAGAGTTGAATACGACTGAGCCATTAAACCGATTAAACATCCTATTAAAATTTAACTCATAAAACATCACATTTGCTATTTTAAAGTATACACATCAGTGGATTTTAGTATTTTAACTGAATTGGACAAAATCACTCATATAATTATTTTTTATATATAAAGACACTGGGGTTTCTTTTAGAGCAGCTTTAGGTCCAGAGAAAAATTGAGGAAAAAGTATTTTCCCCACTCATGAGTAGTTTTTCACATTACCTTCATCCTCTAGCAAAGGAGTTTGTTACATGGTACATTTGTTACAATCAGTGAACCTACGTTGAAACTTGATTATCACTCAAAGTCCATAGTCTGCTTCAGGATTCGCTCTTTCTGTTGTATAGCCCATGGATTTTGAAAACTGTATTGGTACAATGACATGTATTCACCACTGTGGTGTCACACAGGACAGTTTTACTAGTCTCAACCCCTCTGTGCTCTGCCTCTTCATCCTTCCTCTCTCCCTCCCGCCTGCTCGCCAGCAGCGACTGTTCTTTTCACTGTCTTCAGTAAATGTCATGTAGTTGGGATTATACAGTATGTAGACTTATCCTACTGGCTCCTATTACTTAGTAAAATGCATTTAAGATTCCTCCATGTCTTTTTATGGCTTCTTTTTAGTGCTGAATACTATTCCATTGTCTGGATGTACTGTAGTGTATTAAGCTATTCACCTGCAGAAGGACATCTTAGTTGCTTCCAAGTTTTGGAATTACAAATAAGGCTGCTATCAACATCCATGTCCAGGTTTTTGCATGAACCTAAGTTATCATCTCCTTTGGATAAATACCAATGAGTGCAATTTACTGGATATGATAAGAGTATGTTGTTTCATTAAACAAACAAACAAACTACCAAACTGTCTTCCAAAACTGCAATACCATTTTGCATCTCCAGTAGCATTTTATGAAAACTGTTGCTCCACATCCTCCCCAATACTGGATGTCGGCAGTGTTCCAGATTTGGGCCATTTTAATGAGTATGTAGAGATATTTCTTTAATTTGCATTTCCTAACAGCCTATGATATAGAGCATCTTTTCATAAGCTTGCTTGTCATCTGCATATCTTCTTTGGTGAGTTGTTTGTTTAGGTATTTCGCCTATTTTTTTTTCTCATTGTTACTTTTCTTACTTTTGAATTTTAAGAGTTCTTTGTATATTTTGGATAACCCTCTTTATCCATTACATCTTTTGCAAATATTTTCTCCTAGCCTGTAGTTTTTCTTATTATTTTTACATTGATTTTTGCAGAGTAGTCTTTAATCTTAGTGTAGTCTCGTTTATCAATTATTTCTTTCATAAATTGTGCCTTTGGTGTTACAGCTTAAAACATCATTGCAATACCAAAGTCATCTAGATTTTATCCTATGTTTTCATAGTTTTGCATTTTACTTTCAGGTTTATGATCAATTTTTTAGTTAATTTTTGTAAAAGATCTGTGTTTAGAGTCCTTTTTTTTTTTTTAAATGAATGAATGTCCAGTCATCCTAGCAACATTTGTTATAAAGACTGTCTTTTCTCCGTTTTATTGCCTTTGTTCTTTTGTTAAAGATCAGTTGACTATAATTATGTGGGTCTGTTTATGGGTTTTCTGTTTGTCTGTTCTTTCACCAATATTATCTTAATTATCAGCTTTATAATAAGTCTTGAAGTCAGGTAGTGTCAGTCCTCCAACTTTATTCTTCTTCAATACTGTGTTGTCCATTCTGGGACTTTTATTAATCCATATATACCTGGAATGAGTTTGTTGATATCTATAAAGTAACTAACTGTGATTTTGATTGGAATTTTGTTGGATCTGTAGATCAGCAAGGAAAAACTGATATCTTGGTGTTACTGAGTCTTCCTATCTAAGAACATGAAATAGCTCTCCATTTATTTAGTCCTTTGATTTTTTTCATCAAAATTTGTAGTTCTTTTCATTTAGATCTTGTACATATTTTGTTAGATTTACACTTATGTATTTCATTTTTTTCTGCTAATGTAAATGATACTGTATAATTATCATGTCATCTATGACAAACAAAACCTTTATTTCTTCCCCAATTATATACCTTTATTTCCTTGTCTTGTCTTACTACATTAAGTTGGCCTTCCATTACAGTATTGAAAAGTATTGGTGAGAGAGGACATTCTTGCTTTGTTTCTGGTCTGAGCCAGAAAGCTCCTAGTTTCTCACCGTTAAGCATGAGGTTAGCTGTAGGATTTTTTTAGATGTTCTCTATCAAGTCAAAGAAGTTCCTTTTATTTCCAGTTTTGCTGAGAATTTTTATCATAAATGGGTATTGGATATTGTCAAATGCTTTCTCTACATCAATCAATAGGATCATGTGATTTTTCTTTTTTAGCCCATTGATGTGATGAATTTCATTAATTGATTTTAAGGTATCAAATTATCCTTTCCTACATGGAATAAATCCCGTTGGACATGGTGTGTACAATTATTTTCATACATTTTTGCATTTGATGTGTTAATGTTTGTTGAGGATATTTTCATCTTAAGTTCATGGGAGATACTAGTCTGTAGTTTTCTTTTAATGTCTTTCCTTTTGCTATTTGAGTAATGCGGTTTCATGGAATAAGTTAGAAAGTATTCCTTCTGCTTCTGTCTTCTGGAAGAGATATAACTTCTCCCTTCAATATTTGATAAAATTCACTAATGAAGCCATCTGGGCTTTTTGTTTCCTGGTTTGGAAGGTTATTAACTTGATTCAGTTTCTTTACTGGATATTTAGATTGTCTATTTCTTCTTGTATACGTTTTGGCAGAAAGTATCTTTCAACAAATTGATCCATTTCGTGAAGGTTATCAAATTTAGGGAAATTATGATATTCTTTTATTATCCTTTTAATGTTCTTGAGATCTGTAATAATGTCCCTTCTTTCATTTATGATATCAGTAATTTGTGTCTTCTCTTTTTTTCCTCAGTTAACCTGGCTAGAAGTGTATCAAATTTATTTATTATTATTATTAATGATCTAATGTGATCTTTTCAATGATTCAGTTTGTGGAGAATAACTAGGTAATTTCCTGATTTCAGTGTCATTGACTTCTGCTCTAATATTTATTATTTATTTTTGTCTGCTTACTATGGATGTGATTTTCTCCTTTTTTCCAGTTTTCTAAGGTGGAAGCACATGTAATTGATCTTTCTTCTATCTAATTTCTTATATGATCTTTCTTCTTTTCTAATATATGCATTCAATGCTATAAATTTCCCTCTAAGCACTATATACTTTGCATCCCACAAAGGGTGATAATTTTTTTTCATTTAGTTCAAAATATTGTAAAATTTATCTTAAAATTTCTTTTTCCCCTTTTGTGTGTTTTTTAACCTCTACATATTTTTGGATTTTCCAGTCATGTTTCTGTTATTGATTTGTAGTCTAGTTCTCTTGTGGTCTGAGAGCATATATTATGCCATTTCTTATATGTGTTAAGGTATGTTTTATGACCCAAAATGTGGTCTGTCTTATTAATGTTGAGTGTGAGTTTGAGTAGAATTTCTATTCTGCTGTTTTTGAATGAAGTAGGCAGTAACTGTCACTTATATTCAGTTGATTGATAGTGCTGTTGAGTTCAGCTATGTCCTGATTTTTTGCCTGCTGAATCTGTCCGTTTATGATAGAAGGATGTTGTTGTATCAGTTTTTACCTCATATATTGTGACACTCTAATTTTAAGTGCAGGTTTACATTAAAGTGCGGCTTCCCTGGTGGCTCAGAGGGTAAAGCCTCTGCCTGCGAGAGACCCAGGTTCGATCCCTGGGTCGGGAAGATCCCCTGGAGAAGGAAATGGCAACCCACTCCAGTACCCTTGCCTAGAAAATCCTATGGACCGGGAAGCCTGGTAGGCTACAGTCCATGGGATTGCAAGAATTGGACATGACTGAGCGACTTCAGTTTCACTTTCATTTACATTAAAGTATTGTTATGTCTTCTTGGAGAATTAAGCCCTTTATGTAATGCCCTTCTTTATTCTTGATAACTCTCCTTGCTCTGAAGTCTGCTTTGTCTGAAATTAATATAGCTAGTTCAGCTTTATTTTGATTGGTGTTAATGTAGTGTATATACTGGCAACCCACTCCAGTATTCTTGCCTGGAGAATCCCAGGGACTGGGGAGCCTGGTGGGCTGCCATCAATGTGTTGCACAGAGTCGGACACGACTAAGGCGACTTAGCAGCAGCAGTGTATATATCTTCAACCATTTACCTTTAATTGACATGTATCTAAATACTTGAAGTGAATTTCTTGTAGATAACATATCAGTTCCGTTCAGTCGCCCAGTCGTGTCTGACTCTTTGGGACCCCATGAATCGCAGCACACCAGGCCTCCCTGTCCATCACCAACTCCCGGAGTTCACTCAAACTCATGTGCATCGAGTCAGTGATGCCATCCAGCCATCTCATCCTCTGGCGTCCCCTTCTCCTCCTGCCCTCAATCCCCCCAGCATCAGAGTCTTTTCCAATGAGTCAACTCTTTGCATGAGGTGACCAAAGTACTGGAGTTTCAGCTTTAGCATCATTCCTTCCAAAGAACACCCAGGATTGATCTCCTTTAGAATGGACTAGTTGGATCTCCTTGCAGTCCAAGGGACCCTCAGGAGTCTTCTCCAACACTACAGTTCAGAAGCATCAATTTCTTCAGCACTCAGCTTTCTTCACAGTCCAACTCTCACATCCATACATGACCACTGGAAAAACCATAGCCCTGACTAGACGGACCTTTGTTGGCAAAGTAATGTCTCTGCTTTTGAATATGCTATCTAGGTTGGATATAACTCTCCTTCCAAGGAGTAAGCATTTATTAATTTCATGGCTGCAATCACCATCTGCAGTGATTTTGGAGCCCCAAAAAATAAAGTCTGACACTGTTTCCGCTGTTTCCCCATCTATTTCCCATGAAGTGATGGGACCAGATGCCATGATCTTCGTTTTCTGAATGTTGAGCTTTAAGCCAACTTTTTCACTCTCCTCTTTCACTTTCATCAAGAGGCTTTTTAGTTCCTCTTCACTTTTTGCCATAAGGATGATGTCATCTGCATATCTGAGGTTATTGATATTTCTCCCAGCAATCTTGATTCTGGCTTGTGCTTCTTCGAGCCCAGCATTTCTCATAATGTACTCTGCATATAAGTTAAATAAGCAGGGTGACAATATACAGCCTTGAGGTACTCCTTTTCCTATTTGGAACCAGTCTGTTGTTCCATGTCCAGTTCTAATTGTTGCTTCCTGACCTGCATATAGGTTTCTGCAGAGGCAGGTCAGGTGGTCTGGTATTCCCATCTCTTTCAGAATTTTCCACAGTTTATTGTGATCCACACAGTCAAAGGCTTTGGCATAGTCAATAAAGCAGAAATAGATATCATATAATTGGTCTTATTTTTTAATCAACTTTTATAATTTCTGTTTTTAAATTGGTGTATTTAAACCAATAACATTTAAACTGATTATTAATATGGTTGGATCAGTATCTGCCATATTTGATATTGTTTTCCATTCATTGCCTTTATTCTTTGATCCTGTTTTGTCTCTTTTCTGTCTCTTGTGGTTTAATTGAATATTTTATTTGAAAGCATATAGGTTGTATATGTAACTTATAACAAAATAATCTTAATTCATCCCTCCCATCTCTTGTATCTTGCTGTCATTCATTCCTACTTACGTAAGAATACATTGGCATATATATAAGCACTCATAGTCAAATGCATTATTCTCTTATTATTTTGAGCAAATGGTTAACAATTAAGATCAATTAAGAATAAGAAAAACACAAGTTTTTATTTGACCTTCATTTATTCTATTTCCACGTAAATCTGAATTTCTGACCTATATCATTTTCCTTCTAAATAATTTCTTTTCTTCCAAGGCATAATGCTGGCAATAGGTTTTCTCACTTTTTGTCTGAGAAAGGTGTTATTTTTCCTTCACTTTTGAGGGATAATTTCATAGGGTACAGAATTCTCTGGTGGTTATTTTTTTTTTCATCTCAACACTTTATATCTCTCTCTCTCTCTCTCTCTTGAAAGGGTCAGGTGCAGTTCTTATCTTTGCTTCTCTATGGGAGCTTTTTTCCCCTCTGGCTTCTTCCAAGATTTTTTCTTTGTCTTTTTTGCCGCTTGATTATAATATGCCTACATTTGATTTTTCTGTTTGATTTTGCTTTTTAAAACAATACTTATCCCACTTAGTATCTGACTTTAACTTGGGGAAATGCCCAGTTGTTACTGCTTCAAGTATTTCTCCTGTTCCTTTTTCTCTCTCACTTTTTGCCCTTCTTTTATTCCCGTTACGCGTATGTCACACCTCTTGTCATTGCCCACAGTTCTTGGCTATGCTCCTTTAATGATTTTAGTCTTTTTCCTCTTTGCATTTCAGTTTTGGAAGTTTCTATTGAGATATTATCAAGTTCAGCAGTTCTTTCCTCAGCATGTTTTTTCTAGTAATCAAATGCTCTCTTCATTTTCGTTACAATGTTTTTGACCTCTAGCATTTCTTTTTTATTCTTTCTTAGAATTTCCATCTCTCTCCTTATATTATGTGTTCTTGTGTGCTGTCTGCTTTATCCATTAGCTTCTGTAGCATATTAATCATAGTTGTTTTAAATTACCAGTTGGATAATTCCAACATTCCCTACCATATCTGAGTCTCATTCTGACACTTGCTCTCTTAAACTGAATTTTAGCCTTTTAATACTAACTCCATATATCTTGTAATTTTTTTCTTGATAGCTGTTCAAGATACACTGGGTGAAAGGAACTTCTATAAGTGGGTCTGTTAGTAATGTGGTGGCCAGGTGTGGGGAAGGAGAAGCATTCTGTAGTCCTGTGATGAGGTCTCAGTCTTTTATTAAATCTGTGCTACTAAGTTATGACCTTTGCAAATACTTCTCGTATCTTCCCTGTCTCCTCAACATAGACACCTGCCCGGTTAGGTGGGATGGCATGGCTCGAATTATTTGAAAGTGGCCATTTCCTTTCCCCAGCTTAGTTAAACTCTAATAAAACCCCAATACTTTAGACTCTGGTAAAATAGTTACTCTTGAGGGCAGCCCTTGTTAAGAAGAACAGAATGCTCTGTTCTTTTCATAATGGTCTTGTCCACATTGAGCGTCCAACAATTTGTCAATTACAATTTAGGTTTCTTACCTCAGTACTGGTTCCCATAGAGATTTTTCTCATGATCTCTCCTCTAGCAGGTTATGATTCTGTACCCACATAATCTGTCTCTCCAGTTTGGGGGACAGTGGTTTGCTTTATGTCCATCCTCCTCTGTTGGATTTCAAAAGAGTTGTTGATCTTAACTTTTGTTCACCTTTTTATTTGTTAGGATGGAGTGGCAACTTCCAAGCTCCCTACATGCCATACTAGAAACAGGAAGTCACTACTCTGTTATTTCAGGGTATTTTAATCACCCAAAGTGAAACTCTTTCATGACCATCTGTCATTCCCTCTTCCTTCCACTCCCTACCTTTAGGCAACCACTAATCTCCCATGGACGGAGGAGCCTGGTGGGCTGCAGTCCATGGGGTCGCTAAGGGTTGGACACAACTGAGCGACTTCACTTTCACTTTTCACTTTCATGCATTGGAGAAGGAAATGGCAAGTCACTCCAGTGTTCTTGCCTGGAGAATCCCAGGGATGGCGGAGCCTGGTGGGCTGCCATCTATGGGGTCACACAGAGTCAGACACGACTGAAGCGACTTAGCAGCAGCAGCAGCAATCTACTTTCTGTCTCTGTGGATTTGCCTATTCTGAATAGTCATGCAAATGAAATCATATAATGTGGTATTTTAGTGCCTTTTAATTGCCATATAATATTCCATTGCATGCCCATTTGGGTTGATACACTTATTATTGTTATAAATAATGCTGCTATGACCATTTCTGTACACTTTTTTCTTTGGACATGTATTTTCCCTTCTTTTGGATACTCCTAGGAGTAAAGTTTCTGGGTTGTTTGGTAATTCTGTGGTTGCATTTGAAGAATTACCAGACTGTTCTCATTGTAACTATACCACTTTGCAATCCTACCAGTAGTAAAGTTTACCAGTATTAAAGTTCTGACTTTTCCATATCAGAGCCAACACTTGTTATTGTCTGCTTTTTTTTTTTTATTTTAGCCATCCTAGTGATTATAAAATAATATCTTATTGTAGTTTTGATGTCCTCAATGACCAATAACATTTTTGTCTGTTTACTGGCCATTTGTATATCTTTTTGTGACAAGTATCTATCCAAATTTTGCCCATTTTAAATAGGTTTTTTTGTCTTTTTATTGTTAGGTTGTAAGAATTCTTTATATATAGTGCATTCTAAGCTTTCACTGGGTTTCCCTGGTGGCTCAGATGGTAAAGAATCTGCCTGGAATGCAGGAGACCCAGGTGTGATCCCTGGGTGGTCAAGATGCCCTGGAGAAGGAAATGGCAACCCACTCCAGTTTGCTTGCCTGGGAAATCCCATGTCCATGGGGTTGCAAAGAGTAGCACATGGCTTTCACATTCACTTTTCAAGCTTTTATCAGAAATATAATTTACAAATATAATCTCCCATTCTCTGAATGATCTTTTCACCTTCTTGAAAGTGTCCTTTGATGAACAAAATTTTTTAATTTTAATGAAGTCTAATTTCTCTTTGGACTTCCCTGGTGGCCAGTGGTAAAGAATCTTCCTGTCAGTGTAGGAAGCATGGGTTTGATGCCTGGATTGGGAAGAGCTCCTGAAGAAGGAAATGGCAACACACTCCACTATTCTTGCCCAGGAAATCCCATGGACAGAGGAACCTAGTGGGCTATACAGTCTGTGAGGTCAGACACAACTTAGCAACTAAACAACAATTTCTCTTTAATTGCTAATGCTGAGGTATTATATCTAAGAAATATAATTTAAGGTTATGAAAATTTATCCCTGTGTTTTCCTCTAAAAAAAAAAATGAGCATTTAGCATTTACATTTTAATTTTTGATCCATAAGAGTTAATTTTTAAATATAGTTAAGGAAAGGCCTTTCCTTAATGCAAAGGCCTTATTCTGGGCCTTTCCATGTAAATTTTAGGATCAGCTTATCCATTTCTTAAAAAAACAATCCAGCTGGGATTTGATAGGGATGATGTTTAAGATGTCTTTCAATCAGGAGAGTACGGCCATCTGAACGGTTGAGAAGAATGTGAATTCTGCTGTTGTGTCTGTTCATGTGTTGGTTCTAGTTGGTGTTTGTGTTTTTCAAGTCTCCTTTCTATTTGTTGATCTTCTGCCTAGTTGTTCTATCCATTATTGAACGTGAAGATGTGAAGTTTTTTAACTCTTCTATTGTCTTTCTCCTCTCAATTTTGTCAGTTTTTGCTTCATGTATTTGGGACATTACATTTCTGCATTATGTGTTTATACTTGTTAGATTTTCTTGATGAATTTAACCTTTATCATTGTAAAATGTCCCATTTTGTCTCTAGTAACAATTTTTTGTCTTAAAATCTGTTTTGTCCCATACTAGTGTAGTCACCGCAACTCTTCTTTGATTACTTTTGTGTAGTATGTCTTTTTCTATCTTTTCATTTTTAAACCTTTTGTGTCTGAATCTAAAGTAAATCTCTTGTAGCCTGGATATGGTTGGATCGTTTTTTTTTCCCCCCATTCTGGCAATATGCCTATTGGAGTGTTAGTTCATTTCAATTTAATATTATTGCTGGTTTTTACAGCTGCTGAGGCTGGGAGACTTGTTAATTTTCAAGACTGCCGTAGAGCTGGGAATAGGGGTGGGAATAGCACAAAGTTAAAATGCCACAAAACTCACTGTTCTCACCCAGTTCAGCAGTTTTTCTTAAGTAATTGCTCTTTAGATTGCAGCAAGCCTTTGATTAATTTTCAGAGTTTTAAAATTATTGATACTGACAGTGTGTGCCACTTCATTTCTTTTGTGGAAGGGTGGAGTTGTGGAGGTTCTTGCTCCATCCTCTGTGTGTGCCTCTCTAAATTGATTTTTAAAGGTAAATTTGATCATTCTTTAATCACAGAAATACAGTTGATGTGTGAAAGTGTCTTTTTTAACCAATTAGAATGGCAGTGATTAAAAAGAAAGAGATGTAGAGAAATAGACATTCTTATATACTGCTGGTACAATTGATAGTCACTCAGTCATGTCCAACTCTTTGCAACCCCATGGACTGTAGCCCACCAGACTCCTCTGTCCATAGAATTCTCCAGGCAAGAATACTCAGTGAGTGGCCATTCCCTTCCGCAGGGGATCTTCCTGACACAGGCATCAAACCCGGGTCTCCTGCGTTACAGGCACATTCTTTACTGTCTGAACCACCAGGGAAGCCCTATACTGCTGGTAGAAGGATAAATTGGTACAGTCTGCTGCTTGTATGGTAATTTGTAAAACCCTTTGAGGTGGTTATACCCTTTGATCCAGTAATTCTACTGCTAGAGATTTATGCTTTCATGCTCCTGTAGCCCACCAGACTTCTCTGTCCATGGGATTTTTCCAGCAGGATTACTGGAGTGGGTTGCCATTTCCTCCTCCATGGAATCTTCCTAACTCAGGAGTCAAATGCTTGTCTCCTACCTTAATAGGTGGATTCTTTACCACTGAGCCACCTGGGAAACCACTAAAGTGGTCCAGATTCCTCCAGTTCACAGCATTTTAAGCATCTGCAAAGGTAGGGCTTTTATTTATTTTGAGCTTTAAACCCTCTGCATCTCCCCCATCTAAGATGAACAAACAAATATTGAGATAAATCCTAGCTTCATAAAACTCTCTCCCTTACTTCAATGAACTCCTTAATTTGCATTATCTCTAAAGGCTGTCTCAGTTTTAAAGACATTTTCAGCAAATTGACAGAAAATGGATGTTTTCTAATATGGCTAAGCTTCTTTGACTAGCCATTTGTACTTATTTCTCTATTCACTCACACCTCCACTTTATGCTTCTTAAAGCAATTTGGAAAAGAAAAAGCAGACTAAAAAGCTTTTTTAAAAAATTTAACCTCATTTAATCCATAAGCTTAAAAAATAATATTTCTTAAACTTTTAAAATATCCAATTTCTTAATTCACATAATATATATGTTCATGGAAAACATCAGAAAATGCAGATGAGTAAAATAAATGACTCATAAAAACAACATTGGCCTTAATCCAACCCTTCAGAGCTAATCCCCGCTAACAGCTTCACATTAACCTTCCAGAGATTTTGTATGCATCAATAAAAACAAAACCTGTATATCATCAAAATCAGATGTATTTAAAAGTGTATTTAAATACTTAAATCATTAAACTTTAAAATAATAATTAAAATGTACTAAATCGTTAAAATTATTTTTTAAATAATATTATTTTGAATTTATTTTTTACATCAATATGTAATGAACAACTTTCTATTTGGTATTAATTATACATCCATAATATCATATTTAGTACCTAAAATAGTATTTTTTTAAGATGCAATCTGATTTGTTTCACCAATCTTCTACTTTTGGATAATTTAGTTGTTCTCAATTATTTACAGTTATATACAATGTTGTGATGGATTATTTTCTCCAGAAAAATAGCACATTTGATGGAATTCCAGACTCAGTATTTAACAGGAGGTCCGGATTGCATGAAATTTTCTTCAAAGAGATTAGATTAAGGCTCTGTCTGAGGCAAGAATAGCCACCATTGTTTACATTTTTTATGCTGCCTTAGTTAAATCTGCTACAGTGACATCACTAGTATGTTTTTATCAATGAAGTGATGAAATGAATGAGAGCAATATTTTATTTTTTGAATTGCCAGTTCATGTGATGTGAATTGTCACTTTGAAAAAGAAATAAGGGAACAGAGATTTCTTTTTAGAAACATTAGAAGACAGTCCTTTAAGAGGCAACAGGAAAGTAGGAAGTTAAAAAGAGTCCTGGTTTGAATTGCAGCTACACCCATTTCAAGCTGTGTAATGTTTATTTATTTTTTTAACCTTTTTATTTTATATTAAAGTATAGCCGAAGTATATTAGTATCCCTGCGCCTCCCTTTTAATGCACAAAATAAGGATGCTATTTGTCTCAGTGTTATGAGGATTATTAAAATAAATAATATGTAGACTAATTGGAGCACATAGCTGGCCATTTGGCAAATGATGATTCATATTAATGATAATTTTAATGTTGAAAGGAATGCTGTTATAGGTTTCATTTCTAAACAGCAGCATCTGTGGCTAATTCAGTAGAGATGAGTTCTTTAAAAGAACTCTAATTTGACATTTAGGCCTTATAGCTAGAGTAATAGACCTAATTAATTAACATTTGTTCAATAAGATAAAAACATGATAAAAGTGTTATTTGTGCAAATGCTAAAAAAAGGAAACTTTTTTTTTTTTTTTTTTAAGAAAATTCCTTTAAGAACAGAAGGAAAGGGTTTTTTAATATGTGTTAAAGGAGCTGAAGTCAATATGCTTTTATATCATATTCCTAACTTGTTATCTGCTTACATGTTTTGCTTATCATAGTGTTTATGTTAGTACTTTGGAATTAGAGAGATTCTCACCAACTTGCTCAAGCACATAGTGGTTCAGGCAGCTGGGAAGCTGCCTTCCAGGTTCCTTGAATCAGGAATTTAGTTGGTAATCTCTCTTTTCTCCTCCTCAAACAACCCCAGATCACATCTTCCCAGCTTAGCAACCCAACAGAAAATGGAGTTTCCACTCCAACTCAGAACTGAAAATCTCAAGGAGGGGCCGATACACTGACCTAGTGGTCAGAGGCAGATTGGATTTCCAAAAGACTGGGGCATGTGGAGGAGAACACACCTGGCAGGAAAAAAGGAAAACAGGAGCCACTGTAACAGCGCTTCCAAACTGTGTTTCAGTACAGTGAGTTGGAACTGTTACTGAGTTGTGAATTCCATATGGTGAGACTTGAGCAGTCACATTAAAAAAATAATATTTTATTTTTAAAAGAGAGATTTAAATGAAATTGTGTCAGTCAGTTCAGTTGCTCACTCATGTCCGACTCTTTGCAGCCCCATGAACTGCAGCACGCCAGGCCTCCCTGTCCATCATCAACTCCTGGAGTTCACTCACACTCACATCCATCAAGTCAGTGATGCCATCCAGCCATCTCATCCTCTGTCGTCCCCTTCTCCTCCTGCCCCCAATCCCTCCCAGCATCAGTCTTTTCCAATGAGTCAACTCTTCGCATGAGATGGCCGAAGTACTGGAGTTTCAGCTTTAGCATCATTCCTTCCAAAGAAATCCCAGGGCTGATCATCTTCATAATGGATTGGTTGGATCTCCTTGCAGTCCAAGCGACTCTCAAGAGTCTTCTCCAACACCACAGTTCAAAAGCATCAATTCTTCGGCACTCAGCCTTCTTCACAGTCCAACTCTCACATCCATACATGACCACTGGAAAAACCATAGCCCTGACTAGACGGACCTTTGTTGGCAAAGTAATGTCTCTGCTTTTGAATATGCTATCTAGGTTGGACATAACTTTCCTTCCAAGGAGTAAGCGTCTTTTAATTTCATAGCTGCAGTCACCATCTGCAATGATTCTGGAGCCCAGAAAAATAAAGTCTGACACTGTTTCCACTCTTTCCCCATCTATTTCCCATGAAGTGATGGGACCAGAGGCCATGATCTTCATTTTCTGAATGTTGAGCTTTAAACCAACTTTTTCCCTCTCTTCTTTCACTTTCATCAAGAGGCTTTTTAGTTCCTCTTCACTTTCTGCCATAAGGGTGGTGTCATCTGCATATCTGAGGTTATTGATATTTCTCCCAGCAATCTTGATTCCAGCTTGTGCTTCCTCCATCCCAGTGTTTCTCATGATGTACTCTGCATATAAGTTAAATAAGCAGGGTGACGATATACAGCCTTGACGTACTCCTTTTCCTATTTGGAACCAGTGTGTTGTTCCGTGTCCAGTTCTATCTGTTGCTTCCTGACCTGCATGCAGATTTCTCAAGAGGCAGGTCAGGTGGTCTGGTATTCCCATTTCTTTCAGAATTTCCCACAGTTTATTGTGATCCACACAGTCAAAGCCTTTGGCATAGTCAATAAAGCAGAAATAGATGTTTTTCTGGAACTCTCTTGCTTTTTCCATGATCCAGCGGATGTTAGCAATTTGATCTGGTTCCTCTGCCTTTTCTAAAACCAGCTTGAACATCAGGAAGTTCATGTATTGCTGAAGCCTGGCTTGGAGAATTTTGAGCATTACTTTACTAGCGTGTGAGATGAGTGCAATTGTACAGTAGTTTGAGCATTCTTTGGCATTGCCTTTCTTTGGGATTGAAATGAAAACTGACCTTTTCCAGTCCTGTGGGCACTGCTGAGTTTTCCAAATGTGCTGGCATATTGAGTGCAGCACTTTCACAGCATCATCTTTCAGGATTTGAAATAGCTCAACTGGAATTCCATCACTTCCACTAGCTTTGTTTGTAGTGATGCTTTCTAAGGCCCACTTGACTTCACATTCCAGGATGTCTGGCTCTAGGTCAGTGATCACACCATTATGATTATCTGGGTTGTGAAGCTCTTTTCTGTACACTTCTTCTGTGTATTCTTGCCACCTCTTCTTAATATCTTCTGCTTCTGTTAGGTCCATACCATTTCTGTCCTCTCTCAAGCCCATCTTTGCATGAAATGTTCCCTTGCTATCTCGAATTTTCTTGAAGAGATCTCTAGTCTTTCCCATTCTGTTGTTTTCTTCTATTTCTTGACATTGTATAGAAGCTGTCAAAGAATGTCACAGTCAGGAGAATGATTGTTTCATGAACCATCAATTTCTGTTGTATCTGTGTGTGTGTGTGTGTTTGGACCAAGTGCAATGTAAACTTTAGATTGCAGTTTAGAAGGATTCCAGGTCTGCATTGCACAGTGCTCTTCACTGGCAGGTCATTGTCATCTGTGGGAAGGTGATCTGCTTGTTGCTGGGATCTTCGTCTCCATTAGGAAGAACAGCAAGTTTGGAGTAGGCATCTGGGAAATAGTTGCCTCCCAACCTTCCAGTTAACAGAGTTGGATTTGGGTTTAGGTTTTTGGTTTGAGAGTCTGGGGACATATTTTTTCCTGTGACTCAGTTTAAGGTAAAACTGTCAGAAACTGCTGCAACTGTAAATTCCATTCGGTTTGTATGTTTTAAGTTACAGAATCTCTTCCAGTGATGGGACCACAAGCACATGCAGTCACACAGGGCCTCACTTTTGGTTTAATGCTCTGATGTCATCATATTAGTTTCTGAAATGTGGGCCACACATTTTTTGTTTTGCATTGGGCCCTGCAAATTACGTAGCCAGTCCCATCCACTAAACACTGAACCAGAGGGATTAGTAGTTTGAGTCAGTTTTGTCCCACCCAGAAGATTGCAGACATCCTTCCCGTTCACTTGTGCTCATGGGGCATGTGGTACTGCCAAGAGGAATATATCTTTAATTCTCTGTTTAGTTTCACCTGGTGCCTCTTAGTTTCAATTTTTTTAAAATATAATGACACTAAACATGCTCTTTCTGACTAATTTTCAGCATGTTAATGCATATCATAATCAGCAGCTGGTTTCCTGCCTCACTTCCCCAGCACTGCCAGGCTGACATGCCCAGAGAACTCAGGCTAAACTAATCCTTGAGTCTTGTGGCAGCCCAAGCTTGTGTTTAATGTATGCCCTATTTCTCCCCATCCCTTCACTGGCCCTTCATCCTTTAAGCAGGCTGTCAACTTACTAAAAAGAAAGAGACAGCATCAGATTTAAAAGATCTTTCACACATGCTGTGTATTCATTAGACTGAGTTTTTAGCAAATAGTGTTCATGTACCAGAGTGCTTCTCGGCTCATCTTAGGATTGTCCATGAAACTAGGTTAATGGCTAGACCCAGTCCACTGCTAACACTTCCCTGCCAAGAAAACCCCCACTAATTAAAAACAATACAGGAAATGGGTGAAGCATGTTTTATTTTTCATAACCTGAAAAATAAAAATCTTGAAAGTTTTCCCTTTGCTTTGTGATTGAATGTCCAGATTGCCCAGTGCGCAGTAAGAGTCCCATTGGCACAGATATAAAACATATATAATCTTTTGTTTTGATTCAGATTCACTACAGTAACCAGAGGTTCCATGCCTTAAGTTGCTTTCTTACTGAGAAGGAAGGTCTTGCCTGAGGTCTTGCTCTGGAATTTGTCAAACCTAAAGGAAAAGCTCCTAAAAGCCAAAAGCCAAAAACTTCCTGAAGTTGGAGCAGGAATTTAGTGCAGTCTGAGCCATCAGCTCAATGATTCACAGGTTGGAATTTCACAGAAGTGAGCTCTTTCAAAGGCAAAGACAGAGAAAAGAACCAGGGGGAGGAGGTCTTTTCTGACAAAAGCCTGTTGTTGACACTAATAATGAGTTCCCTGTTTTGTTTTGTTTTGTTTTGTTTTGTTTTGAGTCAGGCAGGCTCTGGTCCCTGATTTCATATGAGATTGTGCTTTTGGGGTCTGGGCACATGAAATGAAGTGTTTATCTGCCTTTCCACAAATCCTCCAGGCAACAAGCAGATTATAAATGAACCAACATCTAGTTGAATAAAACTCATACATTCTTATTGGACCTTATGCCTGCCTGGGGATGGCTGTATAAAGGTCAAGGAGAGTTTGCAGTTTCTTCCCTCCCCTTGCTGTGTTGTGTGGCACATTTGTTCTTGTTGAGTGGTGTAATGTAGGGTGCTACTCCAGTGCAGTACAAGGAACAGAGGCCATCTTTGCTCCCTGCCTTCCAGGGTAGTTGAATGATTTAGTTGTCTGATCATCATTCATGATCAGACAGTGAATGAATATTCCTTGTTAGACGTGATCATTGTCTTTCTTCTCTTTAGAGTACCTTTTAAACCTTAACTGAAGATAAATTTGAAACCTAATCTTATTGAATGATATACATAATAAACGCTGAAATTAACATTCAGTTCAGTTCATTCGCTCAGTCGTGTCTGACTCCTTGCGACCCCATGAACCGCAGCACACCAGGCCTCCCTGTCCATCACCAACTCCCAGAGTCCACCCAAACCCATGTCCATTGTGTCAGTGATGCCGTCCAACCATTTCATCTTCTTTCATCCCCTTCTCCTCCTGCCCTCAATCTTTCCCAGCATCAGGGTCTTTTCAAATGAGTCAGCTCTTCGCATGAGGTGGCCAAAGTATTGGAGTTTCAGCTTCAACATAGATTTATCAGTATTCCAGACCATATGCTAAATTCTTAAGCTAACCTGAAATTTCTCAAGTTATGCCAATCATTTTGCTCATTATTCAGTTCCAGTAACCAACATGTATCATCACTAGGAGAAAAACTAGTGGTCATCACTCATCGCTATTTCATTAATCAAGTATACAATCCTCCATTAAGAGTCTGTTTCTTTGAAAAAAGGTAATTCTTTTTGGAATTATTACAATTGGTGTTCTTCTTTTGAGAGAGTATAACAGTCTCTGTAGATAAGCTCATTCATTCTTATTGTACCTTATGCCTGCGACACGACTGAAGCAACTTAGCGCACACACAGCTGCCTGGGGATGGCTGTGTGAAGGTTGCTGGGAGTTTGCAGTTTCTTCTCTCCCCTTGCTGTGTTGTGTGGCAGATTTGTTCCTGTTGAGTGATGTAATGTACGGTGCTACTCCAGTGGGGTACAAGGAACAAAGGCCAGCTTTGCCCCTTGCCTTCCAGGGCAACACAGGCCCTTGTTTTCCAAAGCTACAACCTCAGGACTTCCCTGGAGATTAAAAATCCACCTTGCAATGCTGGGCAAGTGGGTTCCATCCCTGGTTGGAAAACCACTATTCCACATGCCACAGGGCAGCTAAGCCTGAGCACCGTAGCAAAGATCCCATGTGCCACAACTAAGACCCAATGTAGCCAAATTAATTAAAAACAAAAGGTACAGCCTCAAAACATTAAAACATGAATTATCTGCATTAGAGGATATTGTAGGGCTTATTCCCTTCCAGAAGGAGCTAGATGGAGAGCAGGGGGGATTGTTACTTCAAAACTTCGTAGTCTTGATTAAAATATTCACGATGGGTTGAAGGGGGATGAAGAAGGTGGAAGGTTTTGCACATGAGATCTCATGAAAATAGTCTAATTTGAGATCTATATTGTTCTTTCTCCTTTAAGCAGTTTTGTCATCTTAAAAGGAGAGACTTCTTAGATATTAATATTCTCGTTCCATTTAATCAAATTGCACTGGAAGGTCCTTGTGGAAATCTGACAAGAGTTACTGTCATTGTTTCACTTTTGAGCAATTACTCCTGTATCCTGGTGTGTGTCATTTTCTAATAGTTTCTATGTAGATCTGAATTCTTTAGTGAGCTTATAAGCTCCCTGGCAAGAATAGCTAGTGATGCCTATTGGTAGAGAAGCTGACCACCTACGTGGTACGTTTACAGCAGTGGCAGTACAACAGGGTTGCAGGGGAGCGTCTTTGCTCTCCAGGGAACATTTGCCAATGTTAGAGATGTTTTTAGGTCTCCCAGTTAGAGGAGTACCGCTGGCATCCAGTGGGAAAGGTCAGGGTTCTGCTCAACATCCTGTAATGCACAGAACAGCCCCTTACCATGAAGAATTATCCTGCCCCAAATGTCAATAGGGCTGAGGTTGGAAAACACAGCTTTAAAGGAACCCAGAGAACCACCATACCTTTCCCCTAGTTCATCCCCTTGCCAGCTCACTGAATCAAGGATTCCAAAGTTAGAGGTTCCTACATTTGGCCTGTGTCAGACCTCATTAAAATGGCAATACACATCAGGCTTCCCCTGGCATTATATATTAAGGCTATGTCAATTGCCCAAGATCTCTTCCCAAAGGTAGATTTTGTAAAGAAAGATGAAGTACAGGAGCACAGAGAGTATTTCAGAAGGGAAAGGCACTGGAAAGGCCTTGCTGCTGCTGCTGCTAAGTGGCTTCAGTCATGTCCGACTCTGTGCGACCCTGTAGACCGCAGCCCACCAGGCTTCCCCGTCCCTGGGATTCTCCAGGCAAGAACACTGGAGTGGGTTGCCATTTCCTTCTCCAATGCATGAAAGTGAAAAGAGAAAGTGAAGTTGCTCAGTCATGTCCGACTCTTAGCGACCCCGTGGACTGCAGCCTACCAGGCTCCTCCATCCATGGGATTTTCCAGGCAAGAGTACTGGAGTGGGGTGCCATTGCCTTCTCCCGAAGGGCCTTACCAGAACCTAAAATTAATTAGTTTTTACTAAGGACAACCATTTTTTGTAAACTGCCCCTGCCATGGGCCCCATGCAGCCCCCTCATTGAAAACCAGAGCACGGGGTATTCACATAGAGGCGGTCACTCTTTACGGAGTGGTGGTCCGCTCCAGCAGAAGCAGTTCCAGCTGTCGCTCTCTTACAACCCCTCCTTTGGGCTGCAGACCATGGCAGCAAAACCACATAGCCAGCACCCTGGCATCTGAGTGCCATGGTCGTGTGTGCCCCTGGTGCTGAACCCAGCACCTCTTCCTTCTGGATCACACTCAGAGAAAGTCAGGGACACTTGGAAGTGTCATCAAATATGCCTTATTTATTAGTCAACAATCACAAGGTACTGACTTCCCTGGTGGCTCAGACGGTAAAGAATCTGCCTGCAGTGCTGGAGGCCCGGCTTCGATCCTTGGGTCAGGAGGAGCCCCTGGAGAAGGGAATGGCAACCAACTCTAGTATTCTTTAGTATTCTTGCCTGGATAACTCCGCAGACAGAGAAACCTGGCAGGCTACAGTCCGTGGGGTCACAGAGTCAGACACGACTGAGCGACTAACACTTTCACAAGGGACAATGATGGTTGTTTTCTTTCTCCCAAATTCTTAGAAGTATACCTTCCTCTTTTGAAAGTGTTCCAACAGTTATCAAGAAAAATTCACTCTCTCATATGTATTTTCAGTTAATGATAAAAGAACTAGGAGAGTTTAAAAATAATGTTTTAAGGAAACAAGAGTTTTTCTTTAAAAACAGTCTTCGTTTTTTTGCTTCTTACTGATACCAATTTTTTTTTTTTACATATAATTTCCCACTTTTTAGGTGTATAGTTCAGTGGTATTAAGAACATTCACACTGTTGTACAGCCATCAGTCCACCATCGTTCTCCAGAATTTTTTCTTTGTAAACAGGCTTAACCCATTAACTATTAACTCTCCACTTCCCCTTCCCCACCCCACCCCTGCCGACTATTCCACTTTTTATCTCTAGAAATTTGACTACTCTTGGTATTTCATAAGTGAAACTGAAATTGTAAGTCACTCAGTTGTGTCCGACTCACTGTAGTCCATGGACTTCTCCAAACCAGAATACTGGAGTGGGTAGCCTTTCCCTTCTCTAGGGGATCTTCCCAACCCAGGGATTGATCTCAGGTCTCCGGCATTGCAGGCGGATTCTTTACCAGCTGAGCCACAAGGGAAGCCCAAAAATATTGAAGTGGGTAGCCTATCCCTTCTCCAGGGTATCTTCCCAACCCAGGAATCAAACCAGGGTCTCCTGCATTGCAGGCCGATTCTTTAGCAACTATCAGTGAAGCCCATTTCATAAGTGGAATCATACATTATTTGTCCTTTTTTGACTGAGGTATTTTGCTTAGCATAATGTCTTCAAGGATCATCCATGTAGTATGTATCACAGTTTACTTCCATTTTGAGGCTGAATAATATTTCACTGTATGTATGACCCCTTGGACTGTAACTCACCAGGCTCCTCTGTCCATGGAATTCTCCAGGCAAGAATACTGGAGTAGGTTGCCATTTTCTTCTCCAGGGGAATCTTCCCAACCCAGGGACCAAAGTCAGGTCTTCCGCATTGCAGGCAGACTCTTTACCAACTGAGCCACCACGGAAGCCACTGTGTGTATACACTACATTTTATTTATCCATTCATCCATCAGTAAACGTTTAGGTTGCTTCTGCTTTTTGGCCATTTGAATAATGCTGCTGTGAATTGGGTGTGTGTTGTTGTTTAGTCATTCCGTTGTGCCCAGCTCTTGGCAACACCAGGGGCTACAGCATGCCGGTCTGCCCTGTCCTCTCTTGGAATTTGCTCAAACTCTTGTCCATTGAGTCAGTGATGCCATCCAACAATCTCATCTTCTGCTGTCCCCTTCTCCTCCTACCCTCAATCTTTCCCAGCATGTAGGTCTTTTCTATGAGTCAGCTCTTTGTATCAGATGGCCAGAGTATGAAATGGATATATAAATATTCAAGTTCTTGCTTTCACCTCTTTTGAGTTACCGCTTTCAATTCTTTCTTCTCCCCAAAAGTGGATTGTTGGATTATATAGTATTTCTATTTGTAATTTTTTGAGAAACTGTCACTGTTTTTCTTAATGGCTTCAATATTTTTATTCAAGTATAAAGATTCAAATTTTACTACGTCCTTGCCCGGCAGTTATTATTTTGGGTTTTGTTTTGTTTTTTATAAAAGCAATCCTAATAGATATGAAGTAGTAGCTCACTGTGATTTTGATTTCCCTAATGATTAGTGATGTTGAGCATCTTTTTATGTGTTTATTTGTGTGTCTATGGAGAAATGTCTTTCAGTTCTTCTGAATCAGTTTTTTTTTTCTTATGTTGTTGTGTTTTAAGAGTTGTTTAAATAGTCTGGATATTAAACTCTGTGATATATGATTGCATATTCCTTCCCATTCCAAAGGTAATACCAGCTTCTTGAAGTCATTGTTCTTCTAGCATGCTACTAACGGCACACGGTCACTTTAGTAATAAGAAGATAGATTCATATATGTCAATGATAATCATTTTGACCCATTCTGAAGGCAGGGAGAATGATCAGTATGATCTTTTAATGTCCTTCCATTCCTTTGGTTTTTTGAAAATGAATAAATAGTTCTTATTAGCACTTTTGTAAATTGAAGTTCTTATTGCTGTTGACTGTCAAGTCAACCAAATGTCCACTAGATGGTACCCTAGCTAAAGAAGGGAAGTATTTGCATAAAGCTGAAGGTAAACTCCAAAATTGTCCTGACAAAGACTTGCCGCTTCACAAAAATATGGTATTTTTTTTTTCTTTTTTGACAAACTGACCACATTTATAAAATGTTAGAACTTAAAGTTAGGGTTTACCTCTATTGACCTACTCCTTAAAAATGAGAAAATTGGTATCCAGTGAGGCTAAGCACTTGCCAAATGTCATAGCTAGTTACCAACAAAGCCAGGGTGTTACTCGCCATCTGATATTTAATCTAATTTCCCATATTGCCACTGCTGACTATTAGAAAGTCATCTAGAGGGTCCTGGAGGGTGCTAGGACCTAGGCTAGTGTGACTTCTTCCATGTGTAAAGCAAACTATGAAAATGAGCAAGAGACTGTATTGCTCTTGTGAAATATCCTTGAGCTATAGATTAAGAAAACAGAATTCCACTAGTTTACCTATTAATCTTGGGAAAATCACTTAATATCCCAGTCTGAGTACACTTATCATTAAACTAAGAGATTGAATTAACTGTATGTAGAAGGAAATGGCGGAGAAGGCAATGGCACCCCACTTCAGTACTCCTGCCTGGAAAATCCCATGGACGGAGTAGCCTGGTAGGCTGCAGTCCATGGGGTCGCTGAGGGTCGGACACGACTGAGCGACTTCACTTTCACTTTTCACTTTTATGCACTGGAGAAGGAAATGGCAACCCACTCCAGTGTTCTTGCCTGGAGAATCCCAGGGATGGGGGAACCTGGTGGGCTGCCGTCTATGGGGTCTCACAGAGTCGGACACGACTGAAGCGACTTAGCAGCAGCAGCAGAAGGAAATGGCAACCCCCTCAGTATTCTTGCCTGGAGAATCCCAGGGACAGAGGAGCCTAGTGGGCTGTTGTCTATGGGGTCGCAGAGTCGGACAGGACTGAAGCGACTTAGCAGCAGCAGCAGCAGCAGATGGCCCTCAGTCTCTATATTATGTAAATTTAGTCCAGAAGCCTGCTATTTCCCTGCAGGCGTGCTAAATCGCTTCAGTCCTCTCCGACTCTTTGCAGTCCATGGACTGTAGCCTGCCAGGCCCCTCTGTTCTTGGGATTCTCCAGGCAAGAATACTGGAGTGAGTTGCCATGCCCTCCTCCCAGGGATCTTCCCAACTCAGGGATCAAACCAGCATCTCTTATGTCTCCTGCATTGGCAGGCAGGTTCTTTACCACTAGCACCGCCTGGGAAGCCCGATACTTCCCTGACTTAACCTTTTTTCCTAGTTTCAGAGCATAGCTTTATATTTCTTTTTCCACAGTAAAATAGTATGAATTTCTATTTATCTTTTCTAATGGCTTTGGATGAAAATTTAGGCACCAGCTAACCATTTTTAAACCTTTTGCAATTTTCACATTTACTAGTGTTGGCGCTAAACAGTACCAGTAATATATAAGCCTGCAATTAAAACAGCACTACTGACAAGATGCTATAATACTATTTTATAGCAACATATTACAGGATGTATAAATATAGCACTCATGTGGAACATTTTTATGGGCTTTCCAGGGCAGCTTGCAGTCTTCAAGGCTGCTAATCATTTACAGATTTTCACTTGCTGTTTCTCACCTGTCTTCCAAGTAAATTGTGACTGCATTACCAGTGTGCTTTGCTTTTCACTCCATGTATGTCTGTTTACAGAATCATCCCACCAAACAGGACATTTTCAGCTTCACATTTGTACAGCTCAGTAATGTTCAGAGTAACAGTTTTTGTTCACCCTAGCAATGAATGTAAGTGATATCTCTTCACATTTGATCTATCACAATATACTAATCCCTCACCAAAGTCAGAGTTATTACCTCCTTGAAAAGTACACCAATTAGTGAAATCAAAAATGACAAGATCATTGGCTCACAGAAAACAGGGATGTGGGGGAAACAATATAAATTGCTTTGTGCATAAAATATTATTATCACAGTATATACAGTTCTTGAAGGCAAAGGGAGGTGAAAACCTTGTTCCCCTTTCATGAACTGTACTCTTATTCAGTACACACATTGCAGTCTTGAGCTTTGTTTTACATTTTAAAAAATTTCCAACCAGCTGCTTTGCTTCTGTGGCTAGCCTTTTCCTTTGTTTCATTCTTCTAGATATCTGGAAAGTATCTGTGTCACTGTCCTTTTCCTAAGTTGTCCCAAGGTTGAGGGCATGGTTTCCTGGGTTACGTGTTGAAGGAGGACATGTCAGTCTGTCCTCTGACCTGTTCCACAGACCTACCTCCTATTTGCAGTAGAGAGAGCAGTAATTATAGGGACATCCTGCACTTGATGAGCAAGGAAAACGAGCTGAACAGGGGCATCTAAATATTTGGCATATAAAGAGAAAAACATGTTATCTCAAAATTCTGATTGACAAGGGACTATCCCATCTTTGGTTTTTGTTTTGAAAGATACCCTAATGAAGAAAGTTCACTTTTTTCTGTGATTGAATTTAACAGAAATGTAGAAAATTTTGGATTTGTCCTGTTCATTTAACACCCAATTTTCTAATTACTCGTTGAAAGGCCAAAAAAATAATGATTTACTAAAATGTGTAAAGATATTAGAGAGCTGTAAAATTATGATTTCTTTTCTGCACATAATGGCATTAGGTTTGGATTACTGATAACATTTGCATGATGTTGTTTTGAATACCTTATTTACATTGATCTATAAAACATAACATTGATTTATAAAATCTGAAATATGTAATTGGAGTCTATAGAATTCTTCCAAGAAAGTATGTCTTTAGAGGCTTATACATATCCAGATTGGTTCATATCCTAAGGACACTCTGTTAAGTTCTTTTATTTACTTTTATCTGTATATTTATTTTAATGGGCTGTTTTTAGTCTTTACAAATGCCATGATTTGTTTTTTAAATCAAATATACAGCAGTCTCTTTTGAAAGCAATTTGGATGTCTTTCAAAATTTCAAATACACATGCCCTTTGCCTCAGAAGTTTTACCTGTTTGTGCACATTTGTACAAAAACTTACGTGCAGAGAATGAAAAGACTAGGAAAAAAAACATCATCAAAATGACTGACTTAGAAAATTACTCAAACTTTTCACAAACATGTAAGCTAGGTTTACATGTGCTAACATAGAATAGTCTCAAAAGCATATAATTAAGTGGAAAAAAAAAACATGACAGTACATATATTTCCATTTATCTAAAAATTATGAATACCTAATACATATATGTTTGTATGTACATACTATTTTTCCAAAATGATAGAAGGAAAAATGGGAGGTACTGTGGATCTGTAACAGAAGGAATTCCTATTTTTCTTTATTTTTTGATGTTAAAATTTTTTACCATGTATATGTAATTTTCATTTTAAAATCAAGCAATTAGTTTAGAAACAAATACTTTCGTATTTAGTAACTATTAAAACATAGATGTGTCATGCATATCATTTGTGCCGTCTCAGTATGCTTCTGCTTTTTACTTATGAAGTATTTCTTGAATGTATTCCTTGACATTGTGTTTTGAATGTTTATGTCTTCAGGGCTTTTAGTTGAGTTGCTGCTTTAACTCAAAGATATTGATACCTACACTCAGTAACTTTGGGGAAAATCATGTAAAAAACACACGCAGCTTGTATAAAGGAAAAGATAATTTGGAAATGGGTCAAAATAAAATTCTCAAATACCACTGCTGGAGGTAAATAATCCTTTTTACTTGAGGTTTCCAATAAACCTTTAGACTTTAATTTGACTTAAGTTTATATAATATTTTTAGACTAAGTATTTAATCAAGAACTGCAATGATTAATATTTGTATCTGTTAGAATTTTACTTTTAGCTCTTAGGGACAAAGGTGAATTTAGCAGGCTTAAAAAATTTCAAAGCAATTCAAGTGTGTGTGATATTTATATCTTGGGAGCTGTATTGTTGATTGGTAGGAACTCAAAAAGGGCTTCATTTGTGCCTGGAGCTAGTTATTGGACTCTTGGAAGTTGAAGAAATAATTGGTGTACAGTGGGAGGTATGTATACAGTTAGTGAAACTGAAGAACATTTGTGTGGCTCATGGACTCACAGAGCTGGTGGAAGCCAGAAATGCAGCTTTGGTTGATAAGGTCCTTACACAAATTGATATCTGAGATGCAGTGAGAGCTTTAAGGAGATAGCTGATGGCTTGGTAATAGTGATAGAAGTGATATTCTAATTAGTGAGTATTTGCTGTGCCAGTAAGAATTGGAAGCCCAAGCCTATAAAAACAGATACTAGGACTCTAAGAGATACAGATATGAAAGTCATATTAGCAGTTCTCTTTCTAAAAGGCACTATTTATGAGCTAAGGAGGAGGCAAAAAGGGAGAGAAAATGACTTAGTGACATAAGAGTAATTGTAGAAATAGGCAGAAGAGATGTTTAACCTGGGAGAACGTTGATTATTTGTAGGGCTGCTGAAGGTAAACAAATATTGGGGTAGCCGAAAGTGACAGAAATCATTATGTGATCATAGGTCCTTGGGGATGGATCCTTTGCTGGTTAAAAATAAATAAACAAAGGGGACGCAGTTTGTAGTACTTGGGATAGATTTTAGCCTGTTAGAAAACAGTTATTACAAATTTGCAGCATGTTTATGTTTTTAATACAAGCAGACCTTAACTTGAAGGTTCTATTTCATTAGAATAATTTCATGAAGTCCTTGCCTTTCTAAAATCTCATCAATTCCAGTTGGTACCTGAACTTTCAAATACAAACTCAGTCTTAAGGCTTTGATCCTCAGTAAATGACACAAGCTCCAAGTTGAGATAAAAAGCTGTTACCAGTGTAAATGAAAGCTGTGGAGCAGACCTTGACAAGGCCCAGTAAAACCAAGCTGGAGGACGTGGAGGAAGCTTATTAGCGTGGGCTTGGGTAGGTCTCATGAGAAGGAGAATAACAATGAACCATAGAATTTTGCAGCCAGAAAGGATATCGGTTACCCTTCTTATTTCACAGATAAGGAAACTTAAAGCACAGAAATGTGAAAGTGAAATGAGGCCGTCATCTTCTCCTAATTCACATTCTCCTTAGTTTATTAGGGGAAAGCTCAGCTTCTGTAACAAAGCATCCTGAAAATATAGTGGCTTCAAGAGTTATAGACACTAATTTATTTTCTAAGGAAGCAACCCAGTTCAGCCCAGCAGTTCTGCTGCTCGTGAACAGTCAGGAGCCCAAGTTCTCTCAGGTCATTGTTCCACATTCCCTAGGGCACATTTATCATGTGGGCAGGTGAAGCTGGGTCACTGCTCCCGTCAGGCTTCATTCAACAGGAAGTAGAGGACAACATGTGGATTACATCTGTGGTCTAAGACCCAGACTCAGACTGGCACCCATCACTTTGTTCTGTCCCGTTGGTAAGAATTTAGTCAGATGGTCACATGTAACTTCAAGAGATGCTTGGACATGGAGTCTGGCTAGAAAGTCAGTTGTCTGGCTACAATTCTGTTATTAAAAGGAGGAGGGAGAAAGCCATTCGGATGGACAGCAAGTGGTCTCTGCCATAGATGAAGACCAGACTCCCAGTCAGGTGTGGTCAGCAGTCTTGGTTTTCAGAAATCCACAACCATGTCACATGGTTTCCATCCAGGTTATAATGTGCCCTTGAAGTCAGTTTCCTGATTTGACATACATGACAAGTCTCAGAACTATCTTTGCTGTTATTAACTCCTGTAGATTCCCACATCCTATACTGGGCAGATAGCAAAGAGCATCACTTTCCTGGTCATTACATGCCCACAACCCAGAATCACATGGTGTCATCCATCAAGGTCCTACTGCTATATCCAGACCTGGGAGGATTTGTATGGTTTTTTGTTTTTCTTTAACTGGCGTCATTAAAATAAAATAGCTGTTATGATTTGGGAACTTGTTATGAATGTTAAGGGAGATAAGACATATAAAATGTCAGGAAATACGAGTGGAATGATCCAGGAACTGCTAGAAGCTTAGGATGCTCTTGTCTGTAAGATATCCCCCCGTCCTTAACAACCCCCCAGCCCTCTAGAGGAGGCATGCGAGTAAGTGGGCAGTGATAGTGCAGAGTGACAGCAGAGCACTTCCATAGCAGCACCTGTGGGTGATGTGCGGACAGAAACAAAAAGGCACCAACCCTGGGCTGGAGGGACCTAGTCCCGAGGAAGCACGCCTGGACTGACGCCTAACAGGTAGGCATTTGCCAGACAGACTCCCAGACCTTGAATGTCCTGTTTTAACTTGGCCTCCCCACACTCCTCCAGTGTTCCTTCTCAATAGTCCACTCATCAGGAGTCACAGGGATAAAAAAGATCGAGATTAAGATATTTTTTACCTTTACTTTGGCATTGTAAAGTTGATCCCCACACACAAAGAAAGGCAAGTGGTTTGATAAAGATAACTTCGGGACATAATAGTTCTGGGAGATTTTGCTTTCACTGTTTCAAATTAGGAAATTAGAATTCCCTGGGGGTCCAGGGGTTAGAACTTGGCACTTTCACTAGTGGGCCCCCTCCCAAAAAAAATCAAGTTAGTAAATCATTGTAACATATATTCATATATATCTATACACACACACACAGACTAACATTGTTAAATATACCAGTGGCTCGTGAACGTTGCAGTTAATTCAGATATATTGTCTTTCAAGGGAGAATATCCGCTGGCTTTTCTGCCATTCATATTATGTAATCGTGGTTTTAGGAAGCATTTTAAATAATGATAAACATAATCACCAGCTACATACCATATCAGTATTTCTGGACTTCTCTAGGGGAAAAAAGTATTTTTATCTACCCCATGAGAATGGTTTAAATTATCAAACTATATACTTCCTCTCCCTGTCACCCCCAATCATATCACGATATTCTCAAGGATCCTCCCAAAACAATTTTATATTTATATTGAATGTATTTAATTTAAAATATATTTAAATATGCAGAATTTAAATATATATAAATTTGAGTCTATCTGCTGGCATCTTTTAATCTGTTAAAGCTTATTTGTGCTCTAATTAAAGAAACTCTGAATCTTAGCCCTTATTCTGAAAGGAGTGGCATCCACAGAGCCATCCATAGGCACAATAAGCGTGACTGTTCATTTCATGAAAGAACCGTCTGTCATCAAAGCCAAGAAGACATGTTAGATGAGTAAAAAGTGAATACTAAGACATATTTTAATATTCATTAAAATATTTCATATTTTACCCTGAATACTTTGTCAACACACACACTCATGTATAAATTAATGAGTATACCACCTCTCAATAGTCATACTAAACAATGTGTATCTCACAGTATATGTCTGAGCAGTGTCACTCCAAAACTGGACTTAAATTCCCTACTCTACCTATTTATGAAAAAAAAGTCCTCAACAAATACATCTATAATAACATTAATTTTGAAATTGCCCTCAATTTAAAATCACTGTGGAGTAAGTAAAACAAAAATCATAGGCAGAATAACATCTATAGAAAGCCAGCAAGGTTGCACAAGGGTTACAAGGTTTAACAACAGACACTATTCTACATAACAGAACAAGGAAACAGAGAGCCTTGGAGTGAAGGATGAGAAAACCAGTTCTCATCTTGGTGTTGCCAGAAATGCTTTGTGGGTTTTTGAGCCAGCTCTTCAACCTTGCAAGTTGCAGTTGGAGCTGTGGTTAACAGAGGAGATTGGATCTGAATGAACTCAGTGTTCCTTCCTATTTATGTCTTAATGCTTGAGTGGGAGTGTAAAGCTACGTTCACATCGTCTTATCAAACCTTTATCAGGCTGGCCTATCATTGATTAGGAAACATTTATTGAATACCTCTATTTCTTTGCATTGATCACTGAGGAAGGCTTTCTTATCTCTCCTTGCCATTCTTTGGATGGAGAAGGCAATGGCATCCTACTCCAGTACTCTTGCCTGGAAAATCCCACGGATGGAGGAGCCTGGTAGGCTGCAATCCATGGGGTCGCTAAAAGTCGGACACGACTGAGCGACTTCACTCTCACTTCTCACTTTCGTGCATTGGAGAAGGAAATGGCAACCCACTCCAGTGTTCTTGCCTGGAGAATCCCAGGGATGGAGGAGCCTGGGGGGCTGCCGTCTATGGGGTCACACAGAGTTGGACACAACTGAAGTGACTTAGCAGCAGCAGCATTCTTTGGAACTCTGCATTCAGATGCTTATGTCTTTCCTTTTCTCCTTTGCTTTTCACTTCTCTTCTTTTCACAGCTATTTGTAAGGCCTCCCCAGACAGCCCTTTTGCTCTTTTGCATTTCTTTTCCATGGGGATGGTCTTGATCCCTGTCTCCTGTACAATGTCACGAACCTCCGTCCATAGTTCATCAGGCACTCTATCAGATCTAGTCCCTTAAATCTATTTCTCACTTCCACTGTATAATCATAAGGGATTTGATTTAGGTCATACCTGAATGGTCTAGTGGTTTTCCCTACTTTCTTCAATTTCAGTCTGAATTTGGCAATAAGAAGTTCATGGTCTGAGCCACAGTCAGCTCCTGGTCTTGTTTTTGCTGACTTTTTACAGCTTCTCCATCTTTGGCTGCAAAGAATATAATCAATCTGATTTTGGTGTTGACCATCTGGTGATGTCCATGTGTAGAGTCTTCTCTTGTGTTGTGGGAAGAGGGTGTTTGCTATGACCAGTGCGTTCTCTTTGCAAAACTCTATTAGCCTTTGCCCTGCTTCATTCCATATTCCCCGCTTAAAACTCAACATTCAGAAAACGAAGATCATGGCATCTGGTCCCATCACTTCATGGGAAATAGATGGGGAAACAGTGTCAGATTTTATTTTTTGGGGCTCCAAAATCACTGCAGATGGTGAGTGCAGCCACGAAATTAAAAGACGCTTGCTCCTTGGAAGGAAAGTTATAACCAACCTAGATAGCATATTCAAAAGCAGAGACATTACTTTGTCAACTAAGGTCCGTCTAGTCAAGGCTATGGGGGAAGGCAATGGCACCCCACCCCAATACTCTTGCCTGGAAAATCCCATGGATAGAGGAGCCTGGCAGGCTCCAGTCCGTGGGGTCGCTAAGAGTCGGACACGACTGAGCGACTTGACTTTCACTTTTCACTTTCATGCATTGGAGAAGGAAATGGCAACCCACTCCAGTGTTCTTGCCTGGAGAATCCCAGGGACGGAGCCTAGTGGGCTGCCGTCTATGGGATCGCACAGAGTCGAACACGACTGAAGCGACTTAGCAGCAGCAGCAGCAACAGTCAAGGCTATGGTTTTTCCAGTGGTTATGTATGGATGTGAGAGTTGGACTGTGAAGAAAGCTGAGCGCCGAAGAATTGATGCTTTTGAACTGTGGTGTTGGAGAAGACTCTTGGGAGTGCCTTGGACTGCAAGAAGATCCAACCAGTCCATTCTAAAGGAGATCAGTCCTGGGTGTTCATTGGAAGGAATGATGCTAAAGCTGAAACTCCAGTACTTTGGCCACCTCATGCGAAGAGTTGACTCATTGGAAAAGACTCTGATGCTGGGAGGGATTGAGGGCAAGAGGAGAAGGGGATGACAGAGGATGAGATGGCTGGATGGCATCACCGACTCAATGGACATGAGTTTGAGTGAACTCCGGGAGATGGTGATGGATGGGGAGGCCTGGCGTGCTGCGATTCATGCGGTCGCAAAGAGTCGGACCCAATGAGTGACTCAACTGAACTGATTGAGTACCTGCTCACCTGCCCAGTGCTAGTTAGTGTAACCCATCAGTGCATGAGACCCTCCTAAGTCTCAAGAGTGTCACTCTTTAATAAGGCTCTTAATGAACCACTGGAACACTTTATCTTCAGTTTTTCAAATTCTGTAGTATTTTGGAATGCTCCTGCCATTTTTTACTGAGGTACAGTTATTCCAGTTTTGCAGAGAGACCTTTGTAAGCCGTTTGTTTTATTATCTGATAGACAGTTCAACTGCAAACAGAAACACATGCCACGGTGATTAACTTACAGATGACTTGAGCTTTTCCTTCTCAGTGTGTAAGACTTAGTCATCCACTTCCAAGGGAAGCATTTACTAGCACTCTTCTATGTACGAGTCTCTCACACTGCCTGAATGCAGGCACGGCAGACCTGCAGCCATCATATATCAGGACCGTGGCACCACATTTCTCACTCCGTTTTACATTTCTCTTGGCAGAGCTACAGTTCCTATTAGAATTAATATAATAATTTCACTTGGAAGGCTTGTTTTTTTGGAGGGGTGTTTTTTTTTTCCCTTTGGAGGTCTTTCTGTTCCTTGCCTTGTTCCCTAGTGGTCCTGGCAACAGCCCTCAAACTGAAATTACAGGAAGTAGAAGGTCTTCCTTGTTTATTACTAAGGAGAAGGGAGAGCTGTGGACTCAGATACAGATTGACTTGTATCCACAGGGTGGCAGCATTACTTTGAGTGAGGTTGAGGCTCTCTAAACCCTCCTCTCCTCTGCCAGCCCACCCATGCTGCTAAGTCACTTCAGTCGTGTCCGACCCTGTGCGACCCCATAGACGGCAGCCCACCAGGCTCCCCCGTCCCTGGGATTCTCCAGGCAAGAACACTGGAGTGGGTTGCCATTTCCTTCTCCGATGCATGAAAGTGAAAAGTGAAAGTGAGGTCACTCAGTCGTGTCCGACTCTTAGCGACCCCATGGACTGCAGCCTACCAGGCTCCTCCATCCATGGGATTTTCCAGGCAAGAGTACTGGAGTGGGGTGCCATTGCCTTCTCCAGCCCACCCATTGCACCCCCATTATAAAATTTCTGCTCACTTCTAGACTAACCATTGTATTCATAGCTTCCCTTCACTGGGCTTTACTCAGCTACCTCAGAGTGCATTCAGGTTGCTTCAGTGACGATTATAGCGTCTGCTTGTTCATTTTACTGGTTACATGCCAGGCTCACCTAGAGTTAGATCTCAGTACAGGACTCCTTCAGGGCCAAGTGTTCAATCACAGAAGCCACCCATCCCACGCTAGAATAGTTCTGTTCTTTTGGTAGCCCCTCCTTGGTACTTATGGAATCACCGTAGACCTCAGCAAGGTAAGACCACAAAGACAGCTAGACAGACTCTTCCAGAATCAAGGTATGAGGCAGTGGGTTTGGGGGGAAAAGTAGAATATTACTGATTCCCATGTCTGGAATAATATTGAAAGCAAGTGCCTAATAGCACCCTTAAGCACCTCTAATTGCTAAATGGGATTCTCCTGATAGCACCCTTAAGCACCTCTAGTTGCTAAATGGGATTCTCCTGACTGTGCATGTTGCCTGATGTATTAAGACTGTGAAGGGAAAGAGATTTGTAAAGGAGTACACCGAAAGGGGAAAACTGGGAAAGGCAAAGCAGTACCAGGTCTCCCTTTATTAGACTTATGAATGAGTATGTTTTCAGTTACTTTAGAGTTGAATGAATTCCTGCCACTGTTTCAGGTATGTGCCATTTTTTACCCATATTCAAAATGTATGCTCACCCAATAGACTTCTTGTTCACCTGCCATGATGAGGTGGTCTTTGGGTTTGGCAAGAAATAAGAAAACACAGCCTTTACCCTCCAAGAAGCTCCTGGTCTGTCTGCATTGATGTAACATATACCTGAATAAATGTAAGGAAATTTGTCAAGAGGGTTGATATCACTGCTGCTGCTAAGTCGCTTCAGTCGTGTCCGACTCTGTGCAACCCCATAGACGGCAGGCCACCAGGCTCCCCGTCCCTGGGATTCTCCAGGCAAGAACACTGGAGTGGGTTGCCATTTCCTTATCCAATGCAGGAAAGTGAAAAGTGAGAGGGAAGTCGCTCAGTCATGTCCTACTCTTAGCAACCCCATGGACTGCAGCCCACCAGGCTCCTCCATCCATGGGATTTTTCAGGCAAGAGTGCTGGAGTGGGGTGCCGTTGCCTTCTGTGTGATTTCAGAGATCTTTTTTCCAGCTTGATGAATGAGGAGGCCTCAAGAAAGAGGTGGGTTTTAAGCTGAAACTTGAAGTTAGGGCAATTTTCAAAAGCGGGAGATAAGAATTAAAGATATTCCAGACAGAATGGTGGAGATACAGGCAATAAATCAAAAAAAATATATAGGCCTATTCAGGGAAGGTTGAGCCAGTGCCTTTGGTTAGAGTGTGTGGAGTCATCCTCTGTATACCATCTTGGGAATAATCTTGACTGATTCATATTCTTTCTTTTTCTAAGTTACATACTAATGATAGTCTGATGATTACCAATCGGTTTATTATCACAAAGCCTCTTTACTTTTAAAATGTTTTTATTAATTCCCCATATGTATTTGGGCTTCCCTGGTACCTCAGCTGGTTAAGAATCCACCTGCAATGCAAGAAGCCCCAGTTCAATTCCTGGGTTGGGAAGAGCTCCTGGAGAAGGGATTGGCTACCCACTCCAGTATTCATGGGCTTCTCTGGTGGCTCAAATGGTAAAGAATCTGCCTGCAATGTGGGAAACCTGGGTTTGATAACTGGGTTGGGAAGATCCCTAGAGGAGGGCATGGCAACCCACTCCAGTGTTCTTGCCTGGAGAATCCCCATGGACAGAGGAGCCTGGAAGGCTACAGTCCATGGTGTCACAAAGAGTCGGACGTGACTGAACAACTAAGCACAGCACAGCATCTGTATTTGCTAATTGGTTTCTTTAATTTATTTGGCTACATTGGGCCTTAGTTGCAGCACATATGATCTTTCTTAAAGCATCATGTGGGATCTTCTGTTGCAGCCTGCAGGCTCTCTAGTTGCAGTGCACAGGCTCAGCAGTTGTGGCACGTAGGCTTATTTGATCCATGACATGTGTGATCTTAGCCCCCTAACCAGGGATTAAACCCATGTCCTCTGCATTGCAAGGCAGATTCTTTACCCACTGGGCACCAAGGAAGTCCTTATATTTGCTAGTTAAGTAAAGCTGCTGCTGCTGCTAAGTCATTTCAGTTGTGTCTGACTCTGTGCGATGCCATAGATGGCAGGCAGCCCACCAGGTTCCTCCATCCCTGGGATTCTCCAAGCAAGAAAACTGGAGTAGGTTGCCATTTCCTTCTCCAGTGCATGCATGCATGCTAAGTTGCTTCCGTCATGTCCAGCTCTGTGCGACCCCATGGACAGCAGCCCACCAAGCTCCTCCATCCACAGGATTCTCCAGGCAAGAACACTGGAGTGGGTTGCCATTTCCTTCTCCAGTGGATGCATGCATGCTAAGTTGCTTCAGTCATGTCCAACTCTGTGCGATCCCATGGACAACAGCAGCCCACCAGGCTCCTCCATCCACAGGATTCTCCAGGCAAGAACAGTGGAATGGGTTGCCATTTCCTTCTCCATAAGTCGGAGAAGGCAGTGGTACCCCACTCCAGTACACTTGCCTGGAAAATTCCATGGATGGAGGAGCCTGGTAGGCTGCAGTCCATGGGGTTGCTAAGAGTCGGACACGACTGAGCGACTTCACTTCACTTTCACTTCTCCATAAGTAAAGCTACATTAGGATTTAAACTGTTGAGAAGAGGCAGGTTCATTTGCTTGCTTGAATGTTTTCCCTATTTTACATTTAAGATTATGCTATGCTATGCTATGCTAAGTCACTTCAGTTGTGTCCAACTCTGTGTGACCCCATAGACAGCAGGCCACCAGGCTCCCCCGTCCCTGGGATTCTCCAGGCAAGAACACTGGAGTGGGTTGCCACTTCTTCTCCCAATGCGTGAAAGTGAAAAGTGAAAGTGAAGTTGCTCAGTTGTGTCCAACTCCTAGCGACCCCATGGACTGCAGCCTACCAGCTCCTCCTGTAATAAGTGGAATTAATCCACAACTGTTGGTCTCGAAGACCTGTCTAAGGCCTGGTCTTAGGTCAGTGACTAGAGAAAAATGACCCACTCTTAGCCTATCATTTATGTAAATAAAAGTTTCTAAAGCACTTCCATTCTCATCAGGAGCTTCTTTCCATACATACATGTTCCTGAGAAACTGAGAGCAAAGGAATGATGAGAAGGACCTGCTAACATATTTAAAGCCTGCTGCCTATTTTTCTTGAAAACGTTCTGTTACCTGGTTAAGGGAATTCTGACCAGGGGTACACTGGGATGAACACCCAGGAGCCTGCCTTTGTGAGGGTCTCGTTGGCACTATCAGCTCATTGCTCCTGTATGGTCGAGCCTTTTCCTCCACAAGGGGCTGGTACCAGTCTGACTGGGCTACAAGCAGGAAAGGGGCATAGGCCAGTGGGGAGAGAGGAGAAGAATGCCAAAGCCATGCATAGTATGGAGAGTCTAGGGGGCAGAGTGAAGAGTGACGACCCCTGTTCTTCCCAAATGCAGAGGCTGAGAACTAGGGGAGTGGAGGAGCCAAGAGCATTGGATACTCCAGCCTTTGGAAATGTCAGCAGCAAGGATCCAAGGGTCCTTCCTCATCTCAGGCCTCCTCTCTGCTTACCCTGTCTCCAGCTTGCCCTGAGAAATCTCTCCATCCCTGTCCTCAACTTTTTAAAACTGGAGGCATCTAACTATAATAACAGAAACAATCCTGATACAACAGCAGCCACTGTGCCTGGACCATGTGGTACACTTGATTCCCACACTGCTGCTGCTACTGCTAAGTCGCTTCAGTCGTGTCCGACTCTGTGCGACCCCATAGATGGCAGCCTACTAGGCTCCCCCGTCCCTGGGATTCTCCAGGCAAGAATACTGGAGTGGGTTTCGATTTCCTTCTCCAGTGCGTGAAAGTGAAGTTGCTCAGTCGTGTCCGACTCAAAGCGACCCCATGGACTGCAGCCTACCAGGCTCCTTCGTCCATGGGATTTTCCAGTCAAGAGTACTGGAGTGGGGTGCCATTGCCTTCTCCGATTCCCACACTAGTGAACCAATAACCACTGATTAAACACTTAAATATATTTACTATGGAACTTATTAAACATTTGTCCTGTGCATGCTGTGCTATTGATATCCAAATTCTTTTTATGCAAGAATATTTGACATTTTCTTTAAAACTAGGAAGGGTTGGGAGTTTGAGCAAAGAAGAATTAATTAACTTTTTCTATTTGGTAGTGTTTTCAAAGCTACCAAAGCCCTAGAGTCATGGTGAATTTTACTATGCAGCCTACTGGGCAGGGCTGTTCAAAACTGACCCGCTCATCACCCTTCACAGTTGTTGAATGGGAGGCAATTCATGCCCCTTACTGTAGTGCCTGCTTAAGGCATCAGCTCTACAAAGCTTTTTGTACTTGTCTTTAAAAGTTAATTAGGGGTGTCAGGGAAGAAGCGAGTGCTAGGTACATCTGTTTCCTTTTCCCAGAATGACAGTGAATCCTTTGATCTTTCCAGGGCATTTAAGGAAAGCCTCAGTCATTGACTGTACTTTCATGGCCTAGGTTTTAGATTTTCCACTCCTTGAAATGATGGCATTACAAAAAGATACTGTTTGAAGTGCAGTGAGATGTAGACTTAAAAGAAAAGGTTAAGTATTGAAATTGTCAATTTAAAAATAAAAGCTGGAAATATTTATCCTGTTAGTATTTTCTTTCACTGAATGTTGTTTCATCTTAAAATGTTAGCTAGACAGGCCTCTCCGGGAAGGCAATGGCACCCCACCCCAGTACTTTTGCCTGGAAAATCCCATGGACGGAGGAGCCTGGTAGGCTCTAGTCCATGGGGTCGCTAAGAGTCGGACACGACTGAGCGACTTCACTTTCACTTTTCACTTTCATGCATTGGTGAAGGAAATGGCAACCCACTCCAGTATTCTTGCCTGGAGAATCCCAGGGACAGGGGAGCCTGGTGAGCTTCCGTCTATGGGGTCGCACAGAGTCGGACACGACTGAAGCGACTTAGCAGCAGCAGCAGCAGACAGGCCTCTAGAGCAGGAAATTGGAGCCTCTAGAGGTGAATGGACTTCCCTCAAAGTGGCCCTGAGGACCTGGCTGAGCACTAGACTGTCCTGACACCCGTCTCTATACCACAGTGTCTGGCTAGATCGAAACATGGGCAGTGTTCACTAGCAGCTTATTCATGAGAATGCATGCGTGCATGCTAAGTTGCTTCAGTGGTGTCTGACTCTTTGTGACCCCATGGACTGTAGCCTGCCAGGCTCCTCGCCTACCCTTCCTGTCCATGGGATTCTCCAGGCAAGAATAATGGAATAGGTTGCCATGCCCTCCTCCAGGGGGTCTTCCTGACCCAAGGAATGGAATCCGCATCTCTTACGCCTCTGCATCGACAGGCAGGTCCTTTACCACCAGTGCCACCTGGGAAGCCCTTTGAATGAGAATTCTGTTTAAAAATTCTTCTCCAATCGATATCCAGCATGGCTGCATTGGAAAAGCATGGACCCAGTAGCCAGGGAAAATCAGAATTGGGCCTCAGGTCTCTCCATCTGAACCGTGGGAAAAACGAATATTTCATCTCACAAGGTTTTGTGAATTAATTGAGGTAACATGTGAACCACCTGGCAGAAAGCATACGCTCAGGAAATAAGTTCCTGCACAGGAACTACCAGTTCTAGGCACATTCATAGAATCAGGGGGGTTGATCTCTAATTCTGTCTCGCCCACCCTTGCTGTTGTCTCGGAGGTCCTCTGGATAGATGCATGGACGTTCATGTTGCCCCCAGAATACCTAAGGTTTTCCGAATAGCTTGGACTCATTCCATGCTGGTCTTGCTAAAGTTATAAATTGGTATTCATGAGGACAGTAATAACTAAATCCAGATTGATGTATTGCCTTAGAATGTCATCTCTCTAGCTAGAGATTTGATCTCATTTAAAGCAACTATAGTGCTCTCTCATAATCTCCTTACCAGTCTTATTTTCTTCTTATTGATGTTCTCTTTGCCTTTTTCTATATGAAGTCGTCTCCTTGACAGAGTAATAAAGAGCAAAGTAGAAGTTAAAAGGTCTGGTTTTGTGTGTGACATTTACCTAGCAATGGGCTTGTCTTTTCCTTGGATTTTTTGCTTTTTTATTTTTATATTACTTTTTTAATATAAAATAATTATACTGTTAATTTCCTAAAGTATATTAGTCCACTTTTTACCATTTTAATAACCAAAGGGTATACATCTTCATCATTTAAAATTCTTTATATACAGATAACTATAGAAGAGAGTAAAAATTATTTCATATTCTTACTCAATATTCTTCATTTCTAAATTTAGAGGAATACTAAGCAGTTTTGTGTACATCTTCCCAGAACTTTATTTTTTCCACATGAACCAGTACATCCTTTTTTTTTTTCTTTTTTAGTTTAAAAATTAGTTTGTATTTTTAAATCAATAATGGTGACAAAGCCGAAAAACTTAGGGTATAATTTTAAAAATAGCACTTCCTCAGCTGACAACCCACCACCAGTCTGATAACCAGATACACTACCATCAACTCTTGTTTTTTGTTATTTCCCTCCTATTTCTAAGTGCTGTATTTATACCACTATTTGTTGATTTGTTGTTTATTTTCCTTCTGTTATGGTGGATAAAAATTGTACTGTCTTAACACGCCTACCCCATTTCTTCTCCCATACTTTCCACATATGTATAGCACAATTTTTGTATAATTCAGTGTTTACACTGTGTGACAATATAAGTGTTGGTCATTGATGAGCTAAGTATTAATAGTAGATTGTGGTTTCAATCATTTAGTGGTAAACTTTCTTTGGAGTTAATAATTGTCTTATATTTTTCTTTTATTTTTTTTTTTTGTGCTTGTGTATGTTACTGATTTTTTTCCTAATTCATCAACAAATCTTTGAAATCTTACAAAAACATCATTAACATATCAACTCCTTTTTTTCTTTTAATTGAAGATCTCCCTTCTAGTTTCCTTTGTCCCCCTTTTCTAATCATGACCAGCTACATCTTATACACATATTATTCTGGAACTTTGCTTCACCATCATCCTGGGAGTTCACAACATCTTTCCTATGTTGAGTACCTTGTTTCTGGATCTTTTTCTTGGTTTATTTCCTTATTTTACTGGGACATATCCTCCTGTAGCTTTCTGAGTCAGAGTCTAAGGGAGATAGTTTTAAAATTCCATCCATGCTAAAAATGTCCATATTCTGACCTCAAATTTGATTGCTCTTTTGGCTGGGTATAGAATTCTCAGATAGAAACCATTCTGAAAATACTGCATTGTCTGCCAGTATTCCCTTTCAAAAATCCAAGGCTCTTCTGCTTCCTTATTCTTTTACATGCAACTTGTTTCCTATGGAAAATTTTAGAAACTTTTATTTATCCTGCTGCTGCTGCTGCTGCTAAGTCACTTCAGTCGTGTCCGACTCTGTGCAGCCCCATAGACGGCAGCCAACTAGGCTCCCCCGTCCCTGGGATTCTCCAGGCAAGAACACTGGAGTGGGTTGCCATTTCCTTCTCTAGGGCATGAAAGTGAAAAGTGAAAGGGAAGTCGCTCAGTCATGTCTGACTTTTAGGGACCCCATGGACTGCAGCCCACCAGGCTCCTCCGTCCATGGGATTTCCAGGCAAGAGTACTGGAGTGGGGTCCATCGCCTTCTCCTAGGTATTCTCAAATTTGAGGAAAGATCTGTTTTGCTGTAGCTCTCTTCCTACCTCTCCTCTCCTCAGCTCTTCTGGGACTCTTTTACCTAGAAATTTAATTATAAGAAATTTTACTTAGAACTCACATGATATTTTTCTGTTTTCTTTTGCTATAACTTCTTTTGACTAAATGGAGAACTACTTTTGCTTTTTATTTTTCTGAACTTTTCTCTCCAATTTTCTGTTTCTTTTTACTGCCTGACAAATTTCCTGAAGTAATCTTCCAAACTATATTTTTTGATTGTTTGTATTTTAGCTTTTATAGATCTTCTTTTTAAAAAACCTCTCAGAGCTCTTTTTATTCTCCATATGTTCCCTTTTAATTTAGTATCCTTTTAGTTTCAGGAATGTCTTCCTGAGGGTTTGTATTGTTTTTGTTTTTTTCCCCTTTTCAATGTATTTTCAGTTTTTTTCATTGTTTTCTTACCTAAAGTTTCTTTTTCTTCCTTCCTTCCTTTGCTTCCTCTCTGTCTCTTTGCTTGGGTTTCTCTTTCATGCCAGAAATTTTTTTTCAAAGGTTTGGAATTCCTAGGTATTTTACAGTTATTATGGTTTAGTCACTAAGTCATACCTAACTATTTTTGCAACCCCATGGACTATAGACGGTCAGGCTCCTCTGTCCATGGGATTTCCCAGGCAAGAATACTGGAGTGAGTTGCCATTTCCTTCTTCAGAGGATCTTCCTGACCCAGGGATCGAACCTGAATCTCCTGCTTGGCAGGCAGATTCTTTACAACTGAGCCACTTGCGAAGCCCATATTTTACAGTAATGAAACAGTAAGCAGCTTTCTTCTCCATGCCTCCTCTCCAGGCAGTTCTCTGAGTTAGGAATCCAGGTTTGAGAAGTATAAAAATGGCATAACCCTGCTGTTCCTCTCACCAGTCCCAGTTTCTATACAGCCGTGAGTTGTAGAGCTTGACTCCACTGAGTTCTTTTTCGTCTCCAAGGACCAGTGCAGTTCCAGTCTTCTGTTCTCAGTGAAAAGTTAGCACTGATAGAGTCTTAGCCTGCCTGACATATGAAAAGGTGTATAATAACTTTCAGCATCCTATCTAGGTCAGTGCAGACATGACATATCTGACATATATTCTTAACACATCTGCAGCTGGATTTGTTTCTGTTTTTTTCATTAGACTTTGTTGGTGTTTGATTTTGATTAGACTTCATGTAATTTCCACCATCCACCCTGATCATAATTTTATTAAACTCCTAAAGTCATGAAAACAGATGTATAAGACTTATGCTCCTCTTCTTTTATCACAGCCATGAATGAGCACATGGTCACTATCACCCAAAATCCATTCTACTTTGTTTCTGAACTTCCCCTGGGGACTCAGAGCTAGATCAGGAATAGCAGTTCTTACTCATTTACTTGGGTTTAGGGGCTTCTCAGGTGGTGCTAGTGGTGAACCCGCCTGCCAATGCAGGAGACAAAAGAGACACAGGTTCAGTCCCTGGGTCTGGAAGATCCCCTGAAGGAGGGCATGGCAACCCACTCCAGTATTCTTGCCTGGAGAATTCCATGAACAGAGAAGCCTGGCAGGCTCTAGTCCATGGGGCCACACAGAGTTGGACACAGCTGAAGTGATTTAAGCATGCATGCAGGAAGATGAAAATATTGGTGAGGTAGAGGAGACAGATTGGGGGATTTCAGATGTTCTTAGAGTTGAATGAAATTTGTAGCTTATAAACTTGCAAAACCTTAAAAATGTATTGAATATTTGACAAGTTTGGCACAAGTCAATCTGAAAAGATGATCAGACACAGTGGACATTCACCATCAACTGAATGTTAGCCAGTTTACAACACACATCCATCCTTAAAGTTGAACTATTGTTGCCTCACTCAGCCCCTGGCACTTTCAAGATCTGTGGTATCCATTTCCCTCGTCTGGTCCTTTTCAACTGTAGAATTAGTTCTAATTGTTTTTCCTTTTATCTTTCGTCAAGTCTCCAACGCAATAGGATTGTGGGTTCATAAATTTCTTAACACCTTTGTATTGTCCAGATACCTGAAAAGTTACTTAACCACAAAGGATTTAAGTTGGATGTCCTCTTTCAAGGCTGTGTGCCAGTCGTGTGCCCTCTCCCACTGAATCTCCATGGTAACACCATGTGAGTCTAACAATGGTGTGTCTGTGACCACAGGCGCAGATTTTCCCATGAGAATTGCTGTTTGCTCATGTGCTTGTCTTTCCAAGTCTTCCTTCATGTCTTTCAAAGTTGCTTTCTTCATGATACTTGACTTGTTCCCACACCTCCCACCTCTTTTCTTTCACTGTAAAAGAAGTTGATTCTGTATGTTTTTAAGGTTTCTGTTAATTTTATTCAAATGGTGTTTTTGTTGGACTTGTCTCCGATCTCACTTGGTTATTACTTTCTGGGAGAAATCTTATACCTTCTCATCACCTGCAGAATATGATTTTCTGTACATAGTAGAACATTGATACTTTAAATTTTTTTGTCTGATTGCCCAATTTAGTAATAAGATTATATTGCAAATGTTTTATAAAAAACATTTCGTTAAAAATCATTCATCAAGGTTTTGTCAGAATAAAGAACAAAGAGAAGAAACAAACTCTTCTCTTGGGCAGAATATTGAAACTTTACACTTTAGCAGTTTGCAACCAGTTTTCAGTTTTTCATTGGTGGAATTAATGCTTTTTTGATGGAAAATTAATAGTTAATCTTTATAAATTTTGTAATATATCCTTTGTACCTTCTGTTAATTCCTGTCATGTGCATATTATACAAAATGCTGGGAATTACAAAAGGGAAAGAGCCTATTGTTTCTTAAAGTGTTTTAGTCTAAAGCATAATTGAGTACTTTATTGTTTTTCAAGGAGGGATCTCTTGAATTGGCCCACAGCCTCGGGTAAAATTCATCTGGTGAATTTCTTGTGCCTCCAAATAAGTCATTCAAGATGAGGATACTGATTTTTTTTAAGCAGACAGTAAACACTGCTTTTAAAAGGTGCCAAGACTTCATCCTAGTGTGCAGTGTCAAAATAAAAGCACTGGCAATAGAACAAGGATCAAACAGATCATTGAAAACTGCAGATAATGCACGCAGCAGAATTTTAGCCAAAAGTTTACCTTCAAATCCTATAATCATGTTTTAGTAGACACACAAACCGAAGTTGAGTGGTTTGAATTTTTTTGTGTTTATTTTCTCTGCCCTTCCTCCATGTTGTCTTCAGTCCTCTGGAAGAAGAGAGTCAAAGCAGAGACAGAGCCAATCCACACATAAATCCTTAATAATGTTTTTTTATTAACTAAGAATGTTTGTAGAATTAACTTTTTTAAGAAGCTACTTAAAGTAATATGAAAAATATATCTCCCATCTTCGAATGAGGACTATTTCACAATAACTTTATTGGTTTAAAATGCCAGATGTATGGTGTTAAAACAACTGGAAAGGCATTTTTACATGTGTGCAACATCTAAGTAAATAGATCCACTGCCCTGACACTGAAAATCAAGCAAATGAATTAACACACTGAATGTCTTTCTCATGTTTTATCCTCCATGCTGTGGAAAGAAAGAAAATGGAAACTTTTTCCTGGGGAGAAGAAAAGGAAAGTAAATTTAGAACCTCAGTATCTAACTAAAAATTTAGAAAAAAAGGTAAATAGGGAGGAAAATATAAGATGAAGAATATTACAGTAAAGATATATGTGCTTTGTCATACATTATAAATTTTCTGAACATAAATTGTATATAAAACATATAGATACAAATTTGTTAATGATTCTAATAGTTTTGTAACTGCATACTGGGTGTGTTACTTTAACTTGCTTTTTATCAGTCTCCCCACCTAGAAAACAGGAGTCACAGCAATGCCTTCTGCTTAGGGTTGGTGTGTGAATTAAACACTGTCCTACACCAAGGGTCAGCAAACTGGCCCTCAGGCCAAATCCAGCCCACCATCTGTTCATGTATACCTTGCAAGCTAAAATTGGTTTTTACATTTGTAAATGGTTGGGAAAAGAGTCAAAATAATAATAATATTTTGTGACACATGAAAATGATTATAAAACTCAGTTTTATTGGAACCTAGCCTCTCTTATACATTTATATATTGTCTAGAGATGCTTTACTAATCCATGGGCAGTTAAGTTGTTACAGTAGAGACAGTGTGTCCTGCAAAGCCTAAAATATTTACTGTCTAGTCCTTTACAGAAAAGACTGCCAACTCCCTTCACATACTAAAATCCTTTGAACAATGTCTAGTATATATGCACACTAAACAAATAATTAGTTATTATTATTAATATTAAACCTTATATAAAATAAATAATAATATTCATATAGCCAAAAATACATGTCACAGTCTGAAGTGTTTCATCAAGTATTGTTCCTGAAAATAAGACTAAAGATTTTTAAACAATTTTTATTGTTTAAATATGTTTTTTAAAAAAGCCTTAGGAATATAATACTCCAAACTTACTTTACAAAGGGCTTAGTTTTAGAATATATATTCCTTTTGAGAATACGTTACATCTCCTTTCTCTGTAACTTTTTGTTGTGTGTTCAATTTATCTGCTCCAATTCCAGACTTGTTTCCTATCTTAATTTTCCATGTTTACCTATTGTCGGATCCTTCTGCAGTGGAAGAAGAGAGAAAAGGCTTAGGAACCAAGAGTTAATGGCAAGACCTTTGATGTGTGATCAGGGATGAGTCAGGTCAGGTAGTATCCCCATTGAACAGGGCTCAAAAATGCAGTCCATACGAGTTCTTTGAGCTTATCTCTGTGGACACAAGACAAACCAAATTCCTATCTAACACCTATTGCGTTGGGCAAAGAATTAAGCAACCACATGTTTCTGGGCCAAATTTGACCCATCCCTGAAAAAAATTTTAAGTCAGCAAAGGAGATGTTTTATTTAATTGCTTGGATTATTTCATTTTACTGCTGTTTTTCCCAGAGTTTACTAACACTAGGAATTTGTTCAGATTCAATCTGACGTACTAATGTGTACGTGATTGCTTTGTGTAGATCAGTCAAATCTTTCTTGGACCTTTTCAGGCTATTCAGTGTTTACAAGCTCAGTTGTATTGTCCATGCCTGTTTTCATTTTAATCTCTTACGTCTACAGCCCGACAGCCTGTTTCTATTTCTCTTTATCCAACTTCTCCAGCAATTTGGCCAGGTCACTATTCATTAACTATAGAATCAGAAAGTGGACAAGCGAAACAAAGGAAGCTGGCACTCAAACACACTTGCTCCTTGCTTACAGCTCTAGTGCAGTCTGCAGAATCCTTTTTCAGTTTGAGGTATGGGTGGATTACAGGGAAGATGGGGGGAAAGTCAGTGAATTGAAAAGTCAATGGTGTGACTACTCAAGGCATTAACTGTCTGAATCCTAGCTCAGTAATTGAGGAGCCTTATAGGATGGAGAAGGCAATGGCACCCCACTCCAGTACTCTTGCCTGGAGAATCCCATGGATGGAGGAGCCTGGTGGGCTGCAGTCCATGGGGTCACTAAGAGTCGGACACGACTGAGCAAATTCACTTTCACTTTTCACTTTCATGCACTGGAGAAGGAAATGGCAACCCACTCCAGTGTTCTTGCCTGGAGAATCCCAGGGACAGGGGAGCCTGGTGGGCTGCCATCTATGGGGTCGCACAGAGTTGGACACGACTGAAGCGATTTAGCAGTAGCAGCATAGGCTTCTTTGGTGGCTCAGATGGTAAAGAATCTTCCTGCAATCCAGGAGACCTGGTTCAATCCCTGGGTTGGGAAGATCCCCTGGAGGAGGGCATGGCAACTCACTCCAGTATTCTTGCCTGGAGAAACCCATGGACAGAGGAGCCTGACGGGCTACAATCCATGCAGTGGTAAAAAGTCAGACACGACTGAGCAACTAACACTATGGGGAAAAAAAGAAGGAATTCGCATATACAAGTTAAGGATAGACTTTGGCTCACTGGCATTAAGCAAACACTTAGTAGGACTTGGAGCACAGGGTATATTGTAACTATTGAAACTAAACAATAGCGAGATCAATGTGCTATAAAATAGTCTTTGAAAGGAGGTTGCTATTTGGTCACTTGTTACTTTACCACTGAACCACCAGAGAAGCCCTGAAGTAAAATATTAGAAAATATGAAAGGAAGTAGTCCTGTCTTCTGTAAGCTATGGGACTGTGGGCTTCTACATCATTTGTCATATTTCTTCTCACCTCTGTTGAGGCTCTGGGGTCTCCTTGGTCTGAGGGTGACTGCTTCTCCTTGCCCTGTCCCTCCAATCTCTCTGTCTTCCCTTTTCTCTCCTCCCTGCTCTCCTACAACACACTCTGGTCTGCACGAGTCCATTGCACAAGGGCCTGCCTGCTCTGTGACCTCATCTCTGCTAGAAACCTTAGACCTGGAGGTCACAGGCAAATGTGCTGTGTTTCTTTGCTTCTCTAAACATCCTGTGCACGTAGAAGACATCGGTTCATGCACGGGTAGAAATTATACTATTAAAACCTTCAGGACCTGTCTTCAAGCCTAAAGAGTTTGCCTAATTTGATCTCCAATAATCACTTGCAAATATTTGCAAAGACTTAAGAAAATTGCAGAGGAAATGATATCTGTCCAGCCAAGTTTAGTATCTTTATTATTTCTCTTCCTTTTTTCAATTTGGATAGCAGAAGTGGGATGGCTAGGGAGCTGTCCTTAATTATTTGTCATTCCAAATGCTCCACTTACATATTAATCAGTTGTTTTCTTGGTTTACTCTGGGGTTGAGAGTTGTCGGGCTGCACACCTACAAGCCCAGTATTTGCCAGTCCCAAGAATAGGCAACAGCCCTGAGTCAGCAACAGAGACATCTTAATGCTTTCATAGGTGGGGGATCTTACACATCTGAAGTTCAGGGGCCCTGCAGCGATACCCCACTGTGGCAGCAGACAGCAGGTGGGACAAAGCAGCAGTCTTCTCTACCCAAGGGTGGAGGGAGGCTAACCATTACAAGGGGAATTGACATCAGGTTGGCTCATCAGTTACCAGGGAAAGCAGATGGGTGTGCCCTTCTCTGGAGGCCCTTTGATAAACTATTACAGTGCAGATGTTCTGATCCACAGATTAGAACAATCACTAGCTGAGGCCTAGGGGCAAGTATGTTTAGGTTCTGTGATTAAGAGGGAAGGTCAGTCATGTGAGTAGCGTGTCCTTCAAGCAGGGACTGGTCAAGCAGGGGATGTACAGAGAGCAAGAGAACAATCGTTTTGGATGGACCAATTATATACGTATTAACAATTTATAGAGATTTTGAAGATACTCCCCCTTAACATGTTGAGAATCTTAGGAAGAAACTGACTAAGCATTTGGCAGAAACCTGGATGATTTTTCCAGTTTTTTATAAATCAGATGTATCTGGACTTGAAACCATGGATAGATTAACTTTGTGCAATTTCAGGAAATAGATTTTACTGAATTTATAGTTTAGCTAAAGATCTGAGGTCAGCGATCACCTTACCAGGAGGTTCTTACATAGCAATTTTGCCATGTCTGATAGTAGTACACTATAGAAAACTGCTGGGTGCTGGGGTCACAGCTGAGTGCTTTGCATACAGCATTCCATTCTGTCCTCCCAAACCCTGGGAGATACGAGGAAACTGAGGTGCAGTCACTTGCCCAAGGCCACAAGAGTCATGTTTCAAACCAAGGGAGCTCACAGTCCTGGCCCTTCCCACTCCCACTTGACCCCAGCAACAGGAGCTCAGCCCACGTGTTTTGGATGTGCGTTGATGTCAGCTCAGACACATATCAGTGAGATACTACTGGAGATACAAAGTACATCAAGCTTTTTCCTAAATAATCAAGGAAAGAAAGAGATGCAGACCAGGCTTGCAAATTTTTTTTTTCATAAAGGCTTTGGAGTTCCTGTCTTTTGAATTGGTACATTTATTTACCTAGTTGACATATGTAAATGAAATCAATACCTGAAAGTGTGTTCCTAAGTCCTTGTTAAGGATGTGAGTTTTTCAAAGTATTCAGTGTTTGATAAACTACAAATGATAATGATTGATTCAAATTTGATATTATTATGAATCATTACATTAAAAGTCAACTAGTCTTTGCTCTTTTAAAATAATAACTTTTAATAAAGTAATTTATGAGGTATTCTTTGATAAATTGTGACAGAAGAAATAGTGAAGCTTGTCATGGCAGTAAGAGTGAAGAATGGTATTTAAAATGCATGTCCTAATAATCCTGTATCCTATATCCTAATAATCTCCTTTCCTGATCACTTTCAGAAGCAGAAATGATGCTAATAAAACTGGTACCTTGTGGAATGTACCTTGACAGCATGCTTTTCATCATGCACAGGATATAGAAGCAGCCTTACAAACAGATAGGCATTAAAATTGAGCATGATTGTGTGACCAGCAGATGTCTTAACTTGTAACTGAAGAATATTTAAGGCATGATAAAATGTGTATCTTTCCCTTTGGCTAAATAGTCTGTTACTTTTCCAAAACACTCACGTAACCAACCACTCTGTCCGTGTATCTGGACCTCACTTATTTAAATCAAGTGTGTCACTTGGCCTTTTTAGAAGAAAGCTCAGGAAATGCAGAATCCCTGAATTGTGAACACAAGTTATAAGCAAAGAATCACAGGCCCTTGACCCAAGTTCTGGCATCAGTTAGTGCATTTGTGGATCACTCAGACTGACTGCATCTCTGAGCCCTGAAAAGCTGCATCCCATTGTGTCTGGGGTGCATCCTACCTCAGACAGCAGCTGAGAACAACTCCTAGATGTCTGTAAGGCCCTCAGAGGTCACTGAGCAGTCTTCACGCTTATTTCTTGTGTCTAGTTAAAGGCTATGTTCTAGACCTTACGAAGAATATAAATAAATAAGGCTCTGATATGAGGGGGAAATAGCGACAGGGAGAGGCTGGCAGGTGGGTGATTGGATCATAGAAATGAATGAGGGTCTCATTTAAATTGTATTCTTTGCAAAGTGTGAGAACTTGTATTTACTGGCAAAATAATGACTTGCAAAAGTTAGGAAAACTGATGTTCAGATCTCTGGTTTAACGCTGGTTCTTGCTGGAGGGGAGTACCACCTTGGCAGAGTGCCAACCCATGCTGTCATTGGCAGCAGGACTACAAGGGCTAGAGACATGAACTAGTGTCCCTTGAGGCCCGTTGATAATTTTTTGTGCAGAGTTTTAGGCAAAGTCATAGGCTGAAGAAAGCCAACTTCCTGTAGGGATCTTGGGCCTCGTCCACAGGATCTGGCCTTTTTCTTGATAGGAGGGAGGTTTGTACGAGAGCCAAAAGGAAGGAAGGCAGAGGCTGCTTACCTCCAGGCAGGTAATTGTGTCTCTCTCTGCAAGCCACACTGGAGATGTCTGATAGAGCTTCCTGTTGGCCTCTGCTCCCTGCCAGCCCTGGAGACAGGCAGGCAGTGGGAGCCAGCAGCTTATTTCATGACTGGCGGGGGCAGGAGTGCATACGTTCCTCATGGGGCCCAGTGTGTTTATGCCTCCCAGCCCCCACTGTAAAATGTAAATGAAGAGGATTGTTTCACAGTCTGAACATGGAAAATTTTCTTACTTGATACCGAAGTTGCAGAGATCAGAATGCCACAAAGTGTTTTACACAGAATCATCACAGGTCCCTTCAGATGGTCCTGGGTTTCAATTCCCTTTTGCTTTTGCTCTTCTTTTTTCCTTTGTAAATCTCTCCATCTCTCAAGAGTCAACTCAGAACTACATTGCTTTTAAGCCTTCCCCACTCAAACCTTTCCTGCGCATGTGACCCCAGCCTCTTTTTAACCACTCTTAGGGGCTCATACCGGAGAAGGCAATGGCAAGCCCCTCTAGTACTCTTGCCTAGAAAATCCCATAGATGGAGGAGCCTGGTGGGCTGCAGTCCATGGGCTCGCTAGGAGTCAGACACGACTGAGCGACTTCACTTTCACTTTTCACTTTCACACAGTGGAGAAGGAAATGGCAACCCACTCCAGTGTTCTTGCCTGGAGAATCCCAGGGACGACAGCAGAGCCTGGTGGGCTGCCGTCTATGGGGTCGCAAAGAGTCGGACACGACTGAAGCGACTTAGCAGCAGCAGGGCAGCAGCAGGGGCTCATACATAGACCTGTGCTTCCCTCACGGCTCAGTGGTAAAGAACTCGCCTACCAGTGCAGGAGACACGGGTTTGATCCCTCCTGGGTTGGGAAGATCCCCTGGAGGAGGAAACAGCAACCCACTTCAATATTGTTGTCTGGAAAATTCCTTGCATACAGGAGTCTAGTGGACTACACAGTCCATGGGGTCACAAAGAGCCGGACACCACTGAGCACTCATGCAGATGCAGGTGGCAGATAATATTAGTTTCAGGTGTACAGCATAATGACCCAGTGTTTGTATATATTGCAAAATGATCACCACAATAAGTCTAGATAACATCCATCACCTCACAGTTTTAATTTCTTTTCTTGTGATGAGGACTTTTAAGATCTACTGTCTTAGCAGCTTACAAATATATAATACAGTCTTGTTAACTGTAGTCATCATGCTGTATATTGCATCCCCAGGACTGACTTATTTTATAATTGGAAGTTTGTACCTTTTAACCACCTTTACCTGTTTCACCCATCTTCTGCCTCCCTACCTCTGGTAACCAATCTGTTCTCTGTAACTATACTTGTTTTTATTTGTTTGTTTGTTTAAGTTAGTTTGGGCTGTGCTGGGTGTTTGTTGCTCCACACAGACTTCGTCTAGTTGTGGCAAGCAGGGGCTCCTCTCTAGTTGCAGTGCACAGGCTTCTCGTTGTTGTGGCTTCTCTTGTTGCAGAGCACAGGCTCAGTAGTTGTGATCCACAGGCTTAGTTGCTCAGCAGTATGGGGAATCTTCCTAGACAACGCATGTCTACTAAATTGGCAGGTGAATTCTTTGTCCCCGAACCACCAGGGAAGCCCCTGTTTTTAAGAATCAACATAAATGAGATTATATGGTATGTCTTTCTCTGTCTGATTTATTCCGCTTAGCATAATACCCTCAAGGTTCATCTATTTTGTTGTAAATGGCATGGGTTTCTTTTTTATGGCTGAATAATATTCCATTGCATGTATATGTATGTGTGCATGTGTTATATATATTATACATATTCACATTGTAAAGAACTGACATGTATATATTAAATGTGCTATATATGCATATATATACATTATAGATAAATAATTATACATATACATGTGTATATATTACACATATGTCCGTTTTATTGAACCATTCATCCATTGATGATGCAGTTTGCTTCTGTGTCTTAGCTAGTATAAATAATGTTGCAGTGAACATGAGTGTGTAGATATGTTTTCAAGTTAGTGTTTTTATTTCCTTCAGATAAATACCCAAAAGTGGAATTGCTAGATCATATAATAGTTCTATTTTTCATTTTTTGAGGAACTTCCTTACTGTTTTCCATAGCAGCTGCACCACTTTAATAGTTCTACCAACTGTCCACAAGGGTTCCCTTTCCTCCAATCCTCACCCCTACTTATTTTTTTTTTTTTTTGGCTTTTTGATGCTAACCATTCTGACAGGCGTGAGGTGATACCTCACAGTATTTAGATTTGCATCTCCCTGATGATTACTCTTGTTGAGCATCTTTTCATGTAGTTACTATTGGCCATCTGTATGTCTTCTTCAGAAAAATATCTGTTCAGATCCTCTGCCTATGTTTTAATCAGAATTTGTGTTTTTGCTGTAGGATTTGTGTGAGAATCAATATGGGATGTTAAGGATTAGAGGTGTGAGACCCCCTCAACAATAGCCTGAACCAGTCCTTTTCTGATGATCTGGATTGCACCATTCTGCTTGTGATTTACACGGTGGGGAGCAGGGAGCCTCTCCTTCAGCCCAGGCCAGAGATCAAGATAGAGATTAGCACTCCACCTCTTCACTGATTCCAGCCTTGAGAGGAGCAACTCACCTGATCAGTGTTTTCTTAAGTCTCTTTCAGCTTAGGTAACAAAACACCATAGACCAGATGACTTATAAATGACAGATATTTGTTTCTCACAGTTCTGGGGGCTGGGAGGATCAAGCCTTGGGCAGTTTCAGCATCTGTTGAGCATCTGCCTCCTGGTTCATAGATGGCCATCCTCTTGCTGTGCCCTCACATAGCAGAAGGTGTGAGGTCTCTTTTAAAAATGGCGTTAATCCCAGTTACCTCCTGATGGCCTAGCTTTTGAAAACTTACATTGGAGGTAAGGATTTCACCATTATGTACGTCAGAGTGACAGAGTTCACAGCAAATGGTCTGGGCAAGACTGACATTTCTGTGGCCATGTTTACTTGAGGCAGGGTGACTGCATGGATACCACTCAACCCACTGTGCTCACTCTTGGGCAGACTGTCCTCGGTCTCTGTGACCTTTTGCTTTTTCCATGTCTCTAAGGGTGAGGACTCAGTCAGTTCAGTCACTCAGTTGTGTCTGACTGTTTGCAACTCCATGGATTGCAGCACGCCAGGCTTCCCTGTCCATCACCAACTCCCAGAGCTTGCTCAGACTTGTGGGTGGGAACTAGGTAGGCCCACTGATCTTTGCTCCCTCTGTTCTAGCTCTCTCACCAGGCCACCCTTCATTGCTTTCCATCCAGGAGAAGCGGTGTGTGGGGTCAACAAGAAGTCAGAAACCTCCTTGGGCCTCAAGTATAAGCAGTCCCACCTGGTTAATAAAGAGCCCTAGTGTTTGGAAGACAGTAAAAACCTTAATTGACATCCTCTTTGAATTGACTGGTTTTAACCCCAAGAGGGAGGAGCATACGATTGCACCACTTCCCTGAGACTGCCGGAGAAGACAATGGCAATCCACTCTAGTACTCTTGCCTGGAAAATCCCATGGACGGAGGAGCCTGGTACGCTGCAGTCCATGGGGTCGCACAGATGGACACGACTGAGCAACTTCACTTTCACTTTTCACTTTCATGCATTGGAGAAGGCAATCTCAATCCACTCCAGTGTTCTTGCCTGGAGAATCCCAGGGACAGAGGAGCCTGGTGGGCTGCTGTCTATGGGGTCGTACAGAGTCAGACACGACTGAAGCAACTTAGCAGCAGCAGCAGCAGCAGCCCAAGACTGCTTTTAAACTTGTCTTCAGAGGTGAACACATCCTCGCGTGTATGACTGCTGATAAATTCAGTGTCTCGTATGTTGTTATTTTGTTCTCTTACTTGCAACTCCAGGCCCTAGAGAATTACTAAAAAGCAAGTGACACCAGTCTCCTGGGACACACTGTTCCCTCACAGACTTGAATTTTTACTGAGCAAAGTGGATTGTGCTTCTCTCTCTGCACAGTCCATCACCTTGCAGACATCATAAAAACCTGATGTTAGTCCCTAAGGATTTAGTCTGGGGGCTTTGAGCAGGAGTATATCGATTTGTAAACATTCCCCTGGGGGTTAAAAGTATTAGAAATTCTCACTGTGGAGTGAAAAACAACTTACACAGCATAAAATAAGAATCTTAATTCAGTTCAGTCGCTCAGTGGTGTCCAACTCTTTGCGACCCCATGAACCGCAGCACACCAGGCTTTCCTGTCCATCACCAACTCCTGGAATCCACCTAAACCCATGTCCATTTAGTCATTGATGCCATCCAACCATCGCATCCTCTGTCGTCCCCTTCTCCTCCTGTCCTCAGTCTTTCCCAGCATGAGGGTCTTTTCAGATGAGTCAGCTCTTCACATCAGGTGGCCAAAGTATTGGAGTTTCAGCTTCAACATCGGTCCTTCCAATGAACATCCAGGACTGATCTGCTTTAGGATGGACTGGTTGGATCTGCTTACAGTCCAAGGGACTCTCAAGAGTCTTCTCAACACCACAGTTCAAAAGCATCAATTCTTCGGCGCTCAGCCTTCTTCACAGTCCAACTCTCACATCCATACATAACCACTGGAAAAACCATAGCCCTGACTAGATGGATGTTTGCTGGCAAAGTAATGTCTCTGCTTTTGAATATGCTATCTAGGTTGGTCATAACTTTCCTTCCAAAGAGTAAGCATCTTTTAATTTCATGGCTGCAGTCACCATCTGCAGTGATTTTGGAGCCCCCAAAAATAAAGTCAGCCACTATTTCCACTGTTTGCCCATCTACCTGCCATGAAGTGATGGAACCGGATGCCATGATCTTAGTTTTCTGAATGTTGAGCTTTAAGCCAACTTTTTCACTCTCTTCTTTTACTTTCATCAAAAGGCTCTTTAGTTCCTCTTCACTTTCTGCCATAAGGGTGGTGTCATCTACATATCTGAGGTTATTGATATTTCTCCCAGCAGTCTTGATTCCAGATTGTGCTTCCTCCAGCTCAGCGTTTCTCATGATGAGTCTTAATTGGGAGAGACAAAAAGCAGGAAGCCAGCACGGTTAGATTTTCATTGCACGACTTGGGCACTGGGCTGGATGTGCGACCAGCACTTATTATTACGAAAACAGGACAGAGCGTCATGTTTCTCGCCGTGGTCCCTAGCTCAGCAAGCTCTCTGTGCCTTCCACCTCCAACTGCATGCTGTATGTCAGCAGCATCAGCCTCACCTCCAAGCTTATTAGAAATGCAGGCCTTTGGGTCCCACCCCAAGCTGAGTCACAGCCTGTGTCCCCAGGTGATTCATAACACATGCTAATTTGGAGAAGCCCACCTCCATCACAGTGCTTCCCAAAGTGAACCCTACATCAGAATCCCCGGGAGGGCCTGCTAAAAATGTAGATTCCTAGGGCTCACCCCCTAAGATTGAGGGGAGGGTTTTGTTTTTATTTATTTATTTATTTATTTTTGGCAATGCTGCACAGCATTTGAGATCATAGTTCCCTGATCAGGGATCAAACCCATGCCCACTGCATTGGAGGCATGGAGTCTTAACCAGTCAATCACCAGGAGAGTCCCTGAGATTGAATTTGGTAGATCTGGTTGGAGGTATATGGGTGCTAATGCTGCTGATCAGCCACCCACTTTGCTGCTCTTTAGCTTTCCCCTGAGTGAGAAGCTCCTGCCGAGGCCACACAGCATTTGCCAAGTTGGAAAACAGCCTAGAGCAACCGCAGACTGCAGACACTGGCAAAGCTTCACTGGGACCAGGCCAGTCAGCAGGCTCACCTCCACCATGGCCCTGGCTGCAGCAGCCCCGGGCACAGAGGGGTAGCCACTGCCACAGGGCATCTCTGTGACCCAGGGCGGGCATAGTCCACTGTCTCCACTGTGTCCTAGTATGAGGACCCCCTTCCAGTAGACCCCCGTCTGGAGCTTGGGGGATCCAGTCCTGACTTGAAACTTAATCAGAGAGACCTCAGGTGCCTCCTTGTTTGTGAACTCAAAGTCAGGACCACTCCTCTCCCTTTTCTAGTCTCTACCCAGAGTCTAACCACTTACCCTTAGACTTCAACCTAAAAACGGTTCTCCCCTGGGGACCCCATCATGCCCCTTCTGGAGAGTGCTAATCACAGTGATAAGCCTTTTGGATGGAGGCTACCTGGTTGAGTCCAAGGTGTACATACCCGCTTTTTAGACGTGACTTCTCTGAAGGCCACAGTATTATTTTCTGGAATTGCTATAACTGTAAATAAGAAAAAAAGTTAATTTTTCCATCAGGGATGTCACTATCTAATTAACCGTCTTTAGATCCTTTAATTCTTTCAGTTTTATTAGGGCCTTTGCTTTCCTTCAGTCATGGAATTTTCAACCTGTAAAATCTCAGGCTACATGAGATCATTTCTCAGTGAGTATTGTTTCCAGACTTAAAATTTTGTTACTGGTAATGACAATCAGTTAAAGGCACATAAATTGTAAAAATACTGTTTTTCAAGGCTGTGCATATTATTTATATTAAATATGTGCTGTGAAATAAACACTGTCCCTTGAAGTAACCCATCCCTCCATATTTAATTAGCTAATGTTAGGCACAAAGTGTAAAGGTAAAGAGATTGTGATGCCACAAACTTGGCCTCTGTGCACCAGAGTCGAATCGAATCTCAGAGACAGTTTTGAATGAAACAGAAAAGAATAGCTTTATTGCTTCTCCAGGCAAAGGGGGCCACAGGGGACTCGTGCCCTCAGAACGGTGTGTCCCAACCCAGGGGCACTTGGTGAGGAGTTTTATAGCAGTGTTCAGAGTGGGATTGCTGGTGAGGACCAGGGTGTGTGCAGGACCTGCACTCCTTGCATCTGGCCTCAGGTGGTCTCCTGATAAGCTTCTGTGATTCTGGGGGTTATCCCATCTGTGACCTGTTCTCTGGAATGAAGCATGTTTCATCTAGTAGTTAATATCTTTCATTTGTTGGGGGTTTTAGTTCTTCAGACAAGCTCAAAGGTATTGTTATGTGTATTCCTTGAGGCGGAACCAGGACCGTCTTCTGAGGCTGCATCCCTCACTTCCCTGATTAGCAGCTGTTTGCCTTTTGAAACTCAGGGAAGGCTGAAGCCTGTTTCCTACAAACAAGAAATGGGGGACAGAGGAAGGCTTGCATGACCAGGAGCCCACAGCATTCTGCCCAAGTTTGATTGGTGGTGATGGACTTTATCAGGTTTGGTAAAGGTCTCCTTTTGAACAGTAGGCCTTTTCAGCTTGATTTGAATTGGAACACTTTATAGAAGAAAAGAGCAAGACATATTCTGGATATAGGAAATTGCTTGGTGAGCTCAACTTCCCAGAACTTTTTCTGGAACAGCAGTCACAGGGTAATGCAGAAGAGTGTAGTTGGCCTCTGTAATGCTGAACTGTGAAACTCAGGACACATTCTACTTCAGGAAGGTAAAAGCTGAGCAGAATGTGTTAACAGCTGGAACTGTTAGTCTTCAAGATCATCCTTCAAACATCTTTCATTCACTTCCTTTTAGAAATTTGAGAATGAAGTGGATCCAGCTATCTCAATCAAAAGCATTAGATTTTTTAAATTTTATATTGAACTGGAGTTAACAGTGTTGTGCCAGTTTCAGGTGCACAGCAAAGTGGTTCAGTTATAAATAGCATTCTTTTTTCAAAGTCTGAGTCTGTTTCTGTTTTGTAAATAAGTTCATTTGCATCATTTTGGGGGGATTCTGCATATAAATAATACATTGTTTTTCTCTGAGAAGTATTTTATATATAATAAGATCCAGAAAAAATACAGTTCAAACTAGCTTAAAAACGAAAGAGTACTTAATTGGTTGATGTTACTAAAAAATGCAGAAGCATCACCAGGTTTTGGCATGGTTTGACCAAGAAGTTAAAACCTAGTTTCTTTTTCTTCCTGTTTCAAAATGGTTGCTGGAAGCTCAAGGCTACACGATGCTTCTTCTACTTTTTTCATGAAACCTGGTTCTCTGTTCCAAAGCTCTTGGCAAAAATCCTGGTGTTTAACTGGACTGGTTGAGCAGCTTGGTTACACTGGTAACCAAAAAAACAAGGGAAGCAATATTCCAAGTGACAGGAACCTGGATCCAGAGCCCAGCCCTGAATCACCCCAGGTACAAGGAGAATAGGATTATTTGTTTAGTTGCCAAGTCATGTCTGACTCTTTGTGACCCTATGGACTGTAGCCTGCCAGGCTCCTCTGTCCATGGGATTCTTCGAGGAAGAATACTGGAGTGGGTTGCTATTTACTTCTGCAAGGGATCTTCCTGACCCAGGGATTGAACCCACTTTTTGAATAGGATCCTCTGGCTTAAGCCATTAAGCCACCTGTTAGCAGTAGACATGGGCTCAATCCTCAGCAGGCTTTTCCATTGCCCCAGACTTGGTCATAACACAGATCCAAGACAGGGGGATGGAGAATGTTCTCTGTTGTCTGAGAAAACGCAGGCCCAAGGAGGATTCTCCAAATCTGCTGCTTCAGTCTGTCACCGAGGGCAGGAATGATTTAGAAGCAAGTGTGTCTGTAGAAGGAAGAGCTGGTGAATAAATGTGGGCTAAGCAAGGAGGCTGTCTAGCTTTTAGCTGGTGAGTGGTCACCCGAGTCAGAAGTACCCTTGAAATATCTTCATTTGTAAGAGCAGGCTGACTAATTCCTTAAGAATTCATTGAGGTTTTCTGTTAAACCTAGGCTGACTTGATCTGAGAGGGCAATGGCACCCGACTCCAGTACTCTTGCCTAGAAAATCCCATGGATGGAGGAGCCTGCTAGGCTGCAGTCCATTGGGGTCCCTAAGAGTCGGGCACGACTGAGCGACTTCACTTTCACTTTTCACTTTTATGTATTGGAGAAGGAAATAACAACCCACTCCAGTATTCTTGCCTGGAGAATCCCAGGGACAGAGGACCCTAGTGGGCTGCCATCTGTGGGGTCGCACAGAGTCGGGTACGACTGAAGCGACTTAGCAGCAGCAGCAGCAGCAGGCTGACTTGATATATAGCTTCAGTTGAAAACACTGAAGGTGGTGAGCAATATTACATTTGTATCTCCAACTAATTACTATGTATAGGTCCACAATTCTGTATGAAAATTATAGTGAAACTTAGGAAGACAGGGTGTTCTGATAAATAGGAAATGTGTGATCTAAAAATATTTTTCCATGTGTTTTTCTAATCAGGGAATGTGTGTGTGTGTGTGTATGTGTGTGTGTGTGTGTGTATATATATATATATATATATATAAAGTAATACTTCTAAAAAATATTGATGCACTTTGGGCAAAGAATAAAGTAACTTTGTTTTGACCGTTATGTAATAGACTAATTGTGAAGTCCCTAGTATATATAGGTTAAGAAATGCAAAATGAAGCCTGGTACTTAGTTTTTGATACAGATCTTAAGTATTTGGCCATGAATGAATAATTCTTGGTGGGCATTTGTGACAGTGTGCCAGGTACAACTTCATTCTCTAGGCTTTGATGATTCTTTTTCTGCCTTAAAAGTTGTATCAGTGGATATTTATTATTATTATTCTCTTCTGCTCGTTGGCCTGAGAGTTTGCCTAATGAAAAGAGCTGCTGAGCCTTTTGCATGTAAATCCTGATGCCATGGAAGCTCAGCCCAAGGCCACAGAAATTGAATGCATACCAAAGATGAGTTGGACTTACAAAGCAAACAATTCCCAGGCTGAGTGATCATGTAATTCACGCCTTGTTTTTCTGATGATTTTTTTTTTTTTCCAGAACCGAATGGAGGAAAGCAAAGCACTCTTTAGAACAATTATCACGTATCCCTGGTTCCAGAACTCCTCAGTTATTCTGTTCTTAAACAAGAAAGATCTTCTAGAGGAGAAAATTATGTATTCCCACCTAGTTGACTATTTCCCGGAATACGATGGTAAGTCTGCACTCTTCAGCCATCACGTTAGCCAGGGAACTATCCCTCCTCCTGAAACCAGGGCCAGAGCTGACACAGTCCCATACTCCATCAGTGCCTCAGAAGCCCGTGTGTTGATGGAGTATGAATCATTGTTTGTCCTGTCTTTTAATGACCTGAAATGTTTCACTTACTAATAGTGATGAAAGTTACACTTACTTCAAAATATATAAGAAGCTTTCTTTTATATCAGAGGAGGGAACCATCCCCTAGTTTTGACTATGTATCAACCATTATAGTTCGCTCTTGAGTTCCCTTTCATTTGGTAACAGTCTGCCTCTCCTTCTCTCTGGAGAGAAAACAAAATTTTGTGGTCAAGAGCCCATGGTCTGAAGTCAGTCTGTCAGCTTCAAATCCCAGTTCTGATACTTCCTATTTGTAAACCTTGATCAAGTAACTTAATTGCTCTGGGCTTTAGAACCAAACTTTTGTTTTGTTGACTATAATAGATAACATAAGTGTGAGATTTCAGCATGATGCCTGACACAGATATTTTCTTCCTGAGAGAAGGCACCCATCTTTTAAGTTTTGCTTGTAGCACCCACTTTGGGACTCCTGTCTATGTACTTTGCATTATTTACTTCCTTCTTATAACAAATCTTGCCTCCTCAACTAGACTGAAATCCTGGATGACTGAGCACAACACCCAACCCCTTCTGAGAAATATTACTTGCTGACAGATTGGTAACAAAATGCATCCATACCAGCCACTCTGAAACAGGTGAAAGAGTCACAGCCACTGCCCTGTAAGAACTTACCTGCAGAATCCACACTCAGCTCCCCACACACACTTGAGTCTAGATTAGGAGTAGCTATCTGTGGGCCTCCTAGGTGGTTCAGTGGTAAAGAGTCCACCTGCCAAACAGGAGACTCGGTTCTGATCCCTGGGTCAGGAAGATCCCCTGGAGAAGGAAATGGCAACCCACTCCAGGATTCTTGCCTGAGAAAGCCCAAGGACAGAGGAGCCTGGTGGGGTCACAAAAGAGTCAGACATGACTGAATGACTAAACAACTATAGCCTGTTGCCTCTTTTTATAAGTAAAATTTTACTGAAACAGCCACACCCACTCATTTATATGCTGTCTGGCTGCTTTTATGCTACAGCAGCAGAACTAAGTGGTTGTGATAGAGCTCAAGTGGCCCAGAAGCTCAAAATATTTACTCTGTGGTCCTTAAACAGAGAAAGCTGGCCAAACCCAGATCTAAGTGAATAGCATGTAAGAGGACAAACTTTGAATGTCCCACAGCACTGCAGCAGCTCTGCCACTTACCCACGGTGGGGCCTCAGTCACGTTTAAGCACTCAGTCTCCTCCTGCGTAAAAAAGAATTGAATGGAATCACGTGCAAGTCACGTAGCTCGGTGCCTGGCAGGGAGAAGAACACAAGCCCAAAAGTACCTATTCTAGAGGTGCAACAAGAGAACGGGCTGCTTTTAAAAAATGCTTTATCAGCATAAGCTATCTGATGTGTATGTCAACTCAGCAGCATTTTTGTACTTCGAGGAACTCCTTAAGAAAGGTAATTACTTCAAAACTAATACTCAGTTTGGCCTCATAGCTTTCCCCAAAGATGCCAACACATCGAGGATGGAGTTTCACTCATCTTTCATCACACGTGTGTTTGGTGTGATGCTGCTCTTGGAAGGGAAACGTTCCATGTTAATGAACTGAAGTTCCTTCTCAGATGTACATAGGATTCTAATGTGTAGGGATGTTATCAGGCTGATTTTGTCCGCAGTGTGTTCTCATCCTCTGTCCAAGTAGCTTTTCCTTTGTGCTTTGAGGTCCCTTTAAAAACAAATACTTGCCTAGCCTATTCTCTTTTCCTCCTTTTACTTGGCCACTAGCCTGCCACCAAGTCACAGGTGCCCGAGCCTGTAGTCCTCAGTGCTCCTGAGCAAACTGTGGAAGGAGGCAGCCTGGCACTAGCTCTCCCCCACAGCAGCAGGCTGAGTCCTTAAACACGAGACCAGCCCAAATAAAGTGGGCACGAAGCGTCCGGCTTACCACCCAACACACATACTTGCCTCATATGGCTGGAAGGGGAGACTTGTTTTAGTCTTTCTCCGAATTTGGTGAAAATCCACGAATGAGAAATGACCACCACCCCCTGACATAGTACAAGCCTGTAGGCAGCATGTTTTCATTACGTGCATACTGATGGGATGACAGAGCAGACCCACCGAGGCTCAAGGCACCCACATAGCACACACTAAACAGCACACCAGGGTTGGTTTTCCTGTGATACAGACCCGCAGTAAGTGTTAGAGTGCCGTTCTTCCTTCTCTGTGAGGCTTCTTCCTCTTCTTTTACACATCTCCTTTGTCCAGTGAGTTCCCGATTCCCCATCACTATAAGTAAGAGCATCTTCCTTCCAATGTGAGCCCACTGTGAATGTTGTTAAATCTGGAGTTTGTTTGTTTGTGTTTTTCACTGTCCATCTTCCCTGGTAACACACATCACACATATAGCAAACTTGTCTGTGAAAATAGAATAAAAGACGCTGATAGTTATTGCTAAAGCAGATGCAGCTGTCATTCCAGGAGACTTCAGGCCCTTGTAAGATGAGCTGAGAGAAAAAATTCTCAGCCCACTCTGCAGTGACATGTTTATAATACACATGTTTATAGTATTATAAATTTCACACTTCCACATTTCTGGACTTACAAGGTCTTAATCATAATGAATGTCATTTCTTTATTTCTCTTCAGAAAGGAAAATTACCATTTCCACATGGACTTGAATTACAGAACTGTTCATAGAGACTATGGGATTTTTGTTCCTGCTATGATGGCCATAATGATTTCTTTGTAGTTTATGTTTATTCAGATAACAAATTATGCTTAAAAGCATAACAGACTCCACGTGCTCTTCAGTGAACTTGAGTTATGTTCTGATATACTTTAGAGTTAAAAAAAAAAAACAAAAGAGTCAAAAGAGTGGACTTTTGTTTCCCAAAAAGAACAAGTAAAATTTCATTCACAAGCCAAAAAGATAATGTTCTTTTATGAAAATGGAAGACTGCATCAGTTCTAACAATCTCTTGGTCCATCTCCGGGAGATGGTGAAAGATAGGGAAGCCTGATGTGCCGCACTCCACAGGGTTGCAAAGAGTTGGACACAACTGAGCAACTGAACAATAACAACAATGGAATTAAGTTAACAATAGTACATTAAATAAGCTAGGACACTAAATAATTTTATATATATATATATCTCACATATTTTTAATTGGGGCACTTTTTAATTCAGTATGGTGCCAGTCTTCTTAATCATTGACAATTTCAAATCTGGGCTAAGTCAGGAATTCAAACATTCCTTTTGTAAGCTGTACAAGTGAGAATAATCTGCTTTCATGACTCTTCCTCCCAGTGTCTGGCAGTGTTGGATATAAGCTTATTTGCTTATAAGATTGGTTTGAAAAATTTTCAAGTTGACTTTCTGAAGCTTACCATGTATTTTGTTAGAATCTGTAGGCCCTCGGTAAAATTGTCAAAAGATTTCTTTATCCCAACCAGTAAATAACAATATTGATTAAAAAAAAAAAAAATCTAAGCTGTGGATCCCAAGAGGGTTTTCTGAGAGAGAAGGAATGGAGCTTATAGTGCTTCTCCCTCTTTCATGGTATAAAGCTAACTGGAAAATGGGAGAAATTCAGATGCATAGTGCCACAAAGATGCATATAAGAAAGGTGCTCATTCTAGAACAACAGACAGAAAATGAAATGAATTATATAAAGAAAAAAAAAGAAAGTGCTCAGTCCTTGATAGGTGGTAATGTTTTGGTATTGCTTTTAATTTACAACAAGTTTTAAATTAACATATTTATCAGGGTCTGTTATGTTTTTAAAACAGCTCTGCTGAGATATGATTCACATACAATACATAATTCATCCATTTAAAGCACATCATTCAGTTCTTTTTTGTATGTGTCATTAGTTTCATAAATTATTGTAAAATATATGTAATGGGAAATTTTGTCATTTTAACCATTTTTAAGCATGCTGTTCAGTGATACTATAATTACATTCACAGTGCAGAGGAGCTGCTGTTAGTGCTAAGTCGCTTCAGTCGTGTCCGACTCTGTGCGACCCCAGAGACGGCAGCCCACCAGGCTCCCCCATCCCTGAGATTCTCCAGGCAAGAACACTGGAGTGGGATGCCGTTTCCTTCTCCAGTACATGAAAGTGAAAGTGAAGTTGCTCAGTCATGTCTGACTCTTAGTGACCCCATGGACTGCAGCCTACCAGGCTCCTCCATCCATGGGATTTTCCAGGCAAGAGTACTGGAGTGGGGTGCCATTGCCTTCTCCGCACAGTGCAGAGCATCCATCTCTATTTCCAAAACTGTATCATTGCCCCCCAAAATTCTATAATCTTTAAGCAATATCTCCCCATTTTCCCTTCCTCGTAACCACTGTTAAATTCTAATCTGCTTTCTATCTTTATAAATGTGCCTTTTCTCAATACTTCACCTAAGTGGAATCCTGCAGTATATGTTGTTTTGTGTCTGACTTATTTTACCTGATATGTTTTCAAGATTCATGTATGTTGTGGCATCTGTCAGTACTTACTTTTTATGGCTGAATAATATTCCATTGTCTGTATATACTACCCTTTGCTTTTCCATTCCTCTGTTGATGGATCCTTGGGTTGTTTCCTTCTTTGGGGTAGATACCTAGGAACAGAATTGCTGGTTCATATGGTAATTCTGTGTTTAGCTTTTTGAGGACCCATCACACTGTTTTGCATTTTACATTCCTAGCAACAAAGCACAAGGGTTCAGAGTCCTCCACATGCTTGCTAACACTTGTTATCTTCCACTTGATTTGATTATAGCCGTTCAGGTAGATGTGAAGTGGTATCATATTGTGGTTTTGATTTGCATTCTCTAATAGTTAATAATGTTTATCTTTTCATGTGCTTATAATGAACATCTTTTCACGTGCTTACTGGCCATTTGTATATCTTCTTGGGAGAAATGTTTATTTAAATCCCTTGCCCATCTTTTATCAGGTTGTCTTTTTATTATTGAGTTGTAGGAGTTCTTGGTATATTCTGAATATTTATCCGTTATCAGATGTATGATTTGCAAATGTTTTGTCCCATTCTGTAGGTTGTCTTTTTTTGTCATTCTTTTTTAAATTTATTTTTATTGAAGTATAGTTGAATTACAGTGTGTTAATTACTACTGTACAGTGAAGTGTGTATGTTGTCTTTTTACTTTCTTAATAATGTTCTTTGATGTGCAAAAGTTCTTAATTTTGATTAAGTCCAATTGATCTGTTTTCTTTTTTGTTGCCTGTGATTTTGGTGTCATATCTAAGACTCGGTTGCAGAATTATCAAATAACTTCTTAGTATATCCTGATAAATGTATCATAATCCTTTTTAAAAACATCTAAGACAGTGCTTGGCACATAAGAGACCCTGAATAAATGTAAGAAAACCTAAACCAGCTTTTTAAAATCATCACATGTAGTGAATTAAATTCTACGTAAATGTGGTTTTTTTCAGAAACACCAGAAATGAGCCTGCAGAGGACAGTTGTAGACAGACCAGAGGTTAAGAAACAGGTTTTCTATTCTTAGAGAGATTTCAGTCTGGAGAATGTAAAATGATCGATAAAGAAGTGGGAGCAGGTTGTGTGGGGAGCACACAGGGGCAAATTGACGAGAGAGCTTGAGGCACTTATATGCACACTTGTTAGACAGCTGAAACCAGCACAGTTAACTCAGTCCAACCAGAAGTAAGCTAATCACATCCCTACCTGAAGATTCTGTAGTCGCTCCTTAGGTCCCAGAGAATCAGAGCTAAACTTAGCCTGGCCTTCACACTACCTGCCTGTTCTGACAAGATCACATTCTGTGGACGGATGGGCAGCGTCGGGGAGGATGCTTATAACAGATCAGATCTGCAGTGAAGAGGTCTTCATGAGCATTAGTAAACATGGAGCAAACGTATTAACAGATCAGCTAGCTGATAAATGTCCCTCTTCTCTCTTGGCCACCAGGACCCCAGCGAGATGCCCAGGCAGCTCGAGAATTCATCCTGAAGATGTTCGTGGACCTGAACCCAGACAGTGACAAAATCATCTACTCGCACTTCACATGCGCCACAGACACCGAGAACATCCGCTTTGTGTTTGCTGCTGTCAAGGACACCATCCTCCAGTTGAACCTGAAGGAGTACAATCTGGTCTAATTGTGCCTCCTCGACACCGCCCTTCCCTTCCCTGGTGGGCTAGTGAAGCTAAACAAGAGGGACTGTATTTCTGTGGAAAACAATTTGCATAATACTAATTTATTGCCGTCCTGGACTCTGTGTGAGTGTGTCCACAGAGTTTGTAGTAAATATTATGATTTTATTTAAACTATTCAGAGGAAAAACAGGATGCTGAAGTACAGTCCCAGCACATTTCCTCTCTTTTTTTTAGGCAAAATCTTGTGACTCAATGTATTTTAAATTCTCAGTCATGCACTCACAAAAATAAGAGCTGTTTCTTCCTCTCTCTCTCTTTCTTTTCTATTAAGCAAAATGAAGTTGATTTTCCTTTTCCCAACCCATCCCTTCCTCTTGATTTTTCCCACATTACAATGGCCTTTATCCTAGTTCCATTCTTGGTCAAGTTTTTATCTCAAATGATAGAGTCAGGACAATGTCATTCAATTTAAGCCATCGACATCAGCTTAATTTAACAGTTTGCGGTTTTTGCTGAAGGATTATAAGTATTAATACTGTGGTTTTAAATGTATTGCTCTGGATACACATATAGAGGTCTTTTTATATAAATATTGTCTTGCCTCACTTTGGGCTGGGACAGTGGATGCCCATTTAATGGTTAAGTGTCTTGTTTTTTTGTGTTTGTTTTTTTTTCTTTGAAGTTTACCTTCAGCCATAACTGGTTGCTCAGCAAACCATATAGAAGTCATTAAAGCAAGGGCCAAGACACACAGAAGGAGTTCTTCCTTTTGATATATCACGTGCCATTGTTCTTGCTCTGTTTCTTGCCATTTTTTTCTCCACTCTCTTTTCTTCAAATTGCAGATGCCAAAAACATATGCCAACAGACACTACATTACCCCAATGGCTGCTGCCCAGATCCTTCTCATAGGTTGCTCTTAATTTTTTTTTTCCTAAAACTTCTTCTCCCTCTTTTTTTTTCCCCCTTAGTGTTTGGGCCACAATTTTAAAATGACTTTTAACTATGGATATGTGTTGCCAAAGCTGGCTTTTAAAAAAAATTAATGAGAACTTAAAAGATGAAAGCCAGAATCTTAAAATGTGAGAGAGTAAGACTGTGAAGCCTAAAATGTTCGGCTGAGAATGAACCTGCAACACCAGTTGCCAAACTGTTGGTCACTGTGGATTTGATTCTTACAGTCCATCCTTTTCTTTGCCCTTAAATCACGTTGTTTAGTGTCCACATTCCATGTTGAGCATCTGAATCAGCAGTGTGGAAAAGCTGTCTTGTGTGATACCCCATGAAATCTGCTTTTACCTTTTCATTTGAAGCCAGTTTACTCTCTCTATGTTCTTTAAGGTCAAGTAGGTCTGCCAAAAACACTGGTCAATAGTATTACTCTGACACCTTTAATTTGCAGACTCTGAAGTTACTGCTCGTTTACCATCTTTAGGATCTTAAACTGGTGACTGATTGAGTTGAACTTAAGGAAGATTTGTGGACTGAAACTCATAAGTAACTCTCTGTTCTATAGAATGTGTATTTATGTAACTGAACGTAGTAGGAGAGATCTAGAATTCTATATGTGCAATTTTTCAACCAATGCAAAAAAAACAGCACATGTATTGATGATCTTCTGTCAAGCAACTTGAATTGAAATATAATTTAAGAAAACAAATCATGATGGTTTAAACCTGCTGGGAAGGTAGAATTAGGCCATGATCCTGGTCTAATTTTACTACAGTACTATTTGTCAGGAGTCTATAAACTTTTATGTAAATCACTGTTTTGGAACAACAAAGGAAAGAGAAAATTAATGGCTTATCAGATGAGTACCAGAGTTATTCAATAATAATGGAATGTTCCCATTCTTTACTCTGCCAGCCTCAAAGTACACAGGTTACCTGGTTTTTCTCTTCTTATTCAGAAAGCACCTGTAATTTAATTAAGAAACAGACTGCCTGTAGGTATAGTGCAATTATGAATGCTCTAATCATTGTACATACATCTCTCTCTTGATATTGCATCATCCTTACTGGCTTTGTAATCATTAATTTTTTGGCAGATTGAATGTGCTGTATTGATATGTATCTATGTAATTGTATGTCTCATAGCTAATTCACATTTTGAATAATGTTATTTTATTTACTTTTTTAAGAGAGGAGAATGTAAATTTGTCAGTTTATTTCTGACTAGGGATTTTTTTTTTCCATTTAGAAAAGAAAAAAACAAAAAAAACACAAAACCTTACTATCATACAGAGCGGTACTAGCATCGTGCTATATAAAATCATTTGCACATTCCTAAGTAGAGGTATACTGATTATAAGACCCAAAGGTAATTTCATAGCAAAATACATAAAATCAGTTGGAGCTTTTATACAAACATGGAAACCAACTTTGTAGAACTTTTGCCATTTGACCTAGGATTGGAATATGAGCTTTTATACAATTCATATTCTTATTTGGCAAATGCACAGTTTAGTATTACCTCTCTGATGGCCTTTATTAGAAAGGCAGTTTTAGAAGCTATTGTGATCCACTAAGGAAATGTTTTAATAGCTAGCGACCACTGCTTGCCTGAAAGGGCGATCTTAAATTTGGTGCAGCAAAAAAACAAAAAAAAAGATTAAAAAAAAAAGGAAAAAAAAAAGTATAAACAACATTTGAAGGCCTACAGTGTGTATAGAGAAAACCTCATCACAAGATCATAAGTGTTAACAGTTTTAGGGAATCAGGATATTCTATTTAATAGAGCTATAGTAGATGTAGTCAATTAAACCTGATCTCAGAGCTCCAAGAAGCTGAGCAAAACAGGGAAAGATTGTTATATTTGTCTTCATGAAATTGGGATGGAATTGCTATGCAGAATTGAGGTTTGTGGTTTCACTGTTCATCTTAGGGTGCATGATAAGATCCCTTTTCTTGAGAAGGGAAAAAATTGATCACCCTAGTTACAGTGATGCGTAGAAACCAAATTGTATCCACACTAGTCAATTGAAGCTAAAGGATTTTCTTTTTTGTTTCTTTGGGGTTTTACTGAACGGGCTGGGGTGGGAAGGGATTCTTTTCAGTTTTGTATAAAAATGAAGTTTACTCATGCTTTATATTATTATTGTGATTGCAAGCGTTCTAAGCGTGTGCCGCTGGACCCCTCTTGTTGATGCTCTCAGTAACGGAGGCCTGTGGCAAGTTGTGTGGTGACTTGGGCATGTCTTATTCAAAAACAAAAACAGAAACCTTTCTTCCGCAGACCAAGGCAAGCAGCCGTCTCATGACTCACTTAACACATTGCAGTGTACCAGTTTACAGATGATTTTGCCCTTTTGCGTGACATGGCAGTTCCAACCCACAGAGAATCCCTTGTTTGTAAATTGGAGGTTTGTACTATGCCTTACAGAGCTTAAATTCAGAAGTTTGTGCCTCATATCTGAAACAAAGGGAAATAACACACCCATTCAAAAGTAAATAACTCCCCTCAAAGTTGTTTGTTTTTCAATACATTTTCATATAAAGAGCTCTGTTGAATGTCACGAATTGAGTGGGGGAGAAAATATTCTAGAAACCTGCATATGTTGTTTACTAGCAGATGACATCTACAAAAGGTATTTGAAGAACACCGAAACTTGTAATTTTTTGTAGATTAGCTAGCAGGTCTAATATTTAAAAAGGTAATTCAGCTAAAGGACAATTTACTTTTTGTACTTCAGACTATCTTGATTGTCAAGGTGTACGAACTGTAATTTTAAAATTTATACTGCCACATGATTGTAAATTTTAGTTGTCTTAAGTTAGTAATGGGTGAAAAGCTATTTATGCTGGATATGGGTCAAAAATGACTATTATTTGCAAAAAAATATATAAAAATAATGGGAAGAAAGGGCTGCATAATGAGATACTGCAAGACTCAGATACTGGTTGGAAATAATCAAGTTACCCTCAATTTCCCTTTGTTTTCAGTTTCTCAAAAAGAATGAATGAAATGAAATATAGCAGAATGTTAACCCATATAAAAATAAAGTGTACCCAAATATTGTAACGTATATTGCTGCTCTTCTTAAAACTAAATAAGGGTTTAAAACCACTTAATTGGTAATTGACAACATCTCAATTGACAGATAAGGTGTGCTTGGTATACATATTTTCTTCCAAAGATTTTTCTTTGGTTAGAAACACACAAAAATTGAAACTAGTAATATTGTATGTTTATCTATCTCTACATATTTCCAGCATATGTAGCATTAATAGATCTGTCCTGGTAACTATGTCTTTGGGATTTCATTTTGATTTCATGAATTTAGGAAAAGAAATGGCTTAGTTGTAGACGATTAGCTAGAGATTTTTGGAGCCAGGCACCTGCTACTTCGTAGATACTTAGTATAAAGTTGCCATTTGTTTTTCTCACAGGATAACAATTTCTTGCTGTCTCAACTACCAATGCTCTTCAGTAACCCTCTTGCCTCTAGAATCATCTGTTCAAAGTATGCATACACACCTAGCACATAGTAGGTGCTCAAGTATTAATTTTCTTCTTACCTCCCTTACCATGTATCCTCCATTTCCCTGTATGATTCCAACCCAATAGTAAACAACATTTACACGTTATGAAAACATCTATGGGTACAATTGGATCTCACCTGGATGAAGGAATTCTAACTTCCATATAAGCTTTGGTAGACAGAAAAAAAAAAAAAACAGGGAGGAAGATATTCTTCAGTAGAATATTTTTAAATTTAGAAAAGAAAGATGGAAAATTACTATGTAACTTTGTTCAGGTTACTTTGACTGAAACACATGTTTTTGGTGGATTTCTTTTCCTCAAAGAACTCTCTAAATGCAACTTGCTGGATTCCTCACCTGTCATCATGTTGGAAACCCTTCCTAGACTTATGTATTTAGGGAGTTTTGTCAGAAAACATTTTTAACTTGCAGTATTTAAAAGAATCATATTTACTGTTCTTAAAATGTCATTCAAATGCATGTATTGTCTATTGTTTGGGGATGGGAACTAGTTTTGCAAAAAAAAAAAACACCTAATGTTGTATAATAATGCCCCAATGATCTTGCTGGTTAAAAATACAGTATTTTTGGCCATAAGTTTGTACTACAGTATTCTTCATTTTTGAGTTTTCCTTCTCTTGAAGTTGCCTAAGCCTCTCCTAGAATGTTTTTGCATTATAAGGAGTATTGGGATCAATCGTTCCTTCTCTAAAGCACTGTATGATGCACGTCCATTTCCCAAAGTAGATAGGTTCAATAGTTTTTAAACAAATAAAAAAGAATTTCCTTTCTGAATATAATCAGAAATTTCCAACTTCTTTAGTGGAAACATTTATATTGATAGTATTTATCAAATTTCTTTTTTAAAAAAATCTTGCCCTAATTTAGGTTGCAAGCACGTTGTTAAAACAAGATTAAATAGCTGCTCAATAAAGACTTATAACGAGCCACGTGTCTTCACCCTGAGGCCGTCTCTTCAGAGACAGAATGCAGGCCTCACAGGCAGAGGCTTGGCTTAGTTTCCTGTCTGAGGCCTGGGAGCGAGGCTCCATTCCACCTGACAAAAGGACGTGAGGTGGATGTCCTTTTAAGACGGTGACTTTTAGAAACATACATCAAGGCTTTTGAGAGGAGCTGAAATCTAGCTTTTCATTTTCTAGCAGTTCTGTGAAGTTGGGGTGATAGCGGCAAGTTCTTTCCAGAAAATTGGTGTGTATGGAGGGATGTGAAACCGTAACAGGAGACTCCTGCTACTTGTGATAAGGTTTTTGTATTTGGCAGCCCAATCCTTGCTTATGGAATTTTCTTTCTTTTAAGATCATATTCTGTCCATACACTTTTGAAAAGAAAGTGTCATTTTTCTTTAAAAGCCTGAGTTTTAAGGCTCTGCTATCCTTTCCGTGTTTTAGAGACTATTTTCAGTCAGTGGTGTCCCTTCTCTTTGTATCTTCCTATGAAGAAAATGGTGTGCTGGGGACTGTCATTATTAGTACGGGCCTGGCGTGATAGTTCTCACAGCCTCTCTGCCCAGAAACAGGGGTGTTAAGCAGTACCTCTAGCGCTCCTCACTCTGGCTGGGGTTTGACCTACCAGGACCTGACCTTTGGTCCATCTCTATCAGTATCTTGAAGACCCCTCCACGCACAGAAAAAGACAGGAACTCACTGAATATTATTTGAGCCAAATATTTTAACTTGACCTTTCAACTCCTAGAGCAATCCTGCCTAGTCAGATTTTTTTCTGACCTATCCTGGAAACAGTAAGAGTTGTTGAGAGCTGCTCTGCCTGGCCCTTCATCTTCCCTGCCTCCTCCCGTTTTTCTCTTAGGATGTGATAGGCAGTTTCTCCTCTTGAAATGCCAATTCAACCATAGCAAAGAGGCGGGAGTAGAACTTGACCCCAAGGAACGACAGTGACTCATTTGATAGTGTGTACGGAGCAACTTCTATAGTTAGCCAGCATCTTATTTTTCTCTTTTGTTGTCTGATTCTGAGTCATTTCCACATTCATCAGCTACTCCGTATTTATTTAAAGCCTTTACTCAAGAGTTGATCAGGTTTGGAGAGTGAAAGGCCGTGGTTAAGGGCAGGTTTCTGGTTGTTCTCTTAAGTTATGTATGCATTACCTTTGTTTCGTTGCCAAGGCTAACTAAAATTTGGCTCCAGGTATTACAAGGCACTGAAAAGTGAAAGGCACTCAGTCGAGTTAGATTCTTTACCCTGTGGCTCCTCTGTCCATGGAATTCCCCAGGCAGAATACTAGAGTGGTTGCTCTGCTTAGTCACTCAGTCATGTCCGACTCTTTGCAACCCCATGGACTGTAGCCCGCCAGGCTCCTCTGTCCATGGGATTCTCCAGGCAAGAATACTGGAGTGGGTTGCCATTCCCTTCTTCAAGGGATCTTCCCAACCCAGAGATCAAACCCAGGTCTCCCATGTTGCAGACAGATTCTTTATCATCTGAGTCACCAGGGAAGCCACAAGGCACTGAACCCAGTCTATTTTAAGGGAGCCTCCTAGATCCCTGCAAAACAAGGCCTTGGTTATAAAAGGAGGGTCTCTTTAAAATCCAAGAAGATACACAGGGAATTCTGAAAAGATTCTTTTTTTCTTTGAATTCTTATCCCTCAAGACTTGAAATCTGATCTGGGTTGATTTTCTCTCTTCCTGTTTTCTTCAAGAATGCAAAGGCCAGATATTTTTCTGTTCCAAAAACCCGTGGGTAAAATAAGGCAGCTTACCCTCTTTAATTAAGAGGGTAATTAAACCGAACCATAGTAGCAAAGAGCTGATGGGGTTCCCTTTGGCACAGTCGTTTGACCACACTGCTTTGGCCCTTGGCAGCCTTGAAGGAGCACTTTTGCAGTTTAGAGGACTATGGGCCTGTCCCGTTGAGATGGGCTGCTGAAACTTTTAAAAGGTCCCTGAAACTTTCATTCTGTTTTCAGTTTGCCCAGTATATTTCTATGGTGGATATTTTAAGCATCTTTAAATATGGGAGTCCCAGGATAAAACAACGTCAAGTGAAACTTGGCAAACCCTCGAAGTCTGCAATTGGAATTCCACACTGTATGCGTAGCTGCTAGGAAGCTCCCGTAGCTACTGATAAGACCATGTTTGTGTCTACTCTGAGGTCCCCTGAACTAGGACACCATGCCTCTTAGGAATCCCACACTTGCCGTTGGGGCACATCTGAGGTGCAGGGCCCACATCAGTTGCTGGAGATGCAATGGCTATGTTCCCAGGCTCAGAGCAGCATTAGCAAAAGGGGCCTGCTTTCTTTTCATGGAATATGAGATGACCCACCCAGTGGTATCCTGGTAAATGGTTAACAGGGAGCTGTGCAGGACTGTGGTACTGGTAATGCGTGCTGATTTCCATGGTTGAAATACTCCTCCACCATTCCCAATTTTAAGCTACTGATTTTTAAGGTCACTACTTAAGTCCCAGGTAGTACAGTGGTAAAGAATCTGCCTGCCAATGCAGGAGGTACAAGAAATGTGAGTTCTATCCCTGGGTCTGGAAGATCCCTTGGAGGATGAAATGGCAACCCACTCCAGTATTCTTGCCTGGAAAATCCCATGGACAGAGGAACCGGGCAAGCTACAATTCCATTGGGGTCCCAAAGAGTTAGACATGGCTGAACATGCATCCACACACAAGTGACTAATGATGTTAAGCATCTTTTCAAACTTTGGTTTATCTTCTTTGGAGAAATGTCTATTCAAGTCCTTTGCCCATTTAAAAATCTTAAAAGGGTTATTTGGTTTTTTGTGTTGACTGCAGGAGTTCATTATATATTCTGAATATTAAACACTTATCAGATATATGATTTGCAAACATTTCCTTCCCTTCCATAGGTTGCCTTTTTACCTTAATTTTCTGTTGATGCATAAAAATTTTTAATTTTGGTGAAATACAAGTTATCTATTTTTTTCTTTTCTTGCTTTTTGGTATTATATCTAAAAGACCATTGCCTAATCCACGGTCACGAAGTGGTACTCCTGTGTTTTATTCTAAAAATATTATAGTTGTAGCTCTTACATTTTAAGTCTTTAATTCATTTTGAGTTAAGTTTTGTGAAGTAAAGAATGTGAAGATGTGAAGTATAAAGTATGAAGTAACATTTTTAAGTTATATTTTAAATAATCACGTAAGTGGCAATGTAAGATGCACTTTTGTCTCTTGATTCATAAAGCCAAAATATTTACTATCTAGCCCTTTATAGAAAAGTTTGCCAACCACTTGGGCCAGGTGCAGTCATTGCAAATAGAGTGCTGAATAAATGTTTAACAAATAGACTCATGCAACAAATATTTAACTCTTCTACTGACTAAAAAGACTTACCAATAGATTATGGGGTGGGAGGGGTTTCACAATTGGAGTGAGAACTCATTACATCCAAGCAGGAATTAATTATACCTAGGGGAGAAGAAGCCAAGTACTAGAGATTAAATATTTTTCTGGGCAAAGGCTAATCCTGAGCAGTGATAAAAACTGAGATATAAGAACTATTTCACATATTTTTGGAACAGGACACATAACAATTTGGAAAGACATATGCCGTAGTGTACACATGTACACACACATTTCCCTTTCCACGCTAAAGTCACAGGAAATTTATAGAGATAGTGAGCCACCAAAAGGGCTAGAATTACTGTCTCATGAGAAGGAAAAAACATTTGTAACACAGGGTAAGGCAAGTCTTTGGTTCACTCTTTTTTGTCAGTAGGCTTTAAGGGCATGAGGCACCTGGGTGGAGAGTAGCAGGGTAAGGAAACCCAGGAGAACTGCTCCGCGACATGGCTCACAGTCCCAGGTTGCTTCCAGCCAATCATTCGGACTCGAGGTCCTTCTGGTAACCTGCGCAGCACTCAGCTGAGATGGAGATTCCAGCGAGGATGATTCTGGGAGGTTAGCAGGACGGATGGGCTGACATCTCCTCTCTCCTTTTGACCTTTCCCTAATTCTTCTGGTTGGTGGTAGCTTGTTCGTTCTGCATTCCTTACCAGGACCTCCTTTTGTTAAAATAACTCGTGTATGTGGTTACTGTGGTAGTGTTTCCCCCTAATGAATCTCACTCTTTTCTAAAACCTTCCCCCAGTGACTTTCATTTCATCAGCCAGAACTGTGTCACATGGCAACTTCTAACTTCAAGAGAGATTGAAAACATAGCTTTTTAGCTAGGTACAATTTTTCCTTTAAGTCAGGAAAAAGAGGAAATGGATATTATGTCCTAAGAGTGTCTGCCACAAATAAACCTTTGATTTGGAAAAGCCAGTGTGCCAGGTGTCCATCCTCTAGTTAATATCTTGAATTGGTCCTTCTCAAATTTTAAAGTGCATGTGAATCACCTGGGAATATTGTTAAAATGCAGATTTTGATTCAGTAGATCTGGGGTGGGAGGGTGGGGCTGGGGCTTTAAATGTCGTTAAGTCTGCTGACCACACTATAAATAGCAAGGGCTCAAGTCACTGGGTTTTCTCATCCATCGATCAGAAAAGAAATCAACCATTCTCTTGTTTTTGGTTTGTTTTAATGTATGAGTTTAATATTTTAAATCATAGTCCCACTGTGTGTGTGTGTGTGTGTGTGTGCCCAGCTGTGTCTGACTCTTTGTGACCCCATGGACTGTAACCCACCAGGCTCCTCTGTCTGTGGAATTTTCCAGGCAAGAATACTGGAGTGGGTTGCTATTTCCTACTCCAAATATAATGAAATAAGAACTACCCAAATGACCTGTACTGTTCTTGCCAATATTTTTTAACTAGAATCAAATAATGAGGAACCCTCAGATAAATTGAAGCTGTGGGATATTCTACAAGTGGCCTGAACTTGTCAAAAAAAATCAATAGCATGAAAAGCAACAAAAGGTGGAAGGAAGGCTCTAGATTAGAGACTAAGAAGATAAAAACCAACTGCAGTGGGTAAGCTTTGATTACATCTTATATTTTTTAAAAACTATAAAATATATTTTTGAGACAACTGGTTAAAATTAGTATGTACTGTACATTAAATTATATTATGAAATTGTGAAATTTCTTAGGTGTGATCATCATACAGAGCTTTTGTAGGAAAATATCCTAATTCCCAGGCAACATTGGTTGAATTATATAGGGCAGAAGTGTCATGATGTCTGTAGCTTACTTTCAAGTAGTTTAGCAAATATACATTTTGAGAGAGTGAGAGAAGATAAAACAGATATGGGGGAAGTGTTCACAATGGATGAAGAGTTTACTGGTGTTCATTATAGCATTCTTGCAAATTTTGTCTACACTAGAACAATTTCCAAATAGCAAGTAAGGAAAACTTGAGTCATATTAAAGTTATATAATGGCACCCCACCCCAGTACTTTTGCCTGGAAAATCCCATGGACGGAGGATCCTGGTAGGCTCCAGTCCATGGGGTCGCTGAGAGTCGGACACGACTGAGCGACTTCACTTTCACTTTTCACTTTCATGCATTGGAGAAGGAAATGGCAACCCACTTGTGTTCTTGCCTGGAGAATCCCAGGGACGGGGGAGCCTGGTGAGCTTCCGTCTGTGGGGTCGCACAGAGTCGGACACGACTGAAGCGACTTAGCAGTAGCAGCAGCAGCACACAGAGATAGAAATTAATTTTTAATTTTATTTAGAAGTATTCTGAGTAACCACCCCCGACCATGTACCCCCACAGGGCTTCCCAGGTGGCTCAGTGGTAAAGAATACTCCTGTCAAGTAGGAGACGTGGGTTTGCTCCCTGGGTTGGGAAGATCCCCTGGAGAAGGAATGGAAACCCACTCCGGTATTCTTGCTTGGAAAATCTCATGGATGGAGGAGCCTGGTGGACTAAACAGTAATTCCGCACACACACCCCACCCTACCCCCACCCCCGCATCCTCACAAGGGAGGCTCTAAAGTAGCCCAATATATGATTATGGTTAAGAGTAAAGATGTGAGAAGCAGATAGTTCTGGGTTTAACAGTTCTGGGTCCACCACTTCCCTAACCTTAACCTCTACAAACCTCAATGTTTGCGTCTTTAAAGATGGACAAAGGTGGATAAGCCTAGCACCTTTAAATGAGATGATCCACCAAGAGAATTTTATGCTGTGCCTGGAGCATATTCATGACAACGAATGGGGCTGTTGCTATCTTTTAGTGTTAAGAGGTGAGGGCAGGCAGGAGCTGGATGGGAAAAGGGAGGCAAATCAAGAACCCTGAGAGCCTCAACATTCATCCCGCCACTGGTGACAAGCTCCTCAGCTCTTGCCCCAGCCAGACCTTTAGGATGAGAACAAATCATGACAACCTGTTCTGGGGCACTGAGAATCCCTTTGGATAGTCCACGTCTCTGAGAAACCTCAGCAGGCATATGAGCAAAACTCCCAAAAAAGAAACAGAGCTTAAAGTGAATTAATTAATTGCTTATAAAAGAAGTATTATGCTGAGTAAGGACTATGTCCAAGGAAGGAGGTTAAACACTAGTGTACTCATTAAGAGACTATTTGTAATAGAGAAAACATTCTTTCCCAAAGAGCTCCCCTCCTTTGTGATCCTGGAGCCTATGATCCACATCTAAGTACTTTCAGGGTAGGCTAAAAATAGTGCTAGACCAGTCTCCCTGCAGACCAGGAGTTTCATTTCTCTGATCCCTGCCATAAGGATAAATATGCATGGAAGAAGACGGCATGGATTGACTGACAGCATTTGTCAGGGTAGTTTGGAAGACAGCCTTGCAGCCCAAGTCAGAATTTGAACTCAGAAATACCCCTGGACCGGTTTGCGTACCGCTGGAGAAGATCCCATGCCTGGCTGGCTCAGCTCCTTGTGTGAGAGGTGGGGGCCGGGGAGGTCACTGAACCTGTCAGATGTGTTCACACTGGCCAGTAGGTCATTCGGTTCCTAAGGCAGCTCAGGGTCCTAGGCCGCTTCTGGCACACATAATGGTCACAGAGCCAAAGAAAATAAAGGCAATGGCCAGAGGGAAACCATGTTACTCTTACATAAATCACCCAAACAGAAACAAACAGCACTCAGACTGAAGACAAGTCTTTTAGTTTATGTAATCATTTACCAGGACTCCTTTGCTCTCTCAATTCTACAGTGCCAGTGCTAGACTGACCGGCCTTACTAGCAATACACTTATTGTTTGTATTTCTTCAGATTCAACGATGTAATCTTGATACAAGTACAGATCTTTCTGACAAGCTGGCTTTTAAAAATCAACTGACACCATATTAAAGAGAGCGCTTATTATACAATTTGGTTCAAATGTTTAGTTCTTTTACATATTCAGAAATTTTTGTAAATTTGCCACTCCTAAAAATTTACTAACACATGCATTTTTAAAAAACCTATCTGACCACAGATCCTTAAGTAGCAGTAATCAAGAAAGAAAATTTGGTAGAAGTCAAACCAAAACACAATCCCCATGCCAACTCTAAAAAGACCTATTTGCTCATTTATATTGATTGCTTCATGATCCATGTCCAGCTTGTTCTTGTGACAAAGTAGGAAGAATTTGATGACCATTTACCATTAGTCTTTCTTATAGAAGGTAATAAAGTAGGCATTGAAATATTAGGGCACTATAAATTATTAATAGAAATCAAGATATTCAATTTTTTCTACAAACTAATACCCACCTCTTAATTTCTCATGAGCCAGATACATTAGCCATGATTCTTTTGATTGCAAGACAGAAATCCAATCTACCTGGCTTAAACAATCAAAGAAATTTATTGACTTAGTAACTAGTTATCTGAATTCAGGGGTTCAAATCATGAGAAGAATATTCTCTTTCTCTTCATTTCTTGGCTTACATTCTATGTTGGTGTCATACACAGGGAGAAATGTCCATTATCTTTGCAAAGATGGCCATCAGATTATTTCATATTTTCAAACTTGTTCTTCTAGAGAATGGGGAACACAGACTTTCAGATGGCTCTGGGAAGTTTCAAGAAGGATTTCCTTTAGCATTCCCTGAACCAATCTTTGGTTAAAAGATGGAATGTTCTCATTGGCCAGGCATGTAGGTCATGTGCACAGCTCTAAACCAATCTCTGTGATTAAGGAGATGGAGTGCTCTGATAGGCCACACCTGGGTCATGTATTGTGACTGGAACCAGAAGCCTTATTTATTATTATTGTTGTTCAGTCGCTAAGTCATGTCCAACTCTTTGCAACCCCATGGACCTCAGCATGCGAGGCTCCCCTGTCCTTCACTATCTCCTGGAGTTTGCTCAAATTCATGTCCATTGAGTGGGTGATGCTATCTAACTGTCTCATCCTCTGTTGCCCCCTTCTTCTGCCCTCAACCTTTCCCAGCATCAGGGTCTTTTCCAGTGAATTGACTCTTTGCATCAGGTGGCTAAGAACCCTTATTTGTTCCTTGTGATCCTCAGGGATGAGATAGGATTTCCATATAATGGTGGACACTATCTCCTATAGGGATGCCAAACAAACATGTCTTTTGCTTAGACCGTCTACTTTTTCATGAACTGAAAAGTTACTATATCAATGGTGAATCAGTGTTCAGGGCAGATTCAGAGTTAAACAGCTCAACATTATTCCCAGAAAGACAATGTGAATTTATTTTGAATGCACAATACAGCTCAGGCACATGGCCTCCAACAAAAAGGTGAAATATATTCTAAATAAATAGTAGTGATTCCTGCAGCAGATCCACTTCTGTGTTCGTTTGTTCATTGTAGGTAGCATAGTATAGTGGATAAGACCATGGGCTCTGAGGTCAGACTGGTGTTAGAATCCCAGTCTATCACCCTCCAGTTCTGTAAATATGTCAGTTGTACCTTGTTTTGTACCTTAGTTTCCTCATCTGTAAAATGTGGGGGAAAAAACAGCACCTGCCATACAGGGCTGTTGTGAGGATGACATGACTTAAGCTGTAAAAAGTGATTAGCACAGTTCTTGGTGCCTGGTAATTTCTCAATGCATGTTAGCTCTGTTCATTCAACAACTCTCTTTAGTACTTCCATATGTTTGGTGCCAGGTTTTCCTGCTAAGTCGCTTCAGTTGTGTCCGACTCTGTGCAACCCCATAGACGGCAGCCCACCAGGCTCCTCCATCCCTGGGATTCTCTAGGCAAGAAGAACACTGGAGTGGGTTGCCATTTCCTTCTCCAATGCATGAAAGTGAAAAGTGAAAGTGAGGTCGCTCAGTCGTGTCTGACTCTTCGAGACCCCATGGACTGCAGCCTACCAGGCTCCTCCATCCATGGGATTTGCCAGGCAAGAGTACTAGAGTGGGGTGCCATCACCCTCTCTGAGGTTTTCCTGAGGGGATGAAAAAGATGTGAAAATGTGCCTCCCGTCCTGAAGGAGACGAAGTATGTCAGCAGAAAAACCACCACCACCCCATCACATTGCAGTGTGTGACGTTACAATGATTGCTGCTGAACTGGGGGAGGGGGAGAACAGGGATTCCTGGGAACCCTTTCTGAAGATGATTTAATTTGTGCTAGACCTGGGAGCAAAGTGAGATTCCTAGGCCTTGTGTGGTAGGCTGGCATTGTATGGCAGAGTGTGGTCAACTGACAGAAGCAGTGGCATCACTTGGGAGACTCTTAGAAATGCAGGATCTTGGTATCCATATCATCATTTTGTTTCTCATTTTCAATACAGTATTCTGTGAATTATCTGAGGCATTCAACAATTTATTATAAAAATAGACCCTGTGTGAGATGATTTTGCACAACTGTAGGCTACAGCTGATGTTCTGAACACCTTTAAGGTAGGCTAGGCTAAGAATGGTGTACTGTTCAGTAGATCAGGTATATTGAATGCATTTTTGACTTATTATATTTTCAATTTTTGATGGGTTTATTGTGATATAACTCCATAATAAGTTGAGGAATATTTGAATAGTCCATATGGAAGAATAAATATCTGAACACAACTAAGAAGAGTTTGATAACTCTAAAAGGGTGATATGGCCTGCTGATGCTGCTAAGTCACTTCAGTCGTGTCCGACTCTGTGCAACCCCATAGATGGCAGCCCACCAGGCTCCTCCATCCCTGGGATTCTCCAGCAAGAACACTGGAATGGGTTGCCATTTCCTTCTCCAACGGCCTATCAGATATCCAAATGTTTCAAAGAGCCTCTGTAATCAAATCAGGATGGTATTGATGTAGAAAGAAAGAGCTAGCTCAATGGAACAGTGTAGACTCAAAGAAATAGATCTTAATCAATATGAGAGTGTAATACATGACAAAGATTGAAGTTTAATTCATTGGAAAAAGAATGGAATATTCAGCAAATGATGTTGGTACAACTGGAAATCCATCTGGAAGAAAATAAAATTACTGTCCTATCTTACATATTTTACAAAAATAAACACTAGATGGATCAAATATTTAAATTTTAAAAATGAAATAATAAAAGTGCTTGCAAGAAAATCTAAGATGTTGCATGTATAATCTAAAAATGGAGAGACCTTCTTACAAAGACTGGGGCTCTGGAAGTTACACAAGAAAATAGAGATGCTTGGATATGTAAAAATAAAATTTTTGATGGCAAAAGATTCTACTTAAAATGATAAAAGAACAAACAATATATTTGAAAATTTGTAATTTGGATAACAAAGAGTTGATATGTACTACTGAAGACCTCTTACAGATTGTCAAGATAAAGACAAATGACCCAATTTTTAAAAAATGAGCAAGGGATGTGGATAGACAATTCACAGGGTAACAAATGCAAATACTAACAAGCTATGAACAAATGTACAAATTCATGAGTAGTCATAGAAATACAAAGTAAAGCAACACTAATATTATTTGAATCCCTTCAGGCAGCCAAAAATTCATAAGTGGTAATATTTATTGCTAGTAGGGACATGGGTATTTCTATTTTGGGTAGAAATGTGAATTATTTTCATTTTTTTTGGAAAGGAATCTGGCCACATCTATGAAATGAAAAATGTATGCATCCTTCAGTTCAGCAGTTTTTTCCCTGAGAATCTATCCCACAGAAATAAAAACACAAGTGCATGAAGACTTACATACAAATATGCTATTACAGCTTTGTTTTTGGTGGCCAAAATTAGGAATAAAAGAGAATGTCCTTCAAATGGGAAAAATGAATATACTATAGTCCTTTCACACTGAGGAATATTATGTATGAAAGACTGAATCAGAGTTTACTTGGATTTCCGCAAGAAACTGTTAAAAGAGAAAATCAAAATACTGAGTTCATGTGATACAATACAGTCTCATTTTTGAACTAAAGATGACAAACTCTGTCCATGTATATGGATTTACATTAACGAGTGTTTGTAAGTCTATGTGGATTTACATTAACGAGTGTTTATAAGTCTATACATGATTATAGGAGTATAACAATGAAGAAAACATAGGTTATTAACATTTGTTCATTCAGGGGGAGTGCAATATAAGTAGAGGAGGGGAGGACTTAAGCAAAAAGGGAAAGAAAAGCAAAATAAAAATGTCCAAATTCCTCATCTTAAAGATTTCTACTTCTTAAATTCTTCAGATACCTAACTGCCATAGGAAGTCAGATTCAGAAACAAACAATAGCAACTCCTGCCCACTCACAGTCGTGTGTGTTTGAAGGCAGGATTCATTGTCTATGATTCTAGCCTTTTCAGTAGAAGTTACATAATAAATAGTTTCTGGTCTTCAGGCAGAAAATATTTTGGAGAAACATGTTGACATGTTGACTGTCTTAGAAAAACGGATGTTAAGTACATTCAACCACCAGTTATAATTATTACCTATTTGTCTAAATACCCATCACCAACCACCCCATTGACTTGTACATTCCATACTCATCAAGACTGAAAATGACTGGGTGGAGGATGAGGGGCATAGAGAGGGGAGAGGAGGGCCCATAACATTTTAGAGAACACATTGAACTTATAAAATTGAATGAAAAACTGGGAATATGTTGGTCTCAGAAAAATGAATTAGAAAATTGGGAATTATTTAGACCAACCCACTTAGCATATGGAGAAGCAAACCCCCACTAATGACTTGTCTGCTTAAGAGTTGATATTTATGTTTACAACTGAAATACACATTGCATTTTTGTTATTTCCTATTGATATACTACTCTTTTTCTTAAAAAATGCTGGTCACAACCTAAGAATGGGTCATATGTGCAATTTGAAAAGCATCATAGGTGTATTATTATTAGTGCTATTTTAGCCTTGTGGACTTCAAAATTATGTTTTTATTCTATTTGGTGTGATGTGTGTGTTTTAGGCACTAAGTCATGTCCATCTCTTGCAACCTCATGGACTGTAGCCCACTAGACTCCTCTGTCCATGAAATTCTCCCGGCAAGAATACTGGAGTGGGTGGCCATTCCTGTCTCCAGGGGATCTTCCCGAACCTGGGGTCTTCTGAATTGCAGGCAGATTCTTTATTGTCTGAATGACCAGGGTGCCCATTTTATTCTCTGTTATTTGTTAAAATTCTAACATGCTACCTTTGTCAAAGAGAATGATGTCTTTCTAGCCCTCTACACGCACATTTCCTTGGAATTTCCTTAGAAACAGGGCACTCTTTCCCTCTAAGGGACAAAGTCCTTCCTAAACACATATTGATTTGCTGTGGACTTGCTTGGTTTTTTGTTATTGGGGTGGTGCTAGGTTTTTCGTTTGTTTTGTTTTTTGCTATTTTCTACCGCATTAACTTTATGTCCTTCTAGTTTCTTCTTTCTCTTATCTCAGCTAATTCTTTTTGGTTTCAGTTTTATTCAGTCAACTACATTTTATTTAGAAATACTGAGATGAACAAGAAAAAACTCTCTACCTGTAACTAACGAATTAGGAGAAGAAACAAAGAGGCATAATAAAGCGAGATGTTGAGAGGAACATAGGAGGTGCTCAGGCAGGAGAAAGATGTGTCTGACTGACAAGGGGTGGAGATGGTTTCTCAGAAGAGATGTGTTTGGGAAAGAAAGTACCTAATTTTGTCTTGGGTGAAATATAGCATTCCTGGAAGAGGGAACAGCATGAACTGAGACATAGAGGTGGGGAGAACACATAGTTACGTTTGTCTGAAATTCCAGGAGTGATGGGAGAGGTGAGGCTTAGCAGAAGGGAGATGTTAGCTGAAGGGCCCACTGTGTACCTCTATAGGATGTGGGCAACCGCCCAGATTATTCTGTACTCCACTCTATGGGAGGAAGCAAGGAGGGCTGACTTCAGATTTTACAGTCTTAGTCTTATTTCTTTCTACTATCTATAGCCCACCGAAAGTCTGGAATGTCTCAGTGTCTGAATTTTCAGAGCCTGGTAATAGCCTTGACATGGGCTCAGTGGACATTCAGGCAATTAATTCACCTTTGCAGCCCAGCACTTGGCAGATATCAGAAAAGTCATGTTCAGGCTGTGCTCTGATCTTCAAGAGGAATGAAATGGGATTGCAGCACCTTGGGAATAACCTAAGAAAACAAATATTCTTTTTTACTGAGACCTCTTTTCAAAAATCCCCTTCTTGTAAAGATGTTGTAACTGAGCAGGACCCCAGGAAGCCTTCCCAGAAAAGACCTCCATCTTTGTTCCTCTGTTTGCCTTTTATGGGTAGAAAAACTTTAGTCAAGGAATATATTTAATCAAGAAGTGAGAAAATGGAGAAAGGAGGAAAACAGTCAAGCAAAACAAAATAGTACTTTAGCTATTAAACAAATTCAAGGTTCTTTAGTTCTTCCTCAAGGGCTACAGATAATATTCGGAGCCATGTCCTTTGAGCTGTTTGGCAGATATTGAAACCCCTACCAGGTGGAAAAAGTTAACGTGTGTTGCACTTAAGACTCCAGACCAGTTGGAACCAGAAGGTTGATGATGCTGACTCCTAGTTATCTCCTACCAACCAATCAGAAGAATGCCCACGAGCTGATCACGTCCTGCTCCTTGCACACAGGAAGACTCCTCAGTACTCCCTCCAGAGGCCAGACACACAGCCTTGAGGCATGAGCCTGCTGTGGCGCCCGGTTGCCACAGCAAAGCAATAAAGATATTTCTTTCTGCTTCACCCAAACCTCTATTTCTGAGATTTAATCCTTCACTGATGTACAATAAGCTGAATTTCAGTAACAATGTTGCAAATGAAGCAGTAACTTAAAAATTGTTCCCATCCCTTCCCTAGATCTTAAAGGAAAATAAGAGATGTGAATAAAAATCATAGAAGTATAAAAATAATTGACTTGTGATTGACTTTTACAATCCTCTCTAGTTATCACTAGTCAATAACTTTTGGTTTATGATTGTTTTTATACTACCTTATAAATGAAAATCTTCAAAGAAATAATTGATGTTAGAGTTGGGAGATTTCTGTGAGTTTATTCTGGTTCATCCCCTTTCATTTTTACAGCTGAGGAAATTAGGGCCTAGATTACTCTAAGCAAGCTGCCCCAAATAATTTTATGTCAGAGAATTAAAATCAACCAAAAAGCTATGACTCAGAACAGGTTAACTTGTTGGTGTATGTTCTTTTAGTCCCTTAAAGATGCATATGTGCATTCCCATAATAAAATTTATATTATACTTTTACATACAACATATTTTGTGGTTTTCCCAATAAATCATTTTTATTTACATATTTGTTACATATTCACATATTTAATGACTAGTGTGGATCACAAGAAAATGTGGAAAATTCTTCAAGAGATGGGAATACCAGACCACCTTGCCTGCCTCCTGAGAAACCTGTATGCAGGTCAAGAAGCAACAGAACCAGACATGAACAACAGACTGGTTCCAAGTTTGGAAAGGAGTATGTCAAGGCTGTATACTGTCACCCTGCTTATTTAACTTATATGCAGAGTGCATCATATGAAATGCCAGGCTGGATGAAGCTCAAGCTGGAATCAAGATTGCTGGGACAAATATCAATAACCTCAGATATGCAGATAACAAAACCCTTATGGCAGGAAGCAAAGAGGAACTCAAGAGCCTCATGATGAAAGTGAAAGAGGAGAGTGGAAAAGCTGGCTTAAAACTCAACATTCAGAAAACTAAGATCATGGCATCTGTTCCCATCTCTTCATAGCAAATAGGGAAACAATGGAAACAGTGAAAGACTTTATTTTCTTGGGCTTCAAAATCATTGCAAATGGGGACTCCAGCCATGAAATTAAAAGATGCATGCTCCTTGGAAGAAAAGCTATGACCAACCTAGATAGCATATTAAAAAGCAAAGATATTACTTTGCTGACAAAGGTCCATCTAGTCAAAGCTATGGTTTTTCTAGTAGTCATGTATGGATGTGAAAGTTGGACTATAAACAAAGCTGAGCACCGAAGAATTGATGCTTTTGAACTGTGGTGTTGGCAAAGATTCTTGAGAGTCCCTTGGACTGCAGGGAGATCCAACTAGTCCATCCTAAAGGAAATCAGTCCTGAATATTCACTAGAAGGACTGACGCTGAAATTCCAATATTTTGGCCACCTGATGCAAAGGACTGACTCCTTGGAAAAGACCTTGATGCTGGGTAAGATTGAAGGCAGGAGGAGAAGGGGGCAACAGAGGATGAGATGCTTGGATGGCATTATCAACTCGATGGGTATAAGTTTGAGCAAGCTCTGGGAGTTAGTGATGGACAGGGAAGCCTGGCATGCTGCAGTTCATGTGGTTGCAAAGAGTCGGACACGACTGAACGACTGAACTGAACTGAACCGATATATCTCATTGTATGAATGTACTATAATTTATTGACCTATTCTCACCCTTGTTGGGCATTTAGATTGTTTTTGAGTTATTGTCGTTATTAGAAATAAAACCTTTGGTCCGGGAGTTGGTGATGGACAGGGAGGCCTGGTGTGCTGCAATTCATGGGATCGCAAAGAGTCGGACATGATTGTGCGACTGATCTCATCTTATCTGATTATTTCTTAAGGGGGAAATTACTAGTTTGGTTAAAGGGGATAGACAAGTTAAGCCTTCTGATACACACTGTCAAGTTGGTTAGCTCAGGAAAGTTTTGCAGATTTGCCATAAGCAATAAGCTTCAAGTCTTTCTTGAAATCTTAGCAACTTTAGATCTAACAAGTCAGTTATTCCAGTTAACTTGGGAGTTCAAAATTTCCCTAATTTTCATCATTGAAAAAATACTAATAATTATGATGCCATTATTCATTTGAGAAGCTAAGGGGTCTTATCCCTAAATTGTAAATGCATCTGTAAGAGCTAAGAGAGAAATGTATGAATAAATGGATAATGATCAAGTAAGAAATGTCCAGGAGCTTTCCTGTAGGGGTCACTATTACTGTCAATTTATGCCTGCAAGGTAACTAAAATAGTTATGCATTTAAGAATGTATGCACATTTGCCCACAGGTCACAACTAGAAATTCTGTGCAGGAAAGGAAAGATTCCCCATGACGCAAAGAAGATCCTGCTTGCAGCAACTAAGACCCGATGTAGCCTAATAAATAAATATTAAAAAAAAAATAATGTGGGCACATCCATTTTAAATGCCTGATTCCTCTACATTCCCTAAATTGTAAATAATAAGACCTTTGCAGCCAGATAGTATCCTAATGTCAAGTTCTTTATATAATGGCATATACCACTCTCTCCACTCAATATGTTCCTCAGTTTGAACTGACTGGGTTTCCCTTGGGGCTCAGCTGTAAAAAATCCGCTTGCAATGCAGGAGGCCCGGTTCGACCCCTGGCTTGGGAAGATCCCCTGGAAAAGGGAACAGCTACCCACTCCAGTATTCTGGCTTGGAGAATTCCAGGGACTGTATAGTCCATGGGGTCGCAAAGAGTCGGACACGACTGAACGACTTTCACTTTATGCTACTCCTAGGAAAGGTACTCAGGCTTGCTCTTAATAGACGAAGCATTAACTAATTGTCTAACTCCAAAAAGTGTTTACATGGCACATGCTTATTTTAAGAGAAGGAAAAAAATTTTTCATTGCAATGGACAATAGGCTCCCTTCCTTCCACCTTCCCTTTTCTGCTTTCCCCATTAACCTCTTTGCCTTCTGCCTCACAATGTACACAGAAAACAAAAATCAGTTGTTATAATACGCATTCTATCGTTCCATTTGGGTACAAAGAGATGCATTTTAATGTTTAAGGTTTTGTTAGTGCAGCTCAAATGTGATCCCGACATTCCAGGAGACGGGCGGCCGTCAGGCTTCAGGGCTGGGGCAGGGAACCTGCTGCAAACCGGTCAGCCCTCTCTCCAAAGAAGGAGTCTTTCCCATCATAAAATGCAAAGTAGCCAGCCGTTTTCCATTCCCCCATCCCCGGCGGCGTAGGAAGGGGCCGGGAGGATATTTACCCCCGCTTTCGCACTTCTCCTATTGAACAGAACCCGGGGGCAGCAGCTTCCCTGAGAGCAGCGCCAGCCGGCTCAGGCCCAGCCGAGGCTTACACAGGCTTTTGCCCGAGCCCGCGCCGGGCTGGGGCGTCCGGGAAGCCTAGGGATCCCGTCTAGGAAAACGCGGGGTGCGTGGTGCTGAGGCTGGTTGTGAGAGCCTCAGTTTCAACTGGGCGGAACTCAACCTCGCCCCTGGCGTGCTCGGCTCCTTTTGCAGCTGGGAGGAGTTGAGGCTGGGAGTTGGCAAACCTCACTCACCTGTCGGGACCTGGATCCGGACAGGGAGCGGGGCCTGGAGATCAGGGCACGCTGGTTACCGCAGCCTCGACCTTCCCCGCGCCGGGACACCACGGCCAAGGAGTGTGGGGGCTGCTCCCCGAGACTCGAGACGCCTGGGCTCCGCTCCCCAGCTCCCTAGTCCCCACTCTTGCCCCCGGGCGCCATCGACTTGGCGAGCAGCGAAGGCCAGCTCGAGCTGACGCCAGAGCTGCGGGTTCGAGAGGCTCCGCCTCCTTCGGCCACTTCGAGCCACAAGAGCCTCCGGGAAATTTTCCAGTCTGTCTTAGGCTGCGGTCACTGCTGAGGTTTTCAGAACTTTGCAGAAGAGGGCCAGCTAGGACCTCTGCCTCCAACCCACGCCTTGCCTGCCTCCTGCCTGGGACATCCCCGAGTCCAGAAGATCCCGCTCCCCGACGCCCCAACTTTTGGCAAGCAATCTGCGCTCCCAGACTGTCGAGCTCCTGTGCCAAGGGGCGTGCTGGTTTTCGGGGGCCGGCAACACTCTCCCTCGGCTCGCCTTCCATCTACCCCGGCGTGGGGCTGGGTGAGTTGGGATCTGCGGTGCACTTGAGCGTTCCCAGAGCTCCGGGTTCGCTCCTGCCCCGGAGACGCCTTTCCAGGGGGCATTGAACCCAGGCGGTCCCGGCCTCCTACTCCGAAACTCGAGTCGGCCCCGGTCTTTTCCCTCCGAACTCCGGTGCCGTCGCGGGTCGACCGGCGGAGCGTCCGGGCGCTCGAGACTTCGTGGCCTGTCGGGGGCTGCGCGTACCATGGCCGGCTGCTGCTGCCTGTCAGCGGAGGAGAAGGAGTCGCAGCGCATCAGCGCCGAGATCGAGCGGCAGCTTCGCCGGGACAAGAAGGACGCGCGCCGCGAGCTCAGGTTGCTGCTGCTGGGTGAGTGAGCCTCTCCCACCCCTGAGCTCCGGGCGTTTCGCTCCCGGCCGCTTCCCTCGCACGGATCCCTGGCTGGAGGACCTGGAACCGAGCGGTATGCTGCTGCGCGGCTTCCTCCTCCTACCAGGGGCTCGCGGATGACAGCAAGTTGGGCCCTTAGGCAGCAGTCCTTTGCACCTCCAGCTGGGCGACATTGGAAGGCACCCCCTTCCTGACCCCAAACAGAGCTGAGAGGTAACATTTGACCTCTGTTTTCTCCGTTGTTTGCTTCTCTCCCTAAAGCCTCATTCACCTCACCCCTCCGTCCCCAGCGCGCACCGCCTCTGCAGGACGTATTTTGGATGTTGGGGGTTGGTGGTGGGGAGCTGTTTAATCTATACTTTGGGTTCGTCCTGGCCCCTGTGCTCTCGAGTCTAAGGAAGTAGGTTGACTGAGCGCTAACGAAGTGTGGAACTGCGCTGTTCTTATGCGCATTGTCGCCCAGTGATGCGGACAAGTGATATCCCCATTTTAGAGAATTAAAAACAGGACGCGAAATTGGCGAACTTGCCCAGACTGAGAAGAAGCAAAGCAGATACCGGGTCTGTCGTGGGCGCGCAGCCCAAGCCTTAACCTCTCTCCCCGCTATGACGGCCTCCGCCTGCCTCCCCGAGCTCTGTTTGGGGAGGCCTGTTAGCTTAAAGGCCCAAACCTCCTTTGCTCAGCTCAGCTCGCCTTGTGTTCGTTCCTAGGTTTGGGACTCTGGTTCCCCAGCCGCTCTGGCTAGTTCTTCATCGGGCTCTTTGGGCGTCCGCACAGGTCTAGGTAGGACGCTCACTTTCAAAAACGGAAAGAGAATGTTAAAAGTTTGCCCAGTGTACGCCTTAGGGCAGGATCCCTTCTCTTGTGACTTTCTAGAACCCAGTTTGCTGTTAAGGAATATTTACCTTTTCCTTCTTTCATATCAGAGTAGCAGCTGTCAGATCTTTCTAGATAGCTGCAAATATTTCAACTTTTTTCTTTCATCTGTTCTGGACCGGAGTCCTTGCTTATATCAGAATCTTTAATCTTTTCAAGGAAAGAAAAGTGCATCTAGTTAGAAAAAAAATAGAGAAAGTTTTTTTTTTCAGTATTGCCTTCAGACCTGGACAAGGGAACCCCTGTGTAATTATTCTTTGGGTTTCGGGGGTGGGGGTGGGGTGTCTGGTCTTCCTCAGGCTGTGCCCCTCCCCACTGGAGGAGGAGTCTGTCTGCCCGTGGATGGGGCTGCCCACCCAGAGTCCACACTGCCCACCGCACCCCAGACCCTCACTGAATTCCCTACCCAAAGGCCCAAGCCTGCTCTGTGTACGTTGGGGTGGGGCAGGCCCCACCCCTGAAGAGTGCCTAAGCAGGCAGCTGTGCGGGAAGTGTGGGCTCAGTGTCAGAGTGGTCTAACAGGCCACTCTGGGAGGAGATGGAGCCTAGGTGGGGAAGGGAAAGGATTCTGTTCACTGGCCTGGGCTGCCCTTTCCTGCCTGACCCAGAACTCTGAGGGATCTGAGAATTCTAATCATACTTGGCCTTCCAGGTTGTTATAAAGCTACATTTGCCAAGGAAGGAGGATTTTGTGACCATCTGTTGGTGGATAGCATTGAAAAGTAATTATGTGGGCCCCCAGTGTCCTCCTGTCTGAGGCTCCAGGAAGATTAGGGGCAGGCCTGGCTTTAGCTGCATTGTTGTTACTGTTTAGTCCCAACCTTTCCCACCCCTTGGACTGTAGCCCGCCAGACTCCTCTGTCCATGGAATTTCCCAGGTAAGAATACTGGAGTGGGTTGCCATTTCCTTCTCCAGGTGATCTTTCCAACCAAGGGATTGAACTTGTATCTCCTGCATTGCAGGCAGTTTCTTTACCACTGAGCCACCTGGGAAGCCCTTTAACTGCATACTTTTTAAGGACAGACTGAGTCCTCTTTCCTTGTGAAATACTTTATGATCTGTGTCAGTGTGTAAAATTCAGTGCCTGAATATACCAGGAGCTTGACACATGAAAATTAAGCAGGAAGCTGACCATATTACATGTATTGGTGATAAGACTGTTTAGGGGTAAAATGCTTGCATTTACTTACAATCAAACTAGGGTAGGGATGTTTGTAGGGATGTTTTCCCTGGAAGTCATACTTAATCCAGGTGACTAAGAATCTGTTTTTGTACCCACCAGGCCTTTGCCCTAACCCTCTTACTGCCCCAGCCCTCTTATTGCCCCTTTCAGCTGCCTGACCTCCCAGGAACCGTGCATTTTAATCATCCTCAGCTGTGACTAGCACACCATCTCAGTGCTAATCACCCAGAACTTGTTAGAAAGTTGCTATCCAACTTTAGATAGCAACTCTAACTCTAGAAAGTTCCACATGGAACTATCCAAAACCCTAAGAATGGACTTTGAAACCTCTGGTTTAGTTTGCTCTGTAAGGGAGCAAGGCATACTTGCATTTCTTAAGACAAAAGAGGAGGAGGCCATGACGCCAAAAACACAGAAATCAGAGAATCCTTTTTTGTCTAAAGTCATACATTTTGAGTGAAAATAAAAATCACCTGAACTGCTATAATTGGTGCATTAGATGAGCTGCTGCCTGAGTATCTCAGGTGAAAACTGTTTTGCAAATAGAAGTTCCACCCATGTGGAAGGTGGAATGAGCCAAAAGGCCGCCAGCTCTTGACAAGGAAGCATGCTGTTGCAACAAAGTGATTTAAGGATATTTCCAAAGTACATTCAGTGGGGCCATATCCTGTTTGTGCTTAATAAAAGCATGGATTGGTGTCCACAGGGAAAGATAAAACTTGCTGTCCATTTGGGGCTGCTATTTGCAAGGTGTCAGTGTGGTACTTTCTTGTGGAAAGAGATAAGGGAGAAATAAAGGAGATGGCTAAAATTAGTAGAAAGAAATTCCTCATCAGTTCCTCAGATAAACGTGGGACAAAAGAGTTCTGATAAGAACCTTGATGAACATCACTCAGTGTAGGAAGAAAGTGTCTGGACAATAGCAATGAAATGGGGAGAAATGTGATTTTTATTGATTTTTGGTATCAAATGAGGCTTGGAAAAGTGCTGCTTGTTAATCAGTTTGAATGTCTCTAGCAACTCTGATGTCTTGATTTTGGATACAGACCTCATGTTGGAACTGGAATGTGTACCGGGGAATTGGTATTTAACTTATGTTGGTAGAGGGATTAAAAATGTAGGTTCTTAGGTCTGACTGCCTGAGTTCAAACTCTGGTTCTACCCTTTCTTAACTGCAGACTAACTTGGCTCTGTCAGCTAGTAAGTGTCAGCTAGCATCACTCCATCTTGTAGCATTTTTAGCCACCGGTGAGGTGTTATTTCCATTTTAATTGACCAGTTGTAGGTTGCTAGCAGTTTGTATAAGTTGTCCTGGTTGTACTTTAACAAAAATGTTTTGCTTGGAGTTCCCCTTATTATTTTCTGAGCCTTAAGCTGACTTTTAAATCTCTTACTCTTCTTACACTAATGAGTTGAAAAATCTGAGTCCCCTAAAGTTTTGTTGCATTGGTTATAACAAAATTCCATTTCAGAACTATTTGTCATGTTCCTGGGCTGCAAGTCTATTTAGGCTTAATGGCTAGAAAATTATTTTCCAGCTCCAGCTTCTCTCCACTGACCAGTTGGCACCAGACATTCTGCTGTAAGAGCCTTCCTCTGCCCCTTTTTTGGTTTATTTATTATCCATGTAAACTCACATATAGCTAGGATTGTGTGTGTGTGTGTGTGTGTGTGTGTGTGTGTGTGTGAGAGAGAGTTTTACCGGTGGTTTTTATTTCATTACTGAATCATTTCGGTACTCAAATTGCACCCAATTTGCACACTAGTTCCCGTATCACACTTCCATCAGTTTTTGGAGCATTTTCTTACTTTCTGGCATAATAACTACATGCTCCAGGTTCATCTTGTACCCCTCTTCTCAGTCCAGAAATCAGTCATTTCACTGCTGGCTCTTGATCATTTTCAGTGGAAAACTGTACAGTTTTTTTCTGAAGATAATTAAACACTTGAAACAAAGATATCACCTTCCCTAATTCAAATCAGTTACCAGTATGTAAGTATCTGAAAAACCACATTTTAAAGCTCTGAGTTAGAAGATGAAAGTTTTAAGGTTGTAATGCTATAAGTAGATATAAAAGGGGAAAATCTAACAGTAAAGTTAGATGAAAGACAATGTAAAAAAGTCTCAGTCCTCAAAGGGTATTTTTTTCATTTTTAATGGCTTCTAGTCTGTATCGCCTTTTGTTTTCTCTTTTTCTATGATACCTGAATCACAAGAGAAAAGTTTCCTTGTAAGAACTCCTTTGTGTGGGGTGGCAGGGAGGGAGGTGGCTGGACTGAGAAGGCAGAGAGGAGTGTACAGCAAGTCAGTGTAGCAAAGCTATTGTGTTACTAGAGACAGATTGAAATTCACACAAAAAGAGGACTTTATTGGAAGGATTCTTACAGCAAAACTATTGTGTTACTAAAGACAGATTGAAATTCACACAAAAAGACTATTGGAAGGATTCTTACCAGGGCGTCTAATGAAATGAAAAAAATCAAATAGTAAAAACTAGGAAAGCAGATGCCACGGCATTCCCAGGGCATAATCACTAGTGTGACTTGGCTTAGTTCCCTTCCAAGCTCTAGAACCCTCTGGGCCTTTCTTGTCCCTGTCGTTGAGCCTGCGGTCCCATGTAAGTGAGGGTGTGAACCTGAATCAGTCAGTTTAGTCTGGGAGATCCATAGCACAGACATAGCTTCATTTGAATGCACATGGCCTGAAGCTGGGTGTCCTATAAGGCCAGCAGCCGCCGCCGCTGCAGACAGTTTAAGGAATTAGAAGCGCACCAGCGGAAATCCCAGGGTGCTAGAGGAGGACTAGTGTTCTGAAGGACTCTGTGTAGAACCCCAACTTTCATTACCACAGTTGGCTCGCTGCTAATGGGTAAATTAATGACATCATGTTGGCCAGGGTTCCTGGTTGCAGAAGAATAATTTCACTTAAGAATAATTTATTAGAGGGGAAACAGGAAGCTCGTAAAATTGATGGGAATTGAAGAGCAGGCTAAGTGAAAGGGCAGGATCCAAGGGAGTCTTGACACTGGAATCAGACCAGGCTGCTAAGAGCACAGCCGGAAACTTACCACCCAGAGAGCTGAGAGTCACTGCCGCTGCCCTGGATGCCTACCTCCACGTGAGTGCAGCAAATCATCTGTGATCATCTCTTGCAGCTTTCTGTCACTTTGCAAAACCTGAGGCCATCTGATTTTGCCCACGGATTCAATCCCTGGGTCAGGAAGATCCCCTGGAGGAGAGCATGGCAACCCTCTCCAGTATTTTTTCCTGAAGAATCCTGTGGACAGAGGAGCCAGGTACAATCCATGGGGTCATACAGGGTCAGAGACGACTGAAGAAACGAGTTAGCATGCTCACATGCATGCACAGGGAGCTTGGGGAGAGGTAGGATGGGGTAGTGGTGAGAACATGCTCTCTGGAGCCAGCCTTTGTGAGTTTAAAATATAGGTGATCTAGTGGTTAAGACCATGCTTCTAATGCAGGGGTTGCAGGTTCAATCCTTTGTCAGGGAATGAAGCTCCTGCATGCTGTGCAGTGAAGTAAAAAAGTACAAAATAATAACAGTAAAAATAAAAAACAATAAAATCTAGGCAATGAATAGTCCCCATTGTCCTGCCAACCCTCTGTCTGGGCTCAGTTACAACTGTGTAACTGGGCTCAGTTACAAGGTCACTGATAGAAGCAGAGTGTTTTTTCCAGAAGGGCATGCAGATAGGACAGTCTGACGTGAAGTCTCCACTGGTGTCCCTTCTCAGAAAACATGGACCTACCATGTAGTCATAATGCAGCATCGTGAAGTGAGCAGCATCTTAAGGCTCTGGAAATGTGAGGGGTTGTTTTGTTGTTGTTTTGATGGAGGTAGCCTCTGAGTAGTAAACATATGACCATGAGCAAGACATTCCCTTTTGAACCCCAGGATCCTCACCTGTAAAATGAAAGTTTTGGATCAGGTGACCTCTATTATTGTTGTTCAGTCACTCAGTCATGTCCGACTCTTTGTGACCCCGTGGACTGCAGCACACCAGGCTTCCGTGTCCTTCACCATCTCTCGGGGTTTGCTCAAACTCACGTCCATTGAGTCGGTGATGCCATCCAACTGTCTCATCCTCTGTCATCCCCTTCTCCTCCAGCCTTCAGTCTTTCCCAGCTCATTCAGCATCAGTCCTTCCGATGAATATTCATAGTAGATTTGTTTTAGAATTGACTGGTTTGATCTCCTTGCTGTTCAAGGGACTCTCTGAGGTCTTTCCAATTCTGACATTAGATGGTTTATACCAGTGATTTTCAAAGTGTGCTCCCAGGACCAGCAGTCCTCTGGGAACTTGTTGGAAATGTAAACTCTCAGTCCTCAGCTGGCCTTCTGAATCAAATTCTAGAGTAGGGCCAGCATGCTGTATGTTAATAGGATCTCCTGGCGATCCTGATACACATAAGTTGGAGAATGTGTCTTATAATCTTGGCCTGGACCTCAGGATGGACCAGCCTCTGATTGCCACCCTGGGCTCCTTCTCTTTCAGTGGATATCTGGGATGCCCCTGGGATCAACCTGCCTAGGGGATGCTCTACTTTTTTGATGTTAAAGTAGTCTCTTTCACCAATTTGATGAAGAGTCTTCAGAATGTGAACTGGGTAATCTGTAGGAACTGTTTAGGCTTTGTCCCCAGGTGTCAGGTTGCTGGGCAGAGGACAAGCAGGCACGCATGTACCTACATCTTACCTTGGCAAGAATCCTTACAAAAGCAACAGTGGGAGGAGGACCTAAGATGGCGGACGAGTAGGACGGGGAGAATACTTTCTCCTCCACAAATCCATTAAAAGAACATTTGAATGCTGACTAAATTCTACAAAACGACTTCTGAATGCCGGCAGAGGACATCAGGCACTTAGAAAGACAATTCATTGTCTTCAAAAGGAGAAAACGAGCCCTGCGGTAACTCCTTTTGCGGAGAAGCAGCGGGCGCGGACACCAGCATTTGCTATTAGCAAGCGGCGGCTGGGCTAGGAGGAGCGGCGCGGCCTGCATCGCTTTGAGAAAGGATTTGCCCTGGCTGTCTCGAGCGCTATCTGAGCGAAATAACCAGACTGTTGGTTATCTACTACATCAAGGACCAGCCCTAACTTGGGACACCACCAGGACTACGTGAGGAACAGGGGACTGCATTGAGATAGCCGGCTGCAGGCCGTCCCACTCCGGTGACAGGCAGCCAGGGCCGGAGGCGGGCAGTCACAGCCCTAGAGAGACACTGTCTGCAGAACTCTAGGTAGGTTTCTGTGCTGAGTCACGCTTCTTGGGGCTCTGGATGGTCAACATCTGCCTGAGAAAGTGCGCCAGTTGTATACCCAGAAAACTGAGTGGCGGGGAGGCGATAAGTCGCAGCAGCTGCACTCGCTAAACATTTCATCACCTGCTCTACTCGGATCTGGGAAAGGCATAAAATGCAGACTCAACCAAATCTGTGCTTCTGAGGATTATCCGAGTGCCTGAACCTGGCCGTCTTAAATTTGGGTGTTCATCTCTGCCCCCTTTGTAACAGGGCAGAGATCAGATATTGAAAAGACCTGTAAACCGCCTCAAGAAAGAGAATTCAACAAACTACCAGAATATAGTAAGGACACTTTAAACTTGGCAATTTTAACAAAATGAAGAGACAAAAGAATACCCAGCAGCTAAAGGAACAGGATAGATGCCCACCAAACCAAACCAAAGAGGAAGAGATAGGGAATTTACCTGATAAAGAATTCCAAATAATGATTGTGAAATTAATCCAAAATCTCGAAATCAAAATGGAATCACAGTTAAAGAGTCTGGAGACTAGGATTGAGAAGATGCAAGAAAGGTTTAACAAGGACCTAGAAGAAATAAAAAAGAGTCAACACATAATGAATAATGTAATAAAGGAGATCCAAAACATCCTGGAGGCAACAAATAGTAGAATAACAGAGGCAGAAGATAGGATTAGCGAATTAGAAGATAGAATCCTAGAAATAAATGAATCAGAGGAGAAAAAAGAAAAACAAATTAAAAGAAATGAGGACAATCTTAGAGACCTCCAGGATAACATTAAATGATACAACATTCGAATCATAGGAGTTCCAGAAGAAGAAGATAAAAAGAAAGACCATGGGGAAATACTTGAGGAGATAATTGTTGAAAACTTCCCTAAATTGGAGAAGGAAATTACCACTCAAGTTCAAGAAATCCAGAGAGTCCCTAACAGGATAAACCCAAGGCAAAACACCCCAAGACACATATTAATCAAATTAACAAAGATTAAATATAAAGAACAAATATTAAAAGCAGCAAGGGAAAAACATCAAATAACTCACAAGGGAATTCCCATAAGGATAACAGCTGATGTTTCAATAGAAACTCTCCAAGCCAGGAGGGAATGGCAGGACATAATTAAAGTGATGAAAGAAAATAACTTACAGCCTAGATTATTGTATCCAGCAAGGATCTCATTCAAATATGAAGGAGAAATCAAAAGCTTCACAGATAAGCAAAAGCTGAGAGAATTTAGCACCACTAAACCATTTCTCCAACAAAAACTAAAGGACATTCTCTAGATAGGAATCACTAAAAGGGTGTATAAATTCGAACCCAAAACAATAAAGTAAATCCTATTTATCAATAATTACTTTAAACGTTAATGGGCTGAATGCCCTAATCAACAGACAAAGACTGGCCGAATCGACATAAAAACAAGACCCCTACATACCTTGTATACAAGACATAACCAAAAGACTAAAATGCGTCAAATGGATACAAAAACTAGACCCCTGTATATGTTGTCTACAAGAGAACCACCTTAAAATAGGGGATATATACTGACTGAAAATGAAGGGCTGGAAAAAGATTTTCTATGCAATTATGGACCAAAAGAAAACAGGAGTAGCAGTACTCATATCAGATAAAATTGACTTTAAAGATCCTGAAAAGGAGACAATCAAGGTTATACATAATGACTTAAAGGAACAATCCAAAAAGAAGTTATAACAATTATAGATATATATGCACCCAACATGGGAGCATTGATATATCTAAGACAAACATTAATTAATATGATAGAAGAAATATGCAACAATACAATAATAGTGGGAGACTTTAATACCCCACTTATACAATCTGGCTGTAATAGACAAAGTAAACAGGAAAACATATTTACTTATGAGCCTCAAAAAATTCAGTTCACTCAGGAGAGTTAAAAAAAAAAATTGACTTATTTGTTCACTCTGTAAAGCTTTATTGACTATTTTATGGGACTGGTACCACTTTGGGTAGTAGGGAGGAAGAAGTGACAAAGGTGATCCTGTCCTAAATAATATATTGTGGTAAAGATAGACCTACCAATACAAAATACCAAGATGTGCCTAAGATGAGGACACCCAAACTGGACTTTTAGCTTCCTGAACTTTTCATTTCCAGATCAAACCTCCTAATATAGGATGAATTCAATATGATTTTTTTAAGTGTTCTTTGTGATTAAAAACAGAAAGCCATTAGATAAGAAATTACATATACTCCTCTCCACCATCATTCCTCTTCTTTCTTCCCATTTCCCTCCCACCCTCATTGATCCTTTCCTTTGTCCATTTTCCCCTGCAAAAAAAAAAAAACATGCATCATAAAAAAAAATTAAAAAAAAATCCAGATTTAAAAAAAAAGAAAAAAACAAAACAAAACAAAAGCAACAGTGTGTGCATGTGCGTAAGCCCTTGAACTTTGATGTAGAACTCCTAAAGTTGTGCTCCTATAAATTGTAATGGTCTTATGGCCTATTATCATTAAGTAATTACCTTTCTATTATGGACTAAGTGGTGCAGGGAAAGCCTATTTTAGTACAAGCCACCAAATATCAGTCTGCTCTTAGAAAATTCAACCTCTATGGAACATTGGGGGCTTCCCTGGTGGCTCAGATGGTAAAGTGCCTGGAATGTGGAGGACCTGGGTTCGATCCCTTGGCTGGGAAGATCCCATGGAGAAGGGAATGGCAACCCACTCCAGTACCCTTGCCTGGAAAATCCCATGGACAGAGGAGCCTGGTAGGCTACAATCCATGGGGTCACAAAGAGCTGGACACGACTGATATGGATAAAGGAAAATGGAACATTAGCTGTATATTCCTGGTTGTCAAGTTTTTTGTTTTGTTTTTTTTTTTTCCTCCAAGTAACTGATACATTCTGGTATTTTGTACTTAGTCGTAAATGAGAGAAAAATAGAACGTTTATCTTCTGTTATTTTGTCTGAAAGGTAGCTTTTGTATGGCCACTTAGTTGTCCAAGACCCAAAGAGGAGCTGTGCCACTGCTTTCTTGAACCTGCCATGAATGACACCTTCATTTTGATTGTGTAACTCATCTCCAGAATGTTTTTCTATTGCTCAGCTACTATGTAACTGGAAGATATAAGCTAATTGTATTCCTAAACAAAATCAGACAAGGTGATAAATCATTTATAGAATCATCATCTAATATTCCTCGTAGTCTAAATCCTGGTTATCTAAGTCAGTGCCACTCAAAAAGCAGTCACGAGTCCTGGGCCACTGTGTGTGTAAGACAAATACAGAAATCAAGAATAATCATCTAGAAACTTTTATAGCAATTTAACATTGATGTAGCATCAGGGCGTATTTTTATTGTATTTCATTGATGTAATAGTCTGCAACTGAATGGAAAAAAATTAAAAACTGGTCCCTTACCACAGAGTTTGAGAAACAAGAGTGCAGACTTTTAAGGATGGGATAGAAAAAGACCAGAGGAGTGACTAGGCTCAGCAGATTTCACAGGGTTTGGTGATCAGTAGCTATTTGACAGTAAGCCACAGTGAGGAGGCCAGTCTCTTGGTTGCCAGCCAGTTCTAATCACTCTCGAGTCTTCATGTTGAACTTCCATTTCTAAGGTAACAACTGTTCTAAGATGTGCCATTGATTTGAAAGCAGATTTTCATTTCCTGCATTGTACACGTGAATGCAAAGGCCTCTTGACCTTAAAAATGTTAATTTGTGTGGCAGTAGGTCTCAGAATCAAGACTATAAGGCTGTTTCGTTTCTTTTTCCCACTAATAGTACAATTTTAAAATAAAGCAAAACTGTTCCAATTATTGACAAATAATTCAATTTCATAAAACTAGTTTAAGTGCTGAAATTAGATTGGAAAATATGCCTCTGTTTTATTTCCATCAGCCCACTGAGTTCAAGTAATCTTATTCTGTGAAACTCTGAAAAGGGGTGCTTCCTGGGTTAGTGGGACTGTTATGAGTATAAAGAGCAAGAAACAAAAAAGAGCAACCACATGTGAGAGCACCGATGTATGCTATTGTTTGCTCCAGTGTGGATGGGCCACACCAGGTGGTTGGTGGAGTCCAGGAAGAGCTTTACATGAGACCTTGAAATCCATGGTGGCTTTGTTCACCACTGAATCCACAAAGCTGAGCACAGAGCCTAGCTAAAACAGAGGTTGAATAAGTATATGTCTCTCTCTCTCTCTGTAGTGGCTTCCATGAAATACTAGATGAGTAGTGTGAATGCCTTACAGGCGCTAGAGGTCTTTGTTGTTTGGGGTGTCACAGAAACATTCATGGAAGGAAGACTGGCCTGGACTGGGCCTTGAAGGGTGAAAGTCACTCAGTTGTGTCTGACTCTTTGCAACCCCTTTGACTGTACAGTCCCTGGAATTCTTCAGGCCAGAATACTGGAGTGGGTAACTGTTCCCTTATCCAGGGGCTCTTCCCAATCCAGGAATCGAACTGGAGTATTTAAAGAATTTATCAAGTGAAAATGTTATTTAAACGTTTCAACAATTTACCAAGTGAGAATGTTAAAAATATTCTAGTATATTCATCTAAAAAGCAACTTAAAAGGTGATATTTTTGGGCTCCAAAATCACTACAGATGGTGACTGCAGCCATGAAATTAAAAGAGTCCTTGGAAGGAAAGTTATGACCAACCTAGATAGCATATTCAAAAGCAGAGACATTACTTTGCCAACAAAGGTTCGTCTAGTCAAGGCTATGGTTTTTCCTATGGTCATGTATGGATGTGAGAGCTGGACTGTGAAGAAGGCTGAACACCGAAGAATTGATGCTTTTGAACTATGGTGTTGGAGAAGACTCTTGAGAGTCCCTTGGACTGCAAGGAGATCCAACCAGTCCATTCTGAAGGAGATCAGCCCTGGGATTTCTTGGAAGGAATGATGCTGAAGCTGAAACTCCAGTACTTTGGCCACCTCATGTGAAGAGTTGACTCATTGGAGAAGACTCTGATGCTGGGAGGGATTGGGGGCAAGAGAAGAAGGGGACGACAGAAGATGAGATAGCTGGATGGCATCACTGACTTGATGGATGTGAGTCTCCATGAACTCCAGGAGTTGGTGATGGACAGGGAGGCCTGGCGTGCTGTGATTCTTGGGGGCACAGAGAGTCGGACACGACTGAGTGACTGATCTTATCTGAAAAGGTGGTATTAGACATATTTCCCAACTCCTTTCTTAACATATCCAAAATAGAACACACTGAACCAGATTGAAGGGTCTTCTCTTTTTCTCTCCCTGATTGATGTATTTCTACTAACAGATGGTACCCCTGACTACCTGGTGCTCAAACCAGAGTCCAGGGAGTCTTTGTTGGTCTTTCCTTTTTTTCCCTTGTGTTATTGGAGGATAATTGCTTTACAGTGTTGTTAGTTTCTGCTGTACAATGGAGTGAATTACCTATATGTATACATATATCCCCTCCCTCTTGAACCTCCCTTCCAACCCCACCCACCCCTCTAAGTCGTCACAGAGCACCAAGCTGAGCTTTGTGTGCTGTACAGCAGGTCCTCAGTAACTGTCTGTTTTATGCATGGTAGTGTATATTTGTCAATTCCACTCTCACAATTTGTCCCTCCTAACCATGTCTATACGTCAGTTCTGTGTCTGTGTCTCCTGATCTTCTACTACATGTAACACTAGAAATAAAATGATTATAAAATGTTTATACATCCAGTCAACATTCTAGGCACTTGAACAGTCTCATTTCTTGCTGTGCTTGTAGCTACACTTAACTATTGTCTGCCTCATTATACAGATGAGGAAACTGAGGCTCCAAAACCAAGTTCACCAGCTAGCTTAGAGCCAGGGTTTGAAGCCAGACAGTCTGACTCCAGAGTTCTGGTTCTTAGTCAGAGTCCTGTTTCTGTTTCCTAAAGCCAACATCTCACCAAAATCTACTTCAAGAGGCCAAATCTCTCTGTGTTCACTTTTTGCCATCCTATTTGCCCCAACTCTTGTCTGGATCACTTCATCCTCTACTGTTCTTTGGCCCTGAGTTCACTCTCCACATTGTAGCCAGAGGGCCTTTTTAAACATGAATTGGAAGAATTGATGTTTTTGAACTGTGGTGTTGGAGAAGACTCTTGAAGAGTCCCTTGGATTGCAAGGAGATCCAACCAGTCCATTCTGAAGGAGATCAGTCCTGGGTGTTCATTGGAAGGACTGATGTTGAAGCTGAAACTCCAGTATTTTGGCCACCGGATGTGGAGAGCTAACTCATTTGAAAAGATCCTGATGCTAGGAAAGATTGAGGGCAGGAGGAGAGGGGATGACAGAGGATGACATGGTTGGATGGCATCACCAACTCAATGGACGTGAGTCTGGGTGAACTCTGAGAGTTGTTGATGGACAGGGAGGCCTGGCATGCTGCAGTCCATGAGATCGCAGAGTCGGACACGACTTAGTGACTGGACTGAACTTTCCTGTTCAAAACCTTTCTACGTCTTCCCTTTGCCTTCGGATGCAAATATAAAATCTGTGCATGGCCAATGAGACCTTCTATCCAGCCCCTGCCACCTCTCTGCCGTTATTCCCTTCGATCACTTGCTTCTGTCCATAGAGCCTCCTTTTAGGACCTTTCTTGGGCCACATACTTCCTTTTTATATGTCTGCACACAGCAATTGTCTGCTTCCAACGTGTGTCCTTACTAGTCTTCTAGCTGCTCATTTCAGAATGCATCTTAAACATCCCTTCCTCCTGGAAGCCTTCACTGACTCCCTGATCCAAAATAAGTACCCCCAGAATATTCTCCTATAGCCCATTCTACACTTTTTTCTTAATTTATTTTTTTAATTGAAGGTAACTGCTCCACAATATTGTGTTGGTCTCTGTCATATGTCAACAGGAATCAGCCATAGGTACATTTAGTCTACATTTCTTTTAAAAAATAGTTCTCATGGTGGCTTAAAACTCTATTTCTGATGTTTTATTTACTCTCCTTCTCACCCTCTAGACTCTATATTTGTTGAGCATAGGTACTGTTAGAACCAGTGAATCCTGAAGATCTTGTATAGTGCTTGGATGTTCCAGAAACATTTGCTGAATGAACAAATGTACTGCCATTTAGCATCAATATTATTGCTTAAAAGAAAGAATATTTTATCTTCAAATAGTGGGAAGGGCTTATTCTTAATAGATGATACTTTTAACTGGATAAATATACATTATAACAAATTCATATTTGTTCATATTAAACTTTCCCTTTTGGACGAATGAAAACTTTATTACATACTGACATTGGAATGTGGGCTCATGTTCTGGAATCAGTGATGTATTGCATGTGTCTTGTTTTCTAAGTTTTCACATTTTCTTATGCACAAAAGTGAATATTCTTGAGTGTTTTAAAAAAATTTTTTTTTAACTTAGAAAGTGGCATCTTTGTAGCAAAGACTGCTATCAGTCTCTTAAATATCTTTCCTCCTTCTGTAATAAGGTAATCTCTTGACACACATGACATGGAGATAAAGACTATATTTCTCAGTTTACCTGCTACTAAGTGTGGTCATTTGACTAAGTTTATAGCCTATGGGATGGAAACTGTAGTCATATAGGTGATTTCTGAGTTGTTAACCTTGAAAGGAGGCTTTCTTCTGTTCTAGAGAAGGATGCTGATTTGGTGGTAGTAGTTAGAGCAACCATCTTTTCCCATGAGATGGAAGTTGCATGTTGAGGATGAAAAAGCAGCAGGGTAGAAGAGGCCTGTATTCCTGATACTGTGAAAGTGCCATACTAGCTCTGAGCTAGGAATGATGGCACCCTTTTTCAGCTAAACTGGTATCCTAGCTAATAAAATATTATGCAATCTGTTTTGCACTCAGCTTTTAAATTCCTAATATGTGGGAGTTCTTTCCCAATCACATGCAATTCTAAGGTAAAAAAAAACAGAAGGTAATATGTTTGGGGCAACCATACTCCTGTGTGTGTGCTGTTGTGTCTGACTCTCTCAGACTCCATGGTCTATAGCCTGACAGGCTCTTCTGTCCATGGGATTTTTCTGGCAAGAATACTGGAGCAGGTTACCATTTCTTCCCCAGGGGATCTTCCCAACCCAGGGATCAAACCTGAATTTCTGGTGTCTTCTGCATTGCAGGCATATTCTTTACCACTGCACTACCTGGGAAGCCCTATGTCGAGGAGGTATCTGATATCCACTATGATGGATCTTGGCTGGCTGGAGGTCAATACCATATCTGGGTCTCTCATTCTCCCAACATTCTGGTGATTATATGACATTCTTTTATCCTGAAGTTGACTTTTCAGGTATTTGAAAGGGTCTTTTTCTGCAAACAAATAAACATTTGAAGCTACTTGTTTTACTTGATATTGAATCTGTTGAAGTTGAGAAATGTAAAACCCTAGTTGTCCTAAACCTTTAACATTCATTTCAATTTTTAAATATGTATGCCATGACTTTGACTTAGTTCTTTGATTAGCTTTTAATTTACTACTAAGTTAACTCTACTTATTAATTCAGTGAAATTTCCCTTAGACAGTTAAAAACCTATTTACACATTTAAAAAGCCTGAATATCCTCAAATATATCAACCCCCTAACCTGAAAGGTGGCAAGAAAAAGCTAAGCATTTAAGTGTCTCCAGTGATCTCATAAACATAAAGTTATATATTACATTAATCTTATTCTTTTAAACAGTTAAAACTGTCTCTAAAGGTAATAAAAAATCCTGTTCCTACATATAATCAAATCAAATAATCATGTATACTATTAACTCCTATAAATTAATCATAGTTCTAATACTCAGATTACTTTACATCAGATTAAATACTTTAAACAGTAACTGCTACTGCTAAGTCACCTCAGTCGTGTCCGACTCTGTGTGACCCCAGAGACGGCAGCCCATCAGGCTCCCCCGTCCCTGGGACTCTCCAGGCAAGAACACTGGAGTGGGTTGCCATTTCCCTCTCCAATGCATGAAAGGGAAAAGTGAAAGTGAAGTCGCTCAGTCGTGTTCAACCCCCAGCAACCCCATGGACTGCAGCCCACCAGGCTCCCCCACCCATGGGACTTTCCAGGCAAGAGCACTGGAGTGGGGTGCCATTCAGCATCAAAAAAACCTCAGTGCTGCTCATGATTACTATACCTATTCTTAAATTTAACTTGAGTATTATTACTATATATTTGATTCATTTCTTATTCCTTCACCTTTTGTGGGTTCCAAAGTTCAATGCAATCAAGTGGAGAAGATTTACAATCTCAGTATGAATGTTAGGATAATTTTTCAAGCCCATAAATTTTGTTGAAAGCCTCACTTATTTCTTCCAATTTTTATCATTAAAAAAAACTCCATTTAACCAGCTCATTTTAACTGCATTTTGTATCCACTGCCACCTGCAGGGACAACTAGCTTTTTTATTACCTAATTTGTATTGAAGAGATTGTGCAATTTACAAACTCTTCTAGCTCTCTTGTGACCATCATTTGTGATTCTTTTACTGTCACTGAACCTTCAAGAAGAAAAACTTAGGTCTCAGATTCAAGAGATGAGCTATGAGGTTGTTCCTTTTTAAATTTATTTTTAATTGAAGAGTAATTGCTTTACAATATTGTGTTGTTTTCTGCCACATATCAACATGAATTAACCATAGGTATACATATGTCTCCTCCCTCTTAAACCTGCCTTCCACCTCCCACCACATCCCACCCCTTTAGGCTTTTACAGAGCTGTGCTTTGAGTTCCCTGAGTCATACCGCAAATTCCCTTTGGGTATCTATTTAACATATGGTAGAAGGCAATGGCACCCCACTCCAGTACTCTTGCCTGGAAAATCCCATGGATGGAGGATCCTGGTAGGCTCCAGTCCATGGGGTCGCACAGAGTCGGACACGACTGAGCGACTTCACTTTCACTCTTCACTTTCATGCATTGGAGAAGGAAATGGCAACCCACTCCAGTGTTTTTGCCTCGAGAATCCCAGGGACGGGGGAGCCTGGTGGGCTGCCCGCTATGGGGTCGCACAGAGTCAGACACAACTGAAGTGACTTAGCAGCAGTGTGTATGTTTCCATGTTACTTTCTCCATTTGCCCCAGTCTCTCCTTCCTACCCAACCCCATGTCTGTAAGTCTGTTTTTATGTCTGTGTCTCCATTGCTGCCCTGCAGATAGGTTCATCAGTACCTCTATCTAGATTCCATATGTATGTGTTAGTATACAGTATTATTTTTCTCTCTCTGACTTCACTTTTTAACAAGCTCTAGGTTCATTCATTGGAGAAGGAAATGGCAACCCACTCCAGTGTTCTTGCCTGGAGAATCCCAGGGATGGGGGAGCCTGGTGGGCCGCCATCTCTGGGATCGCACAGAGTCGGACACGACTGAAGTGACTTAGCAGCAGCAGCAGGTTCATTCATATGAGGTTGTTTCTTAAAGCTTGTCTGGTATGGTAGAAACCAGTACAATATTGTAAAGCAGTTATCCTCCAATTAAAAATAAAATTTTCAAAAAAGCTTGTCTGCATTGTGCTTTTGTTATTCTGTGTTTGAACATATCAGTCTAATATTTATACGTTTCTTCCCTTTCAATAGAAACATTGTTATTTAAGAAAGAAAGAACAAGATGAAATGGAGTGAATTAAATATAAAGCCCTTGTCACAAACCATAAGCCTATCCAAACTCCACCAGCTGTAAGCCTTTAAAGCAAGTGTTTGAGTTTAAATGCTGCTTCTGTATTCTAAAATGTCTGGAAGTGGACGTAATCACCCCTTTCATGTCTTCTCTCTGCATTTGTACTTATTACTGTGGAACTGCAGACTGTCTACAGGTAGCTTGTGTATGAGGAAACTGCTGGAACTTTCCCTGACTATTTTCAAATTACTGTTCATTTAGGGTAATGAGGAAGTCTTTCTGCCTTGCCTAATAAGTTAATTTGTGTCTCTGTTCAAGGATAGACAGGTGGAAGAAAAGAGGCGGTGGCTTTGGTTTATTTGACATAAATTCATCAGGATAAGACTGGACACTAAAGGAAGTGTCTATCAATTAGGCATGGCCTTGATGAAGCCAATTTATGTGTACACATATACCCACACTACCACAACTACCACCAGATAATCTGCACTTACAAGGCATTTTGAATTTGCCCTTAGAAGAATTAAATCAATTCTGTCTGCATACATTGCAGTATGTATCAAGCTGTATCTTGATACAAACCAGGAAATGGCCAGAAAACTTATTATCCAACAAAAGTATATTTATTTGTTTAAAGTGTTTATTTTGAGCATCTAAAACTTCTGTTTAAAGTCATCTTCTCTTTAAGGAGAATCATGTTGACCAAAACAGAAAGTTTTTTTTGTTGTTTTTTAGTTTTTACGATTCAGAAAACTCAATACCTTATTTACATTATGCTATCCGATAAAGCAGTAATCAGTAATATTATTTCTAATTTGTATGTTTTCCAGAATTCTAAATATTCCCCACTTCATTTGATACATTGCCTGTTTAATGAATTACTTTTCCCTTTAATACTTTTAAACTTTCAACTACCTGAAAAAGCTGGATGTTGTCTATATGCTTGTGATGAATTGCCAGAAATCTTTGATGTAGGTCCAAGAATGGTTTCTGTTTTGGAGTGTGACCTTGGGGAAGTCAGAAAGGCATAGAAGCTCCTTGGTGGTAAAAGAAAGAGGCTGGATTCATCAATCTCTAAAAATTCTTCCAGCTCTGAGTTTCCGTGTTAACTCTTCAGCCACAATGTTACCTTGATCACTCAGGGCAGAAACAGAGAGAGAGAGAGTGTGTGTGTGTGTGTATGTGTATATGTGTATTTAGTGCCTGCCCCCAGCATAACTGAGGAAATAGTATCTGGTTGCTGTTTTTCTGGGTAACAAGTGGCAGAAATAAAATGCTTCATATTCCTTTGTTCTCTAACTGTGTTTGATTTTTCCAGTAACATGAAACTTTACATGTGCGATAATCTCAGGATATCAGAACAGGTTTTTCAGGGACAGAAATGTTTCGAATTGGTAATCTAAGTGGAACTTCTGTTTATAGAAATAGCTATTGACATAAAAATGATTCCTGGGGGCAGGGTAGGTACAATGGGTGAAAGGAGTCCAAAGGTATAAACTTCTAGACATAAAATAAATAAGTCATGGGTGTATAGTGTACAAAAATAAATAAATGGTAAGTAAATAAAATGACTCTGGGACTTCCCTGGTTGTCCATAGGTTAAGAATCTACCTTCCAATGCAGGGGATGCAGGTTCATTCCCTGGTTGGGGAACTAAGATCCCACATGCCTCACGGCAACTAGGCTCATGCTGAAGCTGGAGAACCCATGCTGTAAGTACTGAGCTACAATGAGGACCCAACATAGCCAAAATTTAAAAAAAAAATGAAATGACTCCTGAACTATCACAACTTGTCATTAGTCAAAAACTTTCTAGCCTTTAATTTACTGTAAAATATGTGAACATAAAAAGCAGAGACATTACTTTGTCAACAAAGGTCCGTCTAGTCAAAGCTGAGGTTTTTCCAGTAGTCATGTATGGATGTGAGAGTTGGACTGTAAAGAAAGCTGAGCACCAAAGAATTGATGCTTTTGAACTGTGGTGTCGGAGAAGACTCTTGAGAGTCCCTTGGACTTCAGGGAGATCCAACCAATCCATCCTGAAGGAAATCAGTCCTAAATATTCACTGGAAGGACTGATGTTGAAGCTGAAACTCCAATACTTTGGCCACCTGATGTGAAAAACTGACTCACTGGAAAAGACTCTGATGCTGGGAAAGATTGAAGGCAGGAGGAGAAGGGAACGATAGAGGATGAGATGGTTGGATGGCATCACTGACTCAATGGACATGGGTTTGGGTAGACTCCAGCAGTTGGTGATGGACAGGGAGGCCTATCACGCTGCGGTCCATGGGGTCACAAAGAGCTGGACACGACTGAGCAATTGAACTGAACTGATGGATAAGAACATTTAGGGCTTCTCAGGTGGCACTAGTGGTAAAGAACCCACCTGCTAATGCAGGAGACCTAAGAGATACGGGTTCGATCCCTGGGTTGGGAAGATACCCTGAAGGAGGAAATGGCAACCCACTCCAGTACTCTTGACTGGAGAATCCCATGCATAGAGGAGTCTGGTGGGTGACATTCCATGGGGTTGAAGAGTCAGACATGACTGAAGTGATTTAGCATGCACGCATATGAACATTTAATAATAATAATGGGAGTAAACTCATATAACACTGAATGATTCTAAGGGTCTTATATCTATGAGTTCGTTTGATCCTTACAAGTTGTTGAAGTAAGCAATATGCTTTTTCCCCATTTTACTGATGAGGAAACTGGTAAAGAAATGATCAAATGAGTTTCCCAAAGTCACTTATTAGTAGATATGAAACTGGGATTTGATTGAGCAGGTAGTTCGACTCAGGGATTCCTTACTTTTCTTCTGGGCTCTTCTCTTCTCTTCTGGCACTTGCTTCTGGGTCTTCCATTACAGAACAGTGGCAACTTTGGGCAGGTCATCTAATCTCATCAGTGGTCTCTAATGGAATAGAATGTGAATTGTGTATGTGAGCCACACACCTAATTTACAGTTTTCAAGTAGTCACATTAAAAAAAAAAGTAAAAAGAAACAAGTAAAATTAATTTTAATAATATATTTTCTTAAATCCAATATGCCAAAATATAATCATTTAACATGAAATCAATAAAATGTTACAATAAGATATATTCTTTTCTTCATATTAAATCTTTGAAACCCGGTGTATATTTTACACTTACAGCACATCTCAATTCAGAGTATCCATATTTTAAGTGTTCAGTACCCCTGTGTGGCTGGTGGCTGCCACGCTGAACAGCATAGCTCTGAACACCCTTGGAAGCTCCTGTAAAGTGAGACCATGGTGATAGATACTCACTAAGAGCACTGCTCTGAAATTGTAGAAATCTATGATGAGAAACACCTGTACTGCTTAAGTGACTTACTGTGAGGTGACTTATTTCTTCCCTGCTTAAGTAGCATGGAGAATGCCTTCTAAGATAAGGAATTTTTTTCACTGTTGAATTCTGAAGACTCACAACGGCAACGTAATGTCAAGATAACGTGTACGTACCAAGGAAGGATTTTCAAAAAGTAATTGTGCTTTAGTAGGTAAAATAAAAATAATAAAAATTGTTTCCCCACAAAATTTTAGAAGTTTGCTGTTGGCCAGCTCTCGTTCCAGGTCTCTGGGATTGAGAGGAGAACCTGATTCAAAGCCCATGCCCTCTTGGTGCTTACACTTTAGTGTGACAGTAAATAGATGCATACGATGATTTGAGATAAAGCAAGAACCATGAAGAAGCAGACTAGGGGGTTAGAGAATGGAGTCCTAGGGGATCAGTGAGTCTAGTGTTGATAGGAAGACTTCTGTGAGGAGATGACTTTTGAGGGGACATGGAGTTGAGAGGCTTTTCAATTCCTCTTCACTTTCTGCCATAAGGGTGGTGTCATCTGCATATCTGAGGTGATTGATATTTCTCCCGGCAATCTTGATTCCAACTTGTGTTTCTTCCAGTCCAGCATTTCTCATGATGTACTCTGCATAGAAGTTAAATAAACATGGTGACAATATACAGCCTTGACGTACTCCTTTTCCTATTTGGAACCAGTCTGTTGTTCCATGACCAGTTCTAACTGTTGCTAGTGAAAGTGGAGAGTGAAAAGGTTGGCTTAAAGCTCAACATTCAGAAAACGAAGATCATGGCATCTGGTCCCATCACTTCATGGGAAATAGATGGAGAAACAGTGAAAACAGTGTCAGACTTTATTTTTTTGGGCTCCAAAATCACTGCAGATGGTGACTGCAGCCATGAAATTAAAAGACGCTTACTCCTTGGAAGGAAAGTTATGACCAACCTAGATAGCATATTCAAAGGCAGAGACATCACTTTGCCAACAAAGGTTTGCGTAGTCAAGGCTATGGTCTTTCCTGTGGTCATGTATGGATGTGAGAGCTGGACTGTGAAGAAGGCTGAGCGCCGAAGAATTGATGCTTTTGAACTGTGGTGTTGGAGAAGACTCTTGAGAGTCCCTTGGACTGCAAGGAGATCCAACCAGTCCATTCTGAAGGAGATCAACCCTGGGATTTCTTTGGAAGGAATGATGCTAAAGCTGAAACTCCAGTATTTTGGCCACCTCATGCGAAGGGTTGACTCATTGGAGAAGACTCTGATGCTGGGAGGGATTGGGGGCAAGAGGAGAAGGGGACGACAGAGGATGAGATGGCTGGATGGCATCACTGACTCGATGAATGTGAGTCTGAGTGACCTTCGGGAGTTGGTGATGGACAGGGAGGCCTGGCATGCTGCAGTTCATGGGGTCGCAAAGAGTCGGACACGACTGAGCGACTGATCTGATCTGATCTGATCTGGAGTTGAGAGATGGGACAATCTACATGAAGACCTAGAGAACAGGGGGACCAGGGAGTGACAGAGTATTCTAGGCTGTGAGAGCCTAAGGTGGAAATGGGCTCCGTTAGTTTGAGGAAGAGCTTAAGGTGTTGAACTGAGCAACAGAGAAGATGACAGGAACCATGATTGGGAAGGAAGAGTTTTAATTTAAATGCTCTGGGAGGCTGAGGGAGAGCAGTGATTAGCAGAGAGAGGTGATTTGATTGTTTTAATTAAAAAAAACTCAGATAATAGACTGTATTTGGTAAGAGTGTAAGCAGGAGGACCAGTCAGGGTGGTATGGAATTGTCGAGGTGATCTGTTATGGTGACTTGATTGACACTGGAGTGATGGAGGTTCCTGGGTCTTTTGGCTTGAGCCACCATGCCATTGGCAATGCCGTTTACTGAGATGACTGAGGGTAAGGTTAAGACAGATTGGGCAGCAGGGAGAAGGGGGCAGGGGATCAACAGTTTTGGTTTTAGACATTTTCAGATTGATGTCTAAATGAATGTAGGAGTTAAGATTAAAATTGAAGCTAGAGAGATTTATCTGGCTCACTTTAGATGTTTGCAGAGAGCACTTTTCTATGACCCAGAGAGCTGGCAGTACATTGTTTCATCTGGGAACTGGGTAATTTTTTCCCCCTGGGATATGGATGAAGCCTTTATGATGCATAGCTCTGGATAATGATACATGTGACAAAGCCAAGGATCATGACTTAGCCAGAGGAGTATTTCCCTTTATTGGTACAGGGTTTTGGTTCTGTGCTTGGGAAAGAGCTGTAACCAGCACTAGTAATCAGATGGTAAGCAGGTACACTGGTACAAGGTGTTTGATACTGAACTATTCCTATACCAACTGGTAAATAACCATTAGCCTGAGTGCCCCTCCTCTTGATGTTGTCAACCTAGCCATCAGGGCCTCACCTCTGGAATATTCCACATCTTCCTCTACTTGGCAACTAGTAAGTAATGCCTCACACAGTGATTAGCTTCCTTGGCCCCATTCCAGCCACTAGAATGGACCAGCATCTGTTCTGATTCGTCAGCACTCAGGCCACACCATTAGCACTGTTAAATATTTTGAGTGTAACTGGTTCTACCCCTGGGTAGCCCATGTCCAAGTCATGTGAATTTAAGAAGAGTCACCTTCATGGATCAGTCACTTCCAAATAATTCAGAATGGTGATGTCCTTGTTCTCTTGCATGAATTATGTTTCCATTCTACATTAGCATTCTGTGAATATGGCACAACACATTTTATGGTAGCTAGTGTCTGGGTTGACAAGGACTTGACACACATCCTAGCACAAATACTACAGATGGCACGCCCCGTCTCTCAGTGTGAGCAAGCACTATGAGATTCCGGACAGACCCTTTATTCCTTTACTTCACATTTATACCATAAATCAAACTTAATCTTGGCTCCAAGACTAAGACAAGAAATATCTTAGTTACTACAATGAATCCAGTCCCATCAGTCCATGGCTAATAGTTGGGGAAAAAGTGGAAACAGTGACAGATTTTGTTTTCTTGGATTCCAAAATCACTGCAGACGGTGACTGCAGCCATGAAATTAAAAGATGCTTGCCCCTTGAAAGGAAAGCTATGACAAACCTAGACAGAGTATTAAAAGGCAGTCACTTTGCTGACAAAGGTCCATTTAGTCAAAGCTATGGTTTTCCCAGTAGTCATGTTTGGATGTGAGAGTTGGATCATAAAGAAGACTGAACGCCCAAGAATTAATGCTTTCAAACTCTGGAGAGTCCCTTGGACAGCTAGGAGATCAAACCAGAAAATCCTAAAGGAAATCAACCCTGAACATTCATTGGAAGGATTGATGCTAAAGCTCAAACTCCAGTACTTTGGCCACTTGATGCAAAGAGACAATTCACTGGAAAAGACCCTGATGCTGGGAAAGACTGAGGGCAGGAGGAGAAAGTGGTGACAGAGGATGAGATAATTGGATGGAATCATCGACACAATGGACATCAGTTTGAGCAAACTCCAGGAGATGGTGAAGGATAGGGAAGCCTGGTGTGATGCAGTCCATGGGGTCGCAAAGAGTTGGACCCAACTTAGTGACTGAACAATAACAAAAAATACAATGAAAAAAGAAAAGATCATGCTATCTCCTTTTGACTCCACCTTATCTTTTATACTTTGAGCTCTCTCTGTTAAAAATGAAAAAAAGAGCAAAAGAGCTAGTGATTCTGTTGTATTTTGAGGGCTTGCATGCAAAATAAGGAGAAGGCAATGGCACCCCACTCCAGTACTCTTGCCTGGAAAATCCCACGGACGGAGGAGCCCGGTAGGCTGCAGTCCATGGGGTTGCTAAGAGTCGGACATGACTGAGCGACTGCACTTTCTCTTTTCACTTTCATGCATTGGAGAAGGAAATGGCAACCCACTCCAGTGTTCTTGCCTGGAGAATCCCAGGGACGGGGGAGCCTGGTGGGCTGCCGTCTGTGGGGTCACACAGAGTCGGACACGACTGAAGTGACTTAGCATAGCATAGCATGCAAAATAAAGTCTCAGACTTGATAAAATTCTTTACTTGTAATTTAAATATATATACACAGATATAAGGGTATATGTGTATATATAATATGCAGTAATATAATTTTACATCATTTCTAACCACCATTATTGAGTTTGGGGATGTTTTGAGTACAGACTGTGTATGATGATAAACTGGTTGGTGAAGGGAGTTGGGTACAGGGAGAGTGTGGACACAGCTCCTCCTTGATCATCCTGCTCGACTGGAGGATCTCGTCTCCTTAGAGAGAGGACACAGATGTGGAGTGATAGAGCTAGATAAAGCACATCCTGAGGGCTTGGTGATGAAAGAGCTGAAAGTGCTGTTTGCTGAGGCCTGGGCTTGGGGAACTTTGCCTGGAGGTAGGAGAACTGATCAGGACCTTGCCATGCTGGTGGTCCTTAACTAAGGAGACAAAGAGAGAAGGCAATTACCATATTCTAGACCATAAAAGTCCTTAAGATTGATTTCCCTTTAATGGCTTAAAAACCATTCTCTCCAGACATACCAATTAACTTGGGATAATTTCTGAGTAGCGCTGGGAGAATTTATTCTCTAAATTTGATGGCTAGTTTGGAACCTCGTGGACTCAAGTGGTCGTCATGTTTCTTACTGGGTCAAGGTTTGATGATGGTGCTTCTGTCACATTTGTTTCAGCCACAGATCCATTTGCCTTTATTCTACAGGCATTAGGGAATTTTCTCTGTGCTAAAAGCTGTGGGTACAGAAAAGAGTAAGATTGACAAATATAAGTGGATTTTCAGTTAAATTAGACTTTTAACCCCCTTGGTCTTCCCAAGTTTATAACCATTTAGGAGGCAAGCTGGCTTCCACTGCTTTAAATGCTTTTGGCATTTACAGTAAATTAAAATTATGGGAGTATTTGCAATCTACCACCGCCAGCTCTTGCTTTGAGGACAAGACTCTTTTTTACTAGGTCAGCCGGTAGCTTTCCCTGGCATGCCGAGAGAATGCTAAGAAAGTGAGGCAGGCCAGGTTGATGGATAGCATAACCGAAGCGGGGAAGACGATAGAGAGAGGCCATGGACTGTATGGCAGGGGACTTTCGAGGCAGGGAGATTTCAGATTAGGAGACTTTCAGAGAATGTTTTCTGTGTGGAAGATATTCAGAGGGACAGTGATGAGAGGATACATTTTGAAAAATAATAGTATACCTCCCCTTTGGCATTTTATAAAGGTTGAGAAAGAATTGGAAAGTAAAATGGGTGTGTGTTGCTTCACGGTGTTTATCTGAAAGTGACATGATGTCAAAACCGAGCTGCACGGGGCCCCAGGATTTATTGAGGAAATACAGTGCAAACACAAATACGTGGACCTCTGACCCAGATGCGCCAAGAACTGAAGGAAGCAGAGTTGTTTGGCTGATTGACGGAGATGGATAGAACATATGTCCAGTTTTGGTCACTGGAATGTGAGTGGATGTGATCCATTTCCATGTATTACTTGGGACATTAGGAGATAATTTCTTTAAGTCATTAAAGGGAAATCCATCTTACGGGAGATTTATTTACAGCCTTCTCTCTTTTTCCACTTAGGTGAGTATCACCTATTTGGCATCTTTAAATCTGGCCCACAATAAACCTCCCATTTCGCAATCCTCTTTATTTCTTATAGTCATCTTTGAAGTTGGAAAGCATATGGTTACAAGACCTGAGTTACCACTTAGAAGAAAGCTGCCTAACCATGAATGCATGCATTAGACTTTATGAGTAAAAAATTTCCTTGTGTCAAGTCATTGAGATTATGGGATTTCTTTTTGTTACTACAGCAGAGCTAGCCTACTCTGACTAATACACTCTTGTTTCTAAGCAAGAAGTCCAGCAGTCACCCTTCTGCTCCTCTCACGATTAACCACACTGCTAGCTGCTGTTTCTTTCCTCACACTGTGAGAAACACAGCTGCTAATCCTAGTGAATATATTCCTCTCATGTTCAATACGGTTTACAACAGGATTATAATAATGATGTTGCTTTGGCAACAAGAAAGGAGATAAAGTATGGGGGACAGTTTATTGGCAAATTATCAGCACCTACCAAATTCTGGTAGAATTTTCCTGAGGCCAGTTCTGGTTGTACAGGTTTCACTAATGAATGAGTGAGTCTTTGTCTTGTTTTGCCCTGTGACTGCATATTTGTTTGCATTTTAGATCTTGATATTTGCTTTTTATATTACCCATTTTGCCTGGTTTCAGCCTCAAAAAAACATGAGAGTTCTCAGGAAGGTGTTTGCCAGATACAGAGAGCATTTGGAGCTACGTACCCTCCCAGGTTAGTAAGAATGATGTCTGAAACAGGATCTTTGGGGGAAACCTTTTCCGTTTGTCTCACTTTGACTATGTACCAGCCTTTGGCTTTTTGAATGAGCATGGTCTTATTTTTCTTTCTGGTCAGAGGCAAATTGGTAGTCTGTGAAAACGTTTAGTTTTTGATGTTTATATTTCAAGTGTCACTTACTCTCTAATGAATGCTTTAGTGACTCAAAGAGTAAAGAATCTGCCCCCAGTACAGGAGGCTCAGGTTTGATCCCTGGATCGGGAATATCCCCTGGAGAAGGAAATGTCACTCCGCTCCAGTATTCTTGCCTGGATCCATAATGAGTAACTTAATTTTTTAGGACTCTATTTACTTTCTTATTTATAAATATATATATATTTACATATATATATATAATATATGTATGTATAGCATAGCAGAAAACTAAGATCATGGCATTTGGTCCCATCACTTCATGGCAAATAGATGGGGAAACAGTGGCTGACTTTATTTTTTGGGGCTCCAAAATCACTGCAGATGGTGATTGCAGCCATGAAATTAAAAGATGCTTACTCCTTGGAAGGAAAGTTACGACCAACCTAGACAGCATATTAAAAAGCAGAGACATTACTTTGTCCACAAAGGTCCATCTAGTCAAGGCTGTGGTTTTCCCAGTGGTCATGTATGGATGTGAGAGTTGGACTATAAAGAAAGCTGAGCGCTGAAGAATTGATGCTTTTGAACTATGGTGTTGGAGAAGACTCTTGAGAGTCCCTTGGACTGCAAGGAGATCCAAGGGACCATCCTAGGATGGAGATGCAAGGAGTCCATCCTAAAGCAGATCAGTCCTGGGTGTTCATTGGAAGGACTGATGTTGAAGCTGAAACTCCAATACTTTGGCCACCTGATGAGAAGAGCTGACTCATTGGAAAAGACTCTGATGCTGGGAAAGAGGAGAAGGGGACGACAGAGGATGAGATGGTTGGATGGCATCACCGACTCAATGACATGAGTTTGGGTAGACTCCGGGAGTTGGTGATGGACAGGGAGGCCTGGCGTGCTGGGGTTCATGGGGTCACAAAGAGTCAGACACGACTGAGCAACTGAACTGAATAACATAGCTTCTGGTTTGAAGAGGGGCTAAAAAGCCTCTTGATGAAAGTGAAAATGGAGAGTGAAAAGGTTGGCTTAAAGCTCAACATTCAGAAAACGAAGATCGTGGCATCTGGTCCCATCACTTCATGGGAAATAGATGGGGAAACAGTGGAAACAGTGTCAGACTTTGTTTTTCTGGGCTCCAAAATCACTGCAGATGGTGACTGCAGTCATGAAATTAAAAGACGCTTACTCCTTGGAAGGAAAGTTATGACCAACCTAGATAGCATATTCAAAAGCAGAGACATTACTTTGCCAACAAAGGTTCGCCTAGTCAAGGCTATGGTCTTTCCTGTGGTCATGTATGGATGTGAGAGCTGGACTGTGAAGAAAGCTGAGCGCCGAAGAATTGATGCTTTTGAACTGTGGTGTTGGAGAAGACTCTTGAGAGTCCCTTGGACTGCAAGGAGATCCAACCAGTCCATTCTGAAGGAGATCAATCCTGGAATTTCTTTGGAAGGAATGATGCTAAAGCTGAAACTCCAGTATTTTGGCCACCTCATGCGAAGGGTTGACTCATTGGAGAAGACTCTGATGCTGGGAGGGATTGAGGGCAGGAGGAGAAGGGGACGCCAGAGGATGAGATGGCTGGATGGCATCACTGACTCGATGGATGTGAGTCTGAGTGACCTCCGGGAGCTGGTGATGGACAGGGAGGCCTGGCGTGCTGCGGTTCATGGGGTCGCGAAGAGTCGGACACGACTGAGCGACTGATCTGATCTGATCTGGTTCATTCAGTCTATTAAATAAAAACTCTTGTTGATATTATTATCAGCGAGAATATTATCTGTTGTTTCTAGTTTTCTTTCCTTTTTTTTTAAAATAGATATGAGGTGATACCTCACTGTGGTTGGTTTGTTTATTTACTTGGCTAAGTTGGGGCTTAGCTGAGGCATGTGAGATGTTTGTTGCATCATGTGGATCTTTTGTTGCAGCTCGAAGGCTCTCTAGTTGTGGTGTATGTGCTCAGTTGTTCTTTGGCATATGGGATCTGGGTTCCCAAACTAGGGATCGAGCCAAGTCCCCTGCATTGCAAGGCAGAGTCTTAACCACTGGACCACCAAGGATTTCCCTCTAGTTTTTTCTTGTGTTGATGTTTTCTAAGTTGTAGCATTGATCATAGATCTTTGTACTTTGCATTTTGAGGGCAGCTGAAGTTTAGAAACTTCCAGATTATGAGAGTATTCCGAGTAGATCTGTGTCCATAATGACAGCTCAGTGTAGAAATCTAAAGGATAAATGCTGTTTGGATTACCCAAAATAGTCTTTTCCATTTTTAACTTCAGCAGCAGGCTGTGCTGGGTACAAGTTACTCAGATCCACCAGTAGTAGAAAGATGACTTATAATTTTCATTGCCTTGGCTTTACTTCCTTCTTCATTTTCTCTGAATATCACATGTGTAAGAAAAGGACTGGAAAGGGGGCAGTACAAAGGATGATGATTGAAACTGAGGGAAATTCATTGTCTGAAATCTGTTTTCCACCTCTGTGGTCACTGTTGGGAGTTAATTCCTCAGGGATGTCTCCTGTGTCTGCATGTCTTGAAAGAAAGGCACCACTGTCCTTTCCTTGGACTTTCTTTTCAAGGGTGTTGGTATAACAATCTTGGAAGACGGTGTCATTCTCCCGAGTTAAGGGCATGCCTGTTCACTGCTTACTTTAAACAACTCAGGTTTCCTAAACTCAGAGTTCCTCTCCTGCAGTAAAACCACAGAGCTTTCTGATATCCATCTGTAGCCATCCTTGAGACTGGGCAGGAGAACTGAAACAAATAAGCTGGTGCTGAGTTTCCCTGGTGGTTCGGACAGTAAAGAATCTGCCTGTAATGCAATAGACCCAGGTTTGATGCCTGGGTTGGGAAGATCCCCTGGAAAGGGAATGGCTACCCTCTCCAGTATTCTTGACTGGAGCATCCCATGGGCAGGGGAGCCTGGTGGGCTACAGTCCACAGGGTCACAAAGAGTCAGACAATACTGAGCGACCAAGCACGTCTTGCTTCTTTCAGTGCTCTTTGTGATAAAGGCCTTTGTCTCTGAAACTGGAGTTCTGTGCCTCCTGCCAGCATCTGTGAAAACTAACTAACTTGTTAGCCTGCAAGTAGGGTAAAATCCCAGACTCTTCTTGTTCTTGACAGTCAGCACTGTAGTCCCAGTCTTCTAGGGGCCTTAAATCCACTTTACAATAAGACAGAGTAAGACAAATGTGACTGGATCCAACCCCTGAGTCATGCTATTCATTCTGAGTGTGTCTTTAATTCACTAACTTCTTATTCTTCTACTACTCTTTTTTCCTCCTAGTTGTGCATTATAATTTTACATGGGCAAAATCATCCTTAAAGGATGAAGGAGGAGAAAAAGCTTAAGGAGTGAAACCAGAATCCTTTTTTTACACAAGTGAGAAGGGGAAGATGGGTAGCATCAGATGTGAATCCCCTCTGTCCCTTTCAAGCAAGAGTCTAATCTTAACATCTCACAAATGCTTTCAATAGATGGTTATTGTTTTTCTTTGCTCTGGTCTATAATATTGTACAGAATTATGTATAAGTAGTTTATTTGATCGCATGCACTTAATCAAATTTATGCAAGTATTGGCCCTAATGAATAAATGACTTTTTAAAATTTAAGTTTGCGAATGTAGAGAAGCATGTTATAGACTTAATGATTATGTTTTTCCCCACCCTGTTCATATGTTGAACCCATAGTCCCCAATGAGATGGCATTTGGAGATGGGCCTTGGGGAGGCTAAATAGGGATGAGGTCATGGGAATGGGTCCCTAGTCCAATGAGATTAGTACCCATAGAGAGACACTGGAGAGCTTGGTCTCTGTCTGTCTGTTGGTCTTTTTCTCTCCCCCTTGGGAGCACACCATAAGACTGCCATCTACAAAGTAGAAAGAGGGCTCTTGCCACCCATATGGACCAGCACCTTGATCTTGGACTTGCTAGCCTTCAGAACCATGAGAAGTAAATTTAACCCAGTTGTTTAAGCCACCAAACCTGTAGTATTTTGTTATGGCAACTCTGAGAACTGAGTATAGATCAGGAAGCAGGCATTGAAGAGACATTACCCAGTCAGAAAAGCTTGTGAGGGTCTATGGAGTTGATCTCCCTGGGAAACCTTCTTCTGGTTTTCTCAGTCATTCCTTATAGTATGTTCAAGTGTGTGAGGCTCAGATGATGTTAGTCTGCATAAGATATGTCTGAACAAGTTTGGCCTACTGTGCCTACCTCAAGAGCCTTCACTAAGACAGTTCAATTCCCATGCCTCAGATAGTGGCTCTATCACGTCACTTTCCCGGCTCATTAATTTATAATGGTTTCTGTTTTCAGGCTTCATCAGCAATCGCTTATTATTCTGATTTCTTACTATGCCTTCCCAGCATGTCACTTGATATCTCTGTCTTTATGAGCCAGTGATTAATTTGAAATTCTCTTATTATACTACTCTGGTAACCTGTCCTTTCTTTTATTATCATAGATGGTTGCAGCTTGAAAGAATTTCAAATCATCCCATGCAAATCCATTATTTTCTAGATAAGGAAAGTAAATTGTTTTAGCTTGAGCTGCTATAGCAAAATACCATAGGCTGGGTGGCTTAAATAACAGCATTTATTTCTTTACTTTTGGAAGCTGGGAAGTCCAAGATCATGGTTGAATTCTGGTTAGAACCCTGTTCCTGGATGGTGGAAGCCTGCGTTCTTGCTGTATCCTCACATAACAGAGAGAGGACATTCTGGTATCTCTTCTAAGAAGGGCACTAATCCCATCATGAAGGCTTCCCTGAAGGCTCAAGTGGTAAAGAATCCCCCAAGAGATGTGAGTTCGATCCCTGGGTCAGGAATATCCCCTGGAGAAGGAAATGGCAACCCACTCCAGTATTCTTGCCTGGCAAAACCCATGGACACAGGAACCTGGGGGCTATAGTCCATAATGTCATAAAGAGTCATACATGACAGAGCACACAAGCATGCAGTCTCATCATGGGGGCTTCACACTCATGGCCTCATCTAAACCTAAATACTTACCAAATATTTCCACCTCCTATAACTGTCACATTGGGGATTAGAGATTCAACATAGGACACATAGGGAGACACAGACATTCAATCTAAAACAGAAGGCTTAGAGAAGTTGAAGATTTTGAACCATAACAGCATTTTTCCTTTTGTAGCATCTACTCAGAAAATGACTCCCCCATGAACTCTAAGCCCTTTATAGCCCATCTGATGGCAGCATTCATGCAGAAATTCTCTTTTGAGCTTTGCTGAGACACAGTGGGTACGCTAATATGTAGGAGACTGGTATCCGAAGACAGAGATCTCAGCTTTGATATTCATTACACTTGTTTTAATGATAATGTCCATCCATCTCCTGAAATGGCACCCCACTCCAGTACTCTTGCCTGGAAAATCCCACGGACAGAGGAGCCTGGTAGGCTGCAGTCCATGGGGTCGCTAGGAGTCGGACACGACTGAGCGACTTCACTTTCACTTTTCACTTTCATGCATTGGAGAAGGAGATGGCAACCCACTCCAGTGTTCTTGCCTGGAGAATCCCAGGGACGGCAGGGCCTGGTGGACTGCCGTCTATGGGGTCGCACAGAGTCGGACATGACTGAAGTGACTTAGCAGCAGCAGCAGCATGCATATTAATGAAGAAGGAATTCAAGAGGTTGAGATTCTGATTTTGTATCATCACGGATAATATTCATTAGCTAGTTATTCCAAAAATAACCAACATAATGGTTTCATAGGGAGAAATGTTGGTTGACTCCAAAGGAATTTGTACACACTTGGACTATAAAGACTTAGTAAGGATGAGGTGGTGTTTTTTTGTTTTTTTTAACCCTGATAACAGGAAAATTACTTTCTCATAATAAATATGTTGGTTTGAGATAGCCTTTTTTTCCTTTTTAGGTAACAGTGGCTTTTTTTTTTTTTTTTTTTATTTATTTATTTATTTATTTATTATTATTATTATTTTTTTTTAATTTTTCTTAACTTTACAATATTGTATTACTTTTACTATACATCGAGATGGATCCGCCACCAGAATACACATGCTCCCCATCCTGAACCCTCCTCCCTCCCCCTCCCCACACCATCCCTCCAGGTCATCCCAGTGCTCCAGTCCCAGGCTTTTAATTGCTGGTAATTTATCCGAATCAATTATAATGCCTTCTCCTGGGTCAGTTCAGTTCAGTTCAGTCACTCAGTTGTGTCCGACTCTTTGTGACCCCATGAAATCGCAGCACGCCAGGCCTCCCTGTCCATCACCAACTCCCGGAGTTCACTCAAACTCACGTCCATTGAGTCAGTGATGCCATCCAGCCATCTCATCCTCTGTCGTCCCCTTCTTCTCCTGCCCCCATCCCTCCCAGCATCAGAGTCTTTTCCAATGAGTCAACTCTTTGCATGAGGTGGCCAAAGTACTGGAGTTTCAGCTTTAGCATCATTCCTTCCAAAGAACACCCAGGACTGATCTCCTTCAGAATGGACTGGTTGGATCTCCTTGCAGTCCAAGGGACTCTCAAGAGTCTTCTCCTGGGTCAAGGCCTTAAAAAAAAAAGAGAGAAAGATTTTCTTCCTTTCTGGAGTATAATGAAGCATCTACAATGTTTCTGTTTGATTTCACAGGCTGCCCACCTAAGAATCTAATTCATCTTGCTCTGGCAAACATTTCCTGAATCACTTCATTGTTAGAATGGCTCCTGCCACCCCGCCCCTCACCCCCTACCCCAACCCCATTAGCAGGAAAGGGAGATATCTCTCAACAGAGTGTATTAAACTTATCAAGACATGCTCTTTGCTAATTGACAGTCTTCTATCTAGTTTTGTTTTGGAATGGAAAAATAATGCTGCTTATAATAGGATTTTAGGACTTGGAAGGAATTTAGAAATCTTAATAGTTCAACTTTGATTTCAAGCTGAGGTTACTGGGACCAAGAGGAGAATTTTGCTAATTAGTAAAGAATCAGAACTAGAACCAAGGGTCCTTGGCTCCTGTCTCACTGTGGTTTCTGACCCAAGATACTGGCCTCCTTTCTCATTGGCTAGGTCCTTGTCAGCTATATTTTATCCTCATCTGTGGGAAGTGACAGACAAAAGAGCAACTCTCTGTGGCAAACTTCATGCAAGGATTCTTTTTTGAGCCTTCTATGCGATGCAAGAATGTATGAGACTTGTCACCAGAAAACAGGAATCTTGGCTTCTTGAAAAATTTCCACATTTATTGAGCATTTATTTCTTTGTGCCAAACACAGGTCTCAGGGTCAAAATGGCCTTCTCTTAACTGCCAGTGACTATCATGGGCACTAAGCATTCTTGCTTAGTTCTTCTTAGGGGGAAAAAAAAAGCTGAAGAAAATTATGATAGTGACTCTTTGTCAGTGGGGAAATAATAGAGACTTTATATGCCTTCAAATGCAGAGATCTGGTACATGAAAGGGGAGAGAAACATGAGAGAGTCTTAAGGTACTTTCTCGGTTCATTTTGCTCTCTGAGTTAGCCCAAGTGAAAGATCTCTGAGGTTTCTTATCTCTTCCTCCATCACCTTTTCACCTTACCTGTATATATTTGCTTCATGTCATTCTACTTCCTTGGTAAGAACTGCAGGACTTCTAGGTGGTTAATGATGAGTGAGAACCAGATGGGCTTTATCTTGTCGTATTTTCGGAGAATATCTGGAAATGCAGCCTTGTCAGGATGATCAGCTGGTTCTGTTGCCCACATGACCAGATTCACCTTAGTGGCGGTCTGTAAGGAATAGCATTCACCCTGAATTCTACCTGTCTCTGTGACTTTGGACCTCTACTTAGGGCCTTACCAAAGTGAGAACAGCTCAACCTCTGCCATTTTTATAGGATTTCAGGAACATCTATTTCCACCAGATATTTGCTTTATTTTAAATACAGACCATAGGACTGTCTTTCTTTGAGACCTTGTCATATTGCAGTTTTGGACATAAGCAGAACAGAGCATCTCAAATTTTCACCCAAGTGTCCTTAGCTGCAGAGGAGAGTGAAGGAAGAACTCTGGGCACTTGGGCCTAAGCTCCGGATATCTCAGAAGGAAATACTTCTGAAGTTTTATATTTACAAAAATGAATAGAGAGTTTACATTAAGCTCTCAAACATTCATTCCCATATTAAAAAATAACATTTCAGAGACTTCCCCTGGTAGTCCAGTGGTTAGGACTTGGCACTTTTTTCACTGCCATGGCCTGAGTTCCATCCCTGGTCAGGTAACTGAAAAACCAAAAAAAAATTTTTTTTAGATTAATTGCATTGAGTATTAACGACTTTATAGACATTTCATCTGTGACTTTGTGAACCCAGCACACTGCTGACTGCCCTTGGGTTTCTCGTCCCCAATTTAAGAAGCACAGACCCAGGCTGGTACTTGAGTTCTTCTGTTTTGCAAGGACATTGGGAACCTGGGGTCATTCCTGATAACACAGGTGAGTGTGGTTTGAGGGGCTGCATCAGACCAAACCATGTCACATCCACACACTCTCCATTTTCTGTACTCCCAAGCTGTCATAGCCATTTGTCCAGGAGGAGAGGCATTGCTTCTGTAACAGTAAGAAGTGATGCCTAATTTTAATATAAATGTCACCATTCATGGAAGAATATAAGTGGGCCCACAAAGCAGATCAGTGTGAGCCTGATCTGTGAGTCTTTGACAGCCACAGATTTGTCAGGAGCCTAGCGTGACCGGATGTTTGCCCTGCTTTAACGAAGGTAATATAATCCAGGTCAGGTAACTAACAAATATAATGTAATTCAGGACAAGTAAATATAATCCAGGACACGTAGGGCATTTATGAGTTGGGTGGCAGGTGAAATGATGTTCAAGACTTGTTATATAATTTGAAGGTGCAAAGTGAAAATGTCAAGTCACTTGTGCAAAAATGATGAAGAATGTCAAGGTGGCAACAACAGAGCTTTAAACTAAGCCCAGGGCTCCTCCGAGTGGGAAGCACTGGGCAAATCACATAGCTCACATGTCATGTAGCTGGCCCTGATAAAGTTTCTTCAGTTGGGAAAGTTCTGAATGTGGCTAGAAAGTAAAGGAAGAGATCATAAATATGAAAGTTACAAGAGAAAAAAGGGATCGAGAATGACACAGGAGCAGTTTTCTTGTAGGTGGAGGGCAAAAAGGTGGTGGTCCTGACTCAGAGAATGATGCAGGCTGAGAATGGAAACGGAGATCCAGCCTCAGGGTTATAACCAAGTCTCTCCCAGGGATCAGCGGTAAGCACTGATGGGTAACATCCTCATGGACAGAGTAGCACCAATTCTGTCTGGTTAATTAAGTCTAAGATTCCTTTTCACACCTTTCTTTGAAACTCAGTGGCAATTGTGTTTGCTTTGAGGTCAGAGAACCGTGAGTGAGCTTTGACTCTTTGTTCTATCCACCTTGGGGAAAAAACTCGGTCCATAGTATGGAGAGATTGAGGGAATCGTCATGGATGGTGATTTCCATGTCTTAAACGATAGAAACTTAAGCATCAGTGATCTCTAAAGGCCGTGAGCATAATTCAGGCTCTGAATTCAGAATTCAGAGAATAAGTAAACGCAGTGCTCATTTAATCAGGCAATACCATTAAAGGAGTGAGAAGCCAAACGACCACATAAATATGAGCAGGCAGGAAAGTATATTTGCGAGGACGATGAGGAGCAATGGTGACTAAGGCAAACCAGAGAGTGTGGGGCCCGTTCAAAGATGCTCAGAATCAAATACTTCTAGAACCCAGTGGGGACTGAGCAGAATCCTCTCAGAGGTTAGGTTTAATTGCTTGGCCATCAGTTTACAAGCCCTGATGAATGAGTCGTTGAGAAAAAGAAGAGCCTATAAGTGGTTCAGAAAAGCACTGAATCAGTATCTCTTAAGCAGGGGGTAGGCACAGGGCTTCTATGGGGTGTATATAGAGCTGCTTTTCAGCGTTGACATTGTTCAGTGTCCCTAAGAAGGCACTAGTCAGGAAGTTCTTTTATTGCTTTAGACAAACTCACTTCATTTTCATCTTGTTTCCTCTTTGTGTAGAGCTATCTTCTCCTAAGGTTGACATATCTTTCTACATAGAAAAACATATTTTTCTACTTTTGTTACAAGAGTATGTGTTGTTTTCCCCATTTGAAAATATTGGAAATCCTAATTTGTAAAACATGATGTGCAGGACCAAAGAGTTTCATTTCATCAGAATAAATGATGGTTCTGTCAACAGAGATGTTAGTGATTAATCTTGAGTAAAAAGGATTCTTCCTGTGATTTCTCTTTTTGCCAAAGATCCTTAGATTTTTTCATCATTCATACTCTGCTTTTCACACTCTGGTTCCTCATCTTGCTCTCTGGACTCCTTTTGCTTCTCAACAGGAATTGCCTGAATATGTTTTACCAGCTCTCAGTGTTAGGTGACAAGCATTACAGAGTTTTTACATGGCAGACTGGGAAGGAGATACTAGAGGCCATAAGTTTCCAGTTGTGTCAAGGAGAACCCTTATACATTCCTATGTACTCCAGGCATTAGTAAAAGGAGAAATCAATTGCTCTCAAACTTTCCTAAGAATCAGTTCAGTTCAGTTCAGTTGCTCCGTTGTATCTGCCTCGTTGCGACCCCATGGACTGCGGCACGCCAGGCTTCCCTGTCCATCAGAAACTCCCGGAGCTTGTTCAAATTCATCTCCATTGAGTCAGTGATGCCATGCAACCATCTTATCCTCTGTTGTCCCCTTCTCCTCCTGCCTTCAATCTTTCCCAGCATCAGGGTCTTTTCCAGTGAGTCAGTATTTTTCATCAGGTGGCCAAAGTATTGGAGCTTCAGCATCAGTCCTTCCAATGAATATTCAGGACTGATTTTCTTTAGGATGGACTGGTTGGATCTCCTTGCAGTCCAAGGGACTCTCAAGAGTCTTCAACACCACAGTTGAAAAGCATCAATTCTTCGGCACTCAGCTTTATAGTCCAACTCTCACATCCATACATGACTACTGGAAAAACCATAGCTTTGACTAGACAGACCCTTTGCTGGCAAAATAATGTCTCTGCTTTTTAATATGCTTCTAGGTTGGTCATAACTTTTCCTCTAAGGAGCAAGCATCTTTTAATTTCATGGCTGCAGTCACCATCCGCAGTGATTTTGGAGCCCCAAAAAATAAACTGTCACTGTTTCTGCTGTTTCCCCATCTATTTGCCATGAAGTGATGGGACCAGATGCCATGATCTTAGTTTTCTGAATATTTAGTTTTAAGCCAACCTTTTCACTCTCCTCTTTCACTTTCATCAAGAGGCTCTTGTGTTCCTCTTCACTTTTTGCCATAAGGGTAGTGTTATCTGCATATCTCAGATTATTGGTATTTCTCCCGACAATCATGATTCCTACAAATAAAAAAGTTTAAATAGTCAATTTTATTGTCAAAAGCTCTTGGTAAGCATGCTTGAGCTCTTGATGTCAGGACAGAGACTTGACCATTGTTAATTTTTACTGGTTTAAATTATGAAGATGAAAGGGGATATGCTTTCGCTCTCCTCTCTTCTTTCTGTCCATTAGGGAGATTGAGTTTCGACCTCATGGTCAAATTTGGGCCTCCAATACTTTTTTTTAAACTAAAGAATTGAAAAACCCTCCATACAAGGAGATTCAGATCATTTATAGCTGGATCTTAAATAAAATAGGAAGAGAAGTGTTGTTACCTCTCTTTTAAAATTGAGATACTTCATGAGGTAAATGCATACTATACTCATCACTCTTTGTTTTGCTAGTTTAAAATTTTTCATTTGCTTTATTTCTGTCAGTAGCCCCATGTCCTGGGAAAGGGACACCCATAACCTTAAACCCTCATGTTACTCAATATGACAGAAGATGATGGTAAGAAAGGAATGTTTCACAGGAGAAATGCCTCAGATTGAAGGAGCCCCAGTGGCCGCCAGCAGCCAGTAGTCCACACACCAACACATCCCTACTTGACTGTTAAAGGAAGTAGATCACAATAGACCAGGGCAACTCCCTTGGGGTTGGCAGAACCTGTGTTCTCAGGGCTGGGCTTATCTCAGTGATAAAACTGTTAGTATTTGTCCCCACTATCCTCTGTTTTCTGCATGGCAATCAAATTGTGTTAACTGGCAGAGCTGCAGTTGACTCTGTAGTGCCTTGGTGGGCGTTAGGAAGGGTTACCTCTCAGAGCAAATCCAATGTCCAGATTCGGCCTGCTCATCACCCTTTGTGTGAAGCGTGAGCTGCCCACAGTCCCTTACAAGGATGCTCAGTATCACTCATCCTTGGGGCATCTAGCCTCTTCCCCACTTAAGATTTCTCTGTTGTGTGGCTTTCTCTTCCAGGGCCTTCATTTCCCTGAATGACCTAATTACACAATGAATAAATTCACATTAAGATGTTAACAGCAGTGGTTGTTCCAGGTGTATAGTTATATTGCCAAGACTGTTTTGCATTGTCCAGAATACTGTTTCCTGGCTTGACATCTGCTAAAATTCCTATTCATTTTGCAAGACTTAACTCTAATATTAATTACTCTGTAAAAAAAAATCCTGAGACTCTCAGCTGAGTTAGGTATTTCCTTTTCTGAATGCTTGTAGTACTTGCTGTGCTCATCTGTTTTCATATTTCTTACATTGCTTAATAAGTATTTTTCCTGTCAGTCCTAATGGGAGAATTCCGCTGAGATCAGAGGCAGTGTTACTCATTTTTATATCCCTGGCTCATGGTTTATTATTTACAGGTAAATAAGTGCTCAACAAAAAAATACGAATCAGGGTGTTGAATGAACTGATCAGTCAGACTTAGTGCCCACCATGGTGCTTTTGGCTTCCATAGGGGCCTTCTGGAGACTACTTGTTAAAGCAGTCTACTTGATCAAAGCATGGACAGCCTGAGGCCAGAACCCTCTTGGCTGTTTGCCTGGATCACAGTTGGTGTTTTGCATTCCATTTGTAGTTGGATCAGGAATTAGTAAGAACTCTATAAAGACGGATTTTATCCCTGTTCCTTGCTTTTTAGATTTCTTGAGCCTCAGAAGCAATGGGAATATATGTCAGGAAATTTTTTGGTTTTCTGGATTTGAGGCACATTTACCACTTACATTTGCTTAGTGTCTTTTTGAGCAGGAAGCATGTCTGTAAGTTAACATACATTGTTATTGGGAAGCTAAATCGATGAAGTGATGAACAGTTCACGCTTCAGAAATCACTTCAGTCTTTAGTGACCAAAAAAGTCTTTGTGGAAGTAGATTTTTGAGCCAGATCTTGAATGATAAGTATGGTTTCTGTTTGTTCATTCAACTGAGAAATACTTATCTGATGTGCTCCATTCCATCCTCGGGTGTGAAGATACAAAAATGATTCAGTCAGGAGTGTACTTGTGTTGCTGCTGCTGCTAAGTCACTTCAGTCGTGTCCGACTCTGTGCGACCCCATCGACAGCAACCTACCAGGCTCCCTCGTCTCTGGGATTCTCCAGACAAGAACACTGGAGTGGGTTGCCATTTCCTTCTCCAATGCATGAAAGTGAAAAGTGAAAGTGAAGTCGCTCAGTTGTGTCCGACTCTTTGGGACTCCATGGACTGCAGCCTACCAGGCTCCTCCGTCCATGAGATTTTCCAGGCAAGAGTACTGGAGTGGGGTGCCATCGCCTTCTCCGATACTTGTATGAGGTCCAAACTTTTGAAGTGGTTCAGCCCCTATAAGTTATATAGTTCTTTGCCCAACCTTATGAAATATTGCCAAATTAACAAAAGATAGTTGACTAAATGGGCTCAGTAGTATATCAGCCAGGTTTCTGTACAAACCAAAGGAAAGAGGTTCCACATGGTCAAAGTTTTTTTTTTTTTTTAATTTAAAAATAGCAGTGAAACATGTATATTACCATATGTGAAATAGATCGCCAGTCCAGGTTCGATGCATGAGACTGGGCACTCAGGGCTGGTGTGCTGGGATGGCCCTGTGGGATAGGATGGGGAGAGTTGGGAGAGGGGCTCAAGATGGGGGACAAATATACACCCATGGCTGATTCATGTCAACGTATGGCAAAAATCACCTCAATATTGTAAAGTAATTAGCCTCCAATTAAAATAAATTAATTAATGTAAAAAGCAATTTGTTGGAGGAAGTTAGAATTTTATCAAATATCTCATCTTTCTGTATATGGGGAAAGAGTCTACCAAGAAGGGCACTGAGGCACATCAGGCGAGACCAATATTTTAAAAACTTACTGAAAAATATGTCACAAAAACAATCTTAAATTGAGTCAGAGGCTGTTCATCCATGACTGGATATGATGTTGTGGGTTTTATTTTCAAAGTCAATTTTGCCTTTGAAGTTATACTGTGCCCACTTCAATGCCATTTAGAGCCGGTTCTGCTAAATGTGTCCATCAGTTCTCCAGAGAAGTTTGGGCTGTTGGTAGAAATGCAGCATCTTAGAAGGCACCTAAATGTGGGCACAATGTCGGCTTTGATGGTGCCGTTCTCGTGGGTCGAATTAGGCTGTCTCAGGAATGCTGTTTGAAGCGCTGCCAGTAGCTATTAAATCAGCCTTCAGCAAATTCAACCAGGACTGAAATTCAAGACTTGCTTCAATATAATAAAATGGCCGGACTTCCTTTTTCTCCCTTTTGGAATATTTTGGAATTATCTCAATCTCATTCCTGTTTCTTCCCCTGATGCTTCCACCTGAAATGTATCCTGAAGAGCCTTTGATCAGCTGTAGTCACAGTGTGTCACGCGGCAGCATCAGAACCACTCGTTGTAGGATGCCGGGGGTGTGGCATGGGGAGGAGGCATAGAAAAGAGCAAGAGCGTTGGTTAAAAGGGAGCCTTTTTGATATCTCAGTCAAGGCTTTATTACTAATCCTCAGTAAAAATCAGTCAACGAATACCAGTTCTGCAGTACCATGGGATTTGCACCAAGTCCCTTTCTTTATTTCCAGAGAAATAAAAAATTAATAGTCATCCTTCCAAGGTTGTTATCATCAACTTGCTGAACCACAGCTTAATTTCTTAAGAAAATGATATCTTTGTATTGATCCCACCATTTACATTTATTCTTGGTGCAGTGAATAACATGTTTGGTAACATTGTCTGTAGAGGATGAGCGAAGGCATACTGGCTTTCAGAGAGAAGCATGTCATTGCACAGAGGGACATGAAGAGGCTCTGAATTTTTCTGTTCAGAAGCATCTGTGGTGCTGGACTTTTTCATGCAGTGCACAGAGTGATGTGCTCATGACCCCTGGCCCACAGCGGAGATAACGGCTCCCTCCCTGAAGGTCTGCCCGAGCCCCGATCTGCTGTTTCCATTCTCCTTGTACTGGGAAACAAAGCCCTGTGCTTGAGCCATCTTCCAAAGGACTCATATCTTGTCTTTGTTTAAAAAAAAAAAAAAAAAATTTCACTCAGGTCATGAAGAAGTGCTTGTCTTTTGAAAACATCCCTAAAAGCCTTGAGTGCGTCTTTCCTATCTGTCTCTTGTCAGAATGGTTGCAATTTGAATTTCACCACAGTAAAATTCATTTCCTGTCCATGGTGCTGTCCAGATTGACTTTATCACACTCACATGCTTGTCAAGTGATAGTGCGGGTTAGTTGAGAGCTGCAGGAAGTGGAAAGGAAATGAGAGGCGTGGTGTTTTCCAATCTCACAATCAGCATTTGCTTTGGGAACAACACTTGGGAAGGGAGTCTCATAGGAAGGCTCCATAAGAGTAGGAGCCTTGATGACCAATCACACTGCTGCGTCTTCCTAACTGTGAAGTCTCAGGCTCAGAGAAGTGAAATAGCCACTGGTTTCATCTTCTGCAAGGAGTGTGTATGTGTGTGTGTTGCGCTTAGCACAGTGCATGTGGAATGTCCTTGATAAATGCTTGTTATGTTAACAGGAGCTAAGAGCTAAGGAGAGTTGCTGAAGGCATTTGTCACTCTGTGCTCATGAGCAATGATGACCCATTTTGGGTAGGGAAGGCACAGTCACATCTGTAATTCATTCATTTCACTCCTTAAATCCTTGGTGAGCTAAGCCAAAGCATAAATCTAGAGATTAATTTAACAAATGTTCATCAGGCTTCAGCTGTGTGCATGCCAAGTGGTGTGGGCAATGCAAATATAGAAGATGTGGCAACAGTAGCCACCAGTCTAATGGGGGCATGACACATGGCAAGCAGCTACATCACAGGGCATTTCTGGTGCCAAGTGAGGGAGGTAAAGCATTGTGGTTTGGAAGTAGTCAGAGATTTCTTGCAAAAGGTGACATAAGAGCTGGGCATTGAAGAGTGGGAGAAATCCTGGGGACAGATATTTCAGACAGAGGCTTTGTTTATCCCCCATCAGATCAGATCAGATCAGATCAGTTGCTCAGTCGTGTCCGACTCTTTGCGACCCCATGAACCGCAGCACGCCAGGCCTCCTGTCCATCACCAACTCCCGGAGGTCACTCAGACTCACATCCATCGAGTCAGTGATGCCATCCAGCCATCTCATCCTCTGTCGTCCCCTTCTCCTCCTGCCCCCCCATCCCTCCCAGCATCAGAGTCTTCTCCAATGAGTCAACTCTTCGCATGAGGTGGCCAAAATACTGGAGTTTCAGCCTTAGCATCATTCCTTCCAAAGAAATTTCAGGGCTGATCTCCTTCAGAACGGACTGGTTGGATCTCCTTGCAGTCCAAGGGACTCTCAAGAGTCTTCTCCAACATCACAGTTCAAAAGCATCAATTCTTCAGCGCTCAGCCTTCTTCACAGTCCAGCTCTCACATCCATACATGACCACAGGAAAGACCATAGCCTTGACTAGGCGAACCTTTGTTGGCAAAGTAATGTCTCTGCTTTTGAATATGCTATCTAGGTTGGTCATAACTTTCCTTCCAAGGAGTAAGCGTCTTTTAATTTCATGGCTGCAGTCACCATCTGCAGTGATTTTGGAGCCCAGAAAAACAAAGTCTGACACTGTTTCCACTGTTTCTCCATCTATTTCCCATGTAGTGATGCGACCAGATCCCATGATCTTCGTTTTCTGAATGTTGAGCTTTAAGCCAACCTTTTCACTCTCCACTTTCACTTTCATCAAGAGGCTTTTTAGCCCCTCTTCACTTTCTGCCATAAGGGTGGTGTCATCTGCATATCTGAGGCTATTGATATTTCTCCCAGCAATCTTGATTCCAACTTGTGTTTCTTCCAGTCCAGCATTTCTCATGATGTACTCTGCATATAAGTTAAATAAACATGGTGACAATATACAGCCTTGACGTACTCCCTTTCCTATTTGGAACCAGTCTGTTGTTCCATGACCAGTTCTAACTGTTGCTTCCTGACCTGCATACAGATTTCTCAAGAGGCAGATCAGGTGGTCTGGTATTCCCATCTCTTTCAGAATTGTCCACAGTTTATTGTGATCTACACAGTCAAAGGCTTTGGCATAGTCAATAAAGCAGAAATAGATGTTTTTCTCGAACTCTCTTGCTTTTTCCATGATCCAGCGGATGTTGGCAATTTGATCTCTGGTTCCTCTGCCTTTTCTAAAACCAGCTTGAACATCAGGAAGTTCACGGTTTACATATTGCTGAAGCCTGGCTTGGAGAATTTTGAGCATTACTTTACTAGCGTGTGAGATGAGTGCAATTGTGCGGTAGTTTGAGCATTCCTTGGCATTGCCTTTCTTTGGGATTGGAATGAAAACTGACCTTTTCCAATCCTGTGGCCACTGCTGAGTTTTCCAAATGTGCTGACATATTGAGTGCAGCACTTTCACAGCATCATCTTTCAGGATTTGGAATAGCTCCACTGGAATTCCATCACCCCCACTAGCTTTGTTCGTAGTGATGCTTTCTAAGGCCCACTTGACTTCACATTCCAGGATGTCTGGCTCTAGGTCAGTGATCACACCATCATGATTATCTGGGTCGTGAAGCTCTTGTTTGTACAGTACTTCTGTGTATTCTTGCCACCTCTTCTTAATATCTTCTGCTTCTGTTAGGTCCATACCATTTCTGTCCTTTATCGAGCCCATCTTTGCATGAAATGTTCCTTTGGTATCTGTACTTACACATAAACTACTGGTCACTTATTTCTGTTCCCAAGGGCCAGCAGTACTTTCTTTTTTATTTTTTAAAATATAAAACATTAGTATCTTCTTGCTTTAAAAAAACCAGAGCTGTTTGCAGTGGGCATAGACTTTGCAGGCTGCTGTTCTCCCCCACATGTAGGGAAGATAATTGTAGTTGAATAAACTTGGCCAGGCCAAGGTCAAGCCCAGTATCCTCCATTCTAAGAAAGGACTGTTAGTTATGAATTCAGTTGTAACTCAGTAGAGGGTTTCTCATGGTAGTTGATAAGTCCTTCGGTTGCTTTCACTTATTGCAGAAACCAGCCAAGGTCTTGTGGTTTTAAAGTGAGTGCAGGACCTTTTTCAAGTTGGAAAGGCTAGGGAAGAAGTGGTTTTACCAAGATCGACTGTAGCTTTAGAGCTTAATGTCATCTCAGCTTGGGTTCTTCAGAATCCAGGGGTTCTACCAGTAGACACTTGAAACTGTGGGTGTAGGATATGATTTGATTTGTTTTTAGTTGTTAACCTGATTTAGTGCTAGTTGGAGACCAGAGCCATAGGATGGTCTGTGGAAACATACCTTTTTCCTTCCGATACTCTGAGCCAAGGTAGAAAGGGCTGGAAACAGTGGTGATCTTCTGAAACTTGGACCCTGCCTTTTTCTGCAGGGCAGACAGGATATTATCCTGGAATTAGAAAAACTGAGTATCTGGAAGAATGTTAGCCTAGATTCAAGGAATAGGCCTACCCAGTCTCTAAACGCAGAGTTCTTATATTCTGACCCATTTGAGGATCCAACATGATGCTACTGAATTTCCTTATCCCTATAACTGTTTACAATTTAGTCTGTACAGTGATGAAATCTCACCGCTATCTACTTACCCCCTTATAAGACTCTAGCAAATGAGGCCTTGCTTGTGAATGGACTTTTCAGATTCTGATGTTTTAGGCAAAAAGCAAGCAGTTCTAGGAAGTACTTTCTAAATGGTGAACAACTGTAGAATAAAAGCATAATCAGACCATTTCATTTGCTCACTAGGAGGGAAGAGTTTTTAAAAAAGACTTTTAAGCAAGCTTTAAAAAACTATGTTCACATTTGACCTGAATTTGTTTTTTCTTTTGTCTTTTCTCTGCATTGCCAGTGTGTAGTTGAAGAGCACAGTTAAAAAGGAGAATCTGTAGAAAAGAGTGATTGTGATTCTTTGCAGGATGTGTTGTGACAACCCTGATGAGAGCTTAGATGGTGAAGACTAACATGTTGCCTTCAGCTCAAACACACACACACAAGAATATTAGGGGATGGATTCAAGCACTCACTGCTCTACCCCTGTAGGTCTTCAAATCATTTCAACCTTCAGCAGTTAGGAGCTGCTAAGGGAGGGCATTTGGCTCGTGCCCAGTGCGGTTTCAGCTTCCACCTCTGTAATTGGAGTCCATAGCCCTGCCTTGACCTCATGGATTTGTGTGATTCTACACAAATAATATTTCTGAGAATACACAGAATAAAATAAAGTGCTACTGCTAAGCTGCTAAGTCACTTCAGTCATGTCCGACTCTGTGCGACCCCATAGACGGCAGCCTGCCAGGCTCCCATCCCTGGGATTCTCCAGGCAAGAACACTGGAGTGGGTTGCCATTTCCTTCTCCAATGCATGAAAGTGAAAAGTGAAAGTGAAGTTGCTCAGTCGTGTCCGACTCCAAGCGACCCCATGGACTGCAGCCTACCAGGCTCCTCCGTCCATGGGATTTTCCAGGCAAGAGTACTGGAGTGGGGTGCCATTGCCTTCTCCAAAATAAAGTGCTAGCTGGATACAGAATTAAAACGCATCTGCTATTGAAGAGTTTAAGGAATATCTTCCTGCAAATGAATCTAGGACAAAATTTGAAGCTGAGCATCAAGCTTATAAGTGTGACTCTCTGTCCTTTCCCAGTGGACCCACCCTCCCCTACCACTAATTGCCATCTTCCCTACTCCAGCTCCCTGATAATTGTTCCTAGGAGGAATAGTTGATGACTGAAACTTAGCCCATCCCAGGGAGAAAAGTGTGCTTGACTTGTTTGATGTGGACTTTCCCATGATTAAATACTTGATTTAAAACATTTTATTAAGTATAGTTAATTTACAAAGTTGTATTAATTTCTGCAGTATAGTAAAGTGATTCAGTTATATATATTCTTTTCCATTATAGTTTTTCATAGGATATTGAATATAGTTCCCTGTGCTATACAGTAGGACCTTATTGTTTGATTTTTATTAAACTAAAATTATTAATCAAATATCTGCTTAAAATATCTGATGCTAAGCCAGGCACAGTCCAGGCCTGAGTTGTGTCTCACAGGGCTTATACTTCAGGAAGGACAATGAAGTAAACATATAAAGTGTTATACTACAATATTCTGTAGTGCTACTGTTATGGGGGTGACATGCCTTAACAAACAGCTTTTGGGAGTTGAAAAAAATAAAATTATTTATGATATAGTAGAATCAAGGAAGAATTTATGAAGGGCTTAGGATGGATAAAACTTAGATCAGGAATTGCAAACTCAAATGCCTTTGGAATTCCAATCTGATAAGCTAATGAGTAAATCAGGCTGCTGTAATACTGTAGGGAGTCGGGGTATAACACTATAGGGAGTGGTGGTAACTTTGCTAAATTGGGAAAAGTTTGTGTCTCTCTTGAAATGTTGACCACTACTCAAGCCAACTGAGTGCTTTCCACCTGATCATGAGGGCCCCAAGTAGTCAGATCTTACATTGTATGAGAATGTAGAAATATACTCAGGTAAAATCTTTTAATTTTTGACAACTGATAAAAACAAGCTAAGATTCCATGCAAGTAAATTTGTGCATGCACACAGACAGACACATTTAAATTTGGGGGGATGGACTGAAGCACTCCAGGCAGAGAGAGTGAAGTGTTGTACATGAACAAAAACTCAGGTGGTTCACATGAAACTCAAATATTGAGCGCAAGGAGTACTTTGTGGCAAATCTACTTGAAAAGTAGGTCAGAGACCTTACATGTCACATAGGAAATTTGAACCTTATCCTCTCAGAATGGGGAGCCAATGAAGTTTCTTGAGCAAGAGAAAGGAATGACCAGATACTAGAATAATCTGATTCACTACAGAGATGCATTAGATCACAGAGAGCTAGGCACTGTCCTACTCTATTACATACCACTGGCCACATGTTTTCTACAAATTATGCCATCTCACCCTAAGAAGCTAAGGTAGAGTTAGATACTGTTAGTTATGTCCACTTAACTCATGAGCAAATGGAGGCTTCCAGGAGTCCCCCAAGGTCATATAGCTAGGGAAGAGGAGGGGATCAGGATTTGAATCCAAGGATGTTTGATTGTTAAGCCTAGATAATTAGCCTCTCTGGTGTACCCAGATTTAGAGAGAGGGAAGGAGAGGTCTAATATTTCCTTTAGTCTGGTAACTTTGTCTTCCTGTCACTTTACCAGATAATCAAAGATAATGAGCAGAAGGATGCAGCAGCCAGTAATCAGTTCACCCAGAAAGGCTGAAAGTGTTAGGAAGCAATTTGCCGTAGGAGGGAGAGCTCTGGCTACAGGAAGAGCATAGTCAGTACAGTTCTCCTTAGAAACAGTAGGTGGTCATCGTCCTGAAAGAGCATTATGTCTCTGCAGCATCTGCCTTCCTGGAGGGCGAGGCCCGTCTTCAAGGGCATGTTGACATTGTCATTCATCGTCCATCACTATATATGAGATGACTGAGTTTACTGATTCCTGCTAGGCTGTGACCCACATTTCCTGTTTCATGAAAAATGTGGAATCTCTCACCCCAGAGATGGGTTGGCATGTAGTCTATGCTCCTAACCTGTGACAGCAGTGATTTCAAAAATCACTCCAAAGAATCTGTCCGCATTGCAGAAGACCCAGATTCTATCCCTGGGTTGGGAAGAATCGCTGGAGAAAGGAATGGCAACCCACTCCAGTATTCTTGCCTGGGGAGCTCCGTGGACACAGGAGCCTGGCGTCCACAGGGCTGCAGTCCACAGAGCTACAAAGAGTCAGACACAACTGAAGTGACTAACACTTTCACCATGCTCCTGACCTGTCACAATAGTGATTTCAAAAATGACTACATTCAAAAATATGCTTAAGGTATACAATATCATTCTTACTTATTCGGATACTTGGCTTTGTAGTTTTCTAATCAAAAAAGTAAGTAAGATAAAGTTCCACTAAGTTCTGTAATTTCTTAGTTCTTTGAAAATGAGCTGACTTGGAGAATGTTTATATTGATAAGTAAACTTCCTCGTAAGCGTATGCATAATTTCAAATTTTAAAATGTGCGTGACCCAGCAGTTCCGTTTGCTTGTCCCCATAAATTCTTTTAAAAGGTGACATCTCTCACCCCATGCTATGCTACATCTGCCCCTCATTCTGACAGAAAACCAATGCATGCATTTGAATAACTCTCAGGAGACCTGTGGGATAGCTGGAAAGAACACATGAAATCAAACTGTCACAAAACACGTGGGACATCTGGTCGACACGCCATTTCTCCAGCAGAGAAGCAGAGAAGAGGGACAGTTTGAGGCTCAGAAAACATGAAATTGATCTCACCATCTGTGTCTTTAGATCACTTGGATTTTTGTTGAAGGTTTTTCCTCAACAATGTGCACACAGCATTTCCTTTAATGCAAAGCCTAAACTCAGGCACTTTCTTTTACAGGGAGAAATCACTTAGTAATTAGCTGCAAGGGTTAGAAAAATAATGGGGAGTTTGAGTTTAAACTGGACATCATACTAGTTTTCTTAAGCATTGGTTTTCTCATCATTTTGGAGGAAAATGACATGATCATATTCTTACTCAGTGTTTTATTGACCACAAAAGACATAAGTTGCAAAACATTATCATTTCAGGATATTAAGTTCTTGGTATTGAAGGTAATAACTCTGATGGTCACAATAGAAATCCTACAGATTCTGCCTTTGTGGGCAACTCCAACCATCAGTGTCATTTTGGGTAAGCTGGTTTACCCAGTGTGTACTGCCTAAAGGCTGTAACTCAAGCAGAGAGGGAAAAGGCAATAGCCAGCCACCCTCAGTGCTCTCTCCACCCAAGCCAAACAAACACCCCCTCCCCTTTCAACAAACACATACCCATGAAGGTAGAGCTGACTCATGCTATAGCTTTTGAGAATGATATACAAAGAATGTCTGAACCCCAAGATGATAGATATACTGAACAAAGAGTGTTCTTTTCTCTTCCAGGAACCCTGGCTTCCTAATAAAGACCCAGCTCACTTGGCTTTGCCTGCATAAAATTTCTAGGTCAAAGTTGAATGAATTGACAGTACTAAGAGTTTGTTTAAGGCAGAAGCTGTCAAATAGCTTTGCTCTCAAAAGACTCAGGGAAATAAAGTGGCCTGGCCCGTCAGAAAGTTAGACTGTCCCCACAGTAGATTATTTGCTCACCAAGCCAGCAGGGTGTGCAGGAAGTGTACCTGGGAAAACTAACACCAGGTTTCAGCAAACTCACCCTGAAAGTTACCGAACATAGATTCCCTGGGCATCCAAAGGTTCTGTGATTCCAAACTTGATACTTTCAAATATTTGCAGAGTCTGTATGAAAGTAGTGGGGGAGGAATGAAGATGCCTTTGAAGGCTGCCTCCAATAACTCTTCTTTGGCTCTGCTGCCATTTTACTTTTCTTAGCCTGCAAACCCCCACTGTATTCCTGGGCACTTTGAGGCAGTAGCTGAGGGAAGACTGAAGCCAATTTGAAGAGCTGACCATGACTCTGACAGTTTGGAGCAGCGCAATAAGCACTCATTACACACGTGTGGAATGGAGGAAGCTGTTCATTCTGTCTGGGGACAGCAGGGGACTTCGTGGCGCTGAGGAGATCTCTGATACAGATTCAGGCTTGACAGTAGGAGGGTGTCAGCCCACAAGGAAGGGTTGTAGCTAACTTTCACGCTAGAGGTACAAAACAGTGCTCTAAATTGGATTTTTATATTTTAATACATTTTCCCGACTCTATGCAGTCTTACCCTTGCTTCTGTGGCCTCTGATTCAATGCTTTAGTTAAACTTTCTGTATTTTATTCTCATCCTTTTATTTATTCAGCCACCAGACATTCAGTAAGTATCTGTTTGTCTGACCTCTTTGTTTCCAGGGAAAGAACTGTACCAAATATGCAATTCTTACATATTTCCTTAGTTATTCTCCCCACATGGCCAAGACATCCAATTCCTGCTGGCTACTGATACTTTTATGTTCCCTATTAATTCAAAATGCAATGCTGAAAAATAGAGAGCATTTTACTGCTTGAGGTTCTGTGGTTACAAGCAACAGACCTCCACTAACTTAAGTAAGAAAAAGGAATTCACTGAAGGGGCGGTGGGGTGTGATAGATAGAATAATGGCCTCCCAAAGTTGTTCATATCCTACTTCCTAAAGCCTGACAGTGTATTACCTAATATGGCAGAAGGGACTTTGCAGGGGGATTAAGGATCTTGAAATGAAGAGAGCAGCCTGGATTATCCAGATGGGTCCAGTGTAATTGCGGGGTCCTTACAGAGGGAGGCAGCAAGGTCAGAGTCAGAGAAGGAGATATGATGACCGAGCAGAGGTCAGAGGGATGTCGTTGCCAGAAAGAGGCCACAAGTCCAGTGTGCAGTAACTCTAGAAGCTGGCAAAAGCAGGTATGAGTTGTTCTCTAGAGCCCCTAGAAGAAAGGCAGACTTGGCAGCCTTTTGATGATAGAACTTCTGACCTCTAGAATTGTGAGAATATACATTTGTGAGTGCATGTGTGTTTATTGAGGTGAAGTTTACATACATAAAATTAACCACTTAAAATGATCAGTGACATGTAGTACATTTTCCAAGTTGTACAACCCCTAATTTGTCTAGTTCCAAAACCTTCCCATTACCCCTCAAGGAAACCTTGTACCTATTCAGGAGATGCTTCTCATACTTCTGTTCTCCCTTTTCTCCTGGTAACCACCAATCTGGGTTCTGCTGTATGGATTAATCTATTCTGGGTATTCCACTTAAATGGAATTAGATAATATGTGACCTTTTGTATCTTGCTTCTTTCACTTACCGGAACGGTTTTGAGGTTCATGCATGTTATAGCTCATCTCACCTTCATCTTTTGTGCCTGAATAATAATCCACTGGGTGACTGTACCACTGTTTGTTTATCCATCTGTCTACTGATGAATATTTGGGCTGTCGTGACCTTTTGGCTGTCCAGACTAGTGCTGCTATGCACTTGCATGTATACATCTATAACCGAGTATCTGTTTTCAAGTCCTTTGGATGTAAACCTAGGATTGAAATTGCTGGATCGTGTGCTAACTCTATGTTTCACTTTTAACAACCCCACCCCAGTACTTTTGCCTGGAGAATCCCATGGACGGAGGAGCCTGGTGGGCTCCAGTCCATGGGGTCGCTGAGAGTTGGACACGACTGAGCGACTTCATTTTCACTTTTCACTTTCATGCATTGGAGAAGGAAATGGCAACCCACTCCAGTGTTCTTGCCTGGAGAATCCCAGGGACGGGGGAGCCTGGTGAGCTTCCGTCTATGGGGTCGCACAGAGTGGGACACGACTGAAGCGACTTAACAACCAAACTGTTTAGCAACTGAATCACTCTATAGGCCCATCAGCAAACTCCAAGGGTTCCAATTTCTCTACATCCTTCTCAATACTTACTCTTTCATTTGTCCTCTTAAAAAATTTAGCTATCTTAATGGGAATGAATGGTATCTCACTGTGGTTTTTGAATTGCATTTCCCAATGACGAATGCTGTTGAGTATGTTGACCATTTGTGGTCATGTGCTTGTTGACCATTTGTATATCTTATTTGGAGAAATGTCTTGAAGTCCTTTGCCCATTTTCTGTTTGTTTTTATCCTCAACCTTTTATTTTTAAACTTTTTATTTTGTATTAGAGTATAGCCAGTGAACAATGTTGTGGTGATTTCAGGTCAACAGAGAAGAAACTCAGCCGTATATATACATGTATCCATTTTCCCCCAACTTCCCCCTTCCATCCACTTTTGCCCAATTTTTAACTGGATTTTTAGTTTCCCCAAGTTGTGGGAAAGATGCTCTGGGATTCTGGGTCATAGGAGTTAATGGACAGTCCATTTGAAACATTTCTTTTAAGATGTATGTATTCACATTTCCTTCAGTTCTTATGTCCCTGATTTAAGGGGGAAGAGTGGCTGGTATAGCCTGAGGAATGTTCAGTGCCCAGGTCAGAAGAAAGCAGACTTCCTTGATGTCTAGTACCACTAAGACTGCTTGTAAACAAAACAGAAGTGCCATTACCAGAAGAAAGGCAGATGGGCACTAGAAAGGCAAAAGCAAAAGGGACCCACATGGGCATACAAGTAGGTGATAGTTCAGGAAAAGAAGCAAACAAAACAATGTGATAGAGACTTAAAAGCTCTGATAGCTCAAGAGATAAATCTGTAATTATAAGATAAGGCAGACATAGCAGAAGACAGACACCACTTAAAAAAAAAAAGGCTTAGTGGATAGGCATCACAGGCTCCATCATTATTGCCATAGCATCTGGAGGGAAAGGTGATGATTGTATTTGTTCTGCACTGGTCATGCCCCACTTCAGATGAGGAACTCCGTTTTGTGCTCACCACCTTGAGGATCATACAGACAAAATAGAACATGTTCAAAGGTGAGAGGCCAGGAGGCTGGATTCATGCCATTAGAGTAATGGTCAGAGGAACTGGAATGTTTACCTGAGTAAGTAAAGAATTCTAGGCAAGAAGATGTAAATTGGGATAAATGAATTCAAAATGGGGAGGATCAAGACCAAGATCTAGGTAGTTGAAGGAAATAGAAATCTATTTCTCACTTACATCACAATTCTGTTAGGTCTGTGATGGAAGAGCTGAGTTTTGTTTCTTGGATCAGATGTCTCCAAATTCGTTCAGACCTTTGCCTCCACATGGAGTTAGGGAAGGGGAGAAAGAACATCTGTATGTGTATGTGTGTTCTTGGACCATGGCGGGCAGTTGTAGGCTAAAACTCACTCATGTGGATACACCTGCTTCAAGGAATGCTGGGACATGTAGTCTTATTCAGAAAGAAATGGTGACACAGACATTAGTGGGCATGATCACTTTCTCAGGGTTGTACAGAGTGGGCCCACAACTCTGGGGAAGCAAAGTAGGTTAGTTATTGACCCCCTAGTAGGAAAAAGTAGGAAGCAAGTAAGAATGCCTGCCTTTGCTCTTTTGTTCTCATTCGCTTGGCCTCTTCATCACCTTCTCTTGTCATTTCTTTCTCTTTTCCTTCACCTTCACTGGTTTTAATTTTGTGTTGACTCTGACTTTATGACTTATGAAACTTGCTCTTTTTTTCCTGCCTCTCTTTATTAATTATGACTAATTTTATTAATGAATTATGACTATATAACACACACAGTGGTAGAGCAAATTAATATCTCATGGTCCAAATGTGCCTTGAAATCTTGGCAAGTTCAGGTGTGTGTGTGTGTGCATGTGTGTGTGCATGCACACCTGTTTAAACGTTGTATAGTGTCCAATAAAATTTGAGATATATTTTTTCCTTGAAATATCAAAATCTGACCACTCCAGGTCTGCATGCCCATAAGAATAGCAAGAACAGGAGGTATGCATTCTCCATGCTGCCAATCTCTAGTAATCCCTTTTGCTTCTTAATGCTGAGACCTAAAGTCAGTTTCCACTTAACACATTTGTACTGTGTGTGTGTGCTTTTTTAAAAACACTCTTCTCTTTTTATGATCTTGTGATCCTTTCCTGACTGTTGTGGGCACTGGCTTTTCTTATAGCTACTTCACCTGAAAAATCAGTTGGAGTGGAGGGTGGGGGGATTGCAGCACTAGAGACAAGATAGGATGAGGGTGGGGTTGGCCAAATGATGCCAGGATGTTTATTCCATGTTCAGGGGAGCCCAGCTGACAGTATATAGAGCAGGGGTCTCCAAACCTTGATTGTGTACCTCATCAGAAAAATAATATGTGCATATGTACCCTTCAAAGTAGGAGTTATTACTTTGTATGTATATACTCCTGTTATTTCCAGATGCAGTATACTCTCAAGATCATAATTAAAGAAGACTATAAGACCATATTCCAAATAATTTTCATTATAATTTTCAATTTCTGGGCCAACTTTTTGGTTGGCAGATGTACTTTCTTAATGGCATCTCTAATTAGCAGTTTCTTGGCATTATTTAAGCCTTGTACATTTTGTGACGGTTAGTTCAATTGAACTAGATAATGCATTCCATAAATTCTGTGACATACACATCTCAGCATATGGCAGTGAGCTGAATGGGGATGAAAAAGTTGGTTCACCTCTGCCAACCCTTCCTGATTTGCACAATTTTATTTCCACTCTTTTCTTAGGAATTCTTTCCATCCTGATGGGAAACCATCTGAGAGATGTAGGTACTTGTATGTGTTTAGATTTTTGAAATTTTAGATAAAATTAACGTAAATAGAGTTTTTAGAATAATTAATTAATGGGACAAACAAGGATCTGTGTGTGTGGTGGATGGCGGTATCTTAGAGGGTCGGAGACTTGTAGAGCATAATAGGATCTCATTGTAGCCTTTTAAACACTAGACACAGGAGTTAGTATGTTCAGCCTCTGCCCATACCCACACTCAGATGTGGGTCAGTTGACTATACTTCCCCAGACAGTCTGTAGATTCAGTGCAATCCCTATCAAATTACCAATGGTATTTTTTCACAAAACTAGAACAAATTATTTTAAAATTGTATGGAAACACAGATGTCCCCGAATAGCCGAAACAATTTTGAGAAAGAAGAACGGAGCTGGAATTATTCCACTCTGACTTCAGACTATACTACAAAGCTGCAGCCACAGTGTGGTACTGGTACAAAACAGAGACAAAGATCAAAGAATGGGATAGAAAGACCAGAAATAAACCCATACCCCTATAGTCAGTTAACCTATGACAAGGGAGGCAAGTATTTACAATGGAGAAAAGACAGTCTCTTCAATAAGTGATGCTGGGAAAACTGGACAACTGCATGTGAAAGAAAGAAATTAGAACACTTTTAAATATCATATACAAAAATAAACTCAAAACTGTAAATGTTAAACTGGGTACTATAAACTATTTAGAAGAAAGCATAAGCAGAACACTTTTTTTTTTGAACACTCTGACATAAATCACAGCAATATCTTTTTGAATCCATCTCCTAGTGTAATGGGAATAAAAACAGAAATAAACAAATGGGACCTAATCAAACTTAAGTTTTTGCATAGCAAAAGAAGCCATAAACAAAAAACCTACAGAATAGAAGAAAATTTTTGTTAATGGTGCTACTGAGAAGGGATTAATCTCCCAAAATATAAACAACTAATGCAGCTCCATATTAAAATTTAAAAAACCCAAGTTACAAAATAGGCAAAAGACCTAAATAGCCATTTCTGAGAAGAATATGTAGATAGTCAAAAGGCACATGGAAAGATGCTTAACATCACTAGAAATGAAATCAGGACTATAATGAGGTATCACCACCCACTGGTTAGAATGACGATTATCAAAATGTGTACAGACAGTAAATTCTGGAAAGGATGTGGAGAAATGGAAACCATCTTACACTGTTGATAGGAATGTAAATTGGTATAGCCACAGTGGAGAACAGTATGTAGGTTCCTAGAAAACTAAAAATAGAGCTACCATATGATCCTACAGTCTCTCTGCTAGACATGTATCTGGAGAAAACCATACTTCAGAAAGACACACATGAGAACAAGATGGAGGAGGAGCAGATGGATGTGTAGTACTCTCTCCATGGATACATCAGGAATGCACCTTCAGATACAGAAGTGCATGCCGAACACCAGCTGAGAGCTGACAGGAGTACCTGACCAGAGGAAAACAATATATAGAAACACGCAGAACTCGGCAGGACGAAGGAACTAGGGGGATAAACAGGAGTGTTAGTGAGACTGGACCTGTCCCCAGAGGGTAGGAGAACTGAAGCAGGGGTCCGATCCCCATATTGGGGCAATTGTCTGAGTCAGAGGAGAAACGTTTAAGGCTGAGAGTGAAACAGCTGATCTGTGGCAGCCTAAATGGAATGAGGTCCTCTGGAAGGCGTGGCGGCTGGGTGCTGGAGTTTAGGGATTGTGGAGCAATCCCAGGGCAAGGGCTGCTGTTGACTGCAGAGAGATGGATCTAGGAGATGTGAGGGAGGAGATTGTGGTGGGAAATGCCTGAGGAAAGCCAGGCAGCCATGGAAGCAAGGCGATACTGCTGAGTCACGTGTAGGGGGTGGAACCATCACCATAGCCTCTGTCTCCCCACACACCAGCATTAGCAGCTGAACAACAGAGAGGCTGACCCATCAAATGCCCAAGGCACTGAACTACAGAGTGGGACCCCACCCAGAGTACTCCTTTAAGAGACTGATGCAGGGAACTACAGAGTAGGACCCCACCCAGGGTGCCCCTTTAAATGCCTGATGTGCCACTCTACAGAGTAGGACCCCATCCAGGGTGCCCTTTTAAATGCCTGATGTGCCAATCTACAGAGTAGGACCCCAGCCAGGGGGCCCCTTTAGGTGCCTGACACACCGAACAGCAGATAAGGACCCCAGGCAAGGGAGCCCTCTAAGTGCCTGAATGGGCCGAGCTACAGAGAAAGACTGGCCAAAGAGGCCTTCTCATTGCCAGCTAGAAGAGGCTCAAAAATAGATTCCGATAGGGCCATAACTCCTGTGGGGGAGATAGTCCATATTCCTGCACACTTGGTGCCGCCAGAGTCCCTGCAATCCAAGCAGCTGCACCTCCTTCATGCTCAACTCTCACTGGGGCAGAGCTGCCACAGGCAAAAAACGTCTTGAGTCTATACATGCAGGGTTGCTTCGGTCGTATCCAACTCTTTGTGACCCTGTAGACTGTTCCCTGCCAGGCTTCTCTGTCAGGGGATTCTCCAGGCAAGAATACTGGAGCGTATTGGCCAATACTGGTTGCCATACCCTGCTAGAGCACTGAATTACCTGCTGCCCTAGCCACAACTCCCCTGAGTACCTGGTGCTGCCAGAACCCCTGTGACCCAAGCAGCTGCACCACCTCTACACCTCGCCCTCACAGGGGCAAACCCAAGTCCTCCAGGGCAGCCCCAGGAGCAAACCCCAGTGGATGACCCACAAGTAGAGGTGGAAATAAGACCACAGTTGAAACCCAGGGGCAGTGTGGCTAAGGAAGAAGACCCAAAACTTTCCCACCAGCTGTACAAGCTGCAGATTAAATCCACACAATCAACTAGGCAGACTCTGTGTCTATGGAATATGTAAAAGGTCACTGAGCGCTCCCACGAAAGAAAATACACTAGCTCTGATAGCTGTGGACTTTGGAGGCGAGAACACACAGGAGTAGAGCCAGAGTAGAGTCTGAGCTGCCCCCACAGCAGGTCCAGAGATAAGCACAGTGGTGGAGGGCATCCTAGGGAGGTGAGGTGGACTGTGACTTGCAGCAAGGGAAAGGACTCTGACAGCAATGACTCAAGAAAAATATGTGTTATTCTTATGTTTTGACTTGTTCTATAGATTCTTTTTGGAGAAGGAAATGGCAACCCACTCCAGTATTCTTGCCTGGAGAATCCCAGGGACGGGGGAGCCTGGTGAGCTTCCGTCTATGGGGTCGCACAGAGTCGGACACGACTGAAGCGACTTAGCATAGCATAGCATAGATTCTTTTGGATTTTTTTTTCTTTGTTTTCCCCCTCTGTTGTAGTTGACTTTATTGGCACTATGAAATCTCATTAAGCTTTTGAGATTTTTTTTTCTCAATCACATTGTTTGTTGTTGTTACAAACCTCTGCCTCTACATTGGGCTTTTGCATTTCTATGGAGTTTCCCTTTTTTTTCTTTTCTTTTCTCATTTTTAAATTTTAATTTTTTAAACCTATTATTACTTTTCTACATTTATTCCTTTGATTGCTTTTGCTACTGTTCTTTTCCCCTTGCAGTTAATCTTTAATGTATATAAATCTTCTTTATCTACCTCTATTTAACTTTGCATATGTATTTTTTTTTTTTTTTTTCTTTCTTTCCTTTCCTCTCAACATTTTGTTAGTTTCATTTTCATCGCTTTATTCCCCAATTGGCACCTTGCTTTAGTTTTGTATTCTAGTTTGTGCCTTAGTTTTCTTCTGGTAGATATAATTTTGGTTTCCTTTGTTTACCAGGTCAGTCTATTGTACTTTATTTTTGTTGGACTGATTTGATTTTGCTAATGCGTGTATATGTATATATTTAGTCACAGTTTTTATTGCTGTTGTAAACCTCTGCCTCTACCCTAGGCTTTTGCAGGTCTGTCAAGTTTTCCTTTTTTTCCTGCTTTTCTTTCTTCTTCCATTTTTTTCTCATTTTTATAATTTTAATTTTTTTTAAACCTATTATATGTTTTCTACATTTATTCCTTTGTTTGCCTTTCCTACTGTTTTTCCCCCTTGCAGTTAGGCCTTTAATGTTTATGAATCATCTTCATCTATCTGTATTTAACTTTGCATTTCTATTTCTTTCCTTTCTTTCTTCACTTTCCTCTCAACATATTTGTTAGTTTTGTTTTCATTGCTTTATTCCCCATTTGGCACCTTGCTCTAGTTTTGTTTTCCAGTTTGTGCTTTAGTTAGTTTTGTTTTATCTGGTAAATATAATTTTTTATTTCCTTTGGTCACCAGGTCAATCAACTATATCTTTGCTGCAGTGTTTGACTTTGCTCATGGGTGTATATGTGTATATTCCATCATTTTAATTATTATTTGCCTGATTTTATAACTGCCATTTCTCTGGGGTTCATCTTTGGCTTCTCATTTTTGGATATGTGTTTTAATCTCAGTTAATGCCATAACAGACCACTTGTGGAATCTTCATTCCTAACCAGAGATCAAGCCCTGAGCCTTTGGTGTGTGAGTGCTGACCCCAAGATCCCAGACTACCAGAGAACTAATGCTGCTGCTGCTGCTGCTGTTGCTTCAGTCGTGTCTGACTCTCTGCGACCCCAGAGATGGCAGCCCACCAGGCTCTGCTGTCATGGGGACTCTCCAGGCAAGAACACTGGAGTGGGTTGCCATTTCCTTCTCCAATGGATGAAAGTGAAAAGTGAAAGTGAAGTCACTCAGTCTTGTCAGACTCTTCACGACCCCATGGACTGCAGCCTACCAGGCTCCTCCACCTATGGGATTTTCCAGGCAAGAGTACTGGAGTGGGTTGCCATTGCCTTCTCCGAGAACTAACCCTAGGGAGTATCAAATAGTGAGAACTCACAGAAAGGAAACCACTTGACTACAAGACTCAGCATCACCCAGTAGCACCCTGTTCAGGATGCCTCATCTGAACAACAAACAAAACAAAAATACAAACACAATAATCAGCAGACAGGATTACCCCCTCACTCAGCCTTGCCCATCAGAGGGAAAACAAATAAAAACTCAGCACAACTCTGACCTTATATGACCCTTACACAAACCACTGGACAAACCTTAGGAGGGCAGAAACCAAAAGGAAGAAAGAATTCAATTGTGAACCCTGGGAAAAGGAGACCTCAAACACAATAAGTTAAAAAAAAAAAAAAAAAGGCAGAGAAGTACTACACAAATGAAGGATCAAACTAGAAACACAGAAGTCCAAATAAATGAAGACGAAATAGGCAAACTATTTCTGAAAAAGAATTCAGAATAATGATACTAAATATGATCAAAACCCTTGAAAACAAAATGGAGAAAATGCAAGAATCAATTAATAAAGACCTAGAAGAATTAAGAATAAACATGTAGAGACAAACAACACAATTACTGAAATTAAAAGTACACTAGAAGGAATTAATAGCAAAATATCTGAAGCAGAAGAACGAATCAGTGAGCTGGAAGATAAAATGGTGGAAATATCTTCTGAAGGGCAGAATAAAGTGAAAAGAATGAAAAGAACTGAGGATAGTCTCAGAGACCTCTGGGACCATGTCAAACACACCAACATTCAAATTATAAGGGTCCTAGAAGAAGTGAAAAAGAAAGGGTGTGAGAAAAATTTGAAGAGATTATAGTTGAAAATTCCCCCAACATGGAAAAGGAAATAGTCAAGTCCAAGAGGTGCAAAGAGTCCCATACAGGATAAACCCAAGGAGAAACACTCCAAGACACATACTAATCAAACTAACAAAGACTGCTGCTGCTACTGCTAAGTCACTTCAGTCGTGTCCGACTCTGTGTGACCCCACAGACGGCAACCCACCAGGCTCGCCCGTCCCTGGGATTCTCCAGGCAAGAACACTGGAGTGGGTTGCCATTTCCTTCTCCAATGCATGAAAGTGAAAAATGAAAGTGAAGTTGCTCAGTCGTGTCCGACTCCTAGCGACCCCATGGACTGCAGCCTACCAGGCTCCTCCATCCATGGGATTTGCCAGGCAAGAGTACTGGAGTGCACAAAGAAATAATATTAAAAGCAGCAAGGGAGAAGCAACAAGTAACATACAAGGGAAACCCCATACACTTAACAGCTGATCTTTCAGTAGAAACTCTGCAGGCCAGAAGGGAATGGCAGGATATATTTAAAGTACTGAAAGGGAAAAATCTACAACCAAGATTGCTGTACCTGGCAAGGATCTCATTCAAAATTGATGGGGAAATAAAAAGCTTTTCAGAAAAACAAAATTGAAGAGAATTCAGTACCACCAAACCAGCTTTACAACAAATATTAAAGGGACTTAAATAGTCAAGAAATAGAAGAGAAGAAAAAAGATCTACAAAATCAACCCCAAACAATTAAGAAAATGGCAATAGGAACATATATATTACTCTAAATGTAAATGGATTAAAGGCTCCAATGAAAAGACACAGACTGGCAGAATGGATACAAAAATAAGACCATATATATTCTGTCTACAAGAAACCCACTTAAAGACACATTTCCAGTACTCTTGCCTGGAAAATCCCATGGACAGAGGAGCCTGGTAGGCTGCAGTACATGGGGTCACTAAGAGTCAGACACAACTGAGAGACTTCACTTTCACTTTTCACTTTCATGCCTTGGAGAAGGAAATGGCAACCCATTCCAGTGTTCTTACCTGTAGAGTCCCAGGGATGGCAGAGCCTGGTGGGCTGCTGTCTATGGGATTGCACAGAGTTGGACATGACTGAAGTGACTTGGCGGCAGCAGCATTCACCCAATATAGGAGCACCTCAGTACATAAGACAAATACAGACATAAAAGAAGTTGACAGTAACAGAATAATAGTAGGAGACTTGAACACCCCACTCACACCAAAACAGAAAATTAATCATCAAACAGAAAATTAATCAAAACAGAAAATTAATAAGGAAACATAAGTCTTAAATGATGCATTAGATGAGATGAATCTCATTGATATCTTCAGGACATTCCATCCAAATGCAGAAGAATACACCTTCTTCTCAAATGTACATGGAACATTCTCCAGGATAGACCACATCTTGGGTCACAAATACAACCTCAGTAAATTTAAGAAAATTGAAATCATATCAGGCATCTTTTCTGACCATAATGCTATGAGACTGGATATCAATTACAAGAAAAAACTGTAAGAAACACAAACACATGGAGATGAAACAAAATGTTTCTAAATAACCAACAGGTTACTGAAGAAATTAAAAGGGAAACTAAAAAATTTCTAGAAACAAATGACAATGAAATCATGATAACTCAACACTTATGGGATGCAGCAAAAGTAGTTCTAAGAGGGAAGTTTATAGAAATACAATCCTACCTCAAGAAATAAGAAAAACATTGAATAAACAACCTAACTTTACACCTAAAACAACTGGAAAATGAAGAACAAGAAAACCCCGAAATTAGTAGAAGGAAAGAAATCATAAGGATCTGAGCAGAAATAAATGAAAAAGAAATGAAAGAAACAATAGTAAAGATAAATAAAACTAAAAGCTGGTTTTTTGAGAAGATAAACAAAATTGACAAACCCTTAGCCAGACTCATCAAAAAAAAGAAGAATCAAATCAACAAAATTAGAAATGAAAAAGGAGAGGTTACAAGAGACAATGCAGAAATACAAAGGATTACAAGAGAGTACTATGAACAACTAAATGGCAATAAAATGGATAACCTGGAAGAAATGGACAGATTCTTAGAAAAGTTTAGTCTCCGAAGACTAACCAGGAAAAAATAGAAATTATGAACAACCCAATTACAAGCACTGAAATTGAAGCTGTGATCAAAAATCTCCAAAAAAGAAAAGGCCAGGACCAGATGGCTTCACAGGAGAATTCTATCAAACACTGAGAGAAGACCTAGTGCCTATCCTTCTAAAATTCTCAAAAAATTGCAGAGGAAGGGACACTTCCAAATTCTATGAGGCCACCATTACCCCGATACAGGCCTATATCAGTGATGAACTTAGATGCAAAAATCCTTAATGAAATTTTAGCTAACAGAATTCAACAACACATCAAAAAGCTCATACACCATGATCAAGTTGGGTTTATTCCAGGAATGCAAGGATTCTTCCATATACACAAATCAATCAATATGATATACCATTATTAACAAATTGAATGCTAAAAGCCATATGATAATCTCAATAAATGCAGGAAAAACCTTTGACAAAATTTAGCACTCATTTATAATGAAAACTCTTCAAAAAATGGGCATAAAAGGAACCTACCTCAACATAGTAAAGGCCATATATGATAAGCCTACAGCAAACATTATTCTCAATGATGAAAAACTGAAAGCATTTCACCTAAAATCAGGAACAAGACAAGGGTGTCCACTTTCACCACTATTATTCAACATAGTCCTGGAAGTCCTAGCTACAACAATTAGAGAAGAAAAATAAATAAAAGGTATCCAGATCAGAAAAGAGGTAAAGCTCTCACTGTTCGAAGATGACATGATACTATACGTAGCAAACCCTAAAGATAGTATCAAAAAATTACTAGAGCTAATCAGTGAATTTAGCAAAATTGCAGGATACAAAATCAATACACAGAAGTCACTTGCATTTTTATATACTAATGATAAAAAATCAGAAAGAAATTAAGGAATCAATTCCATTCACCATTGCAACACAAAGAATTAAATATCTAGGAATAAACTTACCTAAGGAGACAAAAGAACTGTACACAGAAATTTGTAAGACACTAACGAAAGAAATCAAAGATGACATCAACAAATGGAGAGATATTCCATGTTCCTGGGTAGGAAGAATCAATATTGTGAAAATGACTATACTACCAAATGCAATCTACAGATTCAATGTGAACCTTACCAAATTACCAATGGCATTTTTTTCACAGAACTAGAACAAAAAATTTCACAATTCATATGGAAACAAAAAAGACCCTGAATAGCCAAAGAAGTCCTGAGAAAGAGGAATGGAGCTGGAGGAATCAACCTTCCTGACTTCAGATTATACTACAAAGCTATAGTCATCGAGACAGTATTGCACTGGCACAAAAATAGAAATGTAGACCAATGGAACAAGATAGAAAGCCCAGAAATAAACCCATGCACCTATGAGTACCTTGTTTTTGACAAAGGAGGCAAGAATATACAAAGGGGCAAAGACAGACTCTTCAATCAAGGGTTCTGGGAAAACTGGACAGCTACATGTAAAATAATGAAATTAGAACACTTCCTAACCATAAAGATAAAATCAATTAAAGACCTAAATGTAAGGCTATAAAACTATATAGCTATAAAACTCTTAAGAGGAAAACATAGGCAGAGCACTTGATGACATAAATCAAAGCAAGATCCTCTATGACCCTCCTCCTAGAATAATGGAAATAAAAACAAAAGTAAACAAGTGGGACCTGATTAAACTTAAAAGCTTTTGCATAGCAAAGGAAACTATAAGCAAAGTGAAAAGACAGTCCTCAGAATGGGAGAAAATAATAGCAAATGAAACAACTGACAAAGGATTAATTTCCAACATATACAAACAGTTCATACAACTCAATTCCAGAAAAACAAACAACCCAATCAAAAAGTGGGGAAAAAAACCTAAACAGACATTTCTCCAAAGAAGACATAGAGATGGCTAATGAACACATGAAAAGATGCTCAACATCACTCATTATTAGAGAAATGCAAATTGAAATCACAATGAGATATCACCTCACACCATGGTCATCATCAAAAAGTCCAGAAACAATAATTTCTGGAGAGGGTGTGAAGAAAAAGGAACGCTCTTGCACTGTTGGTGGAAATGTAAGTGGATGCAGCCACTATGGAAGATGGTATGGAGATTCCTTAAAAAACTAGGAATAAAACTACCATATGACCCAACAATCCCACTCCTAGGCATATACCCTGAGGAAACCAAAATTGAAAAAGACACATGTATCCCATTATTCCTTGCAGCAATATTTACAATATCTAGAGCATGGAAGCAACCTAGATACTCATTGACATATGAATGGATAAAGAATTTGTGGTATATATATATATATATATATATATATATATATATATATACAGTGGAATATTACTCAGCCATAAAAGGAACACATTTGAGTCAGTTCTGATGAGGTGGATGAACCTAGAACCTATTATACAGAGTGAAGTGAGTCAGAAAGAAAAAGATAAATATCATATTCTAACACATATGTATGGAATCCAGAAAATGGTACTGAAGGATTTATTTACAGGGCAACAATGGAGAAATAGACATAGAGAATAGACTTATGGACATGGGGTGAGGGGAGGAGAGGGTGAGATGTATGGAAGAGTAACATGGAAACTTACATTACCATATGTAAAATAGATAGCCGACAGGAATTTGCTATATGTCTCAGAAAACTCAAAGAGAGCCTCTGTGTCAATCTAGATGGGTGGGATGGGGCGGTAGATGGGAGGGAGTTTCAAATGGGAGGGGATATATATGTCCCTATGGCTGATTCATGTTGAGGTTTGACAGAAAACAACAAAATTCTATAAAGCAATTATCCTTCAATAAAAAATAAATTAATTAAAAAAAGAAAGATACATGCACCCCAATGTTCATTGTAGCACTATTTACAATAGCCAAGACGTAGAAACAACCTAAATGTCCATCAACAGATGAAGGGATAAAGATGTGTGGTATATAAATATATACACATTGGGATATTCAGATCAGATCAGATCAGTCGCTCAGTCGTGTCTGACTCTTTGCGACCCCATGAACTGCAGCACGCCAGGCCTCCCTATCCATCACCAGCTCCCGGAGGTCACTCAGACTCACGTTCATCGAGTCAGTGATGCCATCCAGCCATCTCATCCTCTATCGTCCCCTTCTCCTCCTGCCCCCAATCCCTCCCAGCATCAGAGTCTTCTCCAATGAGTCAACTCTTCGCATGAGGTGGCCAAAATACTGGAGCTTCAGCTTTAGCATCATTCCTTCCAAAGAAATCTCAGGGCTGATCTCCTTCAGAATGGACTGGTTGGATCTCCTTGCAGTCCAAGGGACTCTCAAGAGTCTTCTCCAACAGCACAGTTCAAAAGCATCAATTCTTCGGCACTCAGCCATCTTCACAGTCCAGCTCTCACATCCATACATGACCACAGGAAAGACCATAGCCTTGACTAGGCGAACCTTTGTTGGCAAAGTAATGTCTCTGCTTTTGAATATGCTATCTAGGTTGGTCATAACTTTCCTTCCAAGGAGTAAGCGTCTTTTAATTTCATGGCTGCAGTCACCATCTGCAGTGATTTTGGAGCCCAGAAAAAGAAAGTCTGACACTGTTTCCCCATCTATTTCCCATGTAGTGATGGGACCAGATGCCATGATCTTCGTTTTCTGAATGTTGAGCTTTAAGCCAACCTTTTCACTCTCCACTTTCACTTTCATCAAGAGGCTTTTGAGTTCCTCTTCACTTTCTGCCATAAGGGTGGTGTCATCTGCATATCTGAGGTTATTGATATTTCTCCCAGCAATCTTGATTCCAACTTGCGTTTCTTCCAGTCCAGTATTTCTCATGATGTACTCTGCATATAAGTTAAATAAACATGGTGACAATATACAGCCTTGACGTACTCCTTTTCCTATTTGGAACCAGTCTGTTGTTCCATGACCAGTTCTAATTGTTGCTTCCTGACCTGCATACAGATTTCTCAAGAGACAGATCAGGTGGTTTGGTATTCCCATCTCTCTCAGAATTTTCCACAGTTTATTGTGATCTACACAGTCAAAGGCTTTGGCATAGTCAATAAAGCAGAAATAGATGTTTTTCTGGAACTCTCTTGCTTTTTCCATGATCCAGCGGATGTTGGCAATTTGATCTCTGGTTCCTCTGCCTTTTCTAAATCCAGCTTAAACATCAGGAAGTTCACGGTTCACATATTGCTGAAGCCTGGCTTGGAGAATTTTGAGCATTACTTTATTAGCGTGTGAGATGAGTGCAATTGTGCGGTAGTTTGAGCACTCTTTGGCTTTGCCTTTCTTTGGGATTGGGATGAAAACTGACCTTTTCCAATCTTGTGGCCACTGCTGAGTTTTCCAAATGTGCTGGCATATTGAGTGCAGCACTTTCACAGCATCGTCTTTCAGGATTTGGAATAGCTCCACTGGAATTCCATCACCTCCACTAGCTTTGTTCCTAGTGATGCTTTCTAAGGCCCACTTGACTTCACATTCCAGGATGTCTGGCTCTAGGTCAGTGATCACACCATCATGATTATCTGGGTCGTGAAGCTCTTTTTTGTACAGTTCTTCTGTGTATTCTTGCCACCTCTTCTTAATATCTTCTGCTTCTGTTAGGTCCATACCATTTCTGTCCTTTATCGAGCCTATTTTTGCATGAAATGTTCCCTTGGTATCTCTGATTTTCTTGAATAGATCCTTAGTCTTTCCCATTCTGTTGTTTTCCTCTATTTCTTTGCATTGATCACTGAAGAAGGCTTTCTTATCTCTTCTTGCTATTCTTTGGAACTCTGCATTCAGATGTTTATATCTTTCCTTTTCTCCTTTGCTTCTCGCTTCTCTTCTTTTTGCAGATCAGATCAGATCAGTCGCTCAGTCGTGTCCGACTCTTTGCGACCCCATGAACTGCAGCACGCCAGGCCTCCCTATCCATCACCAGCTCTCGGAGGTCATTCAGACCCACATTCATCGAGTCAGTGATGCCATCCAGCCATTACTCAGCCATAAAAAAGAATGAAGGTATGCTGTTTGCAGCAACATGGATGGACCTATAAATTGTTATATTAAAGTCATAAAGACAAATCCCATGTGCTATCACTTATATGTGGAATCTAAAAAATGATACAAATGAACTTATTTGCAAAAACAGACTCATAGTTATAGAAAAAAAAAAAAACCAAAGGGGAAAGGTAGGGGCAGGAAAGGATAAATTAGCAATCTGAGAGTACCATATACCCATGCCTGTTATAACATAGATAAACAACAAAAACCTACTGTACAGTGCAGGGGCCTATACTCAATATTTTGTAATAACCTATATGGGGAAAGAATCTGAAAAGAACAGATATATGTATGACTGAATCACTGTGCTGTACACATGAAATTCATACAACATTGTAAATCAACTATTTTCCTATTAAATTTTTTTTTTAAACTGAAAAAATGGGTCAGTTGGAGCCACATAGAATGAATTTGAAAAGATTTTTAAAAATCTTCACCTCCTCAGCCAAAATGAAGATAAAACAAAAATAATTAAAATCCCAAACAGAAGTTTACTGGAATTTCATGAACTTACGGAGAAAGCATTTGTTTTGGAATCTGGAGTCGGAGGAGTCCAAATCCCTCAAATGGGCTGTTGTTTTTGTTGTTGCCAAAGCTTCCACATTTCCCAGCTGCCTGTGATTTATCTGCCTTCTTCACTGAAGGGCTAATGACCTCAGGATTACATTTAATGCTTTCTTGTCTCCCTTGATTGTTTTCTTTCTTCCCATCCCTCCAAACTTGAACTCTTTAAGGCCTTGCCTCCTTTTCCTGAGCAGATTTAAAAAAAAAAAAAACAAACATAGGCTTTGCTGTCTCTTACGTTGTTTGGGAATTAGGCCTGTTGGAGATGCGGTAAAGCTCTTGCTTATCCCAGAACACCTAGGCCTAGTGGGGAAGTCTCTGTGCATCGTCTATGTGCAGTGTGACCAGAACACATTTCAGATGCCAGCACCGCGGAAAGCAGTGGGGAGCCTTTGACATAATTGAGTGGAGGTGTGAAAACCCAGCCCTACCAGCCAGACCAGGTTTATATCCATACAGTCCGTGGTTTTGAGCACCTTCTGGAAATTCTCAATATCCTGAGAATGCAGTCATAATCAAGACCAGGCCTCTGACCTTATGGAGGTCAACTTCTTATGGCAAATAAGATATGCAGACAGATACTTAAACCACAACATATACCTTATTTTGTTGTTCTTATTTAATCGCTAAGTCACGTCTCAACTCTTGTGACCTCATGAACTGTAGCCTGCCAAGCTTCTCTGTCCATGGGATATCCCAGGCAAAAATACTGGAGTGGGCTGCCATTTTCTTCTCCAGGGGATCTCCCTGACCCAGGGCTTGAACCCAGGTCTCCTGCGTTGGCAGGTGGATTCTTTACCACTGAGCCACCAGGGAAGCCCATAGATACCTTATACAACCACTGAAATACATAGACGGTGTCACATGATAAGAGGAAAGTGAGGATTAGATTTTATGGCAGCTGAATTGATGAGGCGAAGAGGATTGTGTTTGAGAAGTTGAATGTTTGTCAGGTGGACAAGGGAAAAGAAAAAAGACATTTGGATAGATACAACAGCTTACACAGAGTGGATGTGCAAATTGGCATCGAGTGTTAGCTGACTACAAGGCCAAGGGGCTGGACAGGTTTGCAGGAGAATCAGCTGGACAGCAACTGAGGACCCTGGATTTTATCCTGATGGACAGTGTTTCCTAAACCAGTCTATATGCCCGGAATGCAAAGTGGTGGAGGAGAGAGAAATCCATGAGCTGAGGGGGAAAGATTGGTACAGTTGTAGAACGCAGTGATGAAGGCGAGAATATCAGTGGGCGAGTGACTGACCACAGTGCAACACAGAGGGCCTGCTGCGATTGTAAACTGTAATTTGAATAGTAGCACACATCTCAGGTATACTGTAGCTGCTTTGGGGCTTTCATGTGCAAAGTAGGATTAATTCACGGTTGGGGGACTTCCCTGGCTTCCCTGACTTCCCTGGCAGTCCAGTGGTCAGGACTCAAGTGCTTCCCCTGCAGGGGCACGGTTTTGATCACTGTGAATGACGATCTCACATGCTGCATGACCCTCCTATCCCCCAAAAAAACACCGGGTTGGAGGAACACTGAAAGGTGAAAGTGAAATGCCTGTGAAAAGGAGTTAAAATGGTAGGACACTTGATCCAGACTGTGTAGGAAAGAAAATGAAGCCAGGAGGGAAAATAATTTGAGGAACACTGAGGGTTTCAAGGAAGCCATGGTATAGATGAGCTGCAAGGAGCCAAGTTGATCTGAAGCTGTGGTCAGAGAGTAGGGTGAAGAATTTCCGATTTCACAAGTGTAAGGTTCCAGTTGGGGTCCCAGATTTTTCCTGCACCTCTAAACTTCACCTGTCCTCCTCTGCTGAATTTATTTAAGATGGCAGAAGAGACCCATCAACAGATGAAATTGGGTGCTGGGAGAACATAACAAGTGTCCACAGGAATGTGGAGTCAAGGTTTCTTTCAGGGGTTCAGGAACCCTGGGGCCTTAGGATTATGTCAAACTGTGGGAAGAGAGCCTCCTGTTACCTGAGATTCATCTTCAGTGACCTGCCTTATTCATCAGGCATTTGTATCCTAAAAGGGAGAATCTCATTGGGTTGATTTTATCGCCCAAACCCAAGTCTTTTGCACCCGTTCTCCTCTGAAAGTGGACCTCCTTTATGCTTTGCCAATGTGTCACTGACTATGACTAGGATTCTAGGTCCAGGGCAATTTTTTGTGGCAGAAAACCCTTTACAGCAATTAGTATGCACGGGCCCATTGTTCATGTTATTCACAACCACCTCATGAAGTAAGTACTATTATTAACTTTATTGTTTTTTCTCTTTGAGATACTCATTTTATTTCCTTCGGAAATACATCCAGAAATGGAATTGCTGAATCATATGGTAGTTCTGAATCCACTCCAATACTCTTGCCTGAAGAATCCCATGGATAAAGGAGCCTAGTGGGCTACAGTCCATAGGGTCACAAGGAGTCGAACACCACTGAAGCGACTTAGTATGCACACGTGCATGGTAGGTCTATTTTCAGTTTTTTGAGGAACTTCCAATCTATTTTCCATAAAAGTTATACCAGTTTACATTCCACCAATAGTGCACAAGGGCTCGCTGGTACCTTCATTTCACACAGGAGGAAACTGAGGTACAGAGAGATTAAATAACTTGTCTGTGTGCACATAGCCTGGAAATGGCAGTGCCGGCTTATCTGGCCATGGAGTCTGTGTGCTCATCTTCTGTATGTGGCTGCATCTGCAAAGAAATGATTCTAAGCTTGTTTCTTCAAAGGTGACAGCAGGGTTAGTGGTTTCTTCCTACAGCCTGTCACAGCCTAGCGCATAACCAAGGTTTCTTGTGATCCCTGTAAAATGGGTCCTTCTCCTCCCCCTTCACCCCAGCCAAGCCTGTGAAAACTGCAGGTGGATGTCCAGTACTTGTCTGGGGGTGATGCAATTTCTCATTCAAACGGAGACAGTCTGAGAGTGAATGTAGACGCTGTTAATAGCTTTGCTAGCCCCACAGGCACACATGAGGACTGTCTGGGGCAAAGCACCTCATATGGTCACTCTAGTGATATATTATAAATTACATGAGAATTGGAAGGAGCTGTAAGTGGAACCATGATATTTCTGATCTGCCAGAGGGAGACAGAAACTTCCCAAACCCAAATTCTAAAAGATCTGGTTCATAATAGGTGCTTAATAGATGGGGTTTCATTATATCCCAAAGAGATGTGTGGAGAAGGACAGAAATATTGAGTTGGCGAAAAAGGTTGGTACTTTTTGGCCAACACAGTACATAGCCAGATGTAAGGAATGGGCGGAGCTAGGAAGTGCCAAGGAGCTACTCCTAGCAGTAACTTCTGTCCAAGCTTTTTGCAGTTGAATGAACTAATGCTTCCTGTTAAACTGAAGAAATTATTTCAGCAGACCCAAAGGAAACTTATTAAAGCTTGTTTTTGCCTCTGTCTCTGAGATTGTCATTAAAATATCTGTATCTGGGGAAGAACTTGGGGTCTACTCAGCATGTCCAACTGTAGAAAGGTTAACGGGGGAGTAATAGGTCTTTGAAAAGCCCAAGACTAGGGACTGCAGGCATCATCAAGATTGCCTTTGAATTTGCAGAGCGAACTGCTTTACAAAACTGGGGAAACTTGATTATTGGGAAATTGAAAGAACATGGCCCAAGAGGTTCCCAGGTGGCAAGTGGTAAAGAACCCATCTGCCAGTGCAGGAGACACAAAAGACTCAGGTTTGATCTCTGGATTGAGAGGATCCCCTGGAGGAGGAAATGGCAACTCACTCCAGTATTCTTGGCTGGAAAACTCCATGGACAGAGGAGTCTGTCGGGCTATAGTCCATGGGGTCGCATAGAATCAGACACCTTTGAGTATGCATACATACACGCCCCAAGGTCACTGAGGAGACAGAAAACAAGCAGCTTTGTCTCTGGCTCTAAGCCTTTCTTCTTCTCTGTTGTTGGAGGAGGGCAGGGCTTGAGACACCCCTTTTCCTAGAGAGTCTAGTCCCAGTGGTACTGGGGTTTGGGGGAACAGTTGCAGTATGTGAGAGAGGGCAAGTTGTTCATGTAGGCACAAGGTATTCTCACCTGAAGACAGCAGCTTCACTTGCTCTGCTCCTTTGCACTCAGCTGTACCCAGCCTTAGAGGAAAGACCCCTCATTTTTGCAGGGTGCCAGAGGGCCAGCCACATAGTTTGGTATTCCAACTTTACAGGAGCAGCAGAGGATGAGACTAATGACAAGAGTTTATTGATCCTGGTTAGAGACAGCCTGTCCCATCTCCCAGCCTCCCAGGGCTGGATGCCCCAAGAACACGACAGAAGAGTGACCTGGCAGTTATCTTAGGCATCACGACCAGTGTCACCTTATAGTCTGAGATAAGGGCCACAGTGTTCTCTAGGCCCAAGAGGCTTTTCTTGAGATGAGAATTAATTTGGAAAGATTTATTATTATGAAAGCAATGAATTTCAAGTTTTACTAGAGTATTTTAGGTGAGTCCATAGTCTCTGCCCCTCTCGACCAACTGGTTCATTCCCTTTTATGGTAATGAATCCTTTTTGTGTTTAAAACTTATTTCTTTTTTTAAAAAATCTTTTTATTTTGTATTGGGGTATAGCCAATTAACAGTGTTGTAATAGTTTCAGGTGAAGAGTGAAGAGACTGAGCCATAAATATACATGTATCCATTCTCCTCCAACTCCGCTCCCATCCAAGCTGCCACATAACATTGAGCAGAGTTCCATGTGTTATATACAGTAGGAAACTTACTTCTTTATAAGGTCAAAATATGTGCAGAAATAAGGCACTTAAGTATTTCAACTAAACTACGATATGGGAAACATTAAATGAGGGCAAGGTTTTAAGTGAGATAAGTGTTGGAAAAGCAGTCATTACTGTTCTGACTGAGAATCTGTTCAGACTGAGAGGTAATTGCATAAAATTTTTTCACCCTTGTTCAACTTAAGAAATTTTGTCTTTTAAGGTAGCTAATCTATAATATAAGATTGTAGCAACTTGTGACCAAACTTGTTCTTTTCATGTTATAGATTAATATTTTTTCACCGTTATACTTATTCCAACAGCTGAGTCATATTGGAAACACAATGTAGAAGAAGTTCTAAACAAGTTTTTCAAATGATATAAAACTGTCATTGGCCCTAGACATAATACCGTTTACTGGAATTATGTGAGAGACCAGAGTCACTGAGTCACTGATGCAGAACAGTCCCAAAGGTCTGCATATAAAAGTGAGGCAAGACTTCATCTTGTTGCCATCATCATTCATAGTTTCACTGCATCACCCTTATTCTGTTTGTGAGTTCTGATGATGAGTGTCTTCACATTAAAGTGATGGGAATGCTTAAAATTGTGAGAGAGAAGTATTTATGATTTCTTTGTTTACTTCCATAAAAAGTATGACTCCTTGGAGAAAAGAGTTTTTGAGATCATTTTATGGGAAACACAAATTTACTACAGAGCTGTGTAAGCAGCTGAGCCAGACACTGGCGTAATGGGATCTATTGGAACATGAGGAAGTTATGAGTTTACCATTAAAATCAGCCCCCTGGAGCTCTAATTTCTGGTGTGACCAGAAATTTCAAAGAACCTCCTTTAAAATCTTTTTCTATCTTCCTGCGTCTGGATTCTACAGAGCCCTCTTTGAAAGTGGTCAGTAAATAGGTTCCCAGAGTGTTTAATCTATAGATAGGAAATATCAGTAGTTTAAGGAGACCATGCTCAAATGACTAATTGTGTTGATGGTAACTAACTCTCCTGAAAGCCCTTTTGGCAAAGAGAAGTTTTATCTGACTTTTGACAGCCTTGGAGTCAGGAGGGGCACTATTGGAATACAGCTGGACTTGACTCTTTTTACAAACACCTTGATTTGAATCCACTAAAGCCTTGTGGCTACAAGACCCATTCATTAAATGTCTGAATAGATTAAGGATAAGCTGTGTTCAAGGTCTGAGAACTGTACTGTTTTATTGCTATGCTAACCAAATGGGCAAAGCTCTGAATGTTCATTTAGGGAGAATGGGATGTATCTGAAATTCTTTCTTTGAAGTATAGTGTGTTTAAGATGAAGAGTATTTGCTCCATACTTTTTTTTCCCCCAAAGAGGTAGATTCAGGTGTTCAAGTTATGAGTTCTTGAGTGATTTAAACTTAAGATAAGGGATATTTTCCCCTCATTAACTCTTCAAACAGCCCATGGTTCATATTAGCAAGTGCCTTGGTGTCTAGCTTAAAGCTCTTAGTTTCCAGTTGTTTAGAGGGCTGGGAATGTAATTGCTCCAAAGGAAACTCCTGTGTGATTTATTAGGTTTCATGCATGCACATACTACTGCCTTATGGGAAACGTTAGCATTTAGCAAAGAAGAGAAATATGTTTCCGAGCTGTTTGCTGATAAAGTGGCATTCAGATGTTTGGCATTTTCAGATTAGCATATCAGGCTCATATTTTCATAATGTCATTCACTCTGGAAAACGTTTTCTCTGTTTGAGAGAACAGTCATAAATTAGAGAAGGTTTAAGTTTTCATCTAATCCTTTTGTTACTGAGTTGTTATTGGATAGAATCGTGGAACATATGACATCTCCATAGAAATTTGAAGGGATAAGCATAGGTTTTTAGATCATGGAGATTATAAGAAATTGCTGACTGGGCAATTCAGTTGTGGTCATTATATAAGGAATGTGGACGAAATGGTGGGGAACATTATATCTAATTATTGGAGTTATAACACCACATTAACTCCTTTTTAAAATAAAGCTCACAAATGCATCAACTAGAAATCTTCAGTGGTAGTATCATTAAATAGTGTTAATAGTATAAGGTAAATGTTATCCTGTGAAAATAGACTGTTTTTCAAATTATTTCACTTTGATCTTCTAAAGCAGAAAAATAAAAACGATAAATATTTATGCTTTTGAATTTTAGATGGAAAGTAAAGTACTTTATATTTTTAAAAATTCTGGTAATTTGAACATTAAAAAATATTCAGGACACTATTATAGCTAACAAATAAAAATATGTTGGTTTTCCAAAAGCACCAGTCATAATTATTTTGATCTTCACTCTATCTGATCGCTGAGAAAACAGCAAAGCATCCTCTTTCTTTCAAGATCTCTCTCCTTTAATAAGTCATAATATAGAACTGAAAATACACAGCATTACTGTGCTTAGAAGAACTTTTATGTTTCTCAATTTAAAAATATGTGAGGTGGTTCAAGAGGGCGGGGACATATGTATACCTGTGGCTGATTCATGTGGATGTATGGCAGAAACCAACACAATATTGTAAAGTAATTATCCTCCAATTAAAAATAAATAAAAAAGAAAAATATGCAATAATAGATTTTGTTTCATCATGTTTAAAATAAATGCTTGTCATTACCAATTAAAAATTCATTTCAGCACCATGGATAGCATCACCTGGTGCTGTCCCCCTCCCCCCAATTTTAGTCAGTCCACCTCTGACAAGGGTCTTTAGGTATGACTGTGTTGCCATAAGGGCTTCCTTGGTGGCTCAGTGGTAAAGAATCTGCCTGCCAAAGCAGGAGACACAAGAGACATGGGTTTGATCCCTGGTTCAGGAAGATCCCCAGGAGAAGAAAGTGGCAACCCACTCTAGTATTCTTGCCCAGAGAATTCCATGGACAGAGGAGGTTGGCAGGCTATGATCTCTGGGATTGCAAAGCATCAGACATGACTAAGTGACTAAACAACAACAGTGTTGCCAAAAATAGTACTTATTCTATTCGTGTTACATTAAAATTACCTGAAGAATATCCCAGTTTCCAGCCCCTACCGCTCTGACCAATTAAACCAGATTATCTAGCATGGGTTTTGAGCTTTAATTTAACTTCTTAAAACTTTCTAGCATTAAAACCAATAGCAAGTGATAATTTCTATGAGATGGGGTGGCTTTCTTCTAAAATAGAGATTTTTAAACTTAAGGGCCTCTTAGAATTGCACAGGTAACTAAAAAATTATTACCTGGGCTTGTCTCTAAACATTGTAATTCAAGTAGCCTGAGTTTGGGAACAGACATAATTAGTTTAAAAAAAAAATCATCTAGGTGATCCTAATTAGAAAGGGTTGGTCAACAGTACTCTTCTTTTATTTATTTATTTATTTTTTAATTGAAGGATAGTTGCTTTACAGTATTGTATTTGTTTCTACCAAATAACAGCACTTTAAGTAAGACCTGGATTCAGTTTTGTTTTTTTTTTTTCCATGTGGAAAGTTTAGGCAAATTTGATATTTCAGTAGGAGCCCTACATTCTAGAAGGAAGCAATGTCTAGTTTTCATGATATTGAACTTGAAGTTGAGAAGCTTGGATTTTAGCCAGATTTGAGATCAAATGGGACTCCAGCAGCTACTTTCTGTACCTTGCCTGGACCAAAACTCCAAGCCTAAATGTTGAGTAACTGCATGAAGTGTGAAATCCTTATGTTCCCATCTATTCAAAGAAAAAAAACCCAGTATATATAATATATGGATTCCAGATTGTATAAATGTGGTTTCTTCCATTATTCCTAGCAGTACTGCCCCTGTATACTTTAACTGTCTGTGTGCATGCATGCATGCTCAGTTGCATCTGATTCTTTGCGATGCTATAGACTGTAACCTGCCAGGCTCCTTTGTCCGTGGGATTATCCAGGCAAGAATACTGGAGTGGGTTGTCATTTCCACCTCTAGGGGATCTTCCTAACAGGGATCGAACTCATGTCTCCTGCATTGCAGATGGGTTCTTTACTGCTTGAGCAGGGCCTCTTCATTTCACTTGAAATTACCAAACAGGTTCTTTAGTTCAGAAATATGGCATGTAAGTTGTGATTTCTCTCAATCTTGCTTTGCCTTTATCCTTACACTGTAAATACCCATACCGTCAAACATATTCTTTTGTTGCTGAGACTAGTTTTTACACTAAACCCTTGTTTATATTCAGTGCCACCTTGTCCCCTGTGTTCCCTGCAGGTCCACCCTTTTGCTAGGCAGATTGTGTTGCATTCCCCACCTCCCTGAGCTCAAACTAGCAGTATGTCAACACCCAAATGTTCCCCCCACCTCTGATCTAGTGACCACAGAGAAGCAGGCACAGGTTTAAATAAATAAATGGTGACGCCTGGAGGAGACAAGGAGTCCAGTTGTTTTTGGCCACTGACTGTCTTTGAACTTTGATGGTTCTCCACCTGACATCAAGCATATGAGTCTCTTAGAGGTTTTGATGAAAGATCTTTCTCATTCTACTGCTTATCCCTTTACCATCCCTCCTCCCCACTTCACTCCCTCACAGAGCCTGCAGGTGCCCTGGGAAGTGGAGCCAGCTTATTTACATTCAACCCCTTGAAAGTAAGCCGATTACATCCCAGTGGAAGCTGAAACCTAGATCTTCACTATCAGTGTTCCCCTTTCTACATCTCCAACATTCTTTATACAGAAAGGTTTAACCTAGATTATTCTCTCAAAGTTTTCAAGGTTTGAGGAAAGTAATTTTCAAGCAGGGTATTAAAGTAACCTATAAACTAATTTTAGCTGAAATAACTCACTAAGTATTCATTTAACACTAACAGTGTGTTAATAACAGGCTTATTATTCATGGCTTCTACCTGCAGTTCCTAATCACTTACAGACCTGTGCTTGTTTCCCTGCAATATTATCTCCACAAAACTACCAATGGAACATTTAGTAAATTATTGCTATAGCTCATTAAATTATGACCCCAAAACGTTCAGAAGCATCCTGTGTTCACCCTTCTATTTGGATCTGGCTTGACCTCATTTTTAAAATGTGCAGAGTCCCCAGGAGACACACAGGCAGCAGATTTCTACAAGATTTGCAAGGCACAGAATACCTTTTAGGCTAATTGACTGCTTTAAAATATTTAATGTCTTTGATAGACTTCATTACCTTGGCTAATTCAAACCAATTTAATTTTTTTTATTTGTAGCTAGTTAATTTCAGTTTTTAATTACAGAGTGTGACTCTAACGTAAATATTTTTAAAAACCTTGGGTCCCAGATCACAGATCAGTTTATTGCATATTGAAGCAAAGCTGTCTCTTGTAATGTATCTTTTGGAATGTACTTGAAATGACTATCTCATTACATAGTCTGTAGAATTAAGAAGAATATATATTTGTTTTCATTTTATGAAATAAAGAGAAGAGGAGGAAAGAGAGAAATGTCTGAAAGTTAAGACTGATCCAAGATAGGAGGAAGATGAAAGATTTGTCTGAATTTTTAAAATATATTTCCCAGTCTAAGTACTTTTACGGACATATTTTATAATCCCTTCTCTCTCCAAGTTAAGTCTCTTTCTTCTGCTTTTTTTTTTTTTTTGGTGTGTGTGTGTGAAACATTTGTTGTCACTATCACTGTCCTTTTTTCAATCACTTGCCCACCAAAAAGTCTCTCACTGCCATTGAAAACCAACTGTAGTTTTCCAAATGGCCTGATTTAGCTGCTTAAGCTGGGGAGTTTTCACAAACTTTCCAGTTCATGCTGCTTAGGGCTTTCACCAAGTCCTCTGATCTCAGCGGCCTCTTTGAATTGCTCCTCACTGTTCTGCTAGAATACCAATATTCCCACAGTGTAAATACACTCCAAGTGAAGACAGATTTGCCTATAATATAACACCCTAGCATCAAAGTCTGACTTTCTTCAGTCCATCTGTGGCCTTCTTCCAGCTCCTGAAAAAAAAGGACCAATGACTATTTTCTTGGTTTGTCTATAAACAGAGGCCTCAAACTCCTTGAATTCAAATTCTCTGGACAAAGGTTTAGTTTCAGGTCGAGTAAACTGCATTCTACTCTTCTCATCCTCCAGAAACTAGCATGTTGTAGGAATACCAGAATGACTGAATGAATGATGGAATTGAAAAGTGAAAGGGTTGAAGGAAATCAGTTGCTATATTTTAATATTTCTGTGTCTTTTCCCACTTGTGAGTTGACATAATGCTTACCATTTACCCAAATGACTACACTGTTGGGGTTACATATAAATGGCAAAATAAGTATTTTTTCTCATTTGACTCTTAACTGCTTGTAACATGTAAGCAGCACAGACTGGCCTTTGCCCTGTGCTGTATTTTGGGGCCTGTGTCTGCCTCGTCTCCCAGTCTTTCCCTCTAGTTTTGTTTTGCTTTTCTGCATATCCAGTCTGAATTCTTAGCAAGACTTCACTTCTTCAACATTCTGTGGGTACTTTTTTGCACCTAGTTTGGGAAACCCTGGATCACCTTGGTGTTTGGGCCACTCCTGAGATGTTGTTTAAGGGAGAGTCCAGTGGCAGCCAGGCCCTCCCTGCCACTCGCCACTATTTCTGGTCTCAATCCAACAGCATCAGACCTTTTTGCATGCCCTTGGCCACTGTGCCCACCACGGCAGAATAACTCTGTGGCCTAAATGAGAATCACTTGGAGCCTCAGGTGGACATGAGCACTTTTTGCCTTTTCCAAGACTCCATCTGCGCTCTTTGTCCTCCTCTCACCCTGCTCCTTCAGTGATGCTTCTTCTTGCCTTGATCTTCAGACTCACTCCCCTGTCTGACTGATTTCCTCTGAATGGTTCTTGTTGCTGAAAAGAAATTCCTTTGATCCATTTATGTCTTTAAGCGACCAACAGCCTGTTCTCCAGTTTACTTCTAAGCATTCAGAGAACCTCATGTTTGCGAAACACCAGTTTTTTCTGCTCAGCCACCAGGCTGATCTTGCTCTCTTTGGGGCCTGTATGACAAAGACAAAGTACATGCGTGTTCAGTCATGTCTGACTCTCTGCGACCCCATGGACTGTAGTCCACCATGCTCCTCTGTCCATGGAATTTTCCAGGCAAGAATACTAGAGTGGGTTGTCATTTCCTACTCCAGGGGATCTTCCTAACCCAGGGATCAAACCTGTATCTCCTGCGTCTCTTGCATTGGCAGGCCGATTCTTTACCACTGTTCCACCTGGGCCAAGTCCCCATCTCCTCTTGGTCTGTTTTCACTCCTGCTCAGCATCCAGTGTTCTTGCCTGGAGAATCCCAGGGACAGGGGAGCCTGGTGAGCTTCCGTCTATGGGGTCGCACAGAGTTGGACACGACTGAAGCGACTTAGCAGCAGCAGCAGCAGCAGCATTTGACATCACTGGCTCCTGTCCTTCTTGACACTCTTGACTTATGCTATCTCCCAATTTTCCTGTACTCTTTCTTTACAAGATCCTACAGTGGCTCCTTACCTTTTTAGAAAATATTTATTTATTTGGCTGCACTGGGTCTTAGTCGTGGCATGCAAATTCTTAGTTGCAGCATGTGGGATCTAGTTCCCTGACTAGGAATTGAACCTGGGCCCCCTGCCTTGGGGGCACATGTTACATGATCCTACTCTGAAGTGTTCAGGATAGGCAAATCTCTAAAAATAGAAAGTGGTTAGTGGTTGCCTGAGCTGGCATGATGTGGGCCTGGGGAATCTCTGCTAATGGGTCCAAGATTTCCTTTTGGGATAGTGGAAATGTTCTAAGATGATATTATGTGCAGTCAAGCAGTGATTGCACAACTTGACACATACACAAAACCACTGAATTGTACACAATGGATGGATAAACTTTATAGTATATAGAATATGTCTCAAAGTGACTAAAAATGGAGGGGGGCATTATTTTAGAATTAAGAGCATGCATATTTACTTGTCTACATTAAAGGCATAACTTCTGTTATCTATTCTCTCACCCTTCTCTATGCTCCCTGGGAGCAGGGACCATGTCCATCTTATTCATAGCCATTTCACAGGACCTGACATAGCAGCTGCTCAGGAAACCTGTTGGGTGGGACAATTCTGGCCCCTCCAGCCCAGGAGAGGAGCAGCTAAAACCCAGCCACATCTGGCAATGTATACTTCTATTTACCAGTTGTGCCATCTTAGACACCAAAGTACCAGTGACCTGAATGCCTCTGTGCCAACCTCTTAGCCCCTCATGTTGTTACTACCTCACTGCCAGGATCAAGATAAGAGCACACCTGAGATGTTGTTAATATTATAGCACAAGCACATTCAAGCCACCTTCTATGGGGAAGAGACATTTCTTCTATCCCATTTGAAATAAAGAAAAAAAAATACAAGCAAAAGAGATCCTAGAGCCTGGATATTCAGCCTAAAATGCATCTGGAGGACTTCCCTGGTGGTCCAGTGGTTAAGATGATGAGCTCCCAGTGCTGAAGGCAGAAGTGTGAGCCCTGGTAGGGGAACTAAAATTCCATATCCTTGAGGTGTGGCAAAGAAAAAACAAAAAACAAAAACACACACACAAAAAACAAAGCAAATAAAAAAAGAATGCATCTGAAGTAGGAGCTCTTTATGAAATCAGAGTGTGCATATGAGACTTAGGTTTCTCATCAAGACTCGGCTGAATAGGAGGCTCTTGCTGCCTGGGCATTGATGAACTTGTTTGATGTGAAGTTCAACCTGAAATTATCAAGTAGGAAAGGGTTCTCTGCTGATCTCAGAAGTGATGGGACATTCTGTTTACAAATAGAATCTCATGAAGGTTTTCTGAAGAGTCATTCTGATTTCTAAATTGTATCTGTGCCGTCTCCACTGGGCCAGCCAAAGAGGGTGTGCTGGGCACAGCCCTGTTTGCTCTGAGCAGGCTGCAAAGAGTGAGCAGCAGGAGAACAAGGGAGGGCCCTCTGACAGATTCCGGGAGGCTTTACCGTGCCTACTCACCTCCTGTACCCCAAGTGCTGCCCGAGGCTCTACTTACCTCCCGCCAGCCTATCCAGTACTCCCAGTTTGGCCAGGTGCTCATTTGTGTTTCTGAATCAGTGTTATACTCTAATCTGTGTGCTTTTTAAATCCAGATAATTATTTTTCTCCATCTTGAATTTTTTTTTGAAATTGGCATATAGAGGATTTACTGTGTCTGTTAGTTTCAGATACACAGCATAGTGATTCAGTTATACATATGTATGTGTTTACACATATATATTCTTTTCCAGATTCTTTTCTCTGATAGGTTATTACAAAATCTTGAGTATAGTTCCCTGTGCTATACAGTAGATCTTTGTTGGGTATCTATTTTATATGTGATAGTATGTATTTCATCTTGCATTCTTTAATCACATGTTTGAGTTAGGTTAGCTATGCTGAGACCTGGGTTAGAATCTGTGAATGGAATGATAATCAATATAGATGAGTCTCTTTCCTCTAGGAGTTTCCAGTCCAGCCTTTATTCTTTCTCTTCTTCCTCCCCTTCATTTTTTTCTTTTATTTGTTATCTTTTAGGCCCTAAATAGGAAAGTCAATAAGTATCAATTTATACCAAGACATGGTAAAGGTCATGAGAATTCTTGCTGGCCCCAGTTTGAATACTTTACCCAGAAAACTTACCCTCTCTCCCCAAAACATACCTTTTAAAACCTGTGGAGGGAAATGGTGGCAAGTCAGAAGAAATTGTAACTGTTTCTAGTACTCGTTTCATTTTGCATGCTCTCATACTGAGAATGAATTCATGATTCAAATTCACTCCAGGAAGAAAGTTAAAATTAGTTCTTTATGAGGAGTTCATAACAGAGGAAGCTTGGAAGAGTCACAGTTCTCCTAAAAAACTTTATGGCTGTAGAGTACATTTGTCATGCAGAGAACTTGGAACAGGAACCGTGTTTGCTACGGTGTGCATTTTTGTAAATGTGGAAGTTGAAAATAGGAGAAGGTTAATAATCCTGCTTTCTGAAAAAGATTAGTAAAATGTAAGTATGGGGACAATGCATTTCCTCTGGATTTGCAGAACAGATTGAGATCTGTAACATATTGCTACATGCTGCTTTGTCAAAATCATCTGTAACTAATAAATATATGGTTGAGAACAAATGCCTGGTCATGGTGCGTGACTTGTATTATCAGTTACCACACATGGAGGTCATCTTATGGGTGACATTTGCTGCAGAAAGAAATGGCAACCCTCTCCAGTATTCTTGCCTGGAGAATTCTGTGGTCAGAAGAGCCTGGCGGGCTACAGTCCATGGGGTTGCCAAGAGTCGGACACGACTGAGCGACTAACACTGCTTGGAAAACAGTGCTCTGGGGTTCTGGGTATGGGTGTAAGATAAATACAAATAATTCTTAAAACACTGGCAAAGTATTTTAGACTTGCAGTTCACTCTCCCAAGATTCAAATTTTAGCCATAGTTGAAAGCAGAGAGATACACTAGTTAGTTGTTTGATTTAGTTACAAATTAACTGTGCCAGGACCCCACATGAATTGTGTTCTGAGAACAAAGAACACAGTTTTTAAAAGGATGGGAATAGGATAAACCTCCAAATATTACTTAAAACTCTGGGACTTAGAATTGTGTTGTCATTCCTGTTGATGCTAGTAAGAACTCAGAATATTGAGTGGACACTTTGAAGCCTTTTGAGCTTTTCTTGGCTAGGTTTATTTGTCCGTTAATGATTAATTTGAGTATTTTCATGCACTTATGTTGAGATATGCTGACTGGCATCACCACTGTGGAGGGCAATTTTGTTCTGTCCATAAATGTTTTAAAAGCACAGGCAATTTTTTGACTTCAGATCTACCTTTGAGAAACACTCCCACATGTGGACAATGATTTGTGCATAACTTGGTTTTTCAGCCTTAGCACTATTGATATTTTGGGCCAGATGATTCTTTATTGTGGGGGCCATGTGCATCATTGAATGTTTAGCAGCATCCCTCTACCCACTAGATCCCAGTGGTGCGCCCAGTTGTGACAACCAAAACTGTGTCTTCAGTTCAGTTCAGTTGCTCAGTCGTGTCCAACTCTTTGTGACCCCATAAATCACAGCATGCCAGTCCTCCCTGTCTATCACCAACTCCCAGAGTTCACTCAGACTCACGTCCATCAAGTCGGTGATGCCATCCAGCCGTCTCATCCTCTGTCGTCCCCTTCTCCTACTGCCCCCAATCCCTCCCAGCATCAGAGTCTTTTCCAATGAGTCAACTCTTTGCATGAGGTGGCCAAAGTACTGGAGTTTCAGCTTTAGCATCATTCCCTCCAAAGAAATCCCAGGGCTGATCTAGACATTGCCAAATGTCATCTGAGGGGCAAAATTGCTCCCTATTGAGAACCATGGGTGGGACACGTCCTTTGTAATTTCAGATGAACTGCAAATATCCTAAATACCCATCTTTTAAAACAGCCATTCAATAGAAATATGATAGGAACCATATAAGTAGTGTTGTGTTTTTTAATCACTGCATTGACAGAAATAAAAGGCAATAGGTGAAATTGATTTTAATGCCATATTTTATTTGATCCAATACATCCAACATGTTATCCTTTCAATATGCAATTAAGATAAAAATTATTAATAAGATATATGTATATTTTTTCTTAGTATTAATAGTAAGTATTCAAAACCTGGCATGTACTTTATGACATATCTCAGCTCATGCCAGTCTGACTCAAGTATTTGATAGCCACTTGTAGCTAGTGGCTACCATATTGGATGGCACAGATTTAGAGGAATGGCTTCTAAAAGTAACTGTGGCATATTCCTACTATGTACCAGTTACAAATAATGAGACAGAGAAGTACTCAATGGAAAGAGCTCAAAGGCATGTTGTTAAGTGAAAACAGAGCAGCGGAATAATATGTGTGCTATGACATATGTTAAAAAATTATTTTGAAAAATGAAATATACATGTATTTCATATAAATGTATATTTACCAATATATCTGTGAAAATACATATATATGCAAATAAATAGAAAATTTTCTAGAAGTGTGCCCATCATTGAGAGAGGACTGGAGAAGTGGAGGTGGCCAAGGCAGAATTTAAATGTCACATGTTAACTTTTTAAAAAAGGAGAAATGTATTTATGTACATGTGCGTGTGCATGCTAAGTTGCTTCAGTCGTGTCTGACTCTTTGTGGCCCTATGGACAGTAGCCCGCCAGGCTCCTCTGTCCATGGGATTGTCTAGGCAAGAATACTGAAGTGGCTTGTCATGCCCTCCTCCAAGGGATCTTCCTTAGAGTTGAACCCGAGTCTTTGGGATCTCCTGTATTGGCAGGCTGGTTCTTTACCACTAGCACCACCTGGAAAGCCTGTTATTTATGTATAACTTGTGTGATAGTACGTGCTTTAAAAAGTGAACTCATTAGATTCTGATAGCCTCTGGATATTGCTAGTCTTCAACCTGGGCTATACCTTAGACTCGCGGGGGCGAGGCTTTCCAAAAATAGCCTGCCTGGACCCCACTTTGGACCAATTAAATCAAAATCCCTCAAGGTACTTTCTGTCTTAAACACTTCAGATGATTCTAAAGTGTGGTCAGGATTGAGAACTACTTCTTCAGAGGAAGAGGTGGAAGGTGTGTTCGTTAAATGATCATATGTGGACATTTCTTAAGAAAAGAATTTGATAAGGATCTGTTGGAAGTTACCTTGAGACATATTCTTTGATGAGGGTTTTTTGTTGTTGAATAAGGGCAGATTCATATTTTAAAGATAAACACATCAAATGAGCTGAGGGATGGGTTTGATATTGTTTTGTGAAAATTGAAGTTTTTGACAAGATTCTTCCTAATCCATGGCCATCGACTTCAAGTAAAGTCTGCCTAAGAGTCTATAAAAGTAATGCTAGTCTTTCTTTAAAGCAAGTCTATATGAACTCTATCAAACTAACATACATAGAGACATGACTCAAAGTTGCACTCCATAGAAAATTGTCCAGTAAGTGGTTCACAAAAGAAAGGATCATGTAGACTTAAAAAATTATTTACTTAGATTCTTGAGCTCATCGTCACCACTTGAAAACATGAGATTAACCATCCTTGGTATTTAGAAGGCACCACTTCAGTTAGACTGATAGGAAAAATCTCATTAACATTTTGTTGCCTATTGCTTGTTCTGCTTGAATGCATGACAATTACAATGTCACTGCCATCCAAGGTGAAGCCAGTGTAATTTCATTTGGCAAGATAAGCCCTTCTGAGAATCAGGCATATTTTACACTTGATCCAGGGTCAATATTGGTTTGGGATGCAGTTCTCATATATTTATCCATCTTTGGCTTCCTCTGCACTTTTAGAAATGAAACAAATCAGTGTTTGTTAAGACTTACAGCCAATGTCTGTCTGTTCCAGGGCTTTGAAAATGCCCAGAAATCGCTTGATTTACTGAATGCTCCATTCATTTGTCCTGTGGTTTAAAGGAGTACACTCTGGTCACCATGGAAACAGACTCACATCCTCAGGAAACTGATTCAGTACCTCCCTCCTATGATAGTATTGATGCAGCATGAGGTTTGAGGAGAACAAGGGTCTACATCAAGTTGAGATGATGACACCCCCTTGATCCACAAATCTCTCCCTTCCTTGGGTTTAGCCCCTAGGTTTACATTTGCGGAACAGTGGTACATGGTGAGAATTGATACTTTAATCCATTGCCACCGAGCTATTGCATTTGTGTGAACAATCCAAATGCCCAGTTGGTTGACTGAATTTGCTGAGCATTTGAGAACAGGTACACGTGTCTGCTCCCAGAAACGTAGAAATCTGGTATAGGGCTCTAACTCTGGGGTTGGAATCCACTAGTTAAAACCTTTAGGAGGCTCCGTGATCTGAAAATGGTTGATTCAGGGAAAAGACTACTTAAAGTGAGCCTAGTTAGAATGAGTCCCAGTATTTCATATTAAATACTGGGAATGAGGTGGCTTAACTGGAATTTCATTTTAAAAAATAAAACAAAAATTATAGTTATTTGATATTGTAGTTTTAAAAATTAGGTTTTAGTATCAAGAATGGTTGTAAATATAGTTTGAATCAAGCATGAAACAAGTATGGCTTTAAAAAAATTTATATGTACAATACACTGTGATAAGCATGTGTAGATTTTGATGCCACCTCCCACCTCGCCACCTACCCAATAGACACAAGTATGTTATTTTTTGTAAAATTTCCAGCAGAATTTGGTAGCTAATAGGTATGTTCTGACATGTGGCACTTTTGCCACATGCTAGTGGTTATATATATATATAAACACTGCAAATATATGTCAACTACAAATTGGCACTTATCAAGAGCATTGTCAAAGACTGAACAAAGGCATTTTCCATCTGCCTCTAAGGAGACTGAATCCCATGTTGCTATAGCTGTTGACCTTCAACAACCCCTGAGGGAGTTCAGGGTAGAGTGAGACATTCTGTGTTCCAGGAAATCTGGTGCGACAGGTCTTCAGATATTTGGATGTTTTTAGGAACAGATGACCATTATATCTACTACCGTGGGCAAGAATCCCTTAGAAGAAATGGAGTAGCCATCATAGTAAACAAGAGTCCAAAATGCAGTACTTGAATGATCTCTGTTCATTTCCAAGGCAAACCATTCAATATCACAGTGATTCAAGTCTATGCCCCAACCAGTAATGCTGAAGAAGCTAAAGTTGGACAGTTCTATGAAGACTTACAAGATCATCTAGAACTAACTCTCAAAAAAGATGTCCTTTTCATTATAGGAGACTGGAATACAAAAGTAGGAAGTCAAGAGATACCTGGAGTAACAGGCAAATTTGGCCTTGGATTACAAAATGAAGGAGGGCAAAGGCTTAACAGAGTTTTGCCAAGAGAACGCACTGGTCACAGCAAACACCCTCTTCCAACAACACAAGAGAAGACTCTACACATGGACATCACCAGATAGTCAATACCAAAATCAGATTGATTATATTCCTTGCAGCCAAAGTTGGAGAAGCTCTATATAGTCAGCAAAAACAAGACCGGGAGCTAATTGTGGCACAGATCATGAACTCCTTATTGCAAAACTCAGACTGAAATTGAATAAAGTAGGGAAAACTACTAGACCATTAAGGTATGACCTAAATCAAATCCCTAAATCAAATTTGTCACAGTGGAAGTGACAAATAGATTCAAGGGATTGTATCTGATAGACAGAGTGCCTGAAGAATTATAGACAGAGGTTCATGATATTGTATAAGAGGCAATGATCACAACCATCCCTAAGAAAAAGAAATGCAAAAAGGCAAAATGGTTGTCTGAGGAGGCCTTACAAATAGCTGAGAAAAGAAGAGAAGCTAAAGGCAAAGGAGAAAAGGAAAGATATACCCATTTAAATATAGAGTTCCAAAGAATAGCAAGGAGAGATAAGAAAGCCTTCCTCAGTGATCAGATCAGATCAGATCAGATCAGTCGCTCAGTCGTGTCCGACTCTTTGCGACCCCATGAACCGCAGCACGCCAGGCCTCCCTGTCCATCACCAGCTCCCGGAGGTCACCCAGACTCATACCCATCGAGTCAGTGATGCCATCCAGCCATCTCATCCTCTGTCGTCCCCTTCTCCTCCTGCCCTCAATCCCTCCCAGCATCAGAGTCTTCTCCAATGAGTCAACTCTTCGCATGAGGTGGCCAAAATACTGGAGTTTCAGCTTTAGCATCATTCCTTCTAAAGAAACTCCAGGATTGATCTCCTTCAGAATGGACTGGTTGGATCTTCTTGCAGTCCAAGGGACTCTCAAGAGTCTTCTCCAACACCACAGTTCAAAAGCATCAATTCTTCGGTGCTCAGCCTTCTTCACAGTCCAGCTCTCACATCCATACATGACCACAGGAAAGACCATAGCCTTGACTAGGCGAGACCTCAGTGATCAGTGCAAAGAAAAAGAGGAAAACAATAGAATGGGAAAGACTAGAGATCTCTTCAAGAAATATTAGAGCTACCAAGGGACCATTTCATGCAAAGATGGTCACAGTAAAGGACAGAAATGGTATAGACCTAGCAGAAGCAGAAGATATTAAGCAAAGGCAGAAAGAATATACAGAAGAACTACACAAAAAATATCTTCATGATCCAGATAACCAAGGTGGAGTGATCAGTCACCTAGAGCCAGACATCCTGGAATGTGAAGTCAAGTGTGCCTTAGGAAGAATCACTACAAACAAAGCTAGTGGAGGTGATGGAATACCAGTTGAGCTATTTCAAATCCTGAAAGATGATGCTGTGAAAGTGCTGCACTGAAAATTCCAGCAAATTTGGAAAACTCAGCAGTGGCCACAGGACTGGAAAAGATCAGTTTGGGATCGCTAAGAGTCGGACACAACTGAGTGACTTCACTTTCACTTTTCACTTTCATGCACTGGAGAAGGAAATGGCAACCCACTCCAGTGTTCTTGCCTGGAGAATCCCAGGGACGGGGGAGCCTGGTGAGCTGCCGTCTATGGGGTCGCACAGAGTCGGACACGACTGAAGCGACTTAGCAGTACCAGCAGCAGCTGAAGGAGAGTGGAATCACATGTTAGCTTCCTGGGTTTTGTGTAAGCATTGACTTAAGGGATAGAAAATATTAAACACTTTTTAAAAATTGAAGTAGAGTTGATTTACAATGTTATTTTAGTTTCAGGTGTAGAGCATAATGGTTCACTTTTATAAAGATATGGAATGCTTCATTAATTTCATGTTATCCTGCTAATCTTCTTTGTATATACCAATTTTAGTATTCATATGTGTGCTGCCAAAGTGAGCATCACAATTTTTTACTGTGATAAAGTCTATGTACATCTTGTATATATCTTAGCCATTTTAAGATGTACAACTCAGTCATTAAGTACATTTACAAAATGGGTGACCATCACTGCCCTTCATTTATAGAACTTTTCCATCATCCCAAAGAGAAAATCTGTACCCATTAAACAATAACTCTCCATTCCTCTTGTCCCAGCCCCTGGAAACCTTTATTCTATGGATACATTCTGTTTCTATGAATTTGCTATTCTAGCAAGGTACTTCATGTAAGTGGAATCACGTATTTTCCCTTTTTGTGGCTGATCTATTTCATTTGGCATAATGTTTTTAAAGTTCATCTGTGTTGTAGCTTGTATTGGAGTAGCCTTCCTTTTTACAGCTAAATAATATTCCACTGAATGTATATACCATATTTTGTTTATCCTTTTTTCTGTTGATGGATAAACAACTGTTAAGCTGTGAAATATTGGCATAACTTGCTTGCCTTGTAATAGTGGTTTTCCTAATTAACCCTCATCCTTTTTCCTCTTTAAAAGATTTCTTATCCTCTGTTTGACCTCTGCAGAGGGATTTCTACATCCCAGTAAATAAGTTTGCTCAACTGGTCTGGGAAGGCATTATGACCCCACAGATTGGGATGGCTGAGACCAGGTGTGATCAGCTTAACCAATCCCCATCCTTATTGTCTGGCCCTGCATGGAGGTGCCTTTGGAAGCCTACAGGGAATGATACCATATATTTTAAAGAGTGCAAAGTAACACTTGTGAACCTTGTTTAAATCTCCATGTAAAACCTCTGGAAAAGAACTCTGATCCAAGTTTGTGTTTGTGAAAGCTCTGGGAGGGAAGACTAAACATTTGAGAATTATTATTCTGGCTGAGGGAGCTCTCTGGAGTAATATGAATTGAGACTCAGAGGAATTTGTGGAGAAGAGCCAAGAATCCCGAGAGACGATATTTCCTCTGGTACATGTGAAAGTGTTAAGAGCAGAAGACTTTAAATCAGGCTCAAAGAGAAGAGAAAGAACAAAGGCAGGAAGCACTGGAGGAGACCCAGGTACTCAGCCCCATCTGTTCAGGGGACGGTTTCCATTTTCACTAATGGTACTTCCTAGGGGAGATACAGCATGGGCTTAGATGCTGGGAAGTTGCTGCTTTAGAATGCAGAGGAAAACAAAGGTAGTGAGTGTCTGAATTCTGTTTCTTATAGGCTTCTTCTGCCTTGCAATAGAAGGCAGGCCTCAGACTCCATCCCCACACCAGCCTTTTATGGGAGGAGTGACAAGCAGTGTATCTGGTTGTAACGCCTCCGCATCTATGCTGAATGGACAACCTCTCCTGGTTTCTACCACTCCCTATACACTTTCTAGACATGATTTTGATGTCATTAGGTTTAGACATACTGTCTGGGAACCCCAGAAATCCCCTTCCCTGGAAGACCTGCTTAGCTGTGTCACATGAAATGTCTGAGCAGCTGGGCAGAGTTGAAGTCTGGTACTCAAAATTGGAAATGCTTTAAAATAATGATTTTTGAAAATATATCTACGTTTCCTTATTTTTATTTTGCAACAGTTATAAAAATAATAAAGCCATGGTATAATAAAGACCTCCTTTCTTCCATCTAAATTCAATAATTGTAAACATTTTGTGATATCTTTCTACCCATCTGTATTCATATCTATCTTTTCTGTTTTGCTGAGCCATTTGAAAGTTAATTGCAGACATCATAGCATGGCAACTCTAATGCCTTTTAGTTAAGAACATTTTTATATAGAAGCAAAGCACCATTATCACACCTGAGTATTAATCACACTTCCTATTATGGACTATCCAATTTAGATTGATTTTCTTAATGAAAAAAATTAGCTTTGTAACAGAAACCTCAGAGACTGGAATACTGAGACAGATTTCAGAGGTTGGAGAGTTATAAAGGGAGGAATGAGATGGTGCCATGTGGAAAATATGAGACTTGGAGGAGGAGTCCTGGGTTGTGGTTCTAAATTGTTATATGGCCCCAAGGAAGTCATTTAGCTTTTTTAGTTCATTGGGAAGTTGAGAGGGGCTTGGTAAAATAATCCCTAAAGTCCCTTCTGATTCTCTCCTCAAAAATGTGATTATAAACTGCTAATGTAAAGATATTATGCAAATGATATCCTGTTTTTTTTTAGAAAGTGTTTTTTTCCTCTCATTCTTGATTAGGGATTGTCTAGTGTTAAAAATGAAAGGTAACTTACCCTTTTCTCTCATGAAATAATGATCTATTAGCCACTGTACCCCTTGTTCTACTGGAGGAAGAACAGTTTTAAACTTAGCTGACTCCTTTGTACCATTTATCCAGGCCTGTTCTTGTTTTTCTATCATATTTTTGTTACTTGTTGAAAAGACAGTTTTATCCCCTGCCAAAAAGGCTCCCTATTGTGGGCCATTCATATTCCCTGCTAGCTGATATTTTGTTCTTAATGAAACATTGTTTGAGTAATTATGGAGTGAGAGTGCTCAGCAAAATGTCTGGACTTGGCCCTGGTACATGAAACACTGGGAAGGCCATGATGGTCTTCTCTAACTTGACTGTGATTTTACTGATACACATCGTGTTCTAGTTATTTTCCAAGTGGGCCAGAATGATTACACTCTTGGGTATAATAAGTCTGGGAGTTGTGGCTGACTGTGGTAACTCACATAGTGCCACTGAGTCAGTTGCTTCTTTTTCAATGTATCTATCATCCTTTTTTCTCTCTCCCTTCTCCATGCTTCCTTATTCACTTCATTTGTTCAGCTCTTCAGTATATGCTTTTATCATGTGCCTCCTTGGCCTCAGGCACAGGGCAGTTTATTTCTACATTGACTATTACGCATTTCAAAAGCAAGGGCTGTGAAAGGGTCATGACCTTGAAAACCCTACTTGAGTCCCATAATGAGAAAGGAAAGGGACCCATGGATGTGTGTGTGTGTGTGAGTGTATTACTTACATGGCAATTTCTAAGCAAGCTTCTGATTTGAGAAACCTGGCACTGGTTAGGAGCGAGAAGTTGGGGCGCTGAGAGCGTACGGTGGTGACCAGCCTCAGCTGTGAGGAGGAGGAAGGCTAGTTCTCTCAGATTTGCTAACGCAAATGGAGATGTGTTGTGATGCTTTGGTCGTGGCCTGGAACAGTCCAGTTTTATGACGAGTCCACTTTCTTCCTTTCTAAAACCTTGGTCCTTTAGGTTAAGAAACTAATAATAAAAATAAAACCTTCCCCAGATGTGGTGCTTAGAATTGGATTGCTTTTATCAATGTCATCTGTAAGCTCATGGCCTCTCCTTTTCCCTCATGATTCTGCCCCCTTCCCCACCATAGCATCCATCTGGATGGATCCACCATGGTTCTTTGAATCCGTTCTCCATATATTCCATAGCTATGCAGCTGTGAAATACATTTTGGTTTTCTTAAAAATTAATGTTGAAATAAATGGTATATAAGACTTGTTTGGCAACCTGTTTATTGATGTATTTATCTTTTACTAGGCACTGCTTTATTAAATCCATCTATGTGGTTGTGCTCTAGATTCCACTAGAGAGGAATGAGAAGCGCTCCTGTTCATTGCTATGAAACATTTCATTGAACAGAAACACATTTCTTTGGACACGGGGACAGTCAGTTCTTCACGTTAATAAACAATCCTGTAGTTGTGCATGTGGTCTTGTGCATATGAAACTTTGCTACTTTTTTCCCCCAAGTCTTATTTTGAAAATTTTCAAACCTGTAGGAAAGCTGAAAGAGCATTCAGTAATCACCAGCCTATTTTAAAACCAAAATATCCAAGTATTTAATTTTGTTAACATGTTTTCAGCCTTCTTCCCTTCATTCCTATACCAGTCCATTTGGGCTGCTAGAACAGCATACCATAGACTGGGTGGCTTATGAACAACAAAAATTTACTTCTCATAGTACTAGAGGCTGGGAAGTCCAAGATAAAGGTGCCAGCAGATTCTGTATCTGGTGAAGACCTGCTTCCTGGTTCGTGTGTGTGTGTGTGTTAGTTGCTTAGTTGTGTCCAACTTTTGCAACCCCATAGACTGCAGCCCACCAGGCCTCTCTGTCCATTGGATTCTCCAGGCAAGAACACTGGAGTGAGTTGCCATTCCTTCTCCAAAAGGAGCTATAGAAAAAAAGAAAGTGAAGTCGCTCAGTTGTGTCCAACTCTTTGTGACCCCATGGACTGCAGCCCACCATTCTCCTCATAGGTTACCATTTTTTCACCATATCCTCACTTGGCAGAAGGAGGAAGTGTTGGTCTTTGCAGTCTCTTTTATAAGGGCACCAATCCCATATGATATTGGTGGGAACTCTCATGACCTAAGCACCTCCTAAAAGCCTCACCTCATAATACCATCACCCTGGGGATTAAGTTTTAACATAAGAATTTTGGGGGGACACAAACATTCCATCTATAGCATTCTTGCTATCTTTCTCTCTAGATAGATACAAACATATATACACACACACAAACACACACATATATGTGTGTTTAAGTTTTTTTTTTTTTTTTAACTGATTCTTTTAGTTTTAGACCTCACTTCTAAATATTCCTGTCACTGGTATCCTAGTAACAAGGTCATTCTCTTATACAACCATAATACAGTGTGCCTAAGAAAATTAAACCATTGCATAGTATATAGGGTACCAACTGAGAATATACATGTTTTTATTTTAAAAAATACTGCCAAAATCTCTCCAAAGCATCTGTACCAATTTATTGTTCCCAGCAGCAATGCCTGAAAACTTCCCCACAGGTTCACCGACACTTTATTATCTCAGTTTAAGTTTTGCTCATTAGATGGATAGAAAAGTATCAACTTTTACATTTGCATTTTAGAAAAGAAAAATCAGCCATAAAACATGTAAATCAAATGTAAGGTTTTATTTTTAATTGTCAAAATAGAAATGAGATCCCAGTTTGGCTTCTAGCACAGGGTAATAAGCTCCATGTCTGTGAGCAACTTATAGATCAGGATTCTTATATTTTTTCTGAAATTTTAGGGAAAAAATATATAATGTAGCTCAATTCTTCATTTTATAAACATAGACCTTTCAGCCAAAAATCTTGTCAGAGAATATTTTGACACAATTATCTTGGGGATCTGAAGTTTTTTCAGTGATGTATTAATAGTATCACTGTAAAATTCATATAAATCGTTAACTTTAATATTAGAATAGCCTGCAGTAAATGAAGCCCTCATATTGAGAATAGTGAGGAAGCAGAACAGATTGTGTTCCTGCTCTCTGTGACAGTAAAATGGATGCTAAAACTTAAAAAAAAATTTTTTTTTAGTAAAAACTTTAAGGTTTGAACTTTGCTAATGATAAACACGGACACTTATGACCAGATGTGGATAGAATTTTATTTTTTTATGAATAATAATAAAACCAAACACTGTGTCTCTGCTACCCAGTGATTGAAAGTTGATGATTCCAACTTAGAAGTGTGTGTGTGTGTGTGTGTGTGTGTGTGTGTGTGTGTGTGTGTGTGTATGAAGCATAAGAAGAACAGAGCACTTTCACCTCAAAATAACACTGACACTCATTGAGTGTTTGCTAAGGATTAAGCTCTGGCTCAGTGCTTCTAATTATGTCATCTCCGTTTTCCAGAGTCAGTCACTGAGGTTCAAGGTTAGGCAGCAGGTAAATGGCAGACCTTGAATTTGAGTACTGGGAGGCCTCTTCACCTTTAATGTACTCTCTGCCAATTTTATATGTTATTTTTTCTCATTTACTGTACTAGAAACATCATTTCATGTCAGTAAGTATCCATTTACATTTGATTTTCTTAGCTATATAATATTTCTATTGTATAGACTCGCCATGACTAATTGATTGCATCACCTACCGCTTTGAATTTTTTTTCCTGTTGTGTTTAATGCTGTGAACACTGTCCCACTGTATTTATATATGGCTACTTGTCCCACAATTTCTTTTGAAATCCTAGAATTGGAATTTCTGGATGCCATGATGTCACATTTTGAATGATGTTGATCCACATTACTGTGTCGCCTCTTATTGCTGCACAGGTACTGCAGGAATAGATTGGAGTAGGTGTCTTTTTTCTTGTATTCCCATTAACACTGGAGTTTGTTTTCAAATTTGCCCCTCTAATAGAATACAGTATCTCATGGTTTTCATTTGTACTCTTTCATTACAGGGAGGCCAAATATTTTTCATGTGCCTACTTGTATTTTCTTTTCTTAAATTGCCTTTTTTGTATTTTCCTTGTTTGCTCTCCTATTTATGTTGTCTTTATAAAATTAATTTGGATAAATGAAGAATGAAGAATATAAACTTCAATTTCAGTGAAGAATATAAATTCTTTGTTATGTTAGAACAGTTTTTGCCTAGCAAAGCCTTTGATTTTTCATGTTTTTTAATGGTGTATTTTATATTTTGTTTATACTTTAAAAATCTGAATTTTGCTAATGCAATATTGGACAAATGTCCGCCTTTACTTTCTTGGCATATTGATTATTTAAATATTTACATATAAATATTTAACTCATCTGAGATTACTTTTGATATGCCACACAGATATGGTTTTTCCCCAATGCCACTCGTGAAAGCTGTAGTAGCAGTGTCTAGCAACACGCAAACTGTGAGCTTCCAGATGTTCATGCTGGTTTAGAAGAGCCAGAGATCAAATTGCCAACATCTGCTGGAACAACAAAAAAGCAAGAGAGTTCCAGAAAAGCATCTACTTCTGCTTTATTGACTATGCCAAAGACTTTGACTGTGTGGATCACAATAAACTGTGGAAAATTCTGGAAGAGATGGGAATACCAGACCACCTGACCTGCCTCTTGAGAAACCTATATGCAGGTCAGGAAGCAACAGTTAGAACTGGACATGGAGCAACAAACAGACTGGTTCCAAATAGGAAAAGGAGTACGTCAAGGCTGTATATTGTCACCCTGCTTATTTAACTTATATGCAAAGTACATCATAAGAAACACAAGCTGGAATCAAGATTGCCAGGAGAAATATCAATAGCCTCAGATATGCAGATGACACCACCCTTATGGCAGAAAGTGAAGAAGAACTAAAAAGCCTCTTGATGAAAGTGAAAGAGGAGAGGGAAAAGTTGGCTTAAAGCTCAACATTCAGAAAACGAAGATCATGGCATCCGGTCCCATCACTTCATGGGAAATAGATGGGGATACAGTGGAAACAGTGTCAGACGTTATTTTTCTGGGCTCCAAAATCACTGCAGATGGTAAGTGCAGCCATGAAATTAAAAGATGCTTACTCCTTGGAAGGAAAGTTATGACCAACCTAGATAGCACATTCAAAAGCAGAGACATTACTTTACCAACAAAGGTTCGCCTAGTCAAGGCTATGGTTTTTCCTGTGGTCATGTATGGATGTGAGAGCTGGACTGTGAAGAAGGCTGAGCGCTGAAGAAGTGATGCTTTTGAACTGTGGTGTTGGAGAAGACTCTTGAGAGTCCCTTGGACTGCCAAGGAGATCCAACCAGTCCATTCTGAAGGAGATCAGCCCTGGGATTTCTTTGGAAGGCATGATGCTAAAGCTGAAACTCCAGTATTTTGGCTACCTCATGCGAAGAGTTGACTCATTGGAGAAGACTCTGATGCTGGGAGGGATTGGGGGCAGGAGGAGAAGGGGACGACAAAGGATGAGATGGCTGGATGGCATCACGGACTCAATGGACATGAGTCTGAGTGAGCTCCGAAAGCTGGTGATGGACAGGGAGGCCTGGCGTGCTGTGATTCATGGGGTTGCAGAGTCGGACACGACTGAGCGACTGATCTGATCTGAAGCTAGTTTGGGGTCTTGATAGGCATTTTTTCTTGGGACATGTTTTTCCAGAAGGTGACACCATCACTAGGTAAATGGGAGCTGGTCCTTACCTGGATTTTCATGATATAGCAAGCTTTAGAAAACCCTGACAGAGTTATTACCTTTGCTTTTCCCTGTTGGCCTGCATTACAGTGGTTCATTTTCATTGTCTGGCAGTGTTCTCCTTGCTTGATGCTGCTGCCGCTAAATCACTTCAGTTGTGTCTGATGCTGTGTGACCCCATAGACACTAGCCCACCAGGCTCCCCTGTCCCGGGGATTCTCCAGGCAAGAACACTGGAGTGGGTTGCCATTTCCTTCTCCAATGCAAGAAAGTGAAAAGTAAAAGTGAAGTCGCTGAGTCTTGTCCAACTCTTAGTGACCCCATGGACTATGGCCCACCAGGCTGATCCATTCATGGGATTTTCCAGACAAGAGTACTGGAGTCGGGTGCCGATGCTAGATGGAAACTAAATTAGACTCTCATTGTTATAGGCATGATGGTGCTTATGCTAAGTCACTTCAATCGTGTCCGACTCTGTGCAATCCCATAGACAGTAGGTAGCCTACCAGGCTCCCCTATCCCTGAGATTCTCCAGGCAAGAACACTGGAGTGGGTTGCCATTTCCTTCTCCAATACATGAAAGTGAAAAGTGAAAGTGAAGTCACTCAGTCATGTCCGACTCTTAGCGACCCCATGGACTGGAGCCTAACAGGATCCTCCGTCCATGGGATTTTCCAGGCAAAGTACTGGGGTGGGGTGCCATTGCCTTTCCAGACTAATTTAATTTGGTTACAAGCACCTGAAATGTCTGAGGTACTAAAAGAAAATCTAATGTAAAATAATCATGATTTTAAAATTAGCTCTTGTTTCTATAATGTATCAAGGCTAAACAGAGCTACAGTGGTAGATCATTTGGGGAGAGATGACTACCACGCACTTACTGGGTGAATTGGATTTTTGGTAGCATATGTTTCTTTTATTGTATCAGAGAGTCATCATTCTTGGTGAGATCATCTTGGAATTTGTAAAGGAACAGAAAGCAGTTATTATAACTAGTGTCATCATCATTGTTCAGTCGCTAAGTTGTATCTGACTCTTTGCGAACCCATGGACTGCAGCATGCCAGGCTCCTCTGTCCTCTGCTGTTTCCCAGAGTTTGCTGAAATTCATGTCCTTTGAGTCGGTGATGCTATCTGTCTCATCCTCTGACAGCCCCTTCACCTTTTGCCTTCAATCTTTCCCAGCTTCAGGGTCTTTTCCATTGAGTCTGGCTTTCACATCAGATGGCCAAAGTACTGGAGCTTCAGCTTCAGCAAGTCTTTCCAGTGAATACTCAGGGTTGATATTCCTTAGGATTGACTGGTTTGATCTCCCTGCAGTCCAAGGGACTCTCAGGAGTCTTCTCCACCACCACAATTTGAAGGTATCAATTCTTTGACACTCAGCCTTCTTTATGGTCCAATTCTTGCATCTGTACATAGTAGGCAATAACAAAAAAGATAACCTAATTCACCAGTTAATATAACTTGTATCATACCTCAGAGTACAAGACTGTTAGATTTCAACTCTAGTTAGGAAGATTCATCAACAAATTCTGCTGTATGCCAAAACCCAACAGTTGATGATTCTAAAATTGCTCAGAGCATCTTTTCTCACATTATTTTCATTTCTGAATCTTTTTCTCAGATTTGCTCATTTCCCAATCTCTCAGAAGCCTCCACATTTCCTTCACTTTTCACCACTATCCCCTTCACTTTTCACCACTATCCCCCCCATAAAAATAAACCAAAAAAAAGCAAACACATAAATAATCTCCTAGAATTTGGATATTATAGATTCTTTCTATTTTATATAAGAGCTTTTTGGGGATAGTTGACTGCCTGAATATCTTTTATTAAGGCTATGTTGTAAATATCATTCTAAAATCACTGTACATACTTTGTATCAAATATGCCAAGCAAATGAAAATAATTGTCTTTTAACAAAAATAAAGAACATGCCACCAAACCCTTTTTCTTATTATTTTTTTTGTTCCCTAAAGATGCTTCTCAGATCTGGTATAAGAATAATCCTTTAATACCTTTAAAAAAAAAAACTGTATTTCCTCCTGAGGAGCTGAAACTGATCAGACTTTAGGAGCAGGGGAGGGTCCCATGAAGGAGGGCTGCAGCTTCAGTTTGGGGACAGCACTTCAGAATCTGATAGTCTAGTGATTTGGGGTCACTTGGAAAGGTGAATGGGTATGCCATATGTATATGACTATGAGGAGATAGTAATTGATCTGATCTTTTGACTAATCCTAAGCCTGCCACGGATGTACTTCATGAGGGAAGAGGGCAGGCTGGGGTGGGGAAAAGGTAAGCTTATGCCAGCTGATGGTTAACTGGATGTCCCAACCAGGATAAAGAAATTTAAAGACCCTGAGTATCTGCAGGACAGAATTTGGATTATAAAAACTTAGTGGATGAATAGAAATTGTGTCCTCCAGAAACCCAAGAAGATTCAGAATTTGAAAAAGAATGAGGAAGGGAGAGGAAGAAATGAACAGCTAGAAGGATGTACATCAAACTGCAAAAACATGAGACAAGGATTCTTGATTTGGTTGGTTGTTGAGTTGCAGGCACAAAATTTCTGCAAAAAGTATAATGAAAATTCTTAATCTGCCAGAGGTTGAAATTTTTGCTCTTTATTCTCTCATGGAAAAACATTCATCCATATATGTTCAAAATGGGGCAGGAACAGGGGAGACAAAGCAGACTATTTGGAAATATACATCGTTTGCATCAAGAAAATCAGAATTTTTATTTTCATAGAGGATTCAAAGCAGGAATTAGACCCACAATATTCTAAACAGAGAAAATTTCACATCTGACCTTGAGATCTAATGTAACTAAATTTTCAATGTATAAACATGAGTGTGAAAGTGACCCTTTCAATATGCACACTGTAGCTTATAACTCATCTTGTTTCTCCTGCGGACAGCCTGACCCTGGCAAAAGTCCTGCCAAGGCCATCTCATTTCCATCTCCCATTAGATTGTTTGGATTTCAAAGTGTAGATAATGGTTACATTATAGGAGAAGATACAAAGTGTGATGTGATGGCTACTTTGAAGATACTTTAAATGCACTTTTAATTAGTTTTGTCAAATTGACTTCATGCTGCACTGCCTAACTTGAATGCATTTTATGATAATGCCCATGTTTGGATGATTATTTCAGGGTAGATATTGATTTGAATGTGATCACATGACATCATTCCCAGTTGTCCTGGGAAATATGGCTGGTCCAGAAACACTGGTTGACTCAGAAAAATCTTAGCATAGTGAGCCAATAACAAACATTCTTATATGCTTTTGAAGTTTTCTTCAGTTTTTAAAAGCTCTAGGTGAAAACAAATATTCTTTCTTTTAGGCTGCCATCCTTTCACCAAATAACAGGAAGTCAGTTTCTGTACTGGGTAGATACATACCAAAATATATCCAGGCTGGGAGAGTATATCCTGGTAAAATGGAGAAATAAGAGCATTTTGCCATTGATATTTAATCTTTCAATGCTATGTGTGTGTCGAGCCAGGGAGGCACTTAACGTTTTTAGGGCCCTGTTGTCTTGTTGCTCAGCTGTATCTTACTCTTTGCAACCCCATGGATGGTAGCCTGCCATACACCTCTGTCCATGGAATTCTCCAGGCAAGAATCCTGGAGTGGATTGCCTTTCCCTTTGTCCAGGGGATCTCCCTGACCCAGGGACAGAACCTGAGTATTGGCAGGCAGATTCTTTACCACTGAGCAACTGGAGGCGCTTTAGGGCCCGGGCAGGAGTACAAATGGAAGACCCTGGCTGGTATCCCTGATCACTGCCACTTCCCAAACGGTGCAAAGGTCTCCACATGCACTCAGGCCAGCACATCCAGGCTTTGTCCACACCCGCTCTAAGACACCTGTCTCTTGGCAGGCCCAGGGATGTACAAACCTATGTCATATTCACCCTCAAGAGGATGGATTGGAAAGGGCCTATGTTGTAAAGTTCCAGGATATTAAGTACCTTGAGCATGGCCTTAAAGCTGGGGACACAGACTAAAAGTGGATATGTGTCCTTGACCCTGGGGCCTCGTGGCGCTGTTGGATGAGGAGAGATGGAAGAGAGCCAGAACATGGCTTTCTACTGGGAGAAGCTCTTTTGTCCCATTCTAAAGGTGGCAGTGTGTCGAGCTCTGGAACATGAGAATAATTGCAGGAGGCTGTTTTGCTGGCCCTTTCATTTCTAGTCAGCATGCATCTGAATGTCTGTTCTGTGCAGATTGTGAGGCTGGGTATTGTGGGAGGATACGAAATACAAAGCTATTTTTAATTGAGTTGTGGGGGAGATAAGAGCCAAACTGAGAATAATTATACAACAACTGGTTAATGAGGGAGAAGGGTTAGCCCCTAATTGTTGAGGACGGGAATTTGGGGTGAAATGGAGTAAAGTGATGTGACAGATTTTGTTACCAACCTGCTTTCTTGAACTCTTTAATCAGTAGAAATTGATAGGAAGAATTCAGGCAGAATTCAGGAAAGGCTTTATTGGGAGGGGGAGCAAAAATGAACAGGTTTCCTTGCGGCTGGAGGGTATGCAAGCTGATGCTTTAAATGGGGTGGGGGGTGGGGGTGGATCTGCGGATTGGGTGGAGGGATGACTCTGGTGGTTTGCTCACCCCATTGATGGTGTGTGGGCAGGGTTCATGCGCAGTACCCTGCTTTTGCTCCCAGCACCCCAGAAATGGCAGTTGGGTTTTGGCTTTTTTGTATCTTATTGTTTTAATTTGCCCCAACTGCCCTTACATGATTATTTTAGTTCATTACAGCTTCTTGGTATTCTGTTACTGAAGGAGACTTTATCTTGGAGACTTTGTCTGGTACAGGGTTCCAGGTTCCAGGTCCTGGCCTGTCTGTTTCAAGAACATAGGGTTTAGGAATCATGGAGATCAGAGCTGGCAACTTGTGTTTCCAGAGCTCTCACAGGTATCATAAATGTGGGACTGGACCAGACACTAGGCAGTGAGGACTAGGGAGAAACCGTGGGTGTGTTTGCATTTAACTAGTGAGTGTGTGCAATGGCACCCCACCCCAGTACTCTTGCCTGGAAAATCCCATGGATGGAGGACCCTGGTGGGCCGCAGTCCATGGGGTCGGTAAGAGTCGGACGCGACTGAGTGACTTCACTTTCACTTTTCACTTTTATGCATTGGAGAAGGAAATGGCAACCCACTCCAGTGTTCTTGCCTGGAGAATCCCAGAGACGGGGGAGCCTGGTGGGCTGCCGTCTGTGGGGTTGCACAGAGTCGGACACGACTAAAGCGACTTAGCAGCAGCAGCAGTGTACCCCAGCAAAAGACGTTCAGATTAAAAAAAAAAAAAAAGCTGAGCAATGTGCTGACCAAACAAAATAGGTATGAGATCCCTAAGCTTCTGGGGTTGTTGCTGATGATGTTAAAGTGATGTTGCCACATTGAGGCAAAAGCTTACTTGCTCACCCACATTTAGGCCTAATAAAGTAACTTGAGTTATGGAAGGTGCTTCATGTAGAAGATAAGTGTGAGGGGAAAAGCTAAAAGTGTAAAGTGAAAATTCTTTCAGTTCAGTTTCTCAGTTGTGTCTGACTCTTTGCGACCCCATGAACTGCAGCACACCAGGCCTCCCTGTCCATCACCAACTCCTGGAGTTTACCTAAAACCATGTCCACTGAGTCGGTAATGCCATCCAACCATCTCATCCTCTGTCATCCCCTTCTCCTGCCCTCAATCTTTCCCAGGATCAGGGTCTTTTCAAATGAGTCAACTCGTTACATCAGGTGGCCAAAGTATTGGAGTTTCATCTTCAACATCAGTCCTTCAAATGAACACCCAGGATTGATCTCCTTTAGGATGGACTGGTTGGATCCCCCTGTAGTCCAAGGGACTCTCAAGAGTCTTCTCCAACACCACAGTTGAAAACATCAATTTTTCTTCGCTCAGCTTTCTTTATAGTCCAACTTTCACATCCGTACATGACTACTGGAAAAACCATAGGCTTGACTAGACAGACCTTTGTTGACAAAGTAATGTCTCTGCTTTTTAATATGCTGTCTAGGTTGGTCATAACTTTCCTTCCAAAGAGTAAGCGTCTTTTTATTTCATGGCTGCAGTCACCATCTGCAGTGATTTTGGAACCCAGAAAAATAAAGTCTCTCACTGTTTCCATTGTTTTCCTGTCTATTTGCCATAAAATGATAGGACCAGATGCCATGATCTTAGTTTTCTGAATGTTGAGCTTTAAGCCAACTTTTTCCCTCTCCTCTTTCACTTTCATCAAGAGGCTCTTTAGTTCTTCTTCACTTTCTGCCATAAGGATGGTGTCATCTGCATATCTGAGGTGACTGATATTTCTCCTGGCAATCTTGATTCCAGCTTGTGCTTCCTCCAGCCTAGCATTTCTCATGATGTACTCCACATATGAGGTAAATAAGCAGGTTGACAATATACAGCCTTGACGGACTCCTTTTCCTATTTGGAACCAGTCTGTTGTTCCATGTCCAGTTCTAATTGTTGCTTCCTGACCTGCATACAGGTTTTTCAAGAGGCAGGTCAGGTGGTCTGGTATTCCCATCTCATTCTTTAGTGTCCTGCAAACAGTTCAAATGATGGTTAAGACAAGTGGAATGAAGAGCCCTTTCCTCTTTCATACTGGAAGTATTAAAAATTTGCTCTGTTTGGAAAACATAGAGGAATCCACAATTGTCTTTTCATTTCTGTAAAAACCTATGAATAATTATTATATCAAGTTTTTGTGAGTGTGAGTCTGTGATCACCTTTCCCAAACAGGAACTGCACAGGGTTCATTGGAGTGCCCATTAGAGTACCCCTAATTCGTGGTGAATTTGGAACCTATGAATGTGAGCTTATTTGGAAGTAGGGTCTTTGCAGATGTAGTCAAGTCAAGATGCAGTCATCCTGGATTAGGGTGTGCCCCGAATCCATTCTGACTGGTGTGCTCATAAGGAGAGTTAAATTTGAACACATATACACACGGATGATGGCCGTGTGAGGACAAAGGCAGACTGGAGTTTTGGTGCTCCAGACTAAGTAGCATCACGGACTGTCGGCCACCACCAGAGGCTAGGAGAGAAGCCAGGAACAGATTCTCTTTCAGAGCCTCTCTGAGAGAATAAATGTCTCTTGTTTTAAGTTTGTGGCACTTTGTTATAGCAGCCTAGAAAATGAATACAGGCACCACTTCTAACTTCCTTGTTGTTATTAGAAATGCCACCGAGTTCCTGGTCTCTATGTTGATAATTCCTGCTTCTAACCTTGCCTTACAAATGCATTCAGTCTTCCAAACTATTACATTTCCTTCTTCCTCTTTGTCCACAGTTATCATGCTTATTACTTATCATCACAATTAATATTTGAATTCCGCTTTCTGGAATTAAAGCAGGTTTAATTTTGACAACAAATGATGATGGAGTTGGTATTGTTACTGAACACAGGTTCTTGTGCCCAGTGCGCTTTAAAGCCAAACAAACCAAAACGTCAGAGTTCAGAGAAGAGAAGGGTTTATTACAGGGCCATATAAGGAGACAGGTGGCTCATGCCCCAGCAGCCTTGAACTCCTCAAAGTGTTTTTAAAGACAAGGTGAGGGAGGGATGTGGTTTGTTGTTGCAAACTTCTTAGTGTTGGAATCCTTTGGTTTTGCATCTGTCCATGAGAGTCGGGTCACCATGTTCCTGCAAACCTCCAACAAGACAAATGCTATTTTCTGGTCAGCAGGTTTTATGTATTTATTTTTGGCTGTGCTTGGTCCTTGTTGTTGCACATGGCTTTCTCTAGTTGCAGTGAGTTGGGGCTACGCTCTAGTTTTGGTGCTTGGGCTTCTCATGGCAGTGGTTTCTTTTGTTGTAGAGCTCTAGGGTTCGTGGACTTCAATAGTTATGGCACACAGTCTTAGTTGCCCCAAGGCATGTGGGATCTTCCCAGACCAGGGATCAAACCTGTGTCCCCTGCAGTGACAGGCAGATTCTTAACTACTGGACCATCTTTATCTCTATGTGTGTGTTTATGTGGGTGCTCAGTTATGTCCGACTCTTTGTGACCCCATGGACTGTCACCTCTGTCCTACCAGGCTCCTCTGTCCATGGAATTTTCCAGGCAAAAATATTGGAGTGGGCTGCCATTTCCTTCTCCAGGGTATCTTTCCAATCCAGGGATCTAACACATGTCTCTTGTGTCTCCTGCACTGGCATGTGGGTTCTTTACCAGCTGAGCCACCACGGAACCCCATCTCTGTATGAATGAACTCTTAAAGGTCAAAGCCCTGAGACTAGGCTATCTTGTATATTTCAGGCTACAGGTGACACTCTTGCACAAAATGTGCAGAGCCAGCATGACTAAGCACAGGAAAAGTGATAGATCTAATGTGGTGTCAGATTTGTTCTTCCCTATTACAGTATTATTCTGCCCACTTAATTGATGAGGAAACTGAGGTTCAGAGAGTTTAATTCATCCAAAGTCAAACAGCTTTCTAGCATATGAAAAATTTGGGAATTCGGCAAGAATGGGCCCTTTACTCCAAGAAAAAATACTGAATCCCAAATGGAGTGCTTGTCTTTAATTATTTTTCCATACTGCTTTCTCCATCATTCCAAAGAAAAGACAGTAAGAATTTATCTGTATCTTTGGGGTAAAATAAAAGTAATCAAATCATTCTCCTTTGCTTCCCCATACCTTGGAGGAGTGGGGTGCCATTGCCTTCTCCAATACCTTGGAGGATTAACCCTTAATTATCCCAGCAAAGGCATCTTGGTGTTGATGGAACAAAAAAGAGAGAGCTTATTTGCCTCTTTTTTTTTTTTTTTGTAACAACAAAATTTCTTTTATATGTTTAATTATAGCCTTAGATGAGACGTCAAATTGGCTTTTGGTGGGAAGGGTTTTTTCCCCCATAAGTAGGTCACTAGAGATATAATTAACACAAATAATAGCTATCATATACAGATTTCTTTTAGTTGAAGTGACCTCTTTTGCATATACTTTCCCACTGTCTATAACAAAGCAGCTACTTGGATTATGTTGTTCAGCTGGTTTTATAGCAGAGTGAAAAAGTGCATCCTTCCCATAGAAGAAACATGTTACTAACTCCCACAACTGTCTTTCTGAAAAAATGTGTTTTTTTTCGTTAAGGTGGAAATTTATGAAAAGAAAAAACTGATGCATTATTGATTTTCTTCTCTTAGGCTATATGTTTAAGCAGGAAATTAGTGCTGTAAGGCCAGAAGGGGCTGTAAAATCTCTCCCAACCCCAATATGCAAAGTTATACTGAGAGTGATTGTATACTTCATTATCCAAACCAGGGCACTTTTGAAAATGAGAAAGGATATTATTAATAAGTACCTCAGGACAACTGGTATAAACTAGATCTGGTCTTAAACAATCAGAGGATGTGGTCATCCTCAAGCTATTATATATATAGAATGGATAAACAATAAGGTCCTACTGCAGAGCACAGGGAACTATGTTCGATATTTTGATGGAAAAGAATGTTAAAGAAGAGAGTATACATATATATGTATTGTATAGCTGAATCACTTTGCTGTACAGAAGAAATTAATACGTTATAAACCAACTATATTTCATGAAAAGAAAATATGGTCATCTTGGTCATTTTAACCCACACTGGAGAAAGGAGTTCAGCCTGTTTTTGCAAACATCTCCCCTGAAATAGATCTTGATGAATCAGGCTAAAGATTATTATCATTCAGGTATCATTAGGTTGTCCCTTGGAAATTATATATGTAACTTTTTTGGATATTAGTAAGACATTGAAAAATTCTTGACCAAATGTTTTGGTTTTGGTCATCCTGGAGCTCATGGTTCTGGGTGGACTGAGGCTCAAATGGCTCTTGGGTGGGAGGGAAGGAAATGAGGGAGTTGGTCTTCTCCACTGGATTGAAACTCACACCCTAGAATCAGTGCCCAGCCCAAGTACTCAGTATATGCTGAATAAATAATGATTGGAATGACTCTAAGCACTTCCTGAATTGGACTGTGATCTTATTTGAGTCACAGCTATACACCAGAAAAGAAACTTCTTCAGAGGGTGAAGCCATAATGAAGACCATATGATGAAAACTCAAGTTTCTGAGTTGGCACAAACTGGTTTGTTGTTTCAGAAATTGAGAGGAGAATTAAAGCAGGAGTAATATTTCATTTACATTTGAGGAAGGCCCTTAGGAAAGAGTCCAGGGTTTTGTGGTGATTAGATGAGGAATGCTAAGGAAAGTGGTATTAGGGAGTTCTTCAAATATTCAGATATTTAGTGAGCACTACTCTAGGGCTTCCCTGGGGGCTCAGATGGTAAAGTGTCTGCCTGCAATGTGGGAACCTAGGTTTGATCCCTAGATTGGGAAGATCCCCTGGAGAAGGAAATGGAAACCCACTCCAGTATTCTTGCCTGGAGAATCCCATGGACAGAGGAGCCTGGTAGGTTATAGTCCTGGTAGGTTATAGTAGGACACTACTGAGCGACTTCACATGGTTCCATGGCTCATGGTTTTATACTCTAGGGCAGGGATTGTCCAAACTGCTAGGTAGAGACGGAGAAGGCAATGGCACCCCACTCCAGTACTCTTGCCTGGAAAATCCCATGGATGGAGGAGCCTGGTGGGCTGCAGTCCATGGGGTCGCTAAGAGTCGGACACGACTGAGCGACTTCACTTTCACTTTTTCGCTTTCATGCATTGGAGAAGGAAATGGCAACCCACTCCAGTTTTCTTGCCTGGAGAATCCCAGGGGCAGGAGAGCCTGGTGGGCTGACGTCTATGGGGTCACGCGGAGTCGGACACGACTGAAGTGACTTAGCAGCAGCAGCTAGGTAGAGAAGAGAGTTAGTTCCTAATCTAAGGAAAATTGCAGACTAATAGGAAGACAAATAAATGTCACGACAAGACAATACTAGTGATATGCAAAGATCTGATAGGAACAGGAAGAAGAAAATGACTCTTCCTACTCAGAAATGCAGGGGGATTCACGGTAAAGTGATGGTGGTACAGTGTGATGAGCTGGATGAGTTGGCCCAGGAGCCAGTAGGCCTCCTGGATTAAAGAAAGGAAGGGGGAAAAGAACATGTGCTGAGTTTTATGTGGTTGATACAACATTGCCAGTGTCTTCCTACTACTTAACCCATACATATTTTGATCACAGTGGTATTGAAAGACACCATGTACCTATTTGGATATCTATAGTAGTCTCTCTCTGAAAATACTATAAAAATTTAACCCCTTTCCCATGTTAGCTAAAGAATCACACACTGTGGCCATAACTTTATCCACAGAGGATGTATTCTAAGACCCCCAGTGGAGACCTGAACCCACACAATATTAACAGTACTGAATTCTACAAATACCGTATTTTTTCCTACATATATGTACCTATGATTAAGTTTATAAATTAGGCCCAATAAGAGATTAACAATGTAACTAATAATAAAATAGAACAATTCTAACAATATACTATAATGCAAGTTATGTGAACATGGTCTCTCTCTGAAAATATTGTATAAATTAATGCCTTTTCTATCTTAGCTAAGGACTTGTGCATAACTTTTGCAGTTTGAAGTATAGCAGCAAAACTAGCATGGATTTCTTTTTCCTTCTTCACAACTTCATGGATAGACGATTAATTCTTAACATAGATCTTAGCCACCTCAGCATACAATTTTTTTTTCCTTTCCTGATTTAGTCGAGAATTTTTACCTTTTCTTTTAAAGAAAGTACATTATGGCTTCTCTTTGGCATATTTAAGTTGCCAGCATTGTTACTCTTGTGTGTTGGGTCTATTATTAAGTAAAATGAGGGTGACTTGAACACAATCAGTGTGATACCTGGACAGTCAATCTGATAAACACATAGCTACTGAGTGACTAATGGATGGGATATGTTGGATAAAGGAATGACTCACATCCCAGGCAGGACAGAGCAAGACAGTGCAAGTTTTCATCACCCTGCTCAGAAGGGTGTGCATTTTAAAACTGAAGAATTATTTCTGGAATTTTCTATTTAGTATTTTCAGACCATGGTTGACCACAGGTAGCTGAAACTGCACAAATTCACATCATGAATAAGTGGGGGGTGGACTACTGTACTTAAATCTGAATAAAACTCATTTCATGTTCTGCCAGAATGGTGAGCAGGACTTCAAGATAACAATTGTTTAACCATCCAAAGTGCATTGTACTTTGAAAGATCTGCAGTTTGGGGATTCTCTGTGCTTTTATTCTTAACCTGAATCTGCATTTAATTACACTAGTATCTACTTTTGTTTCAGTATAGTTTAACTTATTTTCATCTAAATTTATCTTTGGGGTGGAGGAGGATGGATAGACCAGTAGGCCAGGTACTCTAGTTAATGGTGTTTCAGCAAAATGCTTTGGTGTTTGGAAATGGACACCTTGTCTCCTTGCCTGCTGTTATTGAGGCCTGAGGATTTTAAGTCCATCCTTTCTTCTTGTCAGCTCTCTTTTTAGAGCTTCTTTCTTTCCCTTTAAGTAATTTTTGTCTTTGCTATATTCTTTCTCCAATTATTTTTCAACATGAGCAAACATCAAACTTTTCTTAATAGATAATCCATAACTTATGTAGGAACAGGTTTCTGACTTTAGATTCATCTCTGTGTTGACTAGTCTGGGTTTATATGACTCCTCATATCCTTTCAGAGATTGAGAATCTGAAGTCTTATCAGTGCCCTGGTGGTGTTATTTCTTGGTAAACATTTCTGTAAGAATAGAGGAAATTGCAATTTTCAGGAAGAGCCATGAACTGGAAGATTCTAAAATCATTTATGAAAATGCTTACAGTTTATCTTTTTAAAAAGAAACCATTTTGAGTCAGAATCATACACTAGAAAGTGATCTCCTAACTGTCCTTATAAGTGAAATGAGTTGTACTTCTAATAGGATTGCTAATATTTTAGCTATAAGCCACAAATATTATTTGAATAGTTTTCTCCCTATCCTTTGTGTGGTTTATTCATTTTTAGGGAAAAGTAATTGATGTCCTGGGCATTTTCCAAAATAGAGTTTTGCCATTAACAAGCATTTGATTCTTAGGATTCTGTATATTTTATTACTTTTCCAAAATCTTATACAGATGAGCTATTGATACAGAATGAGTCAAATTGTGTAACTCTTTGTAGAAGTGTCAGAATGTTTCGCTAGTGATGAAGATCTCTGAATCATGTTGACTACATACAGGAGATGCATGTCAATTAATGACAGCTGTTTCCTGACATAAAGCAGTTAATGCTAAACTGAATATTTCTATTGATTTTTTTATGAATACCACATTTATAGCAAATTATAGAAATTTGGCTGTATAGATAGCTCAAATTAATTTCGAGCAAAAAGTAGCCTTATCTTCTTGCATTTGAACTTTTAAATGCACTTGTGGCAAATATGAGAAGTATATTATTTTTGATACTCCAAATTGGCAAAACATCTATTCAAAAATTCTTTGTGATTGAAAATTGTTAGCATGATCTTTTGGCTTTGCTTCATATAAGAACTACTCAGAAATCAAGTTTGGACTTGAAAATACCATCTTGATCAAAATGAGGCCCCAAAAGAGAAAGTGGCAGGAAATACTTAGCATTGCTATTTTTCTTGGTTAGGCAATAAAAATGATTTTGTAGATTAATGAAACAAAAGAACTATAAAATATGAGACAGCATCTTGAATTCTGCTTCATTGTTTTATTGGTTTTTAAAAGAATCTCAAACTGTGTATTGAGCCTCATCACTTAAGTTCTTTCAGCTTTTCTGTTTCAAAAGCCTTGTACTTACCTAGTATGCTGAGAGAGCAGCCATGAACTCTGTCTCCAGTTGTTTCCAATTCTGTGTTGCCTAGGACACTGCCACTTCTTTCATGGTGAAAATAGCACCATTTCTCTTTACAAGAGCAGAGCTGGGGAAGGTGACATGATTGTGATGGTGATAAGGGGTTGGGGAGAAGCAGGCAGGACTGATGTAAATAAGCGAATCTTTATGGCACCTTAAAAATGTTTCCTCTCTGGAAACTGAAAAACAGAGCTCCTGCGGAGATATTTTATTCCTGTAGAAATGAGATTGGAACTTGGTATGGAAACCCATCAGCTAAACTGAATATGATGTAAAATCTCGAGTATTCCAGCCCCAGGCAGATTACATTAATAGAGGTTCCCCTTAGAGACCTGGAGAAGGGCTTCCCAATCACTCCATGAACTGGGAACATCAGAACCCCTGGAGCTCTGTTTAAAATGCATATTGCCAGGCTCCTGAAAGGACCAGTCAAAGTTAAACTGAGGAGGAGCCCAAGAATTTGCATTTTTATTGCTTATCTCTCCTTCCATTGGATTGCATTTGGTTAAATGTCTTGGGTTGTTTGAGCTGCTATAAAATACTACAGACTGGGTAGTTATTGTACAATAAAATGTATTTCTCACAGCGTGAAGCTAGAAGTTGGAGATGAGGGTGCCATCAAGTCTGGGTTGCAGACGTCTCCTGGTGGCCTCATGTGGTGGAAGGAGCAAAGGAGTTCTCTGGGCTCTTTTATGATATAAGGGCACTAATGTTGCTCATGAGGGCTCCATTCATGACATAATCACCTTCAAAGGCCCTCCTAATACCATCTCTTTGGGCATAAGGTTTTCAACATACGAATTTTGGGGAGAGGTGGGGCACAAACATTTTGACCATAGCAGTAGGAGAATCATTTGGAATTTTCCCCAGCATTAGCCAGATTCTCTCATAAATCAGCATTTTTAGAATAGCAAGTACCAGGACTGTAGCACTCACAGGGGCAGAGATGCCCAGCACATGGCATAGTTGCTGCCCAAGGTCAGTGTAATAGGGTCCAAGCAGAGCGCCCCCAATTCCAGGTGTTCTCCTCTGGACCACCCTCCTTGCTACTGAGAACCACTCCTGCTTAAAGATTCCAAAAGGAATTTTCTTAAACGATGTGCCCCATTACCAGGAAACCCAGTACACAACCTAAGTTGCCCTGTGTGGCTGGCCCCGGGTCCCGAGAGTCCTCATCAGAAAGGGCAAGTGGCAGCTCGCCTGCCCCTGTGTGAGGATGCTTTGTTACTCAACAGACTTGTCCAATTAGTCCCGAGTTTTCTCTTGGCCAGACAAACCCTCTTCCTATTGCTTTCCCAAACCATGATCATCCTGGTTGTCTTAGTCAATAAATACCCATGCACAAGTATTTATTAGGCTCCTACTATGTGCTGTATTTTAGGATCCAAAGACACCAGAGAACAAGAGAAATAAGGCCCTGTCCCCATTGAGTTAACCTGCCAGTCACATCAGAATGTCCATACTCTCTTTTTCTTGCTGGTCTCATAGGTCATTTACACCAATGTCTAGAATTGTGTCTCCATTTCTGTTCTCTTTGTATCAGTACATCATCTTCTGTAAAACTGAGCTAAAACGGAACGACTTCTCCCAGATGGTTTCAGAAGACATCACAGACTATGGGAGATGGCTGTGTCTATCTGAGAAGCTTTATCAGCACCTTGATTTGACTCTCCAGGAGGTGGTCTTGACTAAAGATTGTAGTTAAACTTGAGAACAGTTGGCTTTCTGTTTAGATGTCCTTGGTCTATCACTTGGAAAAGGATTTATTTTGCTTTGGCCGCTGTTCTTTCCTGGCTCCTAAAAAGAAACTTTTTTTTTTTCCTCCATGATCCTTTATGAGTGTTATGCTGAAACTTGAATCTCATATTGCCTTCTCAAATCTCAGAAAGAATTTAAAGTTTTAGCACTAAGACATTTTTCTGGCTCCCTTTAAGTTACATGAGTTTCAACCCTGTTTTTTTGTATGTGCGTGAGATTCCTGGGTAGAATATCAGAAGCCCTTTGAGAGAAAGAGGGGGAAAGCTCCTTTCAAGATAAAGAGTAAAGGGGTACATTTCACATAAAGAGGACAATAATTCATGGGTATTATTTTCCAAAATGAAGTACCCAGGTCACTGGGGATAGACCAGATGTTTGTAGCTAGAATCTCACTAAAGTCCTATTATAGTGTATTTAATTTGATTACTCATGGAAAATGATACTGGTTTTTCACTCATAACAATCATGTTTCCTTACATAACAAATTTATTTAAATAAAAATTTTTTAATATTATATAATCATACAGATGTTACATGGATATGATAAAAAATAACAAGGTAGGTACATAAATAATGGAAACACTACTTTCCATTTGGAAAATACTGGGGAACAGTTTGGGGAAACACTGGGTAAATGAATGCCAGGAACAAGCATCCTGGAGGAAAGCTCCGAGTCCTGCAGAAGGCAAGCCCCTCAACCAAGGATGCAAGAAGCCTGGCGTGGGTGAGCTTTTGCTTAAATAGAATAGCTATCCATGTGTGCCAACCATGCTGGAGTATTTGTGCGAATTAACAACTTAACTGAGCATCTACTCTGAAAAAGGAAATACTCACATTTAAGGCTAGAGCACGGCTTCGCTGGTGGCTCAGTGGTAGGAATCTGTCTACCAGTGCAGGAGACGTGGGTTTGGTCCCTGATTCAGGAAGATCCCACCTGCCACAGAGCAGCTAAGCCTGTGCACCACAACTATTGAGCCAGTGCTCTGGAGCCTGGGAACCACAGCTACTGAAGACCCTGTGCACGGCATGTGGGATCTTCCCAGATGCAACAAGGGAAGCCACCACAGTGAGAAACCCACACACTGCAACTGTGGAGTAGCCCCACTCACTGCAATTAGAGAAAAGCCCACACAGCAACAAAGGCTCAGCACAGCCAAAAATAAATAAATAAAGCTCTTTTTTAAAAAGGGACTGGGGGTGGCAGAGGATCTCGGCAGAGCATTACAGCGAGAGACTCAGGAGACTATGAGAAACCTTAAGTGAGAAGCAGGCTGGTCTCCTGCCCTGAGGTTACCAGACACAAAAGCAGGGAACCCACACAGGCCCTCTGAGGAATCTCTGTTACCAGCCAGACCACCTTACCCAAAAGTTACCTGCTGATTTGATTGCAGATCACATTTGCAATAAAGGATGACAATAAGTAAGAACCTCATGCTAGCAGACTCTCAATGATAATAAAAGTTTTGAAGTACTTATAACCCATAGCTGGTTTTTTCCTCGCAAGTATGAAAACAGTGAAGGAAAAGCTTAAATGGAAGAGAAGAGACATTTCCCTTTTTGGTATTTGGAACAGAATCTAGAGATAGAATTGTAATTTTATTCCTTTCCCTGCTCTGTGTTTTATCAGCACTGGGTCCTGGAATGAAAGTCCTTCTGGACTGTGCTCTCCTCCCCCTTAACCCCTTGTCACATCTGATTATATCTCTTGGTCACCTGATACCAGAGTTTGCCTTCCAACCAGAGGCTTCAGCTTCCCTATGAATCAAAATGTTGCTCCCTGCTTGAGGTCTCTGGTTCTCCTGCCATCTGCAGAGGCTGTGGAGAAGCGCCCACCAGCATGTCGATTTCGTGGAGGAGTCAGCGAGAACATTCTTACAAAAAGATGAGAAACAAAGCAGAGTGGACTTGTGCTACTGGCCCCAGGCACACATTCCAATACACAATTAGGTGTGATGTCAAAGCTAAGGCCCTGTTCTTCCAATCACCAATAATTTTCATTCTAAAAATCACATCCTTTAGAATTTTTCTTTTGTGCAAAATAAATCAACAGTTGTGCTCAATGTCTCAGTGTCGAGTTTCTGTTTGGACGTGATGATATAAAACCAAGACCTGTGTATATGCTGCCTGCAAGAGACTCACTTCAGATTAGAGCCATATACAAACTGGGAGTAAGGGGATAGAAAAAGGCATTCCATGCAAATGGAAATCCAAAGAAAGTCAGTGTGACAGTACTTATGTCAGACAAAATAGACTTTAAAGACTGTTACATAATGATCAAGGGATCAATCCAAAAAGAAGATACAACAGTTGTAAATGTATAATACCCAACATAGGAGCACCTCAATATGTAAGGCAAATATTAACAGACATAAAACGAGAAATTAACAATAACACAATAATAGTAGGGGACTTTTAACACTCCACTTACATCAGTGGACAGGTCATCCAGACAGAAACTCAGTTCAGATCCTTAGCTTGAGTTAACTGGTGCCTGTGGTCCTGGTCATGGCTGTCATTGCAGAGAATGACTTACCTCTCACGTGTCCACTGCCACCTCAGCCCCTAGCTGCTGTTGGGGCCATCTCATTTAGAACAGACGGAGAAGGCAATGGCACCCCACTCCAGTACTCTTGTCTGGAAAATCCCATGGACGGAGGAGCCTGGTAGGCTGCAGTCCATGGGGTCGTTGAGGGTCGGATACGACTGAGCAACTTCACTTTCACTTTTCACTTTCATGAATTGGAGAAGGAAATGGCAACCCACTCCAGTGTTCTTGCCTGGAGACTCCCAGGTACGGGGGAGCCTGGTGGGCTGCAGTCTATGGGGTCACACAGAGTCGGACACGACTGAAGTGACTTGGCGGCAGCAGCAGCAGCAGCATCTAGAACAGAACTCTGAAGAATTAAAGATAAAGTCCCAAGTGTTGGAATATCTGAACCGAGTGAAGACAGTACTCAAACTGATAGGAGAGTGTAACTTGGCCATTTATTTTGTGAAATACTCGGGGTAAAACTAGCACATGGTGTTATCATGGGAAGTGCATACATCAACAGAGACCTAGAAGTAGAACCAAGACTCAACATTCACTTCCAAGCTGAGTCACCTTGGACAGACTTTTACCTTGGACAGAGATTAAATAAACTAATCTTTTTGATGTTCAGTTTCTCTTCTGGAAAGAGGATACTAACTGGGTCATGGAACAGCAGACTGGTTCCAAATAGGAAAAGGAGTCCGTCAAGGCTGTATACTGTCACCCTGCTTATTTAACTTCTATGCAGAGTACATCATGAGAAACGCTGGGCTGGAAGAAGCACAAGCTGGAATCAAGATTGCCGGGAGAAATATCAATAACCTCAGATATGCAGATGACACCACCCTTGTGACAGAAAGTGAAGAGGAACTAAAAAGCCTCTTGATGAAAGTGAAAGAGGAGAGTGAAAAGTTGGCTTAAAGCTCAACATTCAGAAAACTAAGATAATGGCATCTGGTCCCATCACTTCATGGGAAATAGATGGGGAAACAGTGTCAGACTTTATTTTTTGGGGTCCAAAATCACAGCAGATGGTGACTGCAGCCATGAAATTAAAAGACGCTTACTCCTTGGAAGGAAAGTTATGACCAACCTAGACAGCATATTACAAAGCAGAGACATTACTTTACCAACAACAGTCCATCTAGTCAAGGCTATGGTTTTTCCAGTGGCCATGTATAGGTGTGAGCACAGAAGAACTGATGCTTTTGAACAGTGGTGTTGGAGAAGACTCTTAAGAGTCCCTTGGACTGCAAGGAGATCCAACCAGTCCATCCTAAAGGAGATCAGCCCTGAGTGTTTAATGAAAGGACTGATGTTGAAGCTGAAACTCCAATACTTTGGCCACCTGATGCGAAGACTTGACTCATTGGAAAAGACTCATGCTGGGAAAGATTGAGGGCAGGAGGAGAAGGGGACCACAGAGGATGAGATGGCTGGATGGCATCACTGACTCGATGAATGTGAGTCTGGGTGACCTCCGAGAGCTGGTGATGGATAGGGAGGCCTGGCGTGCTGCAGTTCATGGGGTCGCAAAGAGTCGGACACGACTGAGCGACTGATCTGATCTGATCTGATCTGAACTCCAGGAGTTGGTGATGGGCAGGGAGGCCTGGCGTGCTGTGATTCATGGGGTTGCAAAGAGTTGGACATACCTGAGTGACTGAACTGAACTGGGTTGTGTTGAGGCTTAAAAGAGAGTAAGAGGATCCCCTTGTCTATACCCTCAACCCCACAACTCCTCACCCAAGCCCCTACCCAGCCTGTGGAGTCTCTCTACTCTGTGACCTCAGTCCCCGGTGATGTGTCTTTCAGTGTCTCCTCTTGGCCTTTAACCTATCCCTTTTTGCCCCATGTTTGTTTTTTAATTCTTCATTGTGGTTATTTGAAGAATATTTTTAATTCTTCAAATAACCACAATGTAGAATTGAAGACTATTTTAAAAGATTGATATGATCAAATAAATTTATATCATCTTTTTATTAATCTTTAAAATCATTTTTAACCTTTTCTTTTCAAAATGTTCTGTGTCCAAAAGCAAGATCAATGACTTTTAAAAAAATGTTTCTGTTTTTGGGGCTGGTGACAGGTTTGGCTTTAACCTCTTATAAGTGAATGGCCTTATAACTTAAGTTTCTCTACCTTAGTGAAGAACTTTGGGGGGAGTTGAGTGATTTTTCTGACTTAAGAGTGCCCAAATCACAGCTTGCTATGTGAGAGTTACATAATTTCTCTGTTCATGTCAGCTTTGTGGTGTGTAGAAGAACATGGAAGTATTAATCTTTGCTTGGGGTAAAGTAGCACTGGACCTGAGGTCAACCTTGCCGGGTAGAATAGAAGCAAGCATGGCAGCATCATAGATGGAGGAGATGCAGGGACCCCAAGATTCTGCAAGAGTGGAATCCTAATCTGATCCAGGACTTTCAACCAAGCTCTGACAGTGCAGGGTCTTCCCTCAGGTCCTCAGTTATCATATATGGCCTTGACAGCCAAGAATCTTCATGAAACTGGTCTCATCACAATTGTACTTAGTTCATATCTCAACTTTCTGCAGTTGTCCATAATATAAGAACTGTGGAGGACTTCTCATCTTTGTTCTATCCATTTAACCATATTTTAAAAGCTGACTATATAGGAGGCACAATGATAGTTGTACCCAAATGAGTGACTCCCAAGCCCTACCCTTCCTGGAGTCAAGGTGTAATAAGAGACCTGTCTGCAAACAAGCAGTCAGGGGATGTGCCCTGCTGGGGTGTCCACAGGCACTTTGAGAGTTTATACAGGGCAGAACTAACTCTTGAGGGGATGAAGTGGGAGACAGTTCCTTCAGAGGGGTGGGAAGATCCCCTGAAGAAAACCCACTCCAGTATTCTGGCCTGGAGAATTCCATGGACTGTATAGTCCATGGGGTCACAAAGAGTCAAACACAACTGAGCGACTTTCACTTTCCCAGCCTAAGGCATTGACAGTCTGGTTTCTAGCTACAGCTCTGAATTTGCATCAGCTTTGCCCTGTTGGGTGACTCAGAGCCAGTTTCCTCATCTCTGATGTCAGAAGACAGTACCCACCTTTGCCACCTCTGGAAGTGGAAGTGGAGCAACAAGCATTTTGCTTCACAGTTTGTTAAGACTGCTCTGGAGGACACACACCTATCAGGAGGCTTTTCCTTGGGCCCCAGCAGCAGCGTGTGCCTGCAGGATAGTGGGTCTGCCTGGGCTTAGGCTTCAGTGTGTGGCTGTGAACTTCACATTTGTCCTCATTAGACCAGAATGACTATGTCTATGGCCCTGATGTTCTTTTCTGACAGTAAGCTTTATCCTTAGAGTCTGATTGGGTGAATCCCCTCTCTCTCTCTTGCTGATCCTGTGCACTTGCAAGGGTTATTAAACAGATTGAGCCCCAGGTTTCTCATCTGTGTAGTAGAGATGATGATAATAATCATACATTGTAGGATGGTTGTGAAGATCAAAGGACAGAGTATGTGCAAAGTACCGGGCACATCGTGACTCTAACATTCACCATTGTGGGGACGAGGGGAGTAACCAGAGAGGCTCCCAGAGGATCAGGACAAGGCTCCTGCTTGGGCACTTTCATAGTTGTCCCTGGCATGGTTGATGTCACTGCTACCCACATAGCACCCTGGGTGGTTGAGAAAGGATGAGCCATTGGTTTTCCTATTTGTAGATAGTGCAGGTGGCCAAGATTGTGTTAGTTCCTTATCACTATCATGTATTCAAAAATACTAGAATATAATCCAAGCTTTCAAAAGGAATGAAATGCTATCTCAAGAATGAACTTTGAGGGTGTTGTGTTGAACGTGTGTGCACGTTCAGTCATGTCCAACTCTTTGCAACCCCATGGACTGTAGACTGCCTGGCTCCTCTGTCCATGGGATTTTCCAGGCAAGAATATTGTAGTGAGTTGCCATTTCCTCCTCCAGGGGAGCTTCCTGACCCAGGGGTCAAACTTGCATCTCCTGCATTGGAGGCAGAGTTTTTACTGCGGAGCTGTTAGGGAAGTCCCGTGGAGGGTATTCTAAGAGAAATAAGCCAGTCACCAAAAGACAAATGCTGTGTGATCCATCCCACTTATATGAGGTACCCAGAGTAGTTAAACTCCTAGACACAGAAGTAATGAGGTGGCTGTCACGGGCTGGGGGAAGGAGGGAGGGGGCAGGGGGACTTGTTTAATGGGTATGAGTTTCAGTTCTGCAGGATGAAATGAGTTCTGGAGATTGGTTGCATAATAGTGTGAATATGCTTAACACTTCCAAACTGCATACCTACAAACAGTGAAGATAGTACATTTTGTTATGTGTATTTTACCATAATCTTATAAAAGCTTATCAAGCATGTGCCAAGGGGAAAGTGAAACTGAAAGTTGCTCAGTCATGTCCTGGCCCAAGGGGAAACAATGTGATAAAAACAAACAGGGCCCCTGTCTCCCCTTATGAAACTTACAGGCTAGTAGGGAAGACACGTCAAAGGAAGCATGACATTAATGGGCAGAAGTGCAGCTGGAGCAGGTGGTCCAATGAGAAGTTCATGGTCCCTTGAGAACCCAGAGTACAGGGACTTGACCACAACAGGGAAGTCAGGCCAAGAGCAAAGATGAGCAAGATGAAGGAAGACCAGCCTCAGAATCTGCAAAGTATGAACCAAAGCTACTTCAAGGAGGCCAGTGTGGCTGGAGCACAGAGGGTGGAGACAATGCGTTGGGAGCAGAGGCTGGTGAACATGGAGGGGCCAGACCCCACAGCCTCGCGGGCCACAGTAAGGAGTTTGGTCTTTCTTCCTGAGCCGCGGGGACCCCATTGAGGGTCTTGAGCTGAGGATGGGGAGACAGAAAAGCAGGTTTGTGCTTTGAAAAGATCATTTTTCCTTACAAGGAAAGATCTTATCAAATACTCAGTTGTCTCAGTCATCCACATGGAAATATTGAACGAGTCCCCTAGATATTTCTCTGGGGCCTGATATTTAGAAGATCTGACAAGAATACAATGAAGACCCACATTCCATAAGTCTAAATAGTTATAGGCTGTAATCAAGCTAAGAAACCATTATTAATATGGTGAATCCTCTTACCATGACAAACATATCTTTATAACTCAAATGTCAAAAAAATACAAACAATTATGGTTTTTAATATGACTGATAGTCAACAGAGTATCAAAGATGATTGAATTTAACCATAACTACACTGTCTGGATATTCTGTTGGGTCAATGAAATGTGAATGAGTAATAAAATATTTTATAATTAGTCATTTTCTATTTTATAATTTTTGGCTTTTATAGTAAAATCATTAATTATGTTATTTTAATTAAGATTTTCATATAACTCATGTTATTTTACTAGAAATGCTGAATTAAATGACTTTTTATAACAGGTATATTGAATATATATTGTATATATTACAATTCATCCATTTGAAATATCCAACTTTTCTTGAGTCGTTTTAGTTCTCAGATCAATTTTCATTAATTCCAGTTTGAATAAACTTTGCCCTATTGAGGTCATATCAACCTGAATTTGTTAAAAAAAAAAAACACAAAAACAAAAAACACCTTCTTTAAAGCAATACTTGAATTTGAAAATGAACCATAAATACATTATGTTCCAAACATGGTGACAAGATCTCATAGATAAATCATCATAAAAACTATTAGAAAGTATTTTAATTCCAAAACTCAAGTCTACCACTTATATTGCAACTTTTCCTGTCTGTCCAAGCAATATCTCAGCCTAATATTAATGTAAAGCCCCAGCATCATGTTTCATACAGGTTGTCTGGGCATCTATATGTATTTAATGGCAATAGGAATGGTTTGATGTTGTAAAATGCTCCTTGGTTGCCATGTACAAGTGTCATGAGTTTGGAGGGCCTCTTGAACAGCAAATTGGAATATGAGGAGGGGGAGGAATATAGACATTTGGTACAACTGGGGAAGGTGCTTTATTGTACAAGGATCCAGTGTACTCATGTGTGTGAAAGAACGGAATTGGCAAGTCAGCCTTTTATCCTGTCCAGGTATTTCTGCTCCTCAGACCGTCCCTGCCCTCTGAAGCAGCACCCCAGCCCTGCCATGGCTGGGATTAGCAGTAGGAAAACCCTTAAATGTTTAGGGCTTTCAGGCACAGTGGCCAATTGTTTCAAGGTCTTAGGGCAAGGGATGTGGGGGAGAAATTCCCTGGGGCCTAAACAGTGTTAGTCACAAGAGCTGATGCTTAAGATTACTCCAAGTGACATGGACACTTATGTGTCCTTAATAAATTGTGTGTGTGTGTGTGTGTGATATTTGTGGCACTCTAAAGCACAGGCCCTGGGGTTTAGGATGGCACTACCCTGCAGTGTAAACTGCATAAGTATTCTGCAGTCCCTTTCCAAGTCCCCATGTCAATTTACTAATCCTGATATTGACCAACACTGCCACACAGCCCTTTTTTCTCACTCCATTCCTTTTAAAGACTGCTGACTGCATTTTTCACATGATTTGTCTTATTAGGAACTGGTGAAAGTGGCAAAAGCACCTTTATCAAGCAGATGAGAATCATCCATGGGTCTGGCTACAGCGATGAAGACAGAAAGGGGTTCACGAAGCTTGTTTACCAAAACATATTCACTGCCATGCAAGCCATGATCAGAGCCATGGACACCCTGAAGATACAGTACGTGTGTGAGCAGAATAAGGTAACGTGTTTAAGAAGGTTGGAGCCATTTGTGAATGCCTTGCTCTCCTCCTCTGGTTACTGAGTGCTTACATCAGAGGCCAGAAGAAGCTCTTGAGCTCAGACTCTGGGGTAGACCTCCCCCAGAGGAGTATGATGAATTTAGGCACAGTGTTTGGGTCTTATTTCTGCAGAAGCTCTGGCACAGTGGTGGTGTGGTGTTGCCTGGCGTGCAGTCATTTCAGTGCCTTTTTTTTGGAGTGCTGAGAAAAGGAAGACATATATTTACATTTCCTCTTTCAGCTAAGATACCTGGTTACTTTCTTGCTTTGAGCAATGGTGGTTTTGGGTTTACAATGGAAAACTTTTTAAGAATTCCTAGTCTTAGGAGATATTTTCATAAACGTCCTGCAGACTACTCAGAGAAGTAAGTGGGTTTTGTTTGTTTTGGAAGCTAGCCCTTCTTAGGAGCTAACTGATGATTTAGGAAGATAATGCTTGTGTCTCGACTAGCAAGGGACTCTCCCAAAGTAATGGTATCAAGTTGCCATTTGCTTTCCTCTCTCTGTGGGTTATTTAAAATCCGTATCTGTTTGAGACTATAGGAGAATAATGAGACAGGAAGGTGGGAGAAGGAGACAATATTTTCTAGGGTGTATAGGAATGTAAATCCATGGGAAAACACTATGAGCTCATTAAGAATCTAGACGACAGAATTTCTTTAAAATAACTCATACCAAGTTATAACATGACATGATGATAAAAAGAAAAATTCCAAGATGAGTCCCTTGTGAATTGATTAGAAAGAATTTAGCTGCTCAAAAGCTGGAATAGTGGCTTAAATATGGACCTCAGGAACTGCTTTATCATCAGCTTGTGGCATTTGTTTTTATGTGTATTATACTGAGTTTCAAAGCAGTAAGTCTAATTTTTTTATCACTCAGTGACTGCATTACACAGGAAAACTCAACATGCACCAAATTTTAGACGTACCTTTATAGTGTGACTACAGCTTTGTGTCTTTACTACTGTTTCCTTATAATCTTGAGGAAATGGAGGAATGTATAATATCTCACCCACAGCTTCAGCCTTCAACAGCGTTATGTTGAAAAGCGTGTGTGTGTGCATGTGTGACAGGCGGGGGTGGTGGTAGTGGTGGAAATTAACCTTTAGAATATCTGGTGCCAAGACATATGAGAAGTGTGTCATGAACCACTGGGAAATTCTACAAGTAACTATGATTCCTTTACAAGTTGGCTTTGAGTATGTGCATTATATCTTTTTGGGTTTTTTTTATAAGCATATTTTAATTTTTTAAATTTTCTTTATATCTATTTGAATGTGTGCAATTTTTTTAAAAAAAAATTACCCTGTACAAGCTATTTTAAAAATTAGGTCATCTGTGGAAATTTAAGATTATTTCAGAGAAGAGATAGGTCAGGAACATCCTCGTGGTGATGTTAGTTAATCTACTTTCCTCTTTGGTAAAAAGGCATTTTGTTTCCCAGTCATAGTGGGGTGACTGGGAGAAGCTTGGAATTTAGGAATGGGTTTGTAAACAGGCCTGTTGGGAAGAGAAGACTCAAGTGTGAGTCAGTTCTGCTTACATTGGCAACATGTGTTTGTAAAAACCCAATCAGATTTAGGAATCAAGGTCTCTGGATTTTTGTTTTGTTTTACCTCAAGGTCTTCTAGAAGTACTCTGAGTTTGTGTCTCAAATAGAAAGGTTTTACAGGGCTTGACATTCCACCACGTTCTTCTGTTCTCTTGATCTGAATTCTTTTCCGTAAGGCCATGTCCCCTTGCCCGCTCATCTGTATTAGTTTCCTCCAGCTGCCATAACAAAGCACCTCAAACTGGGTGGCTTGAGACAGATTTCTTCCTTCCCAGTTCTGGAGGCTCGAAGTCTGAAACCAAGGACCTGGTTCCGGCTGGAGTCTCTGTCCCCTGCGTCTTGCCCGGCTTGTGGGGGTTGCTGGCAATCCGCAGTGTCCTTTGGCTTGTGGAGGCCTCCATTCAGTCCCTGACTTCTTCACGGAGAGTTCTCCCCCTGTGTCTCTGTGCTCACAGGGCATTCCCCACTGTGTGTCCATTTCTCCCTCTTCCCACAAGGATAGCAGTCATTGGATTAGGGGAGAAGGCAATGGCACCCCACTCCAGTACTCTTGCCTGGAAAGTCCCATGGACGGAGGAGCCTGGTAGGCTGCAGTCCATGGGGTCGCTAAGAGTCGGACATGACTGAACGACTTCACTTTCACTTTGCACTTTCATGCATTGGAGAAGGAAATGGCAACCCACTCCAGTGTTCTTGCCTGGAGAATCCCAGGGACGGGGGAGCCTGGTGAGCCACTGTCTATGGGGTCGCACAGAGTCGGACACGACTGAAGCGACTTAGCAGCTTAGCATTGGATTAGAACCCATCCTAATTCAGTGTGACCTCATCATAGCTTGATATATCTACATAGACTCTATTTCTCAATAAAGTTACTTTCTGAGATTTGGGGTTTGCATGGATTTCAAGGCAACACTATTCAACCCAGTATGGTCCGACCTCTGCCTGCTCCCATGAATGACATGTCTGTTAGCAAAATACTTTCACTCCATTCTAATATCCCCCAAAGATTTAACCCTAAAAACAGCAGCAACTCTAAGCCTCAAATCTGATCTAATATCAGTTCAGAAGGCCTCCAGTCTCATCATTTAAATCCTCTGTGTCAGGTATGGTGAGACTCTGGATGTGGTCCATCCTAGAGCAGAATTCTCCTTCAAACACACCTGTGAAACTAGGAAGTGAATTAATCGTACCTTTGTCCCCTCCTCATTTGCTGTCTCTGGCTCCATTCTCAATGCCTTCTTTCTACTTCAAGTACCTTCATTCATGCTTCATCAACTTTCTCTTATCTCTCAAACATATGCCAGCGGTGAACCACATATTGAAATGGCTTAAAGAGAGATGCTTCCCTGGTGGGCTCAGACGGTAAAGAATCCACCTGCAATGCAGGAGACCTGTGTTTGATTCCTGGGTCGGGAAGAGTCCCTGGAGAAGGGGATGGCTATCCACTCCAAACTGTTGCCTGGAGAATCCCATGGTCACAGAGTTAGACATGACTGAGCGAGCAACAAGAGAGGCAAAATGTTGACTAGAAAAAAATCACTGGATTGGTCCTACAAATCTGGGCTCTGTTCATAGCTCCCTTGTAGGTCTCAGATGGGAGTCTATAAACTTTTTCTATAGAGGGCCAGAGAGGAAATATTTTCAGCTTTGAAGGCTACACAGTCTCTGCTACAACTGTTCAACTCTGCTGCTGCTGCTCCTAAGTCACTTCAGTCGTGTCCGACTCTGTGTGACCCCATAGATGGCAGCCCACCAGGCTCCGCCGTCCCTGGGATTCTCCAGGCAAGAACACTGGAGTGGGTTGCCATTTCCTTCTCCAATGTATGAAAGTGAAAAATGAAAGTGAAGTTGCTCAGTCGTGTCCGACCCCCAGCGACCCCATGGACTGCAGCCTTCCAGGCTCCTCCACCCATGGGATTCTCCAGACAGAAGTACTGGAGTGGGGTGCCATTGCCTTTTCCGCTGTTCAACTCTGCTGCTGTTCAACTCTGCTGTTGTACAAAACCAGGCATGAGTAATGCATAAAAATGAGTGAGGCTTGCTTATAAACTCTGTTTGCAAAATGTGAAAACTATTCTTAACTCATGGGCCAAACAAAACAGGCCAGGAGTGGATGGAGTCCACGGACTGGAGTTGCTGACTCAGTCCTAGGGGAAGCTGTGGAACCTCTTCCACGTGGAAATTTTGATCAATTTCTTCTCTATTATTTTCTGAATGATTTCTTCTGTGGACTAGTCCTGATCACAAATGTGAAACTATAACCAGTTACTCTTCTTAGGTCATAAAATGATCAAATGATCAATGCTCCAGGGGTTTAAGTAATTACTTAAGAAACGATCTATTTTCTTTACAAAGTATTGCTTCATTTAAAACAATTGACTGGTTAAGATGAGTATGAGCAAAACTGATTAGCTTTTCTTTTCAGTCCTCTTCTTGTTGCTGAATATTTATTTCTATTTGATTTTTTTCACAGCTAGAAACACTTTCTTAAAAATATGTAGAGGAGGATTAAGAGCACTTTTAGAGGGTTTTATTTTAAATGTTAACAGGATTATGGCTCAGCCAGTTTGTTGAAAATCTTTGCTTGTTACTTGACAGGCTGCTTTTGAGAGGAAATTTATCAGAAATTCAGTGTAGCATTTGGTTTTTAACCAATATGTTTACTCAATTAAGAGTTAGCCTCGAAGATTATTTTCTTATACATTGCCTGCCTTTTTTTCCTAAAGAAATGATTCATATGTATTTGCTCACTCTGTTGATAAGCCTTAATTTTTATGACTGTCTCTCAAGAGTGTCATGAGCACATATTAGAATTTATGACTTCTTGAATAAATATTTCAGAGGCGTTTACTCAGTGTCAGGACTCCTAACATTGAATTAGCTTATATCTTACGTTGCCTGGTGATGATTTCATAGAAAAGCTTCTCTTTTTTTTTTTTTTTTTTTTTAACTCTTTGTAGTGTCTCCAGTTTGAGAAATTCTTACTCCAGGCCTGTAGTATGGTGAAGGAAATCTTGTCTCCTTTTAAGGCTCTGCAGAATCTGCTTGGATGATTTAGATAAGAATTTCCCAAGGGCAAAGGACAGCCCTGCCTGACTTTTCAAAAATGCTTGGTTTTAAGAACAAGGGCTACAGATTCTTTTGGTAGCTGACCCCAGCTTCTTCCCTGCCCTCCCACTTATAGGAGCTCTTCACCACACTGGGGTCACATCATATGTGCATGTAACTTGTTGCTATTCAGTCAGTAAGTTACGTCTGACTCTCTGCAACCCCATGGACAGCACACCAGCCTTCCCTGTCTTTCACCATCTCCTGGAGTTTGCTCAAACTCATGTCCATTGACTCAGGGATATCATCCAACCATCTCGTCCTCTGTTGCCCCCTTCTTCTGCCTTCAATCTTTCCCAGCATCAGGGTCTTTACACACATTTAACTGCAAGGGCTCATCATAAAAACAAAAACAGCGTCTTTAAAAAGGAGAGTTAATAATTGAACAGTAAGAGGAGTATTTTGCCTGCCATTTGCCTCAAGTACTTAATTTGGAATTCAGTGTTTCTAGAAGCGTGAAGTCTGAAATTCCCTTCAAAAAGCATCTTTGTCTTCTACCAGAAGCTTGTGCTGGATTCCAAGTCACACTTGAGGCAGGGAACTTGGGCCCTCCAGCCAATCACAGCTCTTGAAAGGCTGAATTTGGGGGGTTTAATTGACTTGGAGAAGGCAATGGCACCCCACTCCAGGACTCTTGCCTGGAAAATCCCATGAACGGAGGAGCCTGGTAGGCTGCAGTCCATGGGGTCGCTAAGAATCGTACACGACTGAACGACTTCACTTTCACTTTTCACTTTCGTGCATTGGAGAAGGAAATGGCAACCCATTCCGGTGTTCTTGCCTCGAGAATCCCAGGGACGGGGGATCTGTGGTCGCACAGAGTCGGACATGACTGAATCGACTTAGCAGCAGCAGCAGCAGCAGCAGCAGCAATTGACTCACAAGGTCTCCGCTAATTTGTTTCAAGTTTTTCAGGTTCTACATTTAGGTAAGCAGACCTTTTTGTTATGTTTCCTGTACTGTCTTGAGGCCTTTGGAGCAGGATGCCCCCTCTCTTGACTGCTAGGTATATCAGGAACAAGCAAAACAATGGCCCTCAGCCCTGGCTGCACATTGGCACCTCCCGGGAGGCTTTTCTGTTACTGCCCAAGGTACCACCTATCAGAGAGCTGAAGCTAAGTATTCTTGGGATGCAGCCAGAGGTTTTGGATGAGTTTTAGAAACCTCCCAGGTGATTCTTGTTAGGTAGCCAAGCTCGAGAACCACTGATACTCTATATATATCTTATCACTATCCGGAGGCATTCAGTTTGGATTCTACTTTATCAGTCTTTCTGTAGAGGAAAGGGAGGCGTCTGGTCATCTCTTCCATGGGCTGACCTAATTAATCTCCATCCAAAGGTAAGCTGTGTAGCCAGCACTGAGGATGTTTGTTCAGTTCAGCAGTGCGAGGGGGCTTCGGTGAGATGAGGTGATGGTAAACTTGACGGCATCTGCAGGTGAAGTTTTTGAATTCAGGGCAGACTCTGTTTGTTTCCTTTGAGTCTTGCATGAGCCTAGCACAACATCTTGCTGAGAGCTTCCAGGGGTGGGGTGGGAGTCGGGAGGAGGAGGAGCTGCATCTTGTTCTCTGGAAGTCACATTACGGGGCCTTCTTGCCCTCCTTTTCCTACTGTTGCTACATGGAAGTTATTTCTTTTTATTCAGAAAAGACTCAGAGATGCAGGTTATGTTGATAACATATGCAATGTACAGATATATTTTATAATAAAAATACCTTACAATTTTGTTTTGTAAATAGAGACATTTTATTAGGAAGTTAATGTATATTATATATAATATATAGGTTATATATAAGTATATGCAATGTATATACATGATATATAATACAAGTTATTTATTTTCTTTTTTTTTTTTTTTACAAGTTATATATTTTTACTCCTCATTAATAGATAGTTTTATTTATTGAGATGGCAGTTCACTAGGTATATAAAACTTAAACACCAAGCATCCAACTTTACGTTTAAGCAATAAAGTCTGATATTTATGGGGTAGGATTGCAGGAGATGTTTTCTAATACCAAAAGGAGCTCCGATCAAGTCTCATATCTGTGTATGTCTAACTCTTCCAGCTTAACTTTTCTCAGAAACCAAGGCTGAATTTCCAGAAGGGTCTATCAAAGACACATGTGAGGAAATCGAGCACAGTTAGGTAAAAATGGTCAATTTACATGGCTCTTTATAGAAAAGTTTCTCAGAGCTTGATGTATATTAAGACCCCTTATTTTCTAATTTTTATAATGTCTGTTTAAATATACTTTTCAGTCCCACTTCCTTATCAAGTTTGAAAAGTCAGAGTCTGCATGAGTCTCTTGGGAATAGGGAGGCCAATATTCAGACTTCGGCCGTAGCCCAGAATCACAGGTTCTCTGGCACATGTTAAACCCAGGCTCTTTCTTCTTGTGTCTTATTGGATATTAAAAATGGCGTGGTGCATTTTTCTCCTTACTAAAAACTTGAAATTCTAGCCAGAGTCACAACAATCCTGTGCTGGAGTTTTTCCATTTATCTGAATAGTTCTCTGATTAATCAATGTTGACATTAGTGTGAAAATTGCTTAATCAGCTTGAAATATAATAAGTTGGAAAATGAGAAAGAACAGGATAAAAATGAGAAAGAACTGATTTTCTCCTTAATCATTATCACAAGTAAATCTGACCACACATCGCCCATTGGGAGATGAAGAAGGTTTGAGGTCAGTGTTGAGTAATGAGATAGTCTGGACAATTGAAATGTTAATTTCTACCCTAACCTCAAGGCTAGGTATGAACCTACCACATGCAAAGAAATGTTTTTAAAAATCTAGTGAAAAGGGAAAATCTCACAGAGTTACAGGCCAGGAACTAGTGTGACCATGAGGCTATTTGAACACCTATCCATCCATCTAATATATGTGAAACATTTTCTTTGCATCTTTTAAATTGCACCCAACTTTGTTGCTATCTTAATATACAAAGGGGAACATGTGAAACTCACAATTCAAAACTCCCTGACAAAAGTTAGAATCATCATTGGTGATGCTAGTAAAATTCTTTTTTTTTTTTTTTTAAACCTTATTGCAGCAATGGCACCCCACCCCAGTACTTTTGCCTGGAAAATCCCATGGATGGAAGATCCTGGTAGGCTCCAGTCCATGGGGTCGCTAAGAGTCGGACACGACTGAGCGACTTCACTTTCACTTTGCACTTTCATGCATTGGAGAAGGAAATGGCAACCCACTCCAGTGTTCTTGCCTGGAGAATCCCAGGGACAGGGGAGCCTGGTGAGCTTCCGTCTATGGGGTCGCACAGAGTCGGACACGACTGAAGCAACTTAGCAGCAGTAGCAGCAGCAGCAGTATAGTTGATTTACTGTGTTGTGTTTTGCTGCTATACAGCAAAGTAACTCAGTTACACAAAATGTACTTTTACATATTCTTTTCCATTGTGATTTATCACAGGATATTGAATATAGTTCCCTGTGCTATACAGTAGGACCTCGTTGTTTGTCCACGAAAATTATTATATCCAAGTTCAGTTCAGTTGCTCAGTCGTGTCCGACTCTGCGACCCCATGAATCGCAGCATCCCAGGCCTCCCTGTCCATCACCAACTCCCGGAGTTCACTCAAACTCATGTCCATCGAGTTGGTGATGCCATCCAGCCATCTCATCCTCTGTCATCCCCTTCTCCTCCTGCCCCCAATCCCTCCCAATATCAGAGTCTTTTCCAATGAGTCAACTCTTCGCATGAGGTATCCAAAGTACTGGAGTTTCAGCTTCAGCATCAGTCCTTCCAATGAACACCCAGGACTGATCTCTTTTAGGATGAACTGGTTGGATCTCCTTGCAGTCCAAGGGACTCTCAAGAGTCTTCTCCAACACCACAGTTTAAAAGCATCAATTCTTCGGCACTCAGCTTTCTTCACAGCCAACTCTCACATCCATACATGACCACTGGAAAATCCATAGCCTTGACTAGATGGACCTTTGTTGGCAAAGTGATGTCTCTGCTTTTGAATATGTTATCTAGGTTGGTCATAACTTTCCTTCCAAGAAGTAAGTGTCTTTTAATTTCATGGCTGCAATTACCATCTGCAGTGATTTTGGAGCCCAGAAAAATAAAGTCTGACACTGTTTCCACTGTTTCCCCATCTATTTCCCATGAAGTGATGGGACCAGATGCCATTATCTTGGTTTTCTGAATGTTGAGCTTTAAGCCAACATTTTCACTCTCCACTTTCACTTTCATCAAGAGGCTTTTTAGTTCCTCTTCACTTTCTGCCATAAGGGTGGTGTCATCTGCATATCTGAGGTTATTGATATTTCTCCCGGCAATCTTGATTCCAGCTTGTGCTTCTTTCAGCCCAGCATTTTTCATGATGTACTCTGCATATAAGCCTATGCCCCAACCAGTAATGCTGAAGAAGCTGAAGTTGAACTGTTCTATGAAGACTTACAAGACCTTTTGGAACTAACACCCAGAAAAGACGTCCTTTTCATTAAAGGGGACTGGAATGCAAAAGTAAGAAGTCAAGAAACACTTGGGGTAACAGGCAAATTTTGCCTTGGAATACTGAATGAAGCAGGGCAAAGTCTAATAGAGTTTTGCAAAGAGAACGCACTGGTCATTGCAAATACCATGTTCCAACAACACAAGTGAAGACTCTACACATGGGCATCACCAGATGGTCAACACCGAAATCAGATTGATTATATTCTTTGCAGCCAAAGACGGAGAAGCGCTATACAGTCAGCAAAAACAAGACCAGGAGCTGACTGTGGCTCAGATCATGAACTCCTTATTGCCAAATTCAGACTTAAATTGAAGAAAGTAGGGAACCATTCAGGTATGATCTAAATCAAGTAGGACCTAAATCAAATCCCTTATGATTATACAGTGGAAGTGAGAAATAGATTTAAGGGACTAGATCTGATAGACAGAGTGCCTGATGAACTATGGACGGAGGTTTGTGACACTGTACAGGAGACAGGGATCAAGACCATCCCCATGGAAAAGAAATTATATCCAAAGTCCTTCACAATTTGCTTTCTCTTCACGGCAGAGCTACACTCATTTTCTGATGGTAGAGAGGTAACAGATGTGTCGAACTGCTCTCTTTTCAGCCCTGCCTTTTCTTATCACCCAGTTTCCTCAGTGTGAATGAATGCCATAAACACGTGCCAAGAGATAAATCAACCCTCAGGTTTATTTTGGAGTCCTGCCGAGAGAATCATCTGCTCACCTGGTTTTATTGAATTTAGAGGTAGATTTTTATTAACTGGTTAATAAACTCTGCAATATTATCCTAGGCAAACCATTCTAGAAAGCATCCTCTATAAAAAGCTTTTCCCAACACAGGGGGCCCAGGTTTGGTCCTTGGTTGGGGAATTGAATCCCACGTTCTTCAAGTAAAGATCCTGCATACCACAACTAAGGCTTCTGTGTAGCCAAATAATTTTTTCTCTTTTTAAAAAGCTTTTTAAAAAATTAAGACAGGGACTCAAATGGGACACAGTAACTAATCAACAGAAACAAATTGTTAAAGGTTTGTGTATATGTATCTGTGTGCATGAGTGTGTGTGTAGGCGTGAGTGAGTGGACATATTTACCAATAAACCTACCTTCAGAGTTAAAAGCATATTCATTAGAAGCCAAACAGCTGGCTTTTTTTTTTTCCACTGACACATCCTTTTGGAAACTCAGATGTTTCCAGGGAGCTTTGAGACATTGCATCTTATGTATTTCACCTTGATTTCCTTTTTCTTTAAATTTTTGTATTATATTGGATTGTAGTTGATTTACAGTGTCGTGTTTCAGGTGTTCAGCAAGGTGATTCAGTTATCCATATATCCATTCTTTTTCAGATTCTTTCCCCATATAGATTATTATAGAATATTGAGTAGTGTTCCCTGTGCTATATACTAGTTCCTTATTGACTATTTTGTATGTAGTAGTGTGTATATGTTAATCCTGATCCCTTAATTTATCCCTCCCTGGTGGCTCAGACAGTAAAATGCCTGTCTACAATGTGGGAGACCTGAGTTCCATTCCTGGGTCGGGAAGATCGGCTGGAGAAGGAAATGGCAACCCACTCCAGTACTATTGCCTGGAGAATCCCATGGACAGAGGAGCCTGGTAGGCTACAGTCCATGGGGTCGCTGAGGGTCGGACACGACTGAGCGGCTCCACTTTCACTTTCAACCCTTTGGTAATCGTAAGTTTGTTTTCTTAGTCTGAGTCTGTTTCTGTTTTGTAAATACGTTCATTTGTGTGTGTGTGTGTGTGTTTTAGATTCCACATATAAGTGATATTGTATGACACTTGTCTTTCTCTATCTTTACTCTGACAATCTCTAGGTCCAGCCATGTTGCTGCAAATGACATAATTTTGTTCTTTTTTATAGTAGAGTAATATTCCATTGTATATATGTACCTCGTCTTTATCCATTCCCCTGCTGATGAATATTTAGGTTGCTTCCATGTCCTGGCTGTTGTAAATCATGCTGCAGTGACCATTGGGGTGCATGTAACTTTTTCACAGTACGATTTTCTCTGGATATATGCCTAGGAGTAAGATTGCTGGGTCATAGGGCAGTTCTATTTTTAGTTTTTTTAAGGAGCCTCCATACTATTCTCCATAATGGTTCACCAATTTATATTCCCACCAACAGGGTAGGTGGGTTCCCTTTTCTCCTACCCTCTCTAGCATTTACTGTTTGTAGACTTTTTGGTGATGGCCATTCTAACTTGTGTGAGATGATACCTCATGATAGTTTTGATTTGTATTTCTCTAATAATTAGTGATGTTGAGCATTTTTTCATGTGCTTTTTGACCATCTGTATATCTTCTTTGGAGAAATTTCTATTAAGGTCTTCTGCCCAATTTGGATTTTTTTTTTTTTTTTACTTTTGATCCATTTGTGTATTTTGGAGATTAATCCCTTGTTGCAAATATTTTCTCCCATTTTGTGCATAGTCTTTTCATTTTGTTTATGGTTTCCTTTGCTGTACAAAAGCTTTTAAGTTTAAGTCCCATTTGTTTATTTTTGTTTCTATTGTCATTATTCCAGGAGGTGGATCCAAAAAGATATTGCTAGTGATTTACGTCAGAGTGTTCTGCTTGAGAGTTTTATAGTATCTCGCCTTACATTTAGATCTTTAATCAATTTTTAGTTTATTTTTGTATATGGTGTTAGAGCATGTTCTAATTTCATTTTTTTTACATGTAGCTGTTGAATTTTCTCAGCTGCTGCTGCTACTGCTGCTAAGTCACTTCAGTCGTCCGACTCTGTGCGACCCCATAGATGGCATCCCACCAGGCTCCCCACCAGGCTCCCCTGTTCCTGGGATTCTCCAGGCAAGAACACTGGAGTGGGTTGACGTTTTCTTTTCCCATGCATGAAAGTGAAAAGTGAAAGTGAAGTCGCTCAGTTGTGTCCGACTTTTAGCAATCCCATGGACTGCAGCCTACCAGGCTCCTCTGCCCATGGGATTTTCCAGGCAAGAGTACTGGAGTGGGGTGCCATTGCCTTCTCCGTAGCTGTTGAATTTTCTCAGTACCACTTATTGAAGAGACTGTCTTTTCTCCATTGTATGTTCTTGCCTCCTTTGTTGTAGATTAATTGACCATAGGGGTGTGGGTTTATTTCTGGACTTTCTATTGACCTTGATTTCTGACACCTAAAACTGTCAGGTTTAATTATGATCTAAAGTAATGTAAAATAGGTTTCCCATCATTACCATTGCTTTGTATCTTCCCTAAATTTTTAAACATTCTGGCATTTTATATATCTGTAATTAGCTATAAAGATATAGGCACATTTGTTTCAGTTGGCCATTTACGGATTTGGTTAGAAAATAATTTGCTTTTGTGTGTGTATAAAGAATAGAAAGCTGATTAGTTTTTCTAGATTCTCTTTATTAAAAAACACATCTAGTCTTTTAGTCATTTAAATAGTTACAGTGGAGCTAGTTGCAAAGAGGTTAAAATCAGTAGGAATAACTTGGTATTTTAGGTGCCTCAAAACTCTGCCTTCCATTCTGAGCTCAGGTGGTTGAATGATGCCATTTGTGGGAGACCATCATGATTGACCAGCGGTCACCAGTTCTCCCCAAGACCCCAAACTCTCCAGCTCCTGTTGTATCTCTGCTTTGTGTTGACATGGAATATCTTTCCTAGTGAGCTGTGTGGAGGCTTCACTTTGGGGGTTAATCATTTATCATTATTATCATGCATGATCACTATAATTTGGATCAGTCCATTTGTAGAGCCCTGACAGTGTTAGGAATTGCCCCAAACAAGAAAGTCTTTCTTTGCAAGTTCAAGTTCTTGGTGTGCTAGAATGAGACCATGACTGACATAAAGTTGAATTTGCCTCTGCCTCTCATTTACATCTTCAACAACCTTGGACAGGTCACCGATGCTCTCAGTCTTTATATTTCCTTCCCTAACTGAATGCTATGTCGGCTCCCTGTGATATTCCAAAATTTAAACATGTAAGTAACCTACCTTCAGAAGCAAAAAATTGCATTTTTCTGCGTCCTAAAAACATTGCTTTTCTCATCAAGATTTTTTTTTGTTATTTTACTTTACTAACTTCCTAATTAATAAGACATTACACCAGGTATTAATATAATGTTATATATAGTGTGTCAGCATAAGTTATTTTATTTCATATAACCTAGGAGTTCTTTTCAGATATACTATCTGCATCTCCTGCATCTACTCTCACATTTCACCATGAGAACAAGCATCTGTGGACGAGAATGTCCCTTACTGAAATCTTGGGTCACAATGATAGAAAGATGAGGCAGCATTCATGCAGTGTCTTTCAAGTTGCTTGATTTCCTTAAAAAATTTTAAATGACAAGGTTAAAGGATTGGAGAAGAATCTTGTTAAAAGATTGGAGAAGAATCTTGCTTAGCATATTGTCTACTGAAAAAAATAACCACAGCATGAGAGTTATGGGTTAAATTTTAATTGGAGCAAAATGAAGACCATAGTCCCGGAGACAGCATTTCAGATAGCTCTGAAGAACTGCTCCAAAGAGGCAGGGTGGAAGGTCAGCATATATGTGATTTTGGTGAAGGGGAAATGCATGCAATCAGGCACATACCTCTTTTCAGAAGGTTGCTGCTAGTCATGAGGAGCAGATGTCACCATGAAGGATGTTAGTGCTTTTCTAGATATGAGGAGATGCAAGAATTGGGCTCAAAATCTTCTGAAAGTAACTATCTGAAGACCTGTTCTGACAGTTTTTTCCAGAGCACAGAGTGCCTCATTCCTAATCTCTGCCCTGAACTCGGTTCAGGGGATGTTGAAGATCAGCTGCATGAGCTCATGATTTAATTCTTGTGGAGGGAGATGGTAAGTGCCAATTTGTAGTTGGCAAAATGATGTGATTTCTGGTGATTTCTTCACTCCCTCCCTCACAGAAAAGTGTCCTGGTTGGACCAGAAAGTTGGTGGCTCTGACTGTCCACATCTGATTCTAACCCAGGCGGCGAGCTTTGTTTCAAGGGAAACCAGGAACTTGTCCTTTTGATTACACTCTCCATTGTCTTATCCACGAGGGACAAGTCATCACCACTGTAGTTAGAGTTGTTCATTTTTACTTTTCCCATTTGTCCAGAGATGACCTTTCTCACTATCAGTAAGGATGATCAACCACCCTTAATCCCATTGCAAAGTCCATTCGATTTGAGTTTGAAAGTCTGCTTATGTTAGTTTTGCATCCCTGCTTCCAGATGGGTAGTATTTCTGCCACTAGAGGTTAACGTGAATGGCTGATGATGCCTAATACTCATTGCCACCTGGGAAACTTAGAGATGAAGACCCAGCCCATATCAATAGTAGGCACTTGCTGTGAATCAAGTGAATGTACAAGCTAAAAGTGCTTTCTTGATGAAAAGCTGGGCCCAGGAGGCGAGAAAACGGACAGCCAGCCTAGAATCCTAGGGCTTCCGGAGTCTCACATTGACTGGCTTTCCTTGCAGCAGGGTGCCCTGAGTGAAGATCTCCTAGTGGCCCCTATCTCCTCAGTGACTGTCTGCAGCTCTTGCAGGAACACCTGCCCTATGCCTCTGTCAGTGGTTCTCCTTCCAGTGGTTGAGAGCATTACAGCGCTGTCTCTCCTGGCTGCTGTGTCATGTCTGTTTCCTTCAGCTCTCAGATAAAGGTGGTGCCCCCCAAAAATATACCTTTTAAATTCCAGGTGACAGTATTAGAAATCTCCAATTGTTACATCATAGTTTTGGCATTAAAAACAAAATATAATCATCCAAATAGGCTTTTTTTTTTTTTTTTTTAACAAGCATCCTAGCTTTGGCATCAGCATCTCGACTGCTACCCTCTCTCTCCTTCAGCTCTGGACACAGTGACCTCCTGGCTCTTGACCCCAGGAGTCCTGATGCTCCTTAAAGTCCAGGACTTGGCACATGTTCTTCTTTGCTCTTCCCTCCTTTCTTTGCCTAGCCAAGTCTTTCTTGGTCTCCACTAGACATGAAGGCCAAGAACACGTGTGCATCCACAAACCTTTGCAAAACTCAAGCACTGACATGCATGCAGGCCAGTTTGCTGAAAAACTATTCACTGAAGAACCAGTCTCTGGGGCAAAGAAATCTGATTTTTAGGATCCCACACATAAGTTTTTCTTTTCTTTTTTTTTTTTAACAAGCATCCTGGCTTTAACTGCTACCCTCTCTTTCCTTCAGCTCTGAACAAAGTGAACTCCTGTCTTTAGGCCCAGGTGACCTTAGGGCAACATTCTGGCCTCTCCTGAGCTTATCTCTGACAAGACTTCCAGCCTCATCTGCTCTCCCTGGTGGATGATGTCTTCCAGCACATCCTATGCCTCTCTGTTTGCTCATCTTCTCCATCCATTGGAGCATCCTGACACCTGTTCCTTCTGCACTCATAAATAGCTAACTTCATTTATTTGTCTTGAGTAAGAGATCCTCTATAGTAGCAAACTTTCTTTGATACCTTCCTCTCCCATCTTCCCTGGGATGAGGCATGCTTTCTAATACACTCATAGCAGGTTGTATTAATAAAGTACATTGCAATTATTTATGCCTCTCTCCCACTTCAGTCTAGGAGATCTTTGAGAGAGGAAATCATATTCTGTTTATGTCTACATCCCTTTGGGCTCAATAATTATTAGCAAAGTGACATTAAGAACTTGTGTGAGGTTGTCATGAACCCCACATTTCTTGAGAGCTTTGTCCATGGGGTGAAATCCAAAATCTCAAAAAATGACTGAGCTGTTCTTTACATGATGGTTTTTGCATTCCCTTTGGAATTGTGATAATGGGCAAAAAGGAACAGAGTCTATAAGACCATATTTTTCTTTTTCTAAGAAATATTGAGCAATTGGAAACATTGCTTCTGAGTTTCAAGATAGTTCAAAAAAGGCTTGCAGAGTCATGAGGCTCCAAATCCCTTGCAGTAAGCTTGGGATAGGGCATATTCAGCCCTTGGGATGTGTTTGCTGCTGCTACTGCTGCTGCTAAGTCGCTCAGTCGTGTCCGACTCTCTGTGACCCCATAGACAGCAGCCCACCAGGCTCTGCCGTCCCTGGGATTCTCCAGGCAAGAACACTGGAGTGGGTTGCCATTTCCTTCTCCAATGCATGAAAGTGAAAAGTGAAAGTGAAGTCGCTCAGGGATGTGTTTAGTGAACTACAAAAGTACTCCGACTATGAGAGTTGGGTCAGTGGTGATGATTCTTCAAGCTGAATCACCAGGCAGTGGTTTTGGAATTCCACGGGGTTAAAAAAAAAAAAAAAATGGTGCCATAGGAAGAATGACTTTTTGATGAGCTTGAGAGAGACTCAATAAATAACTCTCTTCAACAACCAAATTTTAAAGTAATCAAGAAATAAGACAAAGAATTAAGGTGATCAGTTCATTATTGCTAAAGCTAAGGGTAGAGAAGGTGGCTCATAAGTAGGGCATCTGACCTTTCTAATACCGAATCCAGAATGTGATAGACTGACCCATGGGGTCATCATTAGCTCTGGGAGACCCAGGCTTTACCCGCAGGGGCAGGACTCCAACAGCACAGAAGAGAGGAAGGAGCAGAGGGCAGGACCACCCTTCAGCTGACATGCCCCCCTAGGGAGGGTGGTTGTCACCTGTGTATAGCATGTGTCAGAGGCCCTGTCTTCCCGTACTTCGCTCCCTCAGGGAGAGAACTGTATATACCTCTGGGCACTAAAATGAATGTGAATCTGTGCTGAGCTTTATTGAAGATGTTCCATGGTGGCTCGGTGGTAAAGAATCTGCAATGCAGGAGTCACAGGTTCAATCCCTGGGTTGGGAAAATCCTGGAGGAGGGCATGACAACCCACTCCAGTATTCTTGCCTAGAGAATCCCATGGATAGAAGAATCCCATACAGGTCATGGGGTCGCAAAGAGTTGGATGACTGAGCGACTAAGCACGCATCATTTTATCTTAAGCAATTCTTCAGTGTGGGTGCTAGCATTGCCCCCACTTTAGAGGTATGCAAACTGGGGTTTATGGAGGTTGAATGACATCCCCAAGATCACACAGGTTTTGTGTGTCAGAACTGAAGCTGAACCCAAGCAACTTCCCAGGCAGAGCTGTTAACCCCTATGCTTTGAACTTCTCTATGGTCATATAAGGCCATGTGCAGTGGAGGTCCTGGGTCGTCATTTACAGTTAATTATGAAAGCAGTAAATGATGTGAAAGTAAGATTCTCTGTCTTGAAATCTCTGTTCCTGGCTGCTCTCATTAATTCCCTTTCCCCTGGCTGGAATCCAACCAGCTCACACAACTGTCAGTGGTATCTCAATCAGTATTTACACAAAAGGGTCATGCAATTAAAAGAAAAAAGCCAGAAATATCAGAATGTTAGTACATCTGTTGGATGAAGTTTAAGGATTGGTGAGTGCTCTGTTAAGTGAATTTGAGATGGTTGCCTGGAGAATACATTTTTTTCTTTCCCTAGATGAGAGAAGTAAACAAGTCAGAAATGATTTCAAATTTGTTTTGCAAATTGGAACAATCAAAACATAACAGTGACCTTCGAACCAATGCCAGAGAGTTAGGAAAGATTAAATAAAATCTGAAGAATATATTCTGGTAGTGGCATGAGTGGGGTTCCTTTTGGCTTTGACATTCTGCCTGGACTGCATCTCAAGTGCAGTTATATGTTTTAACCCATTTCACCCTGATCTATTCAGACCTCTAGACCTGCTCATGAGCACAGTTTAATTCAGCTGGAAAAATCACAGGAAGAGTAAGAAGAGGGCTGTGAACATGATCTCTTTCTGTGTGCTAAGCTGCTTCAGTCATGTCTGACTCTGCATTCCTACGAACTGTAGCCCACCAGGCTCCTCTGTCCATGGAATTCTCCAGGCAAGAATATTGAAGTGGGTTGCCCTGCCCTCCTCTAGGGGATTTTCTTGACTGAGGGATCAAACCCACATCTCCTGTGGCTTCTGCATTGCAGGCAGATTCTTTACCACTGAGCTACCAGGGAAACCCATGATCTCGCTCATCTCCCCCAAAAGCACACATACTTGCTGCACCTCCAAGCTCTCTGTCTCAATGAAGAGCAGTCCCTGCCTCCCAGTGCCTTAGTGAGCTGGCACAGGGCACCTGCACAGAGAACATGGATCTTCTGCTTTTTGTCCAACTTTATGGACTCTTTGACATGGTTGGGGTCTAAGAGTAAGGGAGCAAAGCAGGAATTGAAATTGTGTCCAGCTAATTAGCTGGATAATTTGGACAAGTAAGTGGTCCACTCTAAGCTTGCTTCCTTGTTTTAAAAGGAGGGAATGGACTGATGGATCTTTACATTTTTGAACTGTAGAGGCATGAAGGATCTTAGAACTAGAGAATAGCACAGTGAGGACATTCTAGAATTTCATAAGGTTTTGGTCAGCTTGGGAAAATTCTTTTAACTTCTATTCTTTCCTGCCTTAAAAAATAAACTTTTTTTTTTTCTTTTTGAGACAAGAAAATGTCTGGTGCCCTGCAGTCTTAGAGCTTGAGTTTCAACTCCCATAATATGGAGATAGTTTGGTGCCTTCCTGACTTTGGCTGGTTCTGAGACCTTCTTCCTTGGCCCCCAAAGGCTGGGCTGCTTCCTCACTTATCATATAATATTTGAATTCAAGGGCTGGACTCCATCATCACCTGTCACATAATCTTTAAATCTTAGAGCATCTCCAGACAAGATGTCTGCTCATTCTCTCCCTTTTCTCTCTGTGGACACTTCTCAACTTTTGTACTTCTGTCTGCTCTGGGAGCTACCTCCTAAGTATATCCTAGGAGCCTGATATAGAAAATGCCAAAGGAAATATTACTTCTCTGTCTCCCTGGCTGTCCCAGGGGCATCTTGGAGGCTGCTCCTTAGTGAGATGCCCAGAGGCCATTGACTGGGAATCAAACTTAAATGTGTGACAAGGACCCATCTGAGAGCAGTGTGCTTTGGCATAAGGACTGAAGGATATTTTTACTGTGCTCAGGCTTATCTGTTTAAATGTGATTAAACATTCTTGACTAATATTGAAATAAAGTACTTATTTCATCAGTTCTGGTGAAGCAAAAGCCCTAAAGTGTCAACCCAATAAGAATATATTCAAAGGGAGATTCATCCTGAATCCCACTCAGGAAGTATGATTATAGAGTCAGATTTTCAGAGCTTGAAAGAACCCTCAAGTATCCTCTAGGTCAACTCAAGATCTTTTCTATTTGGTTTAGGTAATTGAAGTCTAAAGAGATTAAAAGCTGTGCCTAAGGCAAGTGAGGACTGGGAAGAATCCCATAGGGTTCTGTTTCATGTCAATCTAGTAGGGATCTAAACACAAGGCTTCGAGTGAGGTTCGAAGGTTTGAAAAACCACCTTGTCAGTTGTGAAGATCATAAATTGAAGAGGCATCTGTAAAGTACTGTCTCTTTATTTTTCAATTCATGCTTTATATAGATTGGGGCATTATTTTATTTTTGTGCTTTACAAGTAACTGTTCCTCTCTTTTTTTTTAAAGAAAAATTTCACAACTGGAAAAAATGTTGAAAGAATGGCACAATGAACACTTATGTGCCCACTGTTAGTTGCTGGTATCTTGTGATTCTCTCCCTTCCTTCCTGTCCCTCTCTGTACTTTTTGCTCATGTGTACACACACACACACACACACACACACACACTTTATGTAAGTAAAAGTCAGCTGTAGGCATGGTGATGTCACCCTTAAGTACTCCAACCAGTGTTGGAGTACTGCTCTGCTCAGAGCCAGAGCATTCTCCCACAGAACCACAATCGCTTCAGCATACCCAGGGAAGTTCACTTTGTAAAAAAAGTGCATATCCAGATGTCTCCATATGCCCCCAGTATGCCCTTTATAGCCTCTATTTTTAATCTAGGAAAGAATCGGGAATTGCATTTAGCAGTCATCCTTGCTGCTGCTGCTAAGTCACTTCCGTCATGTCCGACTCTATTCGACCCCACAGATGGCAGCCCACCAGGCTTCCCTTTCTCTGGGATTCTCCAGGCAATAACACTGGAGTGGGTTGCCATTACCTTCTCCAATGCATGAAAGTGAAAAGTGAAAGTGAAGTCGCTCAGTCGTGTCCGACCCTCAGTGACCCCGTGGACTGCAGCCTTCCAGATTCCTCCATCCATGGGATTTTCCAGGCAAGAGTACTGGAGTGGGGTGCCATTGCCTTCTCCGGCAGTCATCCTTATTCTCCTTTAAATTACAATATCCCCCATCTTCTAATTTATGTCTCAAGTGATATTGATAAAGAGTTTTGGCCAATTACCTTATAGAATGTCCTGCAATCAGGATTTATATTTTTGTTTTCTCATTAGATTTAAATATTTTGGCAAGAAAAAAATATAGAGGAAACCCCATACACCACAGGTAGGAGTGTAAAAGAAGCAGTCACTTTGAAAGAGAGTCAGGCACCTCCTCAGAAAGTTAAAAGAGAGTTCCATATGACCCAGCAATTCCTCTCTTAGGTATAACACCCAACAGAATTGAAAACACAGCTTCACACAAAAACCTGTAAATATATGTTCATAGCAGCACTATTCGTAATAGGGGAGACAACACAAATGGATAATAAAAGGTGGCATATCCATACAATGGAATATCGTTTGGTAATAAAAAGGAATGAGGTACTGATGCATGCTACAACAAGCATGAAAACATTATGCTATATGAAGGAAGCCAGTCACAAAATGTCATATTTTATAGAATTCAATTCATATGAAATTTCCAGACTAGGCAAATCCAGAGAGAGAGAGGAGATTTGTGGTTATCCAGGGCTGGGGGAATTGGGGAAAATGGAAAGTGACTGCTAAGGGGTATATGGTTTCTATTGGAGGTAGTTAAAATATTCTAAAAATTGTAGTGATGGATGCACATTTCTGCCAATATAACTAAACATTATTATTGAATTGTGCACTTTAAGTTGTATATGATATATATATATGGTATGTGAATTGTATCTAAACAAAATTGTTTCTAGAAAATAAAGAATACTATGTGGTGATGTGTCCTCCCCACTGGGCACTTTAAGAGCTACTTAATCCCAATTTGTCCTGCTATTGTTAATGCTAAGCTTTGATCACTTGGGTAGCGTGGTTCCTGTCAGATCTCACCATTGTGAAGATGTCTCTCACCTTGAGATTAATAAGTAATCTGAAGAATGACACTTAACCACTGCGTTGACGTCCTGTTCTCCACCTGTTAGTATCCACTGGTGATCTTTGCAAGTAAGATCAATTTCACAGATGAATACAAAATGGTGATTTTTAATGGTCATATTTCTTCCATTTATTAACTAGTAGCTTTCAGTAGAGAAAGTATGCTTCTCCCTCTTTTCAGTTTAGTTCAGTCACTCAGTTACGTCCAACTTTTTGCGACCCCATGGACTGCAGCCTGCCAGACGTCCCTGTCCATCACCAGCTCCTGGAGCTTGCTTATGGCCATTGAGTCAGTGATGCCATCCATTATTAAGCAGAATTATCATATGACCCAGCAATTCCACATCTGAGTGTATCCCCAGAAGAACTGGAAGCAGAGACATATACTTGTGTGTTCATGCCAGGGTCATTCACTGCAGCCAAAAGGTGGGAACAACACGCATGTCCATCTATAGATGAGTGGATTAAAAAAGGTGACCTATATGTTCAGTGGATATCATGTCATCTTAAAAAGGAATGGAATTCTGATACATGCTATAGCATAGGTGAATGTGGAACATGTTATGCTGAGTAAAATAAACTGACACAAATAGTGTTTGATTCCCCTTATATGAGGTACATGGGGTGACCAAATGCATAGACACAGAAAGTAGAATGGTATTTGCCAGGGCTGGGGGGAGGCAGGAATGAGGAGCTATTGTTTAATAGATACAGAGTTTTGGTTTTCAAAGATGAGAAAATTCTGCTGATGGATGATGGCTACACAACAAGGTGAATGTATTTGATTCTGCTGAACTGTACACTTAAAAAGTTAAGATGGTAAATTTAATGTTTATGCATATTTTATCACAAAATTCCCTTATTAGATTCTTGTTTGCTCTTTTTTGTTTTGATATATTATCATTATTACTCTTTCTGATACTGGAAATTGGCCACCAGGAAGGCCTTCAGGCGACTCCTCTTCCCTCTTGGACACAGCCATCTCTCCCTGATTCCAGTTACAGGGGATTGTGGTCAGAAACCAAGACTGGGATTAGTCATCATCTGCTTCTCACACTTTGAGTAGATAGAGCTAGGAAAACAAACACACACTCACGTATATGCACACATACCTAGGACTTATACACACACATGCAAATATATTTAGACATATTCTTCATTAGTCTCCAATTTAAATCTAATACCACATTTTCCCCACCTCACCTTAGTTCATATGTATCCACCTTCTTCCATAGTAAGAACTCTGATTCCCAAGAATACCTACATATTTACTAATTGGCTCTATCCTTCAATAAGCAAGAGTTTCAGATTTATCATACTAACACCACAAATCATTTTAAACACTAAAGAATAAAATTCACATGTTCACATTATTAGCAGTGCTAAAAGTATTTTCTGGACCTGTTTTCCTTTCTTCCTTACTGAGCGGGGAGGGTGAGATTAAGGTCATGGTGGTGTTGGTGTCGTTCAGTCGCTAAATTGTGTCCAACTCTTTGCAACCCCATGGACTGCTCCTTTGTCCTCCACTCTCTCCCAGAGTTCATTCAAATTCACGTCCATGAAGTTGGTGATGCGATGGTGGTGTTGATAGAGATTAAAAAGAGAAAGGAAGGGGAGAGTGGGAGGGATGGGGAGAGAGAAAGAGAATGACAGTGTTTCAACATTTAAAGTTTTCACATGAAAAACCCCACTAAATAAAAGTGAGGTATAGTAGAAGTAAGAATTGGGAGGAGAGGAGACAATTATTATTATTATTTTTTTTTAAAGAATCTGGTTTGCTGACTTTTGGAGTAAATGCTTTGTATGTTTACTTAGACAAGAAATAGTACAGAAGGTTAGACTCAGTGAACACAGAGAGAAAGACAGATGTTTTTTATGAATTCCGATAAGATTTTTATCCTGTGTGGGGAGTTCAGTTGCTGCATTTGGCTTTGATGGTGACATTTTCTCAGACGTGGCATTTGATCCGCCAGACATGCTCTCCATGGTTGTTCTTGAAACGAGGAATTGATTTATTTTTCAAAGGTTCTCCTGCCTTTGGAAGAGAACCAAATCTCTCTTTCAAGTTGGGGAAAGAACTTCCTTTGGAGACCTAACCTCTTTCTCACCCCAGCAAGCCATTAGGCCTTTTGTGTACAAGTTGGGTAAGCGTACTTAAACATGAGATTCTTTTTCTTCCTTACTGAATGCTCAATCAAGCTGTTTTTCCTGCTATTGGAGTATTCTGATTTCTAAGAGAGATGGTGAGATGGTAGTGGAGACACTTTTAAACAGGCATCCTAAGACCTATCTTGATCACAGGTAATGAGTCTTCTCAGGAGCTTTTTCCTCTGTAAATATTCCTGGCACTTGGCCTTCACAAGAGAGCTCTGTGTGGTCCTGACAAGGTTGCCTTGCAGGCTGAAGGCCTACGGGAAGCAGGTTCCCTGGCTTCATGAAACAACGCTCCAGTTTGTATAGTCTCAAGTGTGTGATCAAATATTTAAGGCCTTTAAAAAATGACAGTGTTTATAAGGGCCCTTGCAAAGAATTTCTGATGGAAGACAGTGAAAAGATTTGTTTCCATTACTCATAGCTTTAGTCTGCTATGATGGGAGTTGTTTAAATTTTCAGTTCTTAGATGGAAACTTAACAAAAGTGGGTGATGAAAGTTGTTGGAATGGGTAATTTGGGGCCAGGATGAGTAGAGAGGCGACAGCGTTCTCCCTGGAGGCAACTTTGTGTGCAAGCCATCCATTGCTTCTCCCCTGGAATCCATGTGTCTGGCCTGTGTAAGGATGTAAATATCTTGGTGTGCTCAGTCAAGTTAGATATTTGTTATATTCCACAAAACATTTTAGAAATCAGTGCAAACACATATTAATAGTTCATGTCCGAAGGAGTGGGAAAATGGGAGGGATATTAACATTATGTATTTCCTGAAGTCAGTTTTCACTTAGCAAGTTCTTCTGTATTCCCATGGGAAGTTCAGTTGAAGCTTTTGAAATCGTTGCACAGAAATGGTTTACTCAGCATGGAAGCGTTTACTGGGTGCCTCCTATCCAGGTTCCTTACCTTTTACAGCTTTATCTCTCCCTAAAACTCCTTGAGGGTCAACCCATGAGGACTGGTATTCATCACATCCCACCGGAAACAGTTGGTTAACTCATGAAGACTGGCATTCAGAACAGGTCCTGCCATGTTTGTGCATTAAATGCAGTACCATGTGTAAAATAAATGGCTCTTGGGAATGTGCAGTATAGCACAGGAAGGTCAGCTCAGTGCCCTGTGATGACCTAGAGGGATGGCATAGGTGTGGTGAGAGGGATGTGTAAGGGGGAGGGGATATATGTATACATATGACTGATTCACTTCTTTGTACAGCAGAAACTAACATAATATTGTAAAGCAATTGTAATCCAATTTTTTTAAAAAGAAAGAAATGGAGTCTTCTGCTTCCAGAGCACTGGAGTAGACATACTTTTCCCTATTCGTCCTGTTAAGTACAAATGAAAGGCCTAAATGTTACATATAAAACAAACATAGGAAGACTCTGAAAGGTGGAGAGAAGGAAGACTGGCAGAGACCTCAGGACCCCAGGAGGAATACAGTGCAGAGTTCCCTGAGTTTCTGTATTACATCCTATATTCCAGACTTAGGTCTGAAGATGCCAGTAACTTTGCAACACAATAGGCACAGATGAAAAGTCACCCAGCAAGGCTACTCTTTTTAGCTGAGAGACCAGGAAAAGGCAGCTTAGCAAGACAGAAAACTAAGCAATAACCACTCTACTCCAGCCAAATACCGCAAAAAACTGGTTCATCCCACTCATGCCAGCAAAATGTCAGAAGGGAACCAAGACATCTACCGTCACCAGGCTCTAACAACACGCCTCAACCCCTCTGGTGGAACAGTGTCAGAGAGAGCTAGAACTTACTTCCCCTAGGGAGGTAACGAGGGGGCCGTGCCTCTCCCACTGGGTTGATGTAATATCAGGCCAAGTGAAGGTTCAAGACTTTTATCATGGCTCACCAGTGTTTTCAGGGTAGCTAAGATTTATTTTAACCAGATGTAGCAGACATGAAGATTCAGAAATGACTCATGAAGGGAGAAGTTGATCATGACAGTTCTCTCGAAACAGGAGGCACAGCACACCACTAAGAGCCACGTAGGGAATCACTGGGGTGTGTCAGATGCAGAAGGAGCAGGAGAAAATTTGGCAAGACTCTTTATTGTGGTTTCCATGCGAAAGAATGGATGAGGCAGGGTACACAGACCTAAGATTGACCAGTTTGAATAATTGCAGCAAGCTCTGTACTGTTGGGTTTCCCTGGTGGCTCAAACAGTAAAGAATCTGCCTGCAATGAAGGAGACCCAAGTTCAAGCCCTGGATCAAGAAAATCCCCTGGAGAAGGGAATGGCAACCCACTCCAGTATTCTTACCTGGAGAATTCCACAGCCAGAGGAGCGTGATGGACTATAGTCCATGAGATCGCAAAATCAGACATGACTGAGTGATTAACACTTTCACGGGACTTAAGGGGTTATCCTGAGTATTAGGTAACTGGTTCTGGGGTATTCAGGTCAGAGGAACAGGGTCCCAACATACAAGAGCCCAATATAGGAGGTGGTTGTAGGTTTAGACTCTGAATTGGTTGGTTTGTATATGAAAGGTACTCTCACAGGGAAGTCACTTATTTTCTCTAGGGATTGCCTAGCTGTGGAGGGGCCATTCCTCCTGGGTCAGCAAGGCTCCTGATGTCAAAGCTTCATAAAATGAAAGGCATGGTTAATACAAAGAGTAACAAGTCCTCCCCCCAGTGGTGGTGTTGGTGGTGATCACATGGGGATCAGCAATGAGGCTCTCCTACCTCTCCCAGCAGAGAAGTGCCCATAGAGGTCAGGAAAGAGCCAGGATTCCCATCCTTACCATGCATTATCAAGCAGCCCTGGCCTCCTCCACTATTGGAGCAGGGTAAACCAGGTAAAGCAGAATTCAGAGTCTCAAAATATAATATCCAAAATGTTCAGATTAATTGAAAATCATTTATCATGCCAAGTATTTGGAAGATCTCAGACTGAATGAAGAAGATGATATATGTCAACACCAAGGTAGCTGAGATGTTAGTATTATAATGATACGATTTAAAGCAGCCAAGGTCAAAATACATGAGCAGTTACAAACATGCTAGAGAGAAAGATTCAACAACAAAAATAAAGATATAAAGAAGAAGCAAATGGAAATTAAAGCTACAGAATACAATAACCAAAACAAAATACTCAGTCATGAGCTTAATAGCAACATGGATGAGACAGAGGAAGAAGCCATGAACGAAAGCAAAAAAAAGAGGAAACAGAACTGGAAAATAGTCTAATGGAAATTACATATAATCTGAATAACAGAGAGAAAGTAGACTTTAACATCATGTTAAAAGAATGAAAACACAACCTAAAAACAGGGAGAAAATATTTTCAAACCCTATATCCAATAAAAGACTAGAACTAGAATATATATTAAAAAACCTCTCAAAACTCAGCACTAAAAAAAAGCAATCCAGTTATAAAATAGACAAAAAGACATAAGGAGACATTTCACTGAAGTAGATATATAGGTGACAAATAAACCCATGAAATGATGTTCAACATCATTAGCCATCAGGGAAAAGCAAATTAAAATCACAATGAGCTGTCTCATCAGAATGGTTAAAATAAAAAGTAGTGAAAACACCAGATGCTGGGGGAAAGGTCGAGAAACTGGGTCACTCATACACTGCTGGTGGGAAGGTAAAATGCTACAGCCACCCCAGAGAAGAGTTTGGCAGTTATCTTAAACAAATTAGTATGACCATATGACCTGAGATTTGCACTCCTGGACATTTATCCCAGAGAAATGAAAACTGTTCACACAGAAGCCTGTACACAAATGTTCATAGCCACTGTATTTGCAGTAGCTCCAAACTGGAAACAACCCAGATGCCTTTCTCAAAGGTAGATGGTTAAACTGTGGTGCCTCTATACCATGGAATGCTACTCTGCAATAAATACGAAGGAACTGTTGCTATTCTGGGTGAATAAAGCCAGTCCTAAAAGATTACATGCTATATGATTCTGCTTGTGTAATATTCTTAAAATAATATACTTACAGACAAAGAAAATATATTAGTAGTCATCAGAATGGAATGGAGCCAGGATATGAAAGAACAACATATGGGATCTTGATGATAATTGGAGATGTTCTGTATCTTGACTGTATTAGTGTTGATACCTCTCTGTATTGTTTTATTTATAACCACATATGAATCTATAATTATATCAACATAAAAAGTTTGAATATATAAATAGTAATATAATATAGTCTTCCTCTCAGTGTAGGTTCACTCCCCAAAATTCATCCTAAAGGAATAATCAGAGATTGGCACAAAAAGCCTAGATTCTAAATATTTAATAAGAGAAAGATTAAATTATGACACATCCATGGGTTAAATACAATGTAGTTGGCAAGAATCATATTCCAGAATGTTCATTTTATTTTCCTTATTCTTAATTTTTTAATGCACATAAATGTTATGTAGCTTTTTGTACACACATCTTGCTTTCTGTCTCTGTCACTCAGTTGTATACAATGCTTTTGCAACGCCATGGACTATAGCCGTCCAGGCTCCTCTGTCCTTGGGGTTTCCCGGGCAAGAATACTGGTATCGGTTGCCATTTCCTCCTCCAAGGGATCTTTCTGACCCAGGGATCGAACCCGTATTTCACACATCTCCTGTATTTGCAGGCAAATTCTTTATTGCTGAGCCATCAGGGAAGCCTGCTTTACGGTAAAAACATTCAAAACATTTCAGTCTACTTAATAACATAAGATTTACAGTCTAAATGGAAAAAAAAAACACACAATATTCAGTTCTCTGCAATGTAGTCATGAATTTGTTTGAAAAAGTTATGTATAAATTATAAAATATTAAAGGAGATTCACCAAGATGTTGACAGTAGACATCTCTTGTGGTAGTGATGTTTTTATATTTCTTTAATTATTCTTCTGGAATTAATAATTCAAGAATTTACAGTGAACTTTTTATAATTATGATAAATGGAATGAGCTTTTGAAATCAGGGAACAATACAAATATTATTTAACAGAGCAGTGGTCTGATGACAGTGCTTGAAGTGTGAAGGCTAAAGACTTGAGGTAAGCAGATGGCTAAGTTACATATCCTTTCCTTAATACCATCTTATATTTCCTGTATGGTTGTGGAATTCCCCACATAGTAGCATTTTGCTTATTACTCTTTCCAATCTAGAATATTCATGGCAAATAGATGGGGAAACAGTGGAAACAGTGGCTGACTTTATTTTTCTGGGCTCCAAAATCACTGTAGATGGTGACTGCAGTCATGAAATCAAAAGATGCTTACTCCTTGAAAGGAAAGTTATGGCCAACCTAGACAGCTGTTGAATTGCCTGGAAGTTGGCTAGTCCAGAAAGACCTCAGGTGGGATGACCTAGCTTCTCTCCACATGGTCCTTCATTTTCCAGCAGGCTAGACTGTGTTTGTTCTCATGGTAATAACAAGGTTAGAGAGAGGAATTAAAATTTACAAAATCGAATTTCAAATTCTTTGTATCAAATTTGCTCAGTTCAGTCCAGTTCAGCCACTCAGTCGTGTCCGAATCTTTGCAACCCCATGGACTGTAGCACGCCAGGCTTCCCTGTCCATCACCGACTCCCAGAGTTTACTCAAACTCACACCCATTGAGTCGGTGATGCCATCCAACCATCTCATCCTCTGTTGTCCCCCTTCTCCTTCTGCCTTCAATCTTTCCCAATATCAGGGTCTTTTCAAATGAGTCAGTTCTTCACATCAGGTGGCAAAAGTATTGGAGTTTCAGCTTCACATCAGTCCTTCCAATGAATACTCAGGACTGATCTCCTTTAGAATGGACTGGTTTGATCTGCTTCCAGTCCATGGCAATCCACTCCAGTGTTCTTGCCTGGAGAATCCCAGGGACGGGGAGCCTGGTGGGCTGCCGTCTCTGGGGTCACACAGAGTTGGACATGACTGAAGTGACTTAGCAGCAGCAGACAGCATATTAAAAAGCAGAGACATTACTTTGCCAACAAAGGTCCATCTGGTCAAGGCTATGGTTTTTCCAGTGGTCATGTATGGATGTGAGAGTTGGACTATAAATAAAGCTGAGAAAACAGAAAGAGAAATTAAGAAAACAGTTCCATTCACCATTGCAACAAAAAAAATACTTAGGAATATATCTACCTAAAGAAACAAATCTGGTCCCATCATTTCATGGGAAATAGATGGGGAAACAGTGGAAACAGTATCAGACTTTATTTTGGGGGGCTCCAAAATCACTGCAGATGGTGACTGCAGGCATGAAATTAAAAGACACTTACTCCTTGGAAGGAAAGTTATGACCAACCTAGATAGTATATTCAAAAGCAGAGACATTACTTTGCTAACAAAGGTCCATCTAGTCAAGGCTATGGTTTTTCCAGTGGTCATGTATGGATGTGAGAGTTGGACTGTGAAGAAAGCTGAGTGCCGAAGAATTGATGCTTTTGAACTGTGGTGTTGGAGAAGGCTTTTGAGAACCCCTTGGACTGCAAGGAGATCCAACCAGTCCATTCTGAAGGAGATCAGCCCTGGGATTTCTTTGGAAGGAATGATGCTAAAGCGGAAACTCCAGTACTTTGGCCACCGTATGCAAAGAGTTGACTCATTGGAGAAGACTCTGATGCTGGGAGGGATTGGGGGCAGGAGAGAAGGGGACGACAGAGGATGAGATGGCTGGATGGCATCACTGACTCGATGGACGTGAGTCTGAGTGAACTCTGGGAGTTGGTGATGGACAGGGAGGCCTGGTGTGCTGCGATTCATGGGGTCGCAAAGACTCGGACATGACTGAGCAACTGAACTGAAAGAAACGGAAGACCTATATATAGAAAACTGTAAAACACTGGTGAAAGAAATCAAAGAGGACACAAATAGATGGAGAAATACACCATGTTCATGGATTGGAAGAATCAATATAGTGAAAATGAGTATGCTACCCAAAGCAATCTATAGATTCAATGCAACCCCTATCAAGCTACCAACGGTATTATTCACAGAACTAGAACAAATAATTTCACAATTTGTATGGGAATACAAAAAAACCTCGAATAGCCAAAGCTATCTTGAGAAAGAAGAATGGAACTGGAGGAATCAAGCTGCCTGCCTGTCTTCAGGCTCTACTACAAAGCCACAGTCATCAGGACAGTATGGTACTGGCACAAAGACAAAAATATAGATCAGTGAAACAAAATAGAAAGCCCAGAGATAAATCCACACACATATGGACACCTTATCTTCAACAAAGGAGGCAAGAATATACAATGGAGAAAAGACAATCTCTTTAACAAGTGGTGCTGGGAAAATTGGTCAACCACTTGTAAAAGGATGAAATTAGAACCCTTTCTAACACCATACACAAAAAATAAACTCAAAATGGATTAAAGATCTAAATGTAAGACCAGAAACTATAAAACTCCTAGAGGAGAACATAGGTAAAACACTCTCCGACATAAATCACAGCAGGATCTTCAATGACCCACCTACCAGAATATTAGAAATAAAAGCAAAAATAAAAAAATGGGACCTAATTAAAAGGTTCTGCACAACAAAGGAGACTATAAGCAAAGTGAAAAGACAGCCTTCAGAATGGGAGAAAATAATAGCAAATGAAGCAACTGACAAAGAATTAATCTCAAAAATGTACAAGCAACTCCTGCAGCTCAATTCCAGAAAAATAAACGATCCAATCAAAAAATGGGCCAAAGAACTAAACAGACATTTCTCCAAAGAAGACATACAGATGGCTAACAAACACATGAAAAGATGCTCAACATCACTCATTATCAGAGAAATGCAAATCAAAACCACAATGAGGTGCCATTTCATGCCAGTCAGAATGGCTGCTATCCAAAAGTCTACAAGCAGTAAATGCTGGAGAGGGTGTGGACAAAAGGGAACCCTCTTACACTGTTGGTGGGAATGCAAACTAGTACAGCTACTATGGCGAACATAGTGGTGTGTGGAGATTCCTTAAAAAACTGGAAATAGAACTGCCATGCTATGCAATCCTACTGCTGGGCATACACACTGAGGAAACCAGAATTGAAAGAGACACATGTACCCCAATGTTCATCACAGCACTGTTTATAATAGCCAGGACATGGAAGAAACCTAGATGTCCATCAGCAGATGAATGGATAAAAAAGCTGTGGTACATATATACAATGGAGTATTACTCAGCCATTAAAAAGAATACATTTGAATCAATTCTAATAAGGTGGATGAAACTAGAGCCTATTATACAGAGTGAAGTAAGCCAGAAAGAAAAACATCAATACAGTATACTAATGCATATATATGGAATTTAGAAAGATGGTAATGATAACCCTGTATGCGAGACAGCAAAAGAGACACAGATGTATAGAACAGTCTTTTGGACTCTGTAGGAGAGGGGGAGGGTGGCATTGAAACATGTATATTATCATATGTGAAATGAATCACCAGTCCAGGTTTGATGCACGATACAGGGTGCTTGGGGCTGGTGCACTGGGATGACCCAGAGGGATGGGATGGGGAGGGAGGTGGGAGGGGTTCAGGATGGGGAACACACATACACCCATGGTGGATTCATGTCAATGTATAGCAAAACCAATACAATATTGTAAAGAAATTAGCCTCCAATTAAAATAAATAAATTTTTTAAAAAATAAAAAATGAAAGATTGGAAAAAAAAAAAAAAGCTGAGCACTAAAGAATTGATGCTTTTGAACTGTGCTGTTGGAGAAGACTCTTGATAGTTCCTTGGACTACAAGGAGATCCAACCAGTCCATTCTAAAGGAGATCAGTCCTGGGTATTCATTGGAAGGACTGATGTTGAAGCTGAAACTCCAATACTTTTGCCACCTGATGTGAAGAGCTGACTCATTGGAAAAGACCCTGATGCTGGGAAGGATTGAGGGCAGAAGGAGAAGGGGGACAACAGAGGATGAGATGGTTGGATGGCATCACCGACTCAATGGATATGAGTTTGAGTAAACTCTGGGAGTCAGTGATGGACAGGGAGGCCTGGCGTGCTGCGATTCATGGGGTTGCAAAGAGTCAGACATGACTGAGCAACTGAACTGAACTGAATCTAGAATATGCTTGACATTTACCCTCTCACTTCAGGCCAAAGTGCCAGAAAATCCTGCTCGTATAATTCCTCCCAGCTGTAAACATTTCTCTGCCAGTTTCTGGGTTCTTGTATGTCTTATCCAGTGTCCTGGACACTTTTATTCCAGGAAGTTTAATAGAATGGGGATGAGGGTGGAGGCGAAGGAGTGAAGGACAGATCCACTCGTGGCCTGTGGTCTGTCCTTCAACATGTGATCCTAGGAGGCATACCATGCAAAGCCAGGAGGACTAGACAAGCCCATCAGCGTCTCCGGCATTGGTCACTACACTGGGGCAAAGCCGAGCTCATGCCACCTCAGTGTGGGGAGATCCCAGGGCTTTGAGATCAATATCAAGACTCACTGACGCTGTGGCATTCCCTCAGAGCCACAAACTAGTAATCTCAGCTGTTGTATTATAAACGTAGAAAACAAACTTATGTTTATAAAAGGGAAAGTATACTACTGTATATAAAACAGATAACCAGCAAGGATTTACTGTATAGTACCAGGAACTATATTCAAAATCTTATAATAATCTATTATGAAAAAAGAATCTGAAAAAGAATGTGCAGATATATATATATATCTGAATGGGCTTCCCAGGTGACGCTAGTGGTAAAGAACCCACCTGCCAGTGCAGGAGACATGAGATGCAGGTTCGATCCATGGGTTGGGAAGATCTCCTGGAGAAGGGCATGGCAACCCACTCCAGTATTCTTGCCTGGAGAATCCCATGGTCAGAGGACCCTGGAGGGCTACAGTAGTCCATGGGATCGCAAAGAGTCAGATGCAACTGAAGCAACTTTGCATGCACACATATTCTGAATCATTTGTTGTATACCTGAAATTAACACAATATTGGTAATCAATTATAGTTCAATTTCAAAAAATACAGAGATGCCATTTCATACCCACAAAAAAACCCCAAAATGAAAAAGCACAGTACATAGTTGTGAAATATACAGCAGGGCTTCTACTGTACAAGGTGCCGAGTGTTCGTCACTCAGTCTTGTCTGACTGTTTGTACAGGGTGCCAAGGAAGCGCACCAAAGGCACACAGACTCAGCCCCAGGAGGCCTGCAGCTCGGGCATGTGGTATATTTGTTTTAAAGGTAAATAAATGGGCCCAGAGAGGCTAAGTGTCTTGCTCATTGTCACATTGCTAGGAGCTGGAGGAACTCCAGTTTGAAATCAGGATTTCTAACTGTTGGTCTAGTGTGGTCTTTGTCTCCTTAGAGGTGTGATTTCTGAGTATCTACATCAGGCTCCAGATAGCTTCTGGACAGGCAAGGAGCCAAAGGGCACATCAGATCCAGGTCTTTTTCCCTCAACCTCTTAGGTTTTAAGCCTCACATGATCTTCTGGAAAGAGTGGAGTTTGAGACAAAGCCAGAGTGCTTGAGCCTTCAAGCCAGCCTCATTCAAAGAGTCCATGAAAGGCATCTGTCTTGGAGAGGAAATAAGAAGCAGAGGATACAAAATCCAAATTAGAGAAATGAGTGTTGTATCTCTGGAGAGAAAGAGAAGAATACAAAGTAGAGGGCTACCTAGGAAGCTTCTATGTGATATTAAGACCTAGAGCAAATACCAAACAATGTTATGATTTGACAAAGCAGGAAAGCAGATACAATAACATTTGTTATATTACTCTTTGTACCTTTCTGTTTGCTTGAAATATTCCATTAAAAACACAAAGCATACCATGATTGGGGCATAAAATGGAGATAAATCCCAACCCACAGTAAGCACTTTACTGATTTTCAATAACCTTGACCTTTCCTGAACAGATTGATTGTTTCTCTAAGGTCTGATTCAAATGTCACTTCCTCCATGAAAACAGCTCTGATTCCACTCCATGGCTGAAAGAATGTGCCCAGGAACCTGCCATACAAATTAGTGCTTTTTTTTTGGGCAGATCCAGGTTGCACCTCTGCTCCTGCGCTGTCTGCTCTGTACTCCCGCAGCATTGCTTAGAGGGTTCTCCGTCAGTTTGCTAAATGGAAAAACAAGCCTCTGATGCCAGAGGTGGAAGCCACTTGTTCTGTAGTTTTAGCTTCGGTAGTTTTGTTTCCTTGAATGGATCACTGCAGCTGAATATTTGTCACCATCAAAAGTGAAATCATGGAGGGAAAATGGACCCAGGCACACCCTCCCAGCGCCAGCAGTGAGGTCACAGGAACTCATGTGGTTTTTCGTGTTGTTGATCCCTCTCCCAGGGGAGACCCCTTACCCTTGTCTCAGCCACTCTTATTCCGGGGGTGCTGGGAACATCTCAGGAGTTTGTAGATCTTAAATAATTGTGGATCTGAGCTCTAAATAAGCAGGACATTCTGGGACAAAGCTTTTCTTGAAGGGACATAGGAAAAAGTAGTTAAAGAACCTGTGAGGACTTGACTCTTATACCTGTGGCTTTAGATAAATCAATCAAGGGTAAAGTAACCCAGCCGCTGTTCATACTTTGACCATACAGGCAGATGACATAAATTTCCTAAAAGTCAACTGTTTCAAAAAGAGTATTTTTCCATTATCATGATGTGAAATGTCATTGTTTGCCAAAGGAAGGAAAAACAGTAAATTCCTTCCTTATTTATTCATCTTCAGAGGGTACCATCAAAGATTCCAACAGCAGTGTAGATATGCCACAACCCCGCCCTCAGCAATTGCCAATGCAGACGGTGTCATGGACATCACTCCTGATTGCCTTGGGTCCAGTTGTGTAGATCAAGTCCAAGGTCGCCTTGGTATCATAAACTTTCCCTTACACGAAACATTATTCTCCCTGGGGAGAAAGCTGACTAATTAAGAAATATGATTTATCGTTGTTTAGTGGAACAAGCAGCCTTTCTTTTGTATTTGGCTAAGTTATCTCAGAACAACTTGTTTTTAAAGAATTAAGCATTAAATATAGTTGAAATCCCTTGTGTATACTTTCTCCTTCCCATTTGCTTCTTTTTCCCAAACTGTGACCTGTAGTAGATTTCTCATAGTTTCTAAAGATATGGAGCATCCTGATTTCTTATTTACTATGAAATATTCTACGTAGGTAGCAAATTATAGAGAATAAAGTAGGTACCTTTGTGCCCACTTTGTCAAAACCTGTTAGCCATATTTGCTTTATCGTCAGGGAAAGAAATATAAGCTGCTATAACAAACGATTCTCAAATCTTAGTGCTTGGACACAACAGAAGTCTGTGTCTTATTTATACAGTATTCATGTACTCTTATCAGGCAACTTTCCAGCAAGAGGTGACTCAGGATCCAGGCTACATTCTTCTTGTGCCTCTGCCATCTTGGACATGCTATCTCCAATCGCTGTGGCACAGAGGCTAAGTAATTAAGAAGTTTCCTCCTGACGACTCTGTACTATGGCGGGTGACAAGAATTTGTTCTTGAGTAATTAGTTGCTCCTGCCACATTTTAGTGTTTTGTGGGGTAAAAGGAGTTTTGTTTTGTTTTGTTTTTTTAACTTCTCTAAGGCTGCAATTCATGAGGTCGCCAAGAGTCGGACACAACTGAGCGACTGATCCGATCTGAAGGCAGCCTATTCACTGTGTAGTAACCCAAGGACCTTAGAAAGTTCTTCTTTGATCTCAACTGAGTCTCTGTTGAGTTCGAGCCCCGTTTCTTTGTGTGTGAACTTCCCTGTTCTGTGTGTGAACTGTTCTTCTGATTTTGTTCGTGTGAAAGGCAAGGATGAGCCAGCTGCCGTGCTGAGCTCTGTGGCCACCAGAGGTGAAGAGTGTGTTTCCTACTCTCCAAGAGACTCCCCCTTTTACTAGAGATGGCAGTGCTGGTTTTCAGTATCCTTGTTTTCTTCTGTGATTTGAAAGTACCTAAACAGGTATTTTGGTTGGTATAATTTAGCCATTTCAATATGTTAGAAAATCTAAAATTGAAATCATTTCCCCAGTAAGTTGGATGCTACATGTAGGATCAGATTATTTCATTTCTAAAGTATTTTGACCACATCTCTCCTCTGTTTAAACCCTTCCAAGCTATACTATTGTTTGAATTCCTATTTCCCAAGTTACTTCTAGGATGTGAAGCATCTCTTTTCTTTGTCATGTGTGTTCCTACCAAACCAGTGTAATTCTCAAAGACTCAAGCTGGAGGGCTCCACTTGGACCTGCTCCTGCAAGGGTTTAAAGAGGCAGAAGGATCATGCCCACCTAGAGCCGGTACCCTGCTTGTAGATCATCTCTGGGTACCCGGTTCCCTAGAGTCTCCTGTCCAGCTTGCTGAGTGGCTTCCAGGGCCCCATGTGACTCTCTTCTCCAGGTGCCTCTAGGGGACAAGGGAAGCCACGTGGTCCTAGGCCATGGGAGCTGTGTAGGGACCTGAGAGAGCATGCCATGTCCCCTTTAACTGTGTACCCCAAATTCTCTTATCTCAGCCTGATCCTGCCCTGGGGAGGGTGCTAGGGAAAAAATGAGGAAGAGTGCTGGGAGTCAGAGAAAGAGTTGGGCAGAGAGGGAAATAAGTTCCTATATTCAATTCTCAGCCTTGTCATTGGACTCAGACTATTCACTTCCCCCAAGGCCAGGATCCTCCACTCTGTCCCCACTTTTACTGAAGATTCAGAGCTACTGCTAGGATCTGAGATTCAGCCCCCGAATATGTTTGAGATTATGCAAATAAATACTTAAGTATGGCTATTTTCATTTGCTTTAATGTTGCAAGAACTGTCATCAACGTAATAAGCCTTTTCAAATTCTGAGTCTAGTGACCAGAATTTTCTTAATAAGAGCATTATATTTCTGCTTATCTTTATAAAAACCAACCTGACTATAGGTACAGGTGATTATCAGATGAGCAAATTCCCTTGTAAAGCTACACTGAGGAGGAGGGTTTATAGCAGTACTTCATCATCCAGGTCAAACCCTTTTCTCATTTTGTTTTTTCATGATTATAATAGGACTTTCCATCACTAAGGTGATGGCAAGCAAAGCAGGTCAATTGTCTCACTCTTGCTTCTGTGTGTCATCAACACAGACAACTCTCAGGCAAATGGCACTCCTACCTTTTTGAAGAACTGAAACACTTCTCAAACGTGGGTGTGCTTCAGAATCACCTGGAACACTTATTGTATAGATGGCTGGATCCTACCTTCAGAAGTTTTGATTCCGGAGATTGGGGTAGGGCAGAAGAATTTGGTTTTCTGACAAGTTCTCAAATGATGCAGATGCTGCCAGTACAAAGCACACCTCGAGAACTACAGGTATGCCTCAGAGACACTGCGGTTTGGTTCTAGACCACTGCAATACAGCGGATATCACAATAAAGGGAGTCATACAAATTTGGGGGTTTCCCAGTGCATATAAAAGCTATTTTTGCACTGTACTCTTAAGTGTGCAATAGTATTATGTCTAAAAGACATACCTAAATATAAAAATACTTTCTTTCCAAAAATGCTAACCATCATCTGATCCTTTAGTCATCTTTTTTGCTGGTGCAGGGTGTTGCCTGATGTTGATAGCTGTGACTAATCAGGGTGGTGTTTGCTGAAGGTTGGGGTGGCTGTGACAATTTTTTTTTTTTTTAATTTATTTGGCTGCGCTGAGTCTTAGTTGCAGTACACAACTTATCTTTCCTTCAAGTATGCTTTCTTTCATTCACAACTTGGCTAAGTGTTTGGTGCAAGAGGTCTAGCTCTTGGCCTGTCTCAGCTTTTGACCTGCCTTCCTCACAGAGCTTCATCATTTCTAGCTTTTAATTTGAAGAGATGTGTAACTCTTTCACTTGCACACTTGAAGGCCATTGTAGGGTTATTAATTGGCCTAATTTTAATGTTGTGTCTCAGGGCTAAGGCTATGGTTTTTCCAGTAGTCATGTATGAATGTGAGAGTTGGACTGTGAAGACAGCTGAGTGCAGAAGAATTGATGTTTTTAAACTGTGGTATTGAAGAAGACTCTTGAGAGTCCCTTGGACTGCAAGGAGATCCAACTAATCCATCCTTAAGGAGATCAGTCCTTGGATTTCTTTGGAAGGAATGATGTTGAAGCTGAAACTCCAGTATTTTGGCCACCTCATGCGAAGAGTTGACTCATTGGAAAAGACTCTGATGCTGGGAAGGATTGGGGGCAGGAGGAAAAGGGGACGACAGAGGATAAGATGGCTGGATGGCATCACAGACTCGGTGGACGTGAGTTTGGGTGAACTCTGGGAGTTGGTGATGGACAGGGAGGCCTGGTGTGCTGCGATTCATGGGGTTGCAAAGAGCTGGACACAGCTGAGCAACTGAACTGAAGGAGAGGAAAAGAGATTGTGGAACTGCTGGTCAGTGGAGCAGTGAGAACACACACAGCCCCTGCCAATTAAGTTTACTGTTTAATGTGGGTGCAGTTTGTGGCACCCCGAAATGGTTACAATAGTAACATCAAGTTGGATCACTGATCACAGATCAGTATAACAAATATAATGATAACGAAAAGTTTGAAATATTGCAAGAACTATCAAAATGTGACACAGAGACACAAAGTAAGCAAATAGTTGGAAAATGGCACCAATGGACTTGCTTGTTACAGAACCACCATAAACCATCAGTTTATTTAAAAGGCATTATCTGTGAGGCACAATAAGGCAGAACATAATAAAAGGAGGTATGCCTATAGTGGAATAGAGGAACTGACCCTTGCTGTAATTAATTACCTGAAAGTAAATTGGTCCATTTTATTTTTTAAAAGGTTTCTTTTATTGAAGTATAGTTGCTGCATGATATCATAATAGTCTTGCCTGGAGAATTCCATGGGCAAAGGAGCCTGGCAGGCTATAGTCCATGGGGTTACAAAGAATTGGACATAACTGAGCGACTAACACACACACACATTATAGAAGTTACAGGTGTACAATATGGTGATTCACAGTTGTTAAGGTTATATTCCATTTACAGTTATTATAACATACTGGCCATGTTCCCGTGTCACGCAGTTTATCTTTGTAGCTTATTCTATGCCTGATAGTTTGTACCTCTTAACTCCCTCTCCCTGTATTACCCTTTCCCTCCCCACTGGTAACCGTGGGTTTGTTCTCTGTATAAGCCTGCTTCTTTTTGTTATAGTCACTAGTGTGTTGTACTTACAAGATTCCACATATAAGTGATACCATGCAGTATTTGTCTCTCTTTGTCTGACTTATTTCACTTAGTATGATAATCTCTAGGTCCATCCATGTTCTGAAAATGGCATTATTTCATTCTCTTTTATGGCTGAGTAGTATTCCATTGGATATAAAGGCACTACATCCTCTTTTTTTTTTTTTTGAGATTATATTTTAAATTAATTTATTTATTTTAATTGGAGGTTAATTACAATATTGTAACAGTACATCCTCTTTATGCATTCATCTGTTGATGGAAGTTAGGTTGCTTCCATATCTTGGTTTTTATAAATAGTGCTGCTATAAATATTGGGGTGCCAATGCCTTGAATTTAGATCTGAACACCTGAAGGGAGGAGGACCATACATAAGTAACTAAGGTATCTTCACCATTAAGCAGTCTTAGTTATTGCTTCAGATATCTTTCCTATGGTCCTGAATTCCAGATGTCTGTATCTTCTCTCTTATAGCTCTTCTTTCTAAATTACTGTTTAAAAATTTTACAACTTTATTGAGATATGTTTTACATACTAAACAAATCACCATCTAAATTATACATTTTAGTGTATGATTAAATGTTTTTTAGAAATTTTTTGCCTCCCATAAAAGAAACCATATGCCCATCGAACTTCCCTCGTGGCTCAGCTGGTAAAGAATCCACCTGCAATGAGGGAGACCTGGGTTCAGTCCCTGGGTTGGGAAGATCCCCTGGAGAAGGGAAAGGCTCCCACTCCAATATTCTGGCCTGGAGAATTCCCTGGACTGTATCATCCATGGGGTCGCAAAGAGTCAGACACGACTGAGTGACATTCACTTCACTCCCCACTCTGCCCCTTGCCATTCCCCTCATCACTGCCCAGTCCTAAACAACAACTAACCTACTTTTTCTCTTCATAGATTTGCCTATTGGGACATTTCACATAGATAGAATCATACAGTATGTGACCTTTGGAGACTAGCTTCGTTCACTTAGCATAATGCTTTCAAGATTCATTCATGTTTCTGTTGTATGGATATACAACATTTTGTTTATGAATTTTTCAACTGAAGGGTATTTGAGCTGTTTCTACTTTTTGGCTATTATGGAAAATGCTGTAGTGAACATTCATCAGCAGGTTTTTTTTGTGGACATATATCTTGTATGGTGTATGTACCTGGAGCCCCGTGAACATAGCTTTGGGGTTTTTTACACAATACTGTGTGTACATACCGGAGAAGGCAATGGCACCCCACTCCAGTACTCTTGCCTGGAAAATCCCATGGATGGAGGAGCCTGGTAGGCTACAGTCCTCGGGGTCTCTAAGAGTCGGACACGACTGACCGACTTCACTTTCACTTTTCACTTTCACACATTGGAGAAGGAAATGGCAACCCACTCCAGTGTTCTTGCCTGGAGAATCCCAGGGACGGGGGAGCCTGGTGGCCTGCCTCTATGGGGTCACACAGAGTCGGACATGACTGAAGCGACTTGGCAGCAGCAGCAGTGTGTACATACATGTCTGTCTCCCTCCAAAGGCTGGAAACTCTCTGCAGAGCAAAGACTTTCTTTTTATCTTTATAACATCAACATCTAGTCATCTGGTTGGTATTCAATAAATGTTTGAATACATGAAAACAAAATACAGGAATGCCTTATAATTCTAAAAATGAAATTGATGAGTGAAACAACTAATCAAGCCAAGATTGCCTCTGAGCAATATTGCCTCTTGCCTGTAAGCCTCCTGAGAAAGAAAAATTGTCCAAAATAGGTCTGCAGAACTTTCTGCATGATGTAATTCTCAACCTCCTTCTGGGAAGTAATTTGCATTCCTGATTAAATGCTTGAACAATTCTCTGATACTCTTAAATGATTGAGAATTGGGAAGTTAGCGTTTGTCCACCCAACTGACTGACTAATAATCTTTGATCATACTATTTTTTTTTCTTACTGTCAATCTTTTCAGAGTGTTTGAAATAAAACTTTAACACATGCTTGTAAATAATTTGGGAAGTTCCTTCTAAAAACACAGTTTGTCTTAAGACTGTCTCTGAGCCCTCTCACTTTCATAACAACTTACACGTGAATGCAGGCTCTTATATATCCTCTCTTCACTTCATCTTTCCTTCCCAGCCATCCCAGGCCTAGAAAAAGGCTGAGTCTAGGACAGTGGATGGTGGTACCATGTGAAGGAAGTGCGAAGTGGACAGATGGCTAGTATGAGGGTGGGAGTCTCATGCAATTATACACAGCAGGAGAGGAAAGGGCAGCTAATGCATCCTCAAAAGAGTGGAGACCAATAGATGACCAGGGCACAGGCCTTGTGGACTTGCTCAGAAGCTTGGATTCCATACATGTACCAATGGATTAAATTAACACTAACCAGGATCTTCTGAAATTCAGAAAAAAATATACTGCATGTGATTGAAGTTTTAAAAAGAAGAGTACTCCTGTCAATCAAGATAGGCTAGGATGTGGTGAGCAGAGAACAATTCCCAAATCTCAGTGGCTTAGAATATCCACAAATTTTTTTTTTTTTTTTTGCTTATATCACATGTCCAAGCAGTGGGGTGAAGGCTCTGCTTCACATGCTCCTCACTCAGGACCCAGGATAACAGAGGCGTCCCCATCTTATGATGCCATTGCTTCAAGGTGTGTTAGAACAGAAGAGAGAGAAAATAGAGAAACATAGCAGCAATTTAAGCAATTAATTCCAAGCAAATGATTCTTTTTGGAAGTGACAAAAGTCTCACATGTCTTTGGCCAAAGATTGCAAGGTCACACCCAACTTCAAAGCAGGCAGGAAAAGATAATCATTCCATGTTCCTGGAAAGAGAAAAGTACTTGAACTATTTCTGAAGACTGGGACTGTCTACCCCACATAGCTAACAAGGAACAAAGACAGAATAGCCACTTCAGACGATGGAGGATTGCTAGATGGTGGTGAAAAAGAGAACTCAATTAACATCTGTATGTCTGACTACAGGAGAGGTTTTCAGACCTTCAGGATGGTGGTGTGAGGAGCTTGGTAGACCCTTTCTCCAACAAAACCATTGAATCGGTGAAAATTGTAACAACTGTTTAAAGTCTGTGGAAATTGTGCCCAAAGCATCCAGCAAATACAGAAACACTTTTTTCAAGAAAATATCTCAGTAACTATTGAGAGTTGGTAGCACTGGAACCATGGCCTGTTCTCATACCTCTTCTCTTTGCTCCATGTGATGAAAGCTCCATCCCAAGAGAGAGTGGCTGAGAAAATGCAAGACGCAGCTCCTGGTCTCCCCACTGCCCACCCTGCACCCCCAGCTCCTAGCCCAGGTTGGTGGTTTTGCTCTGGGAGGGTCAGACTGACTGTATCCTCTCGAGTCCTGTGTGTGGAGGTGCTGTCTCTGACAAGTATGAACGAGAGGTCTGGGCTCCCTTTCCCCACTCAGCTCTTACTCATGTGGCAGGGGCTCTGTCCCAGGAATAAAAGGCTGAAGACACTGGGGGCCTCAAGCGTCCCCTCCCAGGCCTGCTTGTAGGGTGGACTTTCCATGTCAGATGGGCTAAGAAAAGAAGACCAAAGATTATCAGTTCCCAAGTAGAGCAGAGGTTTTGCTCCAGGAGAAGTGAATCATTGTCCCTACCCCTAACTCTGGTACAGAGTTCTATCCCAAAGGAGAGGCAGGATGTGAAAATGACATTTCCTCCAAAGAGGGTGGTCATTACTTGGAATAGAGCACAGAGAAATTAATGCCGAAGGTCATTGCCAGAAACAATGGAAGTCTTGGGGTGAGCAGTTACAGAGATGCTGATATCTCAGTGATAGTAGAGCAGTAAGCAAAGTGACAGGTTGAAAAGTGACAGGTTGAAAAGAGACAGCCAGCTAAGAAACCCTCCTGAGATTTTACCACCCCAAGGAGTATAGAGGGCTTCTGTGATAGCTCAGTTGGTAAAGAATCCACCTGCAATTAGGAGACCATAGCTCAATGCCTAGGTCAGGAAGATCCACTGGAGAAGGGACAGGCTACCCACTCCAGTGTTCTTGGGCTTCCCTGGTGGCTCAGCTGGTAAAGAATCTACCTGCAATGTGGGAGACCTGGGTTTGATCCCTGGGGCAGGGAAAGGCTACCCACGCCCGTATTCTGGCCTGGAGAACTCCATGGACTGTATAGTCCATGGAGTCACAAAGAGTTGGACACGACTGAACAAGTTTCACTTCACTTTCAAGGGGTCTGGAAGGCTATTGTGCATGCATAGTGCTCAAAGGAAAAAAAACTGTCAACCTAAAAGCTACCATCCAGAAATGATGGCAATCCTCAACACTGTTGGTAGGAATTTAAAAACTGGAGCAGCTGCTTTGGAAAACAGTTTGACAATTCCTCAAAAAGTTAAACTCCTAGGTCTTTACACAAGAGTAGCGAAGGCACAGACCACACAAAATATTGTACATGAATGCTAAGAGCAGCATGATTCATAAATAGCCAGAAAGGTGCAAAATACAGACATGCATTGAGTGTTAAGAGGATCTGTGTGATATAGTCATACAATGGAGTAGTGTGAGGTGGTAAAAAGAGAGGACGTCCTGAAGCAGGCTACAGTGTGGGTGAGGCTAGAAAACACTATGCCAAGTGAAGGAAGTCAGTCACAAAGACCACATACTGTATGATTCCACTTCTACAAAATTTCCAGAAGAGACAAATCCATAGAGACAGAGAGTATATTGTTGGTTGCCTAGCTTGGGGAATTCCGGAGGGAATGGAGAATGAGTGTGTATTAGTTTCCTATAGCTAGTGTAACAAAAAAATACTGACAAACTGGATAGTTTGAAGCAAGAGAAATTTATTCCCTCACAGTTCTGGAGGCTTTGTTCGTAGTGATGCTTTCTAAGGCCCATTTGACTTCACATTCCAAGATGTCTGGCTCTTGGTCAGTGATCACATCATCATGATTATCTAGGTCTTGAAGCTCTTTTTTGTACAGTTCTTCTGTGTATTCTTGCCACCTCTTCTTAATATCTTCTGCTTCTGTTAGGTCCACACCATCTCTGTCCTTTATCGTGCCCATCTTTGCATGAAATGTTCCTTTGGTATCTCTGATTTTCTTGAAGAGATCCCTAGTCTTTCCCATTCTGTTGTTTTCCTCTATTTCTTTGCATTGATCACTGAAGAAGGCTTTCTTATCTCTTCTTGCTATTCTTTGGAACTCTGCATTTAGATGTTTATATCTTTCCTTTTCTCCTTTGCTTTTCGCTTCTCTTCTTTTCACAGCTATTTGCAAGGCCTCCCCAGACAGCCATTTTGCTTTTTTGCATTTCTTTTCCATGGGGATGGTCTTGATCCCTGTCTCCTGTACAATGTCACGAACCTCATTCCATAGTTCATCAGGCACTCTATCTATCAGATCTAGGCCCTTAAATCTATTTCTCACTTCCACTGTATAATCATAAGGGATTTGATTTAGGTCATACCTGAATGGTCTAGTAGTTTTCCCTACTTTCTTCAATTTCAGTCTGAATTTGGCAATAAGGAGTTCATGGTCCGAGCCACAGTCAGCTCCTGGTCTTGTTTTTGCTGATTGTATAGAGCTTCTCTATCTTTGGCTGCAAAGAGTATAATCGATCTGATTTCGGTGTTGACCATCTGGTGATGTCCATGTATAGAGTCTTCTCTTGTGTTGTTGGAAGAGGGTATTTGCTATGACCAGTGCATTTTCTTGGCAAAACTCTATTAGTCTTTGCCCTGCTTCATTCCGTATTCCAAGGCCAAATTTGCCTGTTACTCCAGGTGTTTCTTGACTTCCTCCTTTTGCATTCCAGTCCCCTATAATGAAAAGGACATCTTTTTTGGGTGTTAGTTCTAAAAGGTCTTGTAGGTCTTCATAGAACCTTTCAACTTCAGCTTCTTCGGCATTACTGGTTGGGGCATAGATTTGGATTACTGTGACATTGAATGGTTTGCCTTGGAAACAAACAGAGATCATTCTGTCATTTTTGAGATTGCATCCAAGTACTGCATTTCGGACTCTTCTGTTGACCATGATGGCCACTCCATTTCTTCTGAGGGATTCCTGCCCACAGTAGTGGAGGTGATGGAATTCCAGTGGAGCTATTCCAAGTCCTGAATGATGATGCTGTGAAAGTGCTGCACTCAATATGCCAGCAAATTTGGAAAACTCAGCAGTGGCCACAAGATTGGAGGAGTGCTCAAACTACCGAACAATTGCACTCATCTCACACGCTAGTAAAGTAATGCTCAAAATTCTCCAAGCCAGGCTTCAGCAATATGTGAACCGTGAACTTCCTGATGTTCAAGCTGGTTTTAAAAAAGGCAGAGGAACCAGAGATCAAATTGCCAACATCCGCTGGATCATGGAAAAAGCAAGAGAGTTCCAGAAAAACATCTATTTCTGCTTTATTGACTATGCCAAAGCCTTTGACTGTGTGGATCACAATAAAGTATGGAAAATTCTGAAAGAGATGGGAATACCAGACCACCTGATCTGCCTCTTAAGAAATCTGTATGCAGGTCAGGAAGCAACAGTTAGAACTGGTCATGGAACAACAGACTGGTTCCAAATAGGAAAAGGAGTACGTCAAGGCTGCATATTGTCACCATGTTTATTTAACTTATATGCAGAGTACATCATGAGAAATGCTGGACTGGAAGAAACACAAGTTGCAATCAAGATTGCCGGGAGAAATATCAATAACCTCAGATATGCAGATGACACCACTCTTATGGCAGAAAGTGAAGAGGGGCTAAAAAGCCTCTTGATGAAAGTGAAAGTGGAGAGTGAAAAGGTTGGCTTAAAGCTCAACATTCAGAAAACGAAGATCATGGCATCTGGTCCCATCACTGCATGGGAAATAGATGGGGAAACAGTGGAAACAGTGTCAGACTTTGTTTTTCTGGGCTCCAAAATCACTGCAGATGGTGACTGCAGCCATGAAATTAAAAGACGCTTACTCCTTGGAAGGAAAGTTATGACCAACCTAGATAGCATATTCAAAAGCAGAGACATTACTTTACCAACAAAGGTTCGCCTAGTCAAGGCTATGGTCTTTCCTGTGGTCATGTATGGATGTGAGAGCTGGACTGGGAAGAAAGCTGAGCGCCGAAGAATTGATGCTTTTGAACTGTGGTGTTGGAGAAGACTCTTGAGAGTCCCTTGGACTGCAAGAAGATCCAACCAGTCCATTCTGAAGGAGATCAATCCTGGAATTTCTTTAGAAGGAATGATGCTAAAGCTGAAACTCCAATATTTTGGCCACCTCATGCGAAGAGTTGACTCATTGGAAAAGACTCTGATGCTGGGAGGGATTGAGGGCAGGAGGAGAAGGGGACGACAGAGGATGAGATGCCTGGATGGCATCACTGACTTGATGGGTGTGAGTCTGGGTGACCTCCGGGAGTTGGTGATGGACAGGGAGGCCTGGCGTGCTGCGGTTCATGGGGTCGCAAAGAGTCGGACACGACTGAGCGACTGATCTGATCTGGAGGCTAGAAGTCCAACATCAAGGTGTTGGTAGGGCCACGTTTTCTCCACAGACTCTAGAAGGTCCTTCTTTTATTTTCTGCCTCCAGTGGCCCCAGGTACTCCTTCACTGTGGCTGTGGAGCTCCAGTTTCTGTCCCCATCGTCCGTCTGTGTCTGGCTTCCCATGCATTCTCCTCTCTGTGTATGTCAGTCTCCAAACTCCCCTCTTCTTATAAGGATACTAATCATATTTATTAGGGCCCACCCTAATGGTCTCTTCTCAACTTGATTACATCTATAGACATAACCAAATAAGGTCACATTCACATGTTACTAGGGGTTAATACTTCAATGTATCTTTTGGGGAATGTAGGGTTTCTTTTTAAAGGTGATAAAAATGTTCTAAAATTGGTTATGACAATGGTTCCATAGCTCCTTGACTATTCAAAAAAAACCCCTGAATTGCAGATTTTCAGTGGATGAATTGTATGGCATGTGAATTATATCTGGTTAAAAATTTTTTTAAAAAATGAAAGAGATGGACTTCCCTGGCTGTCCAGTGGTTAAGACTGTATAGTTCCAATGCAGGGGGGCACAGGTTCAATCCCTAGGCAGGGAACTAAGATCCCACACAGTGCAATGCAGCGGGGAAAAAAAGGGAGAGAGACATTCCCAGATTTCGAAAGGAAAAACAAAACAGAATTCATGATTAGCACGCCTTCCTTAAAAAAAATACTAAAGGATGTTCTTTCAGCTGGAAAGGTAAGGCACCAGTAAGTCAAATCCACAGGGAAAAGAAGAGTTTCAGTAAAGGTAATTGCGTAGGTGATGAGAAAAGACAATATAATCACACGTTTCTTTTTCTTTCTTCTTGTTGCTGATATAAAAAGCAGTTGTATAAAAGAGAGGAACCTGCGTATGCGCTCTCACTCGTATGAAGCCAGAACGACTCCAGCGTTTCTCCTGAATTTTAGCTGTTTACTTAGACTGGTTGTGTCCGGCTTCCAAGATGCTCCCAGCCCCTGAGATGTCCTGGCGTTGCTCAGGGCTCATGGGATCTCGGCCTGTTGAACTGGGCATTCTTCTACCAGCATACTTCCTGAAATGGAAACCAAATAACCCTTTCTGAGACATTTCTAGTTGCTTTTGATATCAGTGGGGCTTTCCTGATGGCCTGGGGTCGCAAAGAGTCAGACACTGCTGAGCACAGCACACCCACGTCCATCCTTGGTATTGGTGGAAAAATGACAGATGTTCTTTGCTGAAGGAAAAAAATAAAGCTTATCTAAAAGCTAATCACACTTTCTAAATGACAGAAATATTTGACTGGAGTTAAAAACTAAAGGTTAAGGATAAAAGTCTGTTTTCGGAGATTTAATCCCTTGGCCGTGGTCCTGCCCTCTGTTGCGTGGAGAGATTTTCTAAAGCAAAGGTCAGCATCTGTCTGGGAAGTGACCGGTCTGCATATAATGCAGCCTCTTCTTTTCTTTTTTAAATGGCATCAATGGATTCCGCACTGTTTTCATTAGCCTGGCTCTTGGGTATCTGGAGAGGAGAGTTATTGGCATTGTCCAAATTGGCGGCAGTTGTTCTGAATATTCTGTTGGGGTGTCTGATTGTGATGAGGATCCAGGGTATTTTTTCATTCAGACACCAAGTGAGGCTATGCATTGGCCTGGGAGTTTTTTGGTTCCCATGTTCTACTGCATTTGCTCTAAAATCTAAAAGAACGCCAGTACAACCCTATCCTGAAATGGTTTGTGTCAGCAGCAGAGGATCAAGGACTTGGCTTTCCAAACCCTGCTCTCTTACCTGTACTTCCCTCTCCAAGCTGTTTAATGCGCCTGAGTTGCTGCCACTGGAGGACCATGGCGTGGAGGTGAGGCTGAAGTCACAATTACCTTACCTCATGAGGGAACTCCATTCAGTTCAGTTCAGTTGCTCAGTCATATCCGACTCATTGCAACCCCATGGACTGCAGCACTCCAGGCTTCCCTGTCCATCACCAACTCCTGGAGCTTGCTCAAACTCATTTCCAGCGAGTCGGTGATGCCATCCAACCACCTCATCCTCTGTTTTCCCCTCCATTGGTCCTCCCCAACAAGAGGAGCCGTCTCCTGAGAGACCATCAGAGTGCAGTGGGGAGGCCCAAGGACACAGGGCTGGAGGAAGAATTTGGTGTCTGGAGATCTGCAGATCCTGGTGGAAATTTGAAGCTACTCATGCTCTCTGAGCCCTAAAAGGCTAAGAGGGGCTGCAGAAAGGGTGAACTGAGTCTTTCCTGACCAAACTTAGGGAGTTTGGTTTCCTGACGAAACCTCTGGAGAGATTCCATTTCATTATTCCAAGAGGGAGCTGATGACAGGAACCATACTACCAGGAACACCACCATCACTGGCAGTCTAGTCACTAGACTTGGGCACAGGGGGCTTGCAGAGAAGAATTATTAAGCTGGCTGAGTCCCGGGCCAGGGAAAGAGCCAGCAGTCAGAAATCAAGGACTTGGCAGGGTTGCTCCTTCTGGCCTCTCTGAAGGAGAACCCGTCCCCACGTCTCCTCCCGGCTTCCTGCTGATCCTTGGCTGGCAGATTTATCAGGCAGTCCTGCCCCTTCTTCCTTGCATCTGGGTGTGCCCTTCTCTGTCTCTTACAAGGTCCTCTAACTGGAGTTAGAGCCTCCACTAATCCAGTGTGATCTTGATTCTCAATTACATTTACAGAGGCACTACTTCCAAATAAAGTCAAATTCTGAGGTAGACATAAAATTTGGTGGGGATACTAGTCAATTCACTAGGGTGGGGAAGAGCTTTCTGATGGGTTTGTACGGAGGGAAACCAAAGCAGAGAAGAAAATGAACTTGTTCAGGAGGAGTCCTGGGAGCACTCCTGACACAGAGACGTGGGTGCTACCGAGGACTCCCCACGTGGCTCCGGTGGCCTCCCAGGATCACAGGCGGCCCATGGGCAGGTCACCTCAGCTCTGGCCACTGTGTGGAAGGGGAACGGGGCAGAGCATTGAAACGCCTGGCAGAGGGCATTGTGAGATGCCAGGAGGATAAAGAGGCACTTTGTGGGCCCCATGGGTTGTGAGAAAGCTTTGTATCTGTAAGTCAGGGAAATTTGGGGTTGAATAAGGATACATTTTTATACTTGGTGACTGAAAAGCTGATTTGACATTTGGAAAAAAAGCAAATGAAAATTGCTGAGGGATCAGGCATTGCTAGTATTTCATTAAGAGCAAGAAAAATCATGGCCCAGCCTCTCCTGCAAGGTTGATTGACAGGGGTAGGGAGCACTCAGGAAAGGGTTTGCGGATGGAACCTTGGAGTAGGAGCTGAGAGAAGTGAGAGTTCCTCAGGCCAGAGATGGTGCGCAGGGAGGGAGCACCTGGGGACACATCCAGGAGACAGAAAAGGCGGGGGTTTGTGCGCAGGTGCAGGAAAGAGCATGTGGAGGCAAATAGGAGGTGGTGAGGCAAGATGTCACTTTGGCTGAATTCTGCAGGCAGAATTCAGGCCATCCTGAAGTAAGAGGTCTTAGTCCCTACTTTTTCTTTTCTAAAATTGTGGTGAAATATACGCAGCATGAAATGTACCACTGTAACCATCTCCAAGTGCACAGTTCAGGGTGGGAACATAAGTTCTGACTGTCGGCGGCAGAAGGATCCTGTGAGGAGCCTGCCTGGGGTCTTGGGTGAGGAGATGAAAAAGTTGATCCTCCCCAGCTTGTTCTACAGATAAATGGACTTTCCGGAACACGGGAAAGCAGGGCAGAGACACCATTCAGAAGCAAATGGGTACTGAGTTCTACTTTTTCCCCTAGAGGAGGTAGCCTTCCTAATGCCACATTTGCTTCAAAAACCAGGGAGAAGCCCTGAAATTAAACAGTCTACATACAGAAGCACCCAGATTTCTTTAGTGTCTTTACTACAGTAAATTGAAAACTTGCTTGAGCACACATTCTTCCCAAATACATGAGCATGCTTAGATGAAAAGAGGATTTGTTGTGTGTCTGAAAATCAAACTTCACTAGCTGTCCCGTTTTCATTTGATAATCATATTCTGATGAAACTTTGATATCTGGGCTAATTAAATCCGGATGTAGGACAACCATCTGCAGTTGTGGTGGCTTCTCTTTCCACCAGCCCACGACCCAGCAGAAACACTGCAGACATGTGGTCAGCCCATCTCTAGCCCCCGACTCTGCAGTGTCACAAATGCCACCAAGACAAAGCACTCATGGCTTCCAAATACCCCTCAGGCCACATGGAGTTCCTGGGAGACCCCTCTTCTCCCTTCAGAGCTGTCCACGTGGATCTGATTTCACCTACAGAGAGTGGGTAGTAGTTGCCGGAGGACAGTATGGGACAGCCTGGTGCCCCCAGAGGCAGTCACCCTATCCCCACAGCCCTATCCAGGGAGAGCTCAGGACATACTCTCTGAGAACTGCAGGGTCAGGGTGCTAGAAGAGGCTCCTCAGAGCCAAAGATAAGGGATTCCTCAGGAAATCTAGGGTGCCCTGCTCTTCTTAATGCTGCTCCCAGGCAGAAATGTTTGTGGGTTTTCACTGCAAAAGGAAAACCACCACCTAATATGCATCCAGGATTAAAACCACCATTTCAAAAGCGCATCATTAAAATAAGCTGTGACCCAAATATTTGTTGTGGTGCGTTTAAGAGTTTTTCAAGTTAGTGAAAAGAACGGAAAAAGTGAAACACGGAAAACGTAAAAAAGGAAAGAAAAAAAGGAAAAAACACCCCAGAGCAAGGAATGTTTTGGATGACTCTCTGGGAGTTGTGTGGCAGGTTTTTTGTTTGTTTTTTTTTTTTGCCCCAGAAATGTAGGTTCAGTGTGGAGGCAGGACCATTGCAGAACTAGATGCAGGGCATCACTGGAGCACGGTTTGGACAGTTTACAGGGTGGAGTGTCTATAGCCCAGATAGATGTGCGTTTGAAATGAAGGGTGCATGTGGGAAACACGGTGTTAAAGTCCGCGCAAGGAGTAGGACGACCTCACACAGCTCCTTGGGTGCCATGGGAACTGGCTGTGCTCTTGGGCGCGTTTTCACACACTGGTCAGGCCTTGCCTGTCAGCTGCCCAGAGCTGGCTATTAGAGCATCGAGGAAGTCACATGGACAGCTTGGAACATGGACAGCTCGCCTCAGGCCCATGGCCACTCGTTTCCTTACAGCTAATGAAGACAGCTTAACCTCTCTTGTCAATTTTTGTACACTTCAAAGGACATACCAAAAAATTTGAATTTATGGAGCCCTGTTCTCCAAGTGGTTAATATTCTACTAACCTGAAAAGTAGCAATGACTAAATTCTTAACCTCTCCCTCACTCCTATTCACTAACTTTCCTATCAAAGAATGAGAATGTCTGGGTCTATTCCATATATGATAACTGTGAGATAGACTCCAAGGTAAAAATCTGACCGCGTGATTTACTGAAACTTGATTATAAAGCAAGCACCGAGTCTACTGTCAGCAGATGCATCAGAGAAGCTGTCACTAGGTGGCGCCTTGGGTCGCGGTGGCGTGAACCATGTTGCCAGATTCCTACTCACTGCTGTCTGTCTCTGGGTTTTGATAAGCATGGAGACTAATCAGTGAAGCTTATTTTTTTTTATAAACATCACATTGATACTGATTTTTATATAAACCACCAACGACAATCTATCTGATTGCATTTCATTTTTCTTGTATAAATGATATTCTTTAGAGGAAAGGTTATGTGGACTGGCGCCAGTGATGGTCTTCAGAATGCACATTTCTAACTCTGGTTTCCCATATTCTGTGTTAAGAAGAAGACATGTATTCTCAGGTGCGTGGTAAATACCTGAAAGTCTTCTGTGTGGAAACAGTCACGTTGTGCTGGAGGCTTGGTCTTATATAGTCTCTTATAGTTGTTTGCAGCTCACTGTGGAAGAAGCTTGCTAATTTCCAAGTTCCTCTTTTATCTCTGAAGGCCCTTTTCTTCCTTTTTTTTGAGAAGGGCTTGCCTATTGAATGCTGTATATTCCAAAACACTTCATTTTACCTTGGAGAAGAGCAGTTGGCAGGCAGAGGGTGAGGGAAATAATTCTGGCTCTCCTAGTACCTAGGGTAATCCTGTCTAGTCTGGAGGGCTTCAGCAACCACGACCCCGACTTCTTCCTCCCTTTAAAATGTAAATGTTGCACGTCAGCTGAGCATGGTGGGTCACTGTATAGACTTTGGGGCCAGGCATCCTGCACGCAGGCACCGTGAACTTGAATTGGCTAGTCTACCATCTGTTTTCTCTAAGCTTTGGTTTATTTACTTATTAAGTCAGGATATTCAAAGTATCAAATTTCATAAGTTTATTGTAATGATCAAATGAGAGTGCTTATATAAGGTGGTCACATAATGGTTCAGTTTATACTAGTATTGATGTTATTTTGTAAGTTCATTTGTATTTATGCTCTATTTCCTTATGTAACACAGGGGAAACTACTGATAAGAATATATATCTTATATATAAAACTCGATGCCAGAAAAAGTTGGAGATAGAAGAGTGAGACTAGGGGAATATTAGAACACAGGTGTTTCAGGACATGAGTCCTCATCAACTTCTACTGAGTTACATAGACTTTGCCACATATTTATCTCTGAGCTTCCCATTAGCTGAGGTGAAAAAAAGAATCCAGTTCACATATATGATTCCCATGGACTACGAGGCGAAACCTGCCATTCCCTCAAGGAATCTTGATTGTTCCTGGCTCTTTTTAAAATTATGATTATTGATATAGTTGGTTTACAGTGTTGTTAGCTTCTGATAGGGAGCAAAGTGCGATATATACACATACATGTTCTTTTTCAAGTTCTTTTCCTTGCTTGCTCATTATAAGATATCTAAATATAGTTCCTTATGCTATTCAGCAGGACTTTGTTGTTTATCTATGTTCTTAATTCCAAAAATATGTCTTAATTCCTGAATAAGATATCATGCTGCTGCTGCTAAGTCACTTCAGTCATGTCCGACTCTGTGCGATCCCATAGACGGCAGCCCACCAGGCTCCGTCCCTGGGATTCTCCAGGCAAGAACACTGGAGTGGGTTGCCATTTCCTTCTCCAACGCATGAAAGTGAAAAGTGAAAGTGAAGTCGCTAAGTCGTGTCTGACCCCTAGCGACCCCATGGACTGGAGCCCACCAGGCTCCCTCGTCCATGGGATTTTCCAGGCAAGAGTACTGGGGTGGGGTGCCATTGCCTTCCCCCTAAGATATCATAGGTATTCCTTTATTATAAGCAGAGGGAAAAGTAAACAGCAGTTGTGCTCCCCAGAACTGTGAATAAGCCCATGTGGTAGGCAGAATTCTCAGATGGGCCCCAAGATTCACACCCCTGGTGTACTCACCTTCATGACCTCCTCCCCTTGAGTGTGGGCAGGACCATGATAGATGTCACCCCCACGATTAGAGTATGCCGTATGGCTGGTGAAGATGTCCTTAATTAGCTCACTTTTTAAAGGTTTTTATTTCTTCATTTCCTGCTGAGCTGGGTCATTGTTGCTGCGAGGGCTTTTCTCCAGTTGCAGCGAGCAGTGGCTCCTCTAGTTGTGGTGCATAGGCTGCTTATTGTGGTGACTCCTCACTGCAGAGCACAGGCTCTACGCGCGTGGGCCTCAGTAGCTGCGGCCCACGGGCTCAGTAGTTGCGGCTTACAGGCTCTAGAGCACAGGATCAGTGGTTGTGGCACACAAGCTTAGTTGCTCCCCACCATATGGGATCTTCCCGACTCAGGGATTGAACCTGTCTCCTGTATTGGCGTGCAGATTTTTTACCACTTGTCCCACCAGGGAAGCCCCCTAATGAGTTTCAGTTAGTCAAAGTGAAGATTGCCCTGGGTAGCCTGCCCAAATCAGCCTATTGGAAGTCCTAGAGGCAGGGAGATTGTCCTGCTGGCCTTGAAGAAGTGGCTGCCATTCATGAGAGGGCCACGTGGCTGGGACCTGAGGCAGCCCCTAAGGAATTGAGAGTGACTTTCAGGGGGTAGCCATCAAGAAAACTAGGACCCCACTTCTGTCATCACAAGGAACTGAATTCTGCCAACAACTTAAATGAACTTGGATGGGCATCCTGAGCTCCAGATGACCACGCAGCCCAGCAAACACGTTATTTCAATCTTATGAGACCCTAAGCAGAAAACTCAGTCACCCTATGCCTGGGTCCTGGCCCACAGAAACTGCGAGATAGTAACAAGACATTGTTTTCAGCTGCTAAGTGTGTGGCAGTTTTTCATGCAGCAGTGGGAAACTAATTCAGATAATATGGCTGAAGTCTACATAGCCTTTGGATAGATTCAGAAATAAAGCCTAGAACATCTAGGGTTATTTCCAAGCTGAATTTAATATAATATTAACAGAGGGACATGTTACAAGATGTGTCATGAAAAAAAAGTCTTCTTCTGAAGACCCTAACTGTTCACATCAGAGAGAAGGCCTTTGATCTTCTGGTGGGACAGGGCCAGGTTCTTGGGTTGTGAGCAACAGGACCGAGCTGGCCTATGTAAGCCCAAGAGAGTTATGGAAAGCTATAGTGGAGGTCATGGAATCAAGGAGAAGGCTGAAGAAACAGTCACAGAATGGGCAGAAACCCAGAAACGCCTGGGCTCTCACTACCAAGAAAATCCTTGATGAGGCTCTTGCTCCCCAAATAAAAGATTTTAATCTGCTCCTTTCCTCTGTGTCCACTGCTATCATACAACTTCTGCTCCAGGTTGACGGTCTGTGCCAAGTGTGAATGGCCTGACCCTGATCCACCAGAGAGCAAGATCCCTGAATCAGTAGACCTGTCAGGACCCACAGAATAGCTCTCCCCGACCCAGGACCACTGTTGCCGGAAGGAGGGAGACTGGACGGTGGACCATCCGAAAGCTAAGGGGATCCACAAAGTAGGCTTGAACTTGTAGATGTGGGGTAGAATCTGAGCTCTTCTCCCTTTCAACTGAATATTAGAGGAAGTCACTCTTATAAGAAATGGTAAGGAATTCAGAGCCTTTAAACTGCAGAGCTGCAGAAGAGTGGGCTGAGTAAGTAGAGAAGGAATTGAGGGGTGGACTCCCTGAGGTGGTAGGGAGCTGCAGGGGGCAACCTTGTCTTGTGCAAACCAAGGTTGTGAACAATTGGATGCTCTGGGTAAGGGATGGAGAAGCTGAGCTTTGTGCCTGAGCAACTGAGTATAGATGTTGAACCATGAAGACATAACCCTTGGAGATTAGTGGAAATTGTGGAAGAGCTTCTGGCTTTCACAGGCAATGGAATCTGCCGGGGTCTGAGCCAGTAAGACCCCATGAGAAAATGGCTGCTGCTTCAGCTATGTGAGTTTGGCATGCTGTATATCCTAAATCTCTTTGGAAATTCGTAATAGGCAGGCCCACTGAAGAGTCTGTGCTTTGTTTGGGCATCTTTACTTAATGTTATTCAGTTTGTTGTGGTTCTGTTTGTTGCTGCAGGCTTTTCACTGCTGACATTCAGTAAGTTGTCACTAAATGCTGCCTTTGTGAATGGAGTCGTGCTGTGGTTTCAGGGATTTTTCCCCTAGCATGCATATATCCATTCTCATGTTAAATGTTCTCATGAAACATTCCAGTGATCAAATGTTTAAGAATTGAGTGTGCACAGTTACACAATTTCAGGGATTGTTGTATTCTATTAACAGTGTCAGACTTTCTTTTTCTGGGCTCCAAAATCACTGCAGATGGTGACTGCAGCCATGACATTAAAAGACGCTTACTCCTTGGAAGGAAAGTTATGACCAACCTAGATAACATATTCAAAAGCAGAGACATTACTTTGCCAACAAAGGTCCGTCTAGTCAAGGCTATGGTTTTTCCTGTGGTCATGTATGGATGTGAAGGTTGGACTGTGAAAAAAGCTGAGCACCGAAGAATTGATGCTTTTGAACTGTGGTGTTGGAGAAGACTCCTGAGAGTCCCTTGGACTGCAAGGAGATCCAACTAGTCCATTCTGAAGGAGATCAGTCCTGGGATTTCTTTGGAAGGAATGATGCTAAAGCTGAAACTCCAGTACTTTGGCCACCGTATGCAAAGAGTTGACTCATTGGAGAAGACTCTGATGCCAGGAGGGATTGAGGACAAGAGGAGAAGGGGACGACAGAGGATGAGGTGGCTGGATGGCATCACTGACTCGATGGATGTGAGTCTCAGTGAACTCCGGGAGTTGGGATGGACAGGGAGGCCTGGCGTGCTGCGATTCATGGGGTCGCAAAGAGTCGGACACGACTGAGCGACTGATCTGATCTGATCTGATTAACACACATTGTCCTTGATTTAGTATATTCTGTCAGTATTAACTAAAGGTAATGATTTTCACACATTCATTTATTCATTCCAACAATATAGGTGTGCCAGCCACTGCTTTGAGCACTTGGGGTACATTGATGAGAAAAAAAGACCAAGATCCCTGCCCCCTTGGGATTCACGTGATACCCACACGTGTGCACATGTGCATGTGCATGCGCGCACACACACACATACACTAACTTCTCAGAAGTCCTGCAGTTTAAAAGAAAAAAGTGGGTGACTGTTTCAGACCTTGTCCTAAACTTAATTGGACAAACTTTTCTGTGTGTACTCATAACAGTTTGTAGAGTCATGGTCTGTATAATATAGCCCTCTGAAAAATCCTTTACAAAGGTATAGCCAGACGGTGTGTATTTCAGAAAAAAATATCCATAAATATCATTTGTTTCAACGTTTAATAAGAGACAGCAGGGAGATTACCGATAAATCCTCCACCAGGTTCTGGAGTGCACATCTTCTTTGCTGCTGCTTAAAGTCACATCTGTATGCTTCCATGTCCAGTGAGCAGGTGACTTTGGCAAATACTGAGGCCCCATCTGGAAGCTTCCCTGGTGGCTCAGATGGTAAAGAATTTGCCTGTAATGTGGGAAACCCAGATTTGATCCCTGGGTCAGGAAGATCCCTTGGCGAAGGAATTGACAACCCACTCCAGTAATCTTGCCTGCAGAATCTCAGGGACAGAGGAGCCCTGTGGGTTACAGTCCATGGGGTCCCAGAGAGTCAGACACACTGAGCGACTGGGTGATGAGGTCCTATCTGGGACTGCTGCTGACTAGATGTCAGTCCCTCACCCACTGGCAGGACAGGGATATTTTCAAGGAATTCTGGATCAAACGGTGTTGTGGTCAGATGTGCTGGTTTTCATCTCTTCTTGGACTGTGACTCTCAGATCAGGATCTGTAGATTTATATCCACCTTCTGAGGGACCCAGCGTGACATCTAGCATGTAGTAAGCACACAATCTACTCAGTTGACCTTAAGGGATCACATCCAGTCCTTTACACAAATATCTACCACCTCGATGTGCTCAGATGAATTCTTGGTTGGTAGTTTTGGGCGAGAAATATGGAACTTGGTTAAGCATCTGTATTACTGTGTGATGCTTGAGGATAAGGTACTCTGCATTGACCCCCAACAGTTTTATTTCCCCAGTAAATGCAAGGAATCTCATGTCATTGCTTGGAAAGGTAGCTGAATGGCTTTGGACAACGTTGGCACAATTGACCTGAGATGGAACAACCAGAGGTCTGGAGCTCCCAGGATTACTGATGAATGTGTCATCAGGGAGGGAAAATAGTCTGGGCTGATACCATCTTTTGGAGGTACCTGCTTGTGATCTTGTGTTTGGGGGTGGGGTCTGAATCACTCTGAGGGACATAGAACGGATTTCTAGAATTATGCCTGGGCCTAAGATGGCTTGGAAAGAGAGCGACACCCGGATACAGCTCTGGCTCCATGTCAGGGGGAGAATTTCATTCCTTAATGTTTGTTCTTCAGCTTAGTCTTGGACGTACCTACCTGGCTGATGTTACTGAATTAACTGTTGAATCTAGCATTTCCTTCCCTTTGCCTTTGAATAGAAAACCTATTTTACATGAGTAGGAGGGAGGAGCTTTTTTGGAGCTGCCTTAAAGAGATCTCCCCCTCCTCCTATGGCGTCTGTTGAATGTCAGCAGTGCCCCAGGAAGAACATGGGCACTTGTACCTACTCCAGGGCCAGCCTACTTGTCTTGGATTTCAGGGTCTCTGGAAACGTCTGGTCTGGGACACAGCATAGACTTAAAACAAACAAACAAACAAACAAAGAATGTAATATGTCACCTTGGGAAACAGGGGCAGAATAAAATCTATTTTATTGTCTACTTAAGGAAGTAAAGAAGGAAAAAAGAAATGGGAACATTCTCTAAATGTTGTGAAAAGGAGTCTGTATCAGAAACAATTCTGGCTTTTTCCACTGGGTGGTGTTTTTGTTTAATTTTATTGTATGCCTTCAGTCTCAGGGCAGGCAGGTTCGCAATCCAAATTAGTTCTGGACACTGCCCTTGGAAAATTTTGAAGTCTTGTGGAAATTTTCTTAGGTGGAATTATCTTGCTTTTTACACTAATTTAAATATATATACATATTTATATATTTTTTAGAGGATCCTTATGTCCTATTTGCCTATTACCATCATTCCCATAAAGACGAGAAACTCTAGGATAAAGACACTGTTTTTTTCATAATTGTAGACTCATCCCAAGCATCGGGTCTGGCAAAGAGTGGGTGATTCATAGTGATGTGGCCACTGATTGAATGAAGGAGGGAGTGGAAGCTGCAGCAGACGCCTCCTTAGATGCACTTAGGAATTATCCGTCTCTACCAGGGCTGGCAAACATTATCTGTAAAGGGTCAGCGAGTATTTGGTTTTGTGGACCATAATGACTCTGTTGCAACAACGTGACACTGCCTTTGTAGCTGTGCCATCAGCCTAACAGTGTGACAGGGTGTGGCTATGTCCTAATAGAACTTCATTTACAAAAAGAGACAGAGAGCTGGACCCGGCCGATATGGTGTTGACCTTGGTTCATACAAAAGCACACACGGGCTTCTTGTAGACCTTGACGATTTCTGTGACAAAGAGGGAGTCTGAGTGGCAGAGGCAATGCTATTTCTGTGTTGACCAAATCTCATGTCACCTTCCACTAACCACAGGAGGACCACATCCCCTAGGCTCCTTTGCAGTTAGATGGTGTCGTGTGACGAGTTCTAGCCCGTGAACTTCATGTCTGCCGTGTTCAGACCTGCCCCATGAAACGTCTTGCCTACTGCTCCATATTCTCTTCCTCCACCCGCCTACTGGGTGCAGAGGATCCAGTGTGGGCCTGGGAGTTGAAGCCACTTGATGGAGGAAGCCTGGGTCCCTGGATAACTGCATGAAGCAGAGTCCTCCCCACTACCACCCTTGCTGCATGACTGGGAAGGAGTGTAAAATAAACCTGTGTGTGTTGTCAATCCACATACTGAAACTGAGACCGTTAGCTTGCTCCCGCTAATATTACCATATTTGGGCTCAGATATAGATAAAGACACTGAAAAATAACTGCTCAGAATTGTTCTCTGCAGGCTTGACAACCTCCTGCCTGGGGAACCTGCAGTGTTTGATGGGAGAGAAGTGGGGTGACAAAGTTTTGGAAAGAGTGTGTATAGAAAGTGGTCATGCTGTTTCATTCTGAGAATCTGGGGCCTTGAAGAGAGATCCACTGGGAGGTAGGATGGGAGGATGGCAGAAATGAAATCAGAGGTGAGTGATTTTTAAAAATTGTGCATGATCCACACTAACCCTTGTATCCCGGCTGTGGTCCATGCCTTCAGCTCATTGGTTTGTCTCTGTGCTGGTTCACATGGGTTTCTTGGAGCTAGCTCTGGACTTCTCCATTCTCACATTACTCCTCTCTCTCTATGGATGCATAAACTTTGATAGCCTCTAGAGTAGATCAACATCAAATCTTTAGTGGCCTAGCAAAATCAGTGTTTATTTCTAAGCCACATCAATCTCAATTCCATGGGAGCTGCTGGGAAATGGGCTGTGCTGTGCACAGCCTGTGAGGGATCCAGGTCCCTGGTGCCCAGAGGCTCCCCTCCTTCCAGCCCTCATTGTCCTGTCCTTTCAGCTGAGAAATGGGAAAAGACAGAGTGAAGGAGGATTGCGTGGGAGGCTTGGAAAGTCAGCCCTGGTAGTGGCGTGCATCACGCCAACCCAAATCCCATCACTCGGAACACAAGTTATGTGACTGCAAGGAAGACCAAGAAGTAGAGCCCGACCTATGTGTTCAGTAGGAAAATAAAATGGGATTGGTGGCCCATAGCAGTCTGTTAGTGGGAAAACACTGTGAACTCCAAATAACTAACTCTACAATATTTGGATCCAGCATATTCTGAAATTGAGAACTTGCCAGTGCTTTTTGTGTCTGTAAGCCTTTATTATGCCTTATTTTCTGGAAGGACCACAAATATAATCCAATAGCAAAGAGAGACTTAAGATTTCTTATTGCTGATTGCGATGCTATAGGAAGCCAGCAAGGAGAGCAAGGCATTTGTTTTCTCTTCGAGGTGGGTGGTGGAGGGTTGGGGGCTATCTTTTGGTGTGGGAGCCCCCCACCCACCCCACAGCACTGCTTCAATGGCCTCTCTTCTTTCTCTGCTCCTCTGTCTTTCTCTGTAAGTCCTGGTCTTCCCACCATCTGGGCCCTGGCTGCAGTCATTTGGTTTTATGTGGGGAGGACCTGGGTGTGTCCTGCATAGAAGCTCCAGTCCCCCCAGCAGATTCTGCAGAGGCAGAAGCACAAAACATCTTCCTCTTGCTTCTTTGAACTGTTTCTCATAACTCAATTTTGGTGTGCTTAAAAAACTAAAAACTCTCAACTATAGGAGGGAGAGAGAGGAAGATGATGATAAGGATAGAACATCCTATCTTGCCACGTAACACGACCATATTATGTGATCACTGGGCACATACAGTTAAACTGGCCTGAAACAAATGATTTTCTGAGAGGCAGTTTCCATTGGTCCAGTATATATACTTTGGAGGGGTTACCGGATGCTGTTGGTAAATTACACCTTGAATATATTCAGCTACCCTGGGACCTGAGGGAGTTCGGGTGCTTTCCAAAGCATCTCAGGGGATGGATTGTTCTGTGAAAGGTGATAAAGAACTGGTCTGCTCCCTGCACATGCATGGTGCTGCCTCTAACAAGCAGTCAGGAATCCACATTCACGAATACGGGAAGGGCAGACACAGCTCTTCTCCGTATAAACATCTGGCCACTTCTGGTGGGAAATCTTAGCCCTTCCTCTCAGTCATCCCCAGTTGAAATGTCTTCTTTGATCTCTTAGCATGTGTGTGTGGATCTGATGTATTAATAGTTATTCCAAAAGCATCGGTGTGATTCTGGGATCCTCGAGGGCAGGGCCACGGTCTAGCGTGGAGCAGGCGTGTGCTGTGTGCACTGAATGGTGGTAGAGGCTGGCTGCCAGCGTCTCAGAGTTTGGGATGTTCAGGTCACTGCAGCTGAGGCCTAAGTTGTTACCATCACTCAGACCTAAGATTATAGGGAATTTTTGCCCCTAAATAGAATTGAATGGGCCAGAATAGAGGATTCCTGGTTTGGTCAGGAAGTCAGAGGGCAATGAGGAATACTGGATTCTTTGTAGGGGTTGCACTGTATGTGGCTGTTAGAGCTGTGACGGTGTCGGAAGGCTATTGCCTCTGCTTGTCTGGTGTCTGGTCAGCAAGGCTAGTCGTCAGGAAGAAAAACTGGATGTGGAAGAGGCAGAGCAAAGATGAACTGGAACCAACAAAGGCAGTTTATCCCAATGGGGCTAAACTGGAACCTGCACCTGCCTCTCACATCTCTGTTGACGGGGCAGGGGATTTGCAGCAGAAACTGGCATCCTTTGCCTTGAACCTGCATGTCTGTCTGCCCCAGGATGTGGACAAGCTGAAGGAGAAGGCCCAAGTAGGGTGCTGAGGGCCCAGCTGCTGCCCTTCTCCAAAAGTGAAGTTGACCAGAAGACTAGCCACTATGTGTGTGCGTGGGGGGAGGTGTGTGCCCCTTAAAGTGGAGCTCTGACCTTCAGAACATGACCACCGGCTTCTCCCACCTCCCCTTCAGATTTCTCTTACAGCCCATCCAAATCCAGAATCATACAGGGAAGGACTGCTGGGAAGTGTCATGACGGCTTCACCAGGTTGACACGGCATAGGGCCGAAGCTTCGATGTCTTAGCTGCATTATTTAGCACTCATTGTAGCTTTGGATGTTTGTGCCAGAGTAACTTGTGGCAGGACTCTTTGAAAAGAACCTTTTAAGTTAAACCCACTGAAGTTTAGACTGACATGAAGAGATAAAGTAACTTGCTTGGCCTTTCATGCCAACAGTTTGTGGCTAGTGAATTCTGTTATTTATTTTTGTTGGAGAGAAGATAAGGACAAAGAGGGCAAAGGTTGGAGTAGAAATAAAGGTTTCTTTTAATCTTGAATTGGGTTAAAAAAAAAACTCCCTCCCCATTCTGAGTGCGGTGGAAGACTGCCTTTCTACAGGAGAATCTAGGCAGCTTTACCCCCGTGGTTAAATATTCAGATGCCTGCACCTTGAGTGGGGTGGACAGCAATGGCCAATGCAAAAGTCATTCCTGGTGAAGCTGAGTTGCTAAAGAAATTGGAATTGGAAATTGATCAAAAGAAGCTAGAAAACCAATTTTTTAAATGTGTAATCTCAAATGGCCATTTTGATAAATATTCTAGGTGCTTTAGAAAAGTCTATCTTCTATAGTTATTTTAAATATAGAGCTCTCCATAGGTCCATGGGGCTTCCCAGGTGACTCAATGACAAAGAACCCATCTGCCAATGCTGGAGATGCAGGAAATGAAGGTTTGATCCCTGGGTGGCGAAGATCCCCTGGAGGAGGGCATAGCAAATCACGCAAATCACTCCAGTATTCTTGCCTGGAGAATTACACGGGCAGGAGCCTGGCCGGCTATAGTCCATGGGGCTGCAGAGTCAAACACAACTTAATGACTAAGCATCGTGTGTCCATAAAGTCAAATTGCTGATCATGACATTTGAACTGTATATATCTTTACTGAATTTTTGTTTATTCTATCAGTTACTGAGAGATGTGTGTTTCAATTTCCTGTAAGATGAAAATTTGTCTGTTTCACTATTTAGCTCTAAGAGATTTTGTTCCTATATATTTTAAGCCTATATCATTAGTTGCATAGAACTTTAGTACATTATATCTTTCTGAATCTTTTCATCATTTGAAATATCTCTATCTCCAGTTATACTTTAAAAGTTGTACCTACCCCCAGCTTTACTGAGGTATAATTGACAAGTAGACCTTCAAGTCCATTTTTATAATAGATTCCTCCTTCCTGTGGGTTGGAGGAATGTATCTTTGCATCTTTTTACTTGTTGGCTCTTTTTGAAGTTGTCTTATCTTCTTATGCTTATTTTTGTGTGCTGGACACTCATGAAAAAATAATTTGAGGGTGAGGAAGATGTTCTCTTCAAAAAGAAATCCCCTTTTCTTGTCAGGTGTCTGGAGACACTCAGTTTCTGAGATCGTGGTGATTCCAAGCTGAGTTGAAACTCCCTAAGAGCTACCCCTTGGATCCCAACCCAGAGCCAGAGGGCTTCCAAGGGCCTTTTGCTCTTGCTAAACCCAGCCACCCTAGTCCTGTAATGTTGAAAAGGGAGCTGCTCAACCTCACAACTGCTCCTTCAAGAGCAAGCTAAGCCCCAGGGAGGAAGGTTTCCTAAGTGCTGTTCCAACTCCTTGGATGCCATTCTCCCCTTTGTTCTGGCCCAGCGGTTACTTAGTCATTAGTTCCCTGGTATTTTCAAGCATACTTTTGAAAATATTTTGTCCACCATTTCTAGCTGTCCTTCGGGGAAGAGTTGATCCATATTTCCCAGTCCTCGTTTAACAGAGCAGTTGTTTTTTATAGAAAAAAAAAAAAAATCCTTTCTCTAGCATAATTCACCAGCATTTTCTTTAGTATGCAATTTTTGAAATGGTTTCAAAGCTGATCATTATGCAACACTGAAATTTTTATTTCATAATTTTTGTTTAATAGAACATGTAATATAGTTCTGGATCTCGATGTGAGACGTTAAAACAAGGAGGGGTGATTTTGTCAGTCAGAAATACTATGTTACAGGGAACCTTCATTTTTAATTGTATACTTTATTTTAATCTCATTTGTTTTTAGAAAGCTGTTGAGGTTCATAGGTACGACAAATGACAGTAGGCTCTTGAAATATCATGCAATGAGGCTTTCACTATCTAGACCTGTGCTAATGAATACAGATTTCAGTGAAAACCCTTAAGGATCTGGTGAAAGAACAGGAACTCTGGTGTCCTGATGAAGGAGGGGACAATCTTCCCTAGTGAGTGAGCGGGCTCGGGGTCCTGCAGTTCTGGGTGATTAATGGTACAGGGGCTCCCCCTGCGAGGACCTGGTGAGAGTGGGGCTGCCCACTGGGCCCTGGGTTCCGGCCGGAGGGGCTTGCTGGGCTCCACAGGCAGTGTCACCAGGGCAGCCGGCCATCCTTGTGTGAAGTCAGCAAGGCACCACTTCATCAGCAGCTCCTTCCACTGTCTCCCTGGGGATTTCTGAGTGAAACGCACATGGAGGACGTCTGTTTTCAGTGTTCTTTTTCTTCAGAGCAGTGGAAATGGTTTTGTTTGAGAAAGGAAAAGAGGAAAAGCCAGATATGAGCTCAGTGTTTGAGAAACTGGTCATGTTTCTGTATCTGCTGAATTTGCTCCAATAATATTTACTTTTTTGTGATTTTTTCTTTTCAAAGCAATGTATGAGTTAGGCAATTTCAAATCAATGTGTTCCCCTAGCCTAGGGCTTTTGCATGAACTACAGACCCACTTTATTTATCTGCTTCCTAATTTCTTCACTTAGATACCAGCCACCTCAGACTCAGCCTGTCTCCCACCCAAATCTTACCATTTCCCTAAATCTGACCCTCTGAGAACATTTCTTTGCTCTTTCCAGAAAGTCCAACTACATGACACAAAATCATTCCCTTATCTAGATGGTGTGCACTGCAGAGGTGGTTTGAACAGGAATGTAAAAATGCTCACACTCCGTGTATAACACTATTTAGCCAAGTCAGAGGGAAATCTGCCCAAAACTCCACTTAAAAAAATTTTTTTTTAATTAATCATTTTAATTGGAGGCAAATTACTTTACAATATTGTAGTGGCTTTTGCCATACATTGACATGAGTCAGCCATGGGTGTACATACGTCCCTCATCCTGAAGCCCCCTCCCACATCCCTCCCCATCCCGTCCCTCAGGGTCATCCCAGCACACCAGCCCTGAGTGCCCTGTCTCATGCATTGAACCTGGACTGGCAATCTATTTCATATATGATAATATACATGTTTCAATGCTATTCTCTCAAATCATCCCACCCTCACTCTCTCCCAGAGTCCAAAAGTCTGTTCTTTACATCTGTGTCTCTTTAGCTGTCTTGCATATAGGGTCATCGTTACCATCTTTCTAAAGTCCACATATATGCGTTAGTATACTGTATTGGTGTTTTTCTTTTGGACTTCACTCTGTATAATAGGCTCCAGTTTCATCCACTTCGTTAGAACTGATTCAAATGCATTCTTTTTAATGGCTGAGTAATATTCCACTGTGTATATGTACCACAGCTTTCTTATCTGTCTGCTGATGGACATCTAGGTTGCTTCCATGTCCTGGCTATTGTAAACAGTGCTGTGATGAACATTGGGGTACCCGTGTCTCTTTCAATTCTGGTTTCCTCGGTGTGTATGCCCAGCAGTGGGATTGCTGGGCCGTATGGCAGTTCTATTTCCAGTTTTTTAAGGAATCTCCACACTGTTCTCCATAGTGGCTGTACTAGTTTGCATTCCCACCAGCAGTGTAAGAGGTTTCCTTTTTCTCCGCACCCTCTCCAGCATTAATTGTTTGTAGATTTTTTAATAGCAGCCATTCTGACTGGCCAATCCCAAAGAAAGGCAATCCAGGGTGCTCACTCCGACATTACTCTCCGCGTGGCTCACTCCCCGGCTAGCAGCCTTCCTGGTTCCTTGGCAGCACCCACCCGCTGTGCGCACTCCTTCGGTCCCGGTCGGTCGCCCGTCTGCTTCGGGGGTCGCCTGTCACCATTTTCGGGGCTACGGGTGTGCGGCTGCAGCTGGCGGTGGGGGCTGCGGGGTGGGGTGGGTGGCGCGGATCATGCATCTGTCCCATCCTCGGGTGTGGGGTGGCAGTGTCAGACTTGTTTCTCTTCTGCGTGGTGACTGCAGCAGGCGCTTGCTCCTTGGGGAAGGACAACTAGATAGCATATTCAGCAGAGACATTACTTCTCGTCTGTCGGCTTGGTCCCTGGGTCTGTTGGTGTGAGGCTGGACTGGGAGAGGCTGGCGCCAGATTGATGCTTTTGCTGTGGTGTTGGGGACTCTGAGGTCCCTTGGGGTCAACCAGTCCATTCTGGGGATCATGCTGTTCTGGGCGATGTGCTGACTCCAGTATTTTGGCCACCTCATGGGGTGACTCATTGGAGAAGACTCTGATGCTGGGGGGATTGGGGCAGGGGAGAGGGGACGACAGAGGATGAGATGGCTGATGGCATCACTGACTCGATGGATGCGGTCTGAGTGACCTCCGGGAGCTGGTGTGGACAGGGAGGCCTCTGCGCGGTTCATGGGGTCGCAAGAGTCGGACACGACTGAGCGACTGATCTGATCTGATCTGATCTGATTCTGACTGGCGTGAGATGGTACCTTGTTGTGGTTTTGATTTGCATTTCTCTGATAATGAGTGATATTGAGCATTTTTTCATGTGTTTGTTAGCCATTGGTATGTCTTCTTTGGAGAAATGTCTGTTTAGTTCTGTGGCCCCTTTTTGATTGGGTCACTTATTTTTCTGGAATTGAGCTGCAGAAGTTGCTTGTATATTTTTGAGATTAATTCTTTGTCAGTTGCTTCATTTGCTATTATTTTCTCCCATTCTGAAGGCTGTCTTTTCACCTTGCTTATAGTTTCCTTCATTGTGCAAAAGCTTTTTAAGTTTAATTAGGTCCGATTTGTTTATTTTTTCTTTTATTTCCATTATTCTGGGAGGTGGGTCATAGAGAATCCTGCTATGATTTATGTCACAGTGTTTTGCCTATGTTCTCCTCTAGGAGTTTTATAGTTTCTGGTCTTACATTTAGATCTTTAATCCATTTTGAGTTTATTTTTGTGTATGGTGTTAGAAAGTGTTCTAGTTTCATTCTTTTACAAGCAGTTGACCGGTTTTCCCAGCACCACTTGTTAAAGACATTGTCTTTTCTCCATTGTATAATCTTGCCTGCTTTGTCGAAGATAAGGTGTCCATAGGTACGTGGATTTATCTCTGGGCTTTCTATTTTGTTCCATCTATTTTGTTCCATTGATCTATGTTTCTGTCTTTGTGCCACCAAAACTTCACTTTTTAAAAAACACACATTGTTAATGTGCAAAAGTCATTCATCTGATATCTTAATAGAATTTATTTAAAAACCAGGGCATCTTTTTTCTCATTCCTCTCTGCCCTTTATAATATTTGGCCTTGGAACATTCTCTGGGGCTCGGCTGTGCCACTCCACCAGCCATCTTCAGGATGACTGTGACTGAAGAACACACCCTTGTCAGAGCATTCTTTTTTGGCTGCACATGCAGCTTGCAGGATCTTAGTGCCCCCCCCCACCCTGCCCCCAACCAGGGACTGAACCTGGGCCCTGGCAGTGGAAGTGCAGAGTCCTCTAACGACCAGACCACTGGGGAACTCTCCCCTTGTCAGGTCATTCTTGATCAGAGTGACACAAACAACTCCTTTGAGTACAGTCTTCCCAGGTAAATGGAGACTAAAGAGATAGCTGACTAAATGCAATACATGAGTCTAGATCAGGCCAATGAAGGACATTTATGGGACAACTGCCAAACTTTGGATAAGGTCTGCGGATTAGACTACAATATTGTGTATCACTGTTAATTTCCTGATGTTGATCATTATATATGATTACACACTGTGATTATGTATGTTTGGTTTTAGGAAATTGCACTGAAGTCTTTAGAGATAAAGAGGCACTGAGGCTGCAGTTTTCTTTCAGATATTTGCAGGAAAAAACAAATGTGTGAGTTACGTGTACATGTGTGGGTATATGTATGAACACGTGTGGAAAGAGTGAGGATGAACGATAAGGTTAAGTAGGAGAGTATGGATGTTTGGGCAATCTTGAAAGGCAGAGAAGATCTTGTTCTACCATGTTTCCCACCTTTTACCAAGTCTTAAATAGCAAGTTAAAAAAAAAAGATCCAAACAGATAGAGCTAACCAGGAGGAGACAAAGATGGACAGGAAAACCTCTGACCATGAAGTCCTGGGTGTCTAAGTCTAGTTAGTTCTAAAGTTCCAATTGCTGGGTTTCTAGGGAGCCTCTATTCTCTTCTTCTAAGCCAGATGTCCCCCAAATCTCCTCCCTTGGCTGAACAAACAATATGTCTTTCTCACCAGGCTCAATTCCCTTGGTTACCTGAAATCCCAGGTCAGTGTCTTTTCCCTAAATTCCTCCCTCCCCAGAGCTTATGTAGAAGGCTGCATTCCTCTGTGCTAATTTACTGGGAGCCACTTTTTATCTACTGGAAGAGCCAAACACTGGCGTGGGCAAATGGGGTATCCTGGGCGCATTCTCCAGTGGAGACCATCTGCTCCTTTGTGGGAGATGGGCGAGTGGCAAGTGGACGGAAGTAGTGGGAGAAGCCCTTCTGCTCCATACGGGCACTGTCCGTGGTCTTCATTCACTGTTCTCTCTGGTTGAGAACAGGGCATGTGACACAATGTGCCAGCAGGCAGAACTAGAACTCCTGGTTTAGGGGCTGCCACTGTGTTCTGTTTTGGCAGACAAGAATATTTATTATGCATGTATTGCAATAATAAGGCTAGTTCTGCTTACATTTGGGTGATACTTTATAAACCAGGTTCCCATGAAAATCACTGGCTCCTCTTACAAATGACGATGCTGAGGCAGGGAACCTACTGGGTTCCTTAAATCCCACTGAACTACTTAGACGTCAGGGTCTTGATTTTCAGCCCAGATTCTTTCTGCTCACCCATCCTGCACAGACCTTGTTTGAGACTCAACAAAGGGGATCCTCTACCTACCTGAGGATACCACAGTCTGGGAGAGGATTATATTCACTCTTGATGGACAGAGGGCAAGGCCATGTTGATTTAATCATGGTTCTGGGTTTTACCAAGTCAAGTGAATCTATAAGTTCTTCCTTTCCTCTAGCCTTCTGTTGGGCTTCCTGATAAAAAATGCAAGAAAAGAGTGACTTTTCAGGGGGTGTCAGTTCAGTTCAATTACTCAGTTGTGTCTGACTCTTTGCGACCCCATGAATCGCAGCACGCCAGGCCTCCCTGTCCATCACCAACTCCTTCACTCAAACTCAGGTCCATCAAGTTGGTGATGCCATCCAGCCACCTCATCCTCTGTCGTCCCCTTCTCTTCCTGCCCCCAATCCCTCCCAGTATCAGAGTCTTTTCCAATGAGTCAGCTCTTTGCATGAGGTGGCCAAAGTACTGGGAGTTTCAGCTTTAGCATCATTCCTTCCAAAGAACATCCCAGGGCTGATCTCCTTCAGAATGGACTGGTTGGATCTCCTTGCAGTCCAAGGGACTCTCAAGAGTCTTCTCCAACACCACAGTTCAAAAGCATCAATTCTTCGGCACTCAGCTTTCTTCACAGTCCAACTCTCACATCTATACATGACCACAGGAAAGACCATAGCCTTGACTAGGCGAACCTTTGTTGGCAACGTAATGTCTCTGCTTTTGAATATGCTATCTAGGTTGGTGATAACTTTCCTTTCAAGGAGTAAGCGTCTTTTAATTTCATGGCTGCAATCACCATCTGCAGTGATTCTGGAGCCCCACCCCCCAAAAAAAATTCTGAGACTGTTTCCACTGTTTCCCCATCTATTTCCCATGAAGTGATGGGACCAGATCCCATGATCTTCATTTTCTGAATGTTGAGCTTTAAGCCAACTTTTTCACTCTCCTTTCACTTTCATCAAGAGGCTTTTTAGTTTCTCTTCACTTTCTGCCATAAGGATGGTGTCATCCGCATATCTGAGGTTATTGATATTTCTCCTGGCAATCTTGATTCCAGCTTGTGCTTCTTCCAGGGGTGTAGTATATACTTAAAGAGACCACAGCTGCCAAAGGATATTTTGCTGACTCCCAGCTGCCAGTGAATTGCCCTGAAATCCAGTGAAGAGGGCAGGCTCCTGGCTCCCACAGCAGAACTCGTTTGCTGCAACTTGCAGCCAAGGACGGGATGCTGAGTCCTTCAGGCCAAAGCAGGGATGTGCTGTGGATGCAGGTCAATCTTACCGCTTGAATTTGCTAAGGTTTGGAAAAATTTCTGGCCTCTTGCTTGCCTTCTGTTGATCAGATGAGATGATATATGCAGAGCCCTGGGTGCACAGTGAGTGTAATAAGTGATAGCTGCTGTAGTAACAGTTATTAGAGCAATAATGATATTAACACTTACTGTAATAATAAAATAATAGTATTAGAGCAGTCAGTGGCACGGGGTCAGCGGTACAGTAGGTGTGGTCCACCCAGTAGGAAAGAGTTTTATTAGTGATGCATGATAATAAAAAGCATAAGAACTCTCTGTACTTTCCTCTCAGTTTTGCTGTGAAGTTAAAACTACTCTAAAAAATAAGGTCAATTAAAACATTTTTAAAGAATAAAGGAAAGAGCAGACTCATGATTAATTGCTGGGACGTGATTTTTCAATTCTCTGAAGATGATGACACACTCCCTTCTTTCCTGAACTGGGGTGGACCTGCTTACCCTACCCTTGGTATGCCACTAACAATACTGTTGTTTTTAAACTGTTCTATGGGCTGTGCAAATATTTAAATGAGTTGCACGCTAATGAGGAAGTAATGTTGGTTGGTACAATGATGATCAATCACTCCAGTGTTTCTCCACACACAGTTGGGTGTTGAATGCTGGTGACACTGACCCCCAGGTACTGCTGGGACCAAAGGCTACAGGTCTGGGGCTCTTTGTGGCTCTCTCCACTGAGCTAAGCAGCCATATCATCTCCACCCAGTGGAGCTGCAACTGAGTGACTTTGCTGTGAGGAGCTCTTCTGGACGGCACCCACCACACCCCGGCACCTAGGGGACATCTTCCCTGATCCACAGGCAAGGGCAAGTCTTGACCCTACATCACCAATGTGATGGTTTCCTTTCCTTTGCCTAATGAAAGGTTCTTTTCCCTCTGAGCAGGAAAATGCCCAGCTAATCAGAGAAGTGGAAGTAGACAAGGTGTCCACGCTCTCCACGGACCAGGTGGAGGCCATCAAGCAGCTGTGGCAGGATCCTGGAATCCAGGAGTGCTACGATCGGAGGCGGGAGTACCAACTGTCAGACTCTGCCAAATAGTGAGTACAGAGCCCGGGGCTGTGGCCACACTTCAAAGGAGCGTCTTACCAGGGAGAAATGAGCACCTGCTAAAATGCAGGCAGCACGGCCTCCCTCTGCTCCTCTGCATTTTGACGCCTCGTTTCCCACCTCCTAAATTCAGTCCCCCCAAGGAGTCCCCTAGATAGCTCTCCTTGCCCATACCTACCTTTCCTCATCTAGTTTTAAGGATCTTATCTGTCCTTTTCACTGAGAGGCTAAGTCAGTTGTGGGCTTTCCTTGGTGGGACTGATTTCATTTGGGGTGCTGAAGTTATATGATTTAAACCAGGACTACACCTGCTTCTGGCTTCTCCTTTCCTCTCTCCATATCCCTCTGCCTTCTGGTTTCTTGACTGGCAAACGGCAGGTCCAATTGCCCTAAAATCAAGAGTTTAGACCCAACAGTGCAGTACACCCATCAGTGGCTGATCTGGTGCTGCCCTCAAGTGGACAAGATAGTCACGGACAAGCACTCAGTTTGGGAGCTCTTTGTTCATTAACTCCTTGTGAAGGAGTAATTAGTAATCTATTAGGGTAAAAAGAAATAGTTATAGGGTAAAAAGACTATCCCACAGAGATCATGGAATTTGATTTTAAGAATTCCCCAAGACAATGCCTCTGCCCAGATCACTGGGCAAATAGCTGGCTCATGGTCCTTCTTTGAAGGGGTGAGGATTCCTGCTTCTGCAGCTCAGCTCCTTCCCTCTTGCTCTGGGTCATTTCCACCCTCTGAGGGCCCTGGAGTTCTTTCCCTAGACCCATCCCCTTCCCTTTATGTGCTGCCATCACCCTCCAAAGTGGTGTGTGTAATTCACCCATCCTGACAAGCCAGGGGGCAGGAAAGGAAACCAGAATCTTACCTCCTTAGTTTCACTGGCCTTCCTCTGGTGTTTGTCCCAGGCTGAGTGCTGAATGACATGAATCCAGGTTAGTACAACACAGCAGCAAAGCAGGAAAAGGAACTAAAAGAAACCCCAGAAAGTCATTAGATCAGCACATAAGACAGCAGGGCAGAAAGGAGGGCAGACAGCCTTTGACAGCTGGGAGCCAGGGCACCCCTGAGTCCTCCCTGGTCGAGCCTGTGTCACTGGCTTCCGGGAAGGCCTGGGGAATGGCTAGGGCTCTTGATATAGATCAGCTTGGGAAAGACCCACTAGACCTGCTGTAGAATTCAGTCGGGCCTGACAACTGGGGCAAGTGCACGAAGAGTGTGGAGACTGACTGGAGTGGTGGGCAGGGCTGCACAGAGAAAAGGGAACTCTCAAACCTGGCACAGGTGAAACCCCAGACGCTTCCGAGGTCCAGGTCAGTGGTAATCATCTGCTCTGCTGCCACTGTCTGCTTCTTTGGAGAGGTATGTGTGTCTGCTCTGTGCCAGGCACGGAGGAAAGGGCTCTAGGTACAACTGGTGCTTTCTGCCCTGAAGGAGCACACGCTCTGGTGGGATGACACAGAGATTTGCTCAGTCATGCCCGACTCTTTGCGACCTCACAGACTGTGGCCCAGCAGGCTCCTCTGTCATGGATTTTCCAGGCAAGAATACTGGAGTAGGTTGCCATTTCCTTCTCCAGGGGATCTTCCCGACCCAGGAATTGAACCTGGGCCTCTCGCATTGCAGGCAGATTATTTACCATCTGAGCCAACAAGGAAGCCTGACAGGCATAAATTAAGCACTAGAAGTCCATGGCAGTAAGCCCTGGGCTGTGGTCACAGACCTGTTCAGCCCCGCACACCTAGGTGAGCTCTGCCTGTGTGGGGGGTGCAGGAGAAGGTGGGGCCACCTCCGTGTGCGGGGGGGCTCCAAGTCATCAGCACTGTCACTGTCCAGGGCCTCAGTTATTTACTCAAAAGTGCCTTTTTCAAAGGCCTTAGCATTAAGAAAGAAGTGTCTTCTTGTTTTACCACAGAAAAAGAGACTTGTTTTAAGCCTGGGCTGTAATATATGGCCCAAAATAATCCAAGACAAGTTTTGGGTTATTTTAGGAGATGTTCAGTTTCCCAGTATAACAAGGAACTTTTTGAGAGGACTTCCCATTGGCCTGATTTATGCTTTTATATTTTCCTTACCTCTAATTCATTGAGCAAAATAAAGTGTCCAAGCACAGCATCTACATTCTACAGTGTTCTTGGAGGAGGGCCTGTGAGAGGAGAACAGATGAGATGTCAGCCAGCCAGGTGCCATCTCTTGCCCCTGGGGCCTGGCTGGCTCCCTCCCCAGCAGAGTGATGCAGCTGAGAACCAGGAGAGACCAGAGCTGCAAACCTGAGTCTCAGCAGGCTCACCAAACTCTCTCCACACAGTTTGAGGAGGGTGGGAGGGTTGCTTCTCAGGAAAGTCACTGATGAATGCATGAATGAGTGGGGTGACTTTCCAGGTGGGCATTCCCCCTTCTCAGCATCTTGCTCTCTAACACCAGTTACCTGACGGACATTGACCGCATCGCCACACCATCGTTCGTGCCAACACAGCAGGACGTGCTTCGTGTCCGAGTGCCCACCACGGGCATCATTGAGTATCCGTTTGACCTGGAAAACATCATCTTCCGGTAAGTCTGTCTCCTTGACATGGTCCACTAAGAATGTGTCTCTCCAGGCTTGAAGTCCCCAAATGGATTCTTCAATGTGTTATTGCTAAAAGGGCTTATATCTCTTAGGGCAATAATGGCCTTCACCATCACAGGGTATTAGAATTGTGGTTGGTCTCAAGTTGTACAGTGGATACAAACACACCTTTCTATTCCCCTTAGAGAAGAAGACATTCCCTACTGATGTCTGGAATGCTTCTCATGTGTAACACACACACACACACACACACACACACTTCTGTAACCCACAGATTGGCAATACTGGGGTCTTTTCCCTGAAGTTGAGTATTTCTCTTTCCTTCTATTCTCAGCTCCAAGATTTATCATTGCAAATTTCAAAGCACTTTTATATCCGTTTGTTCCCTTGTTCCTCCTAATCCTTGTTACACATGGCTGTCTGGAGACAGCACGAGGACAGTCCTGCCCTGCCCACCCTGCAGCTCGTGCTCCTGGAGCCCTCTGCTCTGATACTCGGCATTTCTGTGAGCACATGCCCTCTGCCTGTGTGCCCTTGAATTTATCTAAACCTTTTCAGAATCAATCTCTGCTTAACCCTTCCAAAACCTCTCTCTAGACGGGCCCAGCACAGCATGCTTGAAGTGTATCCTTTGCTACCTGAGAGAGGTCCCCGGATTCATCCCTGTAAACTGCCCAAGCCCTGGAACATTCGAGCTTGTGACTGATCCTTGGGCTATGACACCCTGAACTTGTCCCAAAGGCACAGATTAAGGCTTTGGGTCTCCACATCAGACAGAGGGCACCTGCAGGTCTTTCTAGGGAAGGGGTAGCATTCAGCTAATGCACAAAGAATCTCTGGATTAACTGGAGGGGGGCGGAAGAATCTCTGGATTAACAGGAGGGACCAGGAAACAAGAGGTGGCGAGTAGACCAGAAGCCTGCCTGCCTTTCTGCCCTTTTGTGTCTGGTATCCTGGCACTCTGGCATGGTTTGGGCACCACCCAAGTGATGCCTGGACTACTGCAGCAGCTCCCTAACCAGTAGCCTCAAGCAGGCTCCATCTGAGTGACCTCTGCATGCATCCTCAGTAACTTCACTTACATTCTGTTGCCTCCTTTGCTAGGAAACATCCAGTGGTTCCTCATCGCCTAAAGCAGCGGTGCTCAAGCATTTTAATCTGAGGATCCCTTTTATTCTTAATGATTATTGAGGCCCCTAAAGAGTGCTGATTTCCATGTGTTTTCCCCCTAGAGAGTCCTATGTTTATTCTATTGAACAGGATGGTGGATGTTGGTGGCCAGCGATCTGAAAGACGGAAATGGATTCACTGCTTTGAGAGTGTTACCTCCATTATTTTTTTGGTTGCTCTGAGTGAATATGACCAGGTCCTGGCTGAGTGTGACAATGAGGTATGTTGGGTGGGGAGTCTGGTTAGCTGTGGAAAACAGAAACCTATTTCTGCAGTTTGCAAGAAGCCAGCCCACTCTGGCATGAGGCCCTATCTCTTAGGTTAAGTCGCCTCACTCCTGGAAGTGTAGCTTGTGGGCTGGCAGTCCTAGCATCACCTGGGTGATTGTTAGGAATACACACCTTCTGAATCACTCCAGGCCAAATAAAGCAGGATCCTCAAGAAGATCCCAGGTAATCTGAGAATCACTGATCTAGAATCCTGACTCTCACACTTGGATGGACACTGAAATTCCCAAGGGACCTTAGAGAACAGCTATGTGTGGCCTGACCTTGGACATCTAGTCTTCATGAAGGGTGGAGCCACTCAAAAACATGGGTCTCGGCCTTGGCTGCATAGTGGGAGGTTTTTTTGTTTTTTTGTTTTTTCCTTTAAAAACATCTTTAGGACCCTATTGTTGAGATTCTTATTTCCTAGTTTAGAGTTGGGGGTTACCTTCACTAAGCCCCCTGGGGATGTGCATATACAACCAAAGTTGAACAACACTATTTCTAATAGACTTACCTGAGGACAGGCTTCCCAGCTTCCATGGTGCTCTCAAATTAGGTCCTGAGCTAAGCTGGCCGGGGGAGTGGTACCAGATACTTGGAGCTGTCCGGGGGCAGCATCTGACTTCCACTTCCCCTGGAAGGGACTTGCTCAGGTCAGCTGCCACTGATCCACCCCAGTCAGGCATTCGGTGCCCTCTGCAGAGCTGCCATGGCACTGGCTGGTTAAGTTCTATTAACTGGATCTGCCAGGAAAGTGAAGAGAACCATCCCGGCCCCTTCCTTGTGAAGTTAGGGCTATTTTCTGTGTGATAATCACCGTCTTTTCCCCTACCTTTTGCAGCAGACCTCTTGACCTTTTAGAAATACCTCTTGCCTGTAGGGAATGAAAGGAAATCAATAAAGAATTCTGTCCAGGATTAGGTAATAATTATGAACAAATTCTATCTTGTATTTCTTGAAAGCAGACTTTTCTCTGAGGAGCACAGTTACATTAGCTAATTAGTGGTGGATTAGCCCATTTACTAGTGTCATTGTGAAAAGAAGAATAGAGATCTTGGCTGCCACCCAGCTCTCCCAGTGGAGAGATTTTTTTTTTTTTAAAGCAAAGGCATTGAGTTATCAATATGAAAAATTAGCTCCAAACTTGTCTCAGGAATTACTTAGAACGTTCCTCAGGGAAGATTAGTCAGGTGAGCCGGGATGAGTTCCTTAGCCTGATGTGCTTAGAAATTCCTTTCTCCTCTCTGAAAAATCCTAGGTATCTGGGGGAAAATGAAGTGGTTGCCACTCCAGACTTTTCTATCCTGGTTGGAGATATGTGGTATATAGGTATATAGGAAAATGTGGTATATAGGAATTGTTTTTTTATATGTTCTAGTTCCTTGGAGCTCATTATTGATAAGATCATAATTAATGCTGAAGAAGCTTTAAAAACAAGTGAAACCTTACCTTTTTGGTGACAGATTCCAGAACTGATCCCCAAAAATGTACTGAGTGGGAGAATGGGCCCAGGCATTGGGAGTCACAGGATCAGAAATTTAGGGAGTGTCCCTCTGTAGCAGGAGGGCTATGTTTCTCAGTCTGAAGGAAGGAAGGGAAGGGTTTCTTTCTTCTTAGAAATACTTGGGAGAGGGCGGAATGCTAGATTATTGTCACCAGAGAAGATTTATACATGCCCTATCTACTTTAATATTTTCTTGCCAGTGTCTAATGTTCAGAAATTATGACTGTCTACATAGCTTCCACTGGATTGTGCTACTGTACAGTCCCGGGAGAGCATTTACATCCATGGGAACAGTCTGCTCCCCCTAAACTGGGGACCCGTTCCCTCGGAGAGCGTCAGCTGTGTTCCCCACCTGCCAAACCTGGTGCAGGGCAGGTGCTCAGCGGTTGGTGCGGCTCTCCACCAGCGTCCCTGGGGGCGGTGGCCCTGCCAGCTCCGCCTTCCTTCCTCTCATTGTCACTGCACTCCTAATGCCCGGTCTGGAAGCCCACACCCAGTGAAAGGGCATCTCAGGTCTCTAGTTCTGAAGGATCCCCCGATTTGGTAATCCCAGCAGTTAGACACAGAAAACTTGTGTCAATTCTGGGCTGCAACCTTCCTTTTCCAAGTTACACAAAAGCCTTATGTGTTTGGGGGCCAGAGAAGAATTTGCATGAGAGGAGTTCCAGAAGAGGGTGATTAATGGGAGGGTGAGGATGAGGGAAATAGAAGCAGGGACCACCTGCCACTCCCTCTCCAGCCTGAGCAAGGCCAGCGACCTGGAGATGACAGCTGGGTAAGAGGACAGATGGATGGAAGCAGTGATTTGGCGTGCTGTTCCCAAAGCACTGTTTTTCTTCCTAGTTTATCCTAAATCGCTTGTTTTTCATTTAGAACCGCATGGAAGAGAGTAAAGCCTTATTTAAAACTATCATCACCTACCCCTGGTTTCTGAACTCATCAGTGATTCTGTTCTTAAACAAGAAGGATCTTTTGGAAGAGAAAATCATGTACTCTCATCTAATTAGCTATTTTCCAGAATACACTGGTAAGTAAGTGTCCATGCTATGGCCCTGACCTCCCTGGCCACCAGTTCAGAGTTCTCAGCATAGCTTATCTGGGCCTCCTTGATCTGTCTCTAATGGACGTTCTTACCATCCCTCACTTCTGAATGGAAGCTCCAGTCAAATCAGCGTGTTTTCACCTCAGCAGCTCTGCACACGCCTCTCCTACTGCCTGGGATGTACTGCCAACTCCCTTGCTAATTCTGGTTTGTTCTCTGAGACCCAAATCAGGCACCTCCTCCTTTGGGAGGGCCTTCTGATCCTCACCCCACCTCCTTCCACAGTAGGTACACCTCCTCAGGCTCCCATGGGGGCCTGGGCTTGCCTTGCTCTCTCTAACTTCAGCTGTCTTGTCCCAGCAGATCCTGAGGGCAGAGACTGTGCCTGACTCATCTCTGCACTTCTAGTGCCGAAATGTGGCAGCCCCTTCACCAGATAGGGTGGACAAAGAAGTTATCTTTATGACCTCTCCAAGGTAGAGAGAGGGTTTAGACCCTATTGCTAATTCTGGTGCAGAAACATTACCAAGTTTGATACTGATATGTAGACAAAGTGGTGTTTAAACGCTCTCCTTTTTCCTTTTATTAACCACATTGACAGTGTAGCAAACAGCTCTCAGTCTTCACAATCAGACTTGGGAGCTTAGCTGTGTTAGGCCCCATATTCTCTCTTTTCCCTCCTCTACTTCACTTAAGAACTACCCCTTCAGGGACTTCCCTGGTGGTCCAGTAGCTAAGAATGCGCTCACAGTGGAGGGGGAACTAGATCCCGCATGCCGCAGCTAAGACCTGGTGCAGCCAAATAAATCAGTATATTTTCAAAGAGTAATTACTGCTTCAAAAATGGTCCAAATCAGAAGACTAAATTAGGTCACTATTTTTCAACAAATCTCCTTCTTCAAGTATGATTTTTAGATACCAATGGACACTTCAAATACCCTTCTGTAAGTTCATAATAAAATAATGCCCCAAGTAAAAAAGTCTCTAGAAATAAGATGGCTCAAAGAAGGATTCCCAATAAAAACAAGAGTACACTGAATATGACTTTTGAGAGGGCCTGGTGGTGAGCTGGTATCTTTCTTTTTGATTCTGACTGCCCTCATGACAGGACCAAAGCAAGACGTCAAAGCTGCCAGAGATTTCATCCTGAAGCTTTATCAAGATCAGAATCCTGACAAAGAGAAGGTCATCTACTCCCACTTCACATGTGCTACAGACACAGAGAATATCCGCTTTGTGTTTGCTGCTGTGAAGGACACAATTCTACAACTAAACCTGAGGGAATTCAACCTGGTTTAAAAGCTGCTGTGCACCCCTCATCCGGGCCAGAAAACCAGATTTGTTTTATTTGCAAGTGCTCTGACATCACCCAGCTCAGCCCACTTGGTGGCGCCAAGTCCATCATGCAGCCACGGGGACAAGGATGGGTGATGGAGCTTGTAAGATGTTTGAATTCAGCCAAACTTTTTCAAAGTCTTGCTTTTACATTTCTTTTCTTAACTTTAAGCTGTAAGATTTTTGTATAATTTTTGAATTTGGTATTCTACAGAAGTCTAAAAAGCCACTGTGATTTACGGTTTGTTTTTTTTTAATTGAAGTGTGTGTGCTAATAGCCATTAGAAAAATCACATAACAGAGGAGCCTGTCAATTTATGGATCCTGCTTTGAGACCTCTAGTATTAGATGGGTAACCTTTTTTTAAAATTAAATATTGTAATTGTTTTTCTGTCTTCATGCTGAAGTATTCAACATGCAACCAAAGATTTTTTTTTTTTAAAGTTTGTTCTTTGTGTTAACTTCCTAAGTCAAATGAATGATTGTATCAGTATCTCTAGTTTTGCCACAATTTGATTACTAGGGCTCTAGATAGTATTATGTTGTATTGGTGAAAAATGTGTGATGAAAACATACGCACACACACACATATGTATATTCCAATGTAGATGACCAGGCCTTACAAACTTATGAAACGGCTAAAAGCCCAAATTGTTTAACAAATGTACTGTAACCTCTGCCAGAGTTCTGATGGCTACCACAGATTTGCTGTTTGAACCATGTACGTTGTTTCTTTCTGAGGAGGCTAAGAATATACCATTTTGCCATTAGCACTGGATTATGTTTCTTTGAGCTCATGGTTGATTGATAGTTCTGCTCCTAAAAAGAAAAATGCTGTGACTTTAATAACTCAGAAACTTCCTAAATGTCCCTATAGGGGAGGAAAAATGATTTTCCTTCCGCCCTTCTAGGTTCTTGGCTGAGACCTCACCCCTCTAATAATAAAATAATGTAAGTCTAACACCATGTATCCTCCTGTATACATGGGAGATATCCTGGAAAACTGAGTTTAACTCTCCTAAAATGACTCAAGTCATCACCTTAAACACTTTCTTCAGCTGAAGATGCAAGAAAGATGGAGGAGAAGGGAAGGTCATTTATGGGAGATTAACAGGTAAAGCACAATAAAAAAGGGTAAGGTTGTTGAACTGAATTAAGAGGGGCACCTTCTATATTGATTGGCATTTAGAATCACCCTTTTAGGAACAGAGAAGGAGACACATTTAAAATGGAGAGTTCCTTAAAATAAATGTATATTTCCCTTACAAAAGGGTAACTTCTACAAGGTTTTCAGAGCTTTTCCTGTGTCTCTTGTTTCTTAAAAACAATCACCAAAAGCACATGAAAAGATGCTCAACATCATTAATTAGTAGAGAAATGAACGTCAGCATTACAGTGAGGTACTTCTTCACACTGCTCAGATGGGCCATCATCGAAAAATCTACAAACAATAAATGCTGGAAAGGGTGTGGAGAAGAGGGAACCCTCAAACACTGTTGGTGGGAATGTAAATTAGTGCAGCTACTATGGAGAACAGAACAGAGGTTCCTCAGAAAACTAAAAATAGAACTACCACAAGATCCAGCAATCCTACTCCTGAGCATATATCTAGAGAAAACCATAATTGGGAGATAATCTGCACCCCAATGTTCACAGCAGCACTATTCACAATAGCCAAGACACAGAAACAGCCTAATGTCCATCAACAGATGCACGGATGAAGAAGATGCGCACACATATACAATGGAGTGTCACGCAGCCACAGGAATGAACCAACTAGTGCCACCCCCAGCAACACAGATCGACCTAGAGGCTGCCACACTGAGTGAAGTCAGAGAAGGACAAATGTATGCTGTCACCTATGTGTGGAATCTAAATGGTATAAATGAACTTATTTACAAAACAGAGTCATAGATTTCTAGATGTTGGAGCTAAAGCATCTTCCAAGTTTGAGTGCCTCTGATGTCATCAGATGTTCAGGTAAACTTCCTGAGTGGCCCACAGAGCACCAGGCACAAAGATGATCTAAACATGAGCCTTTTGGGCTGTTTCTCTGAAGTTCATAGCAATCCACTTAACATTTAGTTTGCAGGACTTTGGGAAATACTTTTGTATTTGTAGAAAACAAACATGGTTACCAAGGAGCGGCGGATGAATTGAGAGATTGGGATTGACACATATATACTATATATAAAATAGATAGCTAATAAGAACCTACCATATAGCACAGGGAACTCTACTCAATACTCTGTAATGACCTATATGGAAAAGAACCTAAAATAAATAAATAAATTTTAAAAATCAGCTCTAAGTAATTCTTATACTAAAGAGGTGTATATTTGGGTCACATATTCTGTTCCCCTTCAGTCCTCTCTTTAAAAGTTCAGTGAAGTTTTATAGTCCAGAAACTAAGTTGATAGACTATTAAATTTCATTGAACCAACCTCTTAGTCTTGAGAGTAGGTCAGCTCAGTTGAACAGCTGTCTCATTTTAGGAGCTAGTTGCAGGTGGGGTCCCGAGGTTAGCCTTAACTGGTTTGAGCAATTAGGTACTTACTAACAAGCATGTCTATGGAAACAAAAGAAAAACAAAAGTTAGTGGTTGGGGCAGATTATAAACTCAGCCTGAGTCCTGAAGGCCGCTGACCAGATTTCTAGATGTTGGAGCTGAAGCATCTTCCAAGTTTGAGTGCCTCTGATGTCATCAGATAGTCAGGTAAACTTCCTGAGTGGCCCACAGAGCACCAGGCACAAAGATGATCTAAACATGAGCCATTTGGGCTGTTTCTCTGAAGTTTATATCAATCCACTTAACATTCAGTTTGTAGGACTTTGGGAAATACTTTTGTAAAAGCAAAACAATAACTTTTGTAAATGACAAAAGACTTAAAAATAGTCATGATTAAAAAACTGATGAGCCTTTGTCAGTTGGCAAAGAAATATGGTTAATTTCTATGACATACATTTTAAGAAAACTAGAATTACAAATGATGGTATTATTAATAGATAAGGACATATCAGATTTCTTACCAGGCTTCCCAGGTGGTGCTAATGGTAAAGAATCTGCCTGCCAATGCAGGAGATATAAGAGACTTAGGTTTGATCCTTGGGTTGCAAAGATCCTCTAGAGGAGGAAATGGCACCCCACTCTAGTATCTTCCAGGGGGAATCCCATAGACAGAGGAGCCTGGCAGGCTACAGTCCATTGGGTTGCAAAGTCTTGGACACAACTGAGCATCTAAGTACGTTAGATTTCTAGGAATGTCATAACAATTTGACTTTGATTCCAGGTCAAAAGAGTGGAAGAAAATTGGTAACAGTTCGAAGAGATGTAGCCAGATTATTTGAGGAAAGTACAATAATTCAGGATCCCGTCTAATTTATAGGTAAAAAAGGAAACAGACAATAGGACTAGAACCTTATACCCATAAGAGTATGTTATTTACTGAAGTATCATTTTTCTGTCTACAATCACTCCCTTTTTACCAAGGAGATTTCCATTCCAACTAAGAAGGAAATAAAAAGACTCCTATGTCCTGGAGCTTTAGGGTTTGGTGTAATTTGTCTTTGTAAAGTCTACATAAAGCATTCAATACAGAGGCCTCTGAATGAGCTCCTTGAGTGTACAATCCAACTTTGAACAACTTTTGCTTCTATCAACCCCTGAACACTGACCTCCAGCTGATCCATTTCTTGATCATCTGCATGACAACTTGGGAGAAATTCTGGTTGTTTCCTTGGGGTGCAGTTGGGAGGCCCATCTACTAGGGGGCTGTCTGGCTTGTCTGATAACTGCAGTATAATTATAGATGAGAAGAATACCTTTGAACATCCAATCAAGGTCCTGTGGGACCTCCTTGGTGGTCTAGCAGTTAAGACTCTGCTCCCAATGTAGAGGGTCTGGGTTGGTCCCTGGTCAGGGAACTAGACCCCACACACCACCACAAAGATCCCACATGCAGCAGCTAAGACCTGGCACAGCCAAATAAGAAAATAAAAAAATTCTTTTTTTTTTTTTAAAGGTCCTTGTGAATGAGGTTGTGAATGGCCATTGACCTCTTTTCTAAATCTGGTAGGAACTTCTGAAAGTAGGCAAAAGGGGCTTTGTAACTTTATCTTGTTAAAGTGTTAAAAGTCAGTATTCAGGGGTTGAAGGAAGCAAAAGTTGTTCAAAGTTGGATAGTACACTCAAGGAGCGCATTCAGAGGCCTCTGTATTGAATGCTTTATACAGACTTTACCAAGACAAATTGCACTAAACCCTAGACTGGTGGCTCAGATGGTAAAAAATCTGTCTGCAATGTGAGAAACCTGGGTTTGATCCCTCGGTTGGAAAGATCCCCTGGAGGAGCTCATGGCAACCCACTCCAGTGTTCCTGCCCCGAGAATCCCTATGGACAGAGGTGACTGGCAGGCTACATTCCCATAGGGTCGCCAAGAATTGGACACGACTGAGCATCTAAGCACAAAGGCTAGACACGATATTCCTTTGTGTTCTCTTTTCAACTTGATCTTCCCATAGGTACCGATAAGACAATTCTTTAGAATAAGAGCTCTCTAAAATTTTTTTCAAATACAAAAGTTTTTCCAATTCAAAAGATCCATCATCTGGCCATTGATGAGTAGGATCTTCAATGGTATTATATTAATCTCAATAGCAAATCAATAAACCTTTTCATGGCTTAACTGTGGCTGCAAGAGGTGTGCCCTACAGGCATGCAAAAGAGCATAAGATCTAGAAAGTTCACTCCCAGAGTTATCCCTAAGAAATTAAAGATCCTCTTTGTCACAGGGAAGAATGATGTACTGAAAACAATCTCTCAGGTTTTTCTATGAGAACATGAAATACCTCTAGTCACAAATCTGTAATCTGTAATACCAGGCAGACACTAGTGGCATGGGGCTTTTCCACCACTAACGAGACAACAAAGGTTGACATGCAAGCAAAAGTTGCTGCCCTCCCCCCCCCCCCCTTTATGCACTGGGGCCCCTTCAGACAAATTCTCCTGAGAGCTACACAGTGGGAATGCTACCTGTCACTGTGTGTTTCAAATCTCCATCCTACTGTGTGGCTGCCAGGAACAAGTCGATACTAGCATCTTCCAGCTGGTGATGACTAGAGATAGTTTTCCAGTCGAAAAGCCAAGCTCTCAAGACAAAGAACAAGATGAAAGGAAAACCTTATCTTGACTACGGTTCTTCTCCTCGTGAAAAATGACACAAAAGACAGACAGTGAAAGTCAGTGACCATCTCTGGAAGGGAAAAGGATCAACAGAAAACAAGAGTACTTATAACAAAATCTCTACCAGAGTCTTTATACTCAAGGAACTAATACACACAAATATTTTCTTCTGTAAATCTAAATTTGGAAAGGAAAGAATAAGGTGCAAGTTCCTCTTCCTCTCTCTATTGAGTCTTATAGACAGAGATCTGAGAGAGCTTACTTCCGTAAGAATTCTTACTCTTTTCTGCCGGTTTTCCAGGTTCCCATCTTCAGGCTCCAAAGGAAGTACAGTGTTTCAGCAGGTCCCATCATGGGTCACCAAACTGTCAGGTGAGGAAGAAAGATTACCCCCCCCCCCCACCATTCTAGGTTCTTCGTTGAGACTCCATCCCTATAATAAAAGACAGATTAACAGGAGAAAAACACATAGAAAACAAATAACATATATACATCCTATTTACACATGAGACACCCTGGAAAACTGAGCAACTCCCTCAATGGCCTAAGCCATCACCTTAAATACCTTTTACAGCTAAAGACACCAGAACAATGTTGGGAGAAGGCTAGTTATGAGAAGTTACCAGGAAAAACATAGTAGATGGGGTACAACCGGTTGCTGTGCAGATTTGAGCTGGGTATCTTTTCCATTGATGAGTTTCTTGTGATTTAGAGTCATCTTTCTCTTTCTGGTACTGATAGCAGACACAACCTTACAAATAAAAGTTTATCTCACAAATGTTAATGTCTCCTGCAAATGAGTAATTTCTACTAGATTAGAGCTTTTCTTGAAAATAACCTGCTCAAAATAATCCCTTTGCTATAAAGAGGCGTATTTGGGGATGGCATATTCTGCTCCCCTTCATCCTCCTTTTTGAGGCATTAAGCTTTAAAAGCTAACCTTCATCCAAGAAATGAAGGCAAATGCAACAGTTTTTGTGGAGCCTGACAATGATATCAAAATTTAATCTGGAACAGTAACATTCTGGGAATAGCCAAGGCCATTCTGCATAAGAGAACAAAGAATGGGAGACACAGGAGCAGGTGCCAATCGCTGCCCATGCTGTGCTGCCAGTGTGCATGCTGCCACCATCACTAAGAAACCCAGGAGCAGGTGACAGTCCCTGCCCTGCTGTCCCAGGGGTGCATGGGCCCCTGGGAGACACATCAGCAGGGCCGATTGCTGCCCCCGCCCTACTGGGAGCGTGCCTAGGCCACTGCACCTGCACACCCCATATCACCAAACCCCATATCCACTGGGAAGGTGACCCACAAACTGGAAAGTAATTGTACAGGAAAGTATAATTTCCACAGGAGAGCTCTGAGTAATTATACAGGAAAGTAATCCCACAGAAGTGAGAGCTCTGAGCCCCACATCAACTTCTCCAGCCTGAGGGTAGGAGCCCCCAGAGCACTGAGTTTTGTTTTGTTGGTCAGTAGGACCTCCTACTGTGCAGGAACTCCACAGGACTGGGGGCAACAGAGACTCCACTCTTAGAGGGTGCACACAAGTTTTCACATGCACTGGGACCTAGCACAAAGCAGTGACTCCACAGAAGCCTGGGCTAGATTTACCTGTGGGTACTGGAGGGTCTCCTGGGGTTGTGGGGGTCAACTGTGGCTCACTATGGGGGCAAGGACACTGAGAGTGAAGGCCCAGGGAATACTGATCAATGTGAGCTCTCCCAGAAGTAGTCATTTTGGCACCAAGACCTGGCCCCACCCAAAAGCCTGTAGGCTCCAGTGCTGGGATGCCTCAAGCCAAACCACCAGCAATGGCGGAGAACATAGCTCCAATCATCAGCAGAGAGGCTGTTAAAGTTGTACTGAGCTCACAGCCACCTCTAAACACACCCTTTGACATGGTTCTGCCCACTAAAGGGACAAGACCTAGCTCTACCCACCAGGGGGCAGGCACCAGTCCCTCCCACCAGGAAGCCTGTACCCCTGGACCAACTAACCTCACCTACCAGGAGGCAGAAGATACCTGAAGCAAGAGGAACTATGATCCTGTTGCCTGAGGAAAGGAAACCACAAACACAGAAAGTTACACAAAATGAAATGGCAGAGAAGTATGTTCAAGATGAAGGAATAAGATAAAGAACCAGAAGAACAATCAAGTGGAGACAGGCAATCTAAATGAATAACAACTCAGAGTAATGATAGTACAGATGACACAAGATGACAGAAGAAGAGTGGAGGCACAGACCAAGACGACATAGAAACGTTTCACAAAGAGCTAGGAGACTTTCCTGCATTGGAGGAGGAAATGGCAACCCACTCCAGTGTTCTTGCCTGGAGAATCCCAGGGACAGGGGAGCCTGGTGGGCTGCCATCTATGGGGTCGCACAGAGTCGGACACGACTGAAGTGACTTAGCAGCAGGAGACTTATAGAACAAATAAACAGATGAACAATACAATAACTGAAATATGAAAATATACTAGCAGGAATCAATAGAAGAATAACTTAAGCAGAAGAAAGAATAAGTCAGTTGGCACATAAAATGGTGGCAATAGCCGAGGAGCAGAAGAAAGAAAACAGAATGAGAAGAAATGAGGACAGGCTCAGAGACCTCTGGGACAAAATTAAACACATCAACATTAGGATTATAGGGGTTCCAGAAGAAGAAGAGAAAGAGAAAGTGTCCATGACATAAATCACAGCAAGTTATTTTTTGATCCACTTCCTGGAGTAATGAAAATAAAAACAAAAATAAACAAATGGGACCTAATTAAACTGAAAAGCTTTTGCATAGCAAAGGAAACATAAACAAAATGAAAAGACAATCCACAGAATGGCAGAAAATATTTGTAAATGAAGTGACTGACAAGGGATTAACCTCCAAAATATACAAACAACTCATGCAGTTCAACAACAAAAAAAATGAACAACCCAATCAAAAAATGGGCAGAAGACCTAAGTAGATATTTCTCAAAGGAAGACATACAGATGGCCAGAAAGCACATGAAAAGATGCTCAACATCACTAATAACTAGAGAAATGCAACTCAAAGCTACAATGAGATACTACCTCATACCAGTCAGCATGCTGCTGCTGCTTCTGCTAAGTCGCTTCAGATGGGTCCAACTCTGTGCGACTCCATAGATGGCAGCCCATCAGGCTCCCCTGTCCCTGGGATTCTCCAGGCAAGAACACTGGAGTGGGTTGCCATTTCCTTCTCCAATGCATGAAAGTGAAAAGTGAAAGTGACCGACTTTTGTGTCCGACTCTTCGTGACCCCATGGACTGCAGCCTTCCAGGCTCCTCCGTCCATGGGATTTTCCAGGCAAGAGTACTGGAGTGGGGTGCCATCGCCTTCTCCGACCAGTCAGCATGGCTATCATCAAAAATGTATAAATGATAAACGCTGGAGAGGGTGTGGAGAAAAGGGAAGTCTCCTACACTTTTGGCAGGAATGTAAATTGGTACAATCATTATGGAGAATGTTATGGAAGTTCCTTAAAAAACTAAAAACAGGACTACCATATGACCCAGCAATCATACTCCTAGGCATATAGCCATAGAAAACCATACTTTGAAAATATACATGCATCCCAGTGTTCACTGCAGCACTATTCACAGTAGCCAGGACATAGAAGCAAACTAAATGTCCATCAAAAGATGAATGAATACAGATGCAGTACATATAAACAATGCAACCACCACAGGATCCACCAGTGTAATTCCTGGGCATATGTCCAGGGAAAACCATAATTGAAAAGATACATGCACCCCAATGTTCACAGCAGCATAGTTTACAATTGCCAAGACATCTAAGCAACCTACATGTCCATCACAAGGGAATGGGTAAAGAAGACATGGTACTTATAGACAATGGAATATTACTAAGCCAAAGAAAGAATGAAACAATGCAATTTGCAGGAACATAAATGGACCTAAAGATTATACTAAGTGAAGTCAGACAGAGAAAGACAAATATCCTAAGGTATCACTTACATGTGGAAGCAAAAAAAAAAAAGATACAATTGAACTTCTTTACAAAACAGGAATAGACTCCCAGTCTTCAAAAACAAACTTCTGGCTACCAAAGGGTAAATGTAAAGGGTAGGGATAAATTAGGAGTTTAGGAATAATATGTACACACACTATTATATATAAAACAGATAATCAACAAAGACCAACTATATAGCACAGGGAACACTACTCGATATTCTATAATAACCTATACTGGAAAAGAATCAAAAATAGAATGGACATATGTATAACTGAATTCTTTAGCTGTATACCTGAAACTAACATAGCACTGTAAATCAACTATACTCCAAAATAAAAGTTAAAAAACACTGCATTACTATGTTGCATACATGAAACCCATAACATGTAAATCAAGTATATTTTAATACAGAATAAAAATTAATCAATAAAATACCTAAAGAAAAAACATACCCCCAAAGGATGGAGAAGTCGCTCTCATGAGGAATTTTGTTTTTAAGCACTTTCTAGCACTCGGTTATTATTTTTATCTTTGGCTGACAAAGCTCATAAGAAAATGGCTTTGAGTCACTTTAAGTATCACTAACAAGTCATAAAAAGGCTGAACACTTCATATTAGAAGCGAATTACTTATTCCTGTCAATATTAATTCTGCAAGTAGGAAATTCTCTCTCTTAGCCCTCCTTTCAAAATATAATCATTACTTACCTTGGAAATGAGCCGTTTGAAGTTTTCTGAGGCTGGGAGGCACAGTCTTGGTGCTTACGAATTAGGTAGGTATTACCACTCAAGCTCTTAGCAGTGATCATGATGAGCTGGAAAGCTGTCAGTTTTGACTGCAAAATCAGGACCTTGGGCAATCTGTTAGTTATCCATATTTATTTAGGACCCAAAGAGGGCAGAGTTTAGATAGGTGAGAGAGGGCTTAATGGTAATGTTTCTAGTTCTATCCAGTAACTAAAAAACAGAGACAGACTGAAGATCAGAAATTTTTATTTTACTCAATTTATTTGAAAGAGGTACACAGAGTTAAACCGGGCAGTCATGTGACCAAGCAATTCAATTCTACCAATAGCAAGAAATCATTATTTAGAAAAAAGTCATTGGTGAGCATGGTGAACCAATTTTCAGGAGGAAAAAGACCAAGTTCAATTTCAAGAACTTCACTGTGATTTTTGTGTTTATAAATTAATTATCTCATCAGAACACACAAAATCAAGGCAGGGACTATATAACAGGCAACTGGGTCAGACGTAAGTACAAGGAAATATTGCACTGAATCAGAAATAGATATTTAAAATACTATCATCATCAAGAACCATATTTTCACTAAAGAATAAGCATTCCAAAGAAGCAAAGACTATTTGGTCAATACAAACATTAGTAAGGAAATATTTTTAAAGTGCACATTCCCTGAAAAATTCAATTTTATATGTAAAATACATATTCACATACAGAGGACCATTTTAAAAAGTCTTAACAATCTGACCTTGCAACAAGTCCCAGGTACAATTTCTAACAGTCTGTGAGTGCAGGTATAAAACTGACAATGAGAACATTTCAATGTAGTCTGCATTTTTACTTGAATGTTCTTCAGCTTGCAAGTTGGAAACTTCTGGGTAGCCAGTGGAATGCTAGTGCTATGACCGCATAAGAAGAAATGTTGGATTTTTCCAACATGTTGTCTTTTAAGTTCACTTCTGACGACGACGGGACTTTCTATTATAGCACTCTCACAGGGTTTCCTGTTACAAGGACTTCAGGAAAAGGAGCCCATTATAAAAGGTATCAAAGCAACAGTAAATGAATGTGAATGGTGCTCAGTGACAGGGGTTTTCAGGTTGACAAGACAACACAGCAGGTGCTAAACTATAATCCAAATGACTTTGTGTAAAGTGACAAAAACTTTAAAAATATAGGAGTATCAACCTATAAAATCTGAAGTTTTATATCTTACATGGCTCACTGGGTAACCAAAATTATCAATTTTTTGGAAAATGCCATAATGCTTTCAAAAAAAGAACTAATCTGTAATTCTAAAGTGAAACATATTTTTTTTAAAATGACATGGGACAATTGATTTTACAAAACAGGAAATAAGGTAAAAAACGGTTTCAATTAAAGAAATGTGATGGTTTGCAAGAGAGTAGGATCCAGTGTCTTCTCAGTCCTTGAGCTGGCCTTTTAAGATAGCCCTGGAAGAAATACTACTTGACACCAACTGGGGTAGAGAGACAGAAAGCAGGAGAAAAGGTCTGCACTGATAGCTGTTTGGGGCAATGATCAAAGATAAAGATTATAAGAATCCTAAAAATTTTAACCAATCAGTGCTAGCTTGATTAGGTATAGCACTATCAGTACAGTATAATTTCAAAAGCATATTTCAAAGGATTGGGCAGGAGGGCGGATGGTTCTCATTTAGGGTATGCAAAAGAGTGATCAGTGATACTGGGTAGCACCAAAGAAAACCAGATTCAACAAATTTTGCATTGAATCTTGCAAAAGGAATCAAATTATCTGTATTTTCTACTTGAATCCTACGTAAATTAGGAAATTCAATTATTTTTGGCTAAAAAGTGTTGGCATTTGTCTGGCACTCTGCAGAGAATACGTATTTTGGCCCTAACATATTGTGACCTATGAATCAGCTCCCCATTTGCCTTTGTCCGTTTGGTGACTCAGATGGCAGGTAGATGGAGCAAAGTCAATATCCTTAAAAGGAGAACTTCTGTGCCCAATCCTAGTAAAATGCATAGTGGGAGAGAGGAGGAAATACACTAAATTAAAGGATATTCTGTGATCTTTTTGGGGAGCTGTTTATAGATCTCAATTTTCTATGCTTTTTCTAGACCACTGATACTTGGTGGGACATATTACACAGGTATCTGATATATACCAGAAAAGGAAAACATTTCCAAAATAAGAGCTATCCTGTCTTCTCCCTCAATAGAAAAAGACAGTGCTCACAATCTAAAGACTCCCTGAGTCACGGGTCTGTTGCGCCTTACCCAAGGTAAAGTAAGGCTTGGCACGATCCAGATTGCTTCAACAATCACTGAATGCTACATGCCTCCTACAGCAGTGGCTTTCAGGTTCCTCCTCCCCAAACTGCAATTCACAGTAAGAAATTACATTTTGTGACCCAGTGTACACAGTATATAGGTTATTTAACTAATTATTTAACTAAAACAATATTTAACCTTGTTACCTGCAAAGCTCTTTTCTTTTCTATTCCATTAAGAAAATATGCTGGTCTTGAACTGATTGCATGGCTCACTAATGGGTTAAGACCTACAGTTTGAAAAACACCATCCTTGAGGATTTTAGCTGACCTTGAGAGAATGTAAAAGCAATGGCCCTGGAATCCAAACAGCTTTCTCTGACCTATGGTGGCTGAGGCATGAATACGTCCATTTCCAAAGAGCTACTTCTACCTTCAGTATATTTGGCAAACACTTTCCGTTCCTACAGGCAAACTAACCCAGTACCTGTGGCCATCTTTTTAATACTGGGGCCTGAAAAGTACCAACAAAAGCTGGTCATTGATGACTGAATAACTAAGATTCATAAAATTCAGCACTAAGTAGCATCTTTACTTTTTACCAGACAGTAACAGGATACTACTTCACAGGATATTTCTAAGAGATGAGTTAGGTACGTGTATACTCACTGGGAGAAGGCAATGGCAACCCACTCCAGTACTCTTGCCTGGAAAATCCCATGGATGGAGGGGCCTGGTAGGCTGCAGTCCATGGGGTCGCTAGGAGTCAAGCAACTTGACTTTCACTTTTCACTTTCATGCATTGGAGAAGGAAATGGCAACCCGCTCCAGTGTTCTTGCCTGGAGAATCCCAGGGACAGGGAGCCTGGTGGGGCTGCCGTCTATGGGGTCTCACAGAGTCGGATACGACTGAAGCGACTTAGCAGCAGCAGCACCAGCATACTCACTGGGATGGTATTATTACTACTACTGTTGGAAAAAATGACAGAGATAATTATGATAGAATTGACAAATAAGTTTCAGAAAATCTTCTTTGGAGGCCACAGGATAGTTTTGGTATTGATTAGGATTATGGAGGAGAGAGAGATAGGGAAGGACTGCCACAGATAATCATGATTATTTAGGGACCAGAAAATAATGCAGTTGTACTGAAGTGAGCCTGGGAAAAATTTCAAGGTCTTGATAACACCAGGGGAGGAGCAGCCAATATACATACTGTAGTTGGGAAGCCACTGCAGAAGCGCACATGCTCTTTGGTTCACAGAGTATTTTGTAAATGTGAAGCAATTACAAGCTTCTTTTTGTATCAGAAATCAAAGTTGCTATGTTTAGTGATTATAGTTTTCTGGAGGCGAGTTGGCTAAGAACAGACACTCTGCCTTCAGCTTCATAATCACAGATCAGGATACATGAAGGATATAAGGCAATAGCTAACACATAATAGAAAGAGATGAAGGACAGAATACTCAGGACCCCTTTCCACAGCAACTACCAAACAATGAAGACAAGTTTAAAGTTCTCAAGCTGAGAACCACTAAACATAGTTAAATATAATTCAAGGTAGGCTACTTTTTAAATACCATAGATTATAAACTCTGTAATATTCAAAAGACTACAGAATCAAACATATAACTGTAAATTGTAAAATGTTATGCTAAAAAGACTGACTCATTATCTAGTGATTTACTTATGTTCTTGGTTTTAGATGAAAAAAAGCTTCTAAGACAACTGATGAAACTATTGCTTTTGAAATTGTGGGTCTTTCTATTCCAGAGACAGGAATGGATTGGAGGTGTTGATGGACAGATGACTGATGGGGGAGAAAGAATAAGAAAAGATATTTCTAGGTTCTCATTGGCATGGGAACAGGAAAAACAGGCACACTGGCTTTGCATATGTACTAGTGACAAGACCCACTCTGGTTGGCCTCCAGAGGATACCAGAAGGATTTCTCTCCTTACACTATTAAGACTTTTCCCCTTTACCATGGGATACCCAAAGAGTGATGGGTCTTTATTCTTTCTGAGAATAAAATCGTGAAACTGGAGTAGGTAATGAGGCACTTGACTAATGACACTGACTAGAACTCCAGCAAAGTAACATTTCAGATGAGGGCAATCTGATAAAAGATTTCTGACTACCTCTATTCCTAGGTTTAATTCTAATGTATGCAAAATTGGCAGAGCTCAGCAAAAGACAAAAAGTATGTTACTTTGAAAAAGGCCATCAAGGGAACATGCACCATCATGAGATTCGAAACTTCTCATCCTGTGATGAGCAAGCAAAGAAAAAAAAAATCCTGAAGGAACTATTATTAATAAACAATGTGTTTTTGTAATCAGAGGAAAATCAGTAGTATTTAGTAGCAAGACTTGGTCAGGAAGAAATACAATTACAGTCTGGCATGCTGTTTATTTTAGCTTTTACAACAAACCAAGGGTTCAAGGAATATGAGAATTTCACAACCATTAACTTCTTATACAGTCTCCAATTCTAAAAACAGCTTATAGTAATTTGGTGGCATGTACAACATACATCAAATACTCTATTATTCAATAAATAAGATACTGCATTGTTCTCTTCATGGTTTACAAGCATGTAGTTATCCTTTCACTTGAAAACTCTCATTAATATAAAGGTTCAAGGATCTTGGGTAAAAACCAAGGGAAAAAGCCCCCATGACATGTTTACTAATTTGCTGCCCATGGTTTTTGTTTGGATGAGCTATACACTTAGAAAGAGTGATTCTCATTTGAATAAGACAAAGCAAACCAGAAATTCTCAATTTATTGCCAATAGGTTACTAGGTTAGATTTTAGGATACACATATTTATCCTACATTTGTACAGAGAGGGACTATCTGTTCTGAAGCATAATTTGTATTAAGACAGTAAAATTTTATTTCATACTACCAATGAATAGGAAGCTGGTATTGTTAAGGCCTCAGGAATTTTCCTTTAAGGTCAGCAATCTATTAAAAATATAACCTTGGGAAACCAAGCAGATCTCAAGATGCTGGCTTGAGGAAGTATTTCTAAGGCTTTAAAGTTTTGAGGGGGACTTTCCCTGTTCAGGTATGACACTCATTTCTTCAAGCCTTTCTTAAGATGAGGCTTGGAGAGGTATTTGTGAATTTGTATCATATAAAATAAAGACTATTTTTCATAGTCATGCTATGTACTTCAAATAGTAATTTAAATCTACCCTTTATTTAAAAAAATAAGGAAAATCATACTAAAATATTTATCTGTAAAATGAACTTCATGTTTCTAAAGAAACTACCACCAAAGTTTTCTTGATAGCACTAAGGCAATGTCTGATTTCATCATCTACGTATCGTTCATTCAAGGAGTTTGACGTAAGCATGATAGAACTTTAAAATGTGAACTAGGAATATTCAATTTAGCTCCATTAAATTCAGGCTAAATATGTGCAATTTCTCCACCATTACAGAGGATCACCTGGAGCAAATACATAAGATTCATAAAAGAAATACTTCTTTTATAAAGTAATCAGAATTTAACCGGATGCATGATTCAAGTTAGAAAACCAAATGGATCCCCAAAGAATTGAAATAGTTGAATCATGTAGCTGTTTTACTTGATTCTGAATTTTTAAAAAAAGTACTTTAAATTACTTCTGTACTACACTTCCCAAACAGGTTTTGGAAGGTACAAGGTAGAAACTGTAATGATTTATTGCTGTACATCTTCAGGCAGTGGTCTCTGTCAGAGGTTTGGGGAAGGTTCTCTTGCTTCTTCCAGCTTTCTGAGGATCCACTGTAGTGGGGAAATGAAGCAACATTTACTTAACTTCAGTGAATTTGCAATGACAAAATGTAATGAGTGAAAATCTAGAAGTTATCTTCCAGTTTAGTCAGAAGCATACTGAAATAGCCAAGAACTAAATTCACTATGTAGGAGAGATCATTCATTCACTTAAATAGTCCAGGTGACTCAGGAAAAATGGCACTGGGTTTGATTTAACAGTAGTAACAATACCATTGTAAGGTCTTTGGACTTAGATGTTCATCTTCAGAATAAGAAAAGTAAAATGAACCATCCCAAGAGAGAAGGGTAATTTGACAGCTGAATTGAATAACTCTGGCATAGTGTAAAAATCATACATGTACAACTCCTTCCAACCTATGCCAATTCTGTATCACAAACCTTCATCATTCTATTTATTGGGTTCTGACTGAGTAGGAATAATACATATAATTCTGCAGTAAGTAGTAGCATAGCAACATTCTTGAGCATATTAATAGGAGCTTTCATGATGTAGTTTCTATTTTCAAAGGATCTGAAATTTCAAAATGAAATGGGAAACTTTCTGCTGATAAAGTCTTTTATCATTTGGCCTATATGACAAATAAAAGCCATGAAGTCAGTAATAACTGGGGTTATCCCATTATGAAAATCTTAAGCAGATATATTTGTGCTTGAAGAACCTAGTGGGAACAGCTCTAAGATAAGTAGAGAAAGAGAACTAGGCTCAGTAGCTTTTTCTGGATGTTTCTGGCTGAGCAGGGAGATTAAAAAGAACTTTCTGAGATAAAATAATATGGTGAGAGATTAAATGGAAAACTTATTACAGAGAAACTGAAGGTAATGTCCCCTTCAGCAACATGAAGAAGATGGCCTGCAAGTCATATTATCATCATGCTTTACACTATCTCCCTGTTCTAGGCAACATGCACACTGAGGCTCTAGTCACTTTATCATTCTTTCTTTGTAACTTGTCCCCTTTTCAGTTTTGTAATGTTAGTATGTCAATGTTACCTTATATCACAATGTCTACATACAAAATGGCGTCGCTGCTGCTGCTGCTAAGTCACGTCAGTCGTGTCCGACTCTGTGCGACCCCATAGATGGAAGCCCACCAGGCTTCCCCGTCCCTGGGATTCTCCAGGCAAGAACACTGGAGTGGGTTGCCATTTCCTTCTCCAATGCATGAAAGTGAAAAGTGAAAGTGAAGTCGCTCAGTTGTGTCCGACTCTTAGAGGCCCGATGGACTGCAGCCTACCAGGCTCCTCCGTCCATGGGATTTCCCAGGCAAGAGTACTGGAGTGGGTTGCCATTGCTTTCTCCGAGAAAATGGCACAGCACTTGCTAAATGATACAAGGCACACATGTATGGGTGAAAGAGGTTCCAGCTTTGATCTCCAGGTGTGAGAAGTGAACTGGTAAATAGTCATAACCAGCCAGGACCAACACAGAGAGGCCTAGGGCCCAGGGATTCAGCAAAGAAGCCCTGTGTTCTTATTTGTAAGTTTCACAACACAGTGAGTACAATTCAGTGTCAGGAATAGCATCTAAGTTGTGACCAATGAGGTAGATAATCAATTCGTCTTCCTTTTCTTGACACTGCATATACTTTTAATTGCCATATCCCTAAGGTATGTGTCCCACCCTTTCCTTCCCTGGTAGCTCAGATGGTAAAGCATCTGTCTACAAGGCAGGAGACCTGGGTTCGATCCCTGGGTTGGGAAGATTCCCTGGAGCAAGAAATGGCAACCCACTCCAGTACTCTTGCCTAGAAAATCCCAAGGACGGAGGAGCCTGGTGCAGGCTACTGTCCATGGGGTCGCAAAGAGACGGACATGACTGAGTGAGTTCACTTTCACTTTCTTTGTAAAGTATGTAGAATGCTTTTCAATTCACCTAATTCACATTTTGAGAAAACTGAGGTTAACTGTCTTCCCCAAGGTCCTACAGCCAAGAAGGAAGTATTTAAAAATCAGATTTTCTCACTACAGGCATGGCTTTTCTTCCTTGTGCCAGGCTACAGTAATTAAAGAAAAAAAAAATCATTACATCTACACAGTAGAGAAATAAACAGTGTGGCGCTATACTTTCACTGCTGGAGCTGGTAGATGAGCATTAGAGTGAATTAATTCCTTTTGTTTGTTGGCTTTTTTTTTTGGCAAAGTATTACAGTTAAGATTTAAAATAAGAGAGCAATTTGACTTCAAAAACAAGTAGGTATGTGAATTCAATCTAATGAAAAAATAATTTGGGGGGAATATTACATAGTTACATATATTAAAATCATCAAAACACAACATAAAATTGAAAAACTAACACAACTTATCTGCCTTAAAGACTAATATCAATACAACTTACATGGCTTTGAAATGAGAAGCTGCTATGTGTTTAAGTAAAAGATTGACTATATTTACCCTTGCATCCTCTGGAGTTCTGAAGTTAACTATTTTTCCAAACTCTTTGGCATGGAATACAGACTTCACCCGTTCCTATAAAAAGAGTAAGTACTTCATTAAAATGGAAATCTAGTTGCAGAAATACAAATAAAGAAATGCCATTTAAAAAAAAAAGCCAAAAATGAGAAATCAAGAAGAATCAAATAAAAACAAACAAAAAAAGACTAAATTCTAACCCATCCATTATCACTAAACCTAAGACAAAAAATTTTAGGTGAGATTTCAATTGCTTTATAAAGCCATAAAAGGTTGGTGCAGAGGATAGGAAGGAGATACATCTAAAGCAGTGCCACTGTTTTCCCTCTCTCAGATAGTTCTTGATTTTTGGCCATGGACTCGTGATAATCAGCTGAAAAATAATGTACACATGTGAATACATATACACGTGGTGTATAAATATGTGCATGTGTGTTTGTGTTTCTGTCACTTCTGACATTTTAAACCAATGCAATTCTTTTTATTTAAAGAATGCAATAAAAATGTAGCTTCAAAATCAAAGAAATCACAGTGTGTGTTATGTGACTGTCCTCCATTTTTTTTTCACTCTTTTAGTATTCTGTTCAGTACTTGTGAGAGAAGAACTGTTGGATGGTGGTGGATGTTATGTATTAGAGGGACAAATAGAAAGAATGGGATTATTAAGAAGAAAGAGGGGTGGTGATTACTTCTATTAACCATGGGTAAAGACATAGAAGCAGCAGTATATTACTACTCTAACAATTTCTATAAGTAATTAAACAGGCATATACATATTTCAGAAAAATCGGATTCTTATATTTAAAAAAAATAAGGAATATTGCTGATATTAGTGGAAGAGGAAGAAATCAAGGAGATAAGAAGTTTATCCTTGTAGATTTTAAAAAAAGCCGAAAAATGCAATATGGGCTAAAGCAGAGCTTAATAGCCACTCAGGTCAGTCGCTCAGTCGTGTCTGACTCTTTGCAACCCCATGGACTTCAGCATGCCAGGCCTTTCTGTCCATCACCAACTCTGGAGTTTACTCAAACTCATGTCCACTGAGTTGGTGATGCCTCCCAACCATCTCATCCTGTCGCATCTCCTCCTTCTGCCTTCAATCTTTCCCAGCATCAGGGTCTTTTCAAATGAGTCAACTCTTCACATCAAGTGGCCAAAGTATTGGAGTTTCAGCTTCAACATCAGTTCTTCCAATGAATATTCAGGACTGATTTCCTTTAGAATGGACTGGTTGGATCTCCTTGCAGTCCAAGGGACTCTCAAGAGTCTTCTCCAACACCACAGTGCAAAAGCATCAATTCTTCGGCGCTCAGCTTTCTTTATAGTCTAACTCTCACATCCATACATGACCACTGGAAAAACCATAGCTTTGACTAGATGGATCTTTGTTGGCAAAGTAATGTCTCTGTTTTTTAATAAGCTGTCTGGGTTGGTCACAACTTTTCTTCCAATTAAAAGAGCAAACGTCTTTTAATTTCATGGCTGCAGTAACCATCTGCAGTGATTTTGGAGCCCAAAAAGTAAATTCTGTCACTGTTTCCACTGTTTTCCCATCTATTTGCCGTGAAGTGATGGGACCAGATGCCATGGTCTTAGTTTTCTGAATGTTGAGTTTTAAACAACTTTTTCACTCTTTTTCACTTTCATCAACTCTCTTTAGCTCTTTTTCGCTTTCTGCCGTAAGGGCGGTCATCTGCATATCTGAGGTTATTGATATTTCTTCCCGCAATCTTGATTCCAGCTTGTGGTTCATCCAGTCCAGCATTTCTCATGATGTATTCTGCATATAAGTTAAATAAGCAGGGTGACAATATACAGCCTTGATTACTCCTTTCTCGATTAGGAACCAGTCTTTGTACCATGTCCAGTCCTATCTGTTGCTTCCTGACCTGCATGTAGATTTCTCAGGAAGCAGGTCAGGTGGTCTGGTATTCCCATCTCTTTCAGAATTTTCCACAGTTTGTTGTGATCCACACAGTCAAAGGCTTTGGCATAGTCAATAAAGCAGAAATAGATGTTTTTCTAGAGCTCCCTTGTTTTGATAACCCAACGAATGTTGGAAATTTGATCTCTGGTTCCTCTGCCTTTTCTAAAACCAGCTTGAACATTTGGAAGTTCATGGTTCATGTACTGTTGAAGCCTAGCTTGGAGGATTTTGAGCATTACTTTGCTAGTGTGTGAGATGAGTGCAATTGTGCAGTAGTTGGCACATTCTTTGGCATTGTCTTTCTTTGGGATTAGAATGAAAACTGACCTTTTCTAGTCCTGTGGCCACTGCTGAGTTTTCCAAATTTGCTGGCATATCGAGTGCAACACTTTCACAGCATCATCTTTCAGAATCTGAAGTAGCTCAATTGGAATGCCATCACCTCCACTAGCTTTGTTTGTAGTGATGCTTCCTAAGGCTCACTTGACTTCGCATTCCAGGATGTCTGGCTCTAGGTGAGTGATCACACCATCGTGATTATTTGGGTCATGAAGATCTTTTTTGTATAGTTCTTCTGTGTATTCTTGCCACTTCTTCTTAGTATCTTCCACTTCTGTTAGGTCCATACCATTTCTGTCCTTTATTGAGCCCTTCTTTGCATGAAAAGTTCCCTTGGTATCTCTAATTTTCTTATCTCTAGTCTTTCCCATTCTACTGCTTTCCTCTATTTCTTTGCACTGATCACTGAGGAAGTCTTTCTTATCTCTTCTTGCTATTCTTTGGAACTCTGCAAATGAGTATATCTTTCCTTTTCTCCTTTGCCTTTAGCTTCTCTTCTTTTAGTAGCTGTATGTAAGGCCTCCTCAGACAACCATTTTGTCTTTTTGCATTTCTTTTTCTTGGGGATGGTCTTGATCACTGCCTCCTGTACAATGTCATAAACCTCTGTCCATAGTTCTTCAGGCACTCTGTCCATCAGGTCTAACCCCTTGAATCTATCTGTCACTTCCACTGTATAAGGGATTTGATTTAGGTCATACCTGAATGGGCTAGTGATTTTCCCTACTTTCTTCAATTTAAGTCTGAATTTGACAGTAAGGAGTTCATGATCTGAGCCACAGTCAACTTCCGGTCTTGTTTTTGCTGACTATACAGAGCTTCTCCATCTTTGGCTGCAAAGAATATAATCAATCTGATTTCAGTATTGACCATCTGGTGATCTCCATGTGTAGAGTTTTCTCTTGTGTTGTTGGAAGAGGGTGTTTGCTATGACCAGTGTGTTCTCTTGGCAAAATTCTTTTAGCTTTTGCCCTGCTTCATTCTGTACTCCAAGGCCAAATCTGCCCATTACTGCAGGTATTTCTTGACTTCCTACTTTTGCATTCCAGTCCCCCATAATGAAAAGGACATTTTTTTTGGGTGTTAGTTCTAGATGATCTTGTAGGTATTCATAGAACTGTTCAGCTTCTTCAGCATTACTGGTCAGGGCATAGACTTGGATTACTGTGATATTGATTGGTTTGTCTTGGAAACAAAGAGAGATCATTCTCATTTTTGAGATTGCATCCAAGTACTGCATTTCAAACTCTTCTGTTGACTCTGAGGACTACTCCATTTCTTCTAAGGGATTACTTCCCACAGTAGTAGATATAATGGTCATCTGAGTTAAATTCACCCATTCCAGTCCATTTCATTTCGCTGATGTCAATGTTCACCCTTGCCATCTCACGTTTGACCACTTCCAATTTGCCTTGATTCACGGACCTAACATTCCACGTTCCTATGCAATATTGCTCTTTACAGCATTGGACTTTACTTCCATCACCAGTCACATCCATAACTGGGTGTTGTTTTTGCTTTAGCTCCATCTCTTCATTCTTTCTGGAATTAGTTCTCCACTCATCTCCAGTAGCATATTGGGCACCTACTGACCTGGGACTACTCATTATTTCATAAGTGGCCACAGGGTCTTTTGTTTTCTGAGTAAATCAGAGAAATTCTCAGTGGATAAATTGGGCTAAGATGCTCAAAAACTAACATCCAGTCTACTTAAGAGCTGCCCCATGTCTTTGAAATGAATGGAAAGATTGAACTAATGGTCTTTACTAGTTAAGCATAGGACCTAGGCATAGTTCTGTTCTGTAGGCTAGCCTAGAAGAAATCTGTTGTTTTTGACTGTGTCCAATGCCCCTTCTTCCAGTAACAATTTCTTGAGTCACCTCTGGGTAACTACTTCTCACCATCTCTTACTGCCAAAACTTCATATAGAGCTGACCCTTCCTTCTTGGTAGCACCATACTGATCCCATGACGCTCCCCTGGCCAACTTACAATGGATGTTGAGAACCTTGATGATTTACCAAATGACTAGCAATTTTCTGTATTTTATATCAACATCCAAGTACCAGATACTGCACTAGCTGCTACAGATCAGAGAAATGGTCTCTGCATTCAAGAAGATTACAATTGAATTAGGAAGATAATATCTATAAAAAGATAAAAGAATTATTGATAACAGGCTGTTAGAGTGAAAACTGAGCATTTCAGGGAAAAACATTCTGTAGGCAACTGCCAGGGATTCTGAGGTATACAAATATCTCACTTTAATGCCTTAGATAGCAACGAGGAAGGTACAGTTCTGTTACTGAGTATGAAATGAGGACCCACAAATGTTGTCAATGTGAGAGAACAAAAGTGCAGTTCTTCTTGGCCTAAGTTTCTTTTCTTTAAGCCTGAGTAAGACAGCAGTGCAAAGAAAAACCATACGAAGATAAAGCAACATCTATAAAAGAGGTAGAAAACATTACAGAGGTCAAGACTATTTTAATGTGTTGTTTTCAGCACCAAGTGTTAAAAAAAATTCTATTCAACATACCTTTGCTTCGATGCGCAGTCTTCTCTCATGAACAATGAATGGCTCTTTGGTAAACTCATCAAAACTATACTGCCACTCACAAGTAAGCTGTCCAAATGTTCCTTTTGTTACAAACAACACACCACTCAAAAAGAGAAAAAAGAATCCACTTTAAAAACTGAAGGATTTACATCCAATAATATAATAAAGCAGTACACACCTCTTTTGCAAGGGCATGTAGAACATTCACTAAGAGACATCACATTCAAGGTCATAAAAGACTATAATGAATTTAAGGGAACTGAAATAAAACAAAATATGTTCTCAGTATGTTTAATGAAATTAAACCAGAAAACAAGTAACAGGATACTTCCAAATGTTTACTTAACAGAATACTTCTAAAAAAAAAATACATGGGTCAAAGAATCTCAAAGGAACTTGGAAAAAAACTGAACTAAATGAGAATGAAAACATGCAATCTGTAGCAACGTTTAGTAGGAAATGTATAGAATGACATACTTATATTAAAAAAATAAAGTACTTATAAAGTGAAATATATTAGAAATTTTTTAAGAAACAGGAAAAAGTTAAGAGAAACAGTTACCAATAAATATTTTGGAGAACTTCCATGGGATTAGTGCTTTAGAAAAAAATTCTGTTGTTGATAAGGCTCCATAAAATATATTTACAAAGAAAGAGATTTTTAAAAGTAATTCTTGTTCTCCCCCAATTATTTTGAGGAAAGAAATCAAGAGACAGAAATAATTCTCTTTATAATAATTCTATTTAATTCTTCCTTCAAAGGCCTTCCTTCCTCAAGTCATCTTTTTGGCTAAAACATCAATTGTAAGTACAATCAGAGGTTTCTTTAAGCGGCGTATACTTTAAGTTAAGGGACTGAATTAAAGAAACAGCTGGTACATGGCTAGATTGGAAAAAAAATACAGCTAATCAAGATTTATTTCTTTCATCTCCATCTTCTGTCTCTGATCCCTTTTTTTACCAATCAGATTATAGAGACTGTTGGAATAGACCCACTGGTCCTCCAGAATATCTACAATCATGTGAAAAACCAAAGCTAAGCTAATTTTATTGCAGATACTTAGAATCGCCTCTCCTGATTCAAAGCTCCTTTATCTTCAAGTGCAAAACTTGGAAAGTACACCCTAAGTATAAATATCATTTTTCAATCAACTAATTCCTTACACTTACTGTCAAGGTTTATATGACCACACTTAAAGAGGTCCACTATGTTGAGAAGAAAGTTATTTCTAAAATGTTGCAAGATGTGGAAATAATAAACCTAGCAAATGACTCTTGTTTAACTCTGATGGGTCACCCTTCCCTTAGTCAATGGGGAGAAGGGTTAATAAAACATGACTGAATGCTGCTATGAACAAAAATGACTGAAGCACTGGTCTTTAAATATAAAAGTTCAGAAACAATTTAGGTACACATTATAGTACATATTTCTAAATGAATACTAGGCAGTCATTTACAAATTAAGATTTCCATATACTGACATGGAATACTCTTTAAGACATAGGCCTTAAGTAAAGAATTAAGGTACAGAATGGTGTTTAATAATGGATTCCCATTTACATTAAAATATGTATGTGTATGCCTATACAAAAAACTAAGATAAGGGCATACGGTCCCATCACTTCATGGCAAATAGAAGGGGAAATAGTGGAAGCAGTGGCAGATTTTGTTTCTGGGGGCTCCAGAATCACTGCAGATGGTGACTGCAGAAATTAAAAGATGTTTCCTCCTTGGAATGAAAGCTATGACAAACCTAGACAGCATATTAAAAAGCAGAGACATCACTGTGTCAACAGAAGTCAATATAGTCAAAGCTATGGTCATGGACGGATTTGAGTGTTGGACCATAAAAAAGGCTGAATGCCAAAAAATTAATGCTTTCAGACTGTGGTGCTGGAGAAGACTTTTGAGAGTCACTTGGACAGCAAGGAGATCAAACCAGTGAATCCTAATGGAAATCAACCCTAAACATTTACTAGAAGGATTGATGCTGAAACTAAAGCTCCAAACTTATGGCTGATGCAAAGAGCTGACTCACTGGAAAAGATTCTGATGCTGGGAAAGATGGAAGGCAAAAGGAAAAGGTGGTGGCAGGGGATGAGATGGTTAGATAGCATCACCAACTCAATGGACATGAATTTGGGCAAACTCCAGGAGATAGTGAAGGACAGAGGAGCCTGGAGTGCTGCAGTCCATGGGGTCACAAAGAATCAAACATGGCTTAGCAACTGAACAATAGCCACAACATACCTATACAGGCAGACATATGCTTTTAGAGGCAGACTTTTGCCTGTACAGGCAGAGAGTATTTCAAGGACATAAAACAAACAAGAGCAAATTGCCTCTAGGAAAAGAGGGACTAGTAGCTGAGATGGAAAGGATACTGGCTCTCACATCTATACCTTCTAAATACTGTGACTTTTCAACTTTATGTTACTCTTTAAATAAGAAAATTAAGATAGTGTTATAAATTTGGGGCTCAGAAATTATTAGGATTAAAAACATTAAAAATGATTGCTAAGTTCAATAATCAACTTGAACAAGATGCTTATATAAATTCACCCTTTTGGCAGTGAGCAAACCTGCATCAGTCAGTAGGCCACCCCCTTTCTATTTAGTTGTATTCTCCTCATCTACATTTTCACCCCCTACCATCCAGAAATCCATCTTAAAACTGCACTTGCTTATTCTTTCCCCAGGTTTCATAATATCAACAATAACTCCTGTGAACACTTGCTGTTCCGAGGCTATGCCACTGTATATTTTTATGTTTCCCTCTACTTTCTACAGGCCAATGTGAGGATCTGGCTGTAAAAACTAATCTGTCTCCAATGGTACACCTATCTATGTGAGTGAGTTTCTCTATATATTCTAATGATCAGATACCACCAGAAGATTACTGACTTCTGGGGTAACCTGAAATTGTACACTTTCTCAGAGAGGTGAAAGGAATGGTACTGCCCACCCTTTAGAGTATAGTTTTATGGGGAATTTCTGTATCCACTTAATTGGTTGAAACAAATAAAAGTAGTTAAAGTCATGCTTGTGCATGGTTATGCATTTATTTGTATGCATGTGTAGTTTTAGGCACGAGGCTTGCAGAGCAAGAGAATCACAGTTACTATGAAGTGAGGTGTTAGTTGTGTCTGACTCTCTGCGACTCTATGGACTGTAGCTCACCAGGCTCTTCTGTCCATGAGATTATCCAGGCAAGAGTAATGGAGAGGGTTGCCATTCCCTTCTCCAGGTGATTTTCCTGATCCAGGGATGGAAACCAGGTCTCCCGCATTACAGGCAGATTTTTTAACTGTCTGAGCCACCAGGAAAGCCCCATAGTCACTATGAATCAGTGTTAAATATGTGGAGTAAGATGTGAATAACAACTGCTTCACTTCATGAGTGATTGTCAGCTAACCTGTTATCAAATTATACTAGAGAAAGGAGGTTACCTTCTGGTAATCATTAACATGTCTGTCTTATTGATCATGACATGGGTAAAATATTTGTATTTTGCAAATCTTCCATTTTCCATGACCTAAAAAAGAAAAGGTGAGAGAATGAGAAAGTTGATAATATCCTTTTCTAATGCAAATAATGCTTTACTGATCCTCTAAAAACCCTTCTCAAGGGGGCAAATTCATTAACACATTTACACAGTAAACATATTGTCAGAAAGTTGAATATTCACAAAATCATTGCTGCTCCTTCTTAAAAAGCAACTTTTTGTACTACTTTATTCAAGATTACTCAACAGCTGCTATACTGGCATTTAATGCTAGTTTTAGAAGATATTTTTATCTTACAAAGTTTAAGTGAAAAGACCCTGATGCTGAGAGGGATTAGGGGCAGGAGGAGAAGGGGACGACAGAGGATGAGATGGTTGGATGGCATCACCGACTCAATGGACATGAGTCTGAGTGAACTCCATGAGTTGGTGATGGACAGGGAGGCCTGGTGTGCTGCGGTTCATGGGGTCGCAAAGAGTTGGACATGACTGAACGACTGAACTGAAGTGAAACCTATTGAAGTTAGTATTAAACAATCACATTCATTCTGTCTTGGAAAACAGATTAGTATTTGATCATATCTGTACAAAACCACATATAAACACTAATACATATTTAAACATATGCATCATATAAACTACTATTAGTTCCCACTTTGCCTCTTCCCTATGGTTGTCATATCTGCCTTACAAACATGCTTCTCTTTGCCAATCTCAGAGTTCATTCAAAATTAGGAAGCAAATTATTTCTGGAAAGACAGGAAACCCCAGAACCAGCCCACGGACTAGACTTTCTCTTTTAAGACTGCTGAAACATTGTCTGTACATGATGTGATTAATAGTTCTTTGTCTCACAAAATATAAAGTTAACTACATAAACAAAATAGACTTAATATTCTCAATATAATGTGCTCTGAAAATGGAATTACTCTGGCTATTTAAAATGTATATCAGGCTAGACTATTATTTATTAAAGGCAAGCAATGTAACTGTGACTAAGACTCCTTAAGAATTTAGACAAAAATGTTAGATCTCTTGAAGAAATTCCAAAAGAGAATATAGATTCTAGAAAACTATTCCATGAGGCTGTATCAAAAAACTAAAAGTACGTAATTTAGAAGAAAGCTAACAAGTGACTTCATAGTGTAAGGTTGCTTTAGAAGGCTGATACAACAGACTTATTTATTAAAGAAGTTAAAAAAAAAGCAGGATAAAACATACAAATTAACTGCATGGAAGCATTTTCTAACTTCAAAGATCATAATATTGAGGAAAAGAGTAACTTTACTATTTACTGTAGTGAGTAGGGCCATTTAAACTTCAATTCCTTGAGTTACAAATGAAAAAGGGACATAACCACAGATTCAGAGAAATTAATAAATTATGCAAATAAATTTGCAAAACTAGTGGCAAAGTGGGTCATATTTTTAAAAATTATAAATTATTAAAAAAAGAAGCATAAAATATTAAAGAGGAAGAGTAGAAATTACTTGCAGATAACCGTATCTGGAAAATCCAAACACAAAATCCAGTTAACTTTACTTTAAAACACAGTAATTAATTTGAAAAATGGAAGGAAAACAAACCTGCTTACAAAGGTAATAAAAAGATAAATATTTATACATTACGTTTAATAAATAACATGCAGAATTTGAATGATAAAAGCTATAACACTCTACTGAGGAGAATAATAGAAAATTTGAAAATGGAAATCCATGTCTTATTCTTGGATATAAAAGTTCATTATAATAAAGATTTTATTCTTCCATCCTATTTTTATACATGAACTCTTAATGTGATTCCAAGATGGTATTTGTTAATTTGTTTTGAGGAAGGGAAAAAGTGATTTGACAAAATTATAATAAGATTTATATGAAAATAAGTGATAATATAAACTATGAAAGGAGAATAAGAACTACCTTAGCTGACATTAATACAATTTATAAAGTTGCAGGCATGAAACAGTCTGGTGCTAGTGGAAGTTATATACAGACATATCAATAGAAAGCATACAGATTCCAGAAACTGACCAAAATGCAAGAGGATTTTATAAAATCCTATATATCCAAACACAGGTATTTATAAAATCAAGACATTTCAAATTATTGGGCAAAAACATGCATTTCCAAATAAATGATGTTTCAAGCAACTTGCTGGCTAAAGCTAGATCTCTGTTTCTCTCTTTCCATCAAATTAATTCCAAATGTATCACTAATTTAACTACACAAAATGAAATTACAAAAGTACTAGAATAAAATAACACTTTTATGATTTTACAGTAAAGGTCTAAATGTAAAACACAAAGTCCATAAGAACTGTTAAGTATGTGGAAATTAAAGACCAATGAGTAGCAAAACAGTAAGCAAATAGAAATAAAATAAAAATCAAAGGATAAATTAGGAAAATATCTGTTAATACAGTGATAAAGAACTAATATCATAACACAAAGAATTCTAGTAATATGAATAAACCAATGGAAGAAAAAAGGAGTCAGTCTATAGGAAAATGTATAAGGATATGACCAGGTAGTTCAACAAAACACAAAATCTGACAATAAACATGAGAAAATGTTTAACCTAACTCAAAATCAAGAAAATTCAAGTCAAATAAATGTATTCTTTGAGTCAGAAATTCCACTGCTATGATTTATCTTATGCAAAGCCATGCCAAGAAATATATATAGGAATCTTCATGGTAATGTGTTAAATGCAAAAAACCTAAATGTTCAAAAACAGGAGACTGTTTAAATAAATTACAGTAGGCATACAACAGGACACTATACAATCACGAAAAAGAAACAATCCTGCTTACAAGGGTAATAAAAGGTAGATGAGTGTGTACTGATACTGAAAATTGGGCAAGATATACTATCTGAAAAGAAATTAAGTTACTGAGAATGAATGAGGGGAGTAGCAACACATACATTTGCATAAAAACAAATAATTTCTGTAAGGGTTGGTGGTAACACACCAAATCTGTTCACAGCATTTTCCTCTGGGCTTAGGAAGGATAATGATGGGGATGGAGGTACAAGGGAAGCTTTTATTTATAATTTTACATCCTTCATTTCAGTTTTATGGTATTGGAAGAAAAATAAGCTTGCAAGTATTTATTTTCTTTTGTTCTATATGGCAGTTTTAAAATACAGAATACAAATGTTTATTTCCTCAAGAATAGCACTACTAAAAGAAGCCAAGAGTCTATAAACCCCATTAATAGATTACAAGCTTCAAATAATTTAAAATCTAATGGTTCAGTTCTAAGTAACTTTTATTTCAATATTAGGTTTGGGTATTTCAACTTAATTTCTTTTCATCGCCTTTCACTTTTCAGTTTCATTCTGATCTATACATTTAAGTAATCAACCACTTTCAACAGTCACAATAAAATCTGATAAAAAGAAAGCTAATAAAAAGTAATTCATGCAATGCTTTTTGGAGTTCATCAAAAATCTCAAATGCAAAACTTGAAACATAAGTGCTCAAACAAACTGCTTAGAAACATATAATGAATTTGAATGTATCTTGAATAAACATCAAAGATAACTCAACATGCAGCAAAATTTTACTGGTCAGTCTCCATTAAAACATGTAACTATGGAAGAACAACAGGATTAACTAGCAGAAGTGACAACTTTGGAACTAAATCCCACAGACAGATAGGAGAGAATGTGATAGCTAACCATCTTTCATCATGCTGTAAAGAATCTACAAATATCATGCCTTTGGTCACAACTTCCTGATAAAATTATTTGACTCTATAAACTCACTACATATGAACATTTGTACTTTTCTAAGCATAATTTGTATTATTTTGAAAATCTGGAATTTCAGACCTGAAGGAATATTATTGTTCATCCAAACTAATCTCTTCCTCTTATACATGAAGAAACCAAGGGTCATTTAAGTGTCCTTCCTATCTAATCCTCATGACAACCCTGAGTTATTAGGTTAAGATTACAGTTAACTGACTTGCTTGGGGTCACTTGGTCAGTACTTCAGACATGTAAGTTATTGAAGTGGGCTCAGGAAAAGTGGTTTATTTATTTCTAATTTCAATGCTTTTCACTACACCATGTCACATGTTTCCGTGACCTCAAAAATGTCTTCAGTATCCCTGGATGCTGGCTGCTGCCTTGGAAGGCTGCTAAAGCAGCTCAGACTGGCTTACTTTTTTTTAGGTTAACAGGGTTCCAACAGTAAAATATTAATACCCTTTCTTCTTCTACTCTAAATAGATGTTAGGTATGAATGTTTTTCCTAAAATAATTTGTGATATCCTTTAAAATAAATGAAGAATTAGCAATACCAGGACTAGGAATTACATGCAGTCTTTGCATCAAGACCAAAGTTTGGCAGAAATATCAATGAGTTCGCCTGAGGTTTCAAGTACAACTGCCAGTACTTTAGACATGTTCATTTCATCTATATGCTATAGTGTTAAAAGAAAAGGAATTTTTGCCTTACTCATTAACAGAATATATGACATATCCATCATCATTTAAGTATTTTCTTAACGAAATAAACAGAAACACTAAAGAAACTGCATTTGTTGTATATAATTGTCAGAACCTACAGGTAACAATTAATATGTATGGTTATTGGTAAGGGTTCCTTTTACAATAGAAAAGATGTGTACGTAAACCTTAGTTTGCTAGATATAAAAAAATCCAAACCAAATTGATTATACATTAGAAACACACAAAAAGTAGGAACTAGATAGGCGGTTGTATCAGTTACTCTCTACTAATATCCATATTTCCTGCCAGATAAGTTCCAGTACTTTAGGAAAAGAACATACCTAACAACTACAGTAATATAGAAAACACAGCTAATACTTTCAAACCATCCAAATGCTATGAAGTAGCAGAGTTCTATAACAAAAACATTTCTGAAAGAAAAAAGCAAAATATGAAAAGGCAGATGATAGGAACAACTCATTAACATGGAAGGCTTTAAATCCCAAATATAAGTTGATAATATTCAGTATAAATATATTTAAGAAAATTAGGTAAAGATAGGAATACAGTTAAGCAAAAAACAAAGCCAAAATCTGATTACTATCTGACTTTTTAAGAAGAGGAGTTTCATAGAGGTATATATTAAGATACATATATTATGGTAGCTCATATATTATATATATAATATATATAGTTCATATATTATATAATATATACATATATTAAGATAACTCAGTTGGTAAAGAATCCGCCTGCAATGCAGGAGACCCCGGTTGGATTCCTGGGTCGGGAAGATCTGCTGGAGAAGGGATAGGCTACCCATTCCAGTATTCTTGAGATTCCCTTGTGGCTCAGCTGGTAAGGAATTCACCTGCAATGTGGGAGGCCTGGGTTCAATCCCTGGGTTGAGAAGATCCTCTGGAGAAGGGAAAGACTACCCACTCCAGTATTCTGGCCTAGAGAATTCCATGGACTCTATAGTCCATGGGGTTGCAAAGAGTCAGACATGACTGAGTGACTTTCACTTCACATGAGTGGTAAAAGGAAAATGAAATTTATCTACATGAAAAAAAGATAAAATGCTATTGAGCAAGAAAATCTACTGGATAACCAATAAATGGTTTTACAGATTGGCTAATATGGTTAGGAGATAATGGGGGGGAAAGTGAAAGGTTTATGAACAGATTGTACTAAAAAAATTAAGTTTAAAATTTTTAAGTTTAAAATTAAAATTTAAAAATGACAAAATTCAGGGAAGTAAACATAAAATTAAAATGCTAAATGCTGCCATTTCTCAATTATTTAAGAAGTAAATAAGTAGATGAACAAGTCATCTACTTGTTCAAGATAATTTGTTCATCTACTTACTCATCATCTACTGAGAAAGTCAATAAGTATAAATTCCTTAGAGTAATATGATAAAACTTAGGGATAAAAAAAGATTTATCAACTAACTTCAAGTGTAAGAGATATGGATATGAGGGCTATAGCCAGGAAGAACAAGGTATTCAAATAAGCTTCATGGGCAATTATAGTAGACATTCATTGCCTGAAAGCTCAGTGATTTCATACATACATCAGATCAGATCAGATCAGTCGCTCAGTCGTGTCCGACTCTTTGCGACCCCATGAACTGCAGCACGCCAGGCCTCCCTGTCCATCACCAACTCCCGGAGGTCACTCAGACTCACATCCATCGAGTCAGTGATGCCATCCAGCCATCTCATTGTCTGTCATCCCCTTCTCCTCCTGTCCCAAATCCCTCCCAGCATCAGAGTCTTCTCCAATGAGTCAGCTCTTTGCATGAGGTGGCCAAAATACTGGAGTTTCAGCTTTAGCATCATTCCTTCCAAAGAAATTCCAGGGCTGATCTCCTTCAGAATGGACCGGTTGGATCTCCTTGCAGTCCAAGGGACTCTCAAGAGTCTTCTCCAACACCACAGTTCAAAAGCATCAATTCTTCGGCACTCAGCCTTCTTCACAGTCCAGCTCTCACATCCATACATGACCACAGGAAAGACCATAGCTTTGACTAGGCGAACCTTTGTTGGCAAAGTAATGTCTCTCCTTCTGAATATGCTATCTAGGTTGGTCATAACTTTCCTTCCAAGGAGCAAGTGTCTTTTAATTTCATGGCTGCAGTCACCATCTGCAGTGATTTTGCAGCCCAGAAAAATAAATTCTGACACTGTTTCCACTGTTTCTCCATCTATTTCCCATGTAGTGATGGGACCAGATGCCATGATCTTCGTTTTCTGAATGTTGAGCTTTAAGCCAACCTTTTCACTCTCCACTTTCACTTTCATCAAGAGGCTTTTGAGTTCCTCTTCACTTTCTGCCATAAGGGTGGTGTCATCTGCATATCTGAGGTTATTGATATTTCTCCCCGCAATCTTGATTCCAGCTTGTGCTTCTTCCAGCCCAGCATTTCTCATGATGTACTCTGCATAGAAGTTAAATAAGCAGGGTGACAATATACAGCCTTGATGTACTCCTTTTCCCATTTGGAACCAGTCTGTTGCTCCATGTCCAGTTCTAACTGTTGCTTCCTGACCTGCATACAAATTTCTCAAGAGGCTTAGGCTTTGTTTAATCCACCCCGTCCCCCATATCTTTCTCTCCTCCCATGCAAACAAGGTATTTTGACTCTCAGCCAAAGTATAAACCATGCTAACACCTTACACAGCTGAGCATAACACTTGACATAAAATCAAACAGAAGAAAGTATTATCTTAAGAAATGTGAATTGTTACCTACTGGTTCAACTAACACAGTCTGGAGAAAGGACAGAAATAGCTCATGATTATGTGCACTGACAACAGAAGACTATTAATCAACAGACCTAATGCAATCTAGAAGTAGAGCCAGAGAAAGTGGCTTAGTGTAAGTGGATAGTTCCAAAAGTTTTTCTAATGCATTTCCAGCAGAACCTCCACTGAACAACATTTATTGATTCATGACACTATATAAACATTTACTGACCCATGACACTATATAAACTTGAAAACAGTAACATTTCTTTCAAAATATTAAAATAATCAGATCAGTCCAAATTACTGAGGTTTTATTGTTTCCATACAATTAATGTGTGGGAACTGTCACAACATTCTAACTATTCTATTAACCTAAAAAGAAAAAAGGGCAAAATCTAGTCATAATTTTGGCCAAGAGGAGACAAATGAGGAAAAATGATGACCAAGAACTAGCATAAAATTATTATTCATCTGGAATAATGAAAATGTAACAATGAGTTCCTATTAGACACTGTACTAATAATCATATACATGACCTAACTTTTAATCCTAGCAATACCATCAAGGTATTATGTACCCAGGTACTGTTAGTACAATGATCTCCATTTCATAGTCTAGAATATAAGATCAGACTAGAATAAAAGACTATAAAGCTATTAAAAACAAAAGACTGGTATTGAATTCAGGTTTACATGGTTCCAGAATCCAGGCACTGAGCCATATTGTATTACTGCACCTCCACGTATTTTTACTGTGAAAATGTGATCACATAGAAGAGCTACATGTACTCCAGGAGCTGCAGTGGGATCCCATTTTAACAGCTCATTGAAATAGGGACTCAGTCCACAAGCTGTGTCATGCCTCTTGTTGTGCTTCAATTTCAAATAACACCCAGGGACAATTATCTATTTGGAAGATAATAAGATTAAGGTACAACTAACTCAGATTCAAAGTGCACAAAATGTCTAAATACATATTTTCCACATTGTTTCCTGTAGGATTTTTTCCAGTGGTAAATTTTCACTGGGTTACAGTTCATCAGAATCATTCTCAGAAGTAACTAGGACATCAGTTTCATTTGAATTTACAACTAAAGACTCAACTGACAAAAAACCACACGTGGTGCTTCCTTTCATGGATGACATTAAATTTTGTCTTTAGATGAATGAAATCAGCTCCAATCTAATTTTCTATGAAGACGAATTATTTCATTTGGCAGGAGAACAGCTTTTCTTTCATAGGATATTTGGCTAATAAAAAAGACTTTTCATAATTTATGTTAAAGTCTTTTAACAATATTACTGTTAGGAGCACACACTAAAAACAAATATGGATGAACTTTTACTAAGCTCAATTTATGATGAGAATTATATGCTGTTGAAAGTAACCAGGGGACATTGTAGGGTAGAACTCTAATAATCAGTAGAGAAATCATGGGTTGAGTCTCAGGTTACAATTTAACACCTTTAGCTAAATAAAGAGTAACCACCTTTTCAGCTCACTCCAGTACTCTTGCCTGGAAAATCCCATGGACGGAGGGGCCTGGTAGGCTGCAATCCATGGGGCCGCTAAGAGTCGCACACAACTGAGTGACTTCACTTTCACTTTTCACTTTCATGCATTGGAGAAGGAAATGGCAACCCACTCCAGTGTTCTTGCCTGGAGAATCCCAGGGACGGGGGAGCCTGGTGGGCTGCCGTCTATGGGGTCGCACAGAGTCGGACACGACTGAAGCAACTTAGCAGCAGCAGCAACCTTTTCAACTAGGACTTAATGTAGAAATTTAACTCTATTTGCATATCCTTGATAAGCAAAAACAAGACTCCAGTTGAACCTATTTAAGCCTAACACTTCCATTTCTTTTAAAGTTAAATGTGCTACATTTCCTATTTTAATAATATTTATCCTTCCTTAATATATTTAGAAATTTATGGGATGAGTGATTTAGCACATGTCACTTCATCAAGCTGAGCTGTTTTCCTAACTTGTGAAGACTGAATGATCATGTATGTTAAATAGCTTTGCAAACTGTCAAGCCCACACAAATACAAATTGCTACTGATGAGTTATTTTAATTTATGGGATGAAATGATGACAAACTTTTGAAAATGATTTAGTAATCAAATTAGCCTCATTTCAATTATTGGATTAAAAAATAATCTAAAAATCCATTGTACATTGGAATGAGGAAACTGGAACCTCCCCTCAGTGAAACCATCACCTCCAGAAAAAGACATAACTTCAAAGTCCTATTCACACAATATTTTCATGTAATTCTGGAATGTTCTAAGTGGGGTGAGTTACTCTACTAGCCCAAAATAAGTTTGTGTGGTTCACTACTAAATGTTCAAAAGAATAAGCTTTCAAATATGATGTGTCAAAAGAGTCTCCAAGAGAGTTCTGATCAACTAACAAATGAAGTATGAGGACTGTATCCAAATGGACAGGTCATCATCTTTTCAGGGGATCTGCCTTATCTGAGATGCTAACTTTAATTTGCCTTGAGGACAGAATTTGGCTCTCTTCAGTTTTCTCATCCCATTCAGAAGTAAGATTCTGGACAGGAAGAGTTAAAAATGAAGAGTAAGATCCAATGGTCCTTTATCTCCTAGTTCTTGTCCACTTACTCAAAATTTCAGATGAAGTCAGGAAGAGTGTTCAGCACTACTCTGGTATCTGACTGCCTATGATAAGCCCTTTTTTCCAGACCAGTTGTAACTCTCCTCCCGAAGTAAAGGGAAAGACCACATCATCTGAAGGCAGTTTATCTTCCAATTGCTATTAAGGCAGTGTTTGTAGCTACTTATAAACATCTGTAATTTCTGAAAGAAAAAAACATACAACAAACAAAAACAGCCTCCCTTCTACAACAACTTATATAATGGCAACTATGATATCTTTATAAGAGATAAAAGAGATTCAAAGACAACATAGAAAAAAATTTTAAATGTCTGAAATGGTTGAAAATTAGTAACTCCATGGGATAACACAGCTGTCAATATTCATACACAATGAAAATCATAAGGATCATACATACATGTAAACACATAATTGAATTTTCAGAGAAGAAGATTTATTTAAGGGATAATTTTTTTTTAAAAGGCAGAGTCAAAAGGTAAAAATATTTTCAATCAAAAAGAAAAACCTTCAAAAAAACAAAAAACATAAAATAATCTATGAGATTATCAATAAACAAAAAGAAAAATCTTCTACATCAGCTATAAAAATAATAGAAAAGTTCTGCTGGCTATAATGTATTGAAGAAATAAAGACCAGGTTTCCTACATTGGGGATGGAATGAATCACTTTTTTCATCTTTAGAAATTAAAAATAATTCTTAAAAAAGTGATTCAATTTATAAAAATTTACAATAAAATAAAAATATATAATAGAAATTTATATATTTGAATCATAACTAATAAAATTTAAAAGTGAAATACACTATAATAAATAGTGGGGAGATAGGGTAATTTTTTTTTCTATTCCTATTTTTCTTTACTGAGCATGTATTACTTTAACAATGAAGAAAATAATCTTAGTATGTGAAAAATTTCACATCTTCTATAAAATACTGAAATTGTAGATTGAGAACCAATGTAAATCAAGTGATTCACAGAAGGGAATTACCTTTTCCAGGGAATGTGAGTCTCTATAAATTCTTTTAATTCAAAGAAACTCCAAGTTTCACTGAATACATTAGAAAAATCTTTGTAGACATAATATATGTAACAAGTTATTCATAAATGATAACTTATAGCAGAAAACCATAGCATTCCCAATTAAGAATTATATATACTATCCTAATTATCTGCTGATAAAAACACAATGACTATATTATAAATGCTCAAATAATTAAGGATCTTTAAGATTCAGAGAAATAGCATAATGCATATTTAGTAGATATCTGTTACCATTTCACTGTATAGAGTATGCATATGCAATGAGGAGGGGTACATTAAAAACCAATTTTACAAAATTATTAAACTTTTAAAGCTGATACTTGGAGGTACACTATTCCTATATATTGGTTGATATGAAATAAACTGTTAAATTTATCATACTGATTGAGAGATAAATAAAGACATAAAAATGGCTTATCACATTAAGACAGACCAAGTCATAAATGCCTACATATGACCATTATAAATTATTCTAATTAGTTCCCCCATCATGGTCTCTGTTACTTGAAATAATGTATTTCATTCTTCTTTGATTCAGGACTTTCTGTAATGTTTCATATAGTATGCTTTGTACTCACTGCACTTCATAAATGTGAATATTCATCCACTGAAATTAAAGATTAAATTAATGATCTATACATTTTAATTGATCTCCATTTATTTCAAAGGTGTAGGGATAGAATAATAAATAAAACTAACATTCTTTTTACATATCCATCATGATTATTATTTGACATAAATGAACAATCTGTGTATCTTGTTTAGACCCTACAGGATTTTTAATATTTTGGACTTTTATAATAAACTATTAATATGCAAGGAGACCTGTAAAACAAAAAGCTGAGGCTTGAAGGTACAGTAGAAAAGTAATCAACAACAGTTGGGATGGTTGTTTCTGGTCCTCCTCCCATCACTACAGGAGACTATAACACAACATTTCACCATAGGATTTAAATCGGACAAACTCCTACAGTAGCTATTATAGCAGTCATCATTTGACAGTGTACATGACTTTGGGAATAAAATACAGCAGCTCCTATTTCATGTTGAACTTTGATGTCCTAGTCACAGATCTAACATGGCTCCATCTATAAATTTTCATAATGTGACCTTAAAGTCAACACTCAACACTGCACAATGATATATGTATTTTGAACAATTTCAGAAGGTAAAATTTATAAAATTCTGATCATTTTAAAAAGAGGAGCAAACTGAAAATTTCAACTTCCTTTTTAATAAGAAATATTCAAAGTCAGTAATATTATTCTGGACTTCATTTGTTATATCTATACCAATGTGAACACTAAATAATTTCATTTACAGGTTCTTATAATCAGATTATTTATCCATGGTAATAGGTATTCACAAATTCAGGATTTTTATAAATTCTTCTTACTGTCAGTTTTCACTATGCTATTCAAATGTCAAGTAGACACAAAGGAAATAGAGAATGAATTATTATTCCCTTCAGGAAGAAGACAGAAGAACCCTCCATCTCCTTTTCTATATATAAGCAATGACTGCACAGAAATTTAAAATATAAATAAAGTTAAAGGATATGGAAAGGTATGGTATTACATAGTCAATCTTTCAAACTCAGCTTTCTCACTAGACTTTATTAGATGGAAACTCTCAGTTTTAAAGTTCTAATTAATTATAAAGCCACTAATCAACAAAATAACTGTTCATTTTATTTAAAATCCCAAAATTGAACTCATTTTCTATATATTTGATGAGGAATAAGAAGATATTTTTGTCAAAGTCCTATATCTCCATCAAGAAACCATACAGCAATCCTCAGTCTTGAGTTTTTCTCAAATAAAAGTAACAATAAATATATTTTTAAAACTAGAAAAATAATTAATACCTGTCAGCAGAGAAATCTGGAAAGATTATCTCACTGGGACAAGAAAACAGAAACAGAACAAGAACAATTATACTGTTAAAAGAATATATGTCACTTCCAAGGGCTAAAACCTTAAGGATGAATCCCTAAGGCCAAATGAACAAAATGTACAAGTTAATTTAAAATATTATTTTAAATCTCTTTACTATTCAGAACATCTTAAATAAATGTAATTCTACCTCCAGTTTTCATTAATATGGTAAGGCACTGCTGAAATAGCCAGAACTTTTTCCAGATAAATTTTTATGGACCTTTATGAAATCTGTACCACAGAATTAAGTGTCACAGACCAATCAAAGGAAACTCAGTTGTAAATGTCTTACAAATAAGCAGTTTAGCATTTTCCCCTTTAGAAAGGCCTCATGCTTAGCAAGAGAAGGCAATGAATGGCAAGCCACTCCAGTACTCTTGCCTAGAAAATCCCATGGATGGAGGAGCCTGGTGGGCTGCATTCCGTGGGGTCGCTACCAGTTGGTTGCGACTGAGCGACTTCACTTTCACTTTTTACTTTCACACAATAGAGAAGGAAAAGGCAACCCACTCCAGTGTTCTTGCCTGGAGAATCCCAGGGACGGGGAAGCCTGGTGGGCTGCCGTCTATGGGGTCGCACAGAGTCGGACACCACTGAAGTGACTTAGCAGCAGCAGCAGCATGCTTAGCAAAGCCGCGATCTAAGAGGTCAACAAAGAAATTAGCAGACCCTTCCTTCCTCAGGCACACACCATACATAACAACAGACTCTGTTTCAGCTTCCAAGAGAAGCAGCAGGCTTTGATTTTGACCAAGGGTAAGAAAGCAGTGGATGCTGACAAATACAAATTGTCTCTGATTCCAGTAGACTACTTTAATGGTCAGTGTTATAATTTATTTACTTATTTTAAAAGATAAGAATTTAATATTTTGAGGAAAACAGTAAGTAAATTCTTTGACAGTCACATATTTCTTAGTCCTAGCATACATAACCTTGATTTCTACTTAATTTGACTCAATGCTAGGCAGGTAGAATTTCAAGAGCTAAATTTTTAGCTTCTTTTTTTTGGTAACCTCAGTATTAAAAATCTGAAATAGTCATTTTCTAAGAATAGGGAATAATAATTTATAGAGATAAAATCTTGATAAGCCTAAGAATCAGAAGAGACTCAATTAATTATTGGCTGAATAAACCAAAAGCTGAAAAATTATGGCAATTATCTACTACAATCTAAGTTTATTATAAGCAAAATGCTTAACATAAGGTAAATGTTCCACTGTTGACCCAAATGCAGAGCAGTCATAAGTGATTATACATCATTCTATTAAGTCATTAACTGATGTACATTACTCAGTTATTTAATGAATATTAAAAACTAGGAAGCATTATAATAATATGCTACTTTCTAGACAGATACACAATGACAGATATACATTAAAACAATGTGCTTTTTAAGTACATCTGGTATAACAGAAAGATAGAACAGAAATTTTCATCTAGGTTGATATTAAAAAGATATTAAAAAGGCATCTAGGTGTCTTTGGCACACAAAACAAAACAGATTTCCTTATTGATCTTTCATAAACATAGATTATGACATTTTTACAATATTACCCAAAAGAAATACATATATCTATGCTTACTATAAAAATTCTTCTAATGTCCTGAGTTAATTCATAACATTTTACAATAAGAATATAGCACATGGATATGTAAGTTAAAATATAATGACTGTAAAACCAACTTTTCTTAGTTTCACAAAACCTATACATAATAAAATGAAACTATAAGGAGAACCAAACAACGTATTTTTCACTCTCAGACTATAAATTATTTCACTGCATAACCTTTAAAACAAATCATGAATGTTTCTTATAATAGTAGTTAAACCTATTAGATTTGGAATAGAACAATAAATTTGTGTTGCTTCAAGTTACAGAAGTTTATTATTATTAAAAGAAATTTGACAAAATACTTCTGAAATGCTGAATAAGTATAAATTATTCACTGGCTACTATTCTTTTTTTCAAAATTCAATGACATTATAATACAGCCCAGAAAATCTACAGAGAACATTAAAAACAGCATTTTGCTAACAAATAAGCAGATAATTTAAAATGAAACTAATGAACATTTAAAAAAATTGTCTAACTTTAAATCTTAAAGACAAACTGTTATTGCAAAGCTATAAAATACATACAAGCAAATGCTGTAATATACGGCATGCCCTACTTTGGCTGTAAAATACATTTTTTGTGTGTGCTTAATGTAGTAATTTTTGTTTCTGAAAACAGAAAAACATTTTAAAAGGAAAAAAATACTTTTATCTCTCTAAAAATGGACATATAGGCATTATGGTAGTAATCATACAAAATATGTTAATGAAACATCCCAAATAAAATGTCAAAGAACATAGATTTTAACATTTCAGAATCTAATCATCGTCATCATTATCATCACTACTTCTACTGTGAGTCACAATCCACTCCCTGTAGACCTGAATTTTCTGTAAGCATGGTAAAGAAAAAAAGAAGCACAAAGGTTAGTTAAGTATGGCAAACTGCTTGGAAAACATGTACAATTATGAAATGTTCAAGAAGTCAATAATTTTGAAGAGGACTTCAGCTCTAAGTGAGGTAGTAATTATGGATATTATATTTCATAATCTAATAGACTTAACTAAACTCCACTGGTTGGCACATTTAATGTATTAAATAACTTGATGATATCAGTAAATTATTCCATGACTGTGTTAGAATTATTTTTTTCCTCTAGTAGGCAACTTTAATAGACTACTAGGAAGCACTATAATAATGTGTCACTTTCTAGACAGAAAGATATACATCAGAGTGTATCTCATATTTAGTTATCAAACATAGGCACATATAATTTAGTAAACACAGAGCACCCTTTTTAGAAAGTTAGAAAATAAAATAACAAACATCTGAAAGTACTAAATATTTTCTAAGGGCATTATTATTAAATCACTTAGGTTAAATTGAGGTAGATGAGATTTGAAATACTGATTATGTGTCACCTACTTCTTTGCAACAGTACTGGTATTTATATATTTTAGTGTTTGCTAATAGTAAAGTTTTAATTCAAAAAATTACTGTTACCACTAAAGCAACAACCCACTTCCCACACCTGTGAGGGAATAATGCCAAATACCAACACCCTAAGACATCTGGTGAATTCCTATAGGGATTCAGACTAATACAGTGCTTACTGCACTTACTGAAAAATAAGTAATGGCTGACAAGGATTGTGAATTTTTAGTCATTTAAACAGCTCTTTTAGCAATTAATACTAAGACTGCCCCTCTGAAAATAATAGGCATGTTTAAAAATACAGTCAATAGTCATGGCCAAACTTAAATCCCAAACTTTAAAGCTTTCAAAAACAATCAATGGAAAAAAGTATAGGACAAACTTATTACTGAAATCAAGAAATCAACCATGAGAAACTTTTGGTATCTCATGGCTTCCTTGTCATCTGTTCTCTAATAATGAGGATGTATGTCTAAACTCTCTTCACCACTCTAAATTCTCTTCACTAAATATTAACTATTCAGTATAATAAAATGAATTAATAATATGCTAATTATGTTCTAATAAGGGAAGGCAGGTACTGAATAGGTATGTATGTTTCAATTGTATAACTATGGGGGATTTCTACAACATTTCCAAGGAATGATATACTGTTCTTATAGAGTCTGTCAACATGCTATTTAGAACACGCTTTCTCAGTCGATTGCCAGTTTTATCCCAACATGCAATTATTTTGATGCTTTAAAAGCATTTTAACACAATGTAAACACAATGTAAAACCACATAACTAAATGTCATATATTAACACAATGCTTATAGTTTATGGAAGTACATTTAATGAAAAATTATATACTGGGCATGTAGTGGGAAACTATTAAAATTTGAAATTTTTACCCTTATCACTTTAAACATAATAATATTTAAAATATCAAGGCTATAGAGGAAAGACTGTATCTCCCCACAATGTATTATTACTATGAATATTTTCAAGTCTGTACAACAGAATGACTCCTTGTTTTAAAATAAATCATTTAATTTAGGATTCCATATCTAAACCACAGAAATGACTTTAAATTGGTATATACTCTTGTGAATGTTATCTACAGCATAATCCAGATTTTAAAAAGTCCAATTTACAAAGTAAAAGCTATATAAACAGATAAAATACTCCACCTTCAAACTTACTATTGCTTCAAAAGCTAACTTTCCTTACTAAAAGATGCTAGTTTTCATGTGAATTGCTTATTAATTTCACAGGGTTTTAAATAGACCATACAAACACAGAGCAGGAAGAAGAGTCATGGCCATTTAAGCAACTTCAAAAGGAGAACCCAAGAATTCACAATAGCAGTAGTCATGATTTTTTTCCTTATATTGTCTAACTGGATAGGAGGATCATATCTGGAATATTAGTGGTTTGAAGGAAGTACCCTAAACAGAAACGGTCTAACTGGGTAAATAATCACCATCAACTGTGAAGGAACATAAGGCACAATGGCTTTCAATAAATCTAGCAAATCCAGTACAGAACTAAGAATACCCTATAAAAAGGTCAGATCTGCTAAAAATGCTATACAAAATATTACCAATATTAAAGGTTTTCTTTGCATTCAAAATACTGAAACAGCTGTATGTAGTTTGTAAATTTTAAGACTAAAATTTATTGTTGGCTTTCACTTGCAAAGTCATGCATTAACTGTTTTCATATCAAACTTTTTGATGCCTGTAAAAAAGAAAAAAAAATCTTATAGCACATTTAAAACCTAAGTAAATGTAAGAAACTTTAAATTAAGCAGAAGTATAAAAGCCCAAATATCCTAATACATATTTAAAGCAATATATAGCTACCTAAAAAAAACCACTGATGACTAAATTAATTTTAATTAATAAGTTATTTCTTCACCCACCTGTAACATTTGATTTCCAGTACCATCCCTCAACCTGTAAGGTCTGATAACTCCATCTTCATTAAAGAATCTAGGGGGTCGCAGACTCTCCACTTCATCAGAGGTCTCTGTAGCTCTAGAGGAAAATGTATAACTTGACTTTAAAAATTACTCAAAAACTCCTAGTATACTTTAAAATGTAACTATTACTACTAAAAAAGATCTTTTGGACAAAATGAGACTATTACCTCACTTCTCCGTTTTAAAACCTGTCTGACACAAATAGTTTTCTAGAAAAATGTAGAACTGTAAAGAAGTTTTTTATAGATTCTCTTGGATTTTCTTTGTAGACAAGAATCAGAGAATCAGCATATGAGTACTGCTTTTTCTCTTCTGATTTAAGACTTTTAATTTCTTTTGCTTTTCCTACTTCCTACTATATTGCATTATTAGCTTCTCCAACACAATGCTAAAGATGGCATTCAAGCACCCTTCTCTTGTTCCTAACCTTTAAAAAGAAAGTTTCTAAGAGTTCTTCATGAAGTATAGATATCAGCAACTTTTTTTTTTAAGGCACTTCTTGTGAAGCCAAGTAAGTTAATTTCTACTTTTAGTTCGCTAACAGTTTGTTTTTGGTCACTGTTACTGAAATCTTGAATGGCAATGGATTTTAACCGGAGAATTTCCCCCGGGTCATTGCTGTAATTCTACAGTTTATCTCCTTCAATCTGTTCATGTTTTAAGTCACATTACATGATTTTCTAATGTTCAAATACCTTCACATTCCTTTCTGAGGCTTGATATGTACTGTTTGAAACACACACATTGCTGAATTTGGTAATATGTTAATATTTTTGACTGTATGGACCTATATGAGATTGACTTATTTATTTGATCATTCATGCATTTAACAAATATTCACCCATTCAATAAATATTAAGAGCATATAATGTATCCAGTGGTCATGTATGGATGTGAGAGTTGGACTGTGAAGAAGGCTGAGCGCCGAAGAATTGATGCTTTTGAACTGTGGTGTTGGAGAAGACTCTTGAGAGTCCCTTGGGCTGCAAGGAGATCCAACCAGTCCATGCTAAAGGAGATCAGTCCTGAATGTTCACTGGAAGGACTGATACTGAAGCTGAAACTCCAGTACTTTGGCCACCTCATGCGAAGAGTTGACTCATTGGAAAAGCCCCTGATGCTGGGAGGGATTGGGGGCAGGAGGAGAAGGGGACGACAGAGGATGAGATGGCTGGATGGCATCACCGACTCGATGGACGTGAGTTTGAGTGAACTCCAGGAGTTTGTGATGGACAGGGAGGCCTGGTGTGTTGTGATTGATTCATGGGGTCACAAAGAATCGGACACAACTGAGCAACTGAACTGAACTGAATGTATCCATAGTATAAACATATACATATGGATCAATTCTCCAGGTAAAAGCAAAAATTGGCAGAATGGATAAAAAAATATGATCCAATTATATGCTGCCCATAAGAGGTTCATTTTAGAGTCAAAGACACAAATAAATTGAAAGTAAAAGGATGGAAAAACATATACAATGTAAATAATAACCAAAAGAGAGCTGAAATGGCTCTACTAAATCAGAAACAATTAGACTTAAAAAATTCCTGTTAGACACAAAGAAGGACATTTTATTTAGAACTAATTTCTATTAGAATACAGATGATTTACACAGTTATATTAGTTTCAGGTGTACAGCAAAGTGAATCATTTACACATACACCTATATCCATTCTTTTTTAGATTCTTTCTCCATATAGGCCGTTACAGAGTACTGAGTAGAGTTCCCTGGGCTATATAGTAGGTCCTTACTATTATCTATTTTATATATAATAGTGTGTATATATCAAACCCAATCTCCCAATTTATCCCTCCCTTCCCTACCCCTTGGCTTCCTTCGTATCTCAGATGGTAAAGAATTCGCCTGTAAAGCAGGAGACCCTGGTTCGCTTTCTGGGTTGGGACGATCCTCTGGAAAAAGGACAGGCTAACCATTCCAGTATTCATGGGCTTCCCTGGTGCTTCAGCAGGTGAAGAATCCACCTGCAATGCAGGAGACCTGGGTTCGATCACTGGGTTGGGAAGATCCCCTGGAAAAGGGATAGGCTACCCACTCCAGTATTCTGGCCTGGGGAATTCCATGGACTATATATAGTGCAGATCAGATCAGATCAGTCGCTCAGTCGTGTCCGACTCTTTGCGACCCCATGAACTGCAGCACGCCATATATAGTGCATGGGGTTGCAAAGAGTTGGACCCAACTGAGTAACTTTCATTTTCTCATTCCCTTACCCTGGTAACCAGTTTGTTTTCTACATTTCTAACTATTTATGCTTTGTAGATAAGTTCATTCATACCATTTTTGTAGATTCCACACGTATGCAATATCATATATTTGTCTTTGACTTACTTCACTCATTCTGACAATCTCTAGCTTCATCCATATCACTGCAAATGGCATTATTCTTTTTTATGGCTAGTAATATTCCACTGTATATCTGTACCACATCTTCTTTATTCATTCATCTGTTGATGGACATTTAGGTTGCTTCCATATCCTAGCTACTGTAAACAGTGCTGCAGTGAACACGTGGGGGGCATGTATCTTTTGGAATTATGGTTTTCTCCAGATATAAATGTCCTTGAGTGGGACTGCTGTATCATACACTAGCTAATTTTTAGTTTTTTAAGGAACTCCCATGTTGTTCTCCATAGTGGTTATACTAATTTATATTGTCACCAACTTGTAGGAAGGTTAGCTTTTCTCTACACACTCCCCAGCATTTATTGTCTGTAGATTTTATTGATGATGGCCATTCTGACTGGTTATAGTTCTGATCTGCATTTCTCTAGCATTAATAATCAGTGATACTGGGCATCTTTCCATGTGCTTTTTTAGCCATCAGTATGTGGACGTGTCTGGTGATAGAAGCAAAGTCCGATGCTGTAAAGAGCAATATTGCATAGAAACCTGGAATGTCAGGTCCATGAATCAAGGCAAATTGGAAGTGGTCAAACAAGAGATGGCAAAAGTGAATGTCGACATTCTAAGAATCAGCGAACTCAAATGGACTGGAATAGGTGAATTTAACTCAGAGGACCATTATATCTACTACTGTGGGCAGGAATCCCTCAGAAGAAATGGAGTGGCCATCATGGTCAACAAAAGAGTCCGAAATGCAGTACTTGGATGCAATCTAAAAAACGACAGAATGATCTCTGTTCGTTTCCAAGGCAAACCATTCAATATCACAGTAATCCAAGTCTATGCCCCAACCAGTAATGCTGAAGAAGCTGAAGTTGAACGGTTCTATGAAGACCTACAAGACCTTTTAGAACTAACACCCAAAAAAGATGTCCTTTTCATTATAGGGGACTGGAATGCAAAAGGAGGAAGTCAAGAAACACCTGGAGTAACAGGCAAATTTGGGCTTGGAATACAGAATGAAGCAGGGCAAAGACTAACAGAGTTTTGCCAAGAAAATGCACTGGTCATAGCAAATACTCTCTTCCAACAACACAAGAGAAGACTCTATACATGGACATCACCAGATGGTCAACACCGAAATCAGATCGATTATATTCTTTGCAGCCAAAGATGGAGAAGCTCTATACAATCAGCAAAAACAAGACCAGGAGCTGACTGTGGCTCAGACCATGAACTCCTTATTGCCAAATTCAGACTGAAATTGAAGAAAGTAGGGAAAATCACTAGACCATTCAGGTATGACCTAAATCAAATCCCTTATGATTATACAGTGGAAGTGAGAAATAGATTTAAGGGCCTAGATCTGATAGAGTGCCTGATGAACTATGGAATGAGGTTCGTGACATTGTACAGGAGACAGGGATCAAGACCATCCCCATGGAAAAGAAATGCAAAAAAGCAAAATGGCTGTCTGGGGAGGCCTCACAAATAGCTGTGAAAAGAGAAGCGAAAAGCAAAAAGCAAAGGAGAAAAGGAAAGATATAAACATCTGAATGCAGAGTTCCAAAGAATAGCAAGAAGAGATAAGAAAGCCTCCTTCAGCGATCAATGCAAAGAAATAGAGGAAAACAACAGAATGGGAAAGACTAGGGATCTCTTCAAGAAAATCAGATACCAAAGGAACATTTCATGCAAAGATGGGCTCGATAAAGGACAGAAATGGTATGGACCTAACAGAAGCAGAAGATATTAAGAAGAGGTGGCAAGAATACACAGAACTGTACAAAAAAGAGCTTCATGACCCAGATAATCATAATGGTGTGATCACTGACCTAGAGCCAGACATCCTGGAATGTGAAGTCAAGTGGGCCTTAGAAAGCATCACTACGAACAAAACTAGTGGAGGTGATGGAATTCCAGTGGACCTATTCCAAATCCTGAAAGATGATGCTGTGAAAGTGCTGCACTCAATATGCCAGCAAATTTGGAAAACTCAGCAGTGGCCACAAGATTGGAAAAGGTCAGTGTTCATCCCAATCCCAAAGAAAGGCAATGCCAAAGAGTGCTCAAACTACCGCACAGTTGCACTCATCTCACACGCTAGTAAAGTAATGCTCAAAATTCTCCAAGCCAGGCTTCAGCAATATGTGAACCATGAACTTCCTGATGTTCAAGCTGGTTTTAGAAAAGGCAGAGGAACCAGAGATCAAATTGCCAACATCCGCTGGATCATGGAAAAAGCAAGAGAGTTCCAGAAAAACATCTATTTCTGCTTTCTTGACTATGCCAAAGCCTTTGACTGTGTAAATCACAAGAAACTGTGGAAAATTCTGAAAGAGATGGGAATACCAGACCACCTGATCTGCCTCTTGAGAAATCTGTATGTAGGTCAGGAAGCAACAGTTAGAACTGGACATGGAACAACAGACTGGTTCCAAATAGGAAAAGGAGTACATCAAGGCTATATATTGTCACCCTGCTTATTTAACTTATATGCAGATATCACGAGAAACGCTGGACTAGAAGAAACACAAGTTGGAATCAAGATTGCTGGGAGAAATATCAATAACCTCGGATACGCAGATGACACCACCCTTATGGCAGAAAGTGAAGAGGAACTAAAGAGCCTCTTGATGAAAGTGAAAGTGGAGAGTGAAAAGATTGGCTTAAAGCTCAACATTCAGAAAACGAAGATCATGGCATCTGGTCCCATCACTACATGGGAAATAGATGGGAAAACAGTGGAAACAGTGGCAGACTTTATTTTTCTGGGCTCCAAAATCACTGCAGATGGTGACTGCAGCCATGAAATTAAAAGATGCTTACTCCTTGGAAGGAAAGTTTTGACCAACCTAGATATTCAAAAGCAGAGACATCACTTTGCCAACAAAGGTTCGCCTAGTCAAGGCTATGGTCTTTCCTGTGGTCATGTATGGATGTGAGAGCTGGACTGTGAAGAAGGCTGAGCGCCTAAGAATTGATGCTTTTGAACTGTGGTGTTGGAGAAGACTCTTGAGAGTCCCTTGGACTGCAAGGAGATCCAACCGGTCCATTCTGAAGGAGATCAGCCCTGGAATTTCTTTGGAAGGAATGATGCTCAAGCTGAAACTCCAGTATTTTGGCCACCTCATGCGAAGAGCTGATTCATTGGAGAAGACTCTGATGCTGGGAGGGATTGGGGGCAGGAGGAGAAGGGGATGGCAGAGGATGAGATGGCTGGATGGCATCACTGACTCGATGGATTGAGTCTGAGTGACCTCCGGGAGTTGGTAATGGACAGGGAGGCCTGGTGTGCTGCGATTCATGGGGTTGCGAAGTCGGACACGACTGAGCAACTGATCTGATTTGATTTCTGATGTCTTCTTTCGAGAAATGTCTGTTTAGGTCTTTCACACATTTTTTGATTGGGCTGTTTCTTTGCTATTGATCTGCATGAGTTGTCTGTATATTCTGGATATTAATCCACTGTCAGTTTTCATTCCAATCCCAAAGAAGTTCAGTTCAGTCAGTTCAGTGGCTCAGTTGTGTTTGACTCTTTGCAATCCCATGAATGGCAGCATGCCAGGCCTCCCTGTCCATCACCAACTCCTGGAGTTTACTCAAACTCATGTCCATCGAGTTGGTGATGCCATCCAGCCATCTCATCCTCTGTCATCCCCTTCTCTTCCTGCCCCCAGTCCCTCCCAGCAACAAGGTCTTTTCTATCCCAAAGAAAGGCAATGCCAAAGAATGTTCAAACTACTGCGCAACTGCATTCATTTCATTCATTTCACATGCTAGCAAAGAAATGCTTAAAATTCTCCAAGCTAGGCTTCAAATAAGCAGGATGACAATATACAGCCTTGAGATACTCCTTTCCCAATTTGGAACCAGTCTGTTGTTCCATATCCAGTTCTAAGTCTTCCTTCTTGACCTGCATACAGATTTCTCAGGAGACAGGTGGTCTGGTATTCCCATCTCTTTCAGAATTTTCCACAGTTTGTTGTGATCCATACAGTTAAAGGCTTGGCATTCTCAATAAAGCAGAAGTAGAGTACATCATGAAAAATCCTGGACTGGATGAAGCACAAGCTGGAATGAAGATTGCCAAGAGAAATATCAATAACCTCAGATATGCAGATGATACCACCCTTATGGCAGAAAGCGAAGAGGAACTTCACCCATCTGTTGTCAGCTGCTTTGTTTGCAAATATTTTTGCCCAGTCTCAGGGTGGTCTTTTAGTTTTGTTTATGGTTTCCTTTGCCGGCAAAAGCTTTTAAGTTTAATTAGGTCCCATTTGTTTACTTTTGTTTTTATTTCAATTTTCATTACTCTACGAGGTGGATCAAAAAAGATCTTGCTGCAAATTATGTCAGAGTATTCTGCCTGTGTTTTCCTCTAAGAGTTTTATAGTATCTGGTCTCCAGTTTAGTTCAGTTCACTTAGTCGTGTCTGACTCTTTGTGACCCCATGGACTGTAGCACACCAGGCCTCTCTGTCCATCACCAACTCCCAGAGTTTACTCAAACTCATGTCCATTGAATCGGGGATGCCATCCAACCATCTCATCCTGTTGCGTCTCCTTCTCCTTCCACCTTCAAATCTTTCCCAGCATCAGGGTCTTTCCTAATGAGTCAGCTCTCCACATCAGGTGGCCAAAGTATTGGAGTTTCAGCTTCAACATCAGTCCTTCCAATGAATATTTAGGATTGATTTCCTTTAGGATGGACTGATTGGATCTCCTTGCAGTCCAAGGGACTCTCAAGAGTCTTCTCCAACACTACAGTTCAAAAGCATGAATTCTCGGCGCTCAGCTTTGTTTATAGTCCAACTCTGACATCCATACATGACTACTGGAAAAACCATAGCCTTAACTAGACGGACCTTTGTTGACAAAGTAATGTCTCTGCTTTTGAATATGCTATCTAGGTTGGTCATAACTTTCCTTCCAAGGAGTATGCGTCTTTTAATTTCATGGCTGCAACCACCATCTGCAGTGATTTTGGAGCCCCCAAAAATAAAGTCAGCCACTGTTTCCCCATATATTTGCCATGAAGTGATCGGACCAGATGCCATGGTCTTAGTTTTCTGAATGTTGAGCTTTAAGCCAACTTCTCTACTCTCCTCTTCCACTTTCATCAGGAGGCTCTTTAGTTCTTCTTCACTATCTGCGATAAGGGTGGTGTCATCTAAATATCTGAGGTTATTGAGATTTCTCACAGCAATCTTGATTCCAGCTCGTGCTTCATTCAGCCCAGTGTTTCTCATGATGTTAAGTTAAATAAGTTAAATTTATAAGTTTATAAACTGCATATAAGTTAAATAAGCAGAGTAACAATATACAGCCTTGATGTACTCCTTTTCCTATAGTATAGTATCTGGTTTTATATTTAGGTATTTAACACATTCTGAGTTTATTTTTATGTATGATGTTAGGAAGTTTCCTAATTGTATTCATTTACATGCAGCTGTTCAGTTTTTCTGGCACTACTCATGGAGGAGACTGTCTTTTCTCCATTGTATATTCTTGCTTCCTTTATCAGAGATAGGGTGACCATAGGTGCATGGGTTTATCTAGGGACTTTTTATCCTGTTCCTTTGATCTGTATCTCTGTTTTTGTTCCAATACTATTCTGTTTTAATTACTGTAGCTTTGTAGTATAGTCTGAAGTCAGGGATCCCAGTTCCTCCAGTTCTGTTTTTCTTGCTCAGGATTGCTTTGGCTATTCATGGTCTTCTGTGCTTCCACACAAATTGTAACATTTTTCTGGTCTAATTCTGTGAAAAATGCCATTATGTTCATAGGGATTTCACTGAATCTGAAGATTGCCTTGAACAGTATAGTTATTTTGACAATATTGATTTTTCCAATCCAAGAATTTGGTATATCTTTCCATCTCTTTGTGTGGTCTTTGATTTCTTTAATCAGTGTCTTATAGTTTTCAAAGTACAGGTCTTTTGCTTCCTTAGGTAGGTTTATTCCTAGATATTTTATTCTTTTTGATGTAATGGTAAATGGGACTATTTCCTTGATTTCTCTTTCTGATTTTTTGTTGATAGTGTATATGAATGCAAGAGATGTCTGTGTATTAATTTTATAGCCTGCAATATTACCAAATTCACTGATGAGCTCCAGCAGTTTTCTGATAGTATCTTTAGGATTTTCCATGTACAGTATCATATCATCTGCAAACAGTGACAGTCTTACTTCTTTTCCAATTTGGATTCCTTTTATTTATTTTTCTTCTCCGATTGCCATGGAAAATTTGTTATTTTTATTGACTTTTGAGTTTATCTGATGACTACAATTCAATAATTATATTTGTGAAACCAAAGTTACAGGCAGAAGAAACTGAGGCTTTTTTCTAATCTTAACTTTAAAATAAAACAGTAAACACTGTTTTAGTTTACTGAATCATGGGAATAGTATGAAATAGTGACTTAAAAGGAGCAGCTCACTTAATGACAATGATTATTCCTATAGAACAGGAAGTGAAAGATAATACAAAAGAAAAAAGATCAGGGAGATATTCACCCACCAACTTTGTAAGTTAGGTTTTAAGTTAAATTCATTAGCATGAATTTAATAAACTGTTTTATATGTTACAAACTTCTAGAATAGAGGCAGCAATAATGTAACTATTAAATTTTAGTCTTAAATTTAATTTGGAGGAAAAAAAGAACATGTTTTAAAATTATTTGCACAAGTGAAGAGAAACAGAAAAGATTTAATAGTTCACAGCAAATTAAATCATAAAAGAAGGTATGAACACAAGCTGAGTTTGAATGAGGAATATAAAAAGTTATTCTTTATTTCTCAGAAAAGGAATTAAAGAATTACATTTGCTAATTTTATAACTAATGTATAGAATTACATTATTGTAAAGTATTTCAATCAAAGTAAGTAAAAAGCTGAATTTGCCAAACCTTTCCTCCCAAGGCTGCTGGGAATGAATGATGAATAAAGCAGAACTGAAGCTGAAATGATGCAATGCAAAAAAGCATCAAAAGCAATTAGGAAGATCAGATGCAACTTGCTGTTATTATTAGGTTCATAGTTAAGTGCCTTGGGTCAAACAGATTTACCTCGTTTCTCTTGGTTAAAGCATTTTACATCAGGAGAATTTACCTTTTTATTCCCTGAAATGTACTGCTAGCCATGTCTATGATGCCTCCAGTTGGCCTTGTCACTGCTCCAACTAAACCTTTCCCAACACCTTTAAAGAAACCAGTTGCTCCTTCTTTCTGAGCTCCTGGAAATAAAAAAGACAAGAGTTTTTGACAACTGGATTAAGAATGAAAATGGAATCAATTCATGAAATATATATATCACCCAAAAGACTTATTATACTCACCTTTGATTGGTTTTGTAACAATTCCTGTTATGCCACTTACAAAACCCTAGAGGAAAAGCACAAATGAAAATTTACAATAATCTGATGTGATATTTTGAAGAACCAAGTCTGGCTTACAAAAGAAATACCGAACTCTGCTTTCTAGATACCACAAGAATTAATGTATTTCCTACATATTCTATTTAAACAGAGTATTTTGAAGGTTACTGACGTATTTTTTTAATATATGACAACCCACTGCTCCTCTAACATCCAAATAATATTTGAGTGAATGCAAGTTTTCTATTTCCTTTCTTGTAGAATGTGGCTTTAAAAGATATTCCTCAAATGTTCACAACTATGGGAAATTTCTTACAGAAACTAAGCCTTTTCCTCCACGAGTGATGCCTTCCCTAAGACCAGCTGGTTGCTTATTCATGGCTTCTCTTCTCTTCTGTTGGTAGTCTTCATCCATAGTCATAGCTGCCACCCCTTTAGCCATAGCACTAGTGATTTTGGAGGCAGCACCAGCTAGTCCACCTGGCAAAAGTATAACACCTTTAGTAAAAACCAAACATATCCTTACTTTCTAGCATAATGATCCTTAGTGGGCATTCTGTTTCTTACCAACAGCTCCACCAACTAGTGCTTTCAGTCCTAGTGCCATTCCTTCCACAAACTCTTCAGGACCCTGGATGGCTCCCTAAAGGGTCAAAATATAATAGCAGTAAATAAAGTTACTGTTACTTTTAAAGGTAAATTTTTAAAAAAATATACAAGGAAGGCAGTAGTGACAAAAAGAATAAAGATGTCCTAGAGAAAGTGACATCAGAAGAAAACTTCACATTAACAGAATTCTCAGATATTTCATGACTTTCAAAGTACAAAGGATAAAGTGCTGGAAGTTGATCCAAACTTAGGAAGGAATATGACTATTCACCAAAGTGTACAAAATATGCTTACATGGATTATAAGCTATATATGAGAAGGTAACCACAAACTACTCTTGAAAATTTTTCAGAAAAAGAAATAAAAACACTTTAATTCTTAGTATTTCTAATGTTTTAGATTACAGTGTACAAAATAAATATCAAATGTAATTTTATTTTTCATTATCCTCTATGTGTAAAAGTCAAAGCGGGAGAGTTTTGAATGTTTTGACAGAAATTTTTAAGGGACATAGACTAGTCATAATTTCTGCCACTGAATATCAAGATTGCTTTGCACACTGTCAGCTTACATGGTTATTTTTACTGTCCCACACCACTGTGCAAAGCAAGACTGCATGTCCATGGGAATCTTGATTTTACTATAGTGTAAACTTTATCCACTTTTAATATTCCAACAGATCACTTAAAATTTGGTATTTCTTAGTCAAGTCTTAAGTTTTTAAGGAAAAGGTAAACATTTCCTCCAAGATTTTGCAAAACCTCTTACCAGTGCTTCAAAATAATGTCCTTTTGTTGTTTTCAAAAATCTATTTACACCTACAACTCAAGTTAATGATTGGGGTGCATTATTCTCACTATTTTTAATTGAAGTATAGTTCATTTACAATGTCGTGTTGGTTACCAGTATACACTAAAGTGATTCAGTTATACATACGTGTGTGTGTGTGTATATACTTCTTCATACTCTTCCCATTATGTTTTTTTACAGGATATTGAATATACTTCCCTGTGATATACACATTAGGAAGTTGTTGATCATCTGTTTTTTATATATAGCAACTTCTATCTGCTAATGGAATTAATTATTTATTCAAAAGGATTAATGTGATATATTGTACAAGATTAACTATGTTACCTGGTAAGGTTCATAAAAAAATGCTTCTACACCTTCAGAAAATTCTCTTATCAAGCCAAAGGGATTTCCCAAAACATCAAGTCCAAGAATGAGTACATACATCTGTTTAATGGCCTAAAAATGAAATATAAACATTAGTTAAATCAGATAATCAGAGTTAATTTTTTTTTCCTTATCTAGTACACATATCTAGTTTTTTTTCAGGCTAACATTCTCACCAGCAATTTCAGACTATCCCATATCACCTTATTCATCACTAGTCTTAGTTTTAAAAAGCAATTTGGTATTAGAATATGAGAAATAATATGACCTATTTACATAGAGTTTCAGAATATTCAAAATACTTTTACAACTATGTGTGACAGTTGTTATTACTGCTACCATTTTATAGACTACAGAAGCACACAGGTCAAATGATGCTGAGTCATATAAACAGTAAAACTGAGATCCAAACCCAAATTTATTTTTTTTTTTAAAAATTATTTATTTTAATTGGAGGCTAATTACAATATTGTAGTGGTTTTTGCCACACATTGATATGAATCAGCCACAGGTGTACATCTGTCCCCCTGTCCCAAACCCTCTTCCCTGCTCATCCCATCCCCCTGGGTTGTCCCAGTGCACTGGCTTTGAATGCCCTGTTTCATGCATCAAACTTGGACTGGTCATCTATTTCACATATGGCAATACACGTTTCAATGCTATTCTCTCAAATCATCCCACCCTTGCCTTCTCCCACAGAATCCAAAAGTCTGTTCTTTACATCTGTGTCTCTTTTGCTGTCTTGCATAAGGGTCATGCTTACCATCTTTCTAAATTCCATATATATGCATTAATATACTGTATTGGTGTTTTTCTTTCTGACTTACTTCACTCTGTATAATAGGTGCCAGTTTCATCCACCTCATTAGAACTGACTCAAATGCATTCCTTTTTATAGCTGAGTAATATTCCATTTTGTATGTACCACAACTTTCTTATCCATTCATCTGCCAATGGACATCTAAGTTGCTTCCATATCCTACCTATTGTAAACAGTGCTGCGATGAACACTGGGGCTCAGTTCTGGTTCTCTTGGTATGAATTCCCAGCAGTGGGATTGCTGAGACATATGGCAGTTCTATTTCCAGTTTTTTAAGGAATCTCCACACTGTTCTCCATAATGTAAACCCAGATTTCTTAAGTCATGCTCAGTGATCTGTCCACCATACAACAGTTATCCTGCTGCTGCTGCTGCGTCGCTTCAGTCGTGTCCGACTCTGTGCGACCCCATAGACGGAAGCTCACCAGGCTCCCCTGTCCCTGGGATTCTCCAGGCAAGACACTGGTGGGTTGCCTTTCCTTCTCCAATGTATGAAAGTGAAAAGTCAAAGTGAAGTCGCCCAGTCGTGTCCGACTCTTAGCGCCCCACGGACTGGAGCCTACCAGGCTCCTCCTCCATGGGATTTTCCAGGCAAAGTACTGGGGTGGGGTGCCATTGCCTTCCCCGAACAGTTATCCTAATGCTCTGTAAGTTATACCATAAAATATAGGACTCCTTAGAGATGGAGAAAAACCCAATAAATATCTAGCTTGACTAAACAACTTAATTACATTAAAAATATCCTGTGTACAGTTACTTACTGATAAATAGTTCCCCTTGACCTATTTTTTAAAAATAAGTGAAGTGAGTTACTCATTTAATTACTATTTAAAGACTTATATCTAGTTTACACTGATCCAGGAAGATTTCTGTCAAAGACTACAAGTAAAGGTAAAATCTGAAATGGTAGTAGGGCTTAATTTCTTTTCACAACCCTGAGGAGAAAAACCAAGTTCTAAAATTTTGAAAATGGCTATTCATTTACTTGCCAAATCTAAATTATATATTACATATGTGGTTTCACTATTTTATATCAGTCTGTCCCTCTGTAAAATAATCTCAGACAAACCTGCTTTGAATAGTGTCTTATTACTTCCGACTGTAGTTCAGCTGTTGTATGGAACTGATAATTGAGTTCAAAAAATGCGAGCCTAAAAAGAAAACACAACAAAAAACACATAAAAATGCATATGGGTCTCACTCATGAACATGAATTGCATTTCTCAATTCTGTCCTACTATAGCCTACACAGAAAATGCTTGATTCACTGAGATAAATAGAAATTGCTCAAGAAAGGCCAGGATTCAATTGCTGCAGGTTTTCCCTGATTAGCTGACAGTTGAAGAATCACCCTAAGTTTGTATGTGTGTCCTCGGTCATGTCCAACTCTTTGCAACTCCATGGACTATGGCCCACCAGACTCCTCTATCTGAGGGATTTTTTTAGCAAGAATACTAGCAGGTTGCCATTTCCTCCTCCAGAGGATCTTCCCAACCCAGAGATCAAACGCACATCTCCCTAGGCAGAGGGATTTCACTGAGCCACGTGGGAGCCCTCACCATCATTTTATTTACAACCTGTTCACAGCATATGCCTGGATCCACTAGTTGGGAAGTTTTATGCTAAGGCTATAGTCCATGGGGTCACAGAGTCGGACATAACTGAGTGACTGACACTTCCTTTCTTTCATGCTAAGGATAGGACAGCAGCAAGATTAGAAATCTCATCCAATTTTTCATGTCTGCAAACCTATGTTTTTTAATTTGACTATTTCCTTTTATCTAGATTTACAGTTACCTCTTTGGACTCACTGATTCTTACTACTATTCTTTTTTTTTTTTTTTCCCTTAGTTTTTTCTTGATTCTTACTACTATTCTTAATAACAGTTCTAGGTGTTATCTGCAAAGGTCATTCTCATCTATAGACTTCACTCAGACTCTGAGTCTCTGGTTAGATACTCCAATAGCTGACATTATGACTCACATTAAAGTATAAATTCTTGACTGTACCATTTAAACAGATTCCTTCATTTCTGTTATCATAGTATTCATTTTCTCCTAGTTACATATGCTTTTAAAGAGTCTTGATACCATAGGCCTTAAAGTAGCATCTTTAAAAGCACTACACATCTTTGAGTATATACATCTTCTTAGGGATCCTTGCCTAAGTAAAAAAGGCATTATATAACACATAAACTTGCACAGCCTCTTTCTTTTTTTGACCATGACATGTGGTGTATGGAATCTCTGGACCAGGATTCAAACCATCTCCCCCTACAGTAGAGCTTGGAGTTTTAACCACTGGACCACCAGGGAGGTCTCTGTCCCTCTGTATTAAGGAAATTTTTTAATAATTACTCTACTATTTAATAATTAAGGCAATATGTTAAATTATATTTAGCCATTGATCTGGAATTTACATACGTTTTTACTTAGAAAATTTTAAAGTAAATATAAAAATGGTCTTTTTGTCAATTTATAGATTTGAATTATAAACATACTTAAAAACTACATCTTGTACATCTGTGAGAGTGGCACCAATACTCTTCAGCAAAAGATGTAAAGAACGAATTGCCATCAGTCCTTCACGCTGTTCTGAATCTTTTGGTTCTTCACCGCCTGAACTCAGTGAAACACTTAAATGCAACTAAAGAGATAAAGAGATAAATATTTAAAGCACTTTCTTCATAATAACTCTTAAAATTCAATCTCATTCTAAATTTACTATACCATACATAAGATTTCAAATAACCTAGATATTAATTTTGATATAATTAATAAGTGGAATGTTAAAGGAATTTAAAATCTAAACAGCACCTTTAAAAATTTTAAATCCAACAATGTAATGTATGTTATTTAGCTCAATCCAATTCTTTTGGTAAACCTAGGAAAATATTTATCTTTATAAATTTTTAATAACAGTAACAATCTAGAAGTTGAAGTTGTTGAAAATAACTCAAATATCTCCAAAACTTCTCCAAGTTGAATGTTTCAACTATTAGAATTAAGTTTTCATGGTGAAAGAAAGTGAAGTAGCTCAGTCGTGTCCAACTCTTTGCGACCCCATGGGCTGTAGCCTACCAGGCTCTTCTGTCCATGGAATTTTCCAGGCAAGAGTACTAGAGTGGGTTGCTATTTCCTTCTCCAGGGGATCTTACCCAACCATGGATCAAACCTGGGTCTCCCGCATTGCAGGCAGACACTTTACCATCTGAGCCACCAGGGAAGCATGGTGAAGCCAGTTAAAAACATTTTTATATTATATGCATATATATATATGTGTGTGTGTGTGTGTATACATATATGTAGTATATGCAGTGTAAGTCACTCAGTTGTGTCTGACAATGTGATCCCATGGACTGTAGCCCACCAGGCTCCTCTTTCCATGGGATTTCTCTGGGCAAGAATACTGGAGTGGATTACCATTCCCTTCTCCAGAGGATCTTCTGGCCCAGGGATCAAACCTCAGTTTCCTGCATTGCAGGCAGATTCTTTAGTCTTTCAGCTACAGAGAAGGTCAGCATGGTGTACACAGTTATACAGCAATTTTTTCAGATATTATGCAACTCATAGAAATTTTATGTTAAGAACTTACTTTTAGTTCCGTTCAATCTTCAGTTTTTAAATCAAGGTTATTTTATAAAATTATTTGAAACTTTAATATCATATATAAAAGTTTAAAAATTATCAGTCAACACTTTAATAGACAGTAAATGAACATAATGTTAGGTCAAATGTAAACATATAAACAAATAGTATAGGTGGCTTCCACATGATAAAAGAGTATAAAAATAAATAAAAATTAAAAGTATCATTCCTTTCTAACTTATATTTGAATGGTGAAGTTGCAGAATTTATATACTATCAAAGAACAGAATTGAAATGCTATATTCCCCTAAACTGATCAAATCAATTTGCTATTAACTAGATTACCAAGGATAATAAAAATGACTTTTATTCTCCCCCTACCTTGATAGGAGATATATGAAAGTATTCATAGAGACTGACTTGTGATGAATCTACTAATGAGACTATTTTATATTCCTCTTGGAAAGCTTCTATGTCTTTATGAAAAAGCTCAACCTATAAAGGGACATAAAATATTAAAAACTTAAGGAATATATCTGTATAAGTATTAAGCCAATATATTTACAATGGAAAAAACAAAAATGAGATTATGATAACAATTTTATTCACAATACTATAAAAAGAATAAAATACTCAAATTTAGCAAAAAGAAGTATAAAACGTATACTCAAATGATAAAAACTCTCTTGAAAGAAAATGAAGATCTACATAAATGGAAAACATCCCATATTCAAGGGTTGGAAGACTTAATACTGTTAAGATGGTACCTCTTCCAAGTTGATCTGTACATCCAATGTAATCACTATCAGAACCCTACATGACTTCTCTGAAGAAGGCAAGCTGATTCTAAAATTCATATGGAACTGCAAAGGGATCCAAAATAGCCAAAACAATCTTGAAAAAGAACTAAATACCAATATTCATACTTCTCAATTTCATAATTTACTGACGTTAGACTTTTAATTATACCATATACAAAAATTAACTCAATGAATGAAACACCTAATTTTAAGAACTTAAAGTTTAAAATGCTTAGAACACAGGGCTAAATCTTTTAACTTTGGATTTGGCAAAGGAGTCTTAGAAATGACACCAAATACATGAGCAACAAGAGAAAAAATATTTTGGACTTCAGTAACATCAAAAGCTTCTGTGCTTCGAAAGACAAATAGAAAGTAAAATACAACATAAAGAATGAGAGAAAATATTTGCAAATCATATATCAGACATGGATGGGGCTTGCATTCAAAATACATAAAGAACTTTTACAATTCAATTAAAAAACAAATCCAATAAATAACTGGCAAAAAATTTGAACAGAAGTTTCTCCACAGCAGATATGCAAGTAGTCAATTAACAAATTACCAAATCAAAAGTACCCAACATCATTACTCATTAGATAAATGCAAATCAAAATCACAGTGATATATACTACTTCACACCTACTAGGATAGCTTGAATTAAAAAGGACAGACAATAACAAGTAAGTATTAGTGAGATCTGTTGAAATCAGAATCTTCATATATTCTGCTAAAGAGTATAAAATGATGCAGTAACTACAGACAATTGTCTAGAAGTCTTGAAATTATTAAACAGAGCTACCAACTTCCTAGCAATTTCACTCCTAGGTACATACCCAAGAGAACTGAAAACATATTTCCACATAAAAACTTGTACAAAAATACTCACAGCAGCATTATTCATAATAGCCAAATTGTACAAACAACCCTAATGTCTACTAACTGATGAATGGATAAACAAAATGTGGTGTATCTATACAGCAGAATATTACGTGGCCATAAAAAGGACTCTGATACATGCTACAACATGGATGAACCTTGAAAGCATTATGCTAAATCAAAGGAAATACATCAAAAAACACTATATAGTGTATGATTCCATTTATACTAAATATCTATAATAAGAAAATCCATAGAAAGTACATTAGTGTTTGCATAAGGCTAAGGCAGTTTTCTTTTGGGGGTGAAGATTAAAATGTTCTAGAATCAGTGGTGATGGTTGCATAATTCTGAATATACTAAAAACTACTTAACTATACAATTTAATTGGGTAAAATGTATAGTATGTGAACTATAGCTCGATGAACTGTTATTAAAACGAAAAAAGGTATAATTTCCTTGTCTTTATCTGTGTACAACTGACCCTTGAACAACAGAGATTTGAAGTACAAGGATCTACTTATACATGTTCCCTTCCCCCCACCCCATACTAAATACTACAGTACTATACAATCCTCAGTTGTGTGACTCCTTGGATGCAGACCCTTGGATATGGAGGAACTATGTATGCACAGGGCCCAATATACATTATACACAGATTTTCAACTGAGAACAGGGTTGGTGCCCATCACCCCCACATTGTTCAAAGGTAAACTGTAGTTTGCTTTATCTTCAAAATTCTTTCTAAAAGAACAGCTGAAAAATAAAACATCTCTTATCCATCTAACAACTGTAATTTTACCATCTTTCTATCAGTTACAAAGAACATATTATATTTATTTTCCTTATCCCTTTTCTCATCAAATATCCTAGTCATATCCAAACTTCTAAATTATCAATCAACACAAAAGTAACACAGGAAAATAAAATAGAAAGAAATAAGTGATGTAAACATGACTGATTATCCTCTTCCTCTTTCACTAGTTTAAAACTTTTCCTCTTATTTGTTACCTTATCTTCAGAAGGTTAGCTGTCTTCTTTCCAACTTCTATCATTTGAATATATGATTTCCACCAATGTAGAACCATGGTAGCAGAATAAAATTTTTTTTAATTTTCAAAAACATGTTAATACATTTTAGAATGTATAATGTTATCATTGTTTTCTAAAGTCCCCCTCTTTCCCTAAATCAATGCTACTATTTTAAGTCTCACCTCTGTTTTTTCAGTGACTTCAGCTGGTGTCATAAGTTCTGATATAGCATAGACAAATCCAAGATCTAACCTGAGATCCATTTCTTGGATCAACACTTTGAAATATCTATAAATAGCAAAGTAAAACATTTTAAGGTAAAACAAGGTAAAATATTTAAAAATTATTGATTAACTGAATTAACAAAATTACAAAAGAAAAAAATATAAGACACATATTAAAACATTGACACTTAGGACTTTCTAGGTGAATGAATTAAAAACATAATGGCAACACTGTTCATAATAGAAACAAACTCAAAATGTGAAAATGCCTACAAAGAGAAAATTGATAAGTAAACTGGCACAAAGTAACACAAGGAAATATGACGTACAAGTGATAATAAACTCTAGCTATATACAACAAAATAAATTAATTTTAGTAAAAATTTGAATAATAAAAGCAAGCCCAAGGCATATATTTACAGTTTGAAAAAAATTTAATTAGCACAACTTTTGGCAAAGTAAGAAGCATAATGTTTAGCTACACATAAATAATAAACCAGTATTTTTAAAGGGGAATAAAAACAGTATTTATCTTGGTGATAGGGTGGAGGAAACAAGAAATATGGGAGTGATACGTAGATGGATGCTTCTGTCAATGTTCTGTTTTTTGAAATGGGTGGTGACTTAATTTGAATATACTATTTTCTTTCTTGTTTATAAAACAGTATGCAGTAATGATAGACAATAGAGAAAATAAATAAAAAAGAAAGTAATAAAATACACATAATTTAGAAATGACTATTTTTAATATTTATGTATAATTCATTTGAAGCCTTCCGACTTCTCAAGATTATGAAATAATTGATTTTTTCTATGACCTTTCTAATTTAACATTTTACATTTAAATCTTTGACTCATCTAAAATTTATTTGAGTATAATTAACTCACATATTTAAACAAAACACTGTGCTTTAAATGCACACAAAATAAACATATTAAGACACTTACTTAATACGTGATATCTGTGAATGTCCTGCAGATCTCATGACAATACTGACATCAGTAAAGGGTTTTGGTGCTGTAAAGGTTAACAAATATGATTAATCTAATGATGCTTTAAACAAAAGATAAGCATTTTCTTGTAATTTAATACACATCACAATGGACCTTAAATTATGTATTAAATCATGAGTATGAATTAAAATTACTGATATTTGTAAGATCTACCACAGTCTTAATTTCAGACTGCAGGATTTTTTTTTTTAATTATCTGTATTCACTTTTAGGTTAACTGAACCTTTAAATCAGTGATTTTAAACCAGAAGTATACATTAGAATCATCAGGACAACTTTGTGAAAATAGACTTCACGGTCTTATCCCTTTATTCAAAGGTTCTAGTGGCTTTTAAATTAGGAATTTACAAACTTGTTATCTTTTAAAGAAATTAATATCTCTAAAAATTATATATACATTTCTAATCAATCTTTTCTTCAGTGTTCACTCAGTTTTATTGAAGTTAGTTGAGTACTTCCTGGTCTTTTTTCAAGCCATTGAATTTTCCAATGATCCTATAGAAACTAAACTTGAGAATGGTTTCACTTCATCCTTTTATAGTAAAATAAATCAAATAGCTAATACAACCATTTTTATGGCAATCTAAAAATAGAAACAAACCTGAATCCAAGGTGACGGACTTGGGCGGTTTAATGGGATAAAACACAAATGGAAATATAGCACCATGTATTTGGTTTTGGATCTAAGAAACAAAAAGGTCAGTATATTAATATTTTAATTATAGAATCTGACTAGAATAACAAAATTTAAGAAGTAGAAGGCATCAAACACTCTAGTCCAACAAACTACAGACAAAACAGACTGAGGGAACACATTTATTGTATTTCCATATTTCTTTAGAATATGATTTGAATATCTTTTCAAACTTACCTGTATTCTATAAATTTGAATTCTAAATGATGATTGATGTGCAGATGTGCTATATTCTACTTTTAATGCTGGAAGATAATTTCTTCTTATAGCTATTACATGTGGCTGCAGAATTTTCATGTTAGAAGCACCAGGTGTGAAGCGAACCTGAAAAATATGCCCACCACCCCCAACAAAAAATACCCCACAGAATTTCTCTTTATTAATTGACTAAAGTTAGAAATCTGTACCAAAAAACTTTTATGATAATATTAATTTAAATAGTAGGCTAAATATTTGATAAGATTTTGATTGAGATCTTTATATCCCATACAACTCACAAATATTCATATAATATTCACAAAATATTCATATACCCGATAACTTAATTTTATCACTTTTTATATAATTTATTTCTTTAACTTTTACTTCACTGAAATTCATTAAAAAATAAAGCAATATAAGAAAAATAACTTTAAAAATAAAGCAAAACAACTTAGATCATCAGCACTTAAAAAAGTCTGAATCTTAAGACAGAGAACTATTCCTTTAAAATATTCTATATAAAGTACGTATAATAAGATTCATTGTTTTGTAAGCAAACTTGTCTTTCCTTAAAAACGAACTCATGGTTCATCTAATTACAACAGATAGAAATTAAAACTTCATATCAGTACTTAAAAATATTACCAGAATGTTGGTGTCCAACTCAATAACCTTATCTTCTGATGGTGAAGATTCAGTATATTCCTTAAATTCCTTCTCTAACTTCTCAGTGTGCTTTACACTCATTGGCTTCCATCTTGCCTTCTTCCTGGGCTTTGTCTCCCAAACCACATCAGAACTTATATATGAAAGCAAAAATCATTGTACTAATTTATAAACAGTTTCATTTTAACTGGTTTATTACATGAATTACAAAACCATCAGTGAATTTTTGCAATATCTCTAATTGTAAGCAAGCATATTTTAAGTTTAAAAACATGAATTCATTCAACCAATACTTATTAAACTCTTATTCAGGCACTATTCTAGGTGGCAGCAATATTATTAGGGAAAGTTTCTGCCATTTTGGAACCTTCTTTTACCTGAGGAGAGACAGACTGACACTAAACAGTAAATTAGCATATTTCAATATATTAGGAGGTAAACATGGCTTTTGAAAGAAGAAAAAGCAGATGGGTTAAGGAGGATCTAGAGTACTGGGATATGCAAAGTGGTGGGGGTTGCAGTATCAAAATAGAATGGTCAATGGAGGTGTCATTAAGAAGGTGAGATTTCAACAGCCTTAAAGAAGACGGGATAGTTATCCAGCGGACATTTCAGGTAGAGAGACAAGCTAGAGCAAAGACTACAAAGCAGAGCATGCCATAGCACAGGAAAAGCAAGGGGGCTTGGCATGCTTGGAATCCATTAAGAGTAGAAGATGAAGATAGATAGATAATGAGAGACAAACAATGTAAAGCCTTGAGGATATGGTAAAGACTGAGTTTTAGTCTGAGATGAGAACCCATTGAATGATTATGAGAAGATAATCAGCAATATGATCTGACTTAAGGTTTAAGAATAAACTGTGTGATGGGATGGGAAGCAAGGGAAAAAAAATAAAGGATGAAGACTAGGAGAGGAAAACTTGTTAGGAATGTAATACAGCAAGCGAGGAGAAAAATGGTGATGGTTCTGCCTAGGGTGGTAAGACTGAAGCATTACAAAGTGGTCAGTTTCTATGTGTGTTTTGAAGCAAGATCCAAAACAATATTTTCAGATAGATTAGAGGGGGTAAGTTTAAATAAATTAGGGGGTAAGATAAAGAAATCAAAGATGATTCCAAAGATTTTGACATCTAGACTAGAAGAATGTAGTTGTCATTAACTCCAGTGGGAAAGCAGATTTTGATAGAATGAGGAAGGAGTTTGGTTTTACATACTATAAAGCTTAAGAAGTCTCTTATATACCTAAGCAGAGATTTTATGTAAGTAGCTGGACAGACACCTTTGTCCAGAACTCAGAACAAAAATCGAGCTGAAGATACACTTCAAGAAGTTTTCTGCATATATATGGTATTTGAAATCATAAAACTGAAACAGAGAAGAGAAGCGGGCTCAGGTCTGCGAGCCTCAAAGATACCCAATATTAGATCAGATCAGATCAGATCAGTTGCTCAGTCATGTTCGACTCTCTGCGACCCCATGAACTGCAGCATGCCAGGCCTCCCTGTCCATTACCAACTCCCGGAGATCACTCAGATTCATATTCATCGAGTCAGTGATGTCATCCAGCCATCTCATCCTCTGTCATCCCCTTCTCCTCCTGCCCCCAATCCCTCCCAGCATCAGAGTCTTCTCCAATGAGTCAACTCTTCGCATGAGGTGGTCAAAATACTGGAGTTTCAGCTTTAGCATCATTCCTTCCAAAGAAATCCCAGGGTTGATCTCCTTCAGAATGGACTGGTTGGATCTCCTTGCAGTCCAAGGGACTCTTAAGAGTCTTCTCCATCACCACAGTTCAAAAGCATCAATTCTTCGGCGCTCAGCCTTCTTCACAGTCCAGCTCTCACATCCATACATGACCATAGGAAAGACCATAGCCTTGACTAGACGAACCTTTGTTGGCAAAGTAATGTCTCTGCTTTTGAATATGCTATCTAGGTTGGTCATAACTTTCCTTCCAAGGAGTAAGCGTCTTTTAATTTCATGGCTGCAGTCACCATCTGCAGTGATTCTGGAGCCCAGAAAAAGAAAGTCTGACACTGTTTCCACTGTTTCTCCATCTATTTCCCATGAAGTGATGGGACCAGATGCCATGATCTTCGTTTTCTGAATGTGGAGCTTTAAGCCAACCTTTTCACTCTCCACTTTCACCAAGAGGCTTTTTAGTTCCTCTTCACTTTCTGCCATAAGGGTGGTGTCATCCGCATATCTGAGGTTATTGATATTTCTCCTAGCAATCTTGATTCCAACTTGTGTTTCTTCCAGTCCAGCATTTCTCATGATGTACTCTGCATATAAGTTAAACAAACATGGTGACAATATACAGCCTTGACGTACTCCTTTTCCTATTTGGAACCAGTCTGTTGTTCCATGACCAGTTCTAACTGTTGCTTCCTGACCTGCATACAGATTTCTCAAGAGGCAGATCAGGTGGTCTGGTATTCCCATCTCTTTCAGAATTTTCCACAGTTTATTGTGATCTACACAGCCAAAGGCTTTGGCATAGTCAATAAAGCAGAAATAGATGTTTTTCTGGAACTCTCTTGCTTTTTCCATGATCCAGCAGATGTTGGCAATTTGATCTCTGGTTCCTCTGCCTTTTCGAAAATCAGCTTGAACATCAGGAAGTTCACGGTTCACATATTGCTGAAGCCTGGCTTGGAGAATTTTGAGCATTACTTTACTAGCGTTGTGAGATGAGTGCAACTGTGCGGTAGTTTGAGCACTCTTTGGCATTGCCTTTCTTTGGGATTGGGATGAAAACTGACCTTTTCCAATCTTGTGGCCACTGCTGAGTTTTCCAAATTTGCTGGCATATTGAGTGCAGCACTTTCACAGCATCATCTTTCAGGATTTGGAATAGCTCCACTGGAATTCCATCACCTCCACTAGCTTTGTTCGTAGTGATGCTTTCTAAGGCCCACTTGACTTCACATTCCAGGATGTCTGGCTCTAGGTCAGTGATCACACCATCATGATTATCTGGGTCATGAAGCTCTTTTTTGTACAGTTCTTCTGTGTATTCTTGCCACCTCTTCTTAATATCTTCTGCTTCTGTTAGGTCCATACCATTTCTGTCCTTTATCGAGCCCATTTTTGCATGAAATATTCCTTTGGTATCTCTGATTTTCTTGAAGAGATCCCTAGTCTTTCCCATTCTGTTGTTTTCCTCTATTTCTTTGCATTGATCGTTGAAGAAGGCTTTCTTATCTCTTCTTGCTATTCTTTGGAACTCTGCATTCAGATGTTTATATCTTTCCTTTTCTCCTTTGCTTTTCGCTTCTCTTCTTTTCACAGCTATTTGCAAGGCCTCCCCAGACAGCCATTTTGCTTTTTTGCATTTCTTTTCCATGGGGATGGTCTTGATTCCTGTCTCCTGTACAATGTCACGAACCTCATTCCATAGTTCATCAGGCACTCTATCTATCAGATCTAGGCCCTTAAATCTATTTCTCACTTCCACTGTATAATCATAAGGGATTTGATTTAGGTCATACCTGAATGGTATAGTGGTTTTCCCTACTTTCTCAATCTCAAAAATGATAGAATGATGTCTGTTCGTTTCCAAGGCAAACCATTCAATGTCACAGTAATCCAAGTCTATGCCCCAACCAGTAATGCTGAAGAAGCTGAAGTTGAACGGTTCTATGAAGACGTACAAGACCTTTTAGAACTAACACCCAAAAAAGATGTCCTTTTCATTATAGGGGATTGGAATGCAAAAGTAGGAAGTCAAGAAACACCTGGAGTAACAGGCAAATTTGGCCTTGGAATATGGAATGAAGCAGGGAAAGACTAACAGAGTTTTGCCAAGAAAATGCATTGGTCATAGCAAATACCCTCTTCCAACAACACAAGAGAAGACTCTATACATGGACATCACCAGATGGTCAACACCGAAATCAGATCGATTATATTCTTTGCAGCCAAAGATGGAGAAGCTCTATACAATCAGCAAAAACAAGACCAGGAGCTGACTGTGGCTTAGACCATGAACTCCTTATTGCCAATTCAGACTGAAATTGAAGAAAGTAGGGAAAACCACTAGACCCAATATTAAGCAGTTGAGAAAATGACAAGGCACCAAGAAGTGACTAAGAATGCTGGAACAGAAAGAAAAACCAAGGCAGTGAGCTATCCTGGAAGTAAAGTCAAAGAAACTGGGTCAAGGAGCGATCTGTGTAGAATGTTAGAATGTCATAAACTTAAGCAACATGAAGACTGGTAATTGTACAATGCACCTGGCAAAACATAGGTCTCTGGTGATCTTATAAAGACCAGCTTTATGGTACACTGAAAGCAAAAGCCTGTTCGGAACTGTTAAGAAAAAATGGGTAAAAAAAAGAACTGGAGAGAGTGAAAATATTTTTTTAAATAGATAACACTTCTAATGAGTTCAGCTATAAAGTAAAGCAAAGAAATGTACAGTAGGTAGCAGGGAAAGTAGGTTCAAGACAATTTTTTTTAGTTGAAAGATATTAAACTTATTTGGACAATTCAATAGGGAGCCAAAAATTATTGAAGTAGGACAGAGAAAGAAGAAGATTGCTGGGTCAGTGTCTCAAGAGGCAAGAGTGAATGAGATATAGTGTAAAAGAAGAAAAATATGTATAAATAGGAGCACATACAGTATATCTATGATAAGTGGGAAGTGTGTTGCTGCAATATATAGGTAAAAAATACTGGTGCATAGGAAGCTAAGATGTTGGGAGTGGGTCTTTGGAAGTTCCTTTTAGACTGCGTCAGTTTACTTGGTGAAACAAGACTCAAGGCACTGAGCTGAGAGAGAATGGGATTTAAAAAGAGCCAAAATATGGAATGGGCTTCCCTTGTGGTTCAGCTGGTAAAGAAACCTCCTGCAATGCGGGAGACCTGGGTTAGAGCCCTAGGTTGGAAAGATCCCCTGAAGAAGGGAAAGGCTACCAACTCCATTATTCTGGCCTGGAGAATTCCATGAACTGTATAGTCCATGGGATCACAAAGAGTCTGACTCAGTGAAAAAGAATCTGCTTGCCAATGCTGGGGACTTTAAGATGTGAGTTCAATCCCTGGGCTGAGAAGATCCCTGGGGAGGAAATGGCAACCCGCTGCAGTATTCTTGCCTGGGAAATTCCAGGGATAGAGGAACCTGGCAAGCTACAGTCCATGGGGTCTCAAGGAGTCTGACAGGACACATGCATGCAAAGTGTGAAATAGTAATAGAGGAGAGAGAGTGAATGGAACAAATCTTATTTACTAAAAAACCACTGAAAGAGTTAAAGACAAATTTAAAAATCTATCCACACTCTAGGGACTTCCCTGGTGGTCGAGTAGTTAAGACTCAATGCTTTCACTGCAGGGGATGCAGGTTTGATCTTTGGTCAGGTAATTAAGATCCTGCATGCCATGCCACATAGCAAAAACACACACAAAGGTGGGAAAAAAGGCTCCTGAACAGCTTCCAGATTTCACACCTCAAAAAAAAAAACACAAAAAAATCTATCCACATTCTAAAAGCACTTCACTCATTCTGTTTAAGTATGTAAATTATTTAATTTTACTCATTCTAAAATTCCTTGTTCTCTTTCTTCTAAAATTTATGTTCTCTTAATAAACAGAAAGATAGAAACCATGTATCAATTCCCTTTGCATTCGTATCATTTAGCATAGGAGACAGAGCATAGGAGACAGCACGTTAGGTTTCACAGGCTTAAAATCTGTTGTCTATTTGAACTTTCTATTTCAGTAATAAAATATTTTTTGAGAACAATAAAAATTTCTAAGAAAATAGTTTTAACATGCTTATTTATTGATTTGTCTGCACTGCTTGGCACACAAGTTCTTAGTTCTCTGACCAGGTATTGAATCTGTGCCCCTCCAATGGAAGCACTGAAAACTAACCACTAGACTGCCCAGGAATTTCCTTTAATATGCCTTTTTAAATGGCATAGTTACCATTCAAGAAGTTAGGGACATTTCTAGACAAATTTACATAGAAAAACAAATTCAAATCTGTATCCTAAACCTTTATATGTCTGAGAGTTTAATTCAAGGGATTAAAACATTATCCTTGTTATACAAACTGGAATCTAGCAACAGTCTCAAATTAGGCAGTACTATAAAAATACTAATTTCAAGTAGTTACAAACAGAAACATTAAGTGCATAAAGGAAAGGAGAGTTTTACTGGTGATGACTTATGTGGGAAATGGCAAATACAATATTACCTTATTAGATCTTAAAGTGCCAAGATCAAAGTAGAAAGTGATTAGAAAGTAAGATGTATAGAGTGGGGCATACAGTCAATAATAATGAATAATTTTTGTATGGTCACAGATGGTAATTAGCCTTATTGTGATGACTGTAATAAACAGAAATACTGAGTCACTATGTTATGTAACAGGAGCTAACACAGTGTAGCAGATCAAACACACTTCAAAATAAACTCATAGAAAAAGGTGGTAATGAACAATTAAACATTTCCTTGTGACATGTTAAAGAAAGAAAATACACTTTTAATAAGTTGAATAATTCTAATTATCACAGAGTTGGGAAAATAACATGATGAGAGATTTATAAATCTGATTTTTGGTATATCTTTATGTTGAAAGGCAAAAAAAGTATCAAAGCACTTTTAAATCAGCATTACCTAAGATTAGTATCACTGAAGAGTCAAAACAAAATTTAATTCATTTTAGACTTTACAATCACAATTCTTAATGATTAAGAACTTACACTTAAATGTATCCAAATTCTAATACATCTAACCTTGTAATGCCAATATAGGCTACTTCTTGCTTTGTATAATTGTTGACAAGAGAAATCCCAACATCTTGTAACGCCAACACAATTTCTTGCTCTGCTAACTCTGCTTTCTCACTTTCATATGTCACTTTAAATACTCTTGGATCTTCAGTGAATAAAATTATGCGTTGTAAGCCTTCAAAAAATGAAACTAAATAAATGGTCGTTTTTCCCAAATTTATAGGTGTCATCATATCCTGAAATAAAATCATCAAAAAAGTAAGAAAATTAGGGTCTGGTCCCAACCAACATGAAATCTACATTCCACACTTGAAAAATGAGAATAGTAATGGTACCTCCTTCATAGGAATAAAATAAATTAACAATTGTGTAACATTTGGAAATTTACATAATTCAAATTAGTTAATGAAATTTTCTGCCATAATCATTATGAAGTCAGGAAGACAGGTAAACTTTTAATATCATAGTACAATCTAATTAGTCTTCCTTTGTAGGCTAACTAGTAACACAGAATTTATCTTCTCTGCCTTATTACAACACTAATCAACGTGTTATGCATTAAAAGTTGTTTAGTCAGAAACTTCTATTCCTTTTCAGAGGTGAACTAAATAAGATAAAAGAATATTTCACACCCCAGTTGCATGCTCTACAAAGCACAAATACCACAGGGTTAATACTACAGAAAGACTTTGTATATAAGCATTGTGCTGATATCAGGGTCTTGAGTTTAAAATAATTAACTTCTAATAGTTAACTGTCAGCCATTAATTCCTAGTTAAGTGAACATTCTGATTAAACCAGGTATTATAATATACAGTACACATTCATGTTTTAACCCCTAAAATTAAAAGTAAGTTACTCTAGTCATGTTTTAACACTCTCTATAATACAATACATAATACTAAAACTACATTAAGATGTAAATAAGTTAATTTCCAAGTAATTCTGAAATATTTCTAATATGTTATAGTGGATTACAAGTTTATCTTTGCAAACTTCAACTATCATTGTGATATAAGTATGCGAAAGTACTTATTGAGGCTGAGGCACCAATACTTTGGCCACCTGATGCAAAGAGCTGACTCATTTGAAAAGACCCTGATGCCGGGAAAGACTGAAGGCAGGAGGAGAAGAGGACGACAGAGGATGACATGGTTGGATGGCATAACTGACTCAATGGACATGAGTTTGAGCAAACTCAGGGAGTTGGTAATGGACAGGGAAGCCTGGCGAGCTGTAATTCATGGGGTCACAAAGAGTTGGACATGACTGAGCGACTGAACTGCACTGAACTGATGCAAAGGTACTAATTGACAGGTTAAACAGCTTATTATTTTTATTTTTTATATTAAAATGAATTCTTTAAAAAAATAAATCTAATAATCATGAATTAAAAAAATAAAGTTAGGCCAATCATGGGCAACTCTCTCAAATACATTTAAACAACACTGGACTTCACAACAGCAACACTGGAAAGACAATGTAAAAGTACAATCAATATTCTAAAAGAAAGTAACTTGGAACTCAGAATTCCTTACTCAGCAAAAGTATTCCTCAGTGAATAAAAGTACAAGAAATAAAGATGCTCGAAAACAAATGAAAACTACTGCTGCTGCTGCTGCTAAGTCACTTCAGTCGTGTCCGACTCCGCATGACCCCACAGACGTCAGCCCACCAGGCTCTCCTGCCCCTGGGATTCTCCAGGCAAGAAAACTGGAGTGGGTTGCCATTTCCTTCTCCAATGCATGAAAGCGAAAAAGTGAAAGTGAAGTCGCTCAGTCGTGTCCGACTCTTAGCGACCCCATGGACTGCAGCCCTTTATATTTATATGAAAACTACTAAATATCACCATCAACAGAAATTCACTCGAGCAAATTCTACAGGAGGAATTAAATACCAGCAAGAGTAAAGTGATCCAAGATGAATGTATGAAGTAAGAAAGGAATGTTATACAAATAAAATGTGAGAGAAAACATTTTACAAAATTCAATATTCAGGAATAATAAAAAATTTTGGCAAACAAAGACTACACGAGAAGTTCTTTAACCTCTTATCAAACTTCCCAAACACATACCAAACTTCAGCAAAGATCACACTTAAAGGTAAATGTTGATGTCATATAACATGAGACCAGAAATAAGGCAAAAATATATGTAAACATCAGTTTTATTAAACAGGACATAGAGATTGCAAGCCAGTACAGTAAGGCAAAAAGAAATTAAAGATGAAAGGACTGAAAAGGGGAAAACAAAACTCTCATGATTGTACAGGTTGAAAAATATAAAACAATATTAATAAGAGAATTCAGTGAATTTTCTGGATTTAAAAAAAAAATCAATACACAAAATGCTATTACACTCCCATATGCTAACAAGCTTAATTTTAAAAAGATATCATGGGTTTCCGTTCTGGCAACTGACAACTAGGTGGTCTGAAACAAACCCTCTTGCTAACAGCAAAAAGTTGAACATCTAAAAAGGAAAAATATGTGTCTGAAAAGACAGAAAAGCTTCTAAGATAGCATGAATTAATGGCTCCAAGATCTGAGAGAGAAAGAAAGCCAATAAAAGTGAACTTTGTGGGACTTCCCTGGTGGTCCAATGGCTAAGACTCTGTGTTCCCAATGCAGGGAGCTCAGGCTGGAGCCAGGGTCTGGGAACTAGATCCCACATGCCGGAACTAAGAGTTCACAGGCCATAACTAAAGATCCCTCATGCCACAACTGAAACTCAGTGTAGTCAAATACATAAATAAAACCAAGAAACAAAACAAAACAAAAGTAACAGAAAAGACAAAGTGGTCTTTGTATCCAGAGTTCACAACTGTCAGTTCAAAAAGTATAAGCAAATACTGAGAAGTTAGGAAACATCATTTAGAGTCTCAAATTATCTTTAAAGTTTTTCATATACTATGTTCAGCACAGTCAAAAATAAACATGCAAACAGAATGGATTTTAGTGAAAACCAAGAAAAGAGAAAATTTTAAAATATCCAGAAGAAATCTAGGTATTGGAATTGTCAGACAGTCTTTAAAGTAGTTATCATCAGAACATTCAAGAAATTATGTAACAAGATAGAGAATATGGGAACAAAAACTTTTATAATAGAAACCTTAGAACTGATATTTCAATAACTAAAATTAAGAACTCAATAGACGACTTTAAGAGGAGATTAGACACAGTAAAAGAAGTACAGTGAAAAACAAGTCAGAAGGAAATATTCATACTGAAGGAAGGAGAGAAAAGGATTAAACAACATATAAAAGTCATAAGAGACATCATAGAACATGTCTCTTAGAACAACACATAAAAGTCGTAAAAGATATGATGAAAAGTCTAACATTTATGCAATGGTGAATTTCTAAGAGGAAGAGGAAAGAGCTGCAGAAACTGAAATTTGATATCTGGCAGAAATACTTCACTAAAAACAGAGCAAAATAAAGACATTTTCAGACAAATGAAACTAATCAGCTATAGACTCTGATAAGTGGAATACTGCCTGCCATATCAGTAAACAAAGGATGTCACAGTCAACAATTACGGTCGCAGTCTAGGATGAGCTGGTGAGCCCCGAGGGAACTCAGAATATAAAAGCACAGGACACTAGTCCCAGATAGCTGAGGTGAATATCAGAAGAATGAGTTCAGTGAGCCCAGACTCTTGTACCTTCCCATACAGAGAAAAGTGCTAAATGCCTTAACTTGACTTATCTGCTTTTCTTAAATTAACAATAATCTTCTGATGTCCAGACTACCTGTCCTTTGTCGCAAGACTCCTATATATCTTGGCTCCCTCAACACCACCTTGCCACTTCAGACTAATTCTCTCAGAGATGCTTTAGATGCTGCCTCCTGGGGTTGAAGTCCTAAAAATTCCTGCCGAATAAAACATAACTTTCAACACTTTTAGGTTTTGAATAATATTTTAGTCAGCAACTCTTGCCTGGAAAATCCCATGGACAGAGGAGCCTGGCAGGCTACAGTCCACAGGGTCTCAGAAGAGTCAGACACAACTTAGTGACTAAACAACAACAATAATCCTCCCAGTGAGGCAGTTGCAAACTGTGGCCTATGATAGTTTTATAAGTCTCAATATTTAAGCCCCAAAAGATACTGTGGTGGGCACTGCAACATTATATACTAATAAGAATCAACTTAACAAAAGACAACAATTCTAAATTTATATCTACCTAATCACATAGTTGCAAGGAGATCCAACCAGTCCATCCTAAAGGAAATCAGTCCTAAATGTTCATTGAAAAGACTGATGTTGAAGTTGAAACTCCAATACTTTGGCCACCTGATGCAAAGAGCTGACTCATTTGAAAAGACCCTGATGCTGGGAAAGACTGAAGGCAGGAGGAGAAGGGGACGACAGAGAATGAGATGGTTGGATGGCATCACAGACTCAACGGAAATGAGTTTGAGTAAATTTTGTAAGTTGGTGATGGACAGGGAGGCTTGGCATGCTGCAATCCAGGGGTCACAAAGAGTCAGACACGATTGAGCGACTGAACTGAACTGAATCACAGTTTCAAAATGTAAGAGCCCAAATTAATAAAATCAAAAATGGTATGCATAGATCCATGATTTCAGACACCATTCTCACAGCAACAGAACAAGCACAAACAAAAAACTTAATAAGATAGAAGATCTAAACAACTCAACAAAACTTGAACAAATTGACAAATATGTATGTCAATATGTAAGTCATATATGTATGCCAATTGCAGAATATGTATTTTTTTCAAATACACATAAAATATTTACAAAAACTGATTACAAGCCCACAAAGTCGATTTCAATAAATTTCAATGAACTGATTCAAAGTATGTTCTCTGGTCACAGTGGAGTTAAGTTAGAAATAAATAAACAAAGAAAATACTTTTGAAAAGTGATAACCTAAGTAACCATGAAGCCAAAACATAAAAATCAATCGCAATGAAATTCAGAAAATATTTTGAACTAAAAAATAATTAATATAGAGCCAAATTTGTGAGACAGAATTGCTACTGTTTTTGGAAGAAGTTTGTGACTTTGCTGCTGCTGCTAAGTCGCTTCAGTCGTGTCCGACTCTGTGCGACCCCATAGACGGCAGCCCACCAGGCTTCCCTGTCCCTGGGATTCTCTAGGCAAGAACACTGGAGTCAGTTGCCATTTCCTTCTCCAATGAATGAAAGTGAAAAATGAAAGTGAAGCTGCTCAGTCATGTCTGACTCTTCACGACCCCATGGACTGCAGCCTACCAGGCTCCTCCGTCCATGGGATCAGTTCAGTTCAGTTGCTCAGTCGTGTCCAACTCTCTGCAACCCCATGAATCCCAGCATGCCAGGCCTCCCTGTCCATCACCAACTCCCAGAGGTCACTCAGACTCACGTTCATCGAGTCAGTGATGCTATCCAGCCATCTCATCCTCTGTCGTCCCCTTCTCCTCCTGCCCCCAATCCCTCCCAGCATCAGAGTCTTTTCCAATGAGTCAACTCTTTGCATGAGGTGGCCAAAATACTGGAGTTTCAGCTTTAGCATCATTCCTTCCAAAGAAATCCCAGGGCTGATCTCCTTCAGAATGGACTGGTTGGATCTCCTTGCAGTCCAAGGGACTCTCAAGAGTCTTCTCCAACACCACAGTTCAAAAGCATCAATTCTTCGGCGCTCAGCCTTCTTCACAGTCCAACTCTCACATCCATACATGACTGCAGGAAAAACCGTAGCCTTGACTAGATGAACCTTTGTTGGCAAAGTAATGTCTCTTCTTTTGAATATACTATCTAGGTTAGTCATAACTTTCCTTCCAAGGAGTAAGTGTCTTTTAATTTCATGGCTGCAGTCACCATCTGCAGTGATTTTGGAGCCCAGAAAAATAAAGTCTGCCACTATTTCCACTGTTCACCCATCTATTTGCCATGAAATGATGGGACTGGATGCCATGATCTTCGTTTTCTGAATGTGGAGCTTTAAGCCAACTTTTTCACTCTCCACTTTCACTTTCATCAAGAGGCTTTTGAGTTCCTCTTCAGTTTCTGCCATAAGGGTGGTGTCATCTGCATATCTGAGGTTATTGATATTTCTCCTGGAAATCTTGATTCCATCTTGTGCTTCTTCCAGTCCAGCATTTCTCATGATGTACTCTGCATATAAGTTAAATAAGCAGGGTGATAATATACAGCCTTGATGTACTCCTTTTCCTATTTGGAACCAGTCTGTTTTTCCATGTCCAGTTCTAACTGTTGCTTCCTGACCTGCATACAAATTTCTCAAGAGGCAGGTCAGGTGGTCTGGCATTCCCACCTCTTTCAGAATTTTCCACAGTTTATTGTGATCCACACAGTCGAAGGCTAAAGTGACTTCAAATAAAAAGTGAATAAAATCTAAAAAGCAATGATCTAGGTATCTGCTGTGAACTCATTTGTGCTGCTCCCCTCTCCCCATTCATAAGTTACAGTCTCAGCCTCCAATATGACTATATGGTGGAGGTGATGACATCATGGTTAAATGACATCATGGGGGAGGGGAAGGGTGTAAATAGGCCTCTGATCCACCAGTATTCCTTTCCATAAAGAAATATCAGAGAGCTCACTTCCTCTCTCTTTACCCTGTGAAGACATAGCAAGAAGGCTGCCATCTGCAAGCCAGGAAGCATCCTCATAAAAGTTCACCAGAATTTGACTACGCTGGCATTCTGATTTCAGGCTTCCTGCCTCCAGTACCGATAGAAATGAATCTCCACTGTTTAAGGCATCCAGGCTAAGGTATTTTGTTATAGCATCCTGAGCAGATTAATACAATTATCTAACTCAAGAGTTTAAAAGAAAATTACCAAATTACAACAGAAGAAAGGTGAAAGAATATAATATAGATTAGGCAAAAATAGGTGAAAATGAAAACAAATGTATAAAAGAGATCATCAAAAGCGAAATTGATGGTTTTCTGACAGACAAAACTAAACTGAAACTAATTAAACTAATAAAATCTCAGCAAAACTTAGGGAAAAAAGGAATGAAGGCACAAATATTCTATACTAGGAATGGAACAAAAAGAAGAATCATCACTATAAATCTTAAAAAGATAAAAATATGGATATTATAAAAACATGTATATCAATATATTAGAAAACTGAGATGAAATAAATGCATTCTTAGAAAAACTCTTATCAAAACCGCACAAATAAAAGTAGAAAACTGAACTGCCCTGTCAATAAAAAGAAGCATTCATAATTTAAAAACTTTCTTATAAACACTATTGAAGGTAAGATGACTAGGCTTCACTTGTGAACTCTACAGCAAACATTCCAAACATTCTACAAATCATACCTGTCTAACATGACCTCTTTCAGAAAATAGAAAAATTGTAGATAATTCCCAACATGTATTAGAAGTCAGGATGACCTTAATATTAAAATCTGGTAAGATTATTACAAGACAAGAGAGTGACAGGCCAACTTCTTTCATGAATACAAGCAAAAGTCTTGAACAAAACGTTAGCAAGTCAATTCCAAAAATACAAGGCTGGCCTAATATTTGAAAAAACAACCAAATAAGACAAAGCCCCAAAAGCATATAATCATCTCAAAAGATAAAAAATAAAAGACATAAAAATTAATAAACATTCAATACTCATTCATTTACTCATTTGATAAGAAATAATAACTAGTGGCAAGAAAAAAGACACTGGAATAGGGAACAAATTAAGATAAATTTTGGAAGATCAATAAAACTTTAATAAAACAATTTCTGAAAGTCATTTAATATGTTACTGGAGAATGTTTATACCTAACTTTACTATTATAAAAAACAACAGTCTGCTATTCAGAGATAAATCCATATGTTAACATTCCTAAATGTCCTTCACAGAAGCAAAACTGACTTAGATGACCTTTAATGCAATAATAATTTGTATCTGTTTATAAATTGAATGCTGAAAGTATCTAAGTTTACCCTTTATAATATAATAGAAGCAAATAAGAAGGTACAAGAAATAAGACTGCTTCCAGTTTTAGTTTTAAACATTTTTGGTTAAGTTAAAGCTTCAATATTGCTTTAAAAATCTTCAGCAGTATTTAAGAAGTGTAAACACAAAAAGGCCTCAAAACTAGTAAGGCTGAAAAAAAAAATTATGCTAAGAACATCATCATAACCCAGTACATACATCCTTTTGTGTCACTTCACCGTGGCTTTTTCCACATTTCCACTGCAGTTTTCTAGAGCCCACTGGATCAGCCCATGTATAAAATACTGCTTTTCCAGGAGGGAGGGAATCTTCTATTTCACTGAGGGAACTGACATAAATAGGAAAAAAACACAGTAAATTAAGAGCAAGTATAGTCGGATACAACTGAAGTGACTTAGCAGCAGCAGTAGCAGCATACAAATATATTAAAAATCTAAAATAATGCTTCATTAATTTTGAGTCCATTAATTAAGATTTATGATAGTTCTGAGTAAAGTAGACTGAAATTTTTCCTTATACAATAAAAAAGTGGTTTTCTGAGAAAATGATGAGAATATTTCAAGGGAAATGTTTGCCCTAGTTAGAAAGTAAATATCTCAGGTTGGGTTTCCCTGGCGGCTCAGAGGTAAAGAATCCACCTGCCAATGCAGGAGACATGGATCCCTGGTCTGGGAAGATCCCAGATGCCACAGAGCAACTGACTCCATGAGCTATGACTATTGAGCCTGTGCTCTGGAGCTGGGGAGCCGCAACTACTGAGTCCTTCACCACAAGGACTGTGAACCCTAGAGCCTGTGCTCCACAAGAGAAGCCACCACAATGAGAAGCCCAAGCACTTCAAGGAAGAGTAGTTCAAGCTTGCTGCAACTGGTGAGAGACCGCACAAAGCAACAGGGACCTAGCACTGTCAAAAATTAATTAAAAAATATCTCCAGGTTTTTGAAACTACTCTGTCAACTTTAAATACTAATTTATTATGAAAGAAAATTGTTTCAATTACTTTACCTTAACTATACCAAATCTAAGAGAATTTAACTGGTAATACTTTCCTAAGAATTGATTTTACTGTGTCAAAATTCAGTTCAATTACTTTTAAAAACCATAAGACACAGGATATGAATCTAAGAAAATCAACTCACAAAACAATTCAGCAAAAGAAAATGGAGAAGTTACAAATCAAAAAAATAATACAATATAACTTTTCTAAGCTGCAAAAGCTGACTCTGCAGATTAGACTTCATTGGGTATCAGGCTAAATGAATGGAAACAATATCATCCAACACAGAATGTAGGACTTTGGAAAACGTAAAATTTTAAGAAAATAGAGGGAAACCTGCCTATCCCTAAACCTGATCTAGGGAAATCACAGTTACCCTTAGAAATAAAAATAAGACTTTTCACTCTGTTCTGTAATACTGAATGCCAGAAAACAATGCAGCAATGCCTACACAAATTTGAGGCAAGAGTTATGACTTAAAATTGTATGCCAAATTGTTAATTTCCAAAGGTAAGACATTTTGAAATAAGCAACAGCATAACGTATTACCACAAACCCTTACTTTTTCCAACCAAGCCAGAGAGGAGTCAAAATAAAATTTTAAGAACTGTGGTACAAAAACATTAAACTAAACCAGTCAAATAAATTAACTCGTTAATATTGTGAAAGTCACTCAGTCATGTCCGATTCTTTGCAACCCCATGGACTATAGGGTCCATGGAGAATACTGGAGTAGGTAGCCTTTTCCGTCTCCAGGGGATAGTCCCAGTTCAGGGATTGAACACAGGTCTTCTGCACTGCAGGCAGAATCTTAAACAGCTGAGCCACCAGGGAAATCCAAGAATACTGGAGTGGGTAGTCTATCCATTTTCCAGCAGATCTTCCCAACCCAGGAATCGAACTAGGGTCTCCTAATTGCAGATGGATTCTTTACCAGCTGAGCTACCAGGGAAATCCAATTATAAATCAATCCAAATATCTTCAATAACATAGTTTTGAAAAATTAACCATATATTACTCTGGCTCAAAAACCCAAAATTATATTCATAAGAAACTGAATTTGGAAAGAGAAATTGAAGGAAATGAAAAAGTACTTTATATTTTTCATGGAAAATTAGCAGATACTGTTTCATTCTCAAAATTTTAAATGCATCAAAATCTTCATGAACACAAAAAGTAATCATATACAAGCGAAATAAAATTATATTTTCCAAATCATTAGAAGAAAATAATCCATATGACAAAAAAGTATGGCAAGGAATCATAACCAGTCTTTAAAAGGATTACAAACAGGATAAAAACTTTTACTAAAAGACAGATTTTTAACATTATAAAATTAGAAACAAATTCTCAACAATAGAAGAACACTTAATTATAGTGCCCCTAAATGATGGAATATCATGAATTCATTTAAAATTGTGTTTCTGAAACAAATTTACATGCTTGCAATAGCTGTTAAAAACAAGAGATTCAGAAATATAAACAGAGAGCAACAGTAAAAAAAGAACTGAATCAAAATGTTGACATTTTTGGTATCAAAGATTATGCTTTTCACAGTTTTTCTACAAAATATTAAAAAAATAAATGGACATCCAACGATATTATTTTTATATGTAGGACAGAGTATTAAAAAGCAGAGATATCACTTTGCTGACAAAGGTTCATATAGTTAAAGATATGGTTTTTCTGGTAGTCATGTTTGAATGTGAGAGTTGGACCATAAAGAAGGCTGAGCCCTGAAGAACTGATGCTTTTGAACTGCAGTGCCAGAGAAGACTCTTGAGAGTCCCTTGGACAGCAAGGAGAACAAACCAGTCAAGCCTAAAAGAAATCAACCCTGAATATTCATTGGAAGGACTGATGCTGAAACAAGCTCCAATACTTTGGCCACCTGCTGCAAACAGTTGACTCATTGGAAAAGACCCTAATGCTGGGAAAGACTGAGGGAAGGAGGAAAAGGGGGTGACAGAGGATGAGATGGCTGGATGGCATCATCGACTCAATGGATGTAAGTTTGAGAAAACTCTGGGAGATAGTGAAGGACAGGGAAGCCTGGCGTGCTACAGTCAGTCCATGGGGTCGCAGAGTCGGACATGACTGAGAGACTCAACAACAGCAACAAGAACCACACTAACAACAACAACAAAACCAAGGGACAGGAAGGCAGAGGAAACAAAAGTTCTATATTCCTTACTTTTCTATGAAAGAATAGCAAATGTAACAGTGTTGTTCAGATAAATCAGGTTGAATATATTTACAAATGCTTTAAGTCTATTTCATTCACCACAGAACATTGTTTATGAAAAAATTAATCTCAAATTGACCTCAGGGAATTTAAAGAAAATAAAAAGCAACCAGAATCCTTAGAATATTAACTATGTACAAGTAGTAACTTCACAAGAAAATGACAATACAATGTGACAAATGCTTTAATCTATGTGTACAAAGATGCAATGGAAAACTGGGTATACAGACTAAGGAGGTGATGGAAGGGACTGCATGGAAATGAAGCTTTTCTAGCAGAAAGGAGTAACTGGAATGGTAATAACACATGGAAGAGCCCAGAGCACTCAGAAAACAAACACATCACTTGGACTTAAGTACAGGGTAAGAGACAACAGAAAAAGAAATGTTTAGAAAAGTAGTACACAAACATTTTCAAAGAATGGAAAATCACTAAAGAACTTTAAACAAGAGACATGATTACACTAGTATTTTTAAAAATTTACTTCTTTTGGTATTTATTGTGTGTGTGTGTGTGTGTGTGTGTGTGCGCGCGCGCATGCACAGGCATTTAGTCGCGCAGTCATGTCTGACTTTGGTATTTTGTGTGTGTGTGTGTGTGTGTGTGTGTGTGTGTGTGTGTGTGTGTGTGTGTGTGTGTGTGTGTGTGCGCGCATGCGCAGGCATTCATTCACGCAGTCATGTCTGATGCTTTGCAATCCTATGGACCACAGCCCCCCAGTCTGTCCATGGAATTTTCTAAGCAAGAATACTGGAGTAGGTTGCCATTTCCTACTCCAGGGGATATTCTGGACCCAGGGATTGAACCCACATCTCTTGCACTGGCAGGTAGATTCTTTACCACTGAACCTGGGACGCCCCTATTTAGTATTTTTAGAAATCTACCTCTGGAGGATTTACTAGAGATAAAACTAGAGAATCAGACTTAAAATCTACTCAAGAAATAAATGTTGGAGAGAGTAGCTATCTGAAAAGATAGCAGAGAGTAGACAAGAGGAGAAAATTTAAAAAAAAAAAAATAAGATTTTAACTGGATGGCATGGTGAGGCAGGAGAAATCTAGAATCACAAGGGTGGATGACAGTGTCATTCACTGAGATAAGGATATAGAGGAGAGAAAGATTTTGCAGTACAAATGATGAGGTCAGCTTTGAATCATGTTAGCTTCTTATGTAATACAGTATTTAGGAAAAGGTGGTAGCATGAAACTCAATAGAAGGCTACACTGGAGTAAAGTTTTGGGGATCTGGATTCAATCCTCTTTTAAACCAAAATTCCATGTTCTCGATTTAAGAAGTTCTTCAAATAATTGGGCTTCCTTTGGGGCTCAGCTGGTAAAGAATACACCTGCAATGCAGAAGACCTGGGTTCAATCCCTGAGTGGGGAAGATCCCCTGGAAAAAGGAACAGCTACCTACTCCAGTATTATGGCCTGAAGAATTCCATGGACTGTATAGTCCATGGGATTGCAATGAGTCAGACACGACTGAGTGACTTTAACCTCACTTCACTTCTTCAAATAATTATAAATCTAAATCCCATGTTCATTCTTGCACATTGTTAATTTTATAAACTCCCTTTATGACTAATTTTGCAGTTTCAGAATTTCTACACAGGATCACACTTTAGTTTCTCTTACATCCCTTACTTTTATAATTATAACAATGCAGGAGGTAAAATCTTAAAACATTTCATATCTGAACTGGACTATAAATAAGAGTGCAAAGTCAAGCCCAAAGAAGGATTGATAAAGTCTCTTGTTCAGCATTAGCCAGGCTCAACCAGATGTCAGAGAATTAAGATATGATGCCCTATATTATCCACAGTATATAAAGAATCAACTTAGCTCCTATGTATCTTAGAATGTTACCAATTATGTAATATGTTTGAGAGAACTGAGAAAATAGTCACTCAAATCATTTTCTGGAGGTCTTAATTTTGTGAAAATTTCTTTGAGAAAGGCTAGGTGAGATAAATGAACGGAAAGGCAAATAAGTGAAAGCCATTTCTACTTGCTTTTGCCAGTTTTAATCAACCAATTTACTATTTTTATAATATGGATAATCATAAAAAACTCTCTCTCAAAACAGGCTCTCCTCTCTCTCAACATATTCCAAAAATGAGAGAACTGATGGGCAAGGAGGAGTTCTAGGTATATGCTAGATCAACCTGGGGTTCTCACTCAATCAACGCCTATTTTATTTTAATCAATGGTTAGAATGTACAGTTAGCAGTGGAAAAAAAAAAGCAGAAATGCACTGATAAACATAAGCCCACTGGTAAGTGACATGAAAACAAACTAAAAAAGCAGACAAAATAAATTCAAGACAACCTCGGACCCATAAATAGAGGAAAAGGTTACGTAAACTGTGGTAGTACTAGGAGGATATGATATCACATTATATTGAAACAAATGATGTTATGAGTAATCCTGAAATAAATATATAAACATGGTCTTTAGCAAAGCTTAAAAACGTAGTGGTCCTTTCCCATATGCCTCAGCAAGAAAAATGTTATCTACTGTTTGAAAAAAAATCTGAAGAATCAGTATTTACATTACGTTGATTAAAAATAAAAAATTTCAAAACTAGACAAAATGCTTATGATAGACTCTGACAATTTCCTCACCAGATTCTGCACTGATCAAGCTTTTGCCATAGTTGCTTTAGTTCTTTTTTTTCCTGAAGTATTTAAAAGTGAATTATATCACTAATCATAAAGGAAATGCAAATCAAAACCACAATGAAATATCAACCCACACTATTAGAATGGTTATCATCAAAAAGATAAGAAAAAAATAAATGTTGGTGAGGATTTGGGGAAAAAGGTATTGTGTATTGTCAATGATAATGTAAACTGGTGCAGCCACTACAGAAAACAGTATGGAGGCTTGTCAAAAAACTAAAAACAGAACATGTGATCCAGCAACTGGATATCTATTCAAAGGAAATGAAAACACTAATTCAAAACAAATACACGTACTAATGAAGAAAATGAGGTATGTATATAAATACATACACACACACACATATAATATTTCATTCTATATACATAGAATAGTATTCAGCCATAGAAAAGAAGGAAATCTTGCCATTTGAAACAACATGGATGGACTTTAATGGCATTATGCTAAGTGAAATAAGCCAGTGAGAGAAAGACAAATCCATATTATCTCAGTTAAATGTGGAATCTAAAAAAGCAAGAAAAAAGAAAACCACCAAAAGAACCAAACACATAGAGAACAGCTTGGTAGAAGCTACAGGCAGGGGCAGGGACAGATGAAATGAGTAAAGGGGTCAAAAGGTACTAACTTACATTTCTAAAATTAGTTGTGGGGATATGAGGTACAACATGATGACTATAGTTAATAATACTCTATTTTATATGCAAAAGTTGCTAAGAGAGTAAATCTTAAAAGTTCTCATCACAAAAAAAACCCCTCTCGATATATAGTGACGAATGTTAACTATAGACTTGTAGTTGTGATGATTTTACAAAATATATACAAACATTTAATCATTAGGTTGGACAACTGAAACTTATGTTTTATGTCAATTATGTTAAAACTTTTCAAAAAGTAAATTACATATAACAAGTCAGTTATAAACCTATATATTTCAGTATACATTTTTTTAAACGAGGACATTGTTTTACATGGCCATAATGCCATTAGTGGTTTTTATACTCTTAAGAAATTATCAAAAAGTCAAAGTTTTATCACCTAGACTCTGCTAAAATCAGAAGATACTTTATCTGTAATAATCCTCTTACCTTTGCTTATATTGAACAACGTCATTCTTGGTGTGATTTATTAACAGAAATGTAGCAGCTCCATCACGATAATCTGAAAATGTAATAACTGTAGAATGCTCAGCCAAATTAACTTCTGCTATAATACCTCCAAGCTAGAAAAAAGGAAAAGAAAATATTCTCTAATGTGATCATTTCCAAAGAACATTAACCAGTAACATTTAATAATAAAACTATTCTTAATAATAAAACTGTTATAGCTAATACAGTTGTTTTTATGATCTAGAAAGTAATTCAGGATTTTATATTGCATGTCTGAAAAACCATGACTCTCAGTTATCATAAATAGATGGGTCAAATTCAAGATGTGGTGTACTCTAAGCACTGTAACTTTCTATGCAACAATTAAATTGTTTATGTCTCTTGTGTCCTTTTAGAACTTTTCCCTTTGCAAAGAGAAATGTTTGTTCATTTTTGGTAAAACAAACAAAAATCACTATTAAAAAATTAGTAAGTATATATTAGGTTCTCTAACCACACACACAAAAAAATCACTTACCTCATTGTCTAGACGCAGTAAAATACAACTTTCTTCCTTATTAAAATGTATCTTATGCGGAGGGCTTTCACTTCTTTCAACTTGAATAAGAAGTTTATTAGAAGCATCCTCAGGCCAAAATGGGACACACTAAAACACATATTACACATATTTATTTTTTAAAAAAATGATTTCACCATGAAGACCTTTATCATTTTAAGAAACCCATCAGAGTAGACTTAAAATAGTTTAAAATAAACCTCTGTCAACACTACTCTGGTTACTGTATTGCTTAGCTATAAACTGTTGATTTTGAGATGGGGCGCCACTTGTGGGCACTTTGAACACAAACTGTAATGGGTAGTAAGTTGAAGAGCTAAAATAATTAGAGTGCTGTGAAGAGATGTTAATGTGGTCCAGAGCTAGAGTCAGACTGAAAAGTAAGTAAGTAAACTGAGCCAAAGTGATCAGTTTAAAATAGGGGAATGTTCTATTATGAAAAAATCACAATTGGGTTGTGGGTACCAGTAATTTAAGCAGTAGTCAAAGTACACACAAATGTTGAGTCAGGACAAATACTAAATCCAGAGTCTTGGAAGTCAAATAAGGATAAAACAAAAAGAAAAATCAAGAGAAGTATCTAATGTCTTAAAGTTCAGAGTAGAAAACAGGCTCAAGAATGTTAAGAAACAACCTGGATATCAGTGATCTGGAAGCCAAACTAACAGAACAGGAGTTAATGCACCTACAAAGAAGACAACAGGAGCTGGAAACAAAAGAGCTAAAACAACAGAAAAGGAGAACCAGCCTTGTCTGTAAACGATTATGTAAACCAAGTCTTAGTGTGATAGGCTCTGACCAGGCTGGTAACCACATAATTCAATGAGAGGTATGAGATCGTCATCACATGACCTGAGGGCAATGTAGCAGAACCTTGATGTTAGTGCCAAGTGCCTTAGCTTGTTAAAGTCCGTTTTATTCAGTCATAGAAAGTAATTAATGGAACTAGACATGGGACATGGTTAAGGCTGTAAGAGGCTGAGAAAGTTCCCATATTCAGGGCTTCTTGCAACACTTATCTGGGAAAGTCATCTGGGAAATTTACCTGGGAAACTCAAAACAGTAACAATACTAAGCCAAGCATATTTCCCAGGAGGAACTAACAAGACTAAAAATTATGTGTTCTTTGAAAATCCCCAAGCCTTGCTACTTCCTGGTAGACTTGGCTTTAAAATGAATGTTTTATGTTTAGTAATATATGCTATACCTTTTGAAAGAGTTTCCTGTTCGACCTCCTGAGACTAGAGAAAGTACCAAAGTACTTGTCTTTTGTAGTGGGGGGGGGGGGGATATATATATATATAAGTTTAACAAATCAACATAGCTAATAACCATAAATTGCATGTTAAGGTTGACTACTGTAAGCCAAAATTAAAATGCGAAGATTTTAAACTAGCAACAGAAATTTATCTTAAGAAAAGCTGAAATTGACAAAAGAGAAAGTAAAGTAAAAAATAATAAGCTGCTATGTGTTTGTAATTGCAGTTACTGTAAACAGAAACTGTCAGAAGATAGATACTGTAGATTAGGTTTTTAAAAACAGAAGAGCTAATAATCTTATCTGCAACTGACGTATAAATCAAGACATAAAACTACTGTAAATGAAAGCATGGAAAAAGATATACCTAAAAAATATATAAAGTAAAACAAAGCTGGAATTATAATCTTAGCATCTAGAAATATGGAGAGTTCTATGTGGTGCTAGTGGTAAAGAACTTGCCTGCCAAGGCAGGAGATGTAAGAGACACAGGTGGGATCCCTGGTCAGAAAGATCCCCTGGAGGAGGGCATGGCAACCCGCTCCAATATTCTTGCCTGGAGAATCCCATGGGCAGAGGAGCCTGGCGGGCTGCAGTCCATAGGTGTGCAAAGAGTTGGACATGACTGAATCAAACACCTTAGCATGCACACACGCACTACATCCAATAAACTAAGAATCCATGGACTCAAATGAGCACACGTGAAACATCTGCCAAAAATACTCATATATTCAGTCAACAAATATTTGCTGAGAGCCTACTGTGTTTAATCACTGTTCAAACTTTCCAACAACCCTCTCCATTTCACTCAGAGCAAAAGTTAAAATCCTTGTAACGGGTCTCAAAGTTCTACAGAATTACTTTTAATCATTGGTAAGTCTTGTTCTCTTCTACTTTTCCCTCTCCAATAATACTGGCCTCTTTTGCTATCCCCATGCCAAATATTCTCTTTAGATCATCTACCCTGGGCAATCTTTTGTCTTTAATGCTCTTTCCCCAGATATCCACATTGCTGAGGGGTCCAGCAATTTATTTTCTTGGGCTCCAAAATCACTGCAGATGGTGACTGCAGCCATGAAATTAAAAAACACTTGCTTCTTGTAAGAAAAGCTAACACAAACCTAGACAGCATATTAAAAGGCAGAGACATTACTTTGCCAACAAAGGTCCACACAGTCAAGGCTATGGTTTTTCCAGTGGTCATGTATGGATGTGAGAGTTGGACTATAAAGAAAGCCGAGCACCAAAGAATTGATGCTTTTGAACTGTGGTGCTGGAGAAGACCCTTGAGAGTCCCTTGGACTGCCAAGGAGATCAAACTAGTCCATCCTAAAGAAAATCAGTCGTGAATATTCATTGGAAGGACTGATGGTGAAGCTCAAATACTTTGGCCAACTGATGTGAAAAACTGACTCATTAGAAAAGACCCTGATGCTGGAAAAGACTGAAGGCAGGAGGACAGGGGGAACGACAGAGGATGAGATGGCTGAATGGCATCACCGACTTGATGGACATGAGTTTGAGCAAGCTCCAGGAGTTGGTGATGGACAGGGAAGCCTGGCGTGCTGCAGTCCATGGGGTCGCAGAATTAGACATGACTAATTGACTGAAATGAACTGAGGGGTCCAGCTCCTGGCTAAAAATCTATGTGCAACTTTTCAGGTCATACCAGTGGCAATTATAAAGGCTTTATCTTTATTTGACAGGTTTCACAGGGCAAAGCAGCCCTCCCCACACCAGACTAGGTGCGTGGCCAGAATGCACTGCACTTCATTCTCAAGAATTCAACCCCATTTCTAGTCATGCCCTTACAAGTACCTGCATTCCTACTATGAAGAAGTGACCCCCCTCCGTCCATGGGATTCTACTATGGGATTCTAGCATTCCTACTATGGGCACCTGTATTCACAGGCCTTTTTATCAGCACTTTTGGCAGAGGCCTTCCTTAGGAACTTCTGCAAGATCTCTATTAAGGAAAGAGGGGGATACGATGATATTTTTTTCTCTATTCTGACTTGGTACTCAGTACTGTTCCACACTTAGCCCCATTCCTTTGCTTTCTTCCATCCCCTAGATCCATAAAGCAGTACCAGCTTTTTGTTCAGGGCTCCCCTGACAATGACACTACCCTCAATGATCCACCTCACCCCTAACCAACTGCTGTTTGTTTCATAGGAAAAAGAGTACAAAAGGAGTTGGTGCATTCTTCACTTTAGCCTCTTACTTATATTACTGCAGTAGGTCATTAAAGTCCTGACTGTCACTTTTACTTTGACTTGTTGTCTTAATCAGCTTAAAGCTCAACATTCAGAAAACTAAGATCATGGCATCCAGTCCCATCACTTCGTGGCAAATAGATGGGCAAACAGTGGAAACAGTGGCTGACTTTATTTTTCTGGGCTCCAAAATCACTGCAGATGGTGATTACAGCCATGAAATTAAAAGACACTTACTCCTTGGAAGGAAAGTTATGACCAACCTAGATAGCACATTTAAAAGCAGAGACATTACTTTGTCAACAAAGGTCTCCGTCTAGTCAAGGCTATGGTTTTTCTAGTGATCATGTATGGATGTGAGAGTTGGACTATAAAGAAAGCCGAGCACTGAAGAATTGATGCTTTTGAACTGTGGTGTTGGAGAAGACTCTTGAGAGTCCCTTGGATTGCAAGGAGATCCAACCAGTCCATCCTAAAGGAGATCAGTCCTGGGTGTTCATTGGAAGGACTGATGTTGAAACTGAAACTCCAATACTCTGGCCACCTGATGCAAAGAGCTGACTCATTTGAAAAGACCCTGATGCTGGGAAAGATTGAGGGCAGGAGGAGAAGGGGATGACAAAGGATGAGATGGCATCATTGACTCGATGGACATGGGCTTGGGTAGACTCCGGCAGTTGGTGATGGACAAGGAGGCCTGGCGTGCTGGGGTTCATGGGGTCGCAAAGAGTCGGGACACAACTGAGTGACTGAACTGAACTGAACTTAATCAGTTATTTCTGTATCTGGCAACTGAGCTTCCAGCTCTGCTGCACTCTTGACAAGCATACCTCTCACATTTTCTTCAGTATATGTGTGCTCAGTCATGGCATAGCCTACAGCTTGCCAGACTCCTCTGTCCATGGAATTTTCCTCTAAAGAATACTGGAGTGGGTTGCCATTTCCTACTCCAAGGGATCTTTCCAACCCAAGGATCGAATCTGCATCCCTTAAGTCTCCTGCATTGGCAGACAGATTCTTTACCACTGTGCCACCTGGGAAGCCCTGCACATTTCTTTCACATCTGTTCAAATGTGACCTCAACAAGTCTCATCCTTGACTACATTATGTAAAATTACAGCCCATTCCTTGCACATTAGAACTCAAAATACCTCTTAGCCTGCCTTATTTCCTTTCTCTCCATTAGACTTGTCACCTTTAAATATACAATGTATTTTACTAATTGACTATGGCATTATCAATTTAATGGTTGCCCCAAGCTCCCATTGAAATGTAAACTATACAGGACAGGGACTTGTGGTTTTGTTAAAATATGGCACGTAAAGAGTACACAATAAATATTTTCTGAAAAATGAATGAACAGGTAAACATGAAAAAAGATACAACTTCTATAAATGAGAAATATAATTATTCAAAAAAAAACTCAGTTGAAGGTTCAAATAGCTTACATACAAACACTGTATGATATATACAGTAAAAACATAAATTTTGAAAGCTATATATGCGGAATTTATCCAAAATAAAGGAAAGAGTTATACAGATAGAAAATGTAAAAAACAATATAGAAGAGAGAATATAAAGGTCTAGAATAAATTTGATTAAAAATCCAGAAGGAAGAAACAGGAGTATTTAAGAATGGCAGTATTTAAAAACATAATCACTGCAAATTTTACATAAGGTTTGAAATAATCTATAGATCTAGGAATAAAGTATCTCAAGCAACATATATAAAAAGAATCCACATGCAGACAAATAGCTGTAAGACTGCAGAACAAAGACAAAGAGAACTCCACGAAGGCAGGAGAGAAAAAGATAACTTTCAAAGAAATGACAGAATCACAGCAGAATTTTCAACAAAAATGGAACCCAGAATATAGTAAGTGCTACAACATGTTGTAAAAGACAGGAATTATCAAGAAAAATTATCATAAAGGAAAGATGATGGATAAACGAAAACTGATGGTATTTATTGCCAACCAGCTCAAAAGGAAATGCTAAAGGATGTAACTCAGGAATAATGAATGATTATAGAGGATAGCTTCAAAAAGGCATAATGAATAAAAATAGCAAATACTTCTCTTATAACATACTTAGAACAAAATTTCTTCAGAAGTAAAATATTCTATTAACTTCAGGCAGTCTTTCAGAAAGCTCTTATCCACACACCTAACAACTATAGATAGAGCAGAATCAAAACTTCATTCCTAAAACACTTCTGTCTTTTAAAAGTAATTAGCTTAATCTACCCTATAAAGGCATTTCTAAAATCTTCCTGAAGAAAATAAATTTACCAATTTATTCTCATCAATTTGCTGCATTGATACTTTATCCCGTCTTCTACTATTATATATTTAACCCCATCTAGTTAGTGTCCACCTCTTTTACAAAGCAATGCATTCCTAGATGACAATATTCAGGCTTAAATAATTAAATCATTTATTTGGTTTATTCTGGTACAAATAAATACTCAAAACGTTCATGGAACTGAAACAAAATTGGGAGGTGGGGTTAGACAGATAAAACACCACACAGTGATTTCAGGTATCCAACTTCAAGAAAAAACAAAAGTTGAAAGAGGTATATTTTTGAAATTCATTTACTCACCTGCTCCAAATCAAGAGTGAGCCATTTATCATTTCCCTCTTCAGCCACTGATATATGATATTTGCTTTTGTTTTTAATCAAAAAAAAGGGGTAAATGTGACAATTCTGGTAATGTTAAAACTGCTAAGGTCTATAGTGACACCAACCTATGGGGGAAAAAAAGTAACATTTCAAAAACTATTTCATTATCATAACATTCTTATAAAAATTAATTACTTAACAGATCTTAAATAAAAGTTTCCAGATGAGCACAGAATGAACTCACTTGATATTCCATTTTTGGGCCTTTACATTTAACCGCTCCATGACTACCAACTGTATCAATTGAAAATTGATCTGACAATTCACTATCAGTTACCATAAGCTGAACCTAGAAAAAAATATTTCAAATATATTAGTATTTAGGTACCTTTAAAAATTCCTAACTAAGCTGATATACTTTTTTGCTTTTTAGCCTAAACTAATGTTATATTCTGGAGAAGGGAATGGCAATCCACTCCAGTATTCTTGCCTGGAGAATCCCATGGAGAGAGGACCCTGACGGGCCACAGTCCATGGGGTCACAGAGTAGGAAACGACTGAGCGACTAACACCACTACTACTACTGTTACATTATTAATGCACTAAAACTTTTCCAATACTAAATTCCAATCTTTCTAATCTCAAATATTTCACAAATATTATTTCTACCTGTTTCATAATATTTTATTTTTCAAAACAAACTAAAAAGGAGTGAAAAGTACCTAAAGAAGAATGAAAGTTAAAAAAAAAACTTCACATACCTTATTGTTATTGAAAAAGTGCTTTGGCTGAAATGAAAAGAGAACTGGCTTTTTATAATTAGGTGGATGCTTTCGATGAATTCCATCTGCTTTATACTGTAACATTCGACCAGTTTTATTAACCATCCAATAAGGACTATGAAACGCCATAACAGTCTGGCCAGTATTATAAGTCACATGGACAGCAATATCTAAATCAGTCTTTTCTATTTCTGTAACACAAGTAAAACTGATGAAACTAATATCTTGTTGATTAGGTTTTATATGATATTCACTTTTCCAATCATGATTAAGATAGTCAAGTAATTTTAAATGTAGCTTGGCTTTATCCAACTGTACAGTACAAAGCTGGGCTGAACGGCCTTCATGGAGAGTAAAAATTCTATGTTCAATCCCCTATAACAAAAAAGAAAATGCAGTCAATTTTTAATGCTTCAGAATAATATGCTAAAATATTCTACTTAATGATTTTGAATACTATACAAAATGCTTTTGAAATACCTCTGTCAGAAAAAGTCAAAGGACTTATGTTCAAGTTCTAATTCTCCTATAAATCATTTAAGTTACCATATTTGTAAAAAGGTCTAAATGATCTACTTCAAAGGACTACTGTGAAAATAAAATTAAATAATATAATGAGAAATTCTGCTGGCAATAATTAAGACTATAAAACACTATAATTAGTAAAAATAAATCTTATCTATTAATACTAATGATTTTAGTTGTGAAAAGTATAAAATAATGAAAACTGTATGTTAAGCAATCGCTACCAACTCCAATTCTTGATTTTTAACAAACTCTCATAACCCATTTCCAATAAGTATTTATATTGCATCTGACATAACTCTCAAAACTGTTCATTTCTCTCCATCCACACCTGCATTACCTTAATTTAAGTCACTGTAACTCCTCCTCTAAAAGTCTCCTACCTGCTCTTAACTCCTTTAAGCCCTTCTCCATACCACAGGTGAACTATCTTTCTAAAAACTGATCATCTCTTTTGAAAACTAGCAAACAGAATATTATCCCTAAAAGCATCAAGTTAAAAGTTCTATTAAAATGGAACAGATAGCCCATCTGGGTATTTCACCTGTTTTTCTAGCATCTCTAATCTGATTCCCTCCTGTTGTTATAACATAGGAACCTCTTCATCTTAAGACTTTAAATTACTTAAAGCAAAAACAATGTTAAGTTTATCAATATCTGACATGTTCCACAAAATAGAATAGTGGTGCTGGTGGTGCTAGGGAGGTTAACCAGTAGAAACCATAAACCTGTCAGGCACTATGCTAAGTCCTTTACAACATTATTTAATTTGATTTTCCCCATATCCCAGTCATGAAAGTTTTATTACCATCACTCTTTTATAAGATAGGACAAATGATTTAGAAAGATAATATAACTCACCTAAAGACCCAGGGCCAGTAAGAGGTAGAGCTAAGATTCAATCTCAAATCTATCTGATAGTAAAGAGGTAATTCTTAACCACTATCTTAATTGCCAACTACATGGAAAATGCTGCTGCTACTGCTGCTAAGTCGCCTCAGTCATGTCCGACTCTGTGCGACCCCATAGACGGACGCCCACCAGGCTCCCCTGTCCCTGGGATTCTCCAGGCAAGAACACTGGAGTGGGTTGCCATTTCCTTCTCCAATGCATGAAAGTGAAAAGTGAAAGTGAAGTCGCTCAGTCGTATCCGACTCCTAGCGACCCCATGGACTGCAGCCTACCAGGCTCCTCCAATCATGGGACTTTCCAGGCAAAAGTACTGGGGTGGGGTGCCATTGCCTTCCCCGAGATATTCTTAAACCACAGATGTGTTAACTCCCTCACCTCGAAAAAAAATTTGACAGTAAAGTATAAACACATAGTAAATTCCAATCATTAATAACAGACTCCAACAAAACAAATAATAGATTACAATGAAGAACTACTTTCTTACATATGACAAGCAATGGTAAATGGAATATTTACTTAAAATCCTAAGATGGAGAGATTCCTATTATAGCAACAGGAAGGAATCAGATGTAATCTCTTAAAACAAAGAATATTTAAAAGAAAAAGCATTTTTATAAGCATGAAATCCTTTTAGAAACCTAAAGGTATGAGAATAATATAATGTAGCAGATTTTAAGTCTAGTACTATTATTTTCATACTAATTCTCATACTTTGAAAAGTTAGTATCCATCTCTCAAAAATATATAAAATATACATGCATGGAAAAGACTGAAAAATATATTTTAGAACTGAAATGATATCTTCATCAGAAGTGCTACCTTCAGATACTGTGATTACAGACAATCTAACTATCTCTATTTTCTAAAATTTTCTACAGGAGTATCTAGTACTTTCACACATGATTTTTAAAATGGCATATCATAGTTGTACATATAAATTATATCCAACTTAGTAACCATATTTCTAAGGTAAATCAATGGAAAAAAATTTTTAAATCTTCTTTTATATAACATCATTGAAACATTTTCATTTAAAGAAAATCTATACTGTCTGTTCACCAGTTCTAAAATTTTTATTAGAATTTTAAAGCACTGCTTTATTACTCATAATTTTAAATAACTAAAGCTACAAAATCAAAGACAAGAAGGCATTAAAAAGTACCAGGATACCTCTATGTAATAAGCAATTTTGTAAGGAAGAAGATTTCGGAGTAGAATAGGTGGCCACAAATGTATTATGTATGGTAAGTCCCAACGGTCTTCTGAATACACTGACATATATGTCAAATTATCTTTTTCTGGGACTATATTAATGATAAATGGCTTCCTGGAAGGGTTTATAGGTCTGCATTTTTTCTTGAAAGAAGTACCATCTTGTTTTATAATTTCTTCAAAGTCAATTCCTTCACACATCTGATAGTCTGCATCTTCTGGCTTCAGAGAAAGTAGTGACCTACATAAAAGATTAAACAATATGCTTTAAAATTCTTTAAAAGAAAACATAAATTATTTGACATAACAGTGAAGTTATCTTTCTGCATACTACTGTAATGAACTTTTATATTTTCACATTCTTAGAGATAGGCAAGACGGATATACAGATACATATTTGCATTTTAACTTTCTGTAAAGTAATGAAGTTATTTGGCTTTCAAAAGGAGAGTATTTTTCTTACAAACCTGCTGTATTAAAAGTATGTTTACAAGCTCATAACTGGTTTCTTGCAGAAAATACATTATCATACAGGTCATATATGCAACACACACACCTACAGATGTGACTTAAATACTTAAAGAAGTTGGCTTTCCTGGATACGTGGTCCCAAGTATGTACCATGACTGAGTTCATGAACCAAAAATATATTTCTATTGAAAAATTAATCACCAGCTTTACAAGGTTAATCAAATGAAGGCTTTCAATAGATACTTAACTTTATTGAGCAGGAGTAAGAAATAGCAACCCACTCCAGTATACTTGCCTGGAGAATCCCATGGACAGAGGAGCCTGGCAGGCTACAAACCATGGGGTCGCAAAGGGTTGGACATGACTAAGCAACTAACACTTTAACTTTATTGAAATGTTGGACAGCATTACACAAGTTATTGCAGTGATTGCAAGAAGACAGTGATAAGAAGTATTGGATGTCACATATGATCGGTGGCTTCCTTGGTGGCTCAGAGAGTAAAGTGTCTGCCTGCAATGTGGAAGACTGTGGTTCAGTCACTGGGTTGGACAAATCCCCTAGAGAAGGAAATGGCAACTCACTCCGGTACTCTTGCCTGGAAAATCCCATGGACTGAGAAGCTTGGTAGGCTACAGTCAATGGGGTTGCAAAGAGTCAGACACGACTGAGCGACTTCACTTCACTTACGATTAAATCTTATACTTAAATATCACATTCTTTGTTTACATTGCAACTGTACTAGGGTTTAATAATTTTTTTAAGTCTAAAGTGTGTCCAAGTGTAAACACTTAAATGTTTTTATACTTGTAAAACTATAATTAGTGTGACTGTGACATTTTCCCTTACTGTGTGACAACTGCCAATACTATCTCTAGCTATTATTATTTTCTTAAGTTCCAGCCCCCAAATTTTACATATCTAATACATATTCTGTAATGATGTCTGATAGTGCATTAAATTTGCTAGACTAAACTATGAACCCTCCACATCCACCTCTCTGTGTGTCTTTTTTTTTTTTTTTTCAAGAACTTTCAGCTACTGGCATTCTGGATAGTAAAATAATATTAAACTCTTTTACCACCACGCCCTCCTTAGACCCATAGAGTTACCTGTCAAATCAGTTACAGATTTAGCCTTTTTTACTTTTACATTCTCTGTATTTCATTCTTTTTTTCACTCTTACTTCTAACACTTAAAAATAAAAGCTTAATTGTCTCTACATTAAACTAATGCCAATACACTCATATCCAGTTTATCAAGACATTTATTGGACCCATTATTTACCAATGAGAGGCAAAACTGAAAATGCACAAGTTAGTCAGTCTTTCCTCTTAAAGAGATACCAGTCACATGGGAAATGTATTGTTAAAAGATAACTACTGGTTATAAGATAACTATAGGAGAAGGCAATAGCACCCCACTCTAGTACTCTTGCCTGGAAAATCCCATGGACAGAGGAGCCTGGTGGGCTGTAGTCCATGGGGTCGCTAAGAGTCAGCCACGACTGAGTGACTTCACTTTCACTTTTCACTTTCATGCATTGGAGAAGGAAATGGCAACCCACTCCAGTGTTCTTGCCTGGAGAATCCCAGGGACAGGGGAGCCTGGTGGGCTGCCATCTATGGGGTCACACAGAGTCGGACACGACTGAAGTAACTTAGCATAGGTACCAAAAAACAAAAACAATTGTACACTGCAAACAGAGCATATGAAACAATAGTTAACTCTTTCTAGACTGGTGCAGAGTATTTTGCAGAGGTGACAATTTTCCTCAAAAATTTTCTTTCTGAAGGACAGAGCTGAACTAGAGAAACATGCAAAGTTAAAGGAAAAGTTTAAAAAATAAAGAGAAAACATGAGAGACAGATAATCAGCAAGATTTTGAGTGAGAAGAACTGAATACTGAGGGACAACTGAATGTGGATATTTGACTGCATGAGGGTCATATATAGTGTTCAAGAATGAACTGTCTAGTTCTATTTACATTACAATTCTATCAATGAGCAATTAATAGATAAACAGGCAGATAAAAGCTTCCCAGGTGGCTCAGTGATAGAGAATCTGCCTGCCAAGCAAGAGATGTGGGTTTGAGCCCCAGGTCAGGAAAATCCCCTGGAGAAGGAAATGGCAACCCATTCCAGTATTCTTGTCTGGAAAATTCCATGGACAGAGAAGCCTGGAGGGCTGCAGTCTATGGGGCTGCGAAGAGTTGGATATGATTTAGCAAATGAGTATGAGCATGTAGATAAAAAGACAAAATATTTCACATTTTCTAAAGAAATTTCTAAAAAATTATAAAACACTTGAAAAGCAAAAATCACTTTATAATAGTATATTAAAATCTAGAAGGCACCAATCATGTTGTTAGAAATTTGTTAAAAATCGACATGACTATGACTCTGATAGTTAAATTGCAAGCATGTAATTTGCATTTACTAGGAAAAGTAAAGATAATTTATATATTATGTACATTAAGTTAAATATTATTACTTAAAAAATTTAAAGAGTGCCAAAACTTAAAGAGATATTAACAAGATAAATTTGATCACAGTTTGATAAAGATAGATATCACATAAACTGTCTATAAGAGATCACAGGGCAAACAAAAAGATAAAGAAAACAAAATCACCGGTAAGATGCTAATGGTATGTTAAATTCACTTCCAGGTGAGGCCGTTCCCAATAACTTGTCTCCTCCATAAACAGAAAGTGGTATTGAAAAATGATTTCTAATCTGGGAAAGAAAAAATAACATTTAGTATCATTAATCTAAGACTCTAAAGACATAAAGTATTCCATCTAAATATCCCAAAAAAGGAATTATCAGGCAATATTTATTTTCCTCATATAAATTAGAAAAACAATTCAAACATGCAAATATCCATGCTAAAAAATAAAAAAAGAAAGGTTCTACAGTTTTAGAGAAAAGGAATTTCAAAAACAAAACTTTTAAAAATCCTAGAAAAAAATAAGATAACATCTTCTTGACTGTGATACAGGAATAACTTTTTCCTTTAGACAAACACAGTAGAAAAAATTAATAAGAAAAATATGACATCAAAGTTTTAGATGCCTATACGAGAAAAGTGCAAAAAAGCCACTGTCTGGCAAATGTCTATTTTTTTACATCACTGTTGTACACTACTCATTGAATGAAAAAGTTTGTAAAGAGTATCTCATCCAATGAGTTGCATACAACAGTGATGTAAATGATTAAAGTTATTTTGCTTAATACACATTTTCAGATAAAATTCTACTTGTATTTGTCTTTGGGACAGATAAAAACACATTGGTTAGTAACACTATTTTCTTATATTATTTCTATATCTTACTAAAATCTTTCTATTTTAAAAATCATATCAAAATATAAAATATGCTGAGTGCAAATTAAGAATTGATAAGTAAATAAACTTAATTAACTACATTATATTTTATTTCTAGATAAGCTGCTTATTTGAAAGAAGAAATATATTTTCATTTCTATGAAAGTACTTGTAAGAAATTAAACATTAATATTTTACTGTTTAATAAAATTAAAAAGTAATCAACAATAATGAGAGCAGCCTAACAGTCATCTTTTAATGGAGTTCATTGTAAGTGAAATGCTTCACTTACAATGAACTCCATTAAAAGATGTAAAGAGTCTGCCTGCAATGCAGGAAACACTGATTCAATCCCTGGGTCAGGAAGATTCCCTGGAGGAGGAAATGGCAACCCCCTCCAGTATTCTTGCCTGGGATATCCCATGAACAGAGGAGCCTCGTGGGCTACAGTCCATGAGGTTGCAGAGTCAGACAGGAGTGAGCAACTTAACATCAAACTGGCGATGTTACCAGAGATATGAAACGTGATGTATGAGTAAATTTCATGCCTAACATCTTCAAACTGTACATATATATCAAAATCAAAATGCTTATATATCGGGGCTTCCCTGGTGGCTCAGACAGTAAAGAATCTGCTTGCAATGCAGGAGACCCAGGTTTGATCCCCAGTTCAAGAAGATCCCCTCGTGGAGGAAATGGCAACCCACTCCAGTATCTTTGCTTGGAGAATCCCATGGACACAGCAGCCCACTGGGTTACAGTCCATGGGGTCACAAAGAGTCAGACGTGACTGAGTGACATACTAACATTATGTATTATTGTAAATCAAATATAAGAGAAAGAATCTCTGTTTTCAGCCCCGATGAAACAATATAGGCCAGATATAACCTCCCAATATACTAGTAAACAAACAAAACACAGGGGGTTAAAAAGTACACATGAAGTAATCATTTTTAAACAGTGGACAAAGAGCACAGGAAAGAAAGACCCGGGGTGGGGGAAGGGAGGAAGGAAAAAAAAAGAAGGAAAGGAAGAGAAAAATCCTACTAAGATAAGCCCTAAGACTGTCTCCCCATTCTGTCACCCCATCTTACTGTCTTTACTACGTTGTAAGAGTTCTAGATTACTATGCAGAGAAGAAATCAAACAGAGCCCAGTCTGAGTTGAAGAGAGAGATATAAGAATGCGAGAGAGCCAATAAGACTTAATCTAACAGCACATTATATGAGAGAGGAGATAGCTGCATGGAGAGGTGAGAGCTGTAGAGAAGGAACACATGAGACTTTAAGAGTTTAGCGGTATCTGGCATATGCCCATAAATACACTAAGTAAGGCTCAGTAAAGATCCATTTGAAAGGGGGAGGCAGAACAATCTCTGCTGTTCATGCATAATTCCTTTTCTCACCAACCAAAGTGGTAAAATCTTGTTTAGTACAAAGGGTATAGGTTCTATCCTTCATCAGCATGGCAAAATTAGCCCTAGACTACAGACTGCTTGTTGCTGCTGCTCAGTCGCTTCAGTTGTGTCCGCACTCTGTGCGACCCCATAGACAGCAACCCTGGGATCCCCATAGACAACTGTCCCTGGGATTCTCCAGGCAAGAACACTGGAGTGCGTTGCCATGTCCTTCTCCAATGCATAAAAGTGAAAAGTGAAAGTGAAGTCGCTCAGTCGTGTCTGACTCTTAGCGACCCCATGGACTGCGTCCCACCAGGCTCCTCTGTCCATGGGATTTTCCAGGCAAGAGTACTGGAGTGGGGTGCCATTGCCTTATCTGACAGACTGCTTGAGCCTCACCTAAAACGTTTTTAAACAAGCATTGGGAGGATCACTTTCCAACTCACATAACTATTGAAGAATTAAGCTCAAGAATACATAAAGGAATACAAAGACATCTAAAGAACCTGACAAAGTAAAATTCACAATTTTAAGCATCCAGTAAAAAAATTATTAGACACACAAAAATTTAAAAATAACCCATAAAAATAGAAATTAATAAAATGAAACAAATCAGAAATGATACTCATCAAATTAGTAGACAAGAATATTAAAACACTTATATAACTATACTTGATATATTCAAAAGTTAGAAGGAAGATTGAAGATATATAAAAAGACATGGAAATTGTAAATAAAAATGCAAATTAAACTTCTAGACATAAAAATACATTGGATGAGATTAAGACAAATGAGACACTGAAAGGAAATGTAAACTTAAAGACTTAACAATAGAAACTTAACATCAAAACAGAAATATGGGGGTGGGGGAAAGCTGAAAGAAAAAGTGAACAGAGCATTAGAGAGCATAAGTTTGAACACTCTAATATCAGTATAAACCTACTGTGGACCACGAAGAAGAGAAGGGGAAGACAGAAATAAAATTTTTGAATACAATGGCAAATTTTTTTTCTAAAGTTGATGAAAACTATAAATGCATAAATTCAAGTACAAAAAATATGAAACAAACTCGACTAAGATTCATTACAACCAAATTGCTTCAAGCTAGTAATAAAGGGAAAAAATGTTACAAATATATAAAAATAAAATTACACGTTTCATAAAAGAGCAGTGAGCACACTCTGGTCAGAAACAACGTAATATAGTTGACAGTGGAATGACATTCTATGGAAAAAATAACTGTCAATCTAAATTACTACAACCAGTGAAAGTAACTTAAAACATAAAAGTGAAGTCAAAGCAAAAATACTTCACTGACAAATTTCATGCAACAGCACATAATCACTAGAAGAGCTCACTCAAAAAGTGACAGATAATATGAAAAGCCCTTAAAGTGAAATTGTGGTTTAAAAACTTAACGTAAGAAAAACACTACCAGAAAACTCTAAACCAATACACCTCAAGAATATAAAAATTCTAACCATGAATTCAGCAAATCAATCAAACAGTACTTCATGAAGGTTAATACTCCATGAGCAAATGAGATTTATCCTCGGAATGCAGGGTTGATTTAACATTAATGGTCAATCATTATCTAATATAGTAATTAAAAAACAATCAATGGTAATTAATATTAACAATTTTTTTTAAAAAGATCCTTTTAGTAGTAACATGGAAATTGACAATATCATATGTAAAACAGATAGCCAGTGGGAATTTGCTGTATGACTCAGGGAACTCAAACAGGGGCTCTGTGACACTCTAGAAGGGTGGGGTGGGATGGGAGATGGGAGGGAGGTTTGGGAGGGAGGGGACATGGGTGTACCTATGGTTGATTCTTGTTGATGTATGACAGAAAACCACAAAATTCTGTAAAGCAATTATCCTTCAATTAAAAAAAAATAATGTGCCAAAATTTTTTTTAAATTCCTCCCAGTAAAGACAGAAAATCATTTGACAAAATCCAACATTCATTTTTGATAAAAACTCTCAGTAAACTAGGATCATGAACAAAAAAAGCTACAACTCAAAACACATTCAATGGTGAAAGACCAAATACTTTTCCACTAAGACTGGGAATAAGACAAAAACATCTACTTTCATAATTTCTATTCAAATTATATTGGAGATTGTACCTAGTACAATAAACTAAATAAAATAAGACAATAAAAACCGAGATTGGAAAGGAAGAAGGCAAAATGTTTTTATCTGCAGGCATTGCAACTATCTATACATCTAGAAAAAAGCTACTCGAAAAAAATTACCCAGTAAGGCTGCATAATACTAGTTAATACAAAAACCAAATATACTTACACTAGCAAGAAATAAAAGTCAAAAATTAATATTAAAAATGCTAATTTTGTAAAAGTTTCTAAATAAAAAGTAAAAACTCAAGTCTAAAATTTAAATGGAAATGGAAAGGACTTAGGCTAGCCAAAACAACTTTGAAAAAGACCAAAGTGGGATAACTTGTACTACGTGATTTCAAGACTGAGGATAAAGTAGTAATCAAGACAGAATGGTACCGACATAAATAGATCAATGCAGCAGATTAGAGACCGTACACAAAAAGATAATGGTCAATTTACTTTTGACAAAAGTATCAAGGTAATTTAATGGAAAAAGGATAATCTTGGTCAGAACGAATAGCCAAGTGAAAAAAATGAACCTCAACACTTATGTCATATCATATACAAAAATTCATTAAAGACAGCATGTGGTATATACATAGAACAGATTACTACTCAACAACACATAACCGTGTGCAACATTAAAACATGAAAACTGATACGTACAAAATTTTCCTCACTGACAGAGGTCAGACTCCATTCTGTACTTCATTCATTTATATAAAATTCTATACTGTATAGCTAATGTACCACAAGTACATGTTAAGTGGATGCACGGGAATGGGGAAAAAGGGGATGAGGAAATTTTGGGGGTGATAAGTGTGTTTACTACTTGGATTGTGATGATGGTTTCATAAGTGTACTTTTTGTCAAAATTCATTAGCTTTAAATATATGCAATTTATTGTACATCAATTTTACCTCAATAAAGGTATACAAAATTTCTGTAATTAAAACAAAAGAATACATATCACAAAGACCTAAAACAAAATATTGATGCATTTGTTTTTACAAAATAATATTCAAAAAACTTATAAAATATTCCTATAAAAATTATGAGACATATATTCAACAAAATTCTTCAAATATAACAAATGTTCATATTATAGTAGTATAATTACTGATAATGATTATTCTTTTTGCTATTAGCTGTATTTCTATTACAATTTGCATACTTTTGGTGGTAATTTACTTTAGTTTTTTTTTTTAATAGCACATAAATATGCAAAATATGACCTCAGAAAAAAGTGAACCATTCCGTACCTGCACTGGAGAGCGAACTGTTACCTTCTTACTTCCTTCCACTGCATCAATTTGACAAACAATTGATCTTTCAACTCCAGACTCTCTGTGTCTTACAGTGTACAGTCGTCGTCCCACTTTTGTTAAAGGGATTTTATCAGCAGTAGAGTGGTTAGCAGGTGCTAAATTAAGTATAAATATTTAAAATTGATCATAAATCATCATATATTAATTTAGGTAGACATTTTAAGCCAGAAACATCAGATGATTTCTTAAATTTTTAAACATTATCACTCAAAACTATACAAAGGGATGTTTTAAGAATCCACAATACATTTCTACATCATTCACTGAAACCCTTCAAAGCATTTTGACAAAAAAGTTTTTAATTGAAAAAAACTCATCCAAAAGTTAAACCTAAGACAACAACATAATCTTTTAAAAATAACTTACTGATGAGAGAAATTGCTAGAAAATACAAGAACACTGATCTCTGATTTGTTATCACAATAAAACAGGCAGTCACCGGCAATTACCAAGTAGCTGCAGTTTTTAATTTTTCCAACAGGCGGTGACACTTTGTCATATCTAAGATTTGATTACAATTTTATATAGCCTTACCTAATATACACATATACTGTATTGGGGGTAAATTAGCTATTTTGGAAGTTAATTATTTATTTATAGATTCCTCTCCCCTAGAAAAGAAAGTGGCAACCCACTCCAGTACTCTTGCCTGGAGAATCCCATGGACAGAGGAGACTGGCGGGCTACAGTCAGTCCATGAGGTTGCAAAGACTGAGCAACTAACCTGTCTGCCTCCCCTACTAACCCATAAAAATGTTAGTTTAAAAGCAAACAAAGGTACAATTGATGAGAACAATTCACAGACAATGTTGGGAAAACATGTGAAACCTAGGCACTGTTAAGACTAGGAAAAAGCACTAGCTGTCAATTTTAGCACCCCTCCTCCATGCCTAAGTAACTTTCCTAATGTCCTTCCTTCCAATAACTACTTAATTATCAAAATGTCATAAAGTGTTGTGAGTGAGGATGTGGGACTATTTAATATTTAACTTTACAATGAGTTTTGTTGTTCAGTCACTTAGTCATGTCTGACTCTCTGTGACTCCATGGACTGCAGCATGCCAGGCTTCTCTGTCCTTTACTATCTCCCGGAGCTTGCTTAAATTCATGTCCATTGAGTCGATAATGCCATACAATCATCTCATCCTCTCATCCTCCCTTCTCCTCCCAAAAGAATGGGTACATACTACAATGTACATATATTGAAGAATACAATGAGTACATATTACAATAATTTTAAAATGTATTTACTTTTACTTTTTACCTCTTTTCTTAGAAACATAAAGAACAAAGGAAAAAAAAAAACAAACCTCTACTTCAATAGGCAGAAGATAAAAACCATTCACAAACCCCAAAACCATTATCTTTTGCCACTGGCTGAATTCAAACCTTATTTTGAATTCATTCAGTTGCAAAACTGTTGGAATTTTACTGAGTTATACTAAAAGTGGTTAAAACCACCACCGATAGTTATTGTCTATAAATGCTGACTGAAGATGAGATCTAATAATTTTCTTCTCCAAAGTAGTAAATTATTATGCTCTAAATAAAGCAGTGGATAAAGCCAGAATTTGAAATACAGCAATACAGTGACAACAGCAACGAATGCCCTGCAAAGGAAATAATAAAATTTGCAACATATTAGGAAGGAAAAAAAAAACCTGTGAGATACCAGGAGTAAGTAAAGTGGGATATAAAATATAATTTAAAAGAAAATAAAGCCCCAGGATGGTAATTTATCACTTACTAAGAAGAATGAAGAAGTGTTTGCTGCTTAGGCTGGTCATTGCATTGAAATGATCATTGTCTTTAGTTCGCATATAATCCATACTTAAACTCTCCTCATTTTTCAATACATATGATTTTGCCATAGGTACATTGAGTACACTAAAAGAATCACTTGGTGAAACAGAAATACTAAGTCCAAGAGAATTTAAAATCATAAAAGGTGCCAGATCCCTTATGAAGGTAGCTGAAGATCCAGTGGCAGCTTCTGTAAATGCCTAACAAGGAAGAGTCATCATAAATACAAGAAAATGTAGAAAACTAAATGACAAGCAGAATACCAACAGACATATGACAAACAACTAAGTTAACAAAAAGTCCTTTTTTAACCAAAGGGTTAACTCAGACTGGTACCCCAAAATTAAAGTTTCAAGTAACTTTCCTTACCTCAGCTAAATTATTTAACATTATAAGGCCACATTTAGATAATGTAATGTTTAGCTGGTCTTTCGAATAGAAAGTGATGACAGTTTTGTATTCTGGTACTCTGTAATTTTCTTCTTCAGTACCTGACTCAACAATTGCCTTTTTGGCTTTCTTTTTCATCTAAAATAACATAAATTACAGAAATGTGAGAAAAATTTGTTTCTAGGAGCATGGCATAACTCATTTTACAAAGGAAAAACAAACACCAGACAAATTTCAACCACAACATTAGAGAAAGCGATACATGTTATCAGTCCCACTGCGGTACTGGAATTACTGGGACATCAGCCAACTAATGCCACCTGGACATGGGCAATACTGGGAGAAAAGTTCTGCTCCTCCTCAGTTACACTAAAATGGCAGACATAATTTAGAAGGGGAAAATAAAACCCTAGTAAGTAAACGCATGTAGCATGTGAATGAAAATCAGAAGTACATACATCATAGCATGTGGAAATTCAGGGAAGAAAAGTTAGCTTACTGGTATTATAAATGCTATATATAAAGAACAGAAACCTAGGAACTTAATAAGTCCAACAATAGTTGCAGAACAGTGCCACTAGGACCTGGGCTCCTGTGAATCAAGCTACCTACCTCTTTTTAAGATTTGCAAGTCTACAACCTGTAAGTATCCTGACCTAACAAACACCAAAGAAATTCCTTTATCCAAATCCTTTATCTAAAACGAGCACAATCAAATGCACTGGTCTAATATAAAAAGCTGGAAATACCAAGCTAGTCCCCTTCACTGTTCCTTTAACTGGCTTTAAGCCACTGAAAATTTGTCCATTATTTGACAGAATCATTATTAGGGAGGAGATACGCTAATAACCCTACAATCTCTTGCTTCAAAAGCACAATTTCATCCATCTAAAGGTTCTGATTTATATGATTACATAAATTCACACTATATTTGAAGTAAATAATAATGTATTTTCTTTTATATACACACCCTTCAGATACCAAGGAAAACTTGGGATAGAGAACAACCTAAAAGAAAATGCTAGAAATATTTTAAGATGATAGTTTATAAGTGGGGACTTTGCAGCCAGTATTGCATTCCACCTCTTCAAATTTAAAGGTATTATTACGTTATGGAAGTCTTTTAACTTCAACAGTTATAGCTCTATCATATATTAAAATGAAGTTTAAAACTGTATCTTCTTCAAAGTTTGTTTTAAGGTTTAAAGCAAAAGTAGATTATTGAAGACAGTATCTAGTACATAATAAATGTTACACAATATTTATATTAGAAGCCCATGAGGCAACAGTCTTGGGTTTGAAAATTACATTCAGAGGTCAAACAAGGAGCATGTGGAAATGTTCATAATGAAATATCTGAACTCTGCTGTGATTAAAATTAAAGTGTGTGTGATGTGGACATCCTCAATATTTGGAAAAAACCTCCAGATATCAAAAATACCTTGATTCCAAGATTCCATGGTCTAAAATCCTCAGTCTGATCAATTTCTAAGGGTTCAAGCAAAGGCTCCCACACACCAAACATTTCATTGTAATAATGTACCTAGAGAGAGAATTTAATTTTTTAAATAAAACATTCTGGTATTTTCTAAAATCATCGTTCATGTTGTTCCTCACACCATTCCTTTTGGCTGTGCTTTTTGTTCTGTATGAAAACCATCGACATGCCATTAGTTTCCTATACATGCTTTATCAATGATTTCCTTATCTGGCTAACTTCATGGTCTACTCTTCACAATTTATTCCAGAAAAAATTCTCTTTTAAGTATCTTTCCTTGATTTTCAGGCTGGGTTTAACAGTGAAAACTGTGTTCATCTATCAAACATTACTGGAATTCTAAAAACATGTTCTGTCTACCTCCACTAACTTTTAGAAAGCCTTTGAAGTGAAGGCAAGTAACATATGATTCAATAAGCATGTACATATTTGAATTCTCTGAACTTCCTGGACATCTTAGATCAAATTCTCTGCAAAATATAGATAATTCTAGCTAAAACTTGGAAACTTGAAACTTAGTCTGTCAGTTCTACCTCTATTAGTATATATCTCTATCATCACAAATATTGTAGTGGGCTTATAAATTTTCATACTTATTGATTGAAGTAGAATATCAGATTAGTTTCTACTAAACATAAACTAAATACTTTAAAGCAAAGTATCCCTGGGAAGATTCTATGTAGAAAAATTCTGATGCATAATATATGTTGGCTCAAAGTAAGTATCTTCCATATAACTAAAGGACTCTCACAGAAATGTGAAAGACCTTGGTGGAGCCTCACCAGAGTATGAAGATCCGCATTATATAAACGTATAAAGCATATTCTTCTAATTTTTAAGTCACTATTTCCAAAAAGAAAAGAAATAATCTATTATCACTTTAACAAAAAAAGGATACTTAATTTTTAAAATTAAGAATTTTACATCTACTGAACAGTCTATTTTATAGACCTAAAAGAAGCAATAGATATTAAGAAGAGGTGTCAAGAATACACAGAAGAACTGTACAAAAAAGATCTTCACTACCCATGTAATCACAATGGTGTAATCACTCACTTACACCCAGACATCTTGAAATGCAAAATCAAGTGGGCCTTAGGAAGATCACTACGAACAAAGCTAGTGGAGGTGATGGAATTCCAGTTGAGCTATTTCAAAGTGCTGCACTCAATATGCCAGAAAATTTGGAAAACTCAGCAGTGGCCAAAGGACCAGAAAAGGTCAGTTTTCATCCCAATCCCAAAGAAAGGCAATGCCAAAGAATGCTCAAATTACCGCACAATTACACTCATCTCACATGCTGGTAAAATAATGCTCAAAATTCTCCAAGTCAGGCTTTAGCAATATGTGAACTGTGAACTTCCAGATGTTCGAGCTGCTTTTAGAAAAGGCAAAGGAACCAGAGATCAAATTGCCAACATTTGCTGGATCATCGGTAAAGCAAGAGAGTTCCAGAAAAACATCTACTTCTGCTTTATTGACTATGCCAAAGCCTTTGACTGTGTGGATCACAATTTTCCACTGTGTGGAAAATTCTGAAAGAGATGTGAATACCAGATCACTTGACCTGCCTCTTGAGAAATCTGTATGCAGGTCAGGAAGCAACAGTTAGAAGTGGACATGGAACAACAGACTGGTTCCAAATAGGAAAAGGAGTACGTCAAGGCTGTATATTGTCACCCTGCTTATTTAACTTATATGCAGAGTACATCTTGAAAATGCCAGGCTGGAAGAAGCACAGGCTGGAATCAAGATTGCCGGAAGAAATATCAATAACCTCAGATATGCAGATGACACCACCCTTATGGCAGCAAGTGAAGAAGAACTAAAGAACTTCTTGATGAAAGTGAAAGAGGAGAGTGGAAAAGTTGGCTTAAAGCTCAACATTCAAAAAACTAAGATCATGGCATCCAGTTCCGTCACTTCATGGCAAATAGATGGGGAAACAGTGTCAGACTTTATTTTGAGGGGCTCCAAAATCACTGCGGACAGTGATTGTAGCCATGAAATTAAAAGACACTTGCTCCTTGGAAGGAAAGTTATGACCAACCTAGACAGTATATTCAAAAGCAGAGACATTACTTTGCCAACAAAGGTCCATCTAATCAAGGCTATGGTTTTTCCAGTAGTCACGTATGGATGTGAGAGTTGGACTATAAAGAAGGCTGAGCACTGAAGAATTGATGCTTTTGCACTCTGGTGTTGGAGAACACTCTTGAGAGTGCCTTGGACTGCAAGGAGATCTAACCAGTCCATCCTAAAAGAGATCAGTCTTGAGTGTTCATTGCAAAGACTGATGCTGAAGCTGAAACTCCAATACTTTCGCCACTTGATGTGAAGAGACTCATTTGAAAAGACCCTGATGCTGGGAAAGAGTGAGGGCAGGAGGAGAAGGGGATGACAGAGGATGAGATGGTTGTATGGCATCCGTGACTCAATGGAGATGAGTTTGAGTAGACTCTGGGAGTTGGTAATGGACAGGAAGGCCTGGTGTGCTGTGGTCCATGGGGTCATGAAGAGTCGGACATGACTAAGCGACTGAACTGAACAACAGTCTATTAATCAACTTAAGATGAATGAAATCAGCTGAAATATAAACTTAATATGAATATGTACTCTAAAAGTAACATACACATAAAAACAATTATATCAAGGGCATAAATAGGTACACTTTTTTTCCAAAAGTTTGGGAATCAACATCGTATTTATGATAAACAATTTAAATGTTTAAATGAGATTTCTAAAATAGTTCATATGTAGCAGTATTTCTTACATAATCTGGAAAAATACTATATATGCTTACTTCTAGCTCAAGCTGACAGTGGAGATTTATTAAGGAACTCCAGTTTTTGCCTTCCCCCTGAGAAACGTGACTTTGCCAATAGCATAGGTACTGTTCTATGACCAATTCCAGCCTCAAGAACTAGAAAAATAGAATCGATGTTCATTTTTATTATCTCTCCTTTGGGTACCAATTCAGGCATGGGAGCTCTTTTTACAGCTTCATTTGGTTCTTCAAGAAACCACATATTTAAGTCTTTTGTATCCTTCTTTTCCCATAAATGTGCTGTAGAAGAAGCAGTTTCTTTTGGGATGGTTTCCTTGGCAGTATAAAGTGCTGAAGTTATGGTAATCACAGTATTTATGATAACTGGTGAAACCTAAGGAGAAAAATTCAAAGCAATAAAACTACAAAAATCACTTTCCAAAGTACATACTTGAAGAACATGAAATATATTTGCCGACAGATCAAGAGGAATGAATACTGAAGTAATATTATTACCAAGAAACAGATACAATTTGCTGCCTACAAAATCTTTTTTTATTATCATATCTAATTTCAATAGTTAAAATATTTACATGTTAATATTAAACTGACCAACTTCAACTATATATACTATAAGGAAGCAACCTACAGAAGCAGTCAACTGCCAATAATAAAATACATGAAAACATTCATCATAAAATGTAAATTATCATTTTAAAATTATGTGTCAAAAATATTTTTAAACAGCTTCCTTTTGCTTATTTAATGATTAATATTATTGTTATAATTGCTTATTTCAAAATTTTATTGTTTTTTTCAAAAGGGCACTAAAGATCTGAATGACTGACTACATTATAACTTACCTTCAGTGTCAGGGATTTTACTGATAATTCAACTACTTGTGGATCTGTACTTATCTGAGTAGCCTGATAGAACAAGTCACAGGGTTGCAAAACCTGTAAGAGAAAAATCAATACTATTAAATTAACACATTCTTAAAATATTTTTACTTAAAGGCTTGTCCAACAGGAGATAACTATGCTAAATAAACAAGTTAGTAAAATTAATCTACTTCAAAAACAAGTCAGTCAATAAAACATTCCTTTGTTATCCTCTTGTTCATTATTTATAATAAACAGAAAGTACTTATATTAGCAACACTAGTGATAAAGAAAAAGAATTTCTTAAATATATGAAAAATTCACAAAACTTGTACTCTGTATTTTATTTTATAGCAGTCCCTTGGTATCCCTTCTGGACTGGTTCCAGGACACAAACACCTGTCCCCTACCTGTTTCCTCCCACTCATGGCAGATACTAAAATCCAAGAATGCTCAAGTCCTTTGTGTATTGATAAAATGGCACGGTATTCAACAACAATGAAATAAACATCACAATTTTAAAAAACGGCAAGAGAAGTTGAATACATTTTTTTTTCCAAAGAAGATAGAAGGCCAACAAGCACATGAAAAGATGTTCAACATCACTATTTATCAGGGAAATGCAAATCAAAACCAAAATAAAATATCACCTCATGTCTGTTGTAATGGCTATTATCAAAAAGGCAAGAAATAAGAGTTGGAAAGAATGTGAAGGAAAGGGAATCCTCATTCACTAGATGTGGGATTTGTGTAGTTACTGTGGAAAAACAGTATGGAGAGTCCTCAAAAAATTAAGAATAGCTATCATCAGAGAGAAGAAGAGGAAAAAAGAGAAACCTACTCAGAGATCAGTCACTCAGCGACTTCTGCTGTCTGACTCAGAGCATCCCTTGCGACCCCATGAATCGCAGCACGCCAGGCCTCCCTGTCCATCACCAACTCCCTTAGTTCACTCAGACTCACATCCATCGAGTCAGTGATGCCATCCAGCCATCTCATCCTCTGTCGTCCCCTTCTCCTCCTGCCCCCAATCCCTCCCAGCATCAGAGTCTTCTCCAATGAGTCAACTCTTCGCATGAGGTGGCCAAATACTGGGTATTTATCCAAATCATACAAAAGCACTAATTCACAAAGATAAACATCACCCACTATGTTCACTGCAGCACTGTCTATAATAGTCAGGATATGAAAACAACCTAGAGTGCCTATCAACAGATGAAAAGATAATGCAAATGTGGAGTGTTTCTATATGTTTGTATGAGAAGGGAATACTACTCAGGCATAAAAAGGTGAAACCTTGCTATCTGCAATAATATGGATGGACCTTGAGGGTATGACAGACCTGAGAGAAATGAGTCAGATGGAGAAAGACAAGTACTGCATGAAGTAATATAAAAAAGAAAAAAACAAGAAATGAACAAATCAAACAACCATACAGATACAGATAACAGATTGGAAGTTATACAGGGGAAGGTATGGGGAACAAATGGGGTCAAGGGTGTCAACTGTATGGTTACTGGTAAAAACTAAATTTTTGGTGGTGAACATACTGTTGTGTATGCAGAAGTAGAAAAATATTACTGTACCCATGAAACTTATATAATGTTATGTCAACATTATCTCAAGAAAAAAAAAGACCAAGTACAGTCAGCCCTCTGTATCCACAGGTTCTATATTTGTGGATTCAACCACAGATTGAGTTACTAAAATAAAAGTTTTATCGTGGTATTTTTTTCCATTATAAAAGTAAATGAATGCTTGGGACTAGTGCACTGGGACGACCCAGAGAGATGGTACGGGGAGGGAAAGGGGTTCAGGATGGGGAACACGTGTATACCTGTGGTGGATTCATATTGATATATGGCAAAACCAATACAACATTTTAAAGTTAAAAAATAAAAATAAAAAAAAATTTAAAAAAAAGTAAATGAAATATGTTAACCTATATAGGACAAACTACAAAAGAAGAAAAAATTATAAATACTTTAGACTTGCTAAATAATTCTTAATATAAGTGTAAATTAACTGAGTCTGCCCTATCAGATCAGTCAGTTGTGTCCGACTCTTTGCGACCCCATGAATAGCTGCATGCCAGACCTCCCTGTCCATCACCAACTCCCTGAGTTCACTCAGACCCACGTCCATCGAGTCGGTGATACCATCCAGCCATCTCATCCTCTGTTGTCCCCTTCTCCTCTTGCCCCCAATCCCTCCCAGCATCAGAGTCTTTTCCAATGAGTCAACTCTTCGCATGAGGTGGCCAAAGTACTGGAGTTTCAGCCTAACTATAGTGAGCATAAATCTGTCCTGCAGCCCCCAGTGACTCACACTCCTTCCAAATGCAACATATGTTCACCTCCTAAGGATCCTGATAGTCACCTTCCAATATTATAGCATGAAGTCCAAAATCTTGAGAGAGTTAATTCTTATGCAGATTGATAAGGAAAAAGGGGTCCAGGGCTCTCAAGGAAGAGAAAGGGGCAAACATTTTTTTTTTTAACATTGCTTTGTCTTAGTCACATAAGACATTTTTTCTTCAATTCTGAGTTGTTATGACAACAATCTTTAAGACTAACTTTCTTTAAGCCCAGAGCTAATGATTACACAACAAAACAACTCATCTTGCTCAAGGGTATGTTTTTCCTTAAGTTCTGTGTAGTCTCCTTGGACTGCAAGGAGATCCAACCAGTCCATCCTAAAGGAGATCAGTCCCGGGTGTTCACTGGAGGGACTGATGTTGAAGCTGAAACTCCAATACTTCGGCCACCTGATGTGAAGAGCTGACTCAGTGGAAAAGACCCTGATGCTGGGAAAGATTGAGGGCAGGAGGAGAAGGGGATGACAGAGGATGAGATGATTGGATGGCATCATCGGCTCAACGGACATGGATATGGGTAGACTCCGGGAGTTGATGAGGGACAGGGAGGCCTGGCGTGCTGCAGTTCATGGGGTCGCAAAGAGTCAGACATGACTGAGGGACTGAACTGAACTGCACATACAGCTCAACGTCATTTTTGTTTTTTTACCAAATGCTCCAATTAAAGATGGGCAGCAGAACTGAACAGACATTTTTCCAAAGAGGACATGCAGATGACCAACAGGCACATGAAATGATGTTCGACATTGCTAATCAGTAGAGAGATGCAAGTCAAAACGACGGTTGGCTATCACCTCACACCTGTCACAATGACTATTATCAAAAAAACAAATGCTGGCAAACGTGAGAGAAAAGGGAACCCACTGTTAAAGTAGTCTTTACTGTCAGGATGAAGATAGGATAGACAAATGACAGATTAGTAAATAAAACAAGAGTTCTGCAGCAAAAATAAAAGCAAAAACCTTCCATGAATAAATAACAGCTTTGGTTGTTAAAGCTACTTACATGTGGAATCACCAAATGGTTAACAAACTAAGGATTGCCAAGGAGACCAATACCTGGTATACAGAAGTTTTTAGTATTAAAACTGCTAAAATCACCTCCAAGTAGTAAGCTCAACAGAAAGCAAGCTGTGACAACAGTGTTTATCCTGAAAAAGACAACAGTCACTTTACCTATGTCTACAGTGGATAATGTTTAAAAAAGAGAGAGAAACAGAGCCACGTGAACAATGCTCTTTCAAGATAGCAAAAATCAAAGACTCCAACATGGGCTATCCAAGGAATTTACTCCATTGCGAGCTTCAAGTTTTCACAATTCAATTCAGCAGGATATTTCAATTGTTATGAAGCAATGACTACAAAGTGTTTCCTATTCTTTCTTTTTCTGAATGGGTTTTTAAGCTTTGAGTTTTCAGTCCTTGTACCACTGTTAAACTAGTGATTGTGTATAGTGGTGAGGTGTGTGTCTGTCAAAAATTGGTAACTTATTTGTCTATTAGTTAATATATTGCCTGGGCTTCCCTGGTGGCTCAGAGGGTAAAGCATCTGCCTGTGATGTGAAAGACCCAGGTTCGATCCCTGGGTCGGGAAGATCCCCTGGAGAAGGAAATGGAAACCCACTCCAGTATTCTTGCCTGGAGAATCCCATGCACAGAGGAACCTGGTGGGCTACAGTCCATGGGGTCACAAAGAGTCGGACACGACTGTGCGACTATGCTTACTTAATATATTGCCAAATTCAAAGAAGTCATATTCAGACACAACAAAGCAAACTATCATCTAGGAGGAGGAACAAAATGGTGGAGGAGTAGCTGGACATGGAGTATATCTCTCTCCATGGATACATCAGGAATACACCTTCAGACACAGAAGTGCATGCAGAACACCAGGTAAGAGGGGACAGGAGTACCTGATCAGTGGAAAAGAATACAGAACCACCCAAAACTCAGTAGGACAAAGGAACTAGGCAGAAAAACAGGAGTGTTCATAGGACTGGACCTGCCCTTGGCAAGTGGGCAAACTGAGGCAAGGGTCCGATCCCCACGTCGGGGCAATTATCTGAGTCAGAGGAGAAACATTTAAGGCTGAGAGTGAAACAGCTGATCTGTGGCAGCCTAAATGGAATGAGAATCAGACAGTCCTTGCCGCAGCCATACATACTCTGGACAGGGACACAGGTCCCATGGAAGGCGCAGCAGCTGGGAGCTGGAGTGTAGAGACTGTGGAGCAATCCCAGTGTGAGGGCTGCTGTTGACTGTGGAGAGAGGGATTTAGGAGATGTGAGGGAGGAGACTGTGATGGGAAATGCCTGTAGAGGAAAGCCAGGAAGCCATGGAGGCAAGGTGATACTACTGAGTCACGCATAGTGGGTGGAGCCATCACCATAGCCTCTCTCTCCCCACATACCAGCATCCACACCTGAACGATAAAAAGGCTGGCCTATCAAACACCTGATGCGCTGCACTACAGAGTAGGACCCCACCCAGTGTGCTCCTTTAAGTGCCTGAAATGCCGATCTATGGGTAGGACCCCAGCCAAGGGGGCCCCTCTATGTGTCTGATGTGCTGAACAACAGAGAAGGATCCCAGGCAAAGGAGCCCTCTATGTGCCTGAATGGGCGGAGCTATGGGGAAAAACTGGCCAAAGAGGCCTTCTGATTGCCAGATACAAGAGGCTCGATAAAAGACTCTGATAGGGCCATAACTCCTGTGGTGGAGGCAGTCCATGTCCCTGCACACTTGGTGCTGCCCAAGATCCCCACAAGCCAAGCAGCTGCGCCACCTTCTCGCTCAACTCTCACTGGGGCAGAGCTGCTACAGGCAAAAAAATTCTTGCATCTACGCACACAGGGTTGCTTCAGTTGTGTCCAGCTCTCTGCGAACCTGTAGACTGTGGCCTGACAGGCTTCTGTCAGGGGGATTCTCCAGGCAAGAATACCGAAGCATATTGGCCATTACTGGTTGCCATACCCTTCTAGAGCACTATATTTCCTGCTGCCCTAGCTGCCAACTCCCCTGAGTACCTGATGCTGCCAGAACTGTTGAAACCTAAACAGCTGCACTACCCCCCACATCTGGCCCTCACAGAGGCAAATCCAAGTCCTCCATGGCAGCCCCAGGAGCAAACCCCAGTGAACAACTCACATGCAGAGATGGAAATAAAACCACAATTGAAACCCAAGGGCAGTGTGGCTAAGGAAGAAGACTGTAAAACCTTCCCACTAGTTATACAAGCTGCAGATTAAATCCACATGATCAACTAGGCAGACTCTGTGTCTATAGAATACATAAAAGGACATTCAGAGCTCCCACAAAAGGAAACATACTCGTTCTGAGAGCTGTGGACATTGGAGAGAAGAACACACAGGAGTAGGACCAGATTAGAATCTGAGTTGCCCCCACAGCAGGTCCAGAGATCACCAGTTTTGGAGGGCATAAAAGGGAGGTGAGGTGGACTGCGACCTCCAGCAAGGGAAAGGACTCTGACAGCAGTGGCTCAAGAAAAACATTTATTATTCTTATGGTTTGACTGTAGATTCCCTTGGATTTTTTTTTTTTTTTTTTTGCCCCTCTGTTGTAGTTGTCAATTTTTTGGCACTATGAAATCTAATTAAGTTTTTGCATTTTTTTTTTTTTCTCCACAGACATATTTTTTATTGTTGTTATAAACCTCTGCCTCTACATTGGGCTTCTGCAGTTCTGGGGAGTTTTCCTTTTTATTTTCTTTAATTTTTTAAACCTATTATTATTTTTTATACATTTATTCCTTTGTTTGCTTTTCATACTGTTCCTCTCCCCTTCCTGATAATCTTCAACATATATAAATCTTCTTCATCTACCTGTATTTAACTTTGCATATCTATTATTTTTTTCTTGCCTGTCAAACATTTGTTAGATTTATTTTCATAGTTTTAGTCCCCAACTTGCGTCTTCCTTTAGTTTCGTTTTCCAGTTTCTTACTTTTGTTCTTAACTGGTGGATATAACTCTTGATTTCCTTTGTTCACTGGGTCAATCTATTGTACTTTATTTTTGTTGGACTGTTTTGATTTTGCTTCTGGGTGTAATGCATATGTGTATATTCAGTTACACTTCTTATTGTTGTTATAAACCTCTGACTCTGTGTTGGGATTTTGCAGTTCTGTTTTCCTTTTTTCTTTCTTCTTCCTTTATGTCTTTCTTTTTTTTCTTTGCTCTTTTTTATAATTTTAATTTTTTAAACCTATTATTTTCTTTCTCTACATTTATTTCTTTGTTTGCCTTTCCTACTGTTCTTTTCCCCTTGCAGTTAATCTTTAATGTATATAAATCTTCATCTACCTGTCTTTAACTTTGCATATCTATTCTTTCTTTCCTAATATATGTGTTAGCTTTCTTTTCATTGCCTTATTGCATACTTGGCACCTTGCTTTAGTTTTGTTTTCCAGTTTATGCTTTAGTTAGTTTTGTTCTTAACAGGTATATATAATTTTTGATTTCCTTTGTTCGCCGGGTCAATCACTGTACTTTATTTTTGTTGGACTGTTTTGATTTTGCTTATGGGTGTATAGGCATATTGCGTCATTTAAATTATTATTTGCCTGATTTTGTAACTGCCATTTGTCTGGGGTTCATCTTTGGTTTCTCATTTTGCGGTATTTATTTTTAATCTTACTTAATGCCATAACAAACTACTTGTGGAATCTTCCTTCCTGACCAGGGATCAAGCCCTGAGCCTTTGGAGTGGGAACACTGACTCCAAGACCCTAGACTACTAGAGAACTAACCCTAGGGTGTACCAAATAATGAAAACTCACACAAAGCAAATCACTTGAGTACAAGACCTGGCATCACCCAACAATCAGTAACACCCTGTACAGAATGCCTCATCTAAACAACAAACAAAAAAATTCAAACCCAATCACCAGCAGACAGGAAGGATTACCACCTCACTCACCCTTGCCCATCAGAGGAAAAACAAATAAATGAAGGAATAAAAACTCATCACAAATCTCAGCCTATAGGAAGCTTACACAAACCACTGCATCAAACACAGGAGGCCAGAAACCAAAAGGAAGAAAGAAGTCAACCTTTTACCCTGGGAAAAGACCACAAACACAGTAAGTTTAAAAAAAATTATGAAGATTGTCTGAATGGATACAAAAACAAGATATGTATATATGCTGTCTGCAAGAAACCCACTTCAGACCTAAAGACACATATAGACGGAAAGTGAGAGGATGGAAAAATATACTCCACGCAAATGGAAAGCAGAAGAAAGCTAGAGTAGCAATCCTCATATCAGACAAAATAGACCTTAAAATAAAGACGATTATAAGAGATAAGGACACTACACTGATTGATCAAGGGATCAATCCAAGAGGAAGACATAACAACTGTAAATATCTATGCATCCAACATAGGAGCACCTCAATACATAAGACAAACACTAACAGACATAAAAGGAGAAATTGACAGTAACACAGTAATAATAGGAGACTTGAACACCCCACTGCCACCAATGGACATTTCTTCAAAACTGAAAATTAAAAAGAAACACAAGTCTTAAATGATACATTAGATGAGATGGATCTCATTGATATCTTCAGGACATTCCATCCAAATGCAGAAGAATACACCTTCTCAAGTGCACATGGAACATTTTCCAGGACAGACCACATCTTGGGTCACAAATCAAACCTCAGTTAATTTAAGAAAACTGAAACCATATCAAGCAGCTTCTCTGACCACAATGCTATGAGACTAGATATCAATTATAAGAAAAAAACTGTAAGAAAAACAAACACACGGAGATTAAATAACATGTTTCTTTTTTTTTTTCCAATTCTTTTGGAAAGCACATTTAATTCACTGTTGCACAACTCAAACAGAGGAGGTGGTTAGGAAGTCAGGAAGGCATTTAGGTCAATCAGGAATACTTAACAAAGAGAAATATCTTGAAATCATGGATGGTCTAGGAATATCTGAGAGGTAAAGAACTTGACTCCTTAGGTGACAACTTGTCAGGAATGTTCAAAGTTTCCCATTTTTGTTCACAGACCCTGAGATTGAATGTAAAATATCTCCAAAAGAGCTCAGAACAAATAACTTCTTTGGGCTGTGTTTTCTGATGCTAAAATACTATTTAGGGGTTCACCTGCTGCTGCTGCTGCGAAGTCGCTTCAGTCATGTCTGACTCTGTGCAACCCCATAGACGGCAGCCCACCAGGCTTCCCCGTCCCTGGGATTCTCCAGGCAAGCACAATGGAGTGGGTTGCCATTTCCTTCTCCTAAATAACATGTTTCTAAATAACTAAGAGGTTACTGAAGAAATCAAAAGGGAAATCAAAAAACTTCTAGAAACAAATGACAATCTAAACATGACAACTCTAAAACCTAATGGGATGCAGCAAAAGCAGTCCTAAGAGGGACGTTTATAGCAATACAATCCTACCTCAACAAACAAGAAAAATATCAAATAGACAACCTAACTTTACACCTAAAACAACTGGAAAAAGAAGAACAAAAAAACCCCAAAATTAGTAGAAGGAAAGAAATAATAAAGGTCCAAGCAGAAATAAATGATAAAGAAATGAAAGAAATAACAGTAAAGATTAATAAAATGAAGAGCTGGTTCTTTGAGAAGATAAACAAAATTCACAAACCATTAGCCAGACTCACTAAGAAAAAAAAAAGAGAGAGAAGAATCAAGTGAACAAAATTAGAAAAACAAAGGAAAGGTTACAACAGACAAATGCTCTTGCACAGTTGGTAGGAATGTAAATGGATACAGCCACTATGGAAGAGGGTATGGAGATTCCTTAAAAAAACTAGGAATAAAATCACCATATGACCCAGCAATCCCACTCCTAGGTACATACCCTTAGGAAACCAAAACTGAAAAGACACACGTATCCTACTGTTTATTGCAGCACTGTTTACAGTACCTAGAACATGGAAGCAACCTAGATGTCCATTGACAGATGAAAGGATAAAGAAGTTGTGGTACATTTTCATAAGTGTTTTATAAGAGTGCTAAGAGTCAGATAGTTAACTTGAAAAGATGTCTTTGAAGAAACAAATTTTAATCAATTATGAATAGGAGGAAGGCCAAGAGGATACTAGAAAATAAAATACAAATGGGAAGCATGCCAGAGCACATGACTGATGGTTCAAACAAGCCATAGGAAGAAAAGCAAGTAGCACATCTGAGAAAAACAAGTCTAGATGGGAGAAAAAACTAAAGTAATAAAACTGAAACAACACAACAAACAATTGGTAGAAAGTCTTAACCGCCTAAAAGCAGTGTGGAATTGACATGGAAACAAAATCAGAGTAAAGTCTTCACTGATAAGTATTTAGATAAAATCAACTTTTCAGTGTGACTGTTCCCATAAATACACAAAACAATGAGGAACAAATGGAAAAAATAAAAAGAGTATAAAAGCTGGTGCAATAATAATCTAAATTAGGCTCTTGAAGATGAAAGAAAAGTATTTTATAGAATAAGGTTGGAGAGTATGTAGCCACTTTCCTAAAATGACACATGCTAAATATAAAATAGTTTACAATTAAGCTGACAAGTAAAGTGAAAACTCACAGTAGTGATTTTTCCTTTTCTCTTGACTGGAAGAAATGGGCAGGCTCTCACTTGGAGATCTTTAATGGCAGCAGTCACTGTATCATTTTCAAAGTCACCTAGCCAATATATTTCACACTGTGTTGTAATGACTAAGGCAGGAGCATCATTTCTTGTCATATCAGCAACAAACACAATTTCAGGATTTTTAATAGTGATATTCATTTCCCACTTTTCTGATTGCTGTTTAGGGACTAAAATAAAAACACAGACAATGTCTTAAAATAGCTATAAATCTTTCTTGTATTATGAAAAATTATTTATAGGAAAATGGTATCTCCATTTGAAGTAAAAAGCAAAATAAAAATACTTAGATTCCAAAAGAATTTACTGAAACTCTCCTAGTGTAAGATTTAAAGAACTCATAGACATTAGAATATTTTAAAATGTGAAGGTAAATCTCTACTATTTAATGGCAGAGCTCAAAATAAACCTAGTTTCTAACTCTTAGCTTGACAATCTTTCTACTACACTACAAGGAATGAAATATATAAAAGATAACAGAAAATTATAAATGTAACAAGAATAAAAGAACTTTAGGGACTTTTCCGCGGGGTCTAGTGGGTAAGACTCCACACTTTCCCTGCAGGGAGCAATCAGGGAGTTCAATCAGGGAGAACAATCAGGGAGCAATCAGGGAGTTCAATCCCTGACTGAGTGGCCTGGCCAGAAAGCAAAAATAAGCATATAAATAAAAGACAAGTTTAAGTTAAAATACTATCTTTAATTATGAAAAGGAGTCATTATTTCATTATTGTCTCCTTTCAAGAAAATCTTTCAAATTATTGTCTTCAAAGTACAATTACTTATTTTAACATGGGTCTCATAAGTTTTGAACCCAGTATCTACTTATGCCTTGAAAAATACAAAAACTGTCTATCTTATCAGAAAACACATTTAAATTTTCCTCTTACCTCTGAAAAATAAAGATTTCTAACTTATCGATCCTGTTAACCTCATCATCTAGAAGGATAATCAAGCTAAGTGTTATTATAGCACTTCAGTAACAGATATGGAATATTTTAGCCAATAACTAACCTTCTTCTTTAGCAGACCATGTTTGAACATTGGTTTCTACAGCAGTGCCTGTAGTGTAGGCCTCAAGAAAGACATTTGCAACTGTCAGCAAAAATTCCACACTTGCACAAATATACATTTCTTGAAGGACTACATCAGCTACCCAACCATCTCGGATTGTCCTATATCTTACATCCATCATGTCCTTTTTGTCAAACCCAACTGTCAGTCCTATCATTCTGAAAAACACAAACACAATTCCTATGAGTGTCCTGCACATAATCAAACATACCAATAAAACTCAAAGGTCTCTCATTGCTTTCACCGACAGCAAGCCCACGTTCTAAAGTCATTTCTCTTAGTAGGATAAGAGAAATAATAAATTTACAGACTTCAGGAGCACAAATGTTTCATAATATAGGAAGTATATCCTTAAGAAATTATCAGAATTTTTAATCTCAGCATATTTTTTCTACAAATTTTCATATATTATCCATTATAGTTGTATGGATTCATAATTCAGATAATAGATATTAATTTAAAACCAATTTAATTACACTGATTATTTCTATTTAACCATTTTTTCTATTCAACCATTCAGCAAGAACAGCACACAAACAGGGCATTTAAAATGTTGACTGAGAACTATGGAATCAACTGCATTAAAGCTTTCAAGATTTCAGATTATACCCAGAAAATGCATATGCAACTTTGAGAGTAAGTTCTGTAAAATACACCAACCATTGCTCAATAAAAATTTAAAATACTATTACCTAGGAGTTGCCTTCTTGATATGAGGCCTTTTGTCATCTAAAATACAGTTTTTTAATGAAAAGGAAGAAAATATTGAGTCATCTGTATACATTTTTAAAGTGCTTATAATATTCTCCAACTTAAATTCAGCAAGTTTCAGAGAAGGATCACGAATATCTGTAAAGGAAGTCTGAGGAAAAAGAAATCAATACAAATTTTACACAAAAATACAAATTTAAAACATATTTTAAGATATGAAATACCACATTCTCTATCTCCAAGAGCTCATAATAAAAGGCATATATTAACTTTAAAATATCATTTTTCATATCAAAGGCTGTATGTAAGAAAGCTCATTTTAAAAGGCAAAGAGTTGAATATTAACATGAAAAGTGCAACAATTTTTCTCAAAGGAACAGATACAACAAAACACAGGAAACAGCAAAAATATAGTTTTTCTTCTTCAACTTACCTGTTTAGGACCTGGACTATACAGTGCCATGGTGAGATAATCGGTTCTGAAACTCATATTCAGTGTTGTCTTAACTTGAGAAGCCTGTGAATGTACTTCTACCACAGCAGCTGTCACTACAGTTGTTCCTTGGAAAAATTAGTTAGTGGATAAAAGAAAAAGGTCAGGAATGGTAGAACTCATTAAAATGGAATTAAAGTAGATTTACCATAGTCATTAAATAAATGGGTATAGTACAATATTTTTCCAAAAATTCAAAAAGATTAAAAAAAAATTCAGATGTTGAACTCACTTAACTCCAGGGTTGGCATTCTTTACATAATAATCTGGGAGTATAAATTAAACTCCTGGTTTACTTTTAATAAACTCTTGGTTTAATTTTGTAAAATGAGAATAAAAGAACTAACCCCTGGGTCTGTTTTGGCAATTCAGGGAAATAGCATGTGTAAAATGCATACCAGAGTACCTGGCATATGTGTTTTGTATTTAAATTTTACTTAAAAAAAAACCTAAACAAACAAGATGCTTTAGATGACATTTTAAAAATATTCTACTAACCAAAAGGATCCAAAATTCAGTCTTTTCTACATTTCATATTTTGGGGCAAGGTATTATATACACATGGGACATATTAAATGGATTCTGTAGACCTACTAATCCTTCTCTTGGCTGTATTGCTCTGTCAATGATTACTAGTTGAATAGGAATGTGATTGTGGACATTCTTGCTTTTTTCCTACTTTAGGTGGAAAACTTTCCACTTCACCATTAAATATGCCTTTTAGATATTTCTGGTTTTTATCACAAATAGGTGACTTATCAAATGCTTTTTCTGCATCTATTCAGGTGATATAATTTTTTCTTCTTTTTCTATTAATTTGGTGTTACCGTAATTGATTTTTGAGGGTTAAACGAACTCTGCATTTCAGGATAAGTCTAAGTCAAGATGACACATCCCATATGCTTATTGCTGGATTTAGTATGCTATGCTGTTAAGAATTTTTATTCCTGTGTTTATTAGGGGTATCAGGTACAATATTCTTTCCTTAAAGTTGTTTTTTATTTTTTATTTGGGTTTTTGGTATCAGGCTAATGCTTGCTTTATAAAATGACTAAGGAAGTGTTCCTTCCTCCTCTATTTTCCAAAAGGTTTGTTAAACACTGGTATCTTACTTAAATGTTTAACAAAATTCACCACTGAAATTCAGTTCTTTTAATAGATGCAGAACTACTCATTTCTATTTCATCCTATGTCAGTTTCAGTAACTTTTTCAAAAAATTTGTGCATTTCATATAAATTGTAGAGTTTATTATCACAAAATTATTTATACATAATAATTTCTACACAGTAGAAAGTAAAAATGCCTTTCTCAGCCTGATTGACTACATAGAAAACCCTAAGAAGTTTCCAACAAATTACCAGAATTAAGAAATCAATTTAGCATTTTTAATAAGATACAGGGTTACTATGCAAATATCAGTTGTATCAGTAACAACTGAGAATATACTTTTAAAAATATTTGCAGTAGCATCAAAAAAATATACTTAGGAAGAAGTTCAGTCGGAGAAGGCAATGGCACCCCACTCCAGTACTCTTGCCTGGAAAATCCCATGGATGGAGGAGCCTGGTAGGCTGCAGTCCATGGGGTCGCGAAGAGTCAGACACGACTGAGCGACTTCACTTTCACTTTTCACTTTCATGCATTGGAGAAGGAAATGGCAACCCACTCCAGTGTTCTTGCCTGGAGAATCCCAGGGATGGCAGAGCCTGGTGGGCTGCCGTCTATGGGGTTGCACAGAGACGTCATGACTGAAGCGGCTTAGCAGGCAGGCAGGCTACACTGAAAAATCTCAGTATTGAGGCTGAAAAATCTCAGTATTTTAAATGAAGAGACTAATGTGTGTTCAATCACTCAGTAATGTCTGACTCTTTCTGACTCTGGACTTTAGCCTGCCAGGCTTTTCTCTGTCCATGGAATTTCTCAGGCAAGAATAACTAGAATGGGTTGCCATTTCCTTCTCTAGGGGATCTTCCAGACACAGGGACCAAATCCACATCTCTTACACTGCAGGTGGATTCTTCACCTGCTAGGCATCATGGAAGCCCCAACAGCTTATTATTTTACTTCCTCTGTTGCTGCAACACAACACATGCATCTCTCAAGGGAAAAAAAAAAACACAAAAAACAGTATCTCTTCACGCATTCTAAAAATGGCTCAAAATCATGCAAAACTTAGCTCACTTCACTTCTGCACCAGAATGTACTATATATATTTCTCCCTTCTTTGGAACAGAAAACATGTCTTCCTCTCCCATATTACTTAATGTGGCATAGTTAACACCTCATTCTACATGTTATACAGAATTTATGTCACTTTTCTTAAGACATTTGTCCTTTTTTTCTTAAAGCATTCTAAATTCCTTTTAATGAAAACCAAGTATTTTCTAGCCCAGTAACAGATAATTTGGGGATTCCTTTTTAATGCTTTCTGTATTTGAATCCCATGTTTTCCCCTTTCCTGGATTCCTTATTTGCTTTGCTAGAATATATTTTCAAACTACCAGCATACCTCAGAGACTGCAAGATTGGTTCCAGACTACTGCAATAATATGAATACCACAACAAAGCAAGTCACACAAACTGGTTTTCCAGTGCATATAAAATGTTATGTTTATACTATATTATAGTCTATAATAATGCAATAGCATTGTGTTTTTAAAATATATATACCTTAATTAAAAACTAATTTTGTTAGAAAAATGGCACCCAGATAGACTTTCTTGACTCAGGGTTGCCACAAACCTTAAATGTGTAAAAAATGCAATGTCTGAGAAACACAATAAAAATGAAGTACAATAAAATGAGCTGTACCTAAATGGGTATAAAGAAAGTAAACTTTGAGTCACTGGAAATCTACAAATTGTTTTCACATTTGGATGATGGTTTGACGATATATGGAACCCTAACTTCAAAATTATTTTCCTTAGAAATATATTTTCCAATATTATCCCACTGTCTTTTATCCTCCATCAATCCCATCCCATCCAGTTTCATTCAAGATGAATCTGATTCCAGTCACTTTTTTTCCTAAGCCCTAACAGGCAGCCTGGTATTCTTCAATATTACTTCTGTTGTTCTGACATTTCGCAAAAATGTGTTTGCATGGAGAGTATTCAATCAGCTTGAAATTGGGTAGATTCTTTATACCCAAGAATTTGTTTCAGTATTTACTTAGTTCTATAGAGTTCTCTTCTAGGAACTCTTTATCTTAGGAAGACAGACGGTAGTGATGGTAGGATTCAGTTCTTATACTCCTAGCATTCTGTTTTCATGAATTAGAGTTAGTTTTCTGTTCAATTCTCTTTTTTTCTTCAATTATTTTTGTCTCATTCAAGAAACACTATTCTGTTTATCTTGTCTGCTTTTATGCTTGGGTTCTTATGATTTTCTTTATATCTGACCATTAATATTTAACTATAAAGTACTGTCCCATGGATGGAGGAGCCTGGTAGGCTATAGTCCATGGGGTCGCTAAGAGTCAGACATGACTGAGCGACTTCACTTTCACTTTTCACTTTCATGTACTGGAGAAGGAAATGGCAACCCACTCCAGTGTTCTTGCCTGGAGAATCCCAGGGACGGGGGAGCCTGGTGGGCTGCCGTCTATGTGGTCGCACAGAGTCAGACACAACTGAAGCGACTTAGCAGCAGCATAAAGTACTGGGTTGGTTATTCTAGCTAGTAAGAATGATGATTTCTATAATGTTATAAATAAATCTAAGGTTGTTTCTTTGCTGGAATTCTGACTGGAAAAGCTGTGCAATATGTCAGGCCTTGGCAAGTGGGGATCTTGTAGACTAGTAGATTTCAGTTTGAGGTAGGGAGACTTGGGGTTCCCCCAAAATGTCAGAATGAGGAGAATTTATTCTAGTGAAGCAAAATCATCTAGTAGCTCTAATTAGCCCAATTTCTTTATGTTCTGGTATTGAACTTAGACCCTAGTTAGGTTTCTACATAATAAATTAAATCCAACACTGGATGCAGCCTTCTACTGAGTTACAATTCCTTCTGCTCTATTTCATCCATGTATCTTCTAAATATTTGCTGGAGTCCATCACTAATGATCATCCTCTTTTGAGACTGCTAATATTTTGATACCTCTAATATTAATATGAAATATTCCATTGGAACATATGCTTCACTAGGAACAAGGGAGAAGAGAAAGGATGAGAAGAAAATTTGAAAATTGAAAAATAGGAACTTATAGGGGAGTTAGGATAACAAGAAAAATACATACTAAGGAATTTTGTCACAAGAATTAGAAATTTGATTCAAAGAAAAAAAATCAACAGAGTGACTAATAACAGGTAAATCAGAACTACTTGAGTAAGACTAGCTAAATAGAAAAGGTTTATAAATCTTATTTTACCCAAACCTACAATTAGGGAGAAGGAAAGGAGGAGGGGGACTAATTCAAGGTTAAGACGTACCTGCTGAATGGTGTGAAGCAGTAGTAGCACCACTAGTAACACTGGACTCATCTTTTGTTACTTCATGTGAAGCACTATCACCTTCATACCATATGTTGCCATATAATGTTTTAAAAATGGTCGTTATATCTTCTTGACTAAGAATGAACTGTTAAAAAAATAAGATTTGACCATTTCAACATTACTACCTCATGTAGTGAAAAATTTTTATGGAAGAAGAACTGTTTCATTTCAAACCCCTGCAAAACCAACTTTTAACACATTAGATAATTCTATTAACTGAATGTTTCATTTTCTAAATGACCATGTATTCTTTAGTACCCTGTGAAATATAGAACTAAATTAAATGCCAGTATCAATACCAGAAGCTATGAATGATAAACTTTGTTATGAACGCAGCAATTAGCCTACTACTTTAAGCCTTTAAAATGAACTTTTATCTTTAAGTATCCATGTAGCTACTCTATATTTTTTTTGGTTAGTAAGCCCCTCAATTGACAAATATGAAATAATAAAAAATAATAAATTCAGAACACTTCCTAACACCATACACAAAAACAAATTCAAAATGGATTAAAGACTTAAACATAAGCCCAGAAACTATAAAGCTCCTAGAGGAAAACATAGGCAGTACACACTTCAGCATACATAACAGCAAGAGTCTCTTTGTCCCACCTCCTACAGTAATGGAAATAAAACAAAAATAAACAAATGGACTTAAATAAGATTAAAGGCTTTTGTACAGTAAAGGAAACAATAATCAAGATTAAAAGATAACCCTCAAAATGGGAGAAAATAATTGCAAACAAACTGACAAATTCTCCAGAATATACAAGCGGCTCACACAGGTCAACATGAGGAAAACAAAAAACCCAATAAAAAATGGGTAGACGAACTAAACGGACATTTCTCCATAGAAGACATTCAAATCGCTAATAATCATATGTAAAGATGCTCAACATCACTCATTATTAGAGATATGCAAGGCCAAACTACAATGAGCAATGAGGTATCACCTCACACTGGTCAGAATGGCCCTCATCAAAAAAATCTACAAACAATAAATGTTTGACAGGGTGTGGAGAAAAGGGAACCCTCTTGCACTGCTGGTGGGAATGTAAATTGATATACAGCCACTATGGAGAACAGTCGGAGAAGGCAATGGCACCCCACTCCAGTACTCTTGCCTGGAAAATCCCATGGACGGAGGAGCATGGTAAGCTGTAGTCCATGGGGTCGCTAAGAGTCAGACATGACTGAGCGACTTTACTTTCTCTTTTCACTTTCATGCATTGGAGAGGGAAATGGCAACCCACTCCAGTGTTCCTGCCTGGAGAATCCCAGGGATGGCAGAGCCTGGTGGGCTGCCGTCTATGGGGTCACACAGAGTCGGACACAACTGAAGTGACTTAGCATAGCACAGCATAGCATGGAGAACAGTATGGAGACTCCTTAAAAAGCTAGGAATACAACTATCTCATAACCCAACAATCCCACTACTGGGCACACACCCTGAGCAAACCATAACTGAAATAGACACATACATCCCATGTTTGCTGCAGCACTATTTACCATAGCTAGGACATGGAAGCAACCTAGATGTCCGTCAGCAAGACAAACGGATATAGAAGTTGTGGTACATATACACAAAGGAATATTACTCAGCCATATTTGAGTTAGTCCTAATTAGGTGGATGAACCTAGAGCCTGTTATTCAGAGTGAAGTAAGTCAGAAAGAGAAAAACAAATATCACATATTAATGCCTATATATGGAATCTATAAAGATGGTGCTGATGATCCCATGTGGAGGGCAGCAATTGAGATGCAGAGATAGAGAACAGTCTTGTGGCCACAGCAGGGGAAGAAGAGGGTGTGATGAACTGAGAGAGTAGCATGGAAACATATGAATTACCAGATGTAAAACAGCCGGTGGAAATTTGCTGTATGATGCAGGGAGCTCAAATTAAATGCTCTGTGACAACTAGAGGGGTGAGATGGGGTGAGAGGGAAGTCCAAGAGGAGGGGACAGATGTATACCTATGGCTGATTCATGTTGATGTATGGCAGAGACTAATAAAATACTGTAAAGCAATTATACAATATGTTTTACATGAATTATTTTACCTGAACCTCACAAAAGTTCTAGGTACAAAGAGTATAATCTTGATATTATAAGAAGATGAGACTTTAGTGATTAAGTATCATGCTTAAGTACACTTAAAGCAACACACTAACTCAAAACTCTATGCTTTGCGAATTCAACATTAAACCACTAGCATAAGACCTGTCTTGAAAGCTGTGACAGTTAACTTTACATCAACTTGACTGGGTCATAGTACACAGAGATTGAGTCAAATATTATTCTAGATGTTATATATACATATGGTATTGTAGACCATCTACAAATACTCAGCTCCCTTCTGGGGGTGCAGATCCACTAGAATGAAATTGAGTCGTCCCGTATCAAGACATCCCAAGTAGCAGCTGTTGCAGGATATCACATATTTAACTTCTCCTGGATCTCAACTTCAGAGTCAGGGACAGGTTAAAATTGAGTCTTCAGGAAATCAGTCTAATGCATCCAGATCAAGAGTATACAGACAGACATACACACACACCATAGCCTTGACTAGATGGACCTTTGTTGGCAAAGTAATATCTCTGCTTTTTAATATGCTATCTAGGTTGGTCATGACTTCCCTTCCAAGGAGTAAGCGTCTTTTAATTTCATGGCTGCAATCACCATCTGCAGTGATTTTTGAGCCCCAAAAAATAAAGTCTGACACTGAGATTTGTAAAGTAATATCAACTGATTGCCAACATCCGCTGGATCATGGAAAAAGCAAGAGAGTTCCAGAAAAACATCTATTTCTGCTTTATTGATTATGCCAAAGCCTTTGACTGTGTGGATCACAATAAACTGGAAAATTCTGAAAGGGACGGGAATACCAGACCACCTGATTCGCCTCTTGAAAAATTTGTATGCAGGTCAGGAAGCAACAGTTAGAACTGGACATGGAACAACACACTGGTTCCTGGGAATACCAGACCACCTGATCCGCCTCTTGAGAAATTTGTATGCAGGTCAGGAAGCAACAGTTAGAACGGGACATGGAACAACATACTGGTTCCTAGGAATACCAGACCACCTGATCCGCCTCTTGAGAAATTTGTATGCAGGTCAGGAAGCAACAGTTAGAACTGGACATGGAACAACAGACTGGTTCCAAATAGGAAAAGGAGTTCATCAAGGCTGTATATTGTCACCCTGTTTATTCAACTTATATGCAGAGTACATCATGAGAAACGCTGGACTGGAAGAAACCCAAGTTGGAATCAAGATTGCCGGGAGAAATATCAATAACCTCAGATATGCAGATGACACCACCCTTATGGCAGAAACTGAAGAGGAACTCAAAAGCCTCTTGATGACAGTGAAAGTGGAGAGTGAAAAAGTTGGCTTCAAGCTCAACATTCAGAAAACGAAGATCGTGGCATCCTGTCCCATCACTTTATGGGAAATAGATGGGGAAACAGTGGAAACAGTGTCAGACTTTATTTTTCTGGGCTCCAAAATCACTGCAGATGGTGACTGCAGCCATGAAATTAAAAGACACTTACTCCTTGGAAGGAAAGTTATGACCAACCTAGATAGCATATTCAAAAGGAGAGACATTACTTTGCCAACAAAGGTTCATCTAGTCAAGGCTATGATTTTTCCTGTGGTCATGTATGGATGTGAGAGTTGGACTGTGAAGAAGGCTGAGTGCCGAAGAATTAATGCTTTTGAAGTGTGGTGCTGGAGAAGACTCTTGAGAGTCCCTTGGACTGCAAGGAGATCCAACCAGTCCATTCTGAAGATCAGTCCTGGGATTTCTTTGGAAGGAATGATGCTAAAGCTGAAACTCCAGTACTTTGGCCACCTCATGCGAAGAGTTGACTCACTGGAAAAGACTCTGATGCTGGGAGGGATTGGGGGCAGGAGGAGAAGGGGACGACAGAGGATGAGATGGCTGGATGGCATCACTGACTCAATGGACATGAATCTGAGTGACCTCCGGGAGTTGGTGATGGACAGGGAGGCCTGGCATGCTGCGATTCATGGGGTCACAAAGAGTTGGACACGACTGAGCGACTGATCTGATCAACTGATTTATGTCTAAGTTACTGACTCATCTGCCACTTCATCTTCAACATATCCATTCTTCTAGGACCTCTGCTAGGTTACCTCATATATTCCCACGGCTTCAAATACTATCTATAATTTGATGATTTCCAAGTCATTTCTAGCCTTAGACTGCTCCACTAAGATCTTTATTAAAATATCTGACTGATTACTTATAATACAATGTCTAATATTGTTTCCTTCATAACATTTACCATAATTTTTAACTATTTTAACTGTGTGCCTGTCTATCTCACCTCTGGATCACCACCATCCCCTGCATTATACTGGTAAGCTCCATGGAGCCACCAACAATGTCACAATTCCTTTGTAATCAGATTTCCAATATCCAGCACAGGGTCTAACACATAGCAGGCACTCAAATATTTGTTGAATAAGTGATCAACATTCAGAGAGAACAAGATGGTGGAGGAGCAGGTGCCCGTAGAGTGCATCTCTCTCTACGGATACATCAGGAATACACCTTCAGACACAGAAGTGCATGCAGTACACCAGCTGAGAGCGGACAGGAGTACCTGACCTGTGGAAAACAATATACAGAACCATGCTAGTGGAGGTGATGGAATTCCAGTGGAGCTATTCCAAATCCTGAAAGATGATGCTGTGAAAGTGCTGCACTCAATATGCCAGCAAATTTAGAAAACTCAGCAGTGGCCACAAGATTAGAAAAGGTCAGTTTTCATGCCAATCCCAAAGAAAGGCAATGCCAAAGAATGCTCAAACTACCGAACAACTGCACTCATCTCACACGCTAGTAAAGTAATGCTCAAAATTCTCCAAGCCAGGCTTCAGCAATATGTGAACCATGAACTTTCTGATGTTCAAGCTGGTTTTAGAAAAGGCAGAGGAACCAGAGATCAAATTGCCAACATCCGCTGGATCATGGAAAAAGCAAGAGAGTTCCAGAAAACCATCTATTTCTGCTTTATTGACTATGCCAAAGCCTTTGACTGTGTGGATCACAATAAACTATGGAAAATTCTGAAAGAGATGGGAATACCAGACCACCTGATCTGCCTCTTGAGAAATCTGTATGCACGTCAGGAAGCAACTGTTAGAACTGGTCATGGAACAAGAGACTGGTTCCAAATAGGAAAAGGAGTACGTCAAGGCTGCATATTGTCACCATGTTTATTTAACTTATATGCAGAGTACATCATGAGAAATGCTGGATTGGAAGAAACACAAGTTGGAATCAAGATTGCTGGGAGAAATATCAATAACCTCAGATATGCAGATGACACCACTCTTATGGCAGAAAGTGAAGAGGGGCTAAAAAGCCTCTTGATGAAAGTGAAAGTGGAGAGTGAAAAGGTTGGCTTAAAGCTCAACATTCAGAAAACGAAGATCATGGCATCTGGTCCCATCACTACATGGGAAATGGAGAAACAGTGGAAACAGTGTCAGACTTTATTTTCTGGGCTCCAGAATCACTGCAGATGGTGACTGTAGCCATGAAATTAAAAGATGCTTACTCCTTGGAAGGAAAGTTATGAACAACCTAGATAGCATATTCAAAAGCAGAGACATTACTTTGCCAATAAAGGTTCGCCTAGTCAAGGCTATGGTCTTTCCTGTGGTCATGTATGGATGTGAGAGCTGGACTGTGAAGAAGGCTGAGCGCCAAAGAATTGATGCTTTTGAACTGTGGTGTTGGAGAAGACTCTTGAGAGTCCCTTGGACTGCAAGGAGATCCAACCGGTCCATTCTGAAGGAGATCAGCCCTAGGATTTCTTTGGAAGGAATGATGCTAAAGCTGAAACTCCAGTATTTTGGCCACCTCATGCGAAGAGTTGACTCATTGGAGAAGACTCTGATGCTGAGAGGGATTGGGGGCGGGAGGAGAAGGGGACGACACAGGATGAGATGGCTGGATGGCATCACTGACTCGATGGATGTGAGTCTGAGTGACCTCCGGGAGTTGGTGATGGACAGGGAGGCCTGGTGTGCTGCGGTTCATGGGGTCGCAAAGAGTTGGACACGACTGAGCGACTGATCTGATCTTATCTGATCTGCAAAACTCAGTAGGACGAAAGAACTAAGGAGAAACACAGAAGTTTACTAGGACTGGACCTGCCCTCAGCAGGCGGGGAAATTGAAGCAGGGGACTGATCCCAAATCAGGGTAATTGTCTGAGTCAGAGGAGAAACATTTAAGGCTGAGAGTGAAACAGCTGAACTGTGGCTGAATGAGAAAAAGACAGTCCTTGCTGCAGCTTTATGTAGGGCAGGACAGCTGTTGACTGTGGAGAGACCCCCTCCCTTCCCTGAGGGAAGGTGAGGGAGGAGACTGTGGTGGGAAATGCCTGTGGAAGAAAGCCAGGCAACCTTGGAAGCAAGGCAATACTGCGGAGTCACATGTAGGGGGTGGAACCATCACCATAGCCTCTCTCTCCCCACAAGGCCAGCATCAGCAGCTGATCAATAGAGAGGTGGCCCATCAAGTGCCTGAACCACAGAACTGAAGAGTAGGACCCCACCCAGGGTATCTTTTAAGTGACTGATGCCACAAACTACAGAATAGGACCCCATCCAGGGAGGCCCCATTCTATGCGTTTGACGCGCCAAACGACAGAGAAGGATTGCAGGTAAGGGAGTCCTCTAAGCACCTGAATGGGTGAAGCTACGGAGAAAGACTGGCCAAAGACACCTTCTGATAGCCGGCTACCAGAGGCTCAAAAAAAAAAGACTCTGATAGGACCACAGCCCCAACAGCCAAAGCAGTCTGTGTCCCTGCACATTTGATGCCACTAGGGTCCCCGCAACCCAAGCAGCTGTGCCACCTACACACTCAACTCTCATTGGCTCAGAGCTGCCACAGGCAAAAAAAAAAGTCTTGCGCCTATGCACACGGGGTCACTTTGTGTACTGCTTGTGTCCAATACGGGTTGGTAAATACTGGTTGTCATACCCTTCTAGAGCACTGTATTTCCTTCTGCACTTGCCACCAATCCCGAGTACCTGGTGCTGGCAGAACCCCTGTAAACCAAGCAGCTGCTTAGTATCTGGCCCTCATTGGGGCAGATCCACATCCTTTAAGGCAGCCTCAGGAGTAGGTTGATGACCCATAGGCAGAGGTGGAAATAAAACCACAATTGAAACCCAGGGGCAGTGCAGCTAAGGAAAAACACCCAAAACTTTCCCGTCAGCTATACAAGCTGCAGATTAAATCCACACAAACAACTATGCAGACTGTGTATATGGTTATATAAAAGGACACTGAAAGCTCCCCCCACACACACAAAAATGCAATAGTTCTGATAGCTGTGGACTCTAGAGGCAAGAACACAGAGGAGTAGGACCAGATTAGAATCTGAGCAGCCCCCACAGCAGGTCCAGAGACCAGCACACTGGTGGAGGGCATCCCTGGGAAGTGAGGTAGACTGTGACTCCCAGTGAGGGAAAGGATCCTGACAGCAGGGACTCAAGAAAGACATCTATTATTCTTATGTTTTGACTTATTCTGTAGTGTCCTTTGGATTTTTTTTTCTTTCTTCCTTCCACCCCTCTGTTGTAGTTGTCAATTTTATTGGCACTATGAAATCTAATTAAACTCTTGAGATTTTTTTCCTTCCAATCACACTTTTATTGTTGTTATAAACCTCTGCCTCTCCCTTGGGCTTCTGCAATCCTGTGGAACTTTTTATTTTTTTTTTTTTTTTTGCTTTTGCTTTCCTCCTTTTTTTGTTCTTTTCTCTTTTACTAAATTTTTAATTTTTTAAACCTAGCATTATTTTTTCTACATTTATTCCATGGCTTTTCCCCTTGCAGTTAATCTTTAATGTATATAAATCTTTTTTGTCTACTTCTATTTAGCTTTGCATATCTATTCTTTCTTTCCATTCCTTTCAACACATTTGTTAGTTTTGTTTTTATTGCTTTATTCTCCAAATTGTGCCTTGCTTTAGTTTTGTTTTCAGTTTGCGCTTTAATTAGTTTTGTCCTTAACTGATAGATATAATTTTTGGTTTCCTTGTTCAACAGGTCAATTTATTGTACATTATTTTTGTTGGACTGTTTTGATTTTGCTTATGGGTATATATGTATATGTCTACATTCCATTATTTTAATTATTATTTGCCTGATTTTATAACTGCTTTTTGTCTGGGATTCATCTTTGGTTTCTCTTTTTAGGGTATCTGGTTTAATCTCACCTAATGCCATAACAGACCACTTGTGGAATCTTCGATCCTGACCAGAGATCAAGCCCTGAGCTTTTGGAGTGGGAGCACTGGTTTGAACACTAGACTACCAGAGAACTAACCCTAAGGAATATCAAATACTGAGAACTCTCACAAAGGAAACCAATTAAATATAAGATGTGGCATCACTCAACCACCAGTAACACCCTGTGCAGAATGCCTCATTCAAACAATAAACATCACAAAACCCAATCGTCAACAGATAGGATGACCACTTCACTCACCGTGCCCATCAGAGGAAAAACAAAAAATATAGCATAAATTTTACCCTATATGAAGCTTATACAAACCACTGCACCAACCTTAGAGGGCAGAAACCAAAAGGGAGAAAGAATTCGACCTTGAAGCCTGAGAAAAGGAGACCTCAAACACAGTAAGTTTCAAAAAAATAATGAAAAGGCAGAGAAATACTACAAAAATAAAGGAACAAACTAGAAACATGGAAGTCCAAATACATGAAGAGGAAACAGGCAACCTACCTGAAACACATAATCAAAATGTTGAAAACAGAATGGAGAACATGCAAGAACCGATTAACAAAGACCTAGAAGAATTAAAGAACAAACAGAGAGGGATGACACAATTACTGAAATTAAAAATACTCTACAAGAAATCAATAGCAGACTATCTGGAGAACAAATAAGTAAATTGGAAGATAAAATGGTGGAAATAACTTTTGAAGAGCAGAATAAAGGAAAAAGAATGAAAAGAACTGAGGATAGCCTCAAAGACCTCTGGGACTGTATCAAATGCACCAACATTCAAATCACAGGGGTCCCAGAGGAGGAAGAGAAAAAGAAAGGGTATGAGAAAATTTCTGAAAGGATTATAGCTGAAATTTTCCCCAACATGGAAAACGAAATAGTCAATCAGGTCCAAGAGGCACAAAGAGTCCCATATAGGATAAACCAAAGGAGAAATACACCAAGAAACATACTAATCAAACTAACAAAGATTAAACACAAAGAAAAATATTAAAAGCAACAAGAGAAAAGCAACAAGTAACATACAAGGGAAACCCCATACGTTTAACAGCTGATTTTGCAGCAGAAACTCTGCAGGCCAGAAGGGGATGGCAGGACATATTTAAAGTAAAGAAAGGGAAAAATTCTACAACCAAAATTATTCTACCCAGCAAGGATCTCATTCAAAATTCATGGAGAAATAAAAAGCTTTTCAGACAAGCAAAAGTTAAGAGAATTCAGTACCACCAAACCAGCTTTACAATAAATGTGACAGGGACTTATATAGTCAAGAAATACAAGAAAAGAAAAAGATCTATAAAATCAACCCAAAACACTTAAGAAAATGGCAACAGGAATATATATATCAAGAAGGAGAGTTATGACCAAACTAGATAGTATATTTAAAAGCAGAGACATAACTTTGCAAACAAAGGTCCGTCTAGTCAAGGCATGATTTTTCCTGTGGTCATGTATGGATGTGAGAGTTGGACTGTGAAGAAAGCTGAGTGCCAAAGAATTGATGCTTTTGAAGTGTGGTGTTGGAGAAGACTCTTGAGAGTCCCTTGGACTGCAAGGAGATCCAACCAGTCTATCCTAAAAGAGATCAGTCCTAGGTGTTCACTGGAAGGACTGATGTTGAAGCTGAAACTCCAATACTTTGGCCATCTCATGCGAAGAGCTGACTCACTGGAAAAGACCCTAATGCTGGGAAGGATTAAGGGCAGGAAGACAAGGGGATGACAGAGGATGAAATGGCTGGATGGCATCACCGACTTGATGGACATGAGTTTGGGTAGACTACAGGAGTTAGTGATGGACAGGGAGGCCTGGCATGCTGCGATTCATGGGGTTGCAGAGTCAGAGATGACTGAGCGACTGAACTGAACTGAACTTTAAATGTAAATGGATTAAGTGCTCCAATCGAAAGACACAGACTGGCTGAATGGAAAAAAAAACAAGACCCACATATGCTGTCTACAAGAAACCCACTTCAGACCTAAAGACACATATAGACGGAAAGTGAGAGGATGGAAAAATATATTCCATGCAAACGGGAAGCAAAAGAAAGCTGGAGTAGCAATCCTCATATCAGACAAAATACACCTTAAAATAAAGATTACAAAAGATAAGGAAGGACATTACATAATGATCAAGGGATCAATCCAAGAGGAAGACATAAAACAACTGTAAATATCTATGCACCCAACATAGAAGCACCTCAATACATAAGACAAACACTGCTGCTACTGCTAAGTCACCTCAGTCGTGTCCGACTCTGTGCGACCCCACAGACGGCAGCCCACCAGGCTCCCCCGTCCCTGGGATTCTCCAGGCAAGAACACTGGAGTGGCTTGCCATTTCCTTCTCCAATGCGTGAAAGTTTAAAGTGAAAATGAAGTCACTCAGTTGTGTCTGACTCTTAGTGACCCCATGGACTGCAGCCTACCAGGCTCCTCCATCCATGGGATTTTCCAGCCAAGAGTACTGGAGTGGGTTGCCATTGCCTTAAACACTAAAAGACATAAAAGGAGAAATTGACACTAACACAATAATAGTAGGAGATTTGAACACCCCACTCCCACCAATGGACAGATGATCAAAACAGAAAATTAATAAGGAAACACAAGTCTTAAATGATACATTAGATGAGATGAATCTCATTGATATCTTCAGAACATTCCAACCAAATGCAGAATACATCTTCTCAAGTGCACATGGAACATTCTCCAAGATAGACCACATCTTGGGTCACAAATCAAACCTCAGTTAATTTAAGAAAACTGAAACCGTATCATGCATCTTCTCCAACCACAATGCTTTGAGACCAGATATCAATTACAAGGAAAAAACTGTAAGAAAAAGAAACACATGGAGATTAAACAACACGTTTCTAAATAACCAATAAGTTACTGAAGAAATCAAAAGGGAAATAAAAAAACTTCTAGAAACAAATGACAAAACACAACTCAAACGCTATGGTATGCAGAAAAAGCTGTTCTAAGAGGTAAGTTTATAGCAATCCTACCCCAAGAAACAAGAAAAACATCGAATAGACAACCTAACTTTACACCTAAAACAACTGGAAGTCCTAGCTACAGCAATCAGAGAAGAAAAAGAAATAAAAGGAATCCAGATCGGAAAGGAACAACTAAAGCTCTCATTGTTTTCAGATGACATAGAAAACCCAAAAGATAGTATCAGAAAATTACTACAGCTAATCAGTGAATTTAGCAAAGTCAAAGGCTACAAAATCAATACACAGAAATTACTTTATTTCTATATACTAACAATGAAAAATCAGAAAGAGAAATTAAGGAATCAATCCCATTCACCATTGCAACAAAATCAAACTAAATATCTAGAAATAAACTTAGCTAAGGAGACAAAAGAAGTGTACACAAAAATTATAGGACACTAATGAAACAAATCAAAGACAACATAAACAGATGGAGAGATAGTCAATGTTCCTGGGTAGGAAGAATCAGCATTGAGTAAATGACTATAGTACCAAATGCAATCTACAGATTCAATGCGATCCCTATCAAATTACCAATGACTTTTCCACAGAACTAGAACAAAAAATTTCACAGTTCATATGGAAACACAAAAGACCCCAAATAGCCAAACCAGTCTTGAGAAAGAAGAATGGAGCTGGAGGAATCAACCTTCCTGACTTCAGATTATACTACAAAGCTGCATTCATCAAGACAGTAGAGTACTGGCACAAAAACAGAAACGTAGACCAATGGAACAATATAGAAAGCCCAGAAATAATCCCATGCATCTATGGGTATCTTATTTTTGACAAAGGGGGCTAGAATATAAAAGGGGCAAAGGCAGACTTTTCAATCAATGGTGCTGGGAAAACTGGACAGCTACATGTTAAAAAATGAAAATTAGAACACTTCTTACCACCATACACAAAGATAAACTCAAAATGGATTAAAGACCTAAATGTAAGACCAGAAATTATAAAACTTTTAGAGCAAAACATAGAACATTCAATGACATAAATCAAAGAAAGATCCTCTATGATCCACCCACTAGAGTAATGGAAATAAAAACAAAAGTAAACAAGTGGGACCTGATTAAACTTAAAAGCTTTTGCACAGCAAAGGAAACTACAAGCAAAGTAAAAGACAGCCCTCAGAATGGAAGAAAATAAAAGCAAATGAAACAACTGACAAAGGATTAACTTCCAAAATATACAAGCAGCTCATACAACTCAATACCAGAAATACAAACAACCCAATCAAAAAGAGGCAGAAAGACCTAAACAAACTTTTCTCCAAGGAAGACATACAGACAGCTAACAAACACAAGAACAGGTGCTGAACATCCCACATTATTAGAGAAATGCAAATCAAAACTACATGAGGTATTACTTCACACGGGTCAAAACAGCCATCATCAAAAATCTACAAACAATAAACGCTGGAGAGGTTTTAGAGAAAAGGGAACAGTCTTGTACTGTAAATGAAAATAGTCACTATGGAAGACGGTATGGAGATTCCTTAAAAAAACTAGGAATAAAATCACCATTTGACCCAGGAATCCCATTCCTAGGCACATACCCCGAGGAAAGCAAATTGAAGAAGATACATGTATTCCACTGCTCACTACAGCACTATTTACAATAGCTAGAACATGGACGCAACCTAGATGTCCATCGACAGATGAACAGATAAAGAAATTGTGGTACATATACACAATAGAATATTACTCAGTCATAAAAAAGAACACATTTGAGTCAGTTCTAATGAGGTGGATGAACCTAGAACCTATTATACAGAGTGAAGTAAGTCAGAAAGAGAAAGATAAATATCATATTCTAACACACATATATGGAATGTAGAAAAATGATACTGAAGAATTTATTTTCCAATGCAAACCATTCAACATCATGGCAATTCAGGTCTATGCCCTGACCAGAAACGCTGAAGAAGCTGAAGTTGAACAGTTCTATGAAGACCTACAGTACCTTTTAGACTAACACCTAAAAAAGATTTCCTTTTCATTATAGGGGACTGGAATGCAAAAGCAGGAAGTCAAGAAACATTTGGAGTAACAGGCAAATTAGGCCTTGGAGTACAGAATGAAGCAGGGCAAAAGCTAACAAGAGTTTTGCCAAGAGAATGCACTGGTCGTAGCAAACACCTTCTTCCAACAACACAAGAGAAGACTGTACACATGGACATCACCAGATGGTCAACACCAAAATCAGATTGATTATATTCTTTGCAGCCAAGATGGAGAAGCTCTATAAAGTCAGCAAAAACAAGACCGGGAGCTGACTATGGCTCAGATCATGAACTCCTCATTGCCAAATTCAGACTTAAATTGAAGAAAGTGGGGAAAACCATGAGACCACTCAGCTTTGACCTAAATCAAATCCCTTATCATTATACAGTAGAAGTGAGAAATAGATATAAGGGACTAGATCTGATAGAGTGCCTGATGAACTAAAGACATAGGTTCGTGACACTGCACAGGAGACAGGGAGCAAAACCATCCCCAACATAAAGAAATACAAAAAAAGAAAAATGGCTGTCTGAAGAGGCCTTACAAACAGCTGTGAAAAGAAGAGAAGCAAAAAGCAAAGGAGAAGAGGAAAGATTTGAATGCAGAGTTCAAAAGAATAGCAAGGAGAGATAAGAAAGCCTTCCTCAGTGATCAATGAAAAGAAATAGAGGAAAACAAGAGTATGGGAAAGACCAGAGATCTCTTCAAGAAAATTAGAGATACCAAGGGAACATTTCATGCAAAGATGGGCTCAAAAAAGTACAGAAATGGTATGGACCTGACAGAAGCAAAAGATATTAAGAAGAGGTAGCAAGAATACACACAAGAACTGTACAAAAAAGATCTTCACAACCCAGATAATCACAATTGTGTGATCACTCACCTAGAGCCAGACATCCAGGAATGTGAAGTCAAGTGGGCCTTAGGAAGCATCACTACGAACAAAGCTAGTGGAGGTGTTGGAATTCCAACTGAGCTATTTCAAATTCTAAAAGATGATGCTGTGAAAGTGCTGCACTCAATATGCCAGCAAATTTGGAAAACTCAGCAGTGGCCACAGGACTGGAAAAGGTCAGTTTTTATTCCAGTCCCAAAGAAAGGCAATGCCAAAGAATGCTCAAACTACTACACAGTTGCACTCATCTCACATGCTAGTAAAATAATGCTCAAAATTCTCCAAGCCAGGCTTCAGCAATATGTGAACTGTGAACTTCCAGACGTTCAAGCTGCTTTTAGAAAAGACAGAGAAACCAGAGATCAAATTGCCAACATCCGCTGGATCATCAAAAAAGCAAGAGAGTTCCAGAAAAACATCTACTGCTTTATTGACTAGGGCAAAGTCTTTGACTGTGTAGATCACAATAAACTGTGGAAAATTCTCAAAGAGATGGGAATCCCAGACCAACTGACCTGCCTCTTGAGAAATCTGTATGCAGGTCAGGAAGCAACAGTTAGAACTGGACATGGAACAACAGACTGGTTCCAAATAGGAAAAGGAGTACATCAAGGCTGTATATTGTCACCCTGCTTATTTAACTTATATGCAGAGTGCATTGTGAGAAATGTTCGGCTGGAGGAAGCATAAGCTGGAATCAAGATTCCTGAGAGAAATATCAATAAGCACAGATATACAGATGACACCCCCTTATGGCAGAAAGCAAAGAGGAACTAAAGAGTCTCTTGATGAAGGTGAAAGAGGAGAGTGAAAAAGTTGGCTTAAAGCTCAACATTCAGAAAACTAAGATCATGGCATCCGGTCCCATCACTTCATGGGAAATAGATGGGGAAACAGTGGCTGATTTTGTTTTTCTGGGCTCCAAAATCACTGCAGATGATGAGTACAGCTATGAAATTAAAAGGTAAGTTAGGACCAACCTAGACAGCATATTAAAAAGCAGAGACATTACTTTGTCAACAAAGGTCCGTCTAGTCAAGGCTATGGTTTCTCCAGTGGTCATGTATGGATGTGAGAGTTGGACTGTAAAGAAAGCTGAGCACAACAGAATTGATGCTTTTGAGCTGGGGTGTTGGAGAAGACTCTTGAGAGTCTCTTGGACTGCAAGGAGATCCAACCAGTCCATCCTAAAGGAGATCAGTCCTGAGTGTTCATTGGAAGGACTGGTACTTAAGCTGAAAGTCCAATACCTTGGCCACCTGATGTGAAGAGATGACTGATTTGTTAAGACTCTGATGCTGGGAAAGAGTGAATGCAGGAGGAGAAGGGGATGACAGAGGATGAGATGGTTGGATGGCATCACCAACTCAATGGACATGAGTTTGTGTATGCTCTGGGAGTTGGTGATGGACAGGGAGGCCTGGCGTGCTGCAGTTTTGGAGTCACAAAGAGTTGGACATGACTGAACAACTGAACTGAATGGAGAAACAGACACAGAAAATAGACTCATGAACATGGGGAGAGGGGAGAAGGTGAGATGTATGGGAAGAGTAACATGTATGGATCTTACATTACCATATGTAAAATAGAGAGCCAATGGGAATCTGTTGTATAGCTCAGGAAACTCAAACAGGGGCTCTGTATCAAAATAGAGGGATGGGATGTGAAGGGAATTGGGAGGGAAGTTCAAAAGGGAGGGGATATATGTATACCTATGGCTGATTCATGTTGAGATTTGACAGAAAAGAATGAAATTCTGTAATGTAATTATCCATCAATTATAAAATAAATAAATTTTTTAATGAAAAATCTTTTTACAAAAACAGAAAAAAAAAAAAGATCAACATTCAATGCATTCTACTTTATATACATCAGCTACTATCTCTTTTCTGACCAAGGTATTTTTACGTAACTTGTACATACAAAATGATTTATGTCCCCAAACAATAATTTTTAACCAACGAAAGATACATCAATAAGGATTTAAAAGTTACCTCCATGGGCTTTAGCTGAGCATTTAGATTGAAACAAGGAACTTCCTGGAACCATTCCCACGATAAATTTCGCTCAACCATCACCTCAAGATTTAATGGCAATAGTAGATCTAGTACTTCCTGGTATGCATCATTAATATATTGAGTCCTATGAGTAGAAATAAAACTGTTTTTAATAAATTTCATACAGTATCAGAAAAAATTAATCATTTTATATATAAATAATAGAAATTAAGCCTTTCCATGTAAAATGAGAGATGTTCCACCTCCCTAGAAACCCAGGTGACTTTTTCCTGAGCTGAAGTTCTCTGTGTTAAAGAAAAATAAAACTTTTAAATAGGATTTTTATAATATATGAAAAAGTGCCAAAAATATACATGTTGGATACAATAAACTATTAAAATGAGAATTTTCTCTACATAAAACATAAAATGCATCATACAAGACTTTAATATGAAAACATTTAAATTCACAGATTTACACATCAGAAGATTACTACATATCCCTTTAATTTATAAGAAACTAGTTTGCAAATATGAAATTTCTATTTTTGCAGATCAAATATAGTTGAATATATATAATTTTATATTAAGGTTTACCATATTTGCCTTTCCAAGTCCATGTAAGGGTAGGACTGATGCTCAGGAATTAAGACTAGTTGGTTACCAAACGCCTTTCAACTGACATGAGACCAAAGCAGCCTCCCAATATACCTTCAAATGACAACCTCAAAGTGGTCCTCCTAAATAATACATCTACACTTTAATTGGTAGCAATCATGTGGTACTGGAATGGTGTGAGGAGATACCCCACGTCCAAGGTCAGGAGCTGCGGCTGCACTTTGCTAGAGTGGCCATGAGGAGATATCCCACATCCAAGGTCAGAGAAACCCCAGCAAGATGGTAGGCACTGGAGTGGCAGCTGTGTGGCACTGGAGTGGCTGTGAGGAGATACCCCACACCCAAGGGCAAAGGAGAAGCCCCAGAAAAACAGTAGGAGAGGCGAATTCATGTTTAGAATCAAACCCCATTCCCACCAGAGACACTAAACAAACCTTGTGCGCACCAGGACCCAGGATCCCCACAGAAACTGAGTCAGAACTGTGTTTGAACGTCTCCTGTGGCGGTATGGGTCAGCAGTGGACTGCCACAGGGACTGGGGCTCTCAGTTCAGCAGATTTGGGTACTAAGCCCTCTTAGAGGAGGTCACCATTGACCCCACCATAAAGCTGCCAGAACTTGCACAGGACTGGGAAATAGACTCTTGGAGGACACAAACAGAACCTTGTGTGCACCAGGACTCAGAAGAAATGAGCAGTGATCCCCAAGACTCTGACCCAGACTTGCCCAGAGTGTCCAGGAGTCTCCAGCAGGGGCGTGGGTCGGTGGTGGCCTGCTTCAGGGTTGCGGGCAGTGAGTGTAGCAGTATATGCACAGGATCATCTGAAGGAGATGCCCATTATCTGCATTACGTCCACCATAGTTTGGGCCCAGGTAAATAGCAAGGAGGGAATACAGCTCCACCCATCAACAGAAAATTGGATTAAACATTTACTGAGCATGGCCCTGCCCATCCGAACAAGACCCAGTTTCCCCCCTCAGTCAGTCTCTCCCATCAGGAAGCTTCCATAAAGCCTCTTAATCTTCTTCATCAGAGGGCAGACAGACTAAAAACCACAATCACAGAAAACTAACCAATCTGATCACATGGACCACAGTGGGTCTAACTGAATGAAACTATGAGACATGCTGTGAAGGGCCACCCAAAATGGACAGAACATGGTGAAGAGTTCTGACAAAACGTGGTCCACTGGAGAAGGGAATGGCAAACCACTTCAGTACTCTTGCCTTGAGAACCCCATGAACAGTATGAAAAGGCAAGAAGATAGGACACTGAAAAATGAACTCCCCAGGTAGGTAGGTGTCCAATATTCTACTGAGATCAGTGGAGAAATAACTCCATAAAGAATGAAGAGAAGAAGCTAAAGCAAAAATAACACACAGTTGTGGATGTGACGGGTGACAGAAGAAAAGTCCGATGCTATAAAGAGTAATATTGTATAGGAACCTGGAACGTTAGGTCCATGAATCTTGCAAGGCATACCAGAAGTGGTCAACCAGGAGACAGCAAGAATGACCATTGATATTTTAGGAATCAGCCAACTAAAATGGACTGTAATGGGTGAATTTAACTCAGATGACCATTATATCTACTACTGTGGGCAAGAATCCCTTAGAAGAAACGGAGTAGTGTCACAGTAAACAAAAGAGTCCAAAATGTAGTACTTGGATGAAATATCAAAAATTACAGAATAATATCTGTTCTTTTCCAAGGTAAACCATTCAATATCACGGCAATCAACGTCTATGCCCGACCAATAATGCTAAAGAAGCTGAAACTGAATGGTTTTATGAAGACCTACAAGCCCTTCTATAACTAACACCCCAAAAAGATGTCCTTTTCATTATAGAGGGCTAGAACACAAAAGTAGGAAGTCAAGAAACACCTGGAGTAACAGGCAAATTGGGCCTTGGAGTACAGAATGAAGCAGGGCAAAGGTAATAGAGTTTTGCCAAGAGAATACACTGGTCATAGCAAACACCCTCTTCCAACAACACAAGAAAAGACTCTACACATGGACATCACCAGATGGTCAACACTGAAATCAGACTGATTATATACTTTGCAGCCAAAGATGGAGAAGCTCTATACAGGCAGCAAAAACAAGACTGGGAGCTGACTATGGTTCAGATCATGAACTCCTTATTGCCAAATTCATACTTAAATTGAAAAAAGTGGGGAAAACCACTAGACCATTCAGCTTTGACCTAAATCAAATCCCTTATCATTATATAGTGGAAGTGACAAATAGATTCAAGGGATTAGATTTGATAGAGTGCCTGAAGAACTATGGACAGAGGTTTGTGACATTGTACAGGAGGCAGGGATAAAGACCATCCCCAAGAAAAAGAAAAGCAAAAAGGCAAAATAGCTGTCTGAAGAGGCCTTACAAATAGCTGCAAAAAGAAGAGAAACAAAAGGCAAAGGAGAAAAGGAAAGATACACCCATTTGAATGCAGAGTTCCAGAGAATAGCAAAGAGAGATAAGAAAGCCTTCCTCAGTGATCAGTGCAAAGAAATAGAGGATAACAATAGAATGGGAAAGACTGGAGATCTCTTCAAGAAAATGAGAGATACCAAGGGGACATATCATGCAAAGATGGGCTCAATGAAGAACAGAAATAGTATGGACCTAACAGAAGCAGAAGATATTAAGAAAAGGTAGCAAGAATACACAGAAGAACTACACAAAGAAGATCTTCATGACCCAGACAATCATGATGGTATGATCACTTACCTAGAGCCAGACATTCTGAAATGTGAAGTCAAGTGGGCCTTAGGAAGCATCACTACGAACAAAGTTAGTGGAGGTGATGGAATTCCAGTTGAGCTATTTCAAATCCTAAAAGATGATGCTGTGAAAGTGCTGCATTCAATATGCCAACAAATTTGGAAAACTCAGCTGTGATCACAGGACTGGAAATGGTCAGTTTTCATTCCAATCCCAAAGAAAGGCAATGCCAAAGAATGCTCAAAGTACTGCACAACTGCACTCATCTCACACGCCAGTAAAGTAATGCTCAATTTTCTCCAAGCCAGGTTTCAAAAGTATGTGAACCATGAACTTCCAGATGTTCAACCTGGTTTTAGAAAAGGCAGAGAAACCGGAGATCAAATTGCCAACATCCGTTGGATTATTGAAAAAACAAGAGTTCCAGAAAACAATCTATTTCTGCTTTATTGACTATGCCAAAGCCACTAACTGTGTGGATCACCACAAACTGTGTGGAAAATTATTAAAGAAATGGGAATGCCAGACCACCTGACCTGCCTCTTGAGAAATCTGTATTTCTCAAGGTCAGGTCAGAAAGCAACATTTAGAATTGGACATGGAAAAACAGACTGGTGCCAAATAGGAAAAGGAGTACGTCAAGGCTATATATTGTCACCCAGCTTATTTAACTTATATACGGAGTACATCATGAGAAATGCTGGGCTGGAGGAAGCACAAGCTGGAATCAAGATTCCCAAAATATCAATAACCTCAGATATGCAGATGACACGACCCTTATGGCAGTAAGTGAAGAAGAACTAAAGAGCCTCTTGGTGAAAGTGAAACAGGAGAGTGAAAAAGTTGGCTTAAAGCTCAACATTCAGAAAAATAAGCTCATGGTATCTGGTCCCATCACTTCATGGCAAATAGACGGGAAAACAGTGGAAACAGTGGCTGACTTTATTCTTCTGGGCTCCAAAATCAATGCAGATGGTGACTACAGCCATGAAATTAAAAGACGCTTACTCCTTGGAAGGAAAGTTATGACCAACCTAGATAGCATATTAAAAAGCAGAGACACTATTTTGCCCACAAAGGTCCGTCTAGTCAAGGCTGTGGTTTTTCCCATGGTCATGTATGGATGTGAGAGTTGGACTATAAAGAAGAGCTCATAAGAACTGATGCTTTTGAACTGTGGTGTTGGAGAAGACTCTTGAGAGTCCCTTGGACTGCAAGGAGATCCAACCAGTCTATCCTAAAGGAGATCAGTCCTGGGTGTTCATTGGAAGGACTGATGGTGAAGCTAAAACTCCAATACTTTGGCCACCTGATGCGAAGAGCTGACTCATTAGAAAAGACCCTGATGCTGGGAAAGATTGAGGGCAGGAGGAGAAGGGGATGACAGAGGATGGGATGGTTGGATGGCATCACCAACTCAATGGACATGGGTTTGGGTGGACTCTGGGAGTTGGTGATGGACAGGGAGGCCTGGTGTGCTGCAGTTTGTGGGGTCGCAAAGAGTCGGACATGACTGAGCGACCGAACTGAACTGAACCTTTCCTGTGTAATACCACAAGTATCCTGAGCTTTACTACTACTTTATATATTTATTATTTTAAACTTTTTATTTTGTATTGGTGTATAGCTGATTAACAATGTTGTGACAGTTTCAGGTGAACAAGAAGGAACCCAGCCATACATACACATGTATCCATTCTCCCATCCAGGCTGCCACCCAACACTGAGCGGAGTCCATGTGCTGTACAGTAGGTCCTTGCTGGTTATCCATTTCAAATATAACAGAGCATACATGTCAATCCCACACTCCCTAGCTATCCCTTTCCCCATCCCTCTCCCCAGCAACCGTTAAGTTCATTCTCTAAGTCTGTGAGTTTCTTGCTATTTTTTAAATAAGTCCATTTGTATTTTTATTTTTAGATTCCACATTTAAGGGATGTCATGCGATATTTCTCCTTATTTGTCTGACTTTCTTCACTCAGTATGACAATCTCTAGGTCCATCCATGTTGCTGCACATGGCATTATTACTTTTTAATGACTGTTCTACCACTCTTTAATATATATTTAATTGGTCACTGTAGTTTCAAATAGAATGATTCATGAGGGTAGGGACTCTATCTTATTCTTTGATGTACTGTCAGTACATCAGTACTGGCTCAGATGATAACAATATGACATGTACTCTTTAATTATTTGCTAAATTCAAGAAAGTTAATCAATATATCAATGTATAAACAACATATAAGACAATCTATCTCCCTGCACCCAGATTAAGAATTACTGATTATTAAGATCTGTTAAATTTAATAGGCAAACTATTTCACTGTATTAATTTTCATTCCCTTGATGAATGACTAATGAGGTTGAATATTTCTATTAGCTAGGTACCAGCTATTATTGTTCCTGAAAAGAATAGTCTTGTTCTTTACTAATTTTTCAAATTATCTTTTGTCTTACTGTCTTAAAATATCTAATGATTTTCATTGATTATTAAAGATGTTTCTAATTATCCTATATGCTAGCATTTGGTTTTGGTAATTAATATTCGGAAACTTATATTTTGAACAGTCAAAGCCAACTGATATTCTTCCCTTATCATTTTCCTTCTGTTTTCAGTGCTTAATTTATCAAGTTTTTCCTCTACCATATAACTGGTACTTAGGTGTTATTTGTCTTTAGTTTTTTAAGATCATTCTTGAGATAATTTATTAGCATATGATTCACTTTAGTTTTTTTATTACTGGCATTATGCTCTGAGGACGTTTTAAATAGCCAAGTTACCAAGGAAAATACCCTAAATGCAAAAAACAAAAACAAGAAAACAAAACTCATGTCTATAGCAGAAGAGCTTACATAAGATGGCAGGGTATTCTTCTTTAACACCTCAGCTAGGAACACAGGCCTTGGGAGACTCAAACGTCTTGCAGCTAGCTCTGTGCATGCCCAAAAGTGACTGTGAAAGTGACATGAATATTGATTTTGGGGTTACACGTAAGTTTCAACAAGCAGAAACACTCACAAATGTGGAATGTGTGAATAATGAGCTTGACTGTTATATACGAATAATGATGATACACACTCACACAGTCAGCTGGTGAGTTTTATACTATTTCACTATTTTAATTATTATAGTGTTATATTTTGTAATATTTAATGAAATTTAATATTTTAGTAGTACTTCTAAGATTGTTATAATTCTTCCATGTCCTATCTCAATTCTTTCAAAAAATCTTTGCAACATCCTCCCCCTATTTATATTTCCAGAAAAACTTTACAATAATTCTGAAAGACTTTAAAAGAACTGCTCTTGTGATTTTTTATTGAGTGCATTAAATATACAAAATTAATTTATCAGAAACTGACACCTTTATAATACCAGGTACAGGAAAATATTCTATGATTATTTAAGATTTCTTACTGGCCCTTAGTTAAATTTTACAACTTTCCCTATAGAAGTATTATATATATCTTTTTAAAATTTTATATTACAATTAACATCTTTGCAATAAAGTTGTTTCAGGGAAAATGGTTTGCTCTATAAACAAGTAATTCTATTTTGAGGAATTCATCTGAAGGAAACATATTACCCTAAAGAAATGAGCAGAAAATCATCTAAGTATTGATAAAGAAATCAATCACATTATAATGCTATTTAAAACAATAAAAATGAACCAACTTAAGTTTTTAACAACAGGAAAATAGATTTTTTAAAAAATTATAGTTTAAAATATTTAGAAAAAATAATGCATTCAAAATGGGGCTTCCCCTGTGGCTCAGTGATGAAGAATCTACCTGCCAATGCAGCAGACTCAGGAGATGTGGGCTCAATCCCTGGGTTGGGAAGATCCCCTGGAGGAGGAAATGGTAACCCAAGCCAGTTTTCTTGCCTGAAAAATTTCATGGACAGAGGAGCTTGGCGGGCTACAGTCCATATGGTCACAAAGAGTCAGATACAACTGAAGTAACTTAGGACGCACACACAATCTATTCACCCCTTGTAAAAACTGCTCACTATGATACTTCATGTTCCTGGCACAGTGCCTGGGATATATTACATGCTTAATAAATACCCAAATATTCAACTGATGGAAATTTATCCTTCCATTTAAAATAAAATAACATGAACTAGATTTACCCTCCTGGCTGAAAGAATTCCTCTCTCTCCCTCTGCAACAAAGACACACAAACAAAATATATTAACAAATGATTTTCAAGACACAGGACATCAGGCAATGGGCAGTGATTACTGAGGAACAAGAAAAAAATGAGATGAATCCCATGACTACCCCAATTTCAATTGTTTTGAGATAATTTAAAGGTCATGAAAAAGCAAGGGAGTGGATAAGCCAAGAAATAACCAATAAAAGTCCATGAGTTAAGAAAACAGCTGAGAATCCAGGGAAACCAAGGCAGGTAGAGATCATATGGTAAAATGACATAGAGGACTGGGCTACAGAGAAGAATCCCAAAATTTCAGCACTAAGTGCATATACAAGAAAAGAAATGTTCAAATAAGTCATCTGAATCACCACCTAAGAGAAAATTAGAACAAGAGAAAAATTAAAATCAAAGAAAGCAGAAGGAATAATAAATATCAAAGCAGGTATCAATGAAAGAGAAAGCAGAAGAGAGAAATCCAAAAGCTGGTACTTTAAAAGCAATAAAACTGAATGTTCAAGAATGGATAACCAGGGAATGACCGACGGAGACTAGAAAGATTGGAAGATCACCTCTTCTTAGTGGCACACCAACTTACAACTATTTACAGAGCAGCTCTCAATGAGAATGACCTGAAGACTAGCAGAAAATCTCTTCAAAACTAAAGATATAAAAAGGATCAAGACAGGTATAAGTAGGGTAGACACAGTGCAGTAAAGAACCATACCCCCAGGTAGGCCACAAATGGAAGAAGGATTATTATAACTACAAGAGTTCTCCCCAAGGAACTAGGGGTACAACTCTCCTCATCAGGCTGCCCAATCTAAAGTCCCCAGAATGAGACTTTGAAGACCAGTGGGGCATACTTTTGGGAGAGTCAGAGAGCAGTTGCAAACAGACTCTACTCTTAAAGGGTACAAACTCTCTCTAAGATCAAGGAAAGAAGCAGTAATTTTTTTTTATTTTTATTACTTTACAATATTGTATTGGTTTTGCCATACATCAACATGAATCCGCCACGGGTGTACACATGTTCCCAATTCTGAACCCCCCTCCCACCTCCCTCCCCATACCATCCCTCAAAAGGAGCCTGGGTAAGATCAACTTGCTATTAGAGAGCCTCCCAGAGAAGCAAGAATCTTCTGGGACTCACACTGGGGACAGAGACACTGACAGAAGCCATTTTGGGGCCCTTACTCAAACACAAGGACAATGCTCTAGGAAGTACCATTTTGGAATCCTCTCTCTAGCTCATAACACTGGCACCTGGCCTAACTCACCAGTTAGTAGGTGCCAGTCCTGGGACATCCCACATCAAGCAGCTAGCTGAATGTAGGCACAGCTCCACCTACCCACAGCAGGCCAACTCCTATAGGATCCCCTGAGCTCCTAGCTGGCCCAGGGACCAGCTCTGCCACCAGTGACCCAACACCAGCTCTGGAACCCTTGAGCTCTTCAACCATCCAAATAACTGACCTTGACCCTCCCAACTCTGGAATACCCCAAACACCGCAGCCAGCTTTGTCAGGAAATAGCCCTGCTCAGCAATTCCACTCCTGAGTTTTATCCAAACAAAATTAAAACAGTAATTTGAAAGATATACATACCCCTAAGTTCACTGCATTATTTACAACAGTTAAGAAATGGGAACAATCTAAATGTTCATCAGTAGGTAAATGGATAGAGATGTGGGGGCGGGGGTTGTGTGTGTGTGCATACACACACATGCACACAATGAAGTATTACTCAACCATTATAAAAAGAATGAAATCTTGTCATTTGTGACAACATGGTGTCCAAGAGGATATTAAATCAGACAGAGAAAGATAAATACCGCATGATTTCACTTATATATAGAATTTAAAGAACAAAAGAAATGAACAAAACAACAAAAAAGAGTCACTGATATAGAGAACAAACAGGTGCTTGCTAGAGAGGAGAGATGGGGGAGGAAAGAAATAAGTAGAGGACATTAGGAGGTACAAACTTTCAGTTACAAAATAAATGAGTCATGGGTACAGTGTGGCAAATATAGTCAATAATTATGTAATATCTTTGTATGGTCACAGATGTTAGCTGGAGATGTAACATGGTTATCTTTTTGAAATGTACAGAAATACTGAATCACTATGTTGTGTAACAGAAACTAACATAGTTCTGTAGGTCAGTTATACTTCAAAACAAACTCATAAAAAAAGGAGTTAAGCTCTGTGGTTACCAGAAGCAAGGGATAGTAGGAGGGCAATCTGGATGAACGTAGTCACAAGGCACAAACTACCAGTTGTAAGATACATAAGTACTAAAGATATAATGTACAACATGATAAATTAACACTGTTGTATGTTACATAGGGAAATTGTTAAGAGAGTAAATCCTAAGCACTCTCATCACAAGAAAAAATATTTTCTATTCCTTTAATTTTGTCTCTATATAAGATGATGGATATTTACTAAACTTATGTTGAAATCATTTCATGATGTACATAAGTCAAATCATTATGTTGTATACCTTAAACTTATATAGTGTTATATATCAATAAAATTGGAAAGGAAACAATAATGGATACCATTTATCCCACAGGGAAAAAAAGAGCAATAAAACTGATAAACCTCTAGCCAGAATGATTAACAAAAAAGTATAAATTATAAATATCAAGAATAAGGGAGATAGTATCAATATAGGTAATAATGAATAAAATAATATTATTAACTTAATGTCATAAAACTCTACAATGTAGATGAAAGACATGTTTCTTAAAAATATTAACGATCATTCATAAAATAATTCATATAGCATCAAGCTTACTAAAGAAATGGAAATTGTAGTTACAAATCTTCCACAAGCAAATCCCAGCCCCAGTGGCTTCACTGGTAAATTCCACCAAATATTTAAGGAAGAATACAACTGTACCCAAATTATCACAAGTATACACATCAAACTGTATATTTTTAAAAATACTCAATTTATTATATACTAATTACATCTCAAATAAGGCTGTTTTTAAAATGTTCAATTGATAGAAGTGGCAGGATGGACACAGACATGCCAGGAGCCAAAGATAAGCAGCAAAAACAAAACAATAAATAGAATGAGATTAAAGAAAAAGCACAGAAAGAAGAGCAAGTGAGAGGTTTAAATAGAAATGAATCCCAGTTGTAAAAGGAACAGGGTATTGAATCTAGAATGTGTGATTAGAAATAGCACAGTAAAAGTTTTGGAACTATCTGGATATTCACTTAATTCTGCTAATTACTAATCCTATGCAGAGTGAATATATAAGATTGTACTCTACTATGTGTGGATACGTATGTGTGTGTGTGTGTTTAATTAGCATATCAGAACCACAACACAAAGCTGATAAGAGTACTTTGGGCATGCTGTATTTCCAGAGAGAATGAATATATTAGAAATTCTCCTATTTCTTCCATAACCTCCTAATTTATGAAGAACTGCCAATAAATACAAATATACTTCCTCAGATAACAAATTTTACAGCATGTCTAATTATCTAATATTTTCCTAGGTATTTATTTAATCACTAAATTTTTATTTTTTATTGGAATATAATTGGTTTACAACATTTACTTTCTGGTGTACAATAATATGAATCAGCCATAAGTAGATATACACCCCCATCTCTCTTGAGTCTCCTTCTTCGCTCCATTTCACCCCTCTAGGACATTATAGAGCACCAAGCTGAGCTTCCTGTGTTTTCCAGGTTTTTAAAAACTAAAAGACAATAATTGATTTTATCAAAAAATACTTGAGGAAGGGAAAAAAACCCCACAAAATTAAGTACAGTTATAATAAAGTTAAATTCAATTCTAAAAAGGTAACTCAAGATACCAAAGCCTTTAATAGAAAAAAATTAGAAAAAGACTGCATTCTATATAAATATACTGGTGAAAAGCTTACCTGTATAGTCGCATTTCACTTAGCTTTATCGTTATCAAATCAATAATGGGTGGGGGGTTGGTCGGACTCTTTGTTATTACATGGAATGTATTTTTCATTGTAATTAGTCCAAAATCAGCAACAAAAACATTTTCAGAAACTGGAGACTGCGGGATAACCACAACAGGGGCTTTGATGTGAACATCCAATGCCATTCTAGAACTCCTCTGTGCCAGTTCTTTTACACCAGTAGCAGCCATTCCTGCTGCCTGAACAGTTGCCTCCGCTAAGGCTTGTTTACCTGCTTGAAAATTATCTATAAAAGCCTATAAAGAAAACAGAATTATATTCTTAAGCCTACCATTAATGAAAGAAATTATGAAATGTATCACTATTTATGATTTTACCTCCATAAGAAAAACTTTCTCTTGGTATAACTAAGCAACATTTATTCAAAGTCTGTCTACATTAAACCTTAATCTTCTGCAATACAAGTTGGGAAACAAAAAGATGCAGATACAGAAACACAGTAAAACAATAAAAACCTAGTCCTTGGAACAAAGCAGTATGGGGATATTGCAATGTTTCACTGGTATCTATGTCTCTTTTTATCTCACTTTCCTAAGGGCTAAACAATCGTATTGTATTTCCGTATAAAACTCTTGAGAAATTTGTATGCAGGTCGGGAAGCAACAGTTAGAACTGAACATGGAACAACAGACTGGTTCCAAATACAAAAGGAGTACGTCAAGGCTGTATATTGCCACTATGTTTATTTAACTTATATGCAGAGTACATCATGAGAAATGCTGGACTGGAAGAAACACAAGTTGGAATCAAGATTGCTGGGAGAAATATCAATAACCTCAGATATGCAGATGACACCACCCTTATGGCAGAAAGTGAAGAGGAACTCAAAAGCCTCTTGATGAAAGTGAAAGTGGAGAGTGAAAAAGTTGGCTTAAAGCTCAACATTCAGAAAACGAAGATCATGGCATCTGGTCCCATCACTGCATGGGAAATAGATGGGGAAACAGTGGAAACAGTGTCAGACTTTCTTTTTCTGGGCTCCAAAATCACTACAGATGGTGACTGCAGCCATGAAATTAAAAGACGCTTACTCCTTGGAAGCAAAGTTATGACCAACCTAGATAGCATATTCAAAAGCAGAGACATTACTTTGCCAACAAACGTTCATCTAGTCAAGGCTATGGTTTTTCCAGTGGTCATGTATGGATGTGAGAGCTGGACTGTGAAGAGGGCTGAGCGCCGAAGAATTGATGCTTTTGAACTGTGGTGTTGGAGAAGACTCTTGAGAGTCCCTTGCACTGCAAGGAGATCCAACCAGTCCATTCTGAAGGAGATCAGTCCTGGGTGTTCTTTGGAAGGAATGATGCTAAAGCTGAAACTCCAGTACTCTGGCCACCTCATGCGAAGAGTTGACTCATTGGAGAAGACTCTGATGCTGGGAGGGATTGGGGGCAAGAGGAGAAGGGGATGACAGAGGATGAGATGGCTGGATGGCATCACTGACTCGATGGATGTGAGTGTCAGTGAACTCCGGGAGTTGGTGATGGACAGGGAGGCCTGGCGTGCTGCGATTCATGGGGTCGCAAAGAGTCGGACAGACTGAGCAACTGATCTGATCTGATCTGATAAAACCTCAATGCACACAGAGCTTATTTACATTTGTAAGGTTAAACAGTAATAAAAGTGTTTGTAAAGAAAAACTACATGATAACCTCAGTTAAGAAGATCACAGAGACAACAAAATTATTTATTTATAATCAAGAGCTGACTCATTTGGAAAGACCGTGATGCTGGGAAAGATTGAGGGCAGGAGGAGAAGGGGACGACAGAGGATGAGATGGCTGGATGGCATTACCAACTCAATGGGTATGGGTTTTGGTGGATTCTGGGAGTTGGTGATGGACAGGGAGGCCTGGCGTGCTGTGGTTCACGGGGTCGCAAAGAGTTGAATTCACTGATATTCTAGTTTATACCACAATTTAGTTAAAGGAATGAATAGTGAAGTCAGAGACAGGCATGACACTCACAGGAAAAAATATCAGCTGCCAGCAAAAGAAAAACAAACTATGGAAGGCATAAACAGAGTTTCTATACCTTAGGGAAATGTCATAGGGATTAAATCTAAATCCCACAAAGCCCCAAATATTCACAGAATACAATAGGAAATGTAATTTTCCTAATGATTATCTGAAACCAAACAGGACTTCAATTGTATATTTAGCACTTTTAGTAAGAGCTGAAGGTAAAATACTTAAACGAATTATATATAAAATAAAGAATTAAATTAATATACAACATATACAAAATGTACATATATTTAATGTCTATAAAATACATATTTCAATTAACTAGAACATTCTCATGTGAAAAATGATACTATATAAACGATACTATACATTTCAGTCACAATAAACGGTACCCAGAATATTTTTAAAAAGCAGGGGGAAATAACCAAGCAAGGAATTCCTTATCTATGCTTGAAAAACAGCAAACACTTTCCAACTAGTAGGCAAAAAATAAATAAATAAACATACTTACCAATATAGAATACAGAAATTTTTTGACAAGAACTACTTCAATGCAACCAACAGTTAAATTAACTTGCATATCAACTACATTCATATCTGTGTATGCAGAACCAGCAGTGGCACCCATATAAGAAACCATTTTGAAGCTGAAAACTTCTTTTCCGGTAATATAAACAGCCTTAAAGAGAGAAAATTTCAATCGTCAAAATCCACTTTGGATAGAATGTCTTCAGGGCAAAAATAAAAACAAAACATACACACATATTTCGGAGAAGGCAATGGCACCCCACTCCAGTACTCTTGCCTGGAAAATCCCATGGACGGAGGAGCCTGGTAGGCTGCAGGTAATGAGGGCGCTAAGAGTCGGACATGACTGAGCGACTTCACTTTCACTTTTCACTTTCATGCATTGGAGAAGGAAATGGCAACCCACTCCAGTGTTCTTGCCTGGAGAATCCCAGGGACGGGGGAGCCTGGTGAGCTTCCATCTATGGGGTCACACAGAGTCGGACACGACTGAAGTGACTTCGCATAGCATACACACATATTTGGAAAATCTTCAAAACAGTCAAGCCAAGTATAAATAAGACAACAATTCTAACGTCCTTACTAGAATCTACACAAGATTATTCAAAAGAGAAGTGGCAGTTCCTTTTGGGGATGAAATCAATTTGGTAGGTTCGGCACAAGATTTTTTAGTGGGAAAAAAAAGAAAAAAAAAATATCAGAATACACCCTTTCATTTAGTGAGTATACTTTTGTACTGAAAACTGCCATATAAATGTATTTTTCATTCACTGTCAAAACTGATAATCTATTTTCTTGATCCGAGGTATGCGAATAGATTTTCTAGATCCTTCAAAGGAGTCTTCTCCTATCACAAAACTCCTGTTCCTTATTAGTTTGTTGAGTCAGTTCAACTGCCAAATAAGAATTACCTACAGCAGTATGATGTCTCAAGCTCCGCAATAAATTAAAAATGGTTGGAGATATTAGCAGATGTGGAACGACAGAAATATTTTGAAAGATAAACAGAGTACTCACTAACTTAATTTTTAACTACCTTATAGTTTTCTTGACCCTCCTAAATGCTAGAAGCAGGGCAGAGGGCTGAAGAACCATAAGTAAACAAATTCCAACCATGAAATAAAAAAAAACCTTAGGAATCAGAGATAGTTTACTGAAGGCTGAGGTGTAAGATGAAACTGTACTGAAGTCTATAGGTATTCTGCTTCTGCCTAGGATACAGAATGCTGAGGAGAGGTCATTGCAAACCTTAAGAATGAGAAAAACAGACAAACTATAAAATTTTTAACTTTTCTTAAAGAAAGAAAGAGAAGTCACTCAGTTGTGTTCAACCCTGTGTGATCCCAGGGACTGTAGCCCACCAGGCTCCTCCGTCCATGAAATCTCCCAGGCTAAGAATACTGGAGAGGGTTGCCATTTCCTTCTCCAGGGGATCTTCCCAACCTAGGGACTGAACCTGGGTCACCCGCATTGTAAGTAGACACTTTACCCTCTGAGCCACCAGGGAAGCCTCTTAACTTTTCTTAAAACCATTAGAAATCGGAGGCTATAAGCCAACCAAGCAGTCTGAAATCTAAAGAAAAAATAAGGTACCTTCAAGAAAGACAGAATCTTAAGCACCAGCTCACCTAGCATAAGGGGCAGGAGAAAAGAGATGCCATATACCATATACATTAGGTAAGAACTCAGATAAAATGGTAAAGGTTGACTATGAACTAATAATGCGAGAAACAGAATCCCTGGGGGTCACAGACACAGAGGAGCTCACACTCAGTTGTAAGCATTTCATTGTGTACTTTATGTTGGGAGTTCTTAAGTGACTAGGGTCACAGTGGAATACCAGAGCAAGATTTCCTTGCTACAATCCTCAAAGAAAAGGGGAAGCCTCCACCTTGGAAAAGGCCCAAAGTACCATCAGGATTACTGCCTCGGACAGACGCCTTAAGAAACAATGGGAAAGGCACTAACCTTGTTGCCCTCAGCTCTCCATTAACATGATTTAACTCCCCATGCTAACACGTTAGCAGAAAAAGAAGGCACACTCAACTCTCAGACATAAACACTGTTCATTACCATCTCTGTTACCCTACACATGACATCTGACAGCCAATCATGAGCTACGAAACACCCCAAAAAGAAAGGAAAAAAAATGAATGACAAAGCAATCAACAGTAAGACTTGCCTATAACACAGATGTTGAAACGTTCAGACAATGGATTTTTAATTCTGGAAAACGTGGAAAATATTAATGAACAGACTAAAGAATGGCAAACCGCTTCAGTATTCTTGCCTTGAGAACCCCATGAACAGTATGAAAAGGCAAAATGATAGGATAATGAAAGAGAAACTCCCCAGGTCAGTAGGGGCCCAATATGCTACTGGAGATCAGTGGAGAAATAACTCCAGAAAGAATGAAGGGATGGAGCCAAAGCAAAAAGAATACCCAGCAGTGGATGTGTCTGGTGATAGAAGCAAAGTGCGATGCTGTAAAGAGCAATATTGCATAGGAACCTGGAATGTCAGGTCCATGAATCAAGGCAAATTGGAAGTGGTCAAACGAGAGATGGCAGGAGTGAATGTCGACATTCTAGGGGTTAGCGAACTGAAATGGACTGGAATGGGTGAATTTAACTCAGAAGACCATTATATCTGCTACTGCGGGCAGGAATCCCTCAGAAGAAATAGAGTGGCCATCATGGTCAACAAAAGAGTCTGAAATGCAGTACTTGGATGCAATCTCAAAAATGACAGAATGATCTCTGTTCGTTTCCAAGGCAAACCATTCAATGTCACAGTAATCCAGGTCTATGCCTCAACTAGTAGCACTGAAGAAGCTGAACGGTTCTATGAAGACCTACAAGACCTTTTAGAACTAACACCCAAAAAAGATGTCCTTTTCATTATAGGGGACTGGAATGCAAAAGTAGGAAGTCAAGAAACACCTGGAGTGACAGCCAAATTTGGCTTTGGAATACGGAATGAAGCAGGGCAAAGACTAACAGAGTTTTGCCAAGAAAAGGCACTGGTCATAGCAAACACCCTCTTCCAACAACACAAGAGAAGACTCTATACATGGACATCACCAGATGGTCAACACCGAAATCAGATCGATTATATTCTTTGCAGCCAAAGATGGAGAAGCTCTATACAATCAGCAAAAACAAGACAGGGAGCTGACTGTGGCTCAGACCATGAACTCCTTATTGCCAAATTCAGACTGAAATTGAAGAAAGTAGGGAAAACCACTAGACCATTCAGGTATGACCTAAATCAAATCCCTTATGATTATACAGTGGAAGTGAGAAATAGATTTAAGGGCCTAGATCTGATAGATAGAGTGCCTGATGAACTATGGAATGAGGTTCGTGACATTGTACAGGAGACAGGGATCAAGACCATCCCCATGGAAAAGAAATGCAAAAAAGCAAAATGGCTGTCTGGGGAGGCCTTGCAAATAGCTGTGAAAAGAAGCGAAAAGCAAAGGAGAAAAGGAAAGATATAAACATCTGAATGCAGAGTTCCAAAGAATAGCAAGAAGAGATAAGAAAGCCTTCTTCAGCGATCAATGCAAAGAAATAGAGGAAAACAACAGAATGGGAAAGACTAGGGATCTCTTCAAGAAAATCAGAGATACCAAAGGAACATTTCATGCAAAGATGGGCTCGATAAAGGACAGAAATGGTATGGACTTAACAGAAGCAGAAGATATTAAGAAGAGGTGGCAAGAATACACAGAAGAACTGTACAAAAAAGAGCTTCATGACCCAGATAATCATGATGATGTGATCACTGATCTAGAGCCAGACATCCTGGAATGTGAAGTCAAGTGGGCCTTAGAAAGCATCACTACGAACAAAGCTAGTGGAGGTGATGGAATCCCAGTGGAGCTATTCCAAATCCTGAAAGATGATGCTGTGAAAGTGCTGCACTCAATATGCCAGCAAATTTGGAAAACTCAGCAGTGGCCACAGGACTGGAAAAAGTCAGTTTTCATTCCAATCTCAAAGAAAGGCAATGCCAAAGAATGCTCAAATTACCACACAATTGCACTCATCTCACACGCTAGTAAAGTAATGCTCAAAATTCTCCAAGCCAGGCTTCAGCAATATGTGAACTGTGAACTTCCTGATGTTCAAGCTGGTTTTAGAAAAGGCAGAGGAACCAGAGATCAAATTGCCAACATCCGCTGGATCATGGAAAAAGCAAGAGAGTTCCAGAAAAACATATATTTCTGCTTTATTGACTATGCCAAAGCCTCTGACTGTGTAGATCACAATAAACTGTGGAAAATTCTGAAGGAGATGGGAATACCAGACCACCTGATCTGCCTCTTGAGAAATCTGTATGCAGGTCAGGAAGCAACTGTTAGAACTGGTCATGGAACAACAGACTGGTTCCAAATACGAAAAGGAGTACATCAAGGCTGTATATTGTCACCATGTTTATTTAACTTATATGCAGTGTACATCATGAGAAATGCTGGACTGGAAGAAACACAAGTTGGAATCAAGATTGCTGGGAGAAATATCAATAACCTCAGATATGCAGATGACACCACCCTTATGGCAGAAAGTGAAGAGGAACTCAAAAGCCTCTTGATGAAAGTGAAAGTGGAGAGTGAAAAGGTTGGCTTAAAGCTCAACATTCAGAAAACGAAGATCATGGCATCTGGTCCCATCACTACATGGGAAATAGATGGAGAAAGAGTGGAAACAGTGTCAGACTTTCTTTTTCTGGGCTCCAGAATCACTGCAGATGGTGACTGCAGCCATGAAATTAAAAGACGCTTACTCCTTGGAAGGAAAGTTATGACCAACCTAGATAGCATATTCAAAAGCAGAGACATTACTTTGCCAACAAAGGTTCACCTAGTCAAGGCTATGGTCTTTCCTGTGGTCATATATGGATGTGAGAGCTGGACTGTGAAGAAAGCTGAGTGCTGAAATGATGCTTTTGAACTGTGGTGTTGGAGAAGACTCTTGAGAGTCCCTTGGACTGCAAGGAGATCCAACCAGTCCATTCTGAAGGAGATCAGCCCTGGGATTTCTTTGGAAGGAATGATGCTAAAGCTGAAACTCCAGTATTTTGGCCACCTCATGTGAAGAGTTGATTCATTGGAGAAGACTCTGATGCTGGGGGGGATTGAGGGCAGGATGAGAAGGGGACAACAGAAGATGAGATGGCTGGATGGAATCACTGACTTGATGGATGTGAGTCTGAGTGACCTCCGGGAGATGGTGACGGACAGGGAGGCCTGGGGTGCTGCAGTTCATGGGGTCACAAAGAGTCGGACATGACTGAGCGACTGATCTGATCTAAAGTAGTTAAAAATAATCTAGATAACAGTAATATTTTGGGACACATGCAAGTTATATGAAATTTTCATTTTATTATCCATAAAATAAAATTTTATTGGAACACAATTAAATCAATCATTTACACATTACCTATGGCTACTTTCACATTACAATAGCAGAGCTAAATAGTTTTAACAAAAACTGCATGGCCCACAAAGCCTAAAAGACTTACAATCTGGCTGTTTTCAGAAAAAGTTTGCTGGCACCTGGATTTAACAGACATTTAATAGAAAAGCAAGCATAAATAGTCTATAAATATATGAAAAATATGCAACTTCATTACTGGTGAGAAAAATACAAACTGAAAACACCATATTATATACTCCAGATCTTCAAAAAACTTAACACAACAATTTCGAGCACTGGGATGGAAATAAAATACCAGATCTCTCTTCAACTGCTCCTGGGAGTACATGACTCTCTGGAAATGCTTACATGAGATATGTCTAAGAATATACCAGGAGACATGTATAAGACTAGTTACAGAAGCAATGCTCATAAAACAAAAGAACAGAAACCAAATATCAATAGAACAATGAATAAATAACGATATACACTTGAATCAAAGTTAACAAAAAAGGAAAGGAAAATGGGGGTAGGACAAGAAGATACAAGTGAGAAACTTCATTTTGTAGATTTTTTAAAGCTGGATTTTTAATTTAAATACGCATACAAATACAGTTATAGAGGGAAAAAAGTACAGGTCTTTTGGACCATTGAAAAAGCAAGAGAGTTCTAGAAAAACATCTATTTCTGTTTTATTGACTATGCCAAAGCCTTTGACTGTGTGGATCACAATAAACTGTAGAAAATTTTGAAAGAGATGGGAAACCAGACCACCTGACCTGCCTCTTGAGAAATCTGTATGCAGGTCAGGAAGCAACAGTTAGAACTGGACATGGAACAACAGAATGGTTCCACATAGGAAAAGGGGTACGTCAAGGCTGTATACTGTCACCCTGCTTATTTAACTTATATGCAGAGTATATCATGACAAACGCTGGGCTGGAGGAAGCACAAGTTGGAATCAAGATTGCCTGGAGAAATATCAATAACCTCAGATATGCAGATGACACCACCCTTATGGCAGAAAGTGAAGAAGAACTAAAGAGCCTCTTGATGAAGGTGAAAGTGGAAAGTGAAAAAGTTGACTTAGAGCTCAACATTCAGAAAACTAAGATCACTGCATCTGGTCCCATCACTTCATGGCAAATAGATGGGAAACAGTGGAAACAGTGACAGACTTTATTTTGGGGGGCTCCAAAATCACTGCAGATGGTGACTACAGCCATGAAATTAAAAGACACTTACTCCTTGGAAGGAAAGTTATGACCAACCTAGACAGCATATTAAAAAGCAGAGACATTAGTTTGCCAACAAAGGTCCGTCTAGTAAAGGCTATGGTTTTTCCCGTGGTCAGGTATGGATGCGAGAGTTGGACTATGAAGAAGGCTGAGCACCGAAGAATTGATGCTTTTGAACTGTGGTGTTGGGAAGACTTTAGAGTCCCTTGGACTGCAAGGAGATCCAACCAATTCAACTTAAAGGAGATTAGTCCTGGGTGTTCATTGGAAGGACTGATGTTTAAGCTGAAATTCCAATACTTTGGCCACTTGATGCGAAGAGCTGACTCATTTGTAAAGACCCTGATGCTGGGAAAGATTGAGGGGAGGAGGAGAAGGGGACGACAGAGAATGAGATGGTTGGATCACATCACTGACTCAATGGACATGGGTTTGGGTGGACTCTGGAAGTTGGTGATGGACAAGGAGGCCTGGTGTGCTGCGGTTCATGGGGTCGCAAAGAGTCAGACATGACTGAGCGACTGAACTGAACTGATGACTAATCTTAAAGGACAACTATATTTAATAATGTTAATTAATAGAAACAAGTTCATACCTTTTTGTATACAGCTGTTAAGTCAGAATCCAGGACAATTATATTCCTTAGCTTAGCATTTGTTTCAGTCACTGATGGCCTCATAATGATTTCACAATCAAGCCCTAAGGGGAAAAAAGAATCATTCAATTCCTTTTCCTTCATTTAGTAGTTCTGAATTCACTTTTTATCCAGTCTTGTTACCTTCTATCTTAATTTCGGAAATGTTACGTTTCTGATCTTGAATAAAGATCTGTAAACATGATAATTCTGCTAAAATCTGCAAGGTAATAGTATCTTCATTCTTGGATGATTTTAAAGCTGCAAAAAGAAACTCATATTGTAAAATGTAAGACAAAATTTTTAGTAGTTATCTTACTATACTTATAAAGTAACTGAAATCACAACAATAATGCAAATACTAAAGGAACATCTGATTTGCAAATTGAAAGCAAGCAATAATATGTTACCTACTAAGTTATGATTTCTAAAAAAACAATGAAATCCAATGAAACCAAAGTCAAACAAATGCAGACAAAGAGACGAAACAAAGTAGTTCTAGATGAGAATAACATTTGAAACTAAGTCGTAGCTGTAAAATCAGTCTTTGGCAATTTACTGATAACAAGGTGATACTTGTTATTATCCAACTTATAACTTTTGACTGCTTAAAAATAGCACTTGGTTTAAAAATATACACTCATAATAATTTTGTTAGTTCTATGTTTCTAATCTAAAATAATATTTTGTGGTTCAGTCATTCAGTCGTTTCTGACTCTTTGAGACCCCATGAACTGCAACACGCCAGGTTTCCCTTTCCTTTACCATCTCCTGGAGTATGTGCAAACTAATGTCCATTCAGTTGGTGATGCCATCCAATCAACTTATCCTCTGTCAACCCCTTCTCCTCCTTGCTTCAATCTTTCCCAGAATTAGGGTTTTAAATTCATGAAATCTAACTATATTAAATTTATAATTTTCAGATGGCACTAGTGGTCAAGAGCCCGCCTGCCAATGTAGGAGATGGAAGAGGTGCAGATTTGATCCCTGGGTCAGGAAGATTCCCTGGAGAAGGACATGGCAACCCACTCTAGTATTCTTGCTTGGAGAATCCCATGGACAGAGTCAACTAAAATGAATGACTAGATAAATAAAAGCTACTTTCTTCAGCAATAATCACTTTACTGGTATTTTTAAAATTAACTTGGTACATAATGAATCTTTCCAGATATTAATCTAGGCAATAGAATTCTGAAGTCAATATCATAAGTTAATAATAAGCCAAGAACCAAAATTTATTGATCTACTTGGTAAAAATTTGAAGTTGAATTTTAAAGAAACATACGTATTTTTTTAACAACTTCCTCTTTGTCTTCAGTCTCCACAACATGCACCGGGGCTGGTTGTTCCTCCAAATATGGAAGGATATTATTAAAATAATTTATTGTATTCAGAAGTGCTTCAGTATGTAAATGAATATCCAAAGAGGAAAAATTCACCTAAAGAACAAAACTGATTTTAGTAACACAACAAATATTTATTTGTTTGCCTGTTCTATGTTCTTTGTGGTATAAAGGATACAATTTAAAATAGTCAATTTTTATCCTCAAGGATCTTACAGTTCCAGTTAAAATTTTTATAATACATTTGCTTAGAAATACAGTATCTAACTGAAAAATAAATTATTATTCACTTATACCTTTATCAGTTGCACAACACTGTTATAAGCATTCTTCAATATTGTTGCGGGTATATTATTTTCAGCCTACACAAAGTGAGAAATACAAATCTGTTAGATTATCACAGGAACACAATTGCACATACAATTACACAATGGTCCTAATACACATTTATATAATTTTTTGAGCTATTTACATACATGTAATTATTTAAACAACTGCTTCACCAGAACAAAAGAAACTTGGTAAAGTATAGAGCAAGTATTCAATAAATGCTACATACTATCTTATTACCAAGAGTAGAAATTTAGATAAAGAAGATATGGTACATACATACAAGGAAATATTCGTCATAAAAAAGAACAAATTTGAGTCAGTTCTAGTGAGGTGGATGAACCTAGAGCCTGTTATACAGAGTGAAGTCAGAAAGAAAAAAACAAATATATATTAATGCATATATATGGAATCTAGAAAAATGATATTTATGAGTTTATCTTCAGGGAAGGAATGGACATGCAGATATAGAGAATGAACTTGCAGACAGTTGGGGAAGGAAAGAGTGGGACAAATGGAGAAAGTAGCATAGACATATATACACTACCCTGTACAAAACAGACAGCTGGTGTGAAGCTGCTATATAACACACGGAGCCCAGCCAGGCATTCTGTGAGGACTGAGAGAGGTGGTTTGGGGGAAGTGGGGGCAGGCTCAAGAGGGAGGTAATAAATGTATAATTATGGCTGGTTTGTGGTGTTGTATGACAGAAACCATTACAACATTGTAAAGTAATTTTCTTCCAACTAAAAAGTTAATTTAAAAAAAGAAAAAAATTCCCACCAAAAAAAAGAGTGGAAATTTAGATATTATTACACGTACAGGACAATCATTTAATCATCCACAACTCTGTAAGGTCCTTCCCAAATCTTCCTGAACGTTAAAACAAAATTTTGACAGAATGGTCCACCAGGTACCAAATATTCTGTGTTATATTTAGATCTGAAACATTTTTATATTGATAAAAGTTGTTTCATTCATAAACAATACAAACACTAAAAACTGCAACAATAATAGTAAAAAATGGTCTTAAAAGTTATATAATGCTTGCTGAACATTGTTCTTACTATAAAGTACTATAATTATTAAAATAATGTGGCACTTATATAAAAACAGGTCAATGAAAACAAAGGCGAAATCATATGTAGATGACAGTACACATAAATATTTAATAGATGATAACTTGGTTATCACAAGTCAACAGAAGAGGAATGGAGCCACTGACAGCAGGAAAGTTAGGGAACTTCTGACTACCGTGGGAAGTCAGGTGGAAGCTTCATCTTTTATAGTATACCACAACAAATTTCATCAAGTTAAAAAGTCTGTAGATTCCCTGATGGGGGAAACAGTCAAACTGCAGGTCATTTCTACTTAGAAGGTGGGCTGCTTATTGTCCCGATACATTAAGTGTTTATAAATCACAAGTTATCTAATAGAGGATGACAAAATAAAACATCTTAAAGTTTTAGGAGTTACAGTGATCACATCAGGATGGAGATTAAACTGAATATTTCTAAACTTATAAAACTTGATTTAAATATCTCAGCAGTATGCTTACCACACTTGCATGCGAGGTAAGTTGCTTCAGTCGCGTCCGACTCTGTGCCATCCCATGGACGGTAGCCCGCCAGGCTCCTCTGTCCACAGGATTCTCTGGGCAAGAACACTGGAGGGGATTACCATGCCCTCCTCCAGGCCATCTTCCTGACTCAGGGATCGAACCCACATCTCTTGAGTCTCCTGCACTGGCAGGCAGGTTCTTTACCACTAGCACCACTTGCTTACCATAGCAAGTATATAAATCAAACTACTTACCTTCACATATTCCAGTGTTAAGAGATCTTCCATTGTGTTATCCAGTGTTGTAATCAAATAAACTGGTTTCTTGTTTTCATCTAAAAATAATTTCTCAAATTATTCTTTCATAGAAAAACTAATAGGAAATAAATGCAGGAAATATTAACAATTATAGAATTGGAAAAGAAGTATTTCCTGTATTAGTTCTGAACTCTGATCTCTGTATTACTCAAATTAGGTGGTCTTTCTTCCTTTATTTGAAAATCTACAAATGTAATTTCATCTCATGATTCCCTTTTCTTATGCCACACTGCAAAAGATTATCTTACCTTTCTAAACTTAGATAGGAAGTTAAGTAAGAAAAAGTAGCAATCAGATAGAGAAAACAATGTTTATGAGGAACAATGAAAGGACATGAAGCAATTCTGGTCCTGAATCACAGAAATAGTCAGAATCTCTAAAAACAACTGTATACAAAAAACATCAGATAGTTGATGAGAAATAAGCTGTTCTGTGTATTAGTTTAGATTAAAATAAACTTGAGTACCATATTATCAGTCTTTACAAATTATATTGTTGCTTCTGCTTAAAATCTAAGAAAATAATCAAGGAAATTGTTGAAGAAGAATATTTTGTGTCGTCTTTATAACCATCATTAGCAAATTACTTTTGCCTTTGAAATCAATAATGAGATACTGGAAGATAGGAGTACAAACCAGGCATACTACTCATGAGGGAAAAAATACAGTGTATTTCCACAGAACCCTCCAGATTTAAGTTTATTAGTACTTAAGCTAGCCTTCTACTGTAGATGCTAATCACATTTCAATCCTTAAAAAAGTCCCCACTTTTTCACACATTCGTTCATTCACTGAACAACTATTTACTGATTATTTACTTTGTGTAAGAAATATTGTATTCGCTTCTTCCTACTCTTTCTAAGAAAACATAAGCAAATGTATTACATAAATAGGTGAACTGTTAGTTGTATATCCTGTATTATGTATGCAAGGGTTTTCTTACCATTTGCTCTTAGGGAAACAAACAATTATAAAAAACAAATATTAGCAACTTCTGTAATACTTCTGGATTACTGCAAAGCACCATCAAGTTGGCTCACTTTTCTTTCTAACTGTCAGAGCAAACTTTCTTGATGTAAAAAGCATAATAAGGCAGAATTTTGTTTCTTGCATGTATGGTAATTTCTTCAGGAACAGATAATCATAACACAATTCACCAGATGTAAGTTCTGAAGGGCCACAGAACAGGTGTAGAGTATGGAACTAAAAATGTGTAAATCATTTCCAATAAATACGTTTTCAGGCCACAATACTTAATCTGCTTCCCAACATACAGAGATCACATTTAATCCAGGGCTCACAGAAAAGGGGAAGTTTAGTTATAACAGTTAACAGACATCTTTTGTCTGAGAATGAATTCCCAGAGAAGATGACACTCAAATTCTTGATATGTATAAAAGCATATTCCTCACCTTTCTTATTCCCACAGACAGTTCAGCTTAAGTTTTTAACTTCCTTATTTTAGTATCTCAGTTCACTGTTGGGGGGGGGGGGGGGGGGGGGAGGGGCGGACTCCTAAATGAATTGGAAAAATTTCACAGGATAGTTTCCATTTAAAACTTAAATAACTTATAAACATTAAAAAAACAACAACAACAACAATCAAAAGGGAATTTCCTGGCAGTCCAGTGGTTAGGGCTCACCACTTTCACTGCCAGGGCCCAGGTTTGATCCCTAGTCAGTGAACTAACATCCTAAAAGCCACAAGGCCATGCCCACCTCCCCCTCCAAAAAAATTTTTTTAACTTTAAAAATTAAAAAAGACACCAATTTCCAACATGAATAAAAAAAAAAAGACCCAAGTATATACTGTCTGCTAAAAACCCACTTTAAATACAAAACTACATATAGTTTGAAAGTAAACAGATGTTGAACACTATATTATGCTAACACTAAAAATAAGAAAGCAAGGATAGCTATGTTAATTTTCAGACAGAGCAGACTTCAAGGCAAGCAAAAGTTGTAAGGGATAAAGAAAGGCATTAAATAATGATAAAGCAGTCAATTTTCCATGAGAATACAACAATCCTTAAGGTGTGCTTATTGAACAATAGAAAGGAAAAAATGATCATAATGCAAAGAGAAACAGATGAACCCACTACCTTATTAGAACCCTTCATACTCTTCTATCAGAAATGAAAAAAATACATATAAAAAATATATATATCAGTAAGGACACAATTCAGCTCAGTAACATCATCAAATAACTGGAGGTAATGGATGTCTAGAGACTACTTCATCCATCAAGAGCATAATATTCATTCTTCTTAAGCTCACATGGAATATTCACCAAGATCAACCACATTCTGAGCCACAGAACACACCTTAGCAACTTTTAAAAACAGAAATTATACAATGTCTGCCTTCAGACCACAGAAGAATGAAAACAGAAATCAGTAACAGAAAACTAGTTGGAAAATTTCAAAATATTTGGAAAATAAACAACACATTTCTAAATAACACATGACTCAAAAAAGAAATCTTGAAGGAAGAGTTAAAAACACTTGGAATTAAATGAAATGTCTATGCTCTAATTCCCCCAAATCTGAGAATATGTTATCTTATATGGTAAATGTAACATTACAGAGGTGATTAAGGTCAAGATTAAGGGGAAATGATCTATGATTATCCAGATGCACCCAATCTTAATTACCTTAGTTTTCAGAGTGGAAGAAAATGTTAGTGATACTACAACATAAGAAGGATCTAACACCTCATAATGGTTCTGGGATACAAAAAATTATTTGCAATGATTCAGAGAGGCCTGTAGGAGCTAAGCTCAATCTACACCTTATAAGCAGTAAGAAAATGGACTCAAATTGGATAAAACTGATCAACACCTGAATGAAGAAGAAAACAGATCTTCCCCTGCTGCTGCTGCTGCTGCTGCTAAGTCGCTTCAGTCGTGTCCAACTCTGTGCGACCTCAGAGACAGCAGCCCACCAGACTCCCCCGTCCCTGGGATTCTCCAGGCAAGAACACTGGAGTGGGTTGCCATTTCCTTCTCCAATGCATGAAAGTGAAAAGTCAAAGTGAAGTCGCTCAGTCATGTCCGACTCTAGCGACCCCATGGACTGCAGCCCACCAGGCTCCTCCGTCCATGGGATTCTCCAGGCAAAAGTACTGGAGTAGGGTACCACTGCCTTCTCCAAGATCTTCCTCTACAGCCTCCAAAACAGAAGTCCTGTTGATAGCTTGACTTTTGCCTGTTGAGACTTGTCAGACATCTCAGTTACAAAAATTTAATAAATTTGTGGTAAACTGTTGTAATATCAATAGAAAACTATTTTAGTATTCATTAAGTAGATTTAAATTTAACCATTTTTCTTAATGAAAAAAGTTATATTCATATCCCTCTAGCCTACTCCTTAGATCAAAGTATAATATGAAAGTTGAAGACTAACTCATAATGTCTTTGATAATATCAAATGTACTGACTAAATGTCTAGAGAATTTATATGTACAAGCTAATCAAACAGTAAAATTAATTTTTTTTAATTAATCTCAGATACACAGATGACACCACCCTTATGGAAGAAAGCAAAGAAGAACTAAAGAGCCTCTTAATGAAAATGAAAAGAGGAGAATGAAAAAGTTGGCTTAAAGCTCAACATTCAGAAAACTAAGAACACGGCATCTGGTCCCATCACTTCATGGCAAACAGATGGGGAAACAGTGGAAATAGTGACAGACTTTCTTTTTTTGGGCTCCAAGATCACTGCAGATGGTGACTGCAGCCATGAAATTAAAAGACGCTTACTCCTTGGAAGGAAAGTTATGACCAACCTAGACAGCATATTAAAAAGCAGAGACAACAAACGTCTGTTACTTTGCCAACAAAGTCTGTCTAGTCAAAGCTGTGGTTTTTTCCAGGAGTCATGTATGGATGTGAGAGTTGGACTATAAAGAAAGCTGAGAGCTGAAGAATTGATGCTTTTGAAATGTGGTGTTGGAGAAGACTCTTGAGAATCCCTTCAACTGCAATGAGATCCACCCAGTCCATCCTAAAGAAAATCAGTCCTGAATACTCATTGGAAGGACTGATGTTGAAGCTGAAACTCCAATACTTTGGCCACCTGATGCGAAGAACTGACTCATTTGAAAAGACCCTGATGCTGGGAAAGACTAAAGTCAGGAGAAGGGGATGACAAAGGATAAGATGGTTGGATGGCATCACCGACTCAACGGGCATAGATTTGAGTAAATTCCAAGAGTTGGCAATGGACAGGGAGGCCTAGCGTGCTGCAGTCCATGGGGTTGCAAGGAGTTGGACACAACTGAGCTACTGAACTAAACTGAATTATTTTTAAAAACAGAGATACTTACCAAAATAATCTGGACATTTTAAACAGACCTCTTTCAAAAAGGCATTTGCTTTCAAATCAAATGTTCTAAGCTCAATATCTGTGCCCAATCCTAAGACATTAATTTCTACCACAGGTAGTTCACAGTCTCCAACAAGGTGACAGAACTGAATCAAAACCTAGAAAAGAAAGAAAAAAGAAACAACTAACACCCAAAGAAAATATTTATGCAGATGGTGGCCATATATGGATATATATGAGATATACATATGATATAAATGATATATATTTAAATTTAGGAGAGATCTTATACATATAAAATAATGCACTAGGCAAATTATTTTCAATAAATATATACTGAATAGTAATAATATATGTAAACTCTTAATTCTTTTTTTTTAAGTGAAAGAGGATTTATTTAAACTTTCTACAGGCAGAATGTGGTCCCTCTCAGAAGGTGAGGGAGGCCAAATCTTTAATTCTTAAGGAAATTAACCTTCAAAGGGGAAGGAGAATCACAAAGTAACATCTGGATTGAGCTTAAATAGGATTAAAACGACAATGTCTATTAGTAATAAGACTATATAAATAATCTGTGAATAGCAGAAATGACCAAAATTTAAATAAGCCATATTAATTTTACTATAGTACATATAAGGCATACCTCTGGCACTTCAAATCTTATTTTATACTCAATCATATTTTTAAAACAATCTGGTTTCTGAAGATTTTTCTGTTGAGGACTTTTAATTCTAGATGGAGATTGAAGAGGCTCTTCCAACGGACTACATGGTGCATCAAAAAACTCCTCATCTGAATCTAAATACCGCAAAACATTTTTTAAGTCAATAATCTACAGGACTGATTAATAATAAAATTTTTAATAATTTATCTGAAATAAATATGAACACTACAACAGTACTTCAAAAAACTGAAATGTCAGTTTTCAAAAAACTACAACATCAAAATAAAAAGAATATAGAGATTATAGCTGCAAAAATAAATTCTTAATGACAAATAGTCTAAAAACTGCCAAAGAAAAATTTATAGCAAATGACAAGGCCAATTACTACCTACATGATGAATACTCAAAGGAACATACCAATATGCTCACTCTATCTGGAGAGCAAAATAGAACTTAATTACAAACTCTGAAACAGTAAAAAGCAGGGGGCAGGCCTGCAGTTTAAACAGAGAAACTAAGATTAAGCACTATTTCACATATGTACAACTATATAGCCATATATATATGATAATAAATTTTTAAAACATACTTTAAAGGGTCCAAAATCCAGTCAAACTATTAAAAGAAGGTTTAAGAGAAACTGCTGCTGCTGCTAAGTCACTTCAGTCGTGTCCGACTCTGTGTGACCCCATAGACGGCAGCACACCAGGCTCCCCCATCCCTGGGATTCTCCAGGCAAGAACACTGGAGTGGGTTGCCATTTCCTTCTCCAATGTATGAAAGTGAAGTCGCTCAGTCGTGTCCGACCCTCAGCGATCCCATGGACTGCAGCCTACCAGGCTCCTCTGTCCGTGGGATTTTCCAGGCAGAAGTACTGGAGTGGGGTGCCATTGCCTTCTCCTAAGAGAAACTAATACCATCTAATATATCCCTAAAAATATAAAATTGAATTTTAGGATAGATGATCTCACAAACAACATTCCTTTCCCTTTGCACCAAGCCTGGTCACTACAGAGAAAGGTAAACATTCTTTAGAAAACTGAGGATCAACATGGAAATTTCTGTTATTTAACATTTAGCAATTTTTAAACTCTTAAAAATAGTAAAATATATTTATTTTCTTTCCAATGTGGCCAAAAAAGCCTGTATTTCATAACAAAATATTTACAAGTCTTCATAGGTAAATGTAGATATTAAGGCTTGATTATTTCCCTTTAATAAATAAAAAGAAAATGTGACAAGTTAAGAAAAAAATTACTATAATGAAGATCTCCAAAAGCTAAGTAACAGATTATAAATTAGACACAAACTTTCATGGGTTCTTTTAGATCACAATAGGATAGAGAAGATTAAAACTTACTAGTGGTCCTTGTTACTATGGGATTCAATTGTTTTTCGAAGCTTATTTTTAATTGAAGGAAAATTTCTTCACAATATTTTGTTGGCCTCTGCCACACATCAACATGAGTCAGCCATAGGTAGACATGTGACCCCTTCGTCTTTAACCTCCCTCCCACCCTTTCCACCCCCTCTACATTGTTACACAGCCCCAGTTTGGGTTCCCTGAGTCAAACGGCAAATTCCTTTTGGTTACCTATTTTACACATGGTACTGCATATGCTTCCATGTTACTCTCTCCAGAATATCCCACTGCAAAAGGAATTTAAGTGAAATTTTCTAGATAACATGCATATCTACTATTGCCTGAAATTGTTTATGTGGTCTCCAAATGAAAATTATTTTTATAATCAATTTATAACAAGGAAAATTTCCTAAAGTAGCTTCATTTTACCATCTTCAACACATGGAATTTCCAAAAGAGGAAATTTCTTCTGTGCCATCTGTGATGTTCCCAAAGAAGTGGATCTTTGAACCTGGAAGAAAAGTTAATTCACTCTCAACTGGTACACAGACTTTTATTATAAGTTCTAGGACAACTGTGACAAAACACACACACACACACACACACACACACACCTAAATCTGAATTAACTGGAAAAATTCCAGTCTGAACTAGAAAATTTGTAAATGTACATTTAAAGAAGTGCTTTTACAATTTAAGGCTAAATACAAATTTCACAACTGTTATAATCATTTCCTTGTTGACAGACTTTGTGTAGGAAGAAACTGCAGATATATCTTAACATCTTACTAAATAAAGGAAGCCACCTTTATGGCACCCACAGGAAACAAAGTCTCAGAATTTAAAGCCTCTGTAGTTAGGGAGCTTGTACTTTTATTTTTAATTTTTTAAAGATATTTTAGTAAATTACTTTTCTACTGTCCTGAGCCAAGTAGAGCATACAAAAAAAATATAATTCATTTGAAAATGGTAATATTAAAAGATACCCCTGAATCTTCCATCCAGGCCAAAAACCAAAATAGTACCAGATACTTACCTAGAAGCATCTTATGTGCTACTTTCTTGATCACATTCCCTAAAACTGATTTATTTTATTTACTTGTTTTTGACCTTCTATGACTGATTTTATAAATAAAATATTATTTAACCTGTTTCTTTCTAAACTCAGAAAGAGGCGATAATATTGCATATATTTTCCTGTGACACTGTTTCAACAAAATACTCTTTAAATTTTATCCATATTGATACTTTACTCATTCTTACTGCTGTACATTGATGAATATAAACCACTAGTTATTTGTCCATTACAATGTTGGTAAATATTTGTGTGGTTTAGAGATTTTTGCTTTTACTCACATTACCAGTATAACCATCATTTAACACATGGGCTCAAATGCAAGATTTTCTATTGTGTATGTATCAGAGTGGAATTTTATATATTCACTTTAATAAGTACTATAAATATGTTTTCACAAGTGTTTATAAGACATTATATGATGTTATCAGTAGATTAGTGTTTGTATGGCTCCACTTCCTCATTAACATTTAGCATTCTCAGACATAATCTTACTGGCATTTTCACTCTAGTTTTAATTAGAATTTCACAAATATAGTTACACATATCATAGGTTCATGGATTGTTTCTGCTTCTCAGAATCCTATTCATTTGGCAGAAACATTTTTACTGAAATATAATCTACTGCATATGAGTATGTAATTTAAGTATAAAAACTAAATTTCAAAAAACACCCATGCACCCAAAATTCAGATCCAGGAACAGAATATTACCAGCAACACAGAAGCTGCCCTCAGAGTCCTCAATCATCAGGCATACCGCCACAAAAAGTAACTATGCTGCCCCCAATTTCAATATTTAATGTTTTGAAGTTTTTTACACTACATTCATTAAAGAAGATTTTGTTTTATGAGGTGAATAATAAAACTGAACATCTTTCTTTTCTGTTTGCTCATTTCTTATTGGATTCCTGGTCTCCTTACATATTTTAGATAGTCTTTCTCTTGTGGCTCAGATGGTAAAGAGTCTGCCTGCAATGCAGGAGACCCAGGTTCAATCCCTGGGTTGGGAAGATCCCCTGCAGAAGGGAATGGCAACCTACTCCAGTATTCTTCCCTGGAGAATCCCATGGACAGAGGAACCTATGGAGCTACAGTCCATGGCGTTGCAAAGAGTCGGATTCGACTTAGCGATTAACAACTTTTCTAAGTTGTATGGGTTGCCAGTATTTTTCCCAGTTGGATGGACAGCCTTTTTTCATTATTAACAGTATCATTCAAAAGGCAGAAAATTTTAGTATCTATTAATTTACTTTTTTTATCCTGTGTTTGTACCTATTTATCCCAAGACACCTTTATCCACCACAAGAACTCAAAGATTTTTCTCTGCTTTTGAAGGTTTTCAAACTTTACACCTTTGGGCATTTATATTAAGTCTCTGTTCCACTGCAGGTTAAATTCCATGTTTGGTACATGTTACAGGCTGATGTTCACTTTTTTTCCCCCACATGGAAATCCAATTATTTTAAAACAAGTGTTGAAAATACTGACTTAGTTGCACTGGAAACTTTGTAAGAAATAAAATATATTATTAACCATACTGTTAATTTATTTCTGAATTCTATTCTACTTTAGTTATCTTTATGTCTATTCTTAATGCTGAAACAACACTTTCCTGAATAAAGCAGCTATAAAATAAGCCTTGAAATCAAATATTAGAAACCCACCAACATTATTCTTATCCAAATTTTTCAGCCAACATATGTTCACGTATTTCCATAGGTGTATTATAATAAACTTGCTAACTTCCAAAAGAAAAATCTGGTATTTAGATTGGGACTGTGAGAAATCTATAGGGTTTTGAGAGAACTGTCATTTTAAGAGGGTTAGTCCTCCAATTCTTAACTGTATCATTCCACTTATTTAGGTCATGATCAACTTTTTACAGAAATGTCCTGTAGTTTTAGATTCACAGGTCTTATTATTCCTTTGCTACATTTTTTAAGGCTTTTACGAAAGCAAGATTTTTCTTAATGTGATTTTTAGAAACAACTTACTGTTTATATTGATGATATAGACTACAACCGTGACAAATTCACTATTGCTAGTTGTATTTTTCTACATTCCTTAGGACTTTTTGCATAAATGATCATATCATCAGGAAACAGTTTTACTTTTCCCTTTCTATTCTGTGGTTATTTCTCTTAAGTTACTGCAGAAGCTGGAATCTTCAGTATGAATTTGAATAGAAGTAGTAAGAAAAGCCATCATTCCTGCACTGTTTATGATAATACAGGGGAAGCACAGTCTTTTTCAAATTAAACTTTGTATTAGTTTCCTAAATTGATGGGGCGCTCTTATATTCTCAGTTTGATATCACGAATGATTGTTGGATCTTATCAATGCTTTTTCCTTGTCTACTGAAATAATCATACTTTTTTTAATCCTTTATTCTATAAAATGTACTTAACATTGATTGGTGAACTATTTTTGCTTTCATGGGATAAATGCTTTCCTGGGTGTTTTAAAGTATCATAGTGTCTTATCTTTTTAAAATATCATACTATTTGACTGTAATATTTGCTAAGTATTAATATTTTAAAATCTATGTTAATGAATATATAGATCTGTAATCCCCTCATAATTCCTCCATCTAGTTACAACATCAGGGGAACAGATGCAAAGAAACAAAGTGTGGCCTATGCACAGAGGAAAATAGCAGACATAGTTCAAGCAGAAGCAAAGGCACCAGATTTACTAGGGAAAAAAAAATCATTAAATAAACTGTCTAAAATGTTCTCAGAGAGCTAAAAAGAGTCATTGAGAAAGAGATAAAGGAAACCAGGTGAATGTTACAACAAATGGAAAGTATCAATAAAGAGAAATTATAAAAAGAAACCAAGCAAGTTCCAGACCTGAAAACTACAGTAACTGAAATAAAAAATACATTAGAGAATTTCAAAAGCAGAGTTGAGCTAGCACTAAACATGTACACACATCAGTCAAAATTATTTAAAAAAAAAAGAAAAGAAACAAAGAGTAAAGAAAAATGAACACAACCTAAGGGGCCTGTGAGATACCATAATGTAAGGTGATGTATGCATTATGAGAACTCCAGCAAGAAACAAGACAAAGAGAGGGCAAGAAAGCATATCTGAAAAAATAATTACCAAAAATGTGCCCAAATATGATGAAAAACTTGGACAGAGGAGCCTGGTAGGCTACAGTTCATGGAGCTGCAGAGAGTTGGACACAACTGGGCAACTGAGCAAAGCACATACATGAACCTAAAAAATCTAAGTTTAATAACTGAAAGTAACATATATTCAAATACATCCACTCCAAAACATATTATCATCGAACAGCTGAAAGACAAAGTAAGAAAGTTGCAAGCAATAAGAGAAGTGAGCTGCCTGTGTTAAGACTCTCAATAAACTATTAAAAGCTAATTTCTTACCAGAAACCATGAAGGTCAAAAGGTAATGGAAAGTCATATTTGACACCAAGGATTATGTGTCTGGCAAAACTATCCTTCAAAATGAGAGAAATTAAGATATTTCCAGACAAACAGCAACAACATAAGGAGTGTATCATCACTATACTTGTCCAATAAGAAATCCTTGCCAGAGCCCTTTAGGTAAGGAAAAGAATACTAGATAGTAATTTAAAGCTATATAAAGAAGAAGAAATCTCCAGTACATATAATTACATGGGTAAATAAATAAGGAGATGTTGTATTCTTAGTTCAGAATCACCTTTTTTATTTCCTGTACGCTTAAAAGAAAATCATAAGAATAATTATAACGACACTACTGAATACACAATGTATAATATGGAACTTGTGACAACACCACAGGGAGTACAAAGCTGTACAACAGTTTCTGGCTGCTTTGCAGTTAATTAAACTGGTATTAATTCGAAACACAGTTTATAAATTCAGAATGTTAAAAGAAAAAAATTTCCTAATCAGTAATGACTTTAATGCTTAATATTTTACTTATGTATTTGGTATCTGTACAGGTGTCTCTGTCCTCATCTTTTTCTCTGTATTCTTATTGAACTGCAAAATTCCTAAAGGATAAGACTTGTATCTGTTTAACTCAATTTAACACTATAGGCAGAGCACAAGCATCAAATGAACATCTGACATAGTTCAATAATGACAAACATAAGAGAAAATCAAATATAAGTCAACAAGAGACATTAGAAAAAAGCAGATGAATGTATAAAATCCCTTATTTTAGGATCATGCTATATACAATAACTTATAAAATCTACTTCTTCAAGTTTATATATGAGATTATATTGGTTTTATTACTTAAAACAAGAGAATTTCAATGAGTCACAGGAATAAAATTCAAAGTAACAAATATTTTGGACTCTTAGACTAAAAAAAAAAAAATGATCAGTGAGGACAAACAAGAAGTGAAGAGGAATGAAACAGATTTACATTTCACTACTCTGATTTTCTCTTTGTGTTAAAAAAATAAAAAAGGCAAAACATTACCTTTTAGTCTTATTTGGATCAACTGGAAATAGGTAGTGGACTAAAAAACCATTAAAAAAGCTCATTAAAACAAAAGGTGCAAAAGAACAATAACCAAACCACACTTATAGGGTTACCTCTAATATGGAAGAATCAAGGGGTAAAAAAAAGCACAACGCCACATTCTATCGCATCCTCCTCAGTTCAGGGAGACACGAAATGGCACGGAAAAAACATCTTATCCAATTAATCCAGAAACTGGTAACTCTTCATGACACTTTTGGAAAGGTTAACAGGGACATGAGTTTGAGCAAGCTTGGAAGTTGGTAATGCACAGGGAAGCCTGGCATTCTGCAGTCCACAGGGTTGCAAAGAGTGAGACACGACTGAGTGACTGAACCAAACTAACCAGATTTAGTCCAGTATTTAGCATAGCCATTTCATGGCTGAAAATACATGGTGGTGGTGGTGGTGGTGGTGGTTCAGTTGCTAAGTTATGTCCAACTCTTTTGACCCTATAGACTACAGTCCACTGAGCTCCTCTGTCCATAGGATTTCCCAAGCAAGAATACTAGAGCAGGTTGCCATTTCTTTCTTCAACCAATGGCTTTAAATATCAATGGATGGTACCATCCAATCAAAAGGAACAAACTGACAAAATGGATGAAAAGAAATTGGATCCAACTACATGCTGTCTACTTTGTTGTTATTCAGTCACTCATTGTGTCTGACTGTTTGTGACCCCATGGACATGGACTGCAGTATGCCAGGATTCCATGTCCCTCACCATCTCCTGTCACCATGCTGTCTACTAGAGATTCTTTTTAGATCCAAATAAACAAATAGAAAAGTGAAAGGACTGAAAAAAAGAGACTCTATGAAAACAGTAATCACAACAGAGGTGGTAATTTCTAACAAAAGACTTTAAAAACTGTAACAAAAGAGGTAAACCTGGATTTCGAAAAGGCAGAGGACCCAGAGATCAAATGGCCAACATCCAGTGGATCACAGAAACAGCAAGAGAATTCCAAAAAGAGTCTACTTCTGCTGTACTGATTATGCTAAAGCCTTTGACTATGTGGGTCACAACAAACTGCGGAAAATTCTTAAAGAGATGGGAATACCAGACCACCTTACCTGCCTCCTGAGAAACCCGTATGCAGGACAAGAAGCAACAGTGAGAACCAGACATGGAACAACAGACTCTTTCAAAATTGGGAAAGGAGTACATCAAGGCTGTATACTGTCACCCTGCTTATTTAACTTATATGCAAGTACATCATCCAAAATGCAGGGCTGGATGATTCACAAGGTTAAATCAAGATTGCCAGGAGAACTATCAACAACCTCAGAAATGCATGATACCACTTTAATGGCAGAAAGCAAAGAGGACCTAAAGAGCCTTTTGATGAATGAAAGAGTGAAAAAGTTGGCTTAAAACTCAACATTTAAAAAACAAAGATCATGACATCACTCCCATCACTTCATGGCAAACAGATGGGGAAAAAGTGGAAACAGTGACAGATTTCATTTTCTTTGGCTCCAAAACATCTGTGGAAGGTGACTGCAGTCATGAAATTAAAAAAAGCTTGCTCTTTGGAAGAAAAGCTATGACAAACCTAGACAGCATATTAAAAAGCAGAGCTATCACTTTACTGACAAATGTCCATATAGTCAAAGCTATGATTTTTCCAGCAGTCATGTACAGATATGAGAGTTGGACCATAAAAATTTGATGCTTTTGATGCCAAAGAGTTGATGCTTTTGAACTATAGTACTGGAGAAGACTCTTGAGAGTCTCATGGACTACAAGGAGATCAAACCAGTCAACTTTAAAGGAAATCAACCTTGAACATTCACTGGAAGGACTGATGCTGAAACTGAAGTTTCAATACTTTGGCCACCTGATGCAAAGTGCCAATTCACTGGAAAAGACCCTGATGCTGGGAAAGACTGAAGGCAAGAGAAGATGGGGCAATAGAGGATGAGATAGATGGATGGCATCACTGGCTTAGTGGACATGAGTTTGAGCTAAGGCACAGGAACCAGAGATCAAATTGCCAACATACGCTGGATCATAGAAAAGGCAAGGGAATTCCAAAAAAACAGCTACTTCTGCTTTACTGACTACACTAAAACTGTCACATTTGTTTATACTCAAGACTAATGAGAACTGAGAACATTTAATGCTGGTGGGACTAAACATTCGTAATCAAAAAGCAAATTTGGCAAAATTCATTAAAATATAAAATTCATATATTTCACTCAACAATACCACTTCCAGAAACGTATCCAATGTATAAAAAAAATACTCAAATATATGTATAAGAAAGTTCAAAGCACTGATATTTTTATAACTAAAAACATAACAATATAAAAGCCCATCAAAAGAGAATTACATTAGGCAAAGGATGGTACACTCACAAAACTTAACACTGTACCACCATTAAAAAAAAAAAGCATATCTTTATATGGTGAACAGGTAAATATCTCCAAGGTAAATAACATACATTAATAATGGTGAAAAAAGACAGATTTAAAACAGGAAGTATAATGATCCCATTTATGTAAATTTTAAGATTATAATATAATACATATGTATACACATAGAGAGATACATATTTGTACATGTGTGTATTAGCAAAAGCTATAAACATTTTCAAAAAACTAGAGAAGCAGTAGTTAACCACTAAGGAAAGGGATTAAAGACCGGTAAAGTGAAGAAAGGTAGACATCATTTTATACTTTTGTTTACTATTTGCATCTTTAACTATTTTATCATTTTCTCTTCCAAAATGTAATTTTAAAAAATCTATTACAGATGAACTGTTTCACTTCAAATTTCTGTGGTTACATATACTCTTTGTGAAATCTGTTTTTAAATTCTTCTTTCATTAATTTTGAAAATACATTACCTGAGATGATTTGACAGGCACATTTACTTCAGTTGCAGGTGAGGGTTTTGGAATGCTTTCAATCAGTTCCAAAATCCCTTGCAGTTTTTTATCTGAGATTCGTAAAGAAATTAATGGTAAGTTTCCATAAATCTTGAATCTGTTTCAAAAAGACAGAAATCACTATTTAAAAAATGACTATTCATCTTATATTATCTAAGAAAAATCAAATGTGATATTGCTGCTAAGTCACTTCAGTCGTGTCCAACTCTGTGCGACCCCATAGACAGCAGCCCACCAGGCTCCCCCGTCCCTGGGATTCTCCAGGCAAGAACACTGGAGTGGGTTGCCATTTCCTTCTCCAATGCATGAAAGAGAAAAGTGAAAGTGAAGTCACTCAGTCGTGTTTGACTCTTCGTGAACCCATGGACTGCAGCCTACCAGGCTCCTCCGTCCATGGATTTTCCAGGCAAGAGTACTGGAGTGGGGTGCAAAAATTATCTACATGGTCCACAGGACAAATTATTTCACAATCTAAGAATTCCCATCATTTTTCCAATCTCATCAGCTGAATTAACATTATATTTAAAAGGCTTATTTTCTATTGTTATTATGTTTACTACCCTCCTATTATTTTTCAATGCCAGTTGACAATTACTACTTATGAAGTGTTTATTGCCAATAGGCATTAAGGAAAGCAGTTGATATGTAATACAATAAATAATTCTCACAATCTATGAGGCAGAAATGTATTTATGCTCCCTGTTTCTTATAAGTTCCCATATGTACATGGTTCCTCTAGCAGGAAATTAGGTTTGGCAAGTACAAAAAACTTGTTCAAGAGATTATATATTTAAAACCAGGTTTAAAAGTCAGATTTGAATGAAAAATCACAATCATATAGAGAAATAGGTAACAAAATTCAACACTCATTCATGATAAGAACTCTCAGTAAATCAGAATTAAGAAATATCTTAGAAAAACCTACAACCAACATCAGCCTTAACAGTGAGAAACTCAACGTTTTCCCAGCAAGACTGGGTACAAAACAAAGATGTCCCTCTCACCATTCCTTTTCAACATCACACTAGAAGTCATGCCAATGCAGTAAGCCAAGAAAAGAAAATTTAAAATAATACAGATTGGTAGAGACATAAAGCTGTCTTTGTCAACAGACAACATGATCATCCTTGTAAATTATCTATTAGCTAATATAGCATAGTTGTACGATATAAAATTAATATAGAATAGTGAACTGCTTCCCTATATACCAAAGAACAACTGCTTCCCTATATATAAATATGAAATTAAAAATATAAGAATATTTATATTAGTATCCAAAGAAAGTAATACTTAGGCATAAGTCTAACAAAATAAATACAAAATTCATAGGAGGAAAACTGTAAAATTCTGATAATAAACAACTAAATAAATGAAGAGATATTCCACATTCATGGGTAGGAAAATTCAATACTGTCGAGATGTCAGTTAATCCCCAACTGAGCTATAGATTCAATGCAATCACAATCAATATCCCATGAAGTTATTTAATGGATATGGACAAACTGATTTTAAAATTTATATGGAGAGGCAAAAGACCCAGAACATATTAGTCAACATAATACTGAAGAAGAGCAATGTTGGAGGATTGACATTCCCTGATTCAAGACTTACTTTAAAGCTACAGTAAGCAAGACACTGTGCTACTGTCAAAACAACAGACAAACAGATCAATGGAACAGTATGCTGCTGCTGCTACTGCTGCTAAGTTGCTTCAGTCATGTCCGACTCTATGCAACCCCATAGACGGAAGGTCACCCGGCTCCCCCGTCCCTGGGATTCTCCAGGCAAGAACACTGGAGTGGTTTGCCATTTCCTTCTCCAATGCATGAAAGTGAAAAGTGAAAGTGAAGTTGCTCAGTCATGTCCGACTCTTAGCGACCCCATGGACTGGAGCCCACCAGGATCCTCCGTCCATGGGATTTTCCAGGCAAAAGTACTGGGGTGGGGTGCCATTGCCTTCCCCAATGGAACAGTATAGAGAGTGCAAAACAGACCTCCACAAATACAGTCTGAATCTCTGATGAAAGAGCAAAGACAAATAATGGAGCAAATACATTCTCTTCAACAAATGGTGCTGAATAAACGAATACTGACATGCAAAAACATTAATTTAGACATAGGCTTTATACCTTTCACAAAAGCCAACTGAAAGTGGACCACAGACCTAAATTTAAAACCCAATACTATAAAGTTCCACAAAGATAAATCAAAGAAAACTTAGATGACCTTTTCAGATACTTTTTAGATATCACTTGATAGATACAATGCAAAGGCACAATTCATGAAAGAACTAATTGATAAACTGGATTAGGTTAAAATTAAAAAACTTCTGGAACTTCCCTGACAATTCCTGGTTATACTGCAGGGAGCAAGGCTTTGATCCCTGTTTAGGGAACTAAGATCCTATATGCCACAGCCAAAACAAAGAGTGATGAATTAAAGAAAAAAATTTAAAGCTTCTGCTCAACAAAAGACAATTCCAAGAGAATTATAAGACAAGCTACCAAGTGGGAGAAAATATTTGCAAAAGAAAGATCTCATAAAGGAACACTATCCAAAAAGTTCCATAATACTCAATAAGAAGGCAATCTAGTTGAAAAATGGGCCAAAGATCTTAACAGACACTTCATCAAAGAAGACACACAGACAGCAAATAAGCAAAGATGTTTCACATTATATACTATCAGAGAAATACAAATCAAAATAAGAATTACTGAGATACTACTACACACCTACTATAACAACCAAAATCAGGAATACTGACAACACTAAATAATGGCAAGGATGTGGAGCAGCAGGAACTCACAATCACTGCTGACAGTAATGCAAAAGGGTATATACACTTAGAAGACAGTCTGCAAGATTCTTATAAAACTAAAGATACTCTTACCATATGATCCAGCAATTTTGCTCCTTGATATTTACCCCAAAGGAATTTAAAGTTCAGTTCAGTTGCTCAGTCGTGTCTGACAATTTGCGACCCCATGAATTGCAGCACTCCAGGCCTCCCTGTCCATCACCAACTCCCGGAGGTCACTCAGACTCACATCCATCGAGTCAGTGATGCCATCCAGCCATCTCATCCTCTGTTGTCCCCTTCTCCTCCTGCCCCCAATCCCTCCCAGCATCAGAGTCTTTTCCAATGAGTCAACTCTTCACATGAGGTGGCGAAAGTACTGGTTTCAGCTTTAGCATCATTCCTTCCAAAGAAATCCTAGGGCTGATCTCCTTCAGAATGGACTGGTTGGATCTCCTTGCAGTGCAAGGGACTCTCAAGAGTCTTCTCCAACACCACAGTTCAAAAGCATCAATTCTTCAGCTCAGCCTTCTTCACAGTCCAACTCTCACATCCATACATGACCACAGGAAAAACCATAGCCTTGACTAGACGGACCTTTATTGGCAAAGTAATGTCTCTGCTTTTGAATATGCTATCTAGGTTGGTCATAACTTTTCTTCCAAGGAGTAAGCATCTTTTAATTTCATGGCTGCAGTCACCATCTGCAGTGATTTTGGAGCCTATGGGGATTTATCCATAAATTTATCCATAAATCCATGGATGTCTATAACGGCTCCTTGATATTTACCTAAAGGAATTTAAAGTTATATCCTCATAAATCCTATGGGGATTTATCCATAAATCCATGGATGTCTATAACAGCTTTGCCCATAAATTTATATGAATCAAGTTTATCCACAAAAATTTTATATTTCAATTTTATAGCTAAACTTGGAAGCAACCAAGATGTCCTGCAGAAGGTAATGGATAAACAATCTGTGATGCATCACATAATGGAATATTATTCATTAAAAAATTGAGCTATCAAGTTATGAAATGATAGGGAGGAATCTCAAATTCATATTACTGTGTGAAAGATGCCAACCTGAAAAGTCTTTCTCCTCTATAATTCCAACTATATGACATTCTGGAAAAGGCAAAACTATGGACACAGTAAAAAGATCAGTGCTTGCTAGGGCTTGTGTGATAGAGGAGGGATAAAACAGAAGATTTTTAAAGCAGTGAAAATACTTTATAAGATAAAGTCTGTATGATACCATAATGATGGATACATGTCACGCCATTTGTCCAAACCCATTCAATGTACAACATCAAGAGTGAAATATAATGTAAACTACAGACTTTGCCAACAAAGGTCCGTCTAGTCAAGGCTATGGTTTTTCCAGTGGTCATGTATGGATGCGAGAGTTGGACTGTGAAGAGAGCTGAGAGCCAAAGAATTGATGCTTTTGAACTGTGGTGTTGGAGAAGACTCTTGAGAGTCCCTTGGACTGCAAGGAGATCCAACCAGTCCATTCTAAAGGAGATCAGTCCTGGGTGTTCCTTGGAAGGAATGCTAAAGCTGAAACTCTAATACTTTGGCCACCTCATGCGAAGAGTTGACTCATTGGAAAAGACTCTGAAGCTGGGAGGGATTGGGGGCAGGAGGAGAAGGGGACGACAGAGGATGAGATGGCTTGATGGCATCACTGACTCAATGCATGTGAGTTTGGGTGAACTCTGGGAGTTGGTGATGGACAGGGAGGTCTGGCATGCTGCGATTCATGGGGTCGCAAAGAGATGGCCATGACTGAGTGACTGAACTGAACTGAACAGACTTTGGGTAATTATGATGTGTCAATGTAAGTTTGATCTGTTAATGTAAATCTAACAAGTTTGCCACTTGGTGAGAGATGTTGTAAATGGGGAAGGCTATGCATGGATGGCTCAGTTGGTAAAGAATCTGCCTGCAATGCAGGAGACCCTGGTTTGATTCCTGGATCAGGAAGATCCACTGGAGAAGGGATAGGCCTTCCCATTCCAATAGTCCTAGGCTTCCCTGGTGGTTGAGCTGGTGAAGAATCCACCTGCAATGCAGGAGACGCTGGCTTGATTTCCGAGTTGGATGATCCCCTGGAGAAGGAAACAGCTACCCACTCCACTATTCTGGCCAAGAGAATTCCATGGACTAGTCTATGGAGTCGCAAAGAATCGGACACAACTGAGCATTTTTCATTTTCATGCATGAGTGGATGCAAGGGGTATAAGGACAATCTCTGGAGCTTCCTATCAACTTTTCTGTGACTCTGAAACTGCTGCAATATGAAGAAAATCTTTAAAAAGAATATATTAAAAAGAGACTGACGTCAAAGACAGAATAAATTTTCATTCATAATTTTTATCCCTCATTTTTTAAAACTTACTTTTCAGTCAAACACAATGACTACTAAAAATATATCTGAATTCCTTAAGAAAGTTATAGCTTTCATTTATCTCTAATAGTGTAAGTATTTTTAACTAATCCAATACATCCTAATTTAATAGGTACACATTATGGATCCATCTCATTAATGTACCTAAACTTATTTTCAATTTCTTTTAGTAAGGCAGCTGAACAATGTGAAGATGACAGATGCCTAAATACTACCCACCAAATAATAAGAGGATTTCCTTTCATTTGCCTTAAACTTTTTAAGTTCAAACTTCAAAGAAAGTTCCCTGATACTTGTAGAATTCTAGGATTTTATGTAATGTCATATCCACTTTATACTGCCCACATTACAAAACTAAAATTAAATGCTTCTTAGATTTCATCTTTCTAAATCATTATAGTCTCTGCCTGTAATTATTTTAGGCACACATCTCTGGTCCTAACTTATAGCCATGTTAGTATCATAAGGATATGAGTACAAAGAGCTTTCCTGGAGGATTTTCCCTTTTGTTGGTTACCTAATGCACTGAACCACAGTTTGGCAAAATATGGCCATGGATTAATCCAGCATGCTGCTTATTTTTATAAATAAAGTATTCTGGAATACAGCTATACATATTCATTCTGTGCTGTTTACAGCTGCTTTCATGCTACAACACCAGAGCTGAGTACTTGTGACAGACAATACAACTTCAAGCTTAAAATATTTACTATCTGGCTCTTAAAAGAAATAGTCTGCTTAGTGTCACACTGAACTAATCTTTCACATACTCTTGATTCCATTATCTATGCTATGCTATGCTAAGTCACTTCAGTCGTGTCCGACTCTGTGTGACCCCACAGACGGCAGCCTACCAGGCTTCCCCGTCCCTGGGATTCTCCAGGCAAGAACACTGGAGTGGGTTGCCATTTCCTCCTCCAATGCATGAAAGTGAAAAGAGAAAGTGAAGTCGCTCAGTCATGTCAGACTCTTAGCAACCGATGGACTGCAGCCTACCAGGCTCCTCCATCCGTGGGATTTTCAAGGCAAGAGTACTGGAGTAGGGTGCCATTGCCTTCTCCATTATCTATATAAAGACATCTTAATCAGCTACTTTAATTCCTGCTATGCTATACACATTCCCTACATTGCTGCTGCTGCTGCTAAGTCGCATTAGTCGTGTCCGACTCTGTGTGACCCCATAAATGGCAGCCCACCAGGCTCCCCCATCCCTGGGATTCTCCAGGCAATAACACTGCAGTACTGGAGTGGGGTGCCATTGCATTCTCCGATTCCCTACATTACAGGACATAAATTCTCCCTAATCATATATTTATACGTTAGCCATGTCTTCTGTCAGTAATACCATCTTTTTTGGTACCCTATAACATCCTAGATTCTAGCTCACTTAAGTAAAATGCTGGAAAAAAAACTTTATTCATAATCACGTTTACAACAGGAAATCATATGCATCTTTGACTTTTCTCATGTACTGACAAACTTAAAAAGAAATATCAGACAATAGTAAATAGGCAGGAGAGCATCTGGAAAGGAACCCAAAGAATGTAAGCCTTGCATCTAAAATTAACCTACACCTACTGCTTGATTATACAAAATAGCAAAATGTATAGAATGGTCTTCTTTCCTTCTTTCTCAAACCAAATCCTGGTATTCCTCTACTTTAAGACTCTCAAAGTCCCAGTTTGATATTTTCAATTAAGGAAGTATAAGAGAATGAGAGTTAGTAAACTGTACAATGTTTCCTAGAGAATAGAATCATTATAATTTGAAAGGCAGGAAAAAAAAAAAAAAAGTACACAGGTTTCTTTTAAGTCGCTTCCCCTCACATGGCCACAATAGTAAAACAGTATGAAAAAGGTCCATAACACAGCATATGCAAAAGAGACCAAGCTATCACTACTTCCTACTATCCCTTCCACCCATACTTTAGGCACAAAACCTTGACCACTACTACATGAGCATTCTCTTGTTGCCTCTCTAGTAACAATTCCCCTTAGACTGTCTACTGTCTGGTAGTTGTTAGATGTGTCTTTCTTTGAATTTTTAAGTAGATCTGTAGCTGAGGTTTGAATCTTTGCAAGGGAGAAAAATTATTGGTGGAAAGAAAAGGTGAAAGGTCTAGCTAGCTATAGTCTAAAACTATTTAGAACTAAATCAGTTAAATAGCCCAGTCTAACTCAATAGATAAAATCAACTATTACTATGATTTTTCATTCTAACTCCACCTTTTATTTCCTACAGGACTTAAAAGACAAATGCACGAAAATAACTATAAACCTATGATAATGGGTATAAAATATACAGTAAGGATATAATTTCTGACATCAATGATAAAATGGACGGGGTTGAGCAGTAAATAGTAGTTTTTGTATGCAATTAAATTAAGCTGATGTCAATTTTAAAAAGATTGTCAGCTTTACAATGTTACAGGTAATCTCCATGAAAATAGCTAATAAAAAATTACCTATGGAAGATGCGTATCTGGAAAAGAGAAGGGCATCAAAACATGTCAAAACAAGAAAATCAACTAAACAAAACAAAGGCCAAAAAGGAGGGAAAAAAGGGACAAAAAAGCTATAAGACACACAGAAAGTAACAAAATGACAAAATTAAACTGTTTATCAGTATTTATTTCAAACAGAATGGTTTAAACTTCACAAAGCTATAAACTGACAGAATGGATTTTTTAAAAAACAGATCAAACTATATGCTTTCTGAAAGAGCCTTACTTTAGATATAAGGACACAAACAGTTTGAAAGTGAAAGATATTCCATGCAATACCCAGAAGAAAGCAGAAATGGCTATAATAATATCACTCAAACCAGACTGGTAGGTCAAAACCTGTAATTACACAAAAGATATTGTACAATAAAAGGTAACTTCATCAAGAAGATATAATAACTAGAAATGTATACACACCAAATATCAGAGCTCAAAAATACATGAAATATTGATAGAACTGAAGAAAAAATTCACTCTACAGTTAACATAAGACTTCAAAACCTACCCCACTTTCAATAACTGACAGAAGAGCCAGAGGAAAGATCAATAAAGAAACAGAGGATGAAAACAATACTATCAACAAACATAAACAGAATACTCCTCCATCAACAGCAGAATACACATTGTTCATCCATGTACACAGAACATTTTCCAGGAGAGACCAAATTTTAGGTCATAACACAGAAGTCAAATTTTTTTAAAAGATTGAAATCATAGAAAGTATCTTTTCAAATCACAATGGAATGAAACTAGAAATCAACAGCAGAATAAAAAAGGTAAAATTACAAATATGTATAATTAACACATTTACTGTTAAACAATGAGTCGAAGAAGTCACAAGGAAAACAAATATATTGAGACAACTGAAAATCAAGATACAACATACCAAAATTCATAGCATAAAGCAATAACTATACTGAGGGAAATTTATAGCTGTAAACATTTATACTGAAAAAGAAAGATCTCAAATCAACAACACAACTTTATATCTTAAAGAACTAAAAAAGGAGCAAACTAACCCAAAAGTTAGCTGAAGTAAAGAAATACAGATCAGAGAGAAATAAAATAGAGAATTTAAAAATAATTGAGACAATCAACAAGAGCTGGTTCTTCAAAAAGATGAACAAAACTGAAGAATCTTTAGTAAGATTAAAGAGAGAATCAACTAAAATCAGAAATGAAAGTGGGGATATTACTACTAATTCTACCAAAATAAGAGGGATTTTATGCCAACAAATTGGATAACCTAACGAGAACAAATCCCTAGAAATGCAGACCAATCAACAATGAGTTTTTAAGAAATAGAAAATCTAGATAGATCTATAACTAATATAGAGAGTGAATCACTCATCAAAAATCGCCTAAGAAATAAAAGCCCATGATCAGATGGTTTCACAATTGAATTCTACCACAAATTTCAACATTTAAAGAAGAAACACACATTTTTCTCAACCTCTTCCAAAAAACTGAAAGGAAAGGAATACTTCCTAAGGCATCTTAAGGACAGCATTACTGATACCAAAACCAGACAAAGATACTACAAGAAAAAAAAACAAAACTACAAACCAGTATCTCTTATGAACACTGATGCGAAAATCTTCAAAAATAAGAGCAAACAAAATTCAACACCATATTAAAAGGATTATACCCCATGACCCAGTAGGACTTATCCCCACTGGGATAAGGAAAGGAAGAGTGGTTCAAACATATGAAAACAGATCAACGTAATACACCACATTAACAAAACAAAAGGACAAAAATAACATCTGATCATTTCAGCTGATGAAGAAAAAGCATTTGAAAATTTTAACACATTTCCCTAATAAAAATACTCAAAAATTATAAACAGAAGGAAACTAACTCAGAATAATAAAGGTCACATATGAACAAACTACAGATACCATACTCAAGGAAAAGATGAAAAGCTTTTCTTCTATGATCAGAATAAAGGGTGCAAACTTAAATTACCTTTATTCAACATAGTACTGGAAATTCTACCCAGAGAAATTAGGCAAGAAAAAGGAAAAAAAAGGTATCCAAAGTAGAAATGATGAAATAAAATTGCCTCTGTTTTAAGATAAAGTAGTCTTATATGTGGAAAATCCTAACAATTTGACACACACACACACAGTTAGAACTTATAAGCAAATTCAAAGTTGCACAAGATAAAATCAACTCAAAAAAGTCAACTGAGTTTCCATTTACAAATAAATTAAGAAAACAATTCCATTTATAATCGCATCAAAAAGAATAAGCTTAATCAGTGAAGCAAAAGACACAGTGAAAAGTACAAAACAATGTGGAAAGAAATTAAACATACAAGTAAATGGAAAAATAGCTTGTATTCATAGATTGGAAGACAATGTTAACATGTCACAACTAAAAACACCTGCAGATTCAAAATCTCAATGACATCTGTTGTAAAAATAGAAATATTCATCCTAAAATTCATGTAGAGTCTCAGATCAGAGATCAGATCAGATCAGTTGCTCAGTCGTGTCCGACTCTTTGTGACCCCATGAACCGCAGCACGCCAGGCCTCCCTGTCCATCACCAGCTCCCGGAGGTCACTCAGACTCACACCCATCAAGTCAGTGATGCCATCCAGCCATCTCATCCTCTGTCGTCCCCTTCTCCTCCTGCCCTCAACCCCTCCCAGCATCAGAGTCTTCTCCAATGAGTCAACTCTTCGCATGAGGTGGCCAAAATACTGGAGTTTCAGCTTTAGCATCATTCCTTCCAAAGAAATTCCAAGATTGATCTCCTTCAGAATGGACTGGTTGGATCTTCTTGCAGTCCAAGGGACTCTCAAGAGTCTTCTCCAACACCACAGTTCAAAAGCATCAATTCTTCGGCACTCAGCCTTCTTCACAGTCCAGCTCTCACATCCATACATGACCACAGGAAAGACCATAGCCTTGACTAGGCGAACCTTTGTTGGTAAAGTAATGTCTCTGCTTTTGAATATGCTATCTAGGTTGGTCATAACTTTCCTTCCAAGGAGTAAGCGTCTTTTAATTTCATGGCTACAGTCACCATCTGCAGTGATTTTGGAGCCCAGAAAAATAAAGTCTGACACTGTTTCCACTGTTTCTCCATCTATTTCCCATGTAGTGATGGGACCAGATGCCATGATCTTCGTTTTCTGAATGTTGAGCTTTAAGCCAACCTTTTCACTCTCCACTTTCACTTTCATCAAGAGGCTTTTTAGCCCCTCTTCACTTTCTGCCATAAGAGTGGTGTCATCTGCATATCTGAGGTTATTGATATTTCTCCCAGCAATCTTGATTCCAACTTGTGTTTCTTCCAGTCCAGCATTTCTCATGATGTACTCTGCATATAAGTTAAATAAACATGGTGACAATATACAGCCTTGACGTACTCCTTTTCCTATTTGGAACCAGTCTGTTGTTCCATGACCAGTTCTAACTGCTGCTTCCTGACCTGCATACAGATTTCTCAAGAGGCAGATCAGGTGGTCTGGTATTCCCATCTCTTTCAGAATTTTCCATAGTTTATTGTGATCCACACAGTCAAAGGCTTTGGCATAGTCAATAAAGCAGAAATAGATGTTTTTCTGGAACTCTCTTGCTTTTTCCATGATCCAGCGGATGTTGGCAATTTGATCTCTGGTTCCTCTGCCTTTTCTAAAACCAGCTTGAACATCAGGAAGTTCACGGTTCACATATTGCTGAAGCCTGGCTCGGAGAATTTTGAGCATTACTTTACTAGCATGTGAGATGAGTGCAACTGTGCGGTAGTTTGAGCACTCTTTGGCATTACCTTTCTTTGGGATTGGGATGAAAACTGACCTTTTCCAATCTTGTGGCCACTGCTGAGTTTTCCAAATTTGCTGGCATATTGAGTGCAGCACTTTCACAGCATCATCTTTCAGGATTTGGAATAGTTCCACTGGAATTCCATCACCTCCACTAGCTTTGTTCGTAGTGATGCTTTTTAAGGCCCATTTGACTTCACATTCCAAGATGTCTGGCTCTAGGTCAGTGATCACATCATCATGATTATCTGGGTCGTGAAGCTCTTTTTTGTACAGTTCTTCTGTGTATTCTTGCCACCTCTTCTTAATATCTTCTGCTTCTGTTAGGTCCATACCATTTCTGTCTTTTATCGAGCCCATCTTTGCATGAAATGTTCCTTTGGTATCTCTGATTTTCTTGAAGAGATCCCTAGTCTTTCCCATTCTGTTGTTTTCCTCTATTTCTTTGCATTGATCGCTGAAGAAGGCTTTCTTATCTCTTCTTGCTATTCTTTGGAACTCTGCATTTATATGTTTATATTTTTCCTTTTCTCCTTTGCTTTTCGCTTCTCTTCTTTTCACAGCTATTTGTAAGGCCTCCCCAGACAGCCATTTTGCTTTTTTGCATTTCTTTTCCATGGGGATGATCTTGATCCCTGTCTCCTGTACAATGTCACAAACCTCATTCCATAGTTCATCAGGCACTCTATCTATCAGATCTAGGCCCTTAAATCTATTTCTCACTTCCACTGTATAATCATAAGGGATTTGATTTAGGTCATACCTGAATGGTCTAGTGGTTTTCCCTACTTTCTTCAATTTCAGTCTGAATTTGGCAATAAGGAGTTCATGGTCTGAGCCACAGTCAGCTCCTGGTCTTGTTTTTGCTGATTGTATAGAGCTTCTCCATCTTTGGCTGCAAAGAATATAATCGATCTGATTTCGGTGTTGACCATCTGGTGATGTCCATGTATAGAGTCTTCTCTTGTGTTGCTGGAAGAGGGTATTTGCTATGACCAGTGCATTTTCTTGGCAAAACTCTGTTAGTCTTTGCCCTGCTTCATTCTGTGTTCCAAGCCCAAATTTGCCTGTTACTCCAGGTGTTTCTTGACTTCCTACTTTTGCATTCCAGTCCCCTATAATGAAAAGGACATCTTTTTTGGGCGTTAGTGCTAAAAGGTCTTGTAGGTCTTCATAGAACCGTTCAGCTTCAGCTTCTTCGGCGTTACTGGTTGGGGCATAGATTTGGATTACTGTGACACTGAATGGTTTGCCTTGGAAACGAACAGAGATCATTCTGTCGTTTTTGAGACTGCATCCAAGTACTGCATTTTGGACTCTTTTGTTGACCATGATGGCCACTCCATTTCTTCTGAGGGATTCCTGCCCACAGTAGTAGATATAATGGTCATCTGAGTTAAATTCACCCATTCCAGTCCATTTTAGTTCGCTAATTCCTAGAATGTCGACATTCACTCTTGCCATCTCTTGTTTGACCACTTCTAATTTGCCTTGATTCATGGACCTGACATTCCAGGTTCCTATGCAATATTGCTCTTTACAGCATCGGACTTTGCTTCTATCACCAGACACATCCACAGCTGGGTATTCTTTTTGCTTTGGCTCCATCCCTTCATTCTTTCTGGAGTTATTTCTCCACTGATCTCCAGTAGCATATTGGGCCCCTACTGACCTGGGGAGTTTCTCTTTCAGTATCCTATAATTTTGTCTTTTCATACTGTTCATGGGAGTCTCAATAGACTCCAAATGACCAAATCAATGTGGAAAAAGATTAACACTGGATGACTCACGGTTCCTGATTTCATTTCATTACAAAGCTACAGTAATCAAAACAGTGTGTTACTAGCATAAAGACAGACACAGAGACCAAAGGAGCAGAACAGAAAGCCCAGAAATAAACCCTCACATATATGGGCAAACGATTTTCAACAGAGGTTATCAAGACTATTCAACAGAGAAAGAATAGTCTTTTCAACAAATGGTGCTGAAAAACTGCATACCAACATGCAAAAGAATAAAACTGATTCATTACCTTATACCATATCAAAAATTAACTCAAAAGGATTTCCTAAGAGTTAAAGTATAAAATTCTTTGAAAAAATATATAGGAAAAATTTCAGGACACTGGATTTGCTAATTTCTCATTTGACACAAAAGCACAAGCAACAAAGATAAATTAAACTTAATCATACTTTAAAGCATTAGTGCATTAAAGGACATATCAAAAGATTATAGGACAATACAGAAGCAAAAGAAAATATTTGCAACTCATTTATCTAACAGGGAGTTAATATCCCAGAAAGTACTAAGGACAAAACAAAACAAATTTGCTGCAACTGGACAACAAAAAACACAAACAACGTAATTAAAAGGTGTGAGGTGGTGTGGTAAAGAATCCACCTGCTGATGCAGGAAATGCAGGTTTGATCCCTTCGTCAGGAAGATCCCCTGGAGCAGAAAATGGTAACCCACTTCAGTATTTTTGCCTGGAAAATTCCACGGACAGGGGAGTCTGGTGGGCTATAATCCATGGGGTTGCAAAGAGATGGACACAATTTATGTGACAGACCACACACAAAGGACTTGAATTGAAGGTAATGCTCAAAGTCCTTCAAGCTAGGCTTCAACTGTATGTGGACTGAGAACTTCCAGAGGTACAAGCTGGATTTAGAAAAGGCAGAGAAACCAGAGATCAAATTGCCAACAACCACTGGATCACAGAAAAAGCAAAAGAATCCCAGAAAAACATCTGCTTCACTGACAGTGTCAAACCTTTGACTGCGTGTATCACAATAAACTGTGGAAAATTCTGAAAGAGATGGGAATACCAGATCACCTTACCTGCCTCCAAAGAAACCTGTATGCAAGGCAAAAAGCAATAGTTACAATAGTTATATTGTTCTCGGCACAGATGGAGAAGGCAATGGCACCCCACTCCAGTACTCTTGCCTGGAAAATCCCATGGATGGAGGAGCCTAGTGGGCTGCAGTCCATGGGGTCGCACAGAGTCGGACACGACTGAGCGACTTCACTTTCACTTTTCACTTTCATGCATTGGAGAAGGAAATGGCAACCCACTCCAGTGTTCTTGCCTGGAGAATCCCAGGGACAGGGGAGCCTGGTGGGCTGCCGTCTATGGGGTCGCACAGAGTCGGACACGACTGAAGCGACTTAGCAGCAGCAGCAGGCACAGAACAACTGACTGTCTCAAAATTGGGAAAGGAGTATGTCAAGGCTGTATACTGTCACCCTGCTTAACTAATTTATATGCAGAGTATACCGTGTGAAATGCCAGGCTAGATGAATCACAAGCTGGAATCAAGATTTCTAGGAGAAATATCAATAACTTCAGATAGGCAGATGACACCACCTTAATGGAAGAAAGCAAAGAGGAACTAAAGAGCTTCTTGATGAAAGGTAAAGAGGAGAGTGAAAAAGCTGGCTTAGCACTCAACATTCAAAAAACTAAGATTATGGCATCCGGCCCCATAGCTTCATGGCAAATAGATAGTGAAAAAAATGCAAACAGTGGAGGATTTTACTTTCTTCATCTCCAAAATCACTGCGGACATTGGATTGCAGCCATGGAATTAAATGATGCTTGCTCCTTGAAGAAAAGCAATGACAATCTAGACAGCATATTAAAAGGTAGAGACATCACTTTGCTGACAAAGGTCCATAGTCAAAGCTATGGTTTTTCCATTAGTCATGTACTGATGTGAAAGTTGGACCATATAGAAGGCTGAGTGCTAAAAAACTGATGCTTTCAAACTGTGGTGTTGGAGACCATTGAGAGTCCCTTGGACAAAAAGGAGATCAAATCAGTCAATCCTAAAGGAAATTAACCCTGAATATTTACTGGATGGATGCATGCTAAAGCTCCAATACTTTGGCCAACTGATACAAAGAGTTGACTCATTGGAAAAGATCCTAATGCTGGGAAATATCAAAGGCAAAAGAAGAAAGAGGTGACAAAGATGAGAAGTTTGGATGGCAACATCAACTGAATGGACATGAGTTTGAGCGAGCTACCAGAGATACTAAAGGACAGGGAAGCCTGGTATGCTACAGTCCATAGGGTCACAAAGAGCTGGGCATGATTTAGCAAATGAACAACAAAAAGACTTGAATAGACATTTTTCTAGAGTAACATGTAAACTGCCAAAAGAATGTGAAAATATGTTCAACATCAATTATCATTAGGAAAATGCAATTCAAAACTATAATTAAATACTACTCACGCCTGTTAGAATCATCATTTTTTTAAAAAAGAAGAAAATAACAAGTGCTAGTAAAGAGGTAGAAAAGTTAGAAACTTTGCACATTGCTGATGGGACTATAAAATAGTGCAGCAGCTACAGAAAACAGTAGGGGAGCTTTTTCAAAAATTAAAAATAGAGTAATCCAAGATTCTACTTCTAGATACCTAACCCCAGAAATTTAAAGCAGGGATGCCAACAGATATCTGTACACCAATGTCCACAGCAACATTATTGAACATTATTGATGAACATAATCAAATGTTCATCAACATATAAATGGATAAACAATATATGACATATATGTGCAATGAAATTAAGCTTCAAGAACAAATGAAATTCTCATGTATATGTATGGCTGAGTCCCTTTGCTATTCATCTGAAACTATCAAACACTATTAACTGGGTATACTCCAATACAAAAAAAAAACGAAATTCTGATGTATACAACAGCATGGGTCAACATGGAGACATTATGCTATGAGAAATAAACCAAGCACAAAAGGAGAAATATTGTATGATTCCACTTACACAAAATACCTAGAGTAGTCAAATTCATAGAGAAATAACACAAAATGTGACTGCCATGGACTTCCAGGAGGAGAAAGTGGAGCATTATTGTTTAATGGGTAGAGTTCTAGTTTGTAAATCTGATAAACTTCTAAAGATGGATGGTGGTGTGGTCAGGAAAAAGTGTGTATGGACTTATTAATACCACAGAATTATATACTTAAAATGGTAAATTGTATGTTATATATATTGTACTACAAAAAAAAATCAATGAAACATGGTATTTCTTAGCTACATAAGAAAATTTATGAACACATGAAACAGATAATACATACTTGGGCATACTTATATCCATGAAAACCATGGCCTTAGAGAGCTCCACATTGAAGTGCATAGGTACCAAGATATGCTGTGCAGACACATTGAGTTTTCGTGCTTCTTTCCAATTATCACCTAATTACAGAAAACAGTACATGCTTAAAGAAAGCAAAATAAAAAACACACTGAACCTAAAATTACCATTATTACTTTATACAATGCATGATATGAGGAAATCTTCCTACATCTAGATAATCTCAATGCCATATTCTCAAGTATACATAATTAGTAGGTAAATTCTTTTCCCTCCTCAGTTTTCTTCTTCTGCTTCAGACTATATTTTAACAGGAAAGTGAAAGTGTTAGTCTCTCAGTCGTGTCCGACTCTTTGTGACCCCATGGACTGTAGCCTGCCAGGCTCCTCTGTCCATGGAATTCTCCAGGGAAAAATACTGGTGTGGGTTGCCATTGCCTCCTGCAGGAGATCTTCCTGACCAAGAGACTGAACCTGATTCCTTAACTGTCTGAGCCACCAGGGAAGGACCAGATAGCAGTAGTGCCCAAACTCCCTACTTCTCACAACAAAAAATGTCTCCAGACATTGACAATGTCTCTTGAATAGTAAAATTTCTGCTACTTGAGATACCACTCCTGGGAAAAATCTATCACTTCTAATTCAAAAATATAAAACGTCTAACAAATCTTTTACCAAAGTCTTCAGAGAAATTGTCTAAAACCCCAATTAATCACTTCTGCAAAATGAATCAACAAATAATGCCTTGTGTACTTACCAACTCTGCTGAAAAGCAGCTGTATGCTTGTAAGCTGAATATCAAAGGAATCATAAGCTCTATGCATTATCTCTTCACGATTGGCTCCACTTTGTTTTAAATCTGGTAATTCTGAACGAATTTTACTTGTCACCTTTAAGTTAATTTTAATAGTTTAGACTATGCAAATTACTTCAAATGAAAATATAAAGTTTTTACGTTTTAGACTATACTATAAAAACTTAACAGGAACAGATAAACTCACAAGCTGACATACATTGTAAGACAATTAAAAAACATCTTTATCCATGAAATATATAATGAGAAGGCAAAGTATAAAGTAAGTTTTTACATAATAAGTTGTATTCCTAATCATTTATATTAAAAAGGGAAAACAAAGCCAGTTCTGATAAATACATGTAAATTTTTTTTAATCTGCTAAGACGACTTTTGCCTGTTACCCCAGGTGTTTCTTGACTTCCTACTTTTGCATTCCAGTCCTCTATACTGAAAAGGACATCTTTATGCGGTGTTAGTTCTAAAAACTCTTATAGAACTGTTTAACTTCAACTTCTTCAGCATTACTGGTTGGGGCATAGTCTTGGATTACTGTGATATTGAGTGGTTTGCCTTGGAAATGAAGAGAGATCATCCTGTTGTTTTTGAGATTGCATCCAAGTATTGCATTTCAGACTCTTTTGCTGACCACGATGGCTACTCCATTTCTTATAAGGGATTCCTGCCCAGTGGTACATATAATGGTCATCTGAGTTAAATTCACCCATTCCAGTCCATTTTAGCCTGCTGATTCCCAGAATGTTGACATCCACTCTTGCCATCTCCTGTTTGATCACTTCCAATTTGTCTTGATTCATGAACCTAACATTCCAGGTACCTATGCAATATTGCTCTTTACAGCATTGGACCTTGCTTCTATCACCAGGCACATCAACAACTGGGTGTTGTTTTTGCTTTGGCTCCATCCCTTCATTCTCTCTGGAGTTATTTCTTCATTGATCTCCAGTAGCATATTGAGCACCTACCGACCTGGGGAGTTCCTCTTTCAGTATCTTATCATTTTGCCTTTTAATACTGTTCATGGGGTCCTCAAGGCAAGAATACTGAAGTGGTTTGCCATTCCTGTGGACCACATTCTGACTGTGGCTCAGATCATGAACTCCTTATTGCCAAATTCAGACTGAAATTGAAGAAAGTAGGGAAAACCACTAAACCATTCAGGTATGACCTAAATCAAATCCCTTATGATTATACAGTGGAAGTGAGAAATAGATTTAAGGGCCTAGATCTGATAGATAGAGTGCCTGATGAACTATGGACAGAAGCTGGTGACATTGTACAGGAGACAGGGATCAAGACCATCCCCATGGAAAAGAAATGCAAAAAAGCAAAACGGCTGTCTGGGGAGGCCTTACAAATAACTGTGAAAGAAGAGAAGTGAAAAGCAAAGGAGAAAAGGAAAGATATAAGCATCTGAATGCAGAGTTCCAAAGAATAGCAAGAAGAGATAAGAAAGCCTTCTTCAGCGATCAATGAAAAGAAATAAAGGAAAACAACAGAATGGGAAAGACTAGAGATCTCTTCAAGAAAATCAGAGACACCAAGGGAACATTTCATGCAAAGAAGCGCTCAATGAAGGACAGAAATGGTATGGACCTAACAGAAGCAGAAGATATTAAGAAGAGGTACCAAAAATACACAGAAGAACTGTACAAAAAAGAGCTTCACGACCAATATAATCACGATGCTGTGATCATTCACCTAGAGCCAGACATTCTGGAATGTGAGGTCAAGTGGGCCTTAGGAAGCATCACTATGAACAAAGCTAGTGCAGGTGATGGAATTCCAGTTGAGCTATTTCAAATCGTGAAAGATGAGTACTGTGAAAGTGGTGCACTCAATATGTCAGCAAATTTGGAAAATTCAACAGTGACCACAGGACTGGAAAAGGTTAGTTTTCATTGCAATCCCAAAGAACGCTCAAACTACCAGACAGTTGCACTCATCTCACACGCTACTAAAGTAATGCTCAAAATTCTCCAAGCCAGGCTTCAGCAAAACGTGAACCATGAAATTCCAGATGTTCAAGCTGGTTTTAGAAAAGGCAGAGGAACCAGAGATCAAACTGCCAACATCTGCTGGATCACAGAAAAAGGAAGAGAGTTCCAAAAAAACATCTATTTCTGCTTTATTGACTATGCTAAAGCCTTTGACTGTGTAGATCACAATAAACTGTGGAAAATTCTGAAAGAGATGGGAAGACCAGACCACCTGATCTGCCTCTTGAGAAACCAGTATGCAGGTCAGGAAGCAACAGTTAGAACTGGACATGGAACAACAGACTGGTTCCACATAGGAAAAGGAGTACGTCAAGGCTATATATTGTCACTCTGCTTATTTAACTTATATGCAGAGTACATCATGAGAAACGCTGGGCTGGAAGAAGCACAAGCTGGAATCAAGATTTCCAGAAGAAATATAAATAACCTCAGATATGCAGATGACACCACCTTTATGGCAGAAAGTGAAGAGGAACTAAAAATCCTCTCGATGAAAGTGAAAGAGGAGAGTGAAAAAGTTGACTTAAAGCTCAACATTCAGAAAACGAAGATCATGGCATCTGGTCCTATCACTTCATGGAAAATAAATGGAGAAGCAGTGGAAACAGTGTCAGACTTTATTCTGAGGGGCTCCAAAATCACTGCAGACAGTGACTGCAGTCATGAAATTAAAAGACGCTTATTCCTTGGAATGAAAGTTATGACCAACCTAGAGAGCATATTGAAAAGCAGAGACATTACTTTGCCAACAAAGGTCCGTCTAGTCAAGGCTCTGGTTTTTCCTGTGGTCATGTATGGATGTGAGAGTTGGACTGTGAAGTAAGGTGAGCGCCGAAGAATTGATGCTTTTGAACTGTGGTGTTGGATAAGACTCCTGAGAGTCCCTTGGACTGCAAGAAGATCCAATCAGTCCATCCTAAAGGAGATCAGTCCTGGGTGTTCATTGGAAGGACTGATGCTAAAGCTGAAACTCCAATACTTTGGCCACCTCATGCAAAGAGTTGACTCATTGGAAAAGACTCTGATGCTGGGAGGGATTGGGGGCAGGAGGAGAAGGGGACGAGAGAGGATGAGATGGCTACATGGCATCACCAACTCGATGGACGATGAGTTTGAGTGAACTCTGGGAGTTGGTGATGGACAGGGAGGCCTGTCGTGCTGCAATTCATGGGGTCACAGTGATTTGGACACGATGGACCAACTGAACTAAAGAAGACTTTTTATTAAAAACAATATTAAGACACAAATACATCTTATAAAATATTTTCATGGCATGATAAGGTATTTAGATAACTTTATAATGATAAGTGAGATTCTAGGATTAAATATTAGTATACCTGATACCTGCATCAAAAAAGCAAGAGAGTTCCAGAAAAACATCTATTTCTGCTTTATTGACTATGCCAAAGCATGTGACTGTGTGGATCACAACAAACTGAAAATTCTGAAAGAGATGGGAATACCAGACCACCGAACTTGTCCCCTGAGAAATCTGTATGCAGGTTAGGAAGCAACAGTTAGAACTGAACATGGAACAGCAGACTGGTTCCAAATAGGAAAGGAAGTACGTCAAGGCTGTATATTGTCTCCCTGCTTATTTAATGTATATGCAGAGTATATCATTGACAAACACTGCTGGATGAAGCACAAGCTGGAATCAAGATTTCCAGGAGAAATATCGATAACCTCAGATATGCAGATGATACCATCCTTATGGCAGAAAGTGAAGAGGAACTAAAAAGCCTCTTGATGAAAGTGAAAGAGGAGAGTGAAAAAGTTGTCCTAAAGCTCAACATTCAGAAAACGAAGATCATGGCATCGGTCCCATCACTTCATGGCAAATAGATGGAGAAACATTGGAAACAGTGGCTGACTTTATTTTTAGGGCTCCAAAATCACTTCAGATGATGACTGCAGCCATAAAATTAAAAGATTCTTCCTCCTTGGGAAAAAAGTTATGGCCAACATAGTTCGGTTCAGTTCAATTGCTCAGTTGTGTATGACTCTTTGCAACACCATGAACCACAGCACACTAGGCCTCCCTGTTCATCACCAACTCCCAGAGTCCACCCAAACCCATGTCCATTAAGTCGGTGATACCATCCAACCATCTCATCCTCTTGTCCTCCTGCCCTCAATCTTTCCCAGCATCAGGGTCTTTTCTAATGAGTCAGCTCTTCGCATCAGGTGGCCAAAGTATTAGAGTTTCAGCTTCAACATCAGTCCTTCCAATGAACACCCAGGACTGATCTCCTTTAGGATGGACCAGTTGGATCTCCTTGCAATCTAAGGGACTCTCAAGAGTCTTCTCCCACACCACAGTTCAAAAGCATCAATTCTTCGGCACTCAGCTTTCTTTACAGTCCAACTCTCACATCCATGCATGAGAGAGAGTCCCTTGTACAGAAAGGAGATCAATCCTAAGGGAAATAAGTGCTAATATTCATTGGAAGAACTAATGCTGGAGCTGAAACTCCAGTACTTTGGCCACCTGGTGCGAAGAACTGACTCACTGAAAAGACCCTGATGCTGGGAAAGATTGAAGGTGGGAGGAGAAGGGCATGACAGAGGATGAGATGGTTGGATGGCATCATCAACTCAATGGACATGAGTTTGAGTAAACTCTGGGAGTTGGTGATGGACAGGTAGGCCTGGCATGCTGCAGTCCACGGCGTCACAAAGAGCTGGACATGGCTGAGTGACTGAACTTAACTGATACCTGAATTTTAATTCCATCTCTGCCATTTATGCAACCCCAAATGGCTTCCCTAATAGCTCTGTTTGTGAAGAATTCACTTGCAATGCAGGAGACCCCGTTCAATTCCTGGGTCAGGAAGATCCGCTGGAGAAGGGATAGGCTACCCACTCCACTATTCTTGGGCTTCCCTTGTGGCTCAGCTGGTAAAGAATCCACCTGCAATGCAGGAGACCTGGGGTTCGATCTCTTGGTTGGGAAGATCCCCTGGAGAAGGGAAAGGCTACCCACTCCAGTATTTTGGCCTGGAGAATTCCACGGACTGTAAAGTCCATGGGGTCGCAAAGAGTCAGACACAACAGATCGACCTTCACTTTTCAAGCAAGTTATAGTTACATAACTCTTCCATGCTATACTCTTCATGCTACTTTTTTCACTCAAGTATCTTGGAAATAATTTTACAGTAGTATATAAAGATTTTGCTCACTCATTCATTCATATACATACACACACACACACACATATATGCATATATGTGTTTTGTATTATAAAATTTTCCCCTCTATTTTACAGTTCATTTGAAGTGCACAGTCAAAATTGACTATGTGTTTGAAAGTAACAAATTTTAGGCAAAATGTTATGCAAATTGCCTAAGGTCATAAAACTAAAGATACACTGTTACTTTTGACCACCATACCTTTCCACTGGCTATTTCCACTATACCACACTGCCCATGAACCAAATCCATAAACAAGTTCAAATATGAATTATTAGCTGTATAAAATTTTATTATGAATGTAAATCCAGCAGTGTCTACATAATTACTAACCGAGGAGCAAAAAAATACATAAAGGAGAATGTCAATATCAAGGAAAGACACATATTTATTAGGTAGCCAGAAAGAGAATTCCATATCTATCCCTCTTGGGTCTTAAACTGTTAGCTAGTCCTCTACATTTAATGATATGGAGTACTCCTTTCCAACTGAGCTTCCTACGATGATAAAAATGTGCTCCACCTGTTTTAATACAGTAGCCACAAGCCATTTGTGACTATTAAATGCTGGAATGTAGCTAAAGTATAACTAAGGAACTGAATTTTAAAAAAACTTTAATCAATTTAAATAAATACAAGTGGGTACCATATTGAACAGCATAGAACCAGAAACACAGAAAAAAGTATTCTCTACTCAAAACTGATGGAAAAACATACGTAACTGAACAGGAAGGGAAATGAAAGAAGACCATCTCTCAATTATAGGATTATTTAGTAGAAATACTAAAATGTCAATATTTATAGTATATACACAAAATATTTCAGAAGGGTGAAAATACATTTGATGACTTCTAGAACTTCCTCCTATTCTATACATTTTAATTGCTCAAGTAATAAATTTAAATTGAAAAGGAAATAAACTCCTCAAGCACTACTCTCAAATTTTACAAATATAATTCTTAGGTTTGCCTCTGACCTTCAGCGTTCAATCAGTCATTTTCATGTAAGAAATGTAGAAAACTACCTAACTAAATGAAATCACTTTATTCGTTACAAAGGGAGGCTTTCTAAAATCTTAGTTTCTGCTACTAAGCTAAAAATTAATTTATCAAATCAAACATCTATAAACCAAAAGACATCTTAAACAAAGTAATACCATGAATGACATATAAAATACTTAATAGTAGTATATACCTTTAGATGTCCAAGATCCAAAAGAAGGAGATTTGACGTAGGGCTAAAGATACCATCTTGTGGGATAATGATATATGAAGCATTCAAGTTAATTTTGAGATCAAGAACTTTCTGTGTTTCAATAATATATATCAGACCTGCAGAAAATTTAAATCTTTACAATGAATAATGTTCACAAATTACTCAAGAAACAGAGAATCACTAAACACATGAATTAGTAACACAATTTTAAAATAATGTGAAGTTAGTATTAATTTTTAAATAACCTTCAGCAAGATATTTTCAATATAAAGTCAATGTGTATGCTCCTCATTAAATATTAGCCAAATATAAAACTGTACTAATCAAAAAAAGAATTTTTGACCCATAAACTCATTTGGGTAAAACTTGGAAGATACACATCTAAAAAAATTAACTTCCATGAAATAGTTATTCATATCTGGATATTAGAACCTCTGTATTTCTCCCCAATTTGTGAAATTAACACAGCTACGTCTGCTATACTGAACAATGAACTCAACCTTTATATTACTTGAGACAATGAAAAATTTTCAATTACTAAATCATTTTCAATAAAACCATATGTAAACCAAAATAAGCCACCAGAGCTTTCTATAAAAACAGATGAATCTATCCCAATGAATTTTAACTAAAATAACGTTTTCAACTTATATTAAAACATTTAACTAGAGTTTAAATCCTGGTAACATCAATAAGTAGGTAGCCAAACTTTTTATTCCATTTAAAGCAATAAAAAATTGTGGGACATAGAGCAAAACAAACAGCAATGAAAATGAAACATTAAAAACATTAATAGGAAGCAAGAGAGTAAGCATCTATCAAGTGGAAAATCAAATTGAAACAGCCAAAAGATTTCAAAGGGAACCAAAAAAATTCTATCCTGAGACCATGTTCTGCACTTGGCAAACTTTGGAAATTCTTTCCATAGTCTCATAGAGCATAGGGAACAGAAGACAAAAAATAAGAGTCCAGCAGGAGTTCTCATAAATCTGGGATCTAAAAGATGCATACTAAAATTAAGAGCCATACAGAAGTTAAATCTCCCTTCCCCTAAAACCTATCCATAAGAGAATGCAAAGGTCTCTGAGAAAAACTTGGTGTTGCAGAAGACTCCCCAGAGTGCCATGGACAGCAAGGAGATCAAACCAGTCTATCCTAAAGGAAATCAACTCTGAATATTCATTGGAAGGACTGATGCTAAAGTTGAACCTCCAATATTTTGGCCACCTGATAGAAAGAGCCAGCTGACTGGAAAAGACCATGATGGTGGAAAACACTGAGGGCAGAAGGAGAAGGGGGTGAAGAGAGAATGTTTAAGTTTCAAATGGTACAAAGGTGGGAGTTGAGGAAACAATGCTGTAATTTATCCAAAGGAAGGCAAAAAACGGTCAAGAAACAGAAAAGACTGAATATCACAGCTTGAAAAACACCTCAAAAAAAAACAACAAAAAATAGAAAAACACCTCATATATGCTGTTGAAATGACACATCTAGAACTAAAGATAAGAGGAGAAAAGAATATAGAAGAATAAAAAAAAACACATAGCAGCCAAATTACAACCAAAAGAAACCTAAAATATATATATTAAAATCAGAACAAAAAGAACATTGAAAAATTAAAGCATTACTAAAAATATTGAAAATTTCATACAGATAAAAGATTTGGTTCACAGGAAAAAATTATCTCTATATGTACCTAATTAGCAACAAAATCTATAAAGCGGAAAATTACAGATCCACATGAAATATACAAATCAATATTGACAGTGAGGTGTTTTTCATGTACTTCTCTGAATAACTGTTAGAATATGGTTAAAAGGGAAAAAAAAATCTACTAAGGGTACAGAAGACATAAAGTACATACTTTTCAAACATATATGAACATTTTTAAAATTACCATATGTTGAGCCAGAAAGCAAGTCTCAACAAATTACAAACCATTAAAAACCACAGCTGCTGCTGCTGCTAAGTCGCTTCAGTCGTGTCCGACTCTGTGCGACCCCATAGACGGAAGCTCACCAGGCTCCCCTGTCCCTGGGATTCTCCAGGCAAGAACACTGGAGTGGGTTGCCATTTCCTTCTCCAATGCATGAAAGTGAAAAGTGAAAGTGAAGTCGCTCAGTCGTGTCCAACTCTCAGCGACCCCATGGACTGAGATTCTCCGTCCATGGGATTCTCCAGGCAAAAGTACTGGGGTGGGGTGCCATTGCCTTCCCCGAAAAACCACAGAGATCATCTCTATTGTCATCTATATTTTAAAGAAATGAAACTCTAGTTTAAAATTGTTCCCAAAGAAATCTCCTAGCCCAAAGACTAAAAAAAGAAATGAGACCCAATCTTATATAAACTCTCCAAGGTAATAAAAAAGGGTGGAACTTATAGGTTTTGAGACCAATAGACTAAAATCTGGAAGTCATTACAAAAAAGGAAAATATAGGCCAGTTTCTGTCATAAACAGAATTTCAAAAATCCTAACAAAATTTTGCAATTAACATGAATGTGGTTCAAAGGTCAGACCTTTCTAAATGTAAGACATAATTATCATTATATTTGAATTTAAATATACAAAAGTACCACACTAAGTTTCAATTAAAACCGTACCTAGTCTACAAATATAAACTCAAAGAATACTAAAATCAGTATAACATGACTCAAACTGTATTAAATGATAAACCAACAATAATACTGGCATTTACCTGTTGCTGTCTTATCACGAAATTCTTCAAGTTTTGTCAAAGTTACTGAAGTCAGCTGTGCTAGATTTACCTCTTTTGGAGGTCTGAAGAATTCTACTATACTATTCACTGTTCTCTGTTAAAATAAGTATAAATAACATGAGGACAAACTCAAGGCAAATAGAAATATATTAAACCTTATGAATTACAAAAAATGCTTACTGCATCATATAACATTTCCAAAGGTTCAGCTTCTATGATACACCTCTGAGCAACAGTTTCATCTAAAGGATTTATCTCAAACATAATTTTCAAGAGTGATGCAGCATCATCTAATGAAGACAGGAGGCGGGGTTTTGTATAGTTATCTGGTAAGCCAGTAACATGAAATGAATCTATTTTGGTTTCAAATCTGCATGAAAAAAAGATAGGAAAAAAATTAGTAATCAATATAACCTTAAAGTTTTTTTCAAATTAAAAATAGTAAAATAAAAAAATTTCACTCTGCATTGCTTGCTACTCTGTTTCATGCACAACAAAGAAAATACACAGCTATTTGATCTAAACTGACATAGATTAATTCACAAAGAATTCTATTCACATTTTAATTTCTAGATTAAGAAGTTTTGAAGGGTTTGGGGTTTCTGGTTCCCTATGAAACGAGTTTTAAGTTACCACTCCATACTATGAAGTAAAAAGCTGAAGAACTGAAAAACCAAAAACTCTTCTTGGATATGCAAGAGGGGAGGACACAGGATAAACTGCTGCCCCTAAGACTGGACAGACAGACAGACAGTCATGACTTACCAGAGCAGAGACCTGCAAAAGGAAGACACCATGGACACCAGAACCAAGGCTGGAAAATCTAAACTGTAACTGATGAATTGCTGGAGATGCTAGTGTAGATACTGAGAGTTAAAGACTCTAGAGGGAGCCAGTCATTGGGAGGCCCCAAATAATTTGACATATACCTCCAGGAATTTGACCAAGTTCTAACTGTAAAAACTGGAGAAATATCTCCTCCTCAGGCGAGGAGTGGTCAAACAGGAGATGACTGAACATTGACATTTTAGGAACCAGTCAACTAAAATAGACCAAAATGAGAGAGAGAGAGAGAATTTAATTCAGATGACCATTATATCAACTACTGTGGGCAAGAATCCCTTATAAGGAATGCAGTAGCCCTCAAAATCAACAAGAGTCTGAAATGCAGTACTTGGGAATGATCTTGGTTTGTTTGCAAAGCAAACCATTCAGTATCACAATAATCCAAGTCTATGCCCCAACCACTAATACTGAAGAAAGTGAATTTGAATGGTTCTATCAAGATCTACAAGACCTTCTAGAACTAACATGCCCAAAAGATGTCCCTTTCATCACAGACGAATGGAATGCAAAAGGAGGAAATCAAGAGATACCTGCAGTAACAAGCAAGTTTGACCATGGAGTACAAAATGAAGCAGGGCAAAGGCTAATAGACTTTTGCAAAGAGAACACGCTGGTCAAAGAAAACATTCTTTACCAACAAAGCAAGAGACAACCCTACACATGGACATTACCAGATGGTCAATTTCAAAATCAGGTTGATTATACTGTTTGCAGCTGAAGATGTAGAAGCTCTTTCGAGTCAGCTAAAACAAGACCAGGAGCTGACTATGGCTCAGATCATGAATGCCTTATTGTAAATTCACACTTAAATTTAAGAAAGTAAGGAAAACCACTAGCTTATTCAGGTATGACTTAAATCAAATGCCTTATGATTATACAGTGAAAGTGAGAAATAGATTAAAGGGATTAGATCTGATAGAGTAAAAACCTATGGATGGAGGTTCATAACACTCTACAGGAGGCAGTGATTAAAACCATCCCCAAGAAAAAGAAATGTAAAAATGCAAAGTGGCTGTCTGAGGACGCCTTACAAATATCTGAGAAAACAGGGGAGGCAAATGGCAAAGGAGAAAAGATATACCCATTTGAATGAAGAGTTCCAGAGAATAGCAAGGAGAGATAAGAAAGCCTTCCTCAGGGATCAATGCAAAGAAATAAGAGGAAAAAAAAAAAATGGGAAGACTAGAGATTTCTTTAAGAAGCTTAGAGATACCAAAGGAACTTTTCACACAAAGATGGGCACAATAAAGGACAGAAATGCTATGAAACTAACAGAAGCAGAAGATATTAAGAAGGGGTGGCAAAAATACATAGAAGAATTATACAAAAAAGAACTTAATGACCCAGATAACCATGACGGTGTGATCCCTCACCTAGAGGCAGACATCCTGGAATGTGAAGTCAAGTGAGCATTAGGAAGAATCACCACAAACAAAGTTAGTGGAGGTGATAGAATTCCAGCTGACCTATTTTAGATCCTGTAAGATGATGCTGTTAAAGGGCTGCACTCAATATGCCAACAAATTTGGAAAACTCAGCAGCAGACACAGGATTGCAAAAGGTCAGTTTTCATTCCAATCCCAAAGAAAGCACTGCCGAACAATGTTCAAACTACCACACAATTGACCTCATTTCACATGCTAGCAAAGTAATGCATAAAAATTCTCCAAGCTAGGCTTCAACAGTACGTGAACCGAGATGTTCAAGCTGGATTTAGAAAAGGCATAGGAACCAGAGATCAAATTGTCAACATCTGTTGGATCATAGAAAAAGCAAGATAATTCTCAGAAAAACATCTATTTCTGCTTCATTGACTACACAAAAGCCTTTGTGTGGATCACAACGAAATACGGAAAATTCTTAAAAAGATGGGAATACCATCCCACCTTACCTGATTCCTGAGCAATCTGTATGCAGGTTAAAAAAGCAACAGTTACAACTGAACATGGAGCAACAGACTGGTCCAAAATTGGGAAAGAAGTACATCAAGATTATATACTGCACCCTGCTTATTTAACTTCTATGCAGAGTACATCATGCGAAATGTTGGGTTGGATGAATCACAAGCAGGCATCAAGACTTCTGGGAGAAATATCAAATTTCCTCAGATATGCAGATGATACCACCCTAATGGCAGAAAGCAAAGAGGAACTAAAGAGACTCCTGATGAAGGTGAAAGAGGAGAGTGAAAAGCCAGCTTAAAACTCAACATGTGGAGAGGGGAGCTACAGCTTCCAAGAGAGAGGAGGCCGGGAATGGGGACCAGAGTCATAGGTGGTGGATGGGACGCTTGGGCTTCACAGGAAAGAAGATGGAGAGTGCACAGCAGGTGTCTGTGACTGGATTTGCATTTGAAATTTGGCCTCCGCAGAAGAACTGTTTACTGGGACAGCAAGAGCAGAAGATGGACCAGAGCAAGGCTGACGAGTGGCCCAGGTGACACATTCACATGGAAAATCTCCTTCCCATTCTTGTCTTCATCTCCAAGGATAGGTACTCTGCGTGCCATGGAGAATATATTAAGCCCTGAGCCTTTGGAGTGGGAGCAATAACTCCAAGACCCTAAACTATCAGAGACTAACCCTAGGGAGTATCAAATAGTGAGAACTCACACAAAGGAAACCACTTGAATACAAGACCTGGCATCACCAGGTCATACCCTGTGCAGTACACCTCATCTAAACAACAACAAAAAACAAAAATACAAAACCAATCATCAGCAAATAGGATTACCACCTCACTCAGCCACAAACACTCAGCACAAATTTCAGCCTATAGAAAGCTTACACAAACCACTGCACCAACCTTAGGAGGGCAGAAATCAAAAGGAAGAAAGAATTCAACCATGAAGCCTGGGAAAAGGAGACCTCAAACACAAAGTTAAAAAAATAATGAAAGGCAGAGAAATACTACACAAATGAAGGAACAAACTAGAAACACAGAAGTCTAAATAAATGAAGAGAAAATAGGCAAACACCTGAAAAAGAATTCAGAATAATGATAGTAAAGATTATCATAAACCTTGAAAACAAAACGGAGAAAATGCAAGAATCAACTAACAAAGACCGAGAAGAACTGAAGACTAAACATAGAGACAAAAAACAGAATTACTGAAACTTAAAATACTCTATAAGGAATCAATAGCAGAATATCTAAAGCAGAAGAACGAATCAGTGAATTGGAAAATAAAATGGTGGAAATAACTTCTGAAGAGCAGAATACAGGAAAAAGAATGAAAAGAACTGAGGATAGATAGCATCAGAGACATCTGGGACAATATAAAACGCACCAACATTCAAATTACAGGGGTCCCTGAAGAAAAAGAGAAAAAGAAAGGGTATGAGAAAATTTTTGAAGAGATTATAGTTGAAAATTTCCCCAACATGGAAAAGGAATAGTCAATTAAGTCCTAGAGGCACAAAGAGTCCCATACAGGATAACCCAAGGAGAAACATGCCAACACACATACTAATCAAACTAACAAAGACTAAACACAAAGAAAGAATATTAAAAACAGCAAGGGAGAAGCAACAAGTAACACACAAGGGAAACTCCATATGCTTAACAGCTGATCTTTCAGAAGAAACTCTGCAGGCCAAAAGGAAATAGCAGGATATATTTAAAGTACTGAAAGGGAAAAATCTACAACCAAGATTACCCAGCAAAGATCTCATTGAAAATTGTTGGAGAAATAAAAAGCTTTTCAGACAAGCAAAATTTAAGAGAATTCAGTACCACCAAACCAGCTTTACAATAAATGTTAAAGGGACTTATGGTCAAGAAATACAAGAAAAGAAAAAGATCTACAAAATCAACCTGAAACAATTAAGAAAACGGCAACAGGAATATATATATCAATAATTACTTTAAATGTAAATGGATTAAGTGCTCCAACCGAAAGACACAGACTGGCTGAATGGAAACAAAAACAAAACCCACATATATGCTGTCTACAAGAAACCTACTTCAGACCTAAAGACACATATAGACGGAAAGTGAGAGGATGGAAAAATATACTCCATGCAAATTTGAAGCAAAAGAAAGCTGGAGTAGCAATCCTCATATCAGACAAAATCAGATCAGATCAGTCACTCAGTCGTGTCCGACTCTTTGCGACCCCATGAATCACAGCACGCCAGGCCTCCCTGTCCATCACCAACTCCCAGAGGTCACTCAGACTCACATCCATCAAGTCAGTGATGCCATCCAGCCATCTCATCATCTGTCGTCCCCTTCTCCTCCTGCCCCCAATCCCTCCCAGCATCAGAGTCTTCTCCAATGAGTCAACTCTTCGCATGAGGTGGCCAAAATACTGGAGTTTCAGCTTTAGCATCATTCCTTCCAGAGAAATCCCAGGGTTGATCTCCTTCAGAATGGACTGGTTGGATCTCCTTGCAGTCCAAGGGACTCTCAAGAGTCTTCTCCAACACCACAGTTTAAAAGCATCAATTCTTCGGCGCTCAGCCTTCTTCACAGTCCAGCTCTCACATCCATCCGTACATGACCACAGGAAAGACCATAGCCTTGACTAGGTGAATCTTTGTTGGCAAAGTGATGTCTCTGCTTTTGAATATGCTATCTAGGTTGGTCATAACTTTCCTTCCAAGGAGTAAGCGTCTTTTAATTTCATGGCTACAGTCACCATCTGCAGTGATTTTGGAGCCCAGAAAAATAAAGTCTGACACTGTTTCCATTGTTTCTCCATCTATTTCCCATGTAGTGATGGGACCAGATGCCATGATCTTCGTTTTCTGAATGTTGAGCTTTAAGCCAACCTTTTCACTCTCCACTTTCACTCTCATCAAGAGGCTTTTGAGTTCCTCTTCACTTTCTGCCATAAGGGTGGTGCCATCTGCATATCTGAGGTTATTGATATTTCTCCCAGCAATCTTGATTCCAACTTGTGTTTCTTCCAGTCCAGCATTTCTCATGATGTACTCTGCATATAAGTTAAATAAACATGGTGACAATATACAGCCTTGACGTACTCCTTTTCCTATTTGGAACCAGTCTGTTGTTCCATGACCAGTTCTATCTGTTGCTTCCTGACCTGTATACAGATTTCTCAAGAGGCAGATCAGGTGGTCTGGTATTCCCATCTCTCTCAGAATTTTCCACAGTTTATTGTGATCTACACAGTCAAAGGCTTTGGCATAGTCAATAAAGCAGAAATAGATGTTTCTCTGGAACTCTCTTGCTTTTTCCATGATCCAGCGGAGGAAGGACACTACATAATGATCAAGGGATCAATCCAAGAGGAAGACATAACAACTGTAAATATCTATGCACCTCAATACATAAGACAAACACTGCTGCTGCTGCTGCTAAGTCGCTTCAGTCGTGTCTGACTCTGTGTGACCCCATAGACAGCAGCCCAAGAGGCTCCCCCGTCCCTGGGATTCTCCAGGCAAGAACACTGGAGTGGGCTGCCATTCTTCCTCCAATGCATGAAAGTGAAAAGTGAAAGGGAAGTCGCTCAGTCGTGCCCGAATCTTAGCAACCCCATGGACTACAGCCTACCAGGCTCTTCCATTCATGGGATTTTCCAGGCAAGAGTACTGGAGTGGGATGCCATTGCCTTCTCCAAGACAAACACTAACAGATATAAAAGGAGAAATTGACAGTAACACAGTAATAGTAGGAGACTTTAAAACCCCACTCACACCAATGGACAGATCATCAAAACAGAAAATTAATAAGAAAACACAAGTCTTAAATGATACATTAGATGAGAAGGATCTCATTGATATCTTCAGGACATTCCATCCAAATGCAGAATACACCTTCTCAAGATTGACTTCCTTGGTGGCTCAGATGGTAAAGTGTCTGTCTACGATGTGGGAGATCCGGGTTTGATCCCTGGGTTGGGAAGATCCCTTGGAGAAGGAAATGGCAATCCATTCCAGTACTATTGCCTGGAAAATCCCATGGACCGAGGAGTCTGGTGGGCTACAGTCCATGGGGTCGCAAAGAATCGGACACGACTGAGCAACTTCACGTTCACACCTTCTCAAGTGCACATGGAACATTCTTCACGATAGACCACATCCTGGGTCACAAATCAAACTTCAGTAAACTTAAGAAAACTGAAACTGTATCAAGCATTTTCTCTGACCACAACACTTTGAGATTAGATATCAATTACAAGAAAAAAAACTGTAACAAACACAAACACATGGAGATTAAACATTTCTAAATAATCAACAGGTTACTGAAGAAATCAAAAGGGAAATCAAAAAATTTCTAGAAACAAATGACAATGAAAACACGACAACTCAAAACCTATGGGATACAGCACAAGGTTTTCTAAGAGGGAAGTTTGTAGCAATACAATCCTACCTCAAGAAACAAACAAACAAAAAAACATCAAATAGACAACCTAACTTTACACCTAAAAAGCTGGAAAAAGAACAGAAAAAAACCCAAAAATTAGAAGGAAAGAAATCATAAAGATTTGAGAAAAAATAAATAAAAAAGAAATGAAAGAAACAACAGTAAAGGTTAATAAAACTAAAAGTTGGTTCTTTGAGAAGATAAACAAAATTCACAAACCTTTAGCCAGACTCAGTACGAAAAAAAGACAGAAGAATCAAATCAACAAAATAAGAAATGAAAACAGAGAGGGTTACAACAGACAATGCAGAATTACAAAGAACTATAAGAGACTATTATGAACAACTATATGGCAATAAAATGGATAATCTGGAACAAATGCACAGATTCTAAGAAAAGTTCAATCTTCCAAGACTGAACCAGAAAGAAATACAAATTATGAACAACCCAATTACAAGCACTGAAGTTGAAGTTGTGATCAAAAATCCCCCCAAAAAACAAAAGCCCAGGACCATTTTCACAGGAAAATTCCATCAAACATTTAGAGAAGAGCTAATGCCTATCCTTCTAAAATTCTTTCAAAAAACTGCAGAGGAAGAACACTTCCAAATTGATTCTACGAGGCCACCATCACCCTGATACCAAAATCAAAGACAGCACACAAAAAAAGAAAACTATAGGCCAATATCACTGATGAATATAGATGCAAAAATCCTCAGCAAAATCTTAGCAAACAGAATTCAGCAACACATCAAAAACCTCATACACCATATCAAGTTGGGTTTATTCCAGGAATGCAAGGATTCTCCCTTATATGCAAATCAATCAATGTGATACACCATTATTAACAAATTGAAAGATAAAAACCATATGATCATAATAGATGCTGAAAAAGTCTTTGACAAAATTCAGCACCCATTTATGATGAAAACTCTTCAAAAAATGGGCATAGAAGGAACCTGCCTCAACATAGTAAAGGCCATATATGATAAGCCTACAGCAAACATTATTCTCAGTGGTGAAAACTGAAAGCATCCCCTCTAAGATCAAGAACAAGACAAGGTTGTCCACTTTCATCACTATTATTCAACATAGTTCTGGAAGTCCTAGCTATAGCAATCAAAGAAAAAGAAATAAAAGGAATCCAGATTGTAAAAGAAGTAAAGCTCTCACTGTTTGCAGATGACATGATACTGTACATGAGTGAGTGAGTAAGTGAAGTCGCTCAGTCGTGTCTGACTCTTAGCAACCCCGTGGACTGTAGCCCACCAGGCTCCTCCATCCATGGGATTCTCCAGGCAAGAATACTGAAGTGGGTTGCCATTTCCTTCTCCAGGGGATCTTCCCAACCCAGGGATCGAACCCATGTCTCCTGCATTGCAGGCAGACGCTTTAACCTCTGAGCCACCAGGGAAGCTCAGTGATACTATACATAGAAAACTCAAAAGATAATATCAGAAAATTACTAGAGCTAATCAACGAAATTAGCAAAGTCGCAGGATACAAAATCAATACACAGAAATCACTTACATTTCTATATCTAACAATGAAAAATCAGAAAGAAATTAAGGAATAAATCCCATTCACCACTGCAACACAAAGAATTAAATATCTAGGAATAAACTTACCTAAGGAGACGAACTGTAAACGGAAAATTACAAGACACTAATGAAAGAAATCAAAGATGACATAAACAGATGGAGAGAGATTCCATGTTCCTGGGTAGGAAGAATCAATATTTTGAAAATGACTATACTACCAAATGCAATCTACAGATTCAGTGCAATCCCTATCAAACTACCAATGACGGTTTTTCACAGAACTAGAACAAAAATTTCACAATTCATATGGAAACACAAAAGACCCCAAATAGCCAAAGCAGTCTTAAGAAAGAAGAATGGAGCTGGAGGAAATCAACCTTCCCAACTTCAGATTGTACTACAAGTATAGTCATCAAGACAGTATGGTACTGGCACAAAAACAGAAATACAGACCAATGGAACAAGATAGAAAGCCCAGAAATAAACCCATGCACCTATAGGTACCTTATTTTTGACAAAGAAGGCAAGAATATACAATGGGGCAAAGACAGACTCTTCAATCAATGGTGTTGGGAAAACTGGACAGCTACCTATAAAAGAATGAAGTTAGAACACTTCCTAACACCATTCACAGAGACAAACTCAAAATGGATTAAAGACCTAAATGTAAGATCAGAAGCATTAAAACTCTCAGAGCAAAAACATAGGCTGATCACTCAATGACATAAATCAAATAAAGATCCTCTATGACCCACCTCCTAGAGTAGTGGAAATAAAAGCAAAAGTAAACAAATTGGACCTGATTAAACTTAAAAGCTTTTGCACACCTAAGGAAACTATAAGCAATATGAAAAGACAACCCTCAGAATGGGAGAAAATGATAGCAAATGAATCAACTGACAAAGGATTAATTTCCAAAAATACAAGCAGCTCATACAACTCAATGCCAGAAAAACAACCCAATCAAAAACCGGGAGAAAGACCTAAACAGACTTTTCTCCAAGGAAGACATACAGATGGCTAACAAACACATGAAAAGATGCTGAATATTGCTCATTATTAGAGAAATGCAAATCTAAACCACTATGAGATATCACCTCACACTGGTCAGAATCAGTTCAGTTCAGTTGCTCAGTCATGTCCGACTCTTTGCGACCCCATGAATCATAGCACGCCAGGCCCCCCTGTCTATCACCAACTCCCGGTCATCATGGCCATCAAAAAGTCTACAAACAATAAATGCTGGAGAGGGTGTAGAGAAAAGGGAATGCTCTTACACTGTTGGTGGCAATGTAAATGGATACAGCCACTATGGAAGACAGTATGGAGATTTGTTTAAATAATGGGAATAAAACCACCATATGACCCAGCAATCCCACTCCTAGGCACATATCCTGAGGAAACCAAAATTGAAAAAGACACATGTATCCCACTGTTCCTTGCAGCACTATTTACAATAGCTAGAACATGGAAGCAACCTATATGTTCATCGACAGATGAATGGATAAAGGTGTGGTACATATATACAATGGAATACCACTCAGCCATAAAAAGGAATACATTTGAGTCAGTTCTAATGAGGTGGATGAACCTAGACCCCATTATACAGAGTGAAGTAAGTCTGAAAGAGAAAGATAAATATCGCATTCTAATGCATATATATGGAATCTAGAAAAATGGTACTTGAGAATTGATTTACAGGGCAGCAATGGAGAAACATATATAGAGGACAGACTTATGGACATGAGGAGAGGGAGGAGAGGGTGAGATGTATGGAAAAGTAACATGGAAACTTAATTACCATATGTAAAATAGACAGTCAATAGGAATTTGCTGTATGGCTCAGGAAACTCAAATAGGGGCCCTGCATCAACTTAGAGGGGTGGGATGGGGAGGGAAATGGGATGGAGGTTCAAAAGGGAGTTGATATATTTATACCTATGGCTGATTCATATTGAGGTTTGAAAGAAAACAACAAAATTCTATAAAGCAATTATCCTTCAATAAATAAAAAATAAAACTCAACACATAAAAAACAAAGATCATGGCATCTAGTCCCATCACTTCATGGAAAACAGATGGTGAAAAAATTGAAACAGTGGCAGATTTTACTTTGTTCATCCCCAAGATCACTGCAGACAGTGATTGCAGCCATGGAACTAAAAGATGCTTGCTCCTTGGAAGGAAAGCTATGACAAATCTAGACAGTGTATTAAAAAGCAGAGACATCACTTTGTCAACAAAGGTCCATGTAGTCAAAGTTATGGTTTTTTCATTACTCATGTAGAGATATGAGTGTTCAACCATAATGAAGGTTGAGTGCCAAAGAACAGATGCTTTGAATTGTGGTGGTGCTGGAGTCTTGAGAGTCCCGTGAACAGCAAGGAGATCAAACCAGTCAATCCTAAAGAAAATCAATGAATATTCTTTGGAAGGACTGATGCTGAAGTTGAAGCTCCAATATTTTGACCACCTGACATGAGGAGCCAACTCACTGTAAAGACCCTGATACTGGAAAGATTGAGGGCAGGAGAGGAGGCGACAGAGGATGAGGTGGTTGGATGGCATCACCAACCACCATAAATGGACATGAGTGTGGCAAACTTCGGAACATAGTAGGGTAGGCGTGCTACAGTTCATGGGATCACAAAGAGTTGGACACAACTTAACTGACTGAACAACAAACAGCAATCTTAAGAGGAAGAAAAAACAGCAATGTACAAAGGAAAAAAAAATATCTGAAAACAACAAATATAAGGACCTATTGTCTGATATACACAAAGAACACATAAAACTCAATAAGAACAAGACGTACACAATTTTAAAAATGGACGAAAGAACTTAACAGACACCAAATAAGATTGACAAAAAGTTTATGAAAAGATGCTCTATATCATGTCATTTGCAGAAACACAAATTCAAATAATAATGACATACCACTACATACTTATTACAACAGCCAAAACCTGGCATATGATAATACCAAGTAATAACAAAGATACAGGTGGAGCAATAGGAACAATCATATGATGCTCTTAGGAATTCAAAATGGTATAGTAACTGTAGAGAAAGTTTGGTGGTTCCTTACACAATTAAGCATATTGTTATCACATAGGTGTATGTGTTAAGTTGCTTTAGTCGTGTTCGAGTCCTTGCGATGCTAGGGGCTGTAGCCCATGAGGGTCCTCTATCCATGGGATTCTCCAGGCAAGAATACTGGAGTAAATTGCCAGGCCCTCCTCCAGGGATTCTCCCTAACTCAGGGATTGAACCTGGTCTCCTGCACTGGCAGGCAGGTTCTTTACCACTAGTACCACCCGGGAAGCCCATTGTTACCATGTGAACCAGCAATGAGCTCCTTGTTTACCCAAAGGAGATGAAAACTTATGTTCATATAAAACCTGTACACAGCTGTTTATAGCACTTTTATTCATACTGTCAAAATGTAGATGCTATCAAGATGTCCTTCAGGAGGTAAATGGATGAACTGTGGTATATTCAGACAAAAAAACAATGGGTTATCAACTCATGAAGACATACAGGAAGCGTAAATGCATATCACTAAGTGAAAGAAGTCAATATGAAGAGACTACACACTGTATTTCAGCTACTGGACATTCGACAAAGGGCAAAACTATGAACACAGTAAAACTGTGGTTGGGAGGGTAGGTAAGGAGTAAATACACAAAACAGGATTTTTAGAACAGTGAAAATACTATGTGTGATACTGTAATACTAGATACTTGTCATTCCGTATTTGTTCGTACCACAGAATATAAAACAAGAGTGAATCCTGATGTAAACTATGGACTTTGGGTAACTATGTGAGCGTATGTTCAGTTTTAGTAAAAATGTACCATTCTGCGAAGTAGAGTTGATATGGGGGTATTTATGAGTAGGAACAAGATTTATACGACAAATGTCTATATCTCCCTCTCAATTTTATTGTAAACCTCAAACAGCTCTAAAACAATAAGGGCTTCAAAAAAAAAAAAAGTTAATGTACGAGTACTGTCACGGAAAGTGGCAGGAAATGGTGCTCAAATAATCAAGTTTACCCACTGAAATAAACATTGACCTAGCAAAAACTCCTAAAATCAACTTTTTTGCAAGTTTGGAATTTAATTAAAAAAAAAAAAAAACTTACAACAAACAGGGAAAAGTTAAGTAAAAGACAAATGAATTTCAGAAAGGTAGCCCACTGCATTTTTGTTTAACTGTCGATCATCCCCATTCCCTAGCAAAGCAGAAACTATACGGACAGTGGGCCATATTTTGGGTCTGTCCCACTGGAACGAAGGGACTAACAAAAGGTGCTATGTTAAGAATGTCTGAGGCCTCAAAATTCATTTGCTGAAATTCTAATGCCTAATGTGATGCTATTTAGACTTAGGGCCTTTAGATGGTCATTAGGGCAGAGCCCTCATGAATGGGATTCAGTTCAGTTCAGTCATTCAGTCATGTCTGACTCTTTGCAACACCATGAATCACAGCACGCCAGGCCTCCCTGTCCATCACCAACTCCCGGAGGTCACTCAAACTCAACATCCATCGAGTCAGTGATGCCATCCACCATCTCATCCTTTGTTGTCCCCGTCTCCTCCTGCCCCCAACCCCTCCCAGCATAAGAGTCTTCTCCAATGAGACAACTCTTCGCTTGAGGTGGCCAAAGTACTGGAGTTTCAGCTTTAGCATCATTCCTTTCAAAGAAATCCCAGGGTTGATCTTCAGAATGGATTGGTTGGATCTCCTTGCAGTCCAACGGACTCTCAAGAGTCTTCTCCAAAACCACAGTTCAAAAGCATCAATTCTTCGGTGCTCAGCCTCCTTCACAGTCCAACCTTCACATCCATACATGACCACAGGAAAAACCATAGCCTTGACTAGACGAACCTTTGTTGGCAAAGTAATGTCTCTGCTTTTGAATATGCTATCTAGGTTGGTCATAACTTTCCTTTCAAGGAGTGAGCGTCTTTTAATTTCATGGCTGCAGTCACAATCTGCAGTGATTTTGGAGACCAAAAAAATAAAGTCTGACACTGTTTCCACTGTTTCTCCATCTATTTCCCATGAAGTGATGGGACAAGATGCCATGATCTTCATTTTCTGAATGCTGAGCTTTAAGCCAACCTTTTCACTCTCCACTTTCACTTTCACCAAGAGACTTTTTAGTCCTCTTCCCTTTCTGCCATAAGGGTGGTGTCATCTGCATATCTGAGGTTATTGGTATTTTTCCCAGCAATCTTGATTCCAGCTTGTGCTTCTTCCTGTCCAGCGTTTCTCATGATGTACTCTGCATACAAGTTAAATAAGCAGGGTGACAATATACAGTCTTGACGTACTCCTTCTCCTATTTGGAACCAGTCTGTTGTTCCATGTCCAGTTCTAACTGCTGCTTCCTGACCTGCATACAAATTTCTCAAGAGGCAGGTCAGATGGTCTGGTATTCCAATCTCTTTCAAAATTTTCCACAGTTCACTGTGAACCACACAGTCAAAGGCTTCGGCATAGTCAATAAAGCAGAAATAGATGTATTTCTGAAACTCTCTTGCTTTTTCCACGATCCAGCAGATGTTGGCAATTTCAGCTCTGGTTCCTCTGCCTTTTCTAAAACCAGCTTGAACATCAGAAAGTTCACGGTTCACGTATTGCTGAAGTCTGGCTTGGAGAATTTTGAGCATTACTTTACTAGCATGTGAGATGAATACAATTGTGCGGTAGTTTGAACATTCTTTGGCATTGCCTTTCTTTGGGATTGGAATAAAAACTTACCTTTTCCAGTCCTGTGCCCACTGCTGAGTTTTCCAGATTTTCTGGCATATTGAGTGCAGCACTTTCACAGCATCATCTTTCAGGATTTGAAACAGCTCAACTGGAATGCCATCACCTCCACTAGCTTTGTTTGTAGTGATGCTTTCTAAGGCCCACTTGACTTCACATTCCAGGATGTCTGGCTCTAGGTGAGGGATCACAATATCATGATTATCTTGGTCTTCAAGATCTTTTTTGTAGAGTTCTTCTGTGTATTCTTGCCATCTCTTCTTAATATCTTCTGCTTCTGTTAGGTCCCTACCATACCTGTCCTTTATTGAGCCTGTCTTTGCATGAAATATTCCCTCGGTATCTCTAATTTTCTTGAAGAGATCTCTAGTCTTTCCATTTTGTTGTTTTATTTCTTTGCATTGATCACTGAGGAAGGCTTTCTTATCTCTCCTTGCTATTCTTTGGAACTCTGCATTCAGATGCTTATATCTTTCCTTTTCTCCTTTGCTTTTCGCTTCTCTTCTTTTCACAGCTATTTGTAAGGCCTCCTCAGACAGCCATTTTCTTTTTTGCATTTCTTTTCCATGGGGATGGTCTTGATCCCTGTCTCCTGTACAATGTCATGACCCTCTGTCCATAGTTCATCAGGCACTCTATCAGATCTAGGCCCTTACATCTATTTCTCACTTCCATTGTATAATCATAAGGGATTTGATTTAGGTCATACCTGAATAGTCTAGTGGTTTTCCCTACTTTCTTCAAATTCAGTCTGAATTTGGCAATAAGGAGTTCATGATTTGAGCCACAGTCAGCTCCTGGTCTTGTTTTTGCTGACTATACAGAGCTTCTCCATCTTTGGCTGCAAAAAATATAATCAATCTGATTTCGGTGTTGACCTTCAGGGGATGTCCATGTGTAGAGTCTTCTCTTGTGTTGTTGGAAGAGGGTATTTGCTATGACCAGTGCATTCTCTTGGCAAAACTCTATTAGTCTTTGCCCTGCTTTATTCCATATTCCAAGGCCAAATTTGCCTATTACTCCAGGTGTTTCTTGACTTCCTACTTTGCATTCTAGTCCCCTATAATAAAAGGACATCTTTTTTGGGTGTTAGTTGTAGAAGGTCTTGTAGGTCTTCATAGAACCGTTCAACTTCAGCTTCTTCAGTGTTACTGGTTGGGGCATAGACTTCGATTACTGTGATATTGAATGGTTTGCCTTGGAAACAAACAGAGATCATTCTGTCATTTTTGAGATTACATCCAAGTACTGAATTTCGGACTCTCTTTTTGACCATGATGGCTACTCCATTTCTTCTAAAGGATTCCTGCTCACAGTTGTAGATACAATGGTCATCTGGGTTAAATTCACCCATTCCAGTCCATTTTAGTTCGCTGATTCCTAGAATGTCAATGTTCACTTTGCCATCTCCTGTTTGACCACTTCCAATTTGCCTTGATTCATGGACCTGATATTCCAGGTTCCTATGCAATATTGCTCTTTACAGCATCAGATCTCGCTTCTATCACCAGTCACATCCACAACTGGGTATTGTTTTTGCGGCCGAGAGGAGCAACCCCACATCCAAGGAGCAGTGGCTGCATGGGTATAGGAGGGCCAAGAGGAGCTACTGCACGTTCAAGGTCAGGAGGGGCAGCAGTGAGGAGATACCCCTTGTCCAAAGTAAGGAGCAGTGGCTGTGCTTTGCTAAAGCAGTCATGAAAAGATACCCCACATCCAAGGTAAGAGAAACCCAAGTAAGACAGTAGGTGTTGCGAGAGGGCATCAGAAGGCAGACACACTGAAACCATAATCACAGAAAACTAGTCAATCTAATCACACTAGGACCACAGCCTTGTCTAATTCAATGAAACTAAGCCATGCCCTGTGGGGCCACCCAAGACGGGCAGGTCATGGTGGAGAGGTCTGACAGAATGTGGTCCACTGGAGAAGGGAATGGCAAACACTTCAGTATTCTTGCCTTGAGAACCCCATGAACAGTATGAAAAGGCAAAATGATAGGATACTGAAAGAGGAACTCCCCAGATCAGTAGGTGCCCAATATGCTACTGGAGATCATGGAGAAGTAACTCCAGAAAGAATGAAGAGATGGAGCCAAAGGAAAAACAATACCCAGTTGTGAATGGGATTGCTAGTCTTTAAAAAGAGGTACTGAAGGCTCCAGGAGAGATGACAAGCTGCTGCTGCTGCTGCCCTCATAGACTGCAGGAGCAATCTTGAGCTGCCACTGACACCCTCGCAGGTTCCAGGAGCGGTCACGAGCCATCTCCAGTGCCATTGTGGGGTTCAGAGGCATGCACAAGCTACCACTGCACCAAAGAGCCCCAGGAAGGGGCACCAGCCACTGCATGTACACATCACCTATCAAGGGGATAACAGCCAGCACATGCTGAGAACAGAGGCAGCAGACGATATTAAAAACAGCCCTTGCCCAAATATATTATTAATCCCACACAAGCAACGAAAGAATGCTCCCACATATAAAAAGCCCTCAAAGATCAGAGTAGACAATTGTTTCTCCTAACTTTACATAGTAAGAGAAGTATAAGTAAAATGAAGAAGCAGAAGAATGACTCCCAGTAAAAAGATCAAGGGAATTCCCCTCAAAGAGCAATGACACAGACCTCTTCAGTCTAATAGACACCAAATTCAAAAGATAAAATTAAATATAAAATATAGGGAGCGGTCCAAAGATGGCAGAGGAATAGGATGGGGAGACCACTTTTTCCCCCACAAATTCATCAAAAGAACATTGAAATGCTGAGTAAATTCCACAAAACAACTTCTGAATGCCAGCCAAGGACATCAGGCACCCTGAAAAGCAGCCCATTGTCTTCGAAAGGAGGTAGGAAAATATATTAAAGACAAAAAAAGAGATAAAAGAGGTAGGGACGGAGCTCCATTCCAGGAAGGGAGTCTTAAAAAGAGAGAAGTTTGCAAACACCAGGAAACATTCTCACTGCCGAGTCTGTGGCAAGCCTTGGGAGAACAGAGGGCAACATAACAGGGAGGAAAAATAAATAAATAATTGAAACCCACAGATTATGAGCCCAACAGTAACTCCCCCAGTGGAGAAACAGTGCAGATGCCTGCACCCACCACTAGCAAGCGGGGGCTGAGCAGGGAGGTGTGGGCTGCATTGCTTAGAGTAAGGACTGAGCCTGAATGCCCCGAGGGCAATCTGAGCAAACTAACTTGGGCTAGCAAACCACACTGTGGGATGGCTACCACGCGAAAAGCCAGCACTAACCTAACCGAAGCATTGATGCTTTTGAACTGTGGTGTTAGAGAAGACTCTTGAGCATCCCTTGGACTGCAAGGAGATTCAACCAGTCCATTCTGAAGGAGATCTACCCTAGGATTTCTCTGGAAGGAATGATGCTGAAGCTGAAGCTCCAGTACTTTGGCCACCTCATGCGAAGAGTTGACTCATTGGAGAAGACTCTGATGCTGGGAGGGATTGGGGGCAAGAGGAGAAAGGGATGACAGAGGATGAGATGGCTGGATGGCATCACTGACTCGATGGATGTGAGTGTCAGTGAACTCCGGGAGTTGGTGATGGACAGGGAGGCCTGGCGTGCTGCGATTCATGGGGTCGCAAAGAGTCGGACATGACTGAGCGACTGATCTGATCTGATCTGATAAAACCTCAATGCACACAGAGCTTATTTACATTTGTAAGGTTAAACAGTAATAAAAGTGTTTGTGAAGAAAAACTACATGATAACCTCAGTTAAGAAGATCACAGAGACAACAAAATTATTTATTTATAATCAAGAGCTGACTCATTTGGAAAGACCATGATGCTGGGAAAGATTGAGGGCAGGAGGAGAAGGGGATGACAGAGGATGAGATGGCTGGATGGCATTATCAACTCAATGGGTATAGGTTTTGGTGGATTCTGGGAGTTGGTGATGGACAGGGAGGCCTGGCGTGCTGTGGTTCACGGGGTCGCAAAGAGTCGGACACGACTGAGTGACTGATCTGATTTGATTTGATCTGAATCTAAGATACCGCCAGGCCCGCACAGAACAAAACACTGAACAGAGATAGTCAGCTGCAAACCATCCCCCTCCGGTGACAGGCAGCCAGAGCCGGAAGAGGGCAATCGCAGCCCCAGAGAGACATTATCTACAAAACTGCAAGCAGGCTTCTTTGCTAAGACTTCTTGGGGTTCTGGACAGTCAACATCCACCTGAGAAGGTGCACCGGTTGTACACCCAGAAAACCGAGCGGTAGGGAAGAGGGAGGCGATAAGTCGCAGTGACCACGCTCGCCAAACACTTCATCATCTGAGCTGGTTGAACCTGGGAAGGGCACAAAACACAGGCCCAACCGAGTCTGTGCCTCTGAGGACTACCCAAGTGCCTGAACCTGAGTGGTTTAGACCTGGGAGGTGCATGCAGCCCAGGGCCAGCCTCAGACGGTTCCGGGCAGAGCAACCTAGAGCCTGAGCAGTGTGGACAGGGAGGGCACACGTGTGGTGAGCGGGGGCAGGCCCAGTGTAGCTGAGACACTGTGAGCACAAGCCAGTGTTATTTGTTTGCAGTGTCCCAAACAAGACCAGGAGCTGACTGTGGCTCAGACCATGAACTCCTTATTGCCAAATTCAGACTCAAATTGAAGAAAGTAGGGAAAACTACTAGACCATTCAGGTATGACCTAAATCAAATCCCTTATGATTATACAGTGGAAGTGAGAAATAGATTTAAGGGCCTAGATCTGATAGATAGAGTGCCTGAGGAACTATGGAATGAGGTTCGTGACACTGTACAGGAGACAGGGATCAAGACAATCCCCATGGAAAAGAAATGCAAAAAAGCAAAATGGCTGTCTGGGGAGGCCTTACAAATAGCTATGAAAAGAAGAGAAGCGAAAAGCAAAGGAGAAAAGGAAAGATATAAACATCTAAATGCAGAGTTCCAAAGAATAGCAAGAAGAGATAAGAAAGCCTTCTTCAGTGATCAATGCAAAGAAATAGAGGAAAACAACAGAATGGGAAAGACTAGGGATCTCTTCAAGAAAATCAGAGATACCAAAGAACATTTCATGCAAAGATGGGCACGATAAAGGACAGAGATGGTGTGGACCTAACAGAAGCAGAAGATATTAAGAAGAGGTGGCAAGAATACACAGAACAACTGTACAAAAAAGAGTTTCAAGACCCAGATAATCGTGATGATGTGATCACTGACCTAGAGCCAGACATCCTGGAATGTGAAGTCAAATGGGCCTTAGAAAGCATCACTACGAACAAAGCTAGTGGAGGTGATGGAATTCCAGTGGAGCTATTCCAAGTCCTGAATGATGATGCTTTGAAAGTGCTGCACTCAATATGCCAGCAAATTTGGAAAACTCAGCAGTGGCCTAAAGATTGGAAAAGGTCAGTTTTCATCCCAATCCCAAAGAAAGGCAACGCCAAAGAATGCTCAAACTACCGAACAATTGCACTCATCTCACACGCTAGTAAAGTAATGCTCAAAATTCTCCAAGCCAGGCTTCAGCAATATGTGAACCGTGAACTTCCTGATGTTCAAGCTGGTTTTAGAAAAGGCAGAGGAACCAGAGATCAAATTGCCAACATCCGCTGGATCATCAAAAAAGCAAGAGAGTTCCAGAAAAACATCTATTTCTGCTTTATTGACTATGCCAAAGCCTCTGACTGTGTAGATCACAATAAACTATGGAAAATTCTGAAAGAGATGGGAATACCAGACCACCTGATCTGCCTCTTAAGAAATCTGTATGCAGGTCAGGAAGCAGCAGTTAGAACTGGTCATGGAACAACAGACTGGTTCCAAATAGGAAAAGGAGTACGTCAAGGCTGCATATTGTCACCATGTTTATTTAACTTACATGCAGAGTACATCATGAGAAATGCTGGACTGGAAGAAACACAAGTTGGAATCAAGATTGCCGGGAGAAATATCAATAACCTCAGATATGCAGATGACACCACTCTTATGGCAGAAAGTGAAGAGGGGCTAAAAAGCCTCTTGATGAAAGTGAAAGTGGAGAGTGAAAAGGTTGGCTTGAAGCTCAACATTCAGAAAACGAAGATCATGGCATCTGGTCCCATCACTTCATGGGAAATAGATGGGGAAACAGTGGAAACGGTGTCAGACTTTGTTTTTCTGGGCTCCAAAATCACTGCAGATGGTGACTGCAGTCATGAAATTAAAAGACGCTTACTCCTTGGAAGGAAAGTTATGACCAACCTAGATAGCATATTCAAAAGCAGAGACATTACTTTACCAACAAAGGTTCGCCTAGTCAAGGCTATGGTCTTTCCTGTGGTCATGTATGGATGTGAGAGCTGGACTGTGAAGAAGGCTGAGCGACGAAGAATTGATGCTTTTGAACTGTGGTGTTGGAGAAGACTCTTGAGAGTCCCTTGGACTGCAAGAAGATCCAACCAGTCCATTCTGAAGGAGATCAATCCTGGAATTTCTTTAGAAGGAATGATGCTAAAGCTGAAACTCCAGTATTTTGGCCACCTCATGCGAAGAGTTGACTCATTGGAGAAGACTCTGATGCTGGGAGGGATTGAGGGCAGGAGGAGAAGGGGACGACAGAGGATGAGATGGCTGGATGGCATCACTGACTCGATGGGTATGAGTCTGGGTGACCTCCGGGAGCTGGTGATGGACAGGGAGGCCTGGCGTGCTGCGGTTCATGGGGTCGCAAAGAGTCGGACACGACTGAGCGACTGATCTGATCTGATCTGATCCCTCCCAACAGCGCGACTGAACAAGTGAGCCTAAAAAAGTGTCCACCACCGCCCCCTTGTGTTAGGGTGGAAACAGACACTGAAGAGACCAGCAAACAGAAGAAGCTAAAACAGAGGGAACTGCCTTGGAAGTGACAGATGCAATAGATTAAAACCCTGTAGTTAGTACCAACTACATAGGAAGGGGCCTATAGATCTTGAGAAATATAAGCCAGACCAAGGAACTATCTGAAAATGAACTGACCCCACACTGCCCACAACAACACCAGAGAAATTCCTAGATATATTTTTACTATTTTTATGATCATTCTTTTTTTTTTTTAATTTTTAAGTCCTCTATTTCATTTTTATAACCTACTATTACTTTGAAAAAAAAAAAAAAAAGACCCTATTTTTTTTAAAGCAAGCTTCATATTTTTTTTTTTCATAATTTTTGTGACTTTTTTTCTTCTTCTTTTCTTTAATATTGTATTTTTGAAATTCCAACCTCTACTCTAGATTTTTAATCTTTGCTTTTTGGTATGTGTTATCAATTTATACCTATATCTTCTTTATAATTTTTGTGACTTTGTTTTTTTTTTTCCTTTTTCTGTTTTTTTCTTTCTTTTTCTTCTTCTTTTCTTCAACATTGTATTTTTGAAATTCCAAACTCTACTCTAGATTTTTAACTTTTGCTTTTTGGTATTTGTTATCAATTTTGTACCTATATTTTCTTTATAATTTTTGTTACTCTTTTTTTTTCTTTTTTTTTCTCTCTTTCTATTCCTTCTTCTTTTCTTTAACATTGTATTTTTGAAACTCCAAACTCTACTCTAGATTTTTAATTTTTCCTTTTAGGTATTTGTTACCAATTTTGTACCTTCAAGAACCCAATCTTCAGTACCCATTTTTTATTAGGGAGCGGAATTACTGGCTTGACTGCTCTCTCCACCTCCGGACTCTCCTTTTTCTCCACCAGGTCACCTGCATCTCCTCCCTAACCCCTCTCTATTCTACCCAACTCTGTGAATTTCTGTGTGTTCCAGATAGCGGAAAACACTCAGGGAACTGATTACTGGCTGGATCTGTCTCTCTCCTTTTCATTCCCTCCTTTTATCCTCCTGGCCACCTCTGTCTCCTTCCTCCCTATTCTCTTCTCTGTATAACTCCGTGAACATCTCTGAGCGGTCCAGTTGTGGAGTGCACATAAGGAAGTGATTACTGGTTAGCGAGCTCTCTCTGTTGATTCCACCACATCTCATTCGGGTCACCTCTAACCCCCTCCTCCCCCTTCTCTTCTCCATGTAATGCTGTGAATCTCTCTGGGTGACTCTCATGGTGGAGAAACTTTTCATCTTTAACCTAGATGTTTTATCAATGGTGCTGTATAGAAGGAGAAGTTCTGACACTACTTTAAACATAAGACCGACAACTGGAAGCAGGAGGCTTAAGTTGAAACCCTGACTCCAGGGAACATTAATTGACAAGAGCTCATCAAATGCCTCCATACCTACACTGAAACCAAGCACCACACAAGGGCCAACAAGTTCCAGGGCAAGACATACCAAGCAAATTCTCCAGCAATACAGGGACACAGCCCTGAGCTCCAATATACAGGCTATCCAAAGTCACCCCAAAACCATAGACATCTCATAACTCATTACTGGAGACTTCATTGCACTCCAGAGAGAAGAAATCCAACTCCATCCACCAGAACACCAACACAAACTTCCCTAACGAAGAAACCTTGACAAGCCACCTGTACAAACCCACACAGTGAGGAAACGCCACAATAAAGAGAACTCCACAAACTGCCAGAATACAGTAAGGATATCCCAAACTCAGCAATTTAAACAAGATGAAGAGACAGAGGAATACCGAGCAGGTAAAGGAATAGGATAAATGCCCACCAAACCAAACAAAAGAGGAAGAAATAGCGAATCTACCTGATAAAGAATTCTGAATAATGATAGTGAAATTAATCCAAAATCTTGAAATCAAAATGGAATCACAGATAAATAGCCTGGAGAAAAGGATTGAGAAAATGCAAGAAAGGTTTAACAAGGACCTAGAAGAAATAAAAAAGAGTCAACATATAATGAATAATACAATAAATGAGATAAAAAACACTCTGGAGGCAACAAATACTAGAATAACAGAGGCAGAAGATAGGACTAGTGAATTAGAAGATAGAATGGTATAAATAAATGAATCAGAGGAGAAAAAAGAAAAATGAATTAAAAGAAATGAGGACAATCTCAGAGACCTCCAGGACAATATTAAACGCTACAACATTCAAATCATAGGAGTCCCAGAAGAAGAAGACAAAAAGAAAGACCATGAGAAAATACTAGAGGAGATAATACTTGAAAACTTCCCTAAAATGGGGAAGGAAATAATCACTCAAGTCCAAGAAACCCAGAGAGTCCCAAACAGGATAAACCCAAGGTGAAACACCTCAAGACACATATTAATCAAATTAACAAAGATCAAACACAAAGAACAAATATTAAAAGCAGTAAGGGAAAAACAACAAATAACACACAAGGGAATTCCCATAAGGATAACAGCTGATCTTTCAATAGAAACTCTCCAAGCCAGGAGGGAATGGCAAGACATACTTAAAGTGATGAAAGAAAATAACCTACAGCCCAGATTATTGTACCCAGCAAGAATATCATTAAAATATGAAGGAGAAATCAAAAGCTTTACAGACAAGCAAAAGGTGAGAGAATTCAGCACCACCAAACCAGCTCTCCAACAAATACTAAAGGACATTCTCTAGACAAGAAACACAAAAAAGGTGTATAAACTCGAACCCAAAACAATAGAGTAAATGACAATGGGATCATACTTATCAATAATTACCTTAAACGTAAATGGGTTGAATGCCCCAACCAAAAGACAGAGACTGGCCAAATGGATACAAAAACAAGACCCCTACATATGTTGTCTACAAGAGACCCACCTCAAAACAGGGGACACATACAGATTGAAAGTAAAGGGCTGGAAAAAGATTTTCCATGCAAATAGGGACCAAAAGAAAGCAGGAGTAGCAATACTCATATCAGATAAAATAGACTTTAAAACAAAGGCTGTGAAAAGAGACAAAGAAGGTCACTACCTAATGATCAAAGGATCAATCCAAGAAGAAGATAAAACAATTATAAATATATATGCACCCAACATAGGAGCACGGCAATATGTAAGACAAATACTAACAAGTATGAAAGGGGAAATTAACAATAATACAATAATCAGATCAGATCAGATCAGTCGCTCAGTCGTGTCCGACTCTTTGTGACCCCATGAACCGCAGCACACCAGGCCTCCCTGTCCATCACCAGCTCCCGGAGGTCACTCAGACTCGCATTCATCGAGTCAGTGATGCCATCCAGCCATCTCATCCTCTGTCGTCCCCTTCTCCTCCTGCCCTCAATCCCTCCCAGCATCAGAGTCTTCTCCAATGAGTCAACTCTTTGCATGAGGTGGCCAAAATACTGGAGTTTCAGCCTTAGCATCATTCCTTCTAAAGAAATTCCAGGATTGATCTTCAGAATGGACTGGTTGGATCTTCTTGCAGTCCAAGGGACTCTCAAGAGTCTTCTCCAACACCACAGTTCAAAAGCATCAATTCTTTGGCGCTCAGCCTTCTTTACAGTCCAGCTCTCACATCCATACATGAACACAGGAAAGACCATAGCCTTGACTAGGCGAACCTTTGTTGGTAAAGTAATGTCTCTGCTTTTGAATATGCTATCTAGGTTGGTCATAACTTTCCTTCCAAGGAGCAAGCGTCTTTTAATTTCATGGCTGCAGTCACCATCTGCAGTGATTTTGGAGCCCAGAAAAACAAAGTCTGACACTGTTTCCCCATCTATTTCCCATGCAGCGATGGGACCAGATGCCATGATCTTCGTTTTCTGAATGTTGAGCTTTAAGCCAACCTTTTCACTCTCCACTTTCACTTTCATCAAGAGGCTTTTTAGCCCCTCTTCACTTTCTGCCATAAGAGTGGTGTCATCTGCATATCTGAGGTTATTGATATTTCTCCCGGCAATCTTGATTCCACCTTGTGTTTCTTCCAGTCCAGCATTTCTCATGATGTACTCTGCATATAAGTTAAATAAACATGGTGACAATATGCAGCCTTGTCGTACTCCTTTTCCTATTTGGAACCAGTCTGTTGTTCCATGACCAATACATGTTCCAATACAATAATAGTGGGAGACTTTAATACCCCACTCACACCAATGGATAGATCAACTAAACAGAAAATTAACAAGGAAACACAAACTTTAAACGATACAATAGACCAGTTAGACCTAACTGATATCTATAGGACATTTCATCCCAAAACAATGAATTTCACCTTTTTCTCAAGCGCACACGGAACCTTCTCCAGGATAGATCACATCCTAGGCCATAAATCTAGCCTTGGTAAATTCAGAAAAATTGAAATCATTCCAAGCATCTTTTCTGACCACAATGCAGTAAGATTAGATCTCAATAATAAGAGAAAAACTATTAAAAATTCCAACATATGGAGGCTGGACAACACGCTCCTGAATAACCAACAAATCAAAGAAGAAATCAAAAAAGAAAATCTGCATAGAAATGAATGAAAATGAAAACACAACAACCCAAAACCTGTGGGACACTGTAAAAGCAGTCCTAAGGGGAAAGTTCATAGCAATACAGGCATACCTGAAGAAACAAGAAAAAAGTCAAATAAATAACCTAACTCTACACCTAAAGCAACTAGAAAAGGAAGAAATGAAGAACTCCAGGGTTAGTAGAAGGAAAGAAATCTTAAAAATTAGGGCAGAAATAAATGCAAAAGAAACAAAAGAGACCATAGCAAAAATCAACAAAGCCAAAAGCTGGTTCTTTGAAAGGATAAATAAAATTGACAAACCATTAGCCAGACTTATCAAGAAACAAAGGGAGAAAAATCAAATCAATAAAATTAGAAATGAAAATGGAGAGATCACAAAAGACAACACAGAAATACAAAGGATCATAAGAGACTGCTGCTGCTGCTGCTAAGTCACTTCAGTTGTGTCCGACTGTGTGTGACCCCAGAGACGGCAGCCCACCAGGCTCCCCTATCCCTGGGATTCTCCAGGCAAGAACACTGGAGTGGGTTGCCATTTCCTTCTCCATCATAAGAGACTAAAATCAGCAATTAAATGCCAATAAAATGGACAACTTGGAAGAAATGGACAAATTCTTAGAAAAGTACAACTTTCCAAACTGAACCAGGAAGAAACAGAAAATTTTAACAGACCTATCACAAGCACAGAAATTGAAACTGTAATCAGAAATCTTCCAGCAAACAAAAGCCCAGGTCCAGACGGCTTCACAGCTGAATTCTACCAAAAATTTAGAGAAGAGCTAACACCTATCCTACTCAAACTCTTCCAGAAAATTGCAGAGGAAGGTAAACTTCCAAACTCATTCTATGAGGCCACAATCACCCTAAATCAAAATCTGACAAAGATACCACAAAAAAAGAAAACTACAGGCCAATATCACTGATGAACATAGATGCAAAAATCCTTAACAAAATTCTAGCAATCAGAATCCAACAACACATTAAAAAGATCATACACCATGACCAAGTGGGCTTTATCCCAGGGATGCAAGGATTCTTCAATATCCATAAATCAATCATTGTAATACACCACATTAACAAATTGAAAAATAAAAGCCATATGATTATTTCAATAGATGCAGAGAAAGCCTTTGACAAAATTTAACATACATTTATGATAAAAACCCTCCAGAAAGCAGGAATAGAAGGAACATTCCTCAACATAATAAAAGCTATATATGACAATCCCATAGCAAACATTATCCTCAATGGTGAAAAATTGAAAGCATTTCCCCTAAAGTCAGGAACAAGACAAGGGTGCCCAATCTCACCACTACTATTGAACATAGTTTTAGAAGTTTTGGCCACAGCAATCAGAGCAGAAAAAGAAATAAAAGGAATCCAAACTGGAAAAGAAGAAGTAAAACTCTCACTGTTTGCAGATGACATGATCCTCTACCAGAAAATTACTAGAACTAAACAATGAATATAGTAAAGTTGCAGGATATAAAATCAACACACAGAAATCCCTTGCATTCCTGTACACTAATAATGAGAAAATAGAAATTAAGGAAACAATTCCATTCACCATTGCAATGAAAAGAATAAAATACTTAGGAATTTATCTACCTAAAGAAACTAAAGACCTATATATAGAAAACTATAAAACATTGGTGAAAGAAATCAAAGAGGACACTAATAGATGGAGAAATATACCATGTTCATGGATTGGCAGAATCAATATAGTGAAAATGAGTATACTACCCAAAGCAATTTATAGATTCAGTGCAATCCCCATCAAGCTACCAACGGTATTCTTCACAGAGCTAGAACAAATAATTTCTCAATTTGTATGGAAATATAAAAAACCTCGAATGGCCAAAGCTATCTTGAGAAAGAAGAGTGGAACTGGAGCAATCAACCAGCCTGACTTCAAACTCTACTACAAAGCCACAGTCATCAAGACAGTATGGTACTGGCACAAAGACAGAAATATAGATCAATGGAACAAAATAGAAAGCCCAGAGATAATTATGGACACCTTATCTTTGACAAAGGAGGCAAGAATATACAATGGATTAAAGACAATCTCTTTAACAACTGGTTCTGGGAAAACTGGTCAAACACTTGTAAAAGAATGAAACTAGAGCACTTTCTAACACCATACACAAAAATAAACTCAAAATGGATTAAAGATCTAAATGTAAGACCAGAAACTATAAAACTCCTAGAGGAGAACATAGGCAAAACACTCTCTGACATACATCATAGCAGAATCCTCTATGACCCACCTTTCAGAATATTGGAAATAAAATCAAAAATAGACTAATTAAACTTAAAAAGCTTCTGCACAACAAAGGAAACTATAAGCAAGGTGAAAAGACAGCCTTCAGAATGGGAGAAAATAATAGCAAATGAAGCAACAGACAAACAACTAATCTCAAAAATATACAAGCAACTCCTACAGCTCAATTCCAGAAAACTAAATGACCCAATCAAAAAATGGGCCAAAGAACTAAATAGACATTTCTCCAAAGAAGACATACAGATGGCTAACAAACACATGAAAAGATGCTCAACATCACTCATTATCAGAGAAATGCAAATCAAAACCACTATGAGGTACAATTTCATGCCAGTCAGAATGGCTGCAATCCAAAAGTCTACAAGCAATAAATACTGGAGAGGGTGTGGAGAAAAGGGAACCCTCTTACACTGTTGGTGGGAATGCAAACTAGTACAGCCACTATGGAGAACAGTATGGAGATTCCTTTAAAAACTGGGAATAGAACTGCCTATGATCCAGCAATCCCACTGCTGGGCATACACACTAAGAAAACCAGAATTGAAAGAGACATGTGTACCCCAATGTTCATCACAGCACTGTTTATAATAGCCAGGACATGGAAGCAACCTAGACGTCCATCAGCAGAAGAATGGATAAGAAAGCTGTGGTACATATATACCATGGAGTATTACTCAGCCATTAAAAAGAATACATTTGAATCAGTTCTAATGAGGTGGATGAAACTGGAGCCTATTATACAGAGTGAAGTAAGCCAGAAAGAAAAACACAAATACAGTATACTAATGCATACATATGGAATTTAGAAAGATGGTAACAATAATCCTGTATACGAGACAGCAAGAGACACTGATGTATAGAACAATCTTTTGGACTCTGGGAGAGGGAGAGAGTGGGATGATTTGGAAGAATGGCATTGAAACATGTATAATATCATATTTGAAACGAGTCGCCAGTCCAGGTACAATGCCTGATAACGGATGCCTGGGGCTGGTGCACTGGGATGACCCAGAGGGATGGTATGCGGAGGGAGGAGGGAGGAGGGTTCAGGATGGGGAACACATGTATACCTGTGGCAGATTCATTTTGATATATGGCAAAACCAATACAATATTGTAAAGTTAAATAAAATAAAATATTAAAAAAAAAACCCTCAACATTCAGAAAACTAAAAAAAAAAAAAAAGTCCTCCTACAGTGTTGGTGGGAATGTAGATTGGTACAGCCACTATGGAAAACAAAATGGAGATTCCTCAAAAAACTAAAAGTGGAGTTGCCATATGATCCTGCAATCCCACTCCTGGGCATACATATAGAAAAAGCTATAATTTGAAAAGATTCACATACCTCAGTGTTCAATACAACACTATTTACAATAGCCAAGACATGGAAACAACCTATCAGATGACTGGATAAAGAAGATGTGGTACATATATACAATGGAATATGATGGAATACTACTTAGACATAAAAAACAGACAATGTCATATGCCATATGTCAACATGGATGAACCTAAAGATTATCATGCTAAATGAGGTAATTCAGGAAAAGCTAAGTACCATATGATATCACATATGTGGAATCTAAAATATGACACAGATGAACTTGTCTATGAAACAGAAATAGACTCAAACTTGTGGTTGTTGATGGGGAGGGGTGGATTGGGATTTAGGATTAGTAGATGCAAACTATTACATAGGGAATGGATAAAAAAGAGGGCCCTACTGTATGGCACAGGTAACTATATATAGTATACTATGACCAACCACAGTAGAAAAGAATATGAAAAAGAATATATATATATGTATAGCTGAGTCACTTTGCTGTACAGCAGAAATGAATACAACATTGTAAATCAACTACACTTCAGTGTACGTTTTTTAAAAAACAAAAGAGAAAAAATGGGCAAAGGAATTTAATAGTTCTAAAAATAACTATACAGAAACAGCCAATACACATGAAAAGATGCTCAACATCATTAGCCATCAGGGAAGTGCAAATCAAAACTACAGTGAGATACCACTTTACATTCATTAGGATGGCTAAAATCAATAATCAAAAAGGACAGAGAAGTGTAGGAAAGGATGTAGATAAGTGGAAACCTCACACAATGCTGGTAGGAATATAAAATGATGCAGTTGCTTTGGAAAACAGTCTGGCAGTTCTTCAAAATGTTAAGTACAGTTACCATTTGAGGCAATAATTCCACTTCTGGGTAATACCCAAGAAAATTTGAAAATTGTCCTTATAAAATATTGCTCGTTAATATTCACAGCAGCATTATTCATAACAGCCAAAAGTGGATACAAACCAAATATCCATCATCTGATGAATAGGCAAACAAAATGTGGTATATTCATATAATGAAATATTAGGCAATAAAAAGAGTGAAGTACTAATTCATGCTATACCATGGATGAACCTTGAAAATATCATGCTAAGTAAAAGAAGCTTGACAGAAAAGACCATGTATTATATGATTCAATTAATATGAAATACCCTAAACAAACAAATTCTTAGAAACAAAAAGTATATTAGCTTTTACCAATTTTACACTGGAAAGAAGGAGCAATGGGGAATGACTGCTAATGGGTATTAGCATTTCCTTTTTGGGGTGTTAAAATGTTCTGAAATTAGGTAATGATAATTATTGTACAATGTTGAATAAACCAATGTGAATTCTGTATACATTACAGTGTGACAAAAAGTAAATTATACAATTTAATGGATGAATTCTATGGTACATGAATTATAACTCAATAAAGCAATTTTAAAACAGGAGGTAAAATAAACACATTCCCAGATAGAAACAAAATTGCTAATGCTATTTCTTCTTGAATAGTGTGATTGCTGACATTTTTGTATTATTCTTTAATGTCCTTCATGTTTCCTCTGCATAAAGTTTTCTACTGAACATGTGCTATTTTAATAATCACAAAATATATACATTAATGAAAAACACCAAGTTCCTAAAAATACAAAAGAATAAACCAAAGTATTCTTTACAAAATACCATATGACTCTAATCTACATTCAACCTTACAATGAATTTTTTTCTTACAGATAAGAGAAAATAAATTAATACTTACTTAACTGCTTGTGCTCCTGGTCTTTGCACAATCAAAGAACTAAATTCTTCCACTACAATATCTAGCAGTTCAGGTTTTTGTTGTTGTTCTCTTAGAATAACAGACATACTTTTCAAGTGAACAAAAAACTTCATTGCTTCAAACTAGAATATAAAGAGGAAGAAAATGAAAAAAATATACATATCTATAATACTCATTATACAATTTATTCTTTCCAAAAATCAGAAAAATACATCAAAAACAACCTTTACATATTTAAGGATCACCACATAATACTAAAACTAAACATAAACTAAAATTAAACATAACATAAAGTTTTTTTAAAAGCCACATAACACTAAAAATTTTATTCCTACTGTGGAAACTCAAATAAATGCAATATTTACACACTCAAAGTAAGATCACAGAACAAGTCAGTAACATGTATTTCTGAAAGAATTAAAATTAGGCGAATCTATCAATAAATAATCAGGTATAAGGCAACAAAACATTTTTACTGTTTTTGGCAAGGTTGGATCAACTGCTGTTTCACTATAGCCAATTGCTTCATACAGCAAACTTTTTTCTTTAGGTGTCAATATTTCTTCAAGACCTACAAATCATAAAGAATGTTTTATGTTATTAACTGGTAACAAGATAAAACCAAATCCAAATTTAGCTGCTTTTAAAAATGTAAATTTTACTCTTTTTTATAATACCTTTAAGAAATTATATTCACAAATGCCAAATGGCATTGGCAATTTTAGTTTTTTTTTTTAAATATAAATGACTAAATATATTAATTTAGCAATATAAATTTCTAAATGTTTGTATTAAGCACACAAAATAGCTACCCATACTAGGTACTTAACGGCATTATGCTAGTCAACATAAGTAGCATACAAAATACGAAGTATTAATATCATGCCTACCCATTTTAAAGTTGGTAAAATTGAATTTTAGAGAGCTTAAATTTGCCAGGGTCATATTGCTAATAAATGATATATCCAGGATATAAACCTAAGCCCCTAAGCCTCCAAAGTTATGATGTTAAGCATTTGGTTGGGAAGTAAAAATCTTTCCAAGAAATAATTTCAATAAAAATTTACAGTGGTTTATACTCTTTTGAAACTTTTATTTATAACTGTGCTATATACACTTACTAAATCTTCTAGACATAATGCTCTTCTGAAAGTATTAGTAAGATATTAAAAATTTTTTGATTTTTGACATTTAAAATTTTATTACTAATTTTACTTATAGTAAGAATTACTTATCATATGTATATATACTTTCAGTGTCTACTTAATGAAAGAGAACACTTGGCTCCTCCCTCCATGGGATTCTCCCTCCATGGGATTCTCCAGGCAAGAGTACTAGAGTGGTTTGCCATTTCCTTCTTCAGGGGATCTTCCCGACCCAGGGATTGAACCCGGGTCTCCCGCATTCCAGGAAAATGCTTTAACCTCTGAGCCATTAGGGAAGCCCTGATGGTTAGCTACACTACCACAGCTTGATGATTAACTGCACTACTGTAAAATGAAATGAACGTACTTCCAGGTTTAATATCTAGTTGTTGTTTACTATGTGATTCTGACCAATTCCACATCCAGCTAAACCATCCTTTATTGCCCTCTGACTCTTCTGCTCCTTCTCTGAAAATCCTGTATCCAGCTTTCTTTACCTAAAATAAATAAATTTTTAAATAAATGACAAATTATCCTTTATTTAGTAATTCAAAGAAACAGGATATTTCCAAAACTTATCTGCTTTAGTGGATAAGTAAAAACAACAATCATACTGACAATAAAATATAGTAACTGTAACATTGGCCAAATATCAGAATTTAGAATTATCTGGTACTTAGCACATGGTCTTACAAGCAATAATAATGGGCGGGGGGGGGGGGGGGGAGGCGGGGAGAGGCATGGAATTGCTTTTCACCTTTAAGCCCAATCGGCAGGGGTAGGCGTGGAATTGGCTTTTCACCTTTAAGCCCAATCACTGAGAAAGAATTTTTTCCCCCACTGAAACTGTCTTGAATAGATGTGGCAAATAGATGGTTTAAATAGATGTCGCAAAAGAATACATCAAATTTTCTTGTAATATGGTGTTTTTGTTCAGACACTAAGTCATGTCTGACTCTGTGACCCCATGGACTGCAGCGTGCTAGCCTTCCCTGTCTGTCCTTCACTATATCCTGGAGTTTGCTCAAATTCTTGTTCACTGAGTCAGTGATGCCATCCAAACATCTCATCCTTTGTCACCCCCTTTCTCCTCCAGCTCTCAGTCTTTCCCAGCATCAAACAGGGTGTTTTCCAATGAGCTGGCTCACTGCATCACATGGCCAAAGTATTGGAGTTTTAGCATCAGTCCTTCCAATGAATATTCAAGGTTGATTTCCTTTAGGATTGACTGGTTTGAGCTCCTTGCTCTCCAAGAGACTCTCAAGAGTCTTCTCCAGCACCACACTGCGAAAGCATCAATTATCTCGTGCTCAGTCTTCTTTACGGTCCAACTCTCCCATCCATATATGACTACTGGGAAAACCAGAGCTCTGACTACATGAACCTTTGTCAGCAGAGCTTGATGTCTCTGGTTTTTAATACGCTGTCTAGGTTTGTCATAGCTTTTCTTCCAAAGTGCAAGTGTCTTTTAATTTTGTAGCTGCAGTCACCATCACTGGTGATTTTGGAGCCAAAGAAAATAAAATCTGCCACTGTTTCCACTTTTTCCCTGTCTATTTGCCATGAAGTGATGGGATTGGATGCTATGGTTTTAGTCTTTTGAATGCTGAGTTTCAAGCCAGCTTTTTCACTCTCTTTTACCCTCATCAAGAAGTTCTTTAGTTCCTCTTCACTTTCTGCCATTATTCTTATAATACAAATAATCAAATTAGAACCCCTTTTAGGAAATAGTATAATACAGCACAATACCAATAAATTCTATATAAATTATAGATTTATTTTACTAATTGAAAGACAATCTGGAATTACCTCAACTTCCGCCTGTTGTCTTGCTATAGTTATATTAAATACATCCAAAGTCTTTTCCAACTCCTAAAAATATGAATAAAATGTGTTTACATAACTTTATATAATTTTCATATATGCTCTATCAAACTGCTGCACTAAATATAGGAAATTGAAGACAAGTCATCCATCAATATGATATTTCTATTAAATTCTAAGAAGCAATGCTTGTATATGTCAGCTTGGAAATTTGGCTTTGAAACCAACACAAAGACTGGAATCAATGTAGCAAATACTTTCTAGGATTCTGAAGTTTATAAATGTCATAATAATGTGAGGCTTCAAGTTACTATTTTCATAAACCCAAATCTCTCCAGATTGAGAAGAATCTCAAATTCCATATGATCACCAGAGTTTCTATCATCCAACTGAAGTTAAGGAGTATGAAAAAGTCTAAGTAAAAGAGACAGAGAATGACCAGTCAAAATTAGAACAAATAAGTAGGAAGTGTTAATCACTAAAGACTGAGGACTTAAGTATTACAAAATATTCAACAAATTTTTATAACGCTAACCTCCAAAGAGTTGAGAAGTTCACCAGATGGCTTCTTACTTGTTAGCTTTTTTTTATACAGTTCTTTATATTGCTTCATTTTTTGCCTATGTTCTCTAATATGCTTCCAGGACCACATCCGTAAGTAGGGGCGAATGTTTACTTCAAGAATACCACGTATAGCATAAGCCCACCTAGTTAAAAAATAAAAATAAAAACTCTCCCCTTAAAAACACCCTCAAACCAACAGTATGAAATATAACTGACATCACTTTTGTTCTAACAACATACATAATACAGAAACTGTGAAAATATTATCTAGCACTTGCTTCTTACCAACCCTATTAGTAATTAAGAACACAATATTTAGCCTTATCTTTTTCCTAAATGAAAACAAGCAAAATTAAAGAATTTTGTTATAACACAGTTCTACCAAAAAACTATTAAAGTATTAATTGGCAACTAGCCCTTTAGCCACCTGAATAGTAATTAAAATAGTCAATTGAAAAAGTAACTGCAACTTTGAAAAACTAGGTTAAGACCTTAATAACTAAAAAAATAAGACTACTTCAGAATTTTAAAAAAGGGGCTGTACTTTACAGATTCCCATAACTTTTTCAGATTTATAACAGGTAGAGTGTTCTGATATCAAAGTTTGAAAACTAAAAAAAGACATGGTTGAAAAAGACATGTTTTTTTAGTAATTCCAAAAATACAGTAAATGAATAGAATGCTAGCATTTCCAGTTATAAATTCATCATAAAGAATCCTTTTTAATAATAAAGGATTAATAATAATTAAGTCAATTTTACTAGTATAATAAGCAAAAGCCACTACAAGTGTTTCAGGCCAAATATAATATAGCTTGTATCAGCCTTTAAAGAGAGTATCTTAAAATTCTTAAAAATTCAAGAAATTCACTTTTATGCTGTCATTTTTTAATACAATTGGAGACATATTAATGCCACAGACATTAGTATCTGCAAAAATTCCCTGGGCAATAAATAATGTGCTAAAAAAAATTTCACTGAGCAATTCCACTTTTGGGTATTTATGTGAAGAAAATGAAAACACTAACTCAAAAAGATATACGCAACCGCATGTTCACTGCAGCCTTGTTTATAAGAGCCAAGATATGGAAACAACCAACTGTCCATAGATGGATGAAAGGATAAAGTATACACATACAAACACACACACACACACGCAAATGTTATTTAGCCATAAAAATGGAATAAAATCTTGGCATTTGTTACAACATGAATGAACAATTATAAATGGGCATTATGCTAAGCAAAATAAGTGAGAGAAAGACAAATACTGTAGCATTCACTTATATAAAGGTTTTTGTTTTTTTTTAATGTCATAGATACAGAGAATAGACTGGTGAGAGACAAAAGGAGTGGGTGGGCGATGGGTAAAATGGGTGAAGCAGGTCCAAAAAACTTCCAGTTATAAATAAGTTTGGGCATATAATGTACAGCATGTTGACTACAGCTTATAATACTGTATGGCATATTTGAAAGTTGCTAAGAGAGCAGATATTAAAAGTTCTTATAACAAGAAAAATAGTCTTGCCATCTATGTGTGGTATTGGACGTTAAGGACTTATTGTGGTGATCCTTACTCAGTATGTACAAATATCCAATCATTATGGCGATTATACTTCAATTTTAAAAGTTTAAAGCATATTACCATTCTTTGGCATGGTAACGAAGAGGTACATCAGGTTTGAATTTCCTGTATGGTAGATTTTGCTTCATCATATCAACTGATTCAAGAAGTTCCATAAAACTGAAATACTGAAGAATGAAAAAATTAAATCTTTAAGATTTTTTGTTTAATTGTCAAAGATAAAAATTAAATTACTAACTTATTTAAGGTAATGTTTATTATATACCATTATGAATCTTAACATTTAAAATCTTAGCTCTGCTTTTATCAAACTATAACCTACAATTTAAAATTTCATTAAAAAAAAAATCACCTGTGGTTTATTAAGTTCAATTGTTATGTCATGTAACTCAACATCCAGGTCTATTTTGGGGGCAGAAAAGTCAAAATCCGATCTGCGATTCATCTGAAGTTTGGCATTAGCAGATATGGGGCGAAATACTGAAAAATAACACAAATTTTAAAAAATTATATTGAGTTCTTTTTCCAAGTCACAAAGTGCTAGAGGAATCAAGCTGAAAATGCTCATTTTCATTTCTTCTATACCCTTTCCAGTTTCCAGATTTCCATACTGCTATAACTTGATCAGATGAATTATCACTTAGTCTTGAAGAGTCTTTTACCTTTATCTATAACCCATATTGCTTTTTGTAAGTACAATAAATACAATTGCTTTTTGCAAGCTAACTGCACTCCTTCTCAAAAATAAATAAATAAATAACCCTAAGAAGTAGGAACACACTCTAAAAGGCAAAACAGTCCAACAAGACAGTTCTAATGAAAGTATAGTTTCAAGGAATGAATGCACATCAGAAATGCTAAGGGGAAAAACATTTTATTTAACCACTGACTTTCATTGCTGCTGCTGCTGCTAAGTCACTTCAGTCGTGTCCGACTCTGTGCGACCCCACAGATGGCAGCCCACCAGGCTCCCCCGTCCCTGGGATTCTCCAGGCAAGAACACTGGAGTGGGTTGCCATTTCCTTCTCCAATGCATGAAAGTGAGAAGTGAAAGGGAAGTCGCACAGTCCTGTCTGACTCTTAGCGACCCCATAGACTGCAGCCTACCAGGCTCCTCCGTCCATAGGATTTTCCAGGCGAGAGTACTGGAGTGGGGTGCCACTGCCTTCTCTGACTTTCATTATGTAACTGTAATTCCTGAATTTCAGGTCAGTGTCTCTGTATCCATCTGTTCCCCACTTTTAACTTGAAAAATGAGAAGAGAGAAGATGAGAGTTTGTCCAGGATAACCTTGGCTCAATCCATAATTTAAGATTTCTCTTAATCCTTTACATTTAGCACCAAAAAGTATAAGAATAATGCAGAGGGACGCTAGTAATAGCAGAATCTAGAAAAAGATCAACTACTAAATTATGTTAATGTGTATATAAAAATAATATATTCCTCTTGTTTTACCATCCCTAAAGCACAGCACTGAATTCAAAAATACTTTTAATTTGAATTGAACAAAAAGATATTTATCAATAGAAGACCAGTTAAATTTGCTATCTATACAACTGGTGGCTCAGATGGTAAAGCATCGGCCTGCAATGCAGGAGATCCAGGTTCAATCCCTGGGTTGGGAAGATCCCCTGGAGAAGGAAATGGCAACCCACTCCAGTACGCTTGCCTGGAAAATTCCATGGACCCAGGAGCCTGGCAGGCTACAGTCCATGGGGCCGCAAAGAGTCGGACATGACTGAGTAACTTCACTTTCACTTTCACATCTATACAACAGAATACTATACAGTTACAAATGAGAAAAATTTACATGTACCTAAGTAGAAGGATATTAAAAGAGAAAGCTTAAAAAAGTATATGTTAAAGCAATAGTATCAGTATTTGAAAAGTAAAATTATTCTTCTCCTCCAGCTTTAGTTTTTGTTACATAGAAAACTATACCACCCACTATACCCTCTCTGGTTGTAATAATCCATCCCTGGGCTACACTTTCTCCCGTATTTCTCAGACTGACTCCTGACAACTGGAATTTCTGAGTGATTTCAATATACAAGTGATTGTTCCAGTACCATAGTCTCTCAGTTCCTTGAATTCTTTTGCGCTCACCTCACCCACTAGACTTAATCATTCCAGTATCCTCAACCTCTCAGTAAATTCAGTTTCAAACATCCAATTCTACTAACACCATCTCTAGTAATCCAATACCAAAACTTCAAGTCTTAAAGGAACTACTATTCATTGTGTGATTGGGAAAAAAACAAAATCAAAGTGATTGGTCTCACATTAATTTCATAAATCTCAAGTAGACACTTAATGTGGCTGACTGATTACACAACATTCTTTCAGTCCAAAGATATGCCAAATCCATACCACAGCCTGTTTTGTATAGCAAGTGAGCTAAAAATAATTTTTACACTTTTAAAGTATTGTTTAAAAGAAACAGAAAAACATGTGACAGACTATCTATTCATGACCTGTAAAATGTATGTCTACTACATGGCCTTTTGCAAAAAGAAAGTTAGCCAACCCCTACTCTGGCCCAGTGGTTCTCAAACTGTAGCATTCCTCAGAATCACCAGGACAGCTTGTTGAAGACAGATTGCTGAGCCTCACTCTCAGAGGCTCTGATTAAGCATGTCTGGGACGGGCCCAAGAATATCTATTTCTAACATGGTTCCAAGTGATACTAACGCTGCTAATCTGAACCACACTTAGCTAACACTGCTCTCGCCAGCATTCTCTCTCTCTCCTACATGGAGATCTCATAGTCCCTCCTCCCTCCAAAAACTTCTAATGCCTTAATTTTTTTTAAAAAAAGAAAGAGTTCAGAGAAAAAATAAATCCCATTAACTCCAATATCCATATTTATTTGTTCACCCAACATCAGGACTTCTCTCTTATAACAGAAATCTATCATATAAACAAACTGACCATGCTCCTCTCTGTGGCAAACCACAATTTTATCTTCTTTCACCCGCATCAATACATAAATAATCACACCTCACTCTCTTACTTTCCATGTTCTAAGTATCATCCCAATCTTAGCCTATTAACAAGCTATCTTTCCCATTATATAAAAAACAAAACAAAAAACAAAAAGAAATCTTTCATTCATCCTTTCCCCTCCAGTGTGTCAGTTATCAATTTATTGCTATAACCTCCAGATTACCCTTCCTTACCTGCTCTGAACCCTAGACTTCCAGGCTCATTCTTTAGAGTTCGCTTTACTTTTTGTTAGCCAATCCTTTAAATATTTTTTTCTTTACCAGTCAGCATTACCAGTCAAACAGTAATGCTTGTCAGTAGAGGACCAAGACAATCACAATGGTGTGATCACTCACCTAGAGCCAGACATCCTGGAATGTGAGGTCAAGTGGGCCTTAGGAAGCATCACTACGAACAAAGCTAGTGGAGGTAATGGAATTCCAGTTGAGCTATTTCAAATCCTAAAAGATGATGCTGTGAAAGTGCTGCACTCAATATGCCAGCAAATTTGGAAAACTCAGCAGTGACCACAAGACTGGAAAAGGTCAGTTTTCATTCCAATCCCAAAGAAAGGCAATGCCAAAGAATGCTCAAACTACTGCACAATTGCACTCATCTCACACGCTAGTAAAGTAATGCTCAAAATTCCATTCAGCAGACTCTTGCTGTGCCATGGTTCTCCTATACATAGCTCTTAAAGAAAATGGCTTCTCCAGTGTCCAGGTCCTGCAGCACAACAGATATCTTCAGCACTAGACTCCTGCAGCACACAGCACCACCCAAGAGCCAGCAAATTCTCTTAATACATTGCTCAGGAGGTTTTAGAGCAGAGTACCTTCTGGAGACAACTCTCCACAAGACTTCTTAGTGGGTCAATTTCCCAAAAGTTCCTTCAGGGTAATTTACAAGTTTTACCAATAGGGCATCGGGGACTTCCCTGCCAGTCAGTGACCCACAGCAATCCCCTCTCCAACAAGTTCTAGATCTCAGTGTTGAAGGAGACAGACGCACTTCTTTGGGCACTCCACCTAAGTCCTAGGGTAAAGGCTGTTTCTTCTAGCTACTGGGATGGCCAAAAAGTTCACTCAGATCTTTCCATAAGATGCTACAGAAAAATTCAAACGAACATTTTGGCCAATCCTACACTATTCTGGCATTCCTTAGTGTTCTCTTTACACTTTGTTAGCCAATCCCTTGTTACTCTAATCCCCTCTTATATTTAGTAATTCTTCATAAATACTTTCCCTTTTCAAACTACTATGTGCTTCCTGTCTCTTCATCAGACTCTGAATGAAACAACCAGAAATGACAGTAGGGTAAAGGAGAAATAAGTCAAAATTAAACTCAAATATTTGAGAATCATCAACACACATGATACAGCAAAGTATTTTGCTTTTGTGTATATATTAGAAATACATTTAATTTTATGAGAAAATCAACATGAAATACCACAGTGACATCAACAATATTCATTTCAAATGTATACTGATTACTTTAATGGTACATTTATCTTATGAAATTTACTTACCAAAATTATAACCTTCTGGAACAATATTTTCATCAACAATGCCATTCTTCAGGCTGCTCTATTAAAAGTCAAATTGATATTACTTATATTCATGCTAATACTAGTATATGCAAAAATGTTTAAAAGCAATTTTAAAAAATAACTCAAACTTAGGAGAGTATAGCTAAGAAAATATTAAAGTGACTAAATACTATTTCATCAAACTATTATGTAAGAAGGCTCTAGAAATTATTAAGCTAGGAATGTATTTATATATATTTGTATACAAGCACATACACAAAATTTCATAAAATTCAACATCTCTTTAAGATAAAACGAAGTGGGTACAAAAGTAACATATCTCAACATAATGAAGGTCACAGAGGACAAGCCCACAACTATCATCATACTCAAGGGTGAAAAGCTGAAGGCTTCTCTTCTAAGATCAGGAACAAGACAAAGACGCTCATTTTCACCACTTTTATTCGACACAGTATTAGAAGTCCTGCTGCTGCTGCTACTGCTGCTAAGTCGCTTCAGTCATGTCCGACCCTGTGCAACCCCAGAGATGGCAGCCCACCAGCCTCCCCGTCCCTGGGATTCTCCAGCCAAGAACACTGGAGTGGGTTGCCATTTCCTTCTCCAATGCATGAAAGTGAAAAGTGAAAGTGAAGTTGCTCAGTGATGCCCAACTCTTAGCGACCCCATGGACTGCAACCCACCAGGCTCCTCTGTCCATGGGATTTTCCAGGCAAGAGTGCTGGAGTGGGCTGCCATTGCCTTCTCCAATTAGAAGTCCTAGCCAGAGAAATTAGGTAAGAAAAAGAAATAAAGCATACAAGTTGGAAAGGAAGAAGTAAACTTTCACTACTTGCAAATGACATAATAATATATAGAAAACCCTGAAGTCTCTACCAAAAACTGCTAAAACTAATAATAAATGAATTAAAGTTGCAGGATACAAAAATCAATATACAGAAATCTGTGGTATTTCTGTACACTAATAACAAACTATCAGAAAGAAAAAATAACAATTCCATTTACAATTGCATTAAAATGTAAGAATACACTTCAACATGGAGGTAAAAGGCTTGTACCCTGAAACGATAAGGCACTGAGGAACAAAAATAAAAAGGACACTAACTACTAATGGAAAGATATTCCATGCTCATGAATTAGAATAAGTAATATTGTTACAAGATTCATATTACCCAAAGCAATCTGCAGATATGTTGCAATCTCCATCAAAATACCAACAGCATTTCTCACAGAAATAGGAAAAATATTAAAATTTATATAGAACCACAAAAGAACCCAAATAGCCAAAGCAATCCTGAGACAGAACAAAGCTGGAGTTGTCATCTTCCCTGATATCTAACTATATTACAAAGCTAACAGTATTAGTATCTGTCACACAAACAGACACACAGATCAACAGACTAGAACAGACAACTCAGAAATAAACCCATGCATATATGGTCCAAAAATCACTGCAGAGGGTGACTGCAGCCATGAAATTAAAAGACGCTTGCTCCTTGGAAGAAAAGTCATGACAAACCGAGACAGCATATTAAAAAGCAAAGACCTCACTTTGCCAACAAAGGTCCATATAGTCAAAGCTATGGTTTTCCCAGTTGTACACAATGTACAGTTGTGAGAGGTGGACCATAAGGAAGGCTGAGAGCTAAAAAATTGATGGTTTCTAACTGTGGTGCTGGAAAAGACTCCTAAGCGTCCCTTGGACAGCAAGGAGATCAAACCAGTCAATCCTAAAGGAAATCAACCCTGAATATTCATTGGAAGGACTGATGCTGAAGTTGAAGCTCCAATACTTTGGTCACCTGATGTGACACTCTGACTCATTAGAAAAGATCCTGATGCTGGGAAAGATTGAGGGCAAGAGGAGGAGTGAGTGAGAGAGGTAAGATGGTTGGATGGCATCACCAATTCAACAGACATGAGTTTGAGCAAAGTCTGGGATATAGTGAAGGGCAGGAAAGCCTGACATGCTACAGTACATAGGGTTGCAAAGAGTCAGACACAACTTAGCAACTGAACAGCAACATACATGGTCAGTTATAACTTATGACCAAGGAGTCAAGAACATACAATGGGAAAAGGACACTCTCTTCAATAAATGGTTCTGAGAAAACTTGACAGCTATTTGAGAATGAAATCTAACTACCTTACATGGTAAATGAAAATAACTCAAAATGGATTAAAGACTTGAACATAAGGCCTGAAACCATAAAAACTCCAGAAGAAAATAGGTGGTAAGCTCCCTGACATCAGTTTTAGCAATGAGTTTTTAGATTTGACAGCAAAAGCAACAAAAGCAAAAATAATCAAACTGACTACATCAAATTAATAGTTTTGCACAGCAAAGAAAACTATCGAATACATGAAAAGGAAACCTATGAATGAAAGAAAATATATGAAAATATTATATCTGATAAGGAGCTAATATCTGAAATATATAATGAACCCATATAACTCAAAAAGCAAAAAAACTCAACCCAATTAAAAATTTCAAAATAGAAATACAGATGGCTAATAGATACATGGAAACATGCTCATCATCCCTAATCATTAGAGAAATGTAAATCAAAACCACAATGAAATACCACCTTACGCTTGTTAGAATAGCTATTATCAAAAACTAAAAAAAATTATAAATGTTGGTGAAAATGTGGAGAAAAGAAAACCCTTCTGCTCTGTTGGTGGGATGCAAATTGGTGCAGACTCTATGGACAATATGGAAGGACCTCAAACAATTAAAAAATAGAACTATCATATAACCCAACAGCTCCACTTCTGAGAAGAAAATAAACATACTAACTTGAAAGCATATCTGCACTCCATGTTCACTGCAGTATTATTCATAATAACCAAGATATGGAAACAACATAAATATCCATCAAGAGTGAAGGAAGAAAATGTTTTATACACACGCACACACACACACACTGCGGAATATCACTCAGCCATAAAAAAAAAAGAGTGAAATCTTGCCATTGGGACAACACAAATGGACCTTGAGGGCATTACACTAAGTGAAATATCTTAAAGACAGAAAAACAAACATTGTACTATCTTGCTTTTATGTGGAATTTAGAAGAAAAAAAAACAGAGAACAGATCGATGGTTGCAGGAAGTGGGGAGGGAGGTACTGATAGGATGGGAAAAAAATTGACAAAGGGAGTCAAAAAGTCTAAACTTTCAGTTATAAAATAAGTATTTATTAACTCATGGAGATATAATATACAGCACGGTGACTATCATTAATAGTACTGTGTTGCATATTCAAAAGTTGTTATGAGTAAATCTTACAAGTTCTTATCACAAGAAAAACAACTGTATAATTACATATGGTGATGGATTAACTAGACTTACTGTGTTAATCATTTTGCAATATATACAAATATCAAAACATTATGTTGCACACATAACTAACAAATGTTTCATATCAGTTATACTGAAAAGGTATGTTTATATATGTCTATGTACAAACATATATATTCACCTACTACTGGAAATTTTAATGGATTTTTGCCTAGGAAAAAAAGGACCACTGACTAACATTATCTACAGTATGTTAGATAAATGACAAAGAATAAAACTATGCAAAATATGATACCAAAGATATATACGCACGTATCAAAAAAATTTACTTACCAATGATTCATCATAATTACTAAGATAAAACAGCTGAGACTTCACATTCCAATAGGCAAAAAGGTTATCCAATCGGATTAACTGAAAATAAATCAAATTTATTATAAGCCTCATTTTTAATGAAGATTCTTTAGCATATGCTTTTTTAGAAGTCTCAAATAATTGGTCATATAACACTTAAGTCAATACAATTCACAAAAATCCTTATCTATGTATTATCACCTGTCTTAAAAGTATCTTTTGTCAAGCCCATGGACTGACAAAACATAGTATTTTTTGTTTTCTCAAAAATAAACATTGTTTATTTTACCTTACGAAATAATTTCTCAGTTTCATCATGTAAACATGGAATCCAGTATTGATCAGTTGTCTGAAAAGGAAAAAAAGAAGCAGTAAAAACTGTCACTTGCATGTGAAATGGCAGTGATATCTTCCATTAAAATGTCCTTGAAAACATAACATTTAGTCAAAGAATATTAACTGAATATTCTGTATTCAAGAATCGCACTGCCTGGTGAAAAACAAACTAGAAAGCAAACTACAAACTGGTTAAGTGCCATTATGGAGGTTAAATACGCAGTACTCTGGGAGAATAAAGTCCATAACTAAAGACTCCACAGTAGGAGCCTCAACTTCAGGTATGTGATAGTGAAAGTGATACATAACCTACTAAGTGACACATTAATAGAAGTTATCGATTCTAAATTTAGTAGGGAATATGATTCATGGTAGGAAGATATCTGAATGTATGGTATGTTCAAAGAACTGAAATGGCCCAATACGGCCCAAGAACATATTCAAAACAGAGAAAAGAGGTAAAATCAGGTGTCCTACCTAGGGTCAGATTACACAGGGATTATAAACTATTTTGACAAAATTATAGACTTTAAAAGCAATGAAAAGTCACTGAGGGAAATAAATTGCTATCTAATGCTTATATTTATAAGATGGTTTTCTTTTTTTCTAGAGAACTAAATGGACTGGAACAGTGGTGCTCAAATTTTATCATGCAATTAGGATGACCTAGAGGGTTTTTTAAACAAAATAGCTGGGTCTCAGCCTGAGTTTGCAATTGAGTGTGGCTCGGTTGGGGGACAAGTTTCCAAATACCTCCAAAACCAGTGGTGAAAACCACTGCTGACACTGTTACCAATCACCTTCACAATGCCAAATCCTAATTCACAATCTAATCTAATCCACAATGGCTAATTTTCCAACCTTATTTTTCACTGTTACAATAGCATTTGACAGTTTACCTCACCCAACTTTATTGAGTAACTTTTCACTTGACTTTTTCTCTTTTCCTGTTTGAGGTAGATCCAAATTTTAAAAACCATACACAAAAACTGAATGAACATAAAAAACAAAAGCATATAATGAAATACTATACGGCAGTTGAACTGAATCAATTAAACTACACGTGGCAATAAACACGTCACAAACAATGTGTAGCAAAAAAGGAAACTGAGAGAAGAATCATGTAACATTTACGTGAACTTTTAAAAATCTACCAAATACTACACATTTTTAATGGATATACAGTGTAAAGTTTAAAAATGTAAGATGTTTACCTCTTGGGTGGGAGAGAAGAGTGGAGCAGAATACAAAAGGAATTTAAACTTTATTCATAACAGCTTATTCTTTAAAAGTATTTAAAATTTAAACTAAATGACAAACTTAACTACCATCCATTCTGGATACAAGCAAGTGTCTCATAATTCTTATGTTCTCCTACAGTTTTAAAGTTTCTTAATTAAAAAACTAAACAGGAAGAAAGTATGCCACGATTACTAGTAATAGTGATGATGAAATGATTTGATTCTGTATACTTTCCACAACTAATCAAAGATTTTGAAATGAACATTACTTTTATTTTGTACTTATGCATTTAAAATTCAGAATTTATTTTTTAAAGTAAAATAAGTATGAAATATCATAATTGGCAAATAGTCTCTCACATATGAAACTAAATTTGATTATCAACCATTTTTAAAATATGAAACTACTTACCCCCAGTTTCAATCCAGTCTATGCACTTCCTGTATGAATTCTATATAGATACCTACTCCTGATGCTGGCATACATTAAATAGTTATTAGTAATTTAATTAACTATACTACAATATTAAATATGGTTAATTTTTTTTTAAACAAAGTACCTGCATGCTGAGATTCTGAAGGGAAATACCAAATGACAGAGGGTTTTCTCGATTTGTGACCTAAAGAGGAAGGAGAGTAAATTTTACTCAGATTTTTAGTAGATGGACAAAATTTATATTATAGAAAAAGTTCACTTTCTGGTAGTAAGCTATTTCAAACATTCAAAAACATTTTCCTAGTTTCTGGAATAATTTTTATTTCTACATTTTTCCTAACTACATATAAAGTACCAATGTATTAGTGTGGTACAATAATAATATATCAATATAATGTTGCTGCAGTTCATGGGATCACAAAGAGACATGACTTAGCAACTGAACAAAAAAAATACTCTTTTTCAATCTACAAAAAATAAGTTTATTAAAAATGAGATTGACCCTCACAAGAGAGCTGTGAGAAGCCAACAATGATGTGTTTGAGAGACAATATATGATCTATTTGAAATCAAACAATTAGTTAAGTCTAACTAATGATTTCTAAACCATTGCTTTTTCCAGGAAGTAAACCCAGTATAAAGTATTTTAAAAACATGTAACTGCTAAATCTACCAAAGGTGATAATAAGAAAGAAATTTTCCTTCATTATCTGATGCTTGAACATTTTAGAAAAGTGTAATCAAGGCACTGAGGACTGCAAATTACAACTAATTGTAAAAAATAAAGATCATGTCATGTTCAGCTCTATATCCCTCCACTTGCCAGCATCTCATATGTTGACTACTACAAAGCAGGTGTCAATAAATAGCAAAATAAATATAAAAACAGTTGTCACCTATTAAAATACTTACATCATCTTCATAGCGAATATGGATGTTGGAAATTTTCACTTGAAGATTTTTTATGATCTGGGTAATTAATTTTTCTGTGAAAGTGTCCTGTTTCTCCACATGTGGTTTTTCTACAATTGCAAATATTCATTTTTAATATGAATGAAAAAACATTCTATGAGTGTCTGTATTGAAATAACAGAAATGCTACCTTCTTAAAGAAACAAATCTGTAATCAGAATACTAAGTCTCCTTTCCAAGTATCTTACATACCAAAAGACTTTCCTGGGTGACTAAATGCACACAGTTTTCAAAACCTACTTTCTTGTCCAAACTAATGCTTAACATGTAGAATTTATTGGCATCAAGTTTTATAATTTCTGTAGGTATATCTGAATACACAAGGACATGAAAAACAGTAAGATTATTAGGTAAGAATTATAACAGGATCATATTAGAAGAGTCAGAAACAGTAGCAAAGAAAGAATCTCCCTTAAAATTTGTACTATCATCATAAGGTGTCTGTAGATAGAAATATAAAACATCTGAATATGCTCCTTCTCTAATAAACACAAAATAGGAAGATACAAGATTCTCTCCCTCTTCTCTTTTAAGCAAAAATGAAAGATGTTCATTTGCTTCATTTTTCAAAATGAGATTAAACAATCTTCTTCAATGCTTTCCAGGAAAATATAAAGAATAAAAAATCGAGGTTCCTAATTTTTTTAATATGCTGATGATAACCACTAATTACTAACACTTTTGTTCCCACTTAAAAATGCCAATGAAAGCAATCTTTTTCTAGTCCTATTCCACCTGTATACACTTATTATTTATCTTTTCCTCTAATGACCTGCTGCTGCTAAGTCACTTCAGTCATGTCCGACTCTTAGTGACCCCATGGACTGCAGCCTACCAGGCTCCTCCGTCCCTGAGATTCTCCAGGCAAGAACACTGGAGTGGGGTGCCATTGCCTTCTCCGACTACTTCCTAATTCAGCTGACCCAGAAAGTCTCAGAGAAAGAAAAGCTGATGAAGATAGTCTCATACTTGCATCAAAGGGAAGCATGAGTGAACGAACATACTAAACAGGACTTTAGAATTAATAAATAGAAGTAGAATAAAAACTCTTTGAAGATGAGAGTTTTTTATTTTAAATGTTGAATCCCAACACTACCTAATAAAATCCTCTGCTCTATAAATTTAGTCATTCAATTAAATGCTAAATTTTTCTTTCCCTATCAACTAGTTTCTTTGGGACTTCCTTACTCAGCTCAGATTCCTTAATACATTATTTCACCAACATTTTAAACTCTTCTGCTTTCTTTTTTCTCCTTTTTCTCCTGTCAATAAAGTTGCAAGCTGACACAAATCCAAACTCTACTTTTTATATAAACATGTGTATACCTTGCCAGGTGAGTAGCGGAGAAGAAAAATTACCACAAAACAGACTGCAATTACTTTAAGTTAGTCATTACCAACTTCAACTACCCAACAACCTTACTACATTTCTCCAATCAACTTGTTCACACTCCAGAGTAACCATCTTAAGATTCCTCTTGGTACTCTTCAAAGGTCCAATAATTCTTTCATTGCTCTTTTTACTCTTAGCAAACCACTTTACAACTATGAAGAAATCGAAGCTTCCTCTCTGTAATCATCACTAAATCGAAATAGCAATTTATAAGGTAACCAAGGACCTGCATGTCATAAATAAAATGATTATTTGTTAATCCTCAATATACCTGATAAATCAGCAGGATCTGACATATTCTTCATTTTCCAACCACTCTTTTCCCATCGAAATGTAACCTCCAAATTTCCTACTATAATACTTACCTAACCACTCTTTCTTGGTTTTGTTTTTGTTGTTGTTTTTTTGCTGTTTTCCTCTTCTACACAATCCTTAAATGTTGGCTTTCTTTAGGGCTTAGTTCTAGAAATGTTTCTCTTCTCATTCTAAACTATTGCTGCAGAGAATCTCATCCATACCTTATAGCCTGAACTATCTTCCTAATGCTGACAACTCTCAAAAGTATATTGAATAATGCAGGAAATAAGATATGATCACAGAGTAGTTGGTACATTCAGTAAACTACAAATAGGCCAATATGGCTGGAACAAAGAACAGCAAAGATATGAAAGGGATGGGGTCAGTAAAAGGCTGGAAAGATAGACAAGATTCAAGTCATAAGAGCAACAAAAGTATTTTGTTGAAGAGTTCAAAATTCTATCTGATAACAGGTATAATGGATCAATCTTAAGCATGGCTATTTATATTTTAGATTTAAGTATAACTAGGAGGCACTTCTGATTAAACATGAGTTTGTATCTATTTTTCTGTTCCTCAATTAAACCCCATGAAGGCAAAAGTAAATGGGAAAAATGGATAAATCTCCAAGACCAAAAGAAAAGAGTGTAGAAGAATAAGAGAAAGCTTAAAAAATTCAGAAGCTGGAAAGCAGATGGCCTTAGACAACATGACAGAAGAAGAAATTTGATCTCAAATGCCCATAAACTGAGATGCCAATAAAATACAATATGAGTTAAAAAAAAGAACCCTGGGAAGATTCAGGAACTGGAATCCAATGAAAATATAAATGGCAAAGAGGTGGAAGAAGAAGGTGATCATACAAGTATTGGCTGTATATTGAGTAGTTAGATTTCTAGGTATCCTTCCTCTTCCAATCCACAGGATCAAGCAATTATCCTTTTCCCCACTCCATAAGAAGCAAATGTTTATTTTGGAGATAATAAAACTGACAGGCTCTATACTCTGAGACTATATATGTGAAGGTAGAAGGAAATCCATCATACCAAAATAAACATACTAAGTAAAAGGTCTATGTGATAAATGTTAAGACCCACATCCAACTGCTATTGTCAATCAACACTAGGGATCTGACTTCCCATGATAAGCAAATGGTCAATAAGCAGACAAAAAGATGCTAAAATACTAATTTTTACACACAGACACACAATGGAATCTTATTCAGCCTTAAAAAGGAAACTGTGACAAATGCTACATGGATAAACCTTGAAGACATAAAGTGAAAGTAAAGTCACTCAGTCCTGTCTGACATTATGAAGACATAATACTTCATATGGGGAAATAAACCACTGAAGAAAATACAAATACTATATGATTCCACTTGCATGATTATTCGGAACAGTCAAAATCAGACAGACAAAAAGCAAAATTGCAGTTTTGCCTGGGTCTGGGGGTAAAGGGGGAAGAATGGGTGGGTTATTGTCTATCGAGTATAAAGTTTCAATTTTACAAGATGAAAAGAGATATGGGGAGAGACGATGATAGTGGATGCAATACAATAAATGTATTTAATACCACTTAACTACTTAAAAGTAATTAAGAAGGCAAATTTTATATGAACATTACAATAAAAATTTTTTTTAAAAAAATAGGATGAGGGGTATGGATGAAAGACAATAGAGATGAAAACATAAAAAGTATTGCCAGGAATTGTGGTAAATCTCCTTTTTTTAATGCCTTTTTTTTACCTGTTTGCCAACCGGTAAATCATTTATTATTGCTTTTTTTTTTTTTAATTTAAAAAGTAAGTTAATGGCAAGGACAGTTTGAGCAGTACACACACAACTCTTCTAAGATGCTTAGCTATCAAAGGATGGAGGAGCATAAGCTAACCAGAGGACAAGGATAGGAACATGACTTGATGCTTAAAGATAAGAGAGGCTGTGGCATATTTACATGTCAAAGAGAAAGCTTCACTAGAAGGAAAAGTTAAGAGTCAGAGCACAGGAGTGTAGATCTTGATGGTTATACAAAGAACTCCTACCATTACTCCATTATCATCAACAGCAATAAGTGGAAAGGGGTTAGATTTCTGCAGGACATCTCTAATACTAACAAAAGAAGGGAACTAAAGAAATGGACCATTTTGGTCTAAGCTGAACAGGAATGTATGTGATGCCAGAGGGTAAACAATGTGGAAATATATCAAGAAACTAAATATCTCCAAAAGGTGAAGAACTGATAAAAGTGGAATAAGGAAGAGAAGACTAGAAAGGTTAAAAAAAAAAAAAAAAACTTCATGAAATTAACTACTAAAAAACTAACCTCACCCTTATAAGTTTGGAATATTATTTGCACTAAGGTAAATTTCTATAAGGTAAAATTTCTATAAACATGATAAAACATAGAAACCACATTAAAATTCTTGTAATAAGACTATCACATTTTTAAAGTAATCTCAGTGCTTCCAGAAGAAAATAATATAGTAATGTAATAAATATATAGCTCTTTTCTGCTTTTCTTATTACCATTCTTATTGTTTTCTTTACCTTGATCAGCTACTTTTCGTTTTGCTTCTTCTATTCTTTTCAATTCCTGTTGCTTTGCTTCAAAGAGTTGTTTTTCTTCCTTTATAGGATCATATTTTATTCCTACAGGAAGTATAAAAAAGGAAGACTCTTAATTACCTTAAATTTAAATATACTCATTCCAAAAAATATCCTAGAAAATAATCACTAATTCAAAGTTCACAAAAATTGAGAGTAAAAACCAATTTATTTTATATTACCAAATAACACATTTAAATATTAAAAAAGCTCAAAAAATTCACCAAAATTATTTGAACAAATTATCAAATATAAAATTTTCTCACATTAAAAAAAGGAGTAATTGAAATGACAATGTTTAAAATTTGACTTACTAGAAGAAGGCACTATGAGTAAATAAACGCCTTCCAATACAGCTTCAACTGGTTGGGTATAAAGGTTTTTCCATGGAATTATAAGATTAAGAGTACCTATATGAAAAACAAGAAAAAATATTATTCTTTCAATCCAGATTTACTATCAGCCTATTTTCTATCAAGCACTAAAGGAGATAACAAAGTGGTCTTTGACTTTATGAGCTCACTAACTTTATAGAAAGCTATTTTACAACAATAAACTAAAAGTCCTTTTAGTGATGATTTGAAATTATTTGTATTAGTATTGTTAGAAAATCTACTAAAAAATGTTCTAAATATTTACAAGTTTCTATTGCGGTGATATGTACCACAAACATATCAGTATTATCCTTCTGTTAATCAACAATCCTTGATAAAATAAGATTGATTTGTACCAATTCTTATTCAAAATCTCTAAATATTTTTCTTATACTATAAAAAGGAAGATTACATACTTTATGCAAGTATATTTTATATATAGAGATTTTACACACTATGTACATATTTGTATACATACAATATTTGCATAAGTATGATTATCATAAGTGTATGTACTCATAAATTCCTATGGTAATAATCAAGGATCCTGGGCAATATTAGAAAATCATTTCAACTAATAAAAATATTTTGCTACAACCCAACAGCACAGTATTTTAAAAGCATTAGATTTCTTAAATTAAAGAATATGATATAAAGGACTCATTATAAATTCTAGTTTTATGTATTTTATATATTTAGTATATGTAGAAAACTTCTAAAATAATTTTCAATATTAAAAAATTTTTTTAGAAAGTATGAATCTCTAGATTTAAAATTAGTTGTCATGATCAGAGAAGGACAAGACTTACTAAATACAGTATTGCTGCATTAACTCCTGAGAAGGAAAGCTATGACAAATCTAGACAGTGTATTAAAAACCAAAGACATCACTTTACCAACAAAGGTCCGTATAATCTAAGCTATGGTTTTTCCAGAAGTGATGTATAGATGTGAGAGCTGAACCATAAAGAAGGCTGAGCACCCAAGAATTGATGCTTTTGAATTATGGTGCTGGAGAAGACTTGAGAATCCCTTGGACTGCCTGGACCAGTCAATCCTAAAGGAATCAGTCCTGAATATTCACTGGAAGGACTCATGCTGAGGCTAAAGCTCCAATACTCTGGCTACCTAATGTGAAGAGTCAACTCATTGGAAAAGACCCTGATGCTGGGAAAGACTGAAGGCAAAAGGAGAAGAGGGGAGCAGAGGATGAAATGGTTAGATGGTATCAACGACTCAGTGGACATGAATTTGAGCAAACTCCAGGAGATAGTGAGGAACAGGGAAGCCTGTGCAGCAGTCCATGGAGTCTCAAAGAGGCAGACACAACTTAGCGACTGAAAAACAATAATACATACTTAGACATACTGTATTATATAACTCCAAAAACCCATGTTTTTAAAAATGCCAAATCAAGTAAAAGATTTATCCATACTAATTTAGAGAAAAATAAACTACCTGACTTCTAAAAGAGGAATAGCTTTCTAAGTTTTAAAATCAGAGAAGATAGTGACCATTTTAAATTTCTATACTAACAATATACTATTTGTACCACTAAGCATTTGTTTTAGGAAATGCTAAATGTTTTAGGAAAACCAAATCATTTTTTCCTTCCTTCCTTATGAAGGGCAGGCTTCTTATAGAAAATTTAGAAAAATCAGAAAAAATACATAGGAAGGTACTTTAAAAATCTTCCATATGAAAACAATTACTTTGAAAGTATGTATTTAAGTATATTTGATATGTATGCAATTCTGCATCTTAAATGAGGAAAACTTTGAAAGATCAGTAAGATTAACAACCCCCATTAATGGCAAGGGGACAGTATGTTCTTATAAAACTGGCTGTACCACATCACTCATTTGGAAATGTGTACTTCATTTAGCAGACTGTGTTCCTACTATAAGCCAAGTATTGTGCTACGTGAAGATATGATAAAATTAAAATTTTTAAATTAAATCCACTTCTCAAAAAACTTACTATCTAGAAGAAAAAATAATGGTATTAAAGAATGGCAGTTTCTATGATAGAGATATGCAAATGAAACCTTAAATGACTCTCAAGATTATCTTATGTATTAGGTATTAGTTCAGTGTACTTTCTACCACCTTACATTAACACTCAAAATTTACCCTGTCATCATTTTTAAACATGGTCAGAAAAGAAAAGAGAGAACAAAAATAATGAAGGCACTAAATGAAATCAAGTCTACTTACTGTCCTTATATATTTTTCTAGAATAGATGTTAAATTTATATATACTGATTTACAACGATCATAGTTATAAAATTCAATGACTTTCAGAATACTTTCAAAAAGTATATGAAAATGTTTACTGTAAATTTTTGGACCAATAGAAATAAGATTACATTGTTCAAATTTTATAATATGCAATATTGAGAAATAAGGGAGGTCAAATCAATATGGATTATGAGGAATCTTTATTAATGATTTAAAAATATATAAAATCCTACATACACCAAGATTACAAGTCAAAATGTTCACATGTAAAAAACCTTATAAAAATTTGCAAAAATAAATATATTAGGTGGAAAATTTTCCACCTAATGGAAAATTAGGTGTCCACCTAATGGGTGACATTTTCCCCATTTTATTTATACTAAGTAGTGTTTAAATTATGGGGGCAAAAGGAAGAAGAGAAACAGAATTAGAGTCCTAGCAATGTAAATGAAAAAAGCTTCTTTAGCATATGGTCTAACACCAACTATAAGAGTACAAAATTGTGGAGATTTTCATTAGGTAATTTATATAAGCTTTCAAAATACCTTATTTTCCAAGTGATACCAATACATTGCAATAACATTATATAAATTCTTCTACACAAATTATCTGCATACTACTACTTTTAAGTTATAAATAATAATACTATCATCTTGCATAATACATAAACCAATAGTTTAAACAATAAAGTTAAAACAATAAACTGAAATAATTTAAAAAATGAAACATATGTCTTTATTAGACACATTTAAATCAATTTCTGCTCAATGTATATTCTGCTCAACCAGTATATGTAAACTACAAAAACTGGAAGTGTGATACAACAAAATTAGCATAGTGCTTCCTAGAAAACTAGCAGAACAGAAACCAGGTTTTTGATTGGTTCCTGACCAAACTGCCTGGAGGATCCAGACCCAATTCCTTATATCACTTATCCATGGCCAATCAGAATATAGCAATGATAACTAGTCAGAAACTTAAGAAACTGAGACATTCATGCTCTCCACTAGTTTTAATGCTTTGGATCTCAACTCATTTCGACACTTAACAAGATGTATAATTTCACAAGTATCGGGGCTTCCCTGGTGGCAGGGGTTAAGAATCCACCTTGCAATGCAAGGACATTGGTTTGATCCCTGGTCCAGGAAGACACTACATGCCACTGGGCAACTGGGCATGTGTGCCAAAACTACTGAGCCCACACTGCACTCTGGGGCCCACAAGTTCGAACTACTAAGCCCATGTTACAACTACTGAAGCCCATGTGCCCTAGAGCCTGTACTCCACAACAAAAGAAACTGCTGCAATGAGAAGCCCTCACAGCACAACTAGAGAGTAGCTCCCACTCATCACAACAAGGGAAAGCTCACCTGCAACAACGAAGCCCCAGTACAGCTAAAAATACGCTTTAAAAGTATTTCACAGGTATTCAACAGGGATATATGGGCCACAACAGACATTAAGTTACACAACAAAGTTTTATATAGGTGAAAACACATGATTCTTTTAATTTATGCTCAGAAACATTATAAAGATCACATTATAGAGATACTAGACATATTATTCTGGTTACATGTCTAACAGGAGGACATATAAATAACAAAGACAGCTTACCTATATGGCCAACTTTAATTTTAAATGGTACATCCAGTTGACTCTACAAAAAAATATATACGTAAAATCTTAGTACATACACAGTTTGCAAAACACATAACTAATTTTTTCTTCCCAAAATTACTTAAGGGATTTAAGTTAACTTAGCCTGGTAGGCTGTAGTCCATGGGATCACTAAGAGTCGGACACAACTGAGCGACTTCACTTTCACTTTTCACTTTCATGCACTGGAGAAGGAAATGGCAACCCACTCCAGTGTTCTTGCCTGGAGAATCCCAGGGATGGGGGAGCCTGGTGGGCTGCCGTCTATGGGTTCACACAGAGTTGGACACGACTGAAGCGACTTAGCAGCAGCAGCAGCAACACCTTCTCTTTACCTTCAACACTTATTTAAGTTTCTAAATACATAACTGCAATATCTTCAAATCTATAAAATTCAGAGCCTGATCACCTTAAATAGCAAAAGATTCTACAGCAATACTGACCACCAAAGTTACTCATACCAGAATCACTACAGCTTTTACACTGTTTGAAAAAGAAAAGAAAGTGGGAAATTTCACTATCAGTTTGTATTTGAAGGGAAACTAAACCACTAGTGCAAAAAATATCCTCAAATAAATTTCTCCTCATTCAATGGGAGAAAAGACAACCTTTTCAATAAATGGTACTAGGATAACTGGATATCCACTTGCAAAAAGAATGTAGTTGACCCTTATCTTATACCATATATGAAAATTAACTCAGAATGAACCAAAGGTCTAACGTAAGAACTGAAACTATAAAATGTTCAGAAGAAAACAAAATCATGTGATTTCTTAGATATCATGTGAAAACCACAGGCAACAGCAACTTAAAAAAAAAAGACGAATTCAATTTCATCAAAATTTAATATTTTACATAAAAAATGTTTGTATGTAACACCGTTAACAGAAGCAAAAGACAACCCACAAAATGTGAGGAAGTATTTGCAAATGATATCTTCTGACAAAGGGAAATATTCAAAATATGTAAAGAACCAAAGTGCACCACCCCTCCAAAAAAACCATGATTTTAAAAAATCAGCAATGCTTTTCAATAGACATTTCTATTTCTCCAAAGAACATATAAAAATGGTCAACAAGCACATGTAAAGATGCTCAACCTCACTAATCATTAGAGAAGTAGTAAGGAAAACCAGTAAGATTTACCACTTCATACTCATTAAAATAGTTATTATCAAAAAAACAGAAAGTAAATGTTGTCAAGGATATGGAAAATTGCAATTTATGTACTGCTGGTGGGAATTCAGGTATACTTCATTTTATTGTGCTTTACTTTGTTGCACTTCCCAGGTACTGATTTTTTTTTTTTTGGTTTTGTCTTTTTTTTTTTTTTTTTTAATCAAATTGAAGGTTTGTGGCAATCCTTCATCGAGGAAATCTATCAGTGCCACTTTCCCAACAGCATTAGTTTTTAACTGATGTACGTGCACTGGTTTTTTAGACTAGGTGGCACAGTGGTAAAGAATCCGCCTGCCGATGCAGGAGATGCAGGGTTTGATGTTCGGGTTGGAAGATCCCAGGATGGAGTAGGAAATGGCAACCCATTCCAGTGTTCTTGCCTAGAAAATTCCATGGACAAAGAGCCTGGTGGGCTACAGTCTGTCAGGTTGCAGAGACACACATGACTGAGCAACTGAGCGTATATACACATAGTGTAAACATAATTTTTAAATACCCTGGGAAACCAAAAACTTCTGTGACTTGCTTTATTGTGACCGTATTCACTTCACTGTAGCGGACTGGAAACAAACCTACAAAATCTCCAAGGTGTGCCTACATAACGTGGCTCAACTGCTATGGGAACAGTGTGGCGGTGGTTCAATGGCTCAGCCGTGCCCAACTCTTGTGACCCCATGGACTGGAGCCCAGCTTCCTGAACAATAGTACTGAGTGTACTGCCATTTCCTTCTCCAGGGGAGTCTTCCCAACCCAGGAATCAATCCCGGGCCTCCTGCATTGCAGGTGAATTCTTTATGGACTGAGTTAGTGTGCTGCTGCTGTTGCTAGGTCGCTTCAGTCGTGTCCAACTCTGTGCGACCTCATAGACGGCAGCCCACTAGGCTCCGCTGTCCCTGGGATTCTCCAGGCAAGAACACTGGAGTGGGTTGCCATTTCCTTCTCCAATGCATGAAAGTGAAAAGTGAAAGTGAAGTCACTTAGTCGTGCCTGACTGTTCGTGACCCCACGGACTGCAGCCTACCTGGCTCCTCTGCCCATGGGATTTTCCAGGCAAGAGTACTGGAGTGGGTTGCCATTGCCTTCTCCGAGTTAATGCAGAGGGTCCTAAAAAGGCTAAACACAATTACTAAATAATCCACCAATTTCACTCCTAAGTATTTACCACAGGAAATGAAAGCTAGGATTTGAACAGACGTGAATACTAATATTCATAGCAGCATTATCCACAAGAGACAGAGGCAAAAACAACCCAAGTGTACATCAACAGAAAAGCGACCAAAATGCAGTATACACATACAATACTATTCAGCCTTCATACAAAGGAGTGATTTCCTGGTAACTGCTACAACATGGATGAACCTCAAAGGAATTACGTTAAGTAAACTAGATAAAAAATGACAAACATAGCATGATTCCATTTATATGAGGTGCTTGGAATAGGCAAATTAAGAGAAGCAGAAGTTAGCAGGGTGAGTGGGGAAAGGGAATGGGGAGTTATGTTCTTTCTTACTGGTGACAAAGCTTTCCTTAGTGTAATAAAAATGTTTCAGAAATACATACTGATGATGGCTGCACAACACTGTTAATGCTACTGTATTCTCTAGCAAAAAATATAGATATGATTAAAATGGTACCAGGAAAAAAAACCTGAAGATGACTGGAGAGGTAAGTTAAATATCTAAAATAAAAGCATACAAGAAGAGAGAAATCTTAGAAATATTTTTAGTGGGGGAAATTACAGTCAGGTTGTATTTCTATGGAGATTAAAAGTCCATTTTGCAAAATTCAGTTTATAAAAATTATTTTAAGAAGTTTTCTTAAACTTAAATAATTTAAGATGACAAATCAGGAAGATGTTCATGTGACCTAAATGTAACCTGTTCATGGAACCTAACGTAAGAAAGTGTTTATTGTCAAAACATACCAGGGCATTTTCTTTAATTTCAAGATTCTTCAGGGCCACAGCTCCTAAAAGAAAAAAATAAAATGAATAAAAAACTAAAAGTGAAATATTCAAATAAACTTTAACAAGGTAGGTATACATCATTCCTAAATGTTCTATTAAGGAAAACAGCTATCAAAATGTAAATAGAAACAGAATCCAACTATAATTGTTGGCTCCCCTTCATTCTTCAACTTAGTCTAAGATTCTATGTTTGAGTAAACATCATTTAAGTTCTGACCTATACAGCTGTAGCTCAAGGATAATGGATATATTTTTATCAAAATTATACAAATAATATGAACCTACCAACATAGCATGATGTAAGAAACTACTGGAAAAAATGACTGCACATAAGTATATTTGCAATGAGCAACCGCAAAGATTTTTAATTCTTTCATGTGAGATTAATAAGGATTTCTTATTAATTAGAGATACTGAGTATTGTCCTATCTTGCTCTGTTTTAATTCTGCTACAGAAAATGAATGCCTTCACTTTTAGGCAGTAATTTGAATGTGAGTAACTGGATCACAATAAACTGTGGAAAATTCTGAAAGAGATGGGAATACCAGACCACCTGACCTGCCTCTTGAGAAACGTATATGCAGGTCAGGAAGCAACAGTTAGAATAGGACATGGAACAACAGACTGGTTCCAAATAGGAAAAGGAGGATGTCAAGGCTGTATACTGTCACCCTGCTTATTTAACTTATATGCAGAGTACATCAGGAGAAACGCTAGGCTGGAAGAAACACAAGCTGGAATCAAGATTGCTGGGAGAAATATCAATAACCTCAGATATGCAGATGACACCACTCTTATGGCAGAAAGTAAAGAGGAACTAAAAAGCCTCTTGATGAAAGTGAAAGTGGAGAGGGAAAAAGTTGGCTTAGGGCTCAACATTCAGAAAACGAAGATCATGGCATCTGGTCCCATCAATTCATGGGAAAGAGATGGGGAAACAGTGGAAACAGTGTCAGACTTTATTTTTCTGGGCTCCAAAATCACTGCAGATGGTGACTGAAGCCATGAAATTAAAAGACGCTTACTCCTTGGAAGGAAAGTTATGACCAACCTAGAAAGCATATTAAAAAGCAGAGACATTGCCAACAAAGGTCCATCTAGTCAAGGCTATGGTTTTTCCAGTAGTCATGTATGGACGTGAGAGTAGGACTGTGAAGAAAGCTTAGCATCGAAGAATTGATGCTTTTGAATTGTGGTGTTGGAGAAGACTCTTGAGAGTCCCTTGGACTGCAAGGAGATCCAACCGGTCCATTCTAAAGGAGATCAGTCCTGGATGTTCATTGGAAGGCCTGATACTGAAGCTGAAACTCCAATACTTTGGCCACCTCATGCGAAGAGTTGACTCATTGGAAAAGACCCTGACGCTGGGAGGGATTGGGGGCGGGAGGAGAACGGGACAACAGAGGATGAGATCGCTAGATGGCATCACCGTCATGATGGACATGAGTTTGGGTGAACTGTGGGAGTTGGTGATGGACACGGAGGCCTGGCGTGCTGCCATTCATGGGGTCACAAAGAGTCGGACACAACTGAGCAACTGAACTGAACTGTTGTCTAGATGTTCACATGATATATGGGGAAAACACCAAGAAGTAAACATCAGCGAACATCTAATAGAAGTGACTTGTACAATTAGAAATAAACATTAATATATTGGGGTACTGACCAACATATATTGGGTGAATGACATAGGTATATGGAGTATCACTTACTGTTTTTTCTACTGTAATGTTCAACAGTATAGCTTAAACTTTCCATTTATGCTTAATTCTTTGAACTGGCAGCTTTGAATTTTTTTAAATCAATATACTACACAGACATAAGATGAATTAGTACAACCAGAAAAAGTATTATACTGTAAAATGTTATTTTACATTAAAATGTTATCTCCTCTAAATAAATAGCTTTAAGTCTATAATGTTATATATCTCTATATACTGGTTAAAAATTAAACTTGATAGAAAAAATATTTCTATCAAATATACTTTAACAAATTTTAAAAGGGCTTCCAGTGCAACAAAATGAAAACTACATGATACTGAAGAAAAATTAAGAGGTAACAACATATAATTTGTCCAAAGTTAATATCCACATATAAAACTAAATTTAGATATTAGTTGCTGCTGCCAAGTCACTTCAGTCGTGTCCGACTCTGTGCGACCCCAGAGACGGCAGCCCACCAGGCTCCCCCGTCCCTGGGATTCTCCAGGCAAGAACACTGGAGTGGGTTGCCATTTCCTTCTCCAATGCATGAAAGTGAGGTCGCTCAGTTGTGTCCGACTCTTAGCGACCCCATGGACTGCCGCCCACCAGGCTCTTCCATCCATGGGATTTTCCAGGCAAGAGTACTGGAGTGGGGTGCCATCGCCTAGTACCATTTAAAGTACAAGTGATTTCAGATTTGGGGTTTTTCTGATTACAACAAGTTTTGCACAGCAATCTATGCAACTGTTTTAAGTTGCTGATCTCAAATGCATTTTTTAAAAACATGTATTTGCACTCTCCTCCCTTCACTATGACTATTTTTGATACTAAATTTTGTATCTAATTATTTTTTGTATCCCTTCACAATGACCATTTTTCATACGTTTTGTATCTAATTATTTTGTGTATCCACCGTCTATGGGGTTGCACAGAGTGGGACACGACTTATTTTGGGCTTCCCTGGTGGCTCAGTGGTAAAGGCTGCCTGTCAATGCAGGAGACACAGGTTTGGTTCCTGGGGAAGATCCCCTGGAGAAGGAAATGGCAATCCACTCCAGTATTCTTGCCTGGGAAATCCCACAGAGAGAGGAGCTTAGGGGGCTATAGTCCATGGGGTCACAAAAGAGTTGGACAAAACTGATGGATGAAACAACAACAGCTTATTGTGGGTGTAGATAACTTTTCTACTTTTATCTTTAAACCTCCCTACTAGTTTTGTGTGTGTGGGTGACTTCCTACCTTTACTGTCTGTTTGCCTTTACCAGTGACCTTTTCGTTTAATAATATTCTTGTTTTCAATTACGGTCTTCTTTTTTCACCTAAAGAAGGTTCCTTTAACAATTGTTGTAAAGCTGATTTGGCAGTGCTGAACTCTTTCTGCTTTTGCTTGATTGTAAACTTTTGATCTCTCCATTAAATCTCAAGAAGAGCCTTGCTGGGTACAGTATTCTTGAAGTTCGATTTTATCATTTAATCACCTTGAATATATTGTGCCATTCTCTTCTAGCCTACAGAGTTTCTCCCAAAACTCAGTAGATAACCTTATAGAGATTCCCTTGTATGTTATGTATGTTTTTTTTTCCATTGTTGCTTTTAGTATTTTCTCATTGTCTTTAATTTTTGTCAATTTGACTAATGTGTATGTCTCTGTGAGTTCCTCCTTGGGTTTATCATGCATGGGAAACTGCACTTCCTGGACTTAAAAAGTATTTCCTTTCTCATGTAGGGATGTTTGGGCTTTTATGTTTTGCACAGACTGCTATACACAAAAACATCACTGTGACCACAAACCAAAATCTCTAATAGATATACACACAAAAGAGAAAAGGAATCCCAAACATAACACAAAAGATACTCATCAAATCACAGGAGAACAAAGGCAGCAGGAGGCGGGTGGGGGAATGGAGAAAGGGAGAAAACCTACAACAACAAATACAAAACTGCTAACAAAATGACAGTAAGAACATACGAATCAATAATTAAGTTAAATGTAAGTGGACTAAACACTCCAACTGAAAGACACAGAGTGGCTGAATGGATACAGAAACAAGACCCACTACACAAGACTCACTTCAGATCTAGAGACACACACACTGATAGACGATAAAAAAGGTATTTCGTGTAAACAGAAATCAAAAGAAAGCCTAACTAGGAATATTTATATCACATGAAATACTTTAAAGATTGCTACAAACTAGTACAACTACTATGGAGAACAGTGTGGAGATTCCTTAAAAAACTGGAAATAGAACTGCTACATATGACCCAGCAATCCCAATGCTGGGCATACACACCGAGAAATCAGAATTGAACCCCAATGTTCATCACAGCACTGTTTACAATAGCCAGGACATGGAAGCAACCTAGATGTCCATCAGCAGATGAATGGATAAGAAAGCTGTGGTACATATACACAATGGAGTATTACTCAGCCATTAAAAAGAATGCATTTGAATCAGTTCTAATGAGGTGGATGAAACTGGAGCCTATTATACAGAGTGAAGTAAGTCAGAAAGAAAAATACCAATATAGTATATTAATACATATATATGGAATTTAGAAAGATGGTAATGATGATCCTATATGTGAGACAGCAAAAGAGACAAAGATGTAAAGAACAGACTTTTGGACTCTGTGGGAGAAGGCGAGGGTGGGATGATTTGAGATAGCATTGAAACATGTATAATATTATCATATGTGAAATAGATCGCCAGTCCAGGTTCAATGCATGAGACAGGGTGCTCAGGGCTAGTGCACTGGGATGACCCTGGGGGGTGTGATGGGGAGGGAGGTGGGAGGGGGGTTCAGGATGCGGAACACATGTACACCCATGGCCGATTCATGTGAATGTATGGCAAAACCCACAATAGTATAAAGTAATTAGCCTCCAATTAAAATAAATTTTTAAAAAAGATTGCTACAAAAAACAGAAAAGGACATTACATACTGATCAAAGGATCAAACCAAGAAGATAAAACAACTGTAAATATATGTGCACCCAAGAGAAGAGAAACTAAATATATAAGGCAAATCTTAAAAGATGAAAAAGGAAACATCAACAGTAACACAATAATAATTGGGATTTTAATAACCCTATGTACATCAATGGACAGACCATCCAGACAGAAAAACAAAATGGAAACCCTGCATTTAAAGGACAGACTATATACCACATCTACTTAACTGATATATAGACAGAATTCATGCACAGAGTCGGACACAACTGCCGCAACTTAGCCGCAGCAGCAGCAGCAGACAGAATTCAATCAAAAAGCGGCAGGATACACATTCTTTTTAAATGCACATAGAACATTCTCCAGCATAGATCACATGTTGGACCACAAAGCAGGCCTCAGTAAATTTAAGAAAAGTGAAATTGTATCAAGCATCTCTTCCAACCACAAAGCTGTAAGGTCAGAAACCCACTAAAAACAACTGCAAAAAACACAAATACATGGGTTAATCAATATGTTACTCAACAATCAATGGATCACTGAAGAAATAAAAGAGGAAAATTTAAATATACCTAGAGACAAATGAAAAAACAACAATCCAAAACCTATGGGAAGCAGCAAAAGCAGTCATGAGGGAAGTTTATAGCAATACAAGCTTACCTCAGAAAACAGGAAAAATCTCAATTAAAAAAACCAACTTTATACCTAAAGCAACTAGATACAGAACAAACAAAACTCAAAGTTAGCAGAAGGAAAGAAATCATAAACATCAGAGCAGAAATAAGTGAAATAGAGACCAAGAAAATAGAAAAGAAAAAGGACACTAAAAGCTGCTACTTTGAAAACATAGAAAGTCTCCAAGACTGAACCAGGAAGTACAAGAAAGCATGAGCAGCCCAAGGACGAGTACTGTAATTTAACCTGTGATTAAAAACTCCCAATAAACAAAAACTCCAGGACCTGATGGTTTCACAGGCAAATTCTACCAAACACTTAAGAGTTAACAACTATTCTTCTAAAACTACTCCATAAATTTCAGAGGATGAACACTTCCAAACCATTGTCTTGATACCAAAACCAAAAATACCACACACACACACAAAAAAAAATAACAGGCTGGTATCACTAATGACCACACATGCAACAATTCTGAATAAAATACTAGTAAACTGACTAAAACAATACATTAAGAGGCTTATACACCATGATCAAGTGGAATTTATCCCAGGGATGCAGGGAATTTTCAGTCTCCACAAAACAACTGGTGTGATGCAGCACACTGGTAAACTGAAGAATAAAAACCTTATGACTCTCTTAATAGATGCAGAAACAGCTTTTGATAAATTCAACATGTATGAAAAAAATGCTCCAGAAGCATGCAGAGAGGGAACATATCTCAACATAACAAAGACCATATATGACAAACCCACAGCTACTATTATACTCAATGCTGAAAAGCTGAAAGCATTTCCTCTAAGATCAAGAACAAGACAAGTATGTCCATTCTTGCCACATTTACTCAATATAGATTTGGAAGTCCTAGCCATAGCAGAGAAGAAAAAGAAATAAAATGAATCCAAACTGGGAAGGAAAAAGTAAAATTGTCACTGCAGATAACATGGTACTCTACCCAGAAAATCCTTAAGATGCCACCAGAAAACTACTGGAGTTCATCAATGAATTCTGTAATATGTAGAATACAAAATTAACATACAGAAATCTGTTGGATTTCTATACACTACAAAAAAAAAAACCAATATATTACTGCATCAAAAAGAATAACGTATCTAGCAGTAAATCTAACCAAAGAAGTGCAAAACCTGTATTCAGGAAAAAAAAAAAAATCATACTACCCAATGCAAAGTGAACGGTTCTATGAAGACCTACAAGACCTTTTAGAACTAACACCCAAAAAGGATGTCCTTTTCATTATAGGGGACTGGAATGCAAAAGTAGGAAGTCAAGAAACACCTGGAGTAACAGGCAAATTTGGCCTTGGAACACGGAATGAAGCAGGGCAAAGACTACCAGAGTTTTGCAAAGAAAATGCACTGGTCATAGCAAATACCCTCTTCCAACAACACAAGAGAAGACTCTATACATGGACATCACCAGATGGTCAACACCAAAATCAGATCAATTATATTCTTTGCAGCCAAAGATGGAGAAGCTCTATACAATCAGCAAAAACAAGACCAGGAGCTGACTGTGGCTCAGACCATGAACTCCTTATTGCCAAATTCAGACTGAAATTGAAGAAAGTAGGGAAAACCACTAGACCATTCAGGTATGACCTAAATCAAATCCCTTATGATTATACAGTGGAAGTGAGAAATAGATTTAAGGGCCTAGATCTGATAGATAGAGTGCCTGATGAACTATGGAATGAGGTTCGTGACATTGTACAGGAGACAGGGATCAAGACCATCCCCATGGAAAAGAAATGCAAAAAAGCAAAATGGCTGTCTGGGGAGGCCTTACAAATAGCTGTGAAAAGAAGAGAAGCGAAAAGCAAAGGAGAAAAGGAAAGATATAAACATCTGAATGCAGAGTTCCAAAGAATAGCAAGAAGAGATAAGAAAGCCTTCTTCAGCGATCAATGCAAAGAAATAGAAGAAAACAACAGAATGGGAAAGACTAGGGATCTCTTCAAGAAAATGAGAGATACCAAAGGAACATTTCATGCAAAGATGGGCTCGATAAAGGACAGGAATGGTATGGACCTAACAGAAGCAGAAGATATTAAGAAGAGGTGGCAAGAATACACAGAAGAACTGTACAAAAAAGAGCTTCCCGACCCAGATAATCATGATGGTGTGATCACTGACCTAGAGCCAGACATCCTGGAATGTGAAGTCAAGTGGGCCTTAGAAAGCATCACTACGAACAAAGCTAGTGCAGGTGATGGAATTCCAGTGGAGCTATTCCAAATCCTGAAAGATGATGCTGTGAAAGTGCTGCACTCAATATGCCAGCAAATTTGGAAAACTCAGCAGTGGCCACAAGATTGGAAAAGGTCAGTTTTCATCCCAATCCCAAAGAAAGGCAATGCCAAAGAGTGCTCAAACTACCGCACAATTGCACTCATCTCACACGCTAGTAAAGTAATGCTCAAAATTCTCCAAGCCAGGCTTCAGCAATATGTGAACCATGAACTTCCTGATGTTCAAGTTGGATTTAGAAAAGGCAGAGGAACCAGAGATCAAATTGCCAACATCTGCTGGATCATGGAAAAAGCAAGAGAGTCCCAGAAAAACATCTATTTCTGCTTTATTGACTATGCCAAAGCCTTTGACTGTGTAGATCACAATAAACTGTGGACAATTCTGAGAGAGATGGGAATACCAGACCACCTGATCTGCCTCTTGAGAAATCTGTATGCAGGTCAGGAAGCAACAGTTAGAACTGGTCATGGAACAACAGGCTGGTTCCAAATAGGAAAAGGAGTATGTCAAGGCTGCATATTGTCACCATGTTTATTTAACTTATATGCAGAGTACATCATGAGAAATGCTGGACTGGAAGAAACACAAGTTGGAATCAAGATTGCTGGGAGAAATATCAATAACCTCAAATATGCAGATGACACCACTCTTATGGCAGAAAGTGAAGAGGGGCTAAAAAGCCTCTTGATGAGAGTGAAATGGAGAGTGAAAAGGTTGGCTTAAAGCTCAACATTCAGAAAACGAAGATCATGGCATCTGGTTCCATCACTACATGGGAAATAGATGGGAGACACAGTGGAAACAGTGTCAGAATTTATTTTTCTGGGCTGCAAAATCACTGCAGATGGTGACTGCAGCCATGAAATTAAAAGACACTTACTCCTTGGAAGGAAAGTTATGACCAACCTAGATACTATATTCAAAAGCAGAGACATTACTTTACCAACAAAGGTTCGCCTAGTCAAGGCTATGGTCTTTCCTGTGGTCATGTATGGATGTGAGAGCTGGACTGTGAAGAAGGCTGAGCACCGAAGAATTGATGCTTTTGAACTATGGTGTTGGAGAAGACTTGAGAGTCCCTTGGACTGCAAGAAGATCCAACCAGTCCATTCTGAAGGAGATCAATCCTGGAATTTCTTTGGAAGAAATGATACTAAAGCTGAAACTCCAGTATTTTGGCCACCTCATGCGAAGAGTTGACTCCTTGGAGAAGACTCTGATGCTGGGAGGGATTGAGGGCAGGAGGAGAAGGGGACGACAGAGGATGAGATGGCTGGATGGCATCACTGACTTGATGGATGTGAGTCTGAGTGACCTCCGGGAGCTGGTGATGGACAGGGAGGCCTGGCGTGCTGCGGTTCATGGGGTCGCAAAGAGTCGGACACGACTGAGCGACTGATCTGATCTGATCTGATCAAAATACCAATGGTATTTTTCACAGAACAAGAACAAATAATTTTACATGGAAACACAGAAGACCCTGAATAGCCCAAACAGTCTTGAAAAAGAACAGAGTTAGAGCAATCACCCTCTCTGACTTCAGACTATACTACAAAGCTATCATTATCAAACTCCAGGAGATAGTTGGCAAACTCTGAGAGACAGTGAAGGACAGGGAAGCCTGGCATGCTGCAGTCCACTGGGTCGCAAAGAGTTGGACACGACCAAACAACAACAAAAAAAATCATCATCCAAACAGTATAGTACTGGCACAAAAACAGACACATTGATCAATGTAAGAGGAAAGTCCAGAAATACATCCCCATATTTAGTCAATTAGTCTACAAGAATATACAATGGAGAGAACAGTCTCTTTGGTAAGTGGTGCTGAGAAAACTGGACAGCCACATGTAAAAGGATAAAATTAAAACATTTTATAACACCATATACAAAAATAAATTCAATCTGGATTAAAAATCTAATTGCAGCAGTATTTTTTTGGATCCATCTTCTAGAGCAAAGAAAAAGGCAGAAAAAGTGAATCTAAGCTTAAAGCTTTTGTACAGCAAAGAAAATTATTGACAAAACAAAAAGACAAACCTACTGAGTAGGAGAAAATATTTCCAAATGATAAGACCAATAAGGAGACAATATCCAACATATATTAACAGCTCATAGACCTAGCAATCCCAATACTGGGCATATATCACAAGGAAACCAGAACTGAAAGAGACGCATGTACAGCAATGTTCACTGCAGCACTATTTACAATAGCTAGGACACGGAGAAGGCAGTGGCGATCCACTCCAGTACTCTTGCCTGGAAAATCCCATGGATGGAGGAGCCTGGTGGGCTGCAGTCCATGGGGTCGCTAAGAGTCGGACACGACTGAGCGACTTCACTTTCACTTTTCACTTTCATGCACTGGAGAAGGAAATTGCAACATACTCCAGTGTTCTTGCCTGGAGAATCCCAGGGACAGGGGAGCCTGGTGGGCAGCCATCTATGGGGTCGCACAGAGTCAGACATGACTGAAGCAACTTAGCAGCAGCAGGACATGGAAGCAACCTAGATGTCCATCAACAGATGAATGTATGAGGAAATTGTGGTACATAAACATAATGGAATATTACTCAGCTAGTAAAAGGAACTCATTTGAGTCAGTTCTAATAAGATGGATGAACCTAGAACCTATTACACAGAGGTGAAGTAAGTCAGAAAAAGACAAATACCGTATATTAACGCATATATACAGAACTTAGATGGTACTGACAATACTACATGCAGGCAAGCAAAGGAGACACAGACATAAAGAACATACTTTTGGACTCAGTGGGAGAAGGAGAGGGTTGGATGATTTGAGAAAACAGCACTGAAACATGTACATTACCATATGTAAAAGAGATGACCGGTGTGAGCTCAGAGACCAATGCATGAAGCACCACCTGAAGTTGATGCTCTGGGACAACATAAAGGGACGAGGTGGGGAAGGAGCTGGGAGGGGGGTTTAGAATGGGGAGACACTTGTATACCCATGGCTGATTCATGTTGATGTATGGCAAAAACCATTACAATATTGTAATTATCCTCCAACTAAAATAAATTAATATTTTTAAAAAATCAGTTCATACAACTCAATATCAACCCCCCCGCCACCCCACACTGAGAAATTAAATTCCCTGGGGGTCCAGTGGTTGAGACTCCATGTTTCAACTGTATGGAGGGAACACAGGCTTGACCCCTGGTCAGTGGACTAAGACCCCACATACCACATAGAGTGGCCAAAAAAAAAAAAAAAAAGACTGAAAAATGAGCAAAGGAACTGAACAGACATTTTCCCAAAGAAGACATGAAGATAGGCAACAGGCATACGAAAACACACCCAAGATCATTAATCATCAGGGAAATGCAAATCAAAACCACAATAAGATATCACCTCACACCTGTCAGAATGGTTGTCATCAAAAAGAAGACAAGCAACTAATGTTGCTAAGGATATGGAGAAGAGAGAACCCTGGTACACAGCTGGTGAGAATGTAAAGTGACGCAGCCACTGTGGAAGATGGTGTGGAAGTTTCTCAAAATCTAAAAATATAACTACCAGATGACTCAGCAATTCCACTCCTGGGTACATATTCAGAAAAAAAAACTAATTAGAAAATATACATGCACCCTAATGCTCACAGATTAGCATTGGGGTGAATGTATAATGCCCCAGATTATTTACAAGTGCCAAGAAATGGAAGGAACTTAAGTGTCCATCAACAGATGAATGGATAAAGAAAATGTAATACACACATAAAATGGAATAATAGCCATAAGAAAGAATAAAATATTGCCATTTGCAGCAACACAGACAGACTTGGAAGGCATTATGTTAAGTGAAATAAATCAGAGAAAGTATATCACTTACATGTGGAGTCTAAAAAAATGCAACTAGTGAATAAAACAAATAAGAAGCAAACTCACAAATATACAGAACAACCTAGTGGTTACCCTTGGGGAGAGGGAAGGAGGGAGGAACAATACAGAGATGAAGGGGGAAAAGGTTATTATGCGATTATATGAAATCATATATGTGAAACTTTTGAAAATTTTAAAGTACTAACAGACTTAAAGACTCTTTCTTTCAATGAAAAAATAAATTATAAATAAAAATAAAATGTGACTATGTGATAATTTCTATTTTGTCCTGTCCATAAATTTACAATACTGAACAAGTTTGAAAATGTACATTTTAAATAAAGTTTAAGTCATTTCACATACTTTAAAAAATCAGCAAGCTTAAAGATATGTAAATATTAATAACATAAGCTTCCAAATAGATAAGCTTCCATAATAAAATAATAAAAACTTCTGAACTGAAATGTAAAGAGAAAGGTAAAATTAAATGATAAAACAATGTCCAAGAACTGTAGGACAATTCTAAAAGCTGTAACCTAGGCATAATAGGAATACCAGAAGGCAAATAAGGAGAGGGGAGCAAATGTATACATTTGGAGCAAGAATGGCTAAAAAATTTCTGAAATTAATGATAAAGTCACCAAACCACAGAACCAGGAAGCTCCAAAAATACCATGCAGGAAAATAATAAAAAGTTTACCCCTAGGCATACTACAATCAAACTGCAGAAAACGGTGACTAAAAAATCTTGAATATGATTCAGAAAATCCATTTCATATATATCCAAAGGCAAAGAAAATGGGGTACCAGAAAGATTTCTGCATTCCCGTGTTTACTGCATATTATTCACAATAGCCAAAATATGGAAACCAGTTAGTGTCATCAAGATGAATAGATAGAGATGTGGTTTATATATATAGGGAATATTAAGCCATGAAAAAGAAAGCCTGTCATTTGGAACAACATAGATGGACCCCCTTTAAGGGGTTTATGGTGACATAAGACAGACAAGGAAAGACAAACACTGTATGATATAATTTATTTAAAGAATCGAAGAGAGTCAAACTTAAAGAAACAGTAGAACAGTGGTGACCAGGGATTAGAATGTGGCAGAATTGGGGAAATGTTAAAAAACACAAACTAGCAACCAGGAGATAATTAAGTTCTGGAGATCTAATGCAGAGCAGAGTGACTACAGTCAAAAATACTGTATTATATACTTCAACACTGTTGAGAGAATAAATCTTAAGCACAAATGATGTGTATGTGATATGATAGAGGTGTTAGCTAAAGCTGTGGTGGTAATCACACTGCAAGACACAAAGTATCAAGCCAACACACTGCACACCTGAAACTTACACAGCGTTGTATATAAATTCCACCAACTGTAAATCTTGAAAGAAAGTAGAAAACACACACACACACTCCAATAGAGGTGTAAGGAATAACTGGATTGAAAACTCACTAGAGAAAATCCAAAGCAGTCTTCAACAAGCAAAAAAAAAAAAAAAAAAAAAAGCATTAGAAAACCTGAAGACAAGTCATTTGAAAATACTAGGCACAAAAAAGGAAAAAATGAAGAAAAGTAAACAGAGGCTAAGGAACTTATGGTACATCATGAAGTGGGTCAACACGTACACAATGGGAGTCCAGGAGAAGAGATACAGCACATTAATCATGGAGTCCACAAGGAAGGAAGATAAATAGAGTTATTTGAACAAATAATAGCTAGAAATTTGAGGAAACACACAAATATACAAAATTTAAGAATCCCAAGCGAGAAACAGAATAATGAAAGAGAGACTATTAAAGGCAACAAGAGAAAAGCAACTTCACATGTACAAAGGATCCTCAATAAGATTATCATGGATTTCTCAGCAGAAACAGTGTGAGCAAAGTAACAAGGGAATGATATATTTAAAGTACTGAATTAAAATTGAAAAACTGTCAACCAAACATTATACCCAGCAAAAATGAGGGTAAAATTAAGATACTAATGTCAGATAAAAATTGAGGGAGCTCATTTCCAAGACAGCTGCCTTACAAGAAATTTTAAAGTCCTACAAGTAAAAAAGAAAGAACACTAGGTGCTAACTTGAACTTACATAGAAATATAAAGTTCTCCAGTAAAGGCAGATAAATAGGCAAATATAAAAACCAGTACGCCAGTGGTCCTCTTCTTTGCCTTTCGCTCTCTTCTTTTCACAGCTGTTTGTAAGGCCTCCTCAGACAACTATTTTGCATTTTTACAAAGGAGAAAAGGAATCAGATCAGATCAGATCAGTCGCTCAGTCGTGTCCGACTCTTTGCGACCCCAGGAACTGCAGCACGCCAGGCCTCCCTGTCCATCACCAACTCCCGGAGGTCACTCAGACTCACATCCATCGAGTGAGTGATGCCATCCAGCCATCTCATCCTCTGTCGTCCCCTTCTCCTCCTGCCCTCAATCCCTCCCAGCATCAGAGTCTTCTCCAATGAGTCAACTCTTCACATGAGGTGGCCAAAATACTGGAGTTTCAGCTTTAGTATCATTCCTTCCAAAGAAATCCCAGGATTGATCTCCTTCAGAATGGACCAGTTGGATCTCCTTGCAGTCCAAGGGACTCTCAAGAGTCTTCTCCAACACCACAGTTCAAAAGCATCAATTCTTCGGCGCTCAGCCTTTTTCACAGTCCAGCTCTCGCATCCATACATGACCACAGGAAAGGAAAGATACACCTATTTGAATGTAGAGTTTCACAGAATAGCAAGGAGAGATAAGAAAGCCTTCCTCAGTGATCAATGCAAAGAAAGAGGAAAATAATAGAATGGGAAAGACTAGAGATTTCTTCAAGAAAATTAAAGACCTAGGGAACATTTCATGCAAAGATGGGCTCGATAAAAGACAGAAATGGCACGGACCTAACGGAAGCAGAAGATATTAAGAAGAAGTGGCAAGAAGACACAAAAGAACTATACAAAAAAGATCTTCACGACCCAGATAATCACGATGGTGTGATCACTCACCTAGAGCCAGATATCCTGGAATGCGAAGTCAAGTGGGCCTTAGGAAGCATCACTACGAACAAAGCTAGTGGAGATAAGTGATGGAATTCCAGTTGAGCTATTTCAAATCCTGAAAGATGATGCTGTGAAAGTGCTGCACTCAATATGCCAGCAAATTTGGAAAACTCAGCAGTGGCCACAGGACTGGAAAAGGTCAGTTTTCATTCCAATCCCAAAAAAAGGCAATGCCAAAGAATGCTCAAACTACTGCACAACTGCACTCATCTCACACGCTAGTAAAGTAATGCTCAAAATTCTCCAAGCCAGGCTTCAACAGTATGTAAACCATGAACTTCTAGATGTTCAAGCTGGATTTAGAAAAGGCAGAAGAACCAGAGATCAAATTGTCAACACCCATTGGATTATCGAAAAAGAGAGTTCCAGAAAAACATCTACTTCTGCTTTAGTGACTACTCCAAAGTCTTTGCGTGGATCACAACAAACTGTGGAAAATTCTCAAAGAGGTGAGAAAACCAGACCACCTGACCTGCCTCCTGAGAAATCTGTGTGCAGGTCAGAAAGCAACAGTTAGAACTGGACATGGAATACAGACTGGTTCCAAATTGGGAAAGGAGTATGTCAAGGCTGTATATTGTCACCCTGCTTATTTAACTTATATGCAGAGTACATTATGAGAAATGCTAGACTGGATGAAGCACAAGCTGGAATCAAGATTGCTGGGAGAAGTATCAATAACCTCAGATATTCAGATGATACCACACTTATGGGAGAAAAGCAAAGAAGAACTAAAGAGCCTCTTGATGAAAGTGAAAGAGGACAGTGAAAAAGTTGGCTTAAAACTCAACAGTCAGAAAATGAAGATCATGGCATCTGGTCCCATCACTTCATAGCAAATAGATGGGGAAACACTATAAACAGTGTCAGACTTTATTTTTCTGGGCTCCAAAATCACTGCGGATGGTGACTGCAGCCATGAAATTAAAAGACACTTGCTCCGTGGAAGACAGGTTATGACCAACCTAGACAGCTTATTAAAAAGCAGAGACATTACTTTGCCAACAAAGCTATGGTTTTTCCAGTAGTCATGTGTGGATGTGAGAGCTGGACTATAAAGAAAGCTGAGCGCCTAAGAACTGAATCCTTTGAACTGTGATGGTGGAGAAGACTCTTAAGAGTCCCTTGGACACAAGGATATTCAACCAGTCCATCCTAAAGGAAATCAGTCCTGAATATTCATTCATTGGAAGAAGTGATGCTGAAGCTGAAACTCCAATACTTTGGCCAACTGATGCAAAGAACTGACTCATTTGACTCTGATGCTGGGAAAGATTAAAGGCAGGAGGAGAAATGGACTGAAATGGGTGCCTTTAACTCAGATGACCATTATATCTACTACTGTGGGCAAGAATCCCTTAGAAGAAATGGAGTAGACATCATAGTCAACAAGAGTCCAAAATGCAGTACTTGAAAGCAATCTCAAAAAAGACAGAATGATCTCTGTTCGTTTCCAAGGCAAGTCATTCAATATCAAAGTAATCCAAGTCTATGCCCTGACTAGAAATGCTGAAGAAACTGAAGTTGAATGGCTCAATAAAGACCTACAAGACTTTCTAGAACTAACACCCAAAAAAGATGTCCTTTTTCATTATAGGGGACTGGAATGCAAAAGTAGGAAGTCAAGAAACACCTGGAGTAAAAGGCAAATTTGGCCTTGGAACACGGAATGAAGCAGGGCAAAGACTACCAGAGTTTTGCCAAGAAAATGCACTGGTCATAGCAAATACCCTCTTCCAACAACACAAGAGAAGACTCTATACATGGACATCACCAGATGGTCAACACCGAAATCAGATCGATTATATTCTTTGCAGCCAAAGATGGAGAAGCTCTATACAGTCAGCAAAAACAAGACTCAGAGTGGACTGTGGCTCAGATCATGAACTCCTTATTGACAAATTCAGACATAAATTGAAGAAAATACGAGAAACCACTAGATCATTCAGGTATGACCTAAACCACATCCCTTATGATTATACAGTGCAAGTGAGAAATAGATTCAAGGGATTAGACCTGATAAGAGTGCCTGAAGAACTATGGATGGAGGTTCGTGACATTGTACAGGAGGCAGGGATCAAGATCATCCTCAAGAAAAAGAAATGCAAAAAGGCAAAATGGTTGTCTGAGGAGGCCTTACAAAAGAGCTTTGAAAAGAAGAGATGCGAAAGGCAAATGAGAAAAGGAAAGATACATGATGAGTGGAATACAACTGACTCTTGAACAACAGAGTTTTGCATTTTGTGGGTAAACTTGTATATGGATTTTTTCCAATAAATACATACTTCAGAATTACAGGTGAATCTAAGGATGTGAACCACAGATATGGAAGGCCAACTGTAAAGTTATATGTAGGTTTTCAACTATGTAGGGGTTTGAAGCCCTAACCCCTTGTTGCTCAAGGGTCAATGTAACTAAAATGAAAAATGAAGGAGGGGATAATATTACCAATTTCACAGAAATAAAAGGACTGTAAGAATACTATGAACAGCTATGTGTCTACAAATTTGACAGCCTAGATAAAATGGATAAATTCCTAGAAATATGCACACTACCACTAATGAATCATGAAGAAACGCACTGATCTGTAATGAGATTTCATGAGTAATCAAAAAAACATCCCAACAACAATAAAAGCTCGGAACAGAAGAGTTTCACTGGCGAATTGTACCAAACATTTAAAAGAGAACACCAATCCTCCTCAAATTCTTCCAAAAAATGAGAAGGAAACACTTCCAAACTGCATATAGGTCTCCATTAATCTGATACCAAAGCCAAGGATATCACAAGAAAACTACAGATCAGTATCCCTCATGCATACTGAGGCAATATCCTCAACAAAATACTAGCAACCAAAATTGAATGGTACACTAAAAGAATTATCACTATTATTCAATGTAATATTCTAGGAATGGAAAGATAGTTCAACATACAAATTCAATCAGGGTAATACACCTCATTAACAGAATGAATTAACACAGGATCCCTTCAACTGATGAAGAAAATGCATTCAAAAAACTTCAACATTCTTTGATGTTAAAAACATTCAAAAAATTAGGAATAAAAGCAAACTATCTCAAGATATTAAAGCCATATATGAAAAGCACACAATGAACTTCATATGTATTGATACAAGATATGTCTTTTTCTCTAACATCAGAACAAGATAAAGATGTCCACTTCTGCCACTTCTACCCAACATAATGTCATAGAGCAATTAGGCAAGAAGAATAAATAAAAGACATCCACATTGGAAAGGAAGAAGGAAAATTCTGTTCATAGACAACATGATCTTACATGAAAAATATTCCACAAAAAACTGCTAGAATAAATAATTCAGCATGTTGCTGGATACACACGGAGAAGGCAATGGCACCCCACTCCAGTACTCCTGCCTGGAAAATCCCATGGATGGAGGAGCCTGGTAGGCTGCAGTCCATGGGGTCACACAGAGTCGGACACGACTGAAGTGACTTAGCAGCAGCAGCAGCTGGATACACAATTAAAATACAAAAATCAGTTGTTACTATACACTTAACAATCCAAGATAGAAACGATGAAAACAATTACATTTACAATTGTGTTAGTTAGTTGCTAAGTCGTGCCCAACTCTTTTGCAACCCCATGGACTGCAGCCCGCTAGGTTCTCTGTCCATGGGATTTCCCAAACAAGAATACTGGAGTGGTTTGCCATTTCCTTCCCCAGGGGAACCTCCACAACCAGGGGTCGAACCCACATCTTATTGCAGGCAGAATCTTTACCACTGAGTCACCAAGGAAGCCATTTACAACAGTATCAAAAATAACAAAATACATAGGAAAAAACAATGGGAAGAGAGAAGAGGAGAATGATTTATATCCCAAAACCTATAAGACACTGTTGAAATAAAGAAAACACATATATAAATGGAAAAACATTCCATTTTCACAATATTGTTAAGATATCAATACTACCCAAAACAACCTACAGATCCAATGTAATCCACATTAAATCCCAATTTGTTTCAGAAATAGATTCATTTTTAAATTCATATGACATTTCAAAGGACCCACAGTCAAAACAACCTTCAAAGGAATGTTGGCAATCTCACATTTCCTAATTTTGAAAGTGATGCAAATGATGCATCTGACAAGGGGTTAATGTCCAAAATATGCAAACAGTTCATATCAAAAAACAAACAATCTAATCAAAAAATGGGTGGAAGACCTGAATAAACATTTTTCCAAAGACAACATACAGAAGGCTAAATAGGCACATGAAAAGATTCTCAGTATTGATAATTATAGAGAAATGGAAATCAAAACCACAATGAGGTATCACTTCACACCTGTCGGAATACCTATCATCACAAAGTCTACAATAACTGATGTTAGAGAGTATACAGAGAAATGGCAACCCTTGTACACTGTTGGTGGGAATGTAAATTGGTACAGCCACAGTGGAAAGCAGTAAGGAGGTCCCGTTAGAAAGTAAAAATAAAACTAGAATATGATCCAGCAATTCCACTCCTGGGTACATATCCAGAAAAAAAGAAAACTAATTGAAAAAGACAGAGGCAGCCCAGTGTTTATAGCAGCACTACTTACAATAGCCAAGACATAGAAACAACTCAACTGTCTAGCAATAGATGACTGAGTTAAAAAGATGTCTCATATACATAGACACACACACAAAATAAAATAGTACTCAGTCATAAAAATGAAATATAACCCTATACAGCAATGAAGATAAACCTAGAGAATATCATGTTTAGTGAAAAAAGTCAGAAGGCAAATATTATATGATGTCAACTATATATGGAATCTAAATAAGTGTATATACAAAACAGAAACAGACTCACAGAAATAGAAAATAAACTGTTGTTACTAAAGGAAGGAAAGAAGGAAGAACAAATTAGGGATATGTGATGAAGATAAACAAACTGCTGCCGGACTGGATGAAGCACAAGATGGAATCAAGATTCCATTTCATTTCTGGGAGAAATGTCAATAACGTCAGATATGCAGATAACACACCTTTATGACAGAAAGCAAAGAGGAACTAAAGAGCCTCTTGATGAAGGTGCAAGAAGAGAGTGAAAAAGCTGGCTTAAAACTCAACATTCAAAAAATGAAGATCATGGCATCAGGCCCCGTCACTTTATGGCAAATATAAGGGGAAACAATGGAAACAGTGACACTTTCTTAGGCTCCAAAATCACTGCAGATGGTGATTGCAGCCATGAAATTAAAAGAGGCTTGCTCTGTGGAAGAAAAGCTATGACCACCGTAGACAGCATATTAAAAAGCAGAGACATTACTTTGCCAACAGAGGTCCGTCTAATCAAAGCTATAGTTTTTCCAGTAGTCATGTATGGATGTGAGAGTTGCACTATAAAGAAAGCTAAGTGCTGAAGAACTGATGCTTTTGAACTGTGGTGTTGGAGAAGACTCTTGAGAGTCCCTTGGACTGCAAGGAGATCCAACCAGTCCATCCTAAAGAAAATCAGTTCTGAATATTCACTGGAAGGACTGATGCTGAACCTCCAATACTTTGGCCACCTGATGCAAAGAACTGACTGATGCTGGGAAAGATTGAAGGCAGGAGGAGAAGGAGACGACAGAGGATGAGATGGTTGGATGGCATCACCAACTCAACAGGCATGAGTTTGGGTAAACTCCAGAAGTTGGTGATGCACAGGGAGGCCTGGTGTGCTGCAGTCCATGGGGTTGCAAAGAGAGTGACACAAATGAGCAGCTGCTGCTGCTGCTGCTGCTAAGTCGCTTCAGTCGTGTCCGACTCTGTGCGATCCCATAGACAGCAGCCCACTAGGCTCCATCCCTGGGATTCTCCAGGCAAGAATACTGGAGTGGATTGCCATTTCCTTCTCCAATGCATGAAAGTGAAAGTGAAGTCGCTCAGTCGTGTGCGACTCTTAGCGACCCCATGGACTGGAGCCTACCAGGCTCCTCCATCCATGGGATTTTCCAGGCAAGAGTACTGGGGTGGGGTGCCATTGCCTTCCCCCAATGAGCAGCTGAACTGAACCTAAGACTATACATAAAGAGAAACATTTTAACAGATTAACATTTCAAAAACAGAATATGCAATTTGTTGGGTTTTTTTTTTTAAAGAAGTCTGAGCCTCTAATGTTACACAAAGATGTCAGGCATAACAAATTTTTTAATTTGCCCAAGTATTGTAATTTTGGAGCAAACAAAGAAAATGAGTAAGAAGAAAGAAAACTATAATATTAAAAGGTACACTCTATGTTACAAATGATAATTCTATTACACAAGGCATCCTTACTACTACTTCTGCCCCTGAATTTCTAATATTTTTACCCTAAAAGTGCCCTTAAAATGCACCTATTTGGACATCACAATCCCGTGTCATTTGGTTAAAAAACATTGGTGGGGGGTGTCTTACTTTCAATAAATGAGTTATAGTATCTGGGAAGTAGTTCCAAAAAAAAATCTGTATTTCTAACAATTACATATGACTGATTCTAATGCAGCCTAGCTCTTGAATGAAATATTAAACACGAGATGGTTAACAAGGTTGGGAGGTGAATCGCAGATGTGTTTACGAAGTACTACCAACTCCCTAAATCGATGATACACAGGAAGGGTGGAAATAACACTTTTAAATAAAGTGTTTAAAATATATACTTTATCAACATCAGAATCTGCCAAGAGTTTGAGAAAAAAAAACAATTTCTCTTTCTCCTTCCACAAAACAGATGCTTCCAGGACTCAGTCTACCTAGTGCACAGCACAGTACAGTGGCCCTGTTCTACTGTATTATAATTAGGTTTGTAAACTTCATATATAACAATGTTTCTAAGGAAAAGAGAATTCTAATTTTCAAAGGAACATCTCTGAAACAAATTTTCCATTAGTAGATATGAAACCATCAATTTAACTTCTGTATACTAATTATACTATTCATATGCGAATAGTCGGAGAAGGCAACGGCACCCCACTCCAGTACTCTTGCCTGGAAAGTCCCATGGATGGAGGAGCCTGGTGGGCTGCAGTCCATGGGGTCGCCAAGAGTCGGACATCACTGAGCAACTTCACTTTCACTTTTCACTTTCATGCATTGGAGAAGGAAATGGCAACCCACTCCAGTATTCTTTCTTGGAGAATCCCAGGGACGGGTGAGCCTGGTGGGCTTGCCGTCTGTGGGGTCACACAGAGTCGGACACGACTGGAGTGACTTAGCAGCAGCAGCAGCAGCATGCCAATAGTGGTATTAACTGGATTACTATATGGAAGCCTAGCAAAAGCACACATTTACTAATAGGTCCTTCTGACACTAGACCATAAAATATTAAGTCCATGATCTTAACATTTTTCCTTTGTACCACCTAGTTTCTATTATTGAGATTTTTCAAACAATGTTTTAGTCCTCTAAGTTTATCAAGAATTATTATTGCTTTTTAAATCCTCCAAGAATACTTTAAATTCTACCTATTACTCAAAAAATGCAAAATTTAAAATTATAAAGCTTCTAGAATAAAACACAGGAGAAAATCTTTGTGACTTTGGGTTAGGGAAAGATTTCACAGATGTAACACCAAAAGCATGACTCACAAATTCTGATAAACTAGACTTGATTAAAATTTTAAACTTTTGTTTTGCAAAAGACAGCCTTGGAAACAACTCCGAGAAAGTATTTTTCAAATCACCTATCTTACAAAGGACTTGCATCCGTAATACTTAAAGAATTTTCAAGGGTTTGGAAATTCCTTAAAATGTCTAAATAAAGTTACCATATCACTCAGAAATTCCACCTCTATACAAAAACCTGTACATGAATGTTCACAGCAGCATTAGTCATAAAAGGAAAAGTAATAATAATTTAAATATCCATCAACTGATGAAAAGATAAACAAAATGAGTTACACCCATACAATGAAATGTTATTAACAGCCACAAAAAGGAATGAAATACTGATATATGCTACAATATAAATGAACCTTGAAAATATAGCACTAAGTGAAAGAAGTCAGAAACAAAAGGCCATGTATATTATGATTCCATTTACATGAAACGTCCAGAACTGGCAATCAATAGAAGACAAAAAGTGTATTACTGAGCAACTGAACTGATGTTTTTTTGTATCAAGATCGTGATGCTGGATACGTGCTTCCTTGTATTTGTCAAATTGATACAAGTGTGTATCACAAGAGTGAATTTAGTGTATGAGTATTTCAAATTAACAAATCCACTGATAAACTCTACACCAACCTCCACTTTGAAGTAGAAGCAATTCTCCACTACAGCTTAAAAGCAAAGCACACCACAAAATGTTCTCAAGGCTTCCTACTGAGGTGGGTGGAGACAAGTTTTATCATTATTATTTTACAAATGAAAAACAGCACAGATTAAACTATCTGTAAATTTCTGGTAGTAGTCAGAGATGCTGAACTAGCATTTATGTTCTTCATTCCTGCAGTCCCACTCTCTACCAAGGTACTAGATATCAACAGCAGTTAACAAGAGGTTTTCTTTATAAAACTAAATTACCGATTTACACTATTAAATAAAGGAGAAATATCACGATAAATAAGTACTTTAGAAGAAAGTTGTAGTGTGTGCATATTCAAATAGACTAAAATTAAATATATATATATATATATATATAACTCACACAAGGAGATTAACCCTAGCTTTGGCCTGGAAAAGATATTTCATAAGAAAAAGAATCTAATTTCTAATGGGTGTTTAAAATAGATAAGGGTGTAATACAAAAACAGGTGGAAGCACAGCACTAAAAATGAAACTCCAAATAAGGAAATACACCAGAATAAATGGATACAAAGTAAGGCATCAGTCCTTCACCATCCAACTTCACGTCTCACTTAGCGTAAGGACAGCGCACCTAGCTTCTTTAAAAATTCAGTAACTCAATGCGACCCACAAAGCCCCAAACCCTTAACAAGCTTGACATTGCTGGTCAGGTTGTAAATTGACAACAACCAATCTTTCGAGCGATCCTGCACAGGAGTTTTCGCTCTGTTATCAGCGGAACCCAGGCAAGCCTCCCGGACTGGAGGCGACGAGGCCGGAAGGGGGAGCCGAGCAGCCAGCAGGGTTTGGCCGTACCCGGAGGCTGGGCGCGGGAGGAGGACGGCATCTCCGGTCACAGCTCCTTGCTTTCACGTGCGGGGCGGCGTGCGGCCCTCCGTGGGCTGCCGGGCCTCCATCACAACCCAAGGGGCGAAAATGACAGGGACCAGACCAAACCCAGGTGTGTCTCGAGGCCGCCCCTCGCCCAACACAGCTGAAACCGGACCTCGAGGGGCAGAAAAGGGCGGCTCGGTGGAATTTGAACTCCAGACCCTTGGAGTCCACTGTGGGTCCCTTCGGCGAAAAGCGGGGGACGGCCTTTTCATCCAGCAGCAGAGACCCCAATCCCCTCCGGCCAAAACACTAACTCGCCGGTGGAGGCCCAGCAACTGCCTCCCGGCTCTACGTAACATGACCCCAAACGAGTCGGCGGCAGGTGGCAGATTGGGGCCCGAGGCCCCAGGAAGGCAGGGCCGGCTCTGTCAACGGAAGCACGGGAGGCGAGATGGAGGGACTGCGGCGGCCTCGTTACCTGCCCAGATGCCCAGACTGAGCTGGGACGTGTCCAGGTTCACCACATAGTCCCCCAAGAACCGGTTCAACACGTCCACGACCACCGACTCGAACACCATCTTCCTCAGCCGCGGTGGACGCGGCGCTCCTTCTTCCTGAGCCTGCCCTCCCGAGCCCCTCTCACGAGACTGCTCGGTTCACCGGCTCCTGGGCGGCTCCGACCGTGGTGCCACCAGCGCCGGACGCGTAGTCCCACCACTAGCCCTATGAGGGGCGGAGGCGGTAGCTCGCGCTACGCATGTGCGGCTCGGGATCCAGGGTTGGGCAGAGCGCGAGGCCCGAGAGAGAGCTAAGGCGGCTGCGCGGCCGCCTCTCCAGCTCCTGCCCTTGTCGGGCGGAGTGCGGCTTCTTTTCTCCCTCGGCCCCGCCTCCTCCCCCATCGCCAGGCAACCGGACTGGTACCTGGAGTTGCCAGACATTTCTGACCCCGCCCCCACCGGCAGTCTGGCCTCCCCACTGGAGGCGAGGGCGAGGGCGGGGCGGGGGCGGGGCGCCAGGGGGCGCAGCGGTTACTCCCGGCCTGGAACGCCCCGCCCCTAGCTGAGGAGACTCGCCCCACGTGGGCCGGGAGGTCCTAAATCCGAGTAAAGCGGCGGCTGATTAAAAGTGCCTTCCACATTAGTTAGGCTGGAGGCTCTCAAGTGGAGTCCCGGGGAGCTTCGCACTTATTATTACAAGTTGGGAGGTACAGGCGGAACCCGGGCGGTGCTGGCTTCCTAAGTCAGTCCAGCCTGAGTGTCTGGATGCCGGTAACTGCCCTGTTGAGTCTTACGAGCGCTTGGAGAGGTTACGCAGTTGGTGAGAACTTCCGTGGCTGCAAATCGAGAGAGGAAAATAAAGTAAATTCTGGGTTGCAATTCCATGCTCCCTTCCCTGCATCTGAGATCGCACTCTTTCGTGGTCTGGTTGTTTAGACAGAGCCGACTTTCATCCTTTAGAGTCAACCAGTTTTGACTGACTCTGCGGAGCGCCCTCCTACGAACACCTGAAAACCTAAGTAAGACTCACAGCCCCTGAGCCTTCACAGAATGATCTTAAATAAATACATAAAAATTAGAGCTCTTTCAGAACCATTCCCACAGCCGTATTTGGTTTTATACAGAAAGAGGGCCAAAGGCCTGAGGTTGTGAAGGCCAAAGACGCTGAATGGGAAGTTTGGAGAACTATAATTAATAATCCTCTAAAAGGATTAAGATGTAGGAGTGTAGTTTAAATTTCTTTTTGCATAACAAATGATGACTTTCCTGTTAATTCTTGCATCATTTTGTGCATAGTCACCCCAGTTTTTTAAGGTTTGAAGGTTTACCTTTCCAAGTAAAATGTCTGGAAAATACAGTGTAAAATCTTATTTTACATAAGTTGATGTATTGCTTTCCTATAATTTCATAGTTAAAGGGACCTTAATTAAGTCGCAATTCAAGCTCTTGGGCTTTAAAATAATAAAGCTGCAATATTATGGATTTGTCCAAGGTGACAGGACTCATTTTCTGCAGAAACAGATGGAACTTGTTACTTCTGGATGACTCCACTCCATCATCTCACCTGCTCCTCTTGCATTTGGCTAATGACATTGGAAATCAACCTCAGAATACCTGAACAGAAATTAATGGAAGCCAAAATGCCTGCTGCTGCTGTTGCTAAGTCGCTTCAGTAGTGTTCGACTCTGTGCGACCCTGTAGACGGCAGCCCAACCAGGCTCCCCCGTCCCTGGGATTCTCCAAGCAAGAACACTGGAGTGGGTTGCCATTGCCTTCTCCAAAATGCCTAGCAAAGGGGAAAACTTTCTGTCATTAGGGATTTTGCTACTGTACTATGATAAACCACATATACAGTAGCTACAAAATTCCACTGTTATATCTAGCACAAATTTAAAGTACAAGAAATTCCAGAACTCAATCAAAAAATATGCTTTAGTAGCTTGTAAACAGTTCACACTAGTTTTATACAGTCCATGAAAATCCTGTAGAATTGGGTGAGGGGGGTGTCCAGCTAAAATTTTAGAAGTATTAGCTTTTATTTGTTAAAAAGACCAATGAAAAAAATTCTGAGAAACTGTTGGAAATAAAAAACAAGATACATATTGTAACAATTCTTGTCTACTGTTAGGTGCTACATCATGAACATGTTTCCTAAGTATTAAAAGGTACAATTTTCATGTTGCTTAATCCATCTTAGAAATTTTGTAAGCAAAAATAATGTCATCATATAAAAGATAGGTGTTTATTTATTAAACCATTAAATCAAATCTCGGTTAAACCTTGAAAAATAAGCCCAGGGATTCCCAAAAAAATGCTGAAGTTTCAAATTTGAAAATGTACCAGTGTAAGGTGTTTTTCCCTCCATATCCTAATTCATTGTTTGATCAAATAAAAAAGAAAAGGTTTTTTAGTGACCCCAAACTGCAATATCATCCAACTGTGCAATGGATTAATAACTTTGTAAGTTAGATTTGCTGTGATCTTGATAGGGAGGCCTGGCGGTCTGTGATTCGTGGGGTTGCAAAGAGTCGGACATGACTGAGCAATTGAGCTGAGCTGTGTTTAGTTTACATACTACAGCTTTCTATCTCTGAAGTTTGGGCATGCCGGTAGTAATGCTGGACAGTTTTTCCTCCTAATTGTAATTCCTCTGTCCACAAGTGCATGTCATTGCTGTGCTACTTGTGTTTATCATCCCCATCTTGAGGTCAGTATTGAGAAACTAAGCTAGATGTTCAGATAACAAAGCCAATGAAGCACACCACCTTCCTGAAAACTGTCTTGGAGGAGCAAGTCTAGAAGACAGCGATTTTATAGGACTTTTACTGACCTGGCATCATAAAGCTCTACACTCCTATCTCAGTTAACAGTTTAAAAATTATAAACGATCATAAGTTATTTGGATGTGTGTGTTCCAATTCGAAAAAAAGAGAGAGAGAAATTTGTTAGAAGGGAGACCTATGGAAAAGGTTGAGAAACTTATAAAAATCTTATTCAGGCAGTGCATGTGAAAATTTAAATCAACAGTGTTTCTAAAGGGCAGTTTAAAACATGTACAAACTGACATACATGTCTATATACATACATGTGCATATGATTTAACTCAGCAATCCCACTTCTAGACATTTACTCTAAGAAAATAATTATAAAAATTCAAAAAGCTATCCCACAAACACATTCATTAAAGCATTATTTATAATAGCAAAAAATTAGAAATAATCTAAATGTCCATTAATAGGAAACATGGTTAAATAAACACACACATGTTACTATGTTGCTGCTGCTGCTGCTGCTAAGTCACTTCGGTTGTATCCGACTCTGTGTGACCCCATAGATGGCACCCCACCAGGCTCCCCCGTCCCTGGGATTCTCCAGGCAAGAACACTGGAGTGGGTTGCCATTTCCTTCTCTAATGCATGAAAGTGAAAAGTGAAAGTGAAGTCGCTCAGTCGTGTCCCCAGCGACCTCATGGACTACAGCCTACCAGGCTCCTCCATCCATTGGATTTTCCAGGCAAGAGTACTGGAGTGAAGTGCCATTGCCTTCTCCGACGTGTTACCATACAGGCTTTAAAAATGATGAAGATCTATACTAATATGGAAAGAAGTCAACACTTGTGAGAAAGTCAATACACTTGTGAGAAACAAGGTACAGAATAGTATATGAAGTATATAAATTATGGATGTGTTTTAAATGCTCAGAGAATACATATAATATATATATATATAAAGAATATATATAGAAATCTAGATGTATGCTCACCAAATGTTAACAGTGGTTATCTAGATAATGAGACTTTGGGTAATATGTATTTTCTCTGTTCTTTCAAGCTTAAAAAAACATGTTTCACAGTGAGTGTATATCTTTTCCCGGAAACAAGAGATCTGTCTATATAAAATAAAGAGATAACTACAAATCAAGTATAATAACATTTCTTTTACTCATACTAATTGAAATTCTTTTAGTCTAAATCAAATCATCTTTGGAGATTTTGAACCAAAGAAACTGAGTTTTATTACATTCAGCTATATGCTGCACACTTGAAACATTTTTTAAAAGATGCAAAATTAATGTATTCTTCTAAACTGGTGAAGAGGGATGTATCAGAAATGTTATTTTAGTGTATATTCTTTTGTAATGCTTCAGGAAACTGCATGTGCACATGGATAAACTAGTCTTCCTAAAATCAGAACCAACTGAAATTTGTTAGCAAGGTCCCAACCCTGGTGGAGAATTGATATAGAAAAATATGTGAATTCTCAAATTTTAGCCAAAAGACATGAACAGACATTTCCTGAAAAGGATATACAGGTGGCAAATAATCACATGAAAATATTCTCAACATCATTAACCACTGGGGAAATGGCTAAAACCGCAAATGAGCAATCACTCCATACCATCAGAATGGCTGTAAAAAGAAAAAGTGTTAACTCAAAATGCTAGTGAAGGACTTCCCTTGTGGTACAGTGATAAGAATCAGCCTTCCGATGCAGGAGACATGGGTTTGATCCCTGGTCCGGGAAGACTCCACATGTCACAAGGCAACTAAGCCGGAATGCCACAACTACTGAACCTGCATGCCTAGAGCCTGTGGTCCACGACAGAAGAAGCCTCCACATGGCAACAAAGAGTAGTAGCCCTTCTTTGGAACTAGAGAAAGCCTGCACACATCAACAAAGACCCAGCACAGCCAAAAAAATACTTATTTTTAAAATGCCAGTAAGGATGTGGAGAAATTGAATCATTTATGCATCAGTGAGTGGCTTCCCTGGTCCATGGGATCACAAAGAGTTGGACACGACCGAGCAACTTACACACACACACACACACACACACACACACACACACACACACACACACAGACATGCATCAGTGGAGTGCTTCCCAGGTGGCACTAGTGGTAAAGAATCCATCTGCCAATGCTGAAGATGCAAGAGAAGCGGATCCTATCCCTGGGTTGAGAGGAACTCCTGAAGAAGGAAATGGCAACCCACTCCAGTATTCATCCCTGGATAATCCTGGAGACAAAGAAGCCTGGAGGGCTATAATCCACAGGGTTGCAAAAGATTCAGATACAACTGAGTGACTAAGCACCCAAGTACACATGCATCAGTGGTGAGAAAGTGAGATGATATAACCATTCTGAAAAACAGTTGAGCAGTTTCTAAAAAATAATAATAAAATATATACACACCATCCGAACCAGCATTTATAGTCCTCAACATTTATCCCAGAGAAAGGAAAATATGCGTTCACACGAAAACTCATACGTGGATGTTCATAGCAGCTTTATTCATAATAGACAAAAACTGGAAATCACCCAAATGTTTTCCAACAGATGAATGGTTAAATAAACTATGTTATATACCCACACCAAGGAATACTACACAGCAATGAACATAACAAACTCTTGATATATGCAACAATTTGGATGGATTTCTGGGGAATTAAGCTGAATGAAAAATATGATACATATTATAAAAAGAGAGAACAGATTAGAAGTTGCCAAAGGTTAGATATGGGATGGTGAGACAGGTGTGGCTGCAAATGAATAGCAGCAAGGGACTTTGTATTTTTGGAATAATTCTGCATCTCGATTGTGGTAGTGATTATATATAACTGCATAAAATCATATATACACAAATAAGTGCATATAAAACTGATAAAATTTGAATAAACATTGGTACCATAAGTAGTACCAATATATTTATTTCCTGGTTTTAATATTTCAGGATAGCTATGCAAGATGTTACCATTGGGGGGCATGATGAAAGGTACGTGGGACCTCCCTATAAATTTCTTTTGCAACTTTATGAATGTACAATTAACTTGAAACAGTATTTTAAAAGTTTTTGTTAATTTGGGGTCCACTAAGGGATAAGATCTCTGTTCGTTTACAAGGCAAACCATTCAATGTCACAGTAATCCAAATCTATGCCCCAACCAGTAACGCCGAAGAAGCTGAAGTTGAACGGTTCTATGAAGAGCTACAAGACGTTTTAGAACTAACACCCAAAAAAGATGTCCTTTTCATTATAGGGGACTGGAATGCAAAAGTAGGAAGTCAAGAAACACCTGGAGTAACAGGCAAATTTGGCCTTGGAACACGGAATGAAGCAGGGCAAAGACTAACAGAGTTTTGCCAAGAAAATGCACTGGTCATAGCAAATACCCTCTTCCAACAACACAAGAGAAGACTCTATACATGGACATCACCAGATGGTCAACACCGAAATCAGATCGATTATATTCTTTGCAGCCAAAGATGGAGAAGCTCTATACAATCAGCAAAAACAAGACCAGGAGCTGACTGTGGCTCAGACCATGAACTCCTTATTGACAAATTCAGACTGAAATTGAAGAAAGTAGGGAAAACTACTAGACCATTCAGGTGTGACCTAAATCAAATCCCTTATGATTATACAGTGGAAGTGAGAAATAGATTTAAGGGCCTAGATCTGATAGATAGAGTGCCTGATGAACTATGGAATGAGGTTCGTGACATTGTACAGGAGACAGGGATCAGGACCATCCCCATGGAAAAGAAATGCAAAAAAGCAAAATGGCTGTCTGGGGAGGCCTTACAAATAGCTGTAAAAAGAAGAGAAGCGAAAAGCAAAGGAGAAAAGGAAAGATATAAACATCTAAATGCAGAGTTCCAAAGAATAGCAAGAAGAGATAAGAAAGCCTTCTTCAGTGATCGATGCAAAGAAATAGAGGAAAACAACAGAATGGGAAAGACTAGGGATCTCTTCAAGAAAATAAGAGATACCAAAGGAACATTTCATGCAAGGATGGGCTCGATAAAGGACAGAAATGGTATGGACCTAACAGAAGCAGAAGATATTAAGAAGAGGTGGCAAGAATACACAGAAGAACTGTACAAAAAAGAGCTTCACGACCCAGATAATCATGATGGTGTGATCACTGACCTAGAGCCAGACATCCTGGAATGTGAGGTCAAGTGGGCCTTAGAAAGCATCACTACGAACAAAGCTAGTGCAGGTGATGGAATTCCAATGGAGCTATTCCAAATCCTGAAAGATGATGCTGTGAAAGTGCTGCACTCAATATGCCAGCAAATTTGGAAAACTCAGCAGTGGCCACAAGATTGGAAAAGGTCAGTTTTCATCCCAATCCCAAAGAAAGGCAATGCCAAAGAGTGCTCAAACTACCGCACAATTGCACTCATCTCACACGCTAGTAAAGTAATGCTCAAAATTCTCCAAGCCAGGCTTCAGCAATATGTGAACCATGAACTTCCTGATGTTCAAGCTGGTTTTAGAAAAGGCAGAGGAACCAGAGATCAAATTGCCAACATCCGTTGGATCATCAAAAAAGCAAGAGAGTTCCAGAAAAACATCTATTTCTGCTTTCTTGACTATGCCAAAGCCTTTGACTGTGTAGATCACAATAAACTATGGAAAATTCTGAAAGAGATGGGAATACCAGACCACCTGATCTGCCTCTTGAGAAATCTGTATGCAGGTCAGGAAGCAACAGTTAGAACTGGTCATGGAACAACAGACTGGTTCCAAATAGGAAAAGGAGTACGTCAAGGCTGCATGTTGTCACCATGTTTATTTAACTTATATGCAGAGTACATCATGAGAAATGCTGGACTGGAAGAAACACAAGTTGGAATCAAGATTGCTGGGAGAAATATCAATAACCTCAGATATGCAGATGACACCACTCTTATGGCAGAAAGTGAAGAGGAACTCAAAAGCCTCTTGATGAAAGTGAAAGTGGAGAGTGAAAAGGTTGGCTTAAAGCTCAACATTCAGAAAACGAAGATCATGGCATCTGGTCCCATCACTACATGGGAAATAGATGGAGAAACAGTGGAAACAGTGTCAGACTTTATTTTTCTGGGCTCCAAAATCACTGCAGATGGTGACTGCAGCCATGAAATTAAAAGACGCTTACTCCTTGGAAGGCAAGTTATGACCAACCTAGATAGCATATTCAAAAGCAGAGACATTACTTTACCAACAAAGGTTCGCCTAGTCAAGGCTATGGTCTTTCCTGTGGTCATGTATGGATGTGAGAGCTGGACTGTGAAGAAGGCTGAGTGCCGAAGAATTGATGCTTTTGAAGTGTGGTGTTGGAGAAGACTCTTGAGAGTCCCTTGGACTGCAAGAAGATCCAACCAGTCCATTCTGAAGGAGATCAATCCTGGAATTTCTTTGGAGGGAATGATGCTAAAGCTGAAACTCCAGTATTTTGGCCACCTCATGCGAAGAGTTGACTCCTTGGAGAAGACTCTGATGCTGGGAGGGATTGAGGGCAGGAGGAGAAGGGGACGACAGAGGATGAGATGGCTGGATGGCATCACTGACTTGATGGATGTGAGTCTGAGTGACCTCCGGGAGCTGGTGATGGACAGGGAGGCCTGGCGTGCTGCGGTTCATGGGGTCGCAAAGAGTCGGACACGACTGAGTGACTGATCTGATCTGATATGAAGGGATAAGAGTTGACTCATTGAAGAAGACTCTGATGCTGGGAGGGATTGGGGGCAAGAGGAGAAGGGGACGACAGAGGATGAGATGGCTGGATGGCATCACTTACTCGATGGATGGGAGTCTGAGTGACCTCCGGGAGTTGGTGATGGACAGGGAGGCCTGGCGTGCTGCGATTCATGGGGTGGCAAAGAGTCGGACACGACTGAGCAACTGATCTGATCTGATCTGATCTGAAGGGATACATTTAAGGATCAAATGAGCCTGAATTAAGAGCTTCCATACAGTGCTTTAATATTGTTATGCAAGATACTTGGTAAAATATTTGTCACCTGAAAAAAAATGCACAACCCAAATAAAAGTTGAGAATTTGATGAATATTCTGACATAGCACCTCAGATAATGCTTAGAAACTGTTCTGAAGAAGCAAGGTGGGGAGCCAGGGTATATAGGAGTTTTTGCAACAGAAGTCCAGGTATTCAGAATGTCAAAATGTTCTTTTAATAAAAGAAAGTCAGATATCTCAAGTTAAGGAATTTAGTATTTTTCTATGTATGGGAAGATGCTGGGCTCACTTAAATCATTCTTTCGATGTGCACGTTAGCTGTCTGGGGTCAGTATCCTATGTTTCCTCTTTCTGAGCTCCTCAGGGTACACCATCAGGGGGTGGCTGTGGTAGCTGACTGCTATATGGCCTTGGCCGAAAGCAGCCCGTTTGCCTCCATTCTGAGCTCCTTCAGGGTTCACCATCTAAGTGGTTGTAATGTGATGGCTTGATGGCCGTAACATTCTTTGTTTACTGAAATGGCAAACAATATTTTAGTTCACATATTTAAGAAGGAAAAGTATCTGAATGTGATGCCTTATCAGGAAGCATTAAAATATCAATTACTCTGCATTCCCAGTAAAATACTAGAGAGAGATACAATAACGAATTTTCCAAGCATCTTCCTCTGGCTCTAAATATCTAAAATGACTGACCGCTTCCCAGATTAAAAGGAGTCCCAAATGGTGATGTCCATCAGTGCTTGCTGACCCCAGATTTTCACACGGCTGATTGTTTATCATTCAGGTCTCTGCTCAAATGTTGTTCAGTTGATAAGTTGTGTCCAACTCTTTGGGACCTCATGGACTGCAGCACTCCAGGAGTTCCTGCTGCTGCTAAGTCACTTCAGTCGTGTCCAACTCTGTGCAACCCCATAGACGGCAGCCCACAAGGCTCTACCGTCCCTGGAACTCTCCAGGCAAGAACACTGGAGTGGGTTGCCATTTCCTTCTCCAATGCATGAAAGTGAAAAGTGAAAGTGAAGTGGCTCAGTCGTGCCTGACTGTTCGCGACCTCATGGACTGCAGCCTACCAGGCTCCTCTGTCCGTGGGGTTTTCCAGGCAGGAGTACTGGAGTGGGTCGCCATTGCCTTCTCCACCAGTTCCTATTCCTCACCATATTCCAGAGTTTGCCAAAGTTCATGTCCATTGAACTGGTGATAACATCCAACCATCTCATCCTCTACTCAAATATCTAAGGCCTAATCAGGGGACTTCCCTGCCCTTTCATTCTCAGTAGACGTCTGTCATACTCTGTCATAGCCACCTTTTTATCTTCATGTCATTTATCACTCTCTGAAAGTATCTTGTTTACAGGTTTTAAAAATTTCCATCTCCCCCATCACTGCTACTTCTAGACAGGGTGCTAATGTGTCTAGTCTACTGTTTTTTTCCTCAGTACATGGGTGTTTGGCACACAGTAGGTTTTCAATACATTTTTGTTGAAAGAATGAACAAATGTTGGATAAGAAGTCACCTCCAGCTCTCACTAGACTGAACATATCACCAGAGGAGTAGGTTAATAAGCCGAGGCCAACATAAGGAGAGGGTATTCGTAGGATACAAAAAACAGAGACTGTTTGTGGAGTGAAGTTGCAGCCCAGGAGAAGAGGCATCTGAACCTCGGCTGGGTGCCTGCTACAGTGCTATAAGAGGCGTGGGTATGCATGCTTAGTAGGGTCTCTTTGTGACTCTATGGACTGTAGCCCACCAGGCTCCTCTGTCCATGGAATTTTCCAGGCAAGAATATTGGAGTGAGCTGCTATTTCCATCTCCAGGGGATCTTCCTGACCTAGGGATGGAACTCTTATCTCTTGTGTCTCCTGTGTTGGCAGGCAGATTCTTTACCACTGAGCCACCTGGAGCCCATGACAGCCAGGTACAGTGAGACAAAAAGGATGAATGTGGAAGACCGGCCTCTAGACCCAGAATTAGGTTCCTGATGGTTGAGCCAAGTGAGTCCAGAGAGGACAATCTAATCTCAAAAGAGTATCCAGAAGGATCCTTCAAAAGAAAGTGGCTTATGTCACATTTGTGCTCCAAAGCTGCTAACATGCTACCCATCAGATCAGATCAGATCAGTCGCTCAGTCGTGTCCGACTCTTTGCGACCCCATGAACCGCAGCACGCCAGGCCTCCCTGTCCATCACCAGCTCCCGGAGGTCACTCAGACTCACATCCATCGAGTCAGTGATGCCATCCAGCCATCTCATCCTCTGTCATCCCCTTCTCCTCCTGCCCTCAATCCCTCCCAGCATCAGAGTCTTCTCCAATGAATCAACTCTTCTCATGAGGTGGCCAAAGTACTGGAGTTTCAGCTTTAGCATCATTCCTTCCAAAGAAATCCCAGGGTTGATCTCCTTCAGAATGGACTGGTTGGATCTCCTTGCAGTCCAGGAGACTCTCAAGAGTCTTCTCCAACACCACACTTCAAAAGCATCAATTCTTCGGCACTCAGCCTTCTTCACAGTCCAGCTCTCACATCCATACATGACCACAGGAAAGACCATAGCCTTGACTAGGCGAACCTTTGTTGGCAAAGTGATGTCTCTGCTTTTGAACATGCTATCTAGGTTGGTCCTAACTTGCCTTCCAAGGAGTAAGCGTCTTTTAATTTCATGGCTGCAGTCACCATCTGCAGTGATTTTGGAGCCCAGAAAAATAAAGTCTGACACTGTTTCCACTGTTTCTCCATCTATCTCCCATGTAGTGATGGGACCAGATGCCATGATCTTCATTTTCTGAATGTTGAGCTTTAAGCCAATCTTTTCACTCTCCGCTTTCACTTTCATCAAGAGGCTTTGTAGTTCCTCTTCACTTTCTGCCATAACGGTGGTATCATCTGCATATCTGAGGTTATTGTTATTTCTCCCGGCAATCTTGATTCCAACTTGTGCTTCTTCCAGTCCAGCATTTCTCATGATGTACTCTGCATACAAGTTAAATAAACATGGTGACAATATACAGCCTTGACGGACTCCTTTTCCTATTTGGAACCAGTCTGTTGTTCCATGACCAGTTCTAACTGTTGCTTCCTGACCTGCATACAGATTTCTCAAGAGGCAGATCAGGTGGTCTGGTATTCCCATCTCTTTCAGAATTTTCCATAGTTTATTGTGATCCACATTGTCAAATCCTTTGGCATAGTCAATAAAGCAGAAATAGATGTTTTTCTGGAACTCTCTTGCTTTTTTGATGATCCAGCGGATGTTGGCAATTTGATCTCTGGTTCCTCTGCCTTTTCTAAAACCAGCTTGAACATCAGGAAGTTCACGGTTCACATATTGCTGAAGCCTGGCTTGAATACTAGCATGTGAGATGAGTGCAATTGTGCGGTAGTTTGAGCACTCTTTGGCATTGCCTTTCTTTGGGATTGGGATGAAAACTGACCTTTTCCAATCTTGTGGCCACTGCTGAGTTTTCCAAATTTGCTGGCATATTGAGTGTGGCACTTTCACAGCATCATCTTTCAGGATTTGGAATAACTCAACTGGAATTCCATCACCTCCACTAGCTTTGTTCATAGTCATGCTTTCTAAGGCCCACTTGACTTCACATTCCAGGATGTCTGGCTCTAGGTCAGTGATCACACCATCATGATTATCTGGGTCGTGAAGCTCTTTTTTGTACAGTTCTTCTGTGTATTCTTGCCACCTCTTCTTAATATCTTCTGCTTCTGTTAGGTCCATACCATTTCTGTCCTTTATCGAGCCCATTTTTGCATGAAATGTTCCTTTGGTATCTCTGATTTTCTTGAATAGATCCTTAGTCTTTCCCATTCTGTGTTTTCCTCTATTTCTTTGCATTGATCACTGAAGACGGCTTTCTTATCTCTTCTTGCTATTCTTTGGAACTCTGCATTCAGATGTTTATATCTTTCCTTTTCTCCTTTGCTTTTCGCTTCTCTTCTTTTCATATCACCATGGTAATGGCCACAGCCCTTCTGATGGCAGATAAGGCCTACCCTTCCACCCTGCCCTTATCTAGAAGCTCTTTCCTCACACACTTTCGTGACTCACTCCCTCCATCTTTGTTTACTCTGTGTCATTTTCTCTGCCCTTCCTTCAACAGACCAGTTAACCTTGATTCCTACTCCTCCTACTCCTCAGCTCTCCTATCGCCTTACCTGCTTTACCTTCCCTCAGAGCACTTACCACCTAACATGCTGTTTTTTACTTATTTTTATTTTCTGTCCACCTATCTGTCTGCACTATCATGTAGTAATATAATATATTGTAAGCTACTCAAGGAAGAAATATTATTACTATTGTTTTGCTCACAAGGTTGACATTCACATATTTGTGGAAGGAAGGAAAGGCATACCTGCCCAGTATTGAATCATTGCCAATCAGCTCCAAACGTACCCTTGGATTTGTAGCTCTAGGATGCTGAAGCACTCTGCAAACAACATTAGCAGCTGACTCCTATTTCTGTTTTGTTCAGAATAGGCACTAGAAGGGCCAGAAGAGGAAGAAGGGACTTGTTCCTTTACGTTTGTTCCCCATAAGGCTTCCTGTCTGCTTCCTTTGGTTTTGACTGATTCACCAGCAACCCTCCTTCACCTGACAGCAGCCCCTGAATCTGCCTTGCATTTTCCCCAACTTGCAGAATCAGTATCATCTCACCATTTCAGAGACCTCAGAACCAACCTCGTTGTTCCTGCTTCTAAGGATGCTTCTCCTTACTTGGAGACACAGCCTCCTCAGAGGTCCATGGTTTGTCTTGAGGGCTCCTTTCCTTAGTGTCCATGTCTGTCCATTTGCTCACTCAATGTGTGTATGTGTGTGAAATCACTTCAGTCTTGTCTGACTCTTTGCAACCCCATGGCCTGTAGCCCGCCAGGCTCCTCTATCTATGGGATTCTCCAGGCAAGAATTGTGGAGTGGGTTGCTGTGCCCTTCTCCAGGGGATCTTTCCAACCCAGGGACCACACCCACGTCTCCTATGTCTCCTACACTGGCAGGCATGTTCTTTACCATTAGCTCCACCTGGGAAACCCTTGCTTATTCAGTCCTTGGTGTTATATCCACTTCCTGCAATAACTACCTCCAAAGTTCTTTAGAACTCTCTTTTCACTCTTTCATTACTTAACGATCTTATGCCTAATTAACAGTTCTGTATATATCTCTTTTGTGGAGAGCTGAGTCAGTACCTGCAGTTGAGTCTGTGCCCAGGGAGACGTTTGGCTGAGACAGAGAAGCATTGTCATCAAAGGGAGTAAAAACAAATCGTAGGTGAGGAAAGAAGCCAGACTCAGGGCCAGAGACCGGATTAAGTATCAGGACTGGCAGCAAACTGCCTGTCTATAAATAAGTAATGAGTCCAAGGATCAAGAACAGGTCAGGCAGTAAAGTGTGAGATGGGCCAAGATGGAGACTGCAGGAGATAGCCTTCCTGGATGAAGTGCTGGGGTCTGCTCTAAATAGTCCTGTGAACAGGGGCCCGCCTGAGAGCATATGATACCACTCCCCTCCTTCTCCATTCAGGGCAGCCTCTCCATTCCAGAACCTTAGGCAGGAATCAAAAGACCCTTCAGATACGAAATCTCTGCCTCTCTGGACTTTTGAGTATTGACCACTATCTCAATTTCCTGCTTTTATTCTTTATCCTCCCTCTGGAAACCACTGACTGCACTGGAGGCTCTGTGACCCTGTGTATGCTTCTGTGAAACCCTTCCCCAGAGCCTAAAGCACATCAGTGTGCAGTTCTAAAGCCAGTCCCTAGCCTCCTCTACCTAACCTATCTGTTAATGCAAGTCATCCGAAACATACAGATAGAAAGCACTGACCAGGATGGAGTGGGGTAGAACAGTCCAAAGTTAGAGAGCATCCAGGTGGCCATGTTGAGACTGAGGCAGCTGTCAACTATGGATCACAACTAGGTCATGGCAGTTTACACAAATAGAAAAACATAGAGGAAATGGAGAATTTATGAGCCTTGGGAACATTAATGATAGTGGGTAACTGAAATAATAACAAGATTATGTCATTCATAATAGCTGAAATATGAAAACAAGGCCTTGGTTTTATAGGAGATGATAAGGAGTTCAGTATTTGCTTCATTCCATGAGATTTGAAATCTAGGGGAAAATATTCAGGAAATGGTGCAGTTTATCTGAGAACAATTAGAAATTAAGAAATAAAGTCCCATTGTGAGACTACCTGACCTGCCTCTTGAGAAACCTGTATGTAGGTTAGAAAGCAACAGTTAGAACAGGACATGGAACAACAGACTGGTTCCAAATAGGAAAAAGAGTACATCAAGGCTGTATATGGTCACCCTGCTTATTTAACTTATATGCAGAATACATAATGAGAAACAATGGACTGGAAGAAACACAAGCTGGACTCAAGATTGCTGGGAGAAAGATCAATAACCTCAGATATGCAGATGACACCACCCTTATGGCAGATAGTGAAAAAGAACTAAAAAGCCTCTTGCTGAAAGTGAAAGAGCAGAGTGAAAAAGTTGGCTTAAAGCTCAACATTCAGAAAACTAAGATCATGGCATCCGGTTCCATCACTTCATGGCAAATAGATGGGGAAACAGTGGAAACTGTGACAGACTTTACTTTCTTGAGACCCCAAATCACTGCAGATGATGACTGCAGCCATGAAATAAAAAGACACTTGCTCCTTGGAAGAAAAGTTATGACCAACCTAGATAGCATATTAAAAGCAGAGACATTACTTTGCCAACAGAGGTCCATCTAGTCAAAGCTACGGTTTTTCCAGTGGTCATGTATAGATGTGAGAGGTCCATCTAGTCAAAGCTACGGTTTTTCCAGTGGTCATGTATAGATGTGAGAGTTGAACTATAAAGAAGGCTGAGCACTGAAGAATTGATGCTTTTGAACTGTGGTGTTGGAGAAGACTCTTGAGAGTCCCTTGGACTGCAAGGAGATCCAACCAGTCCTGGGTGTTCATTGGAAGGACTGCTGTTGAAGCTGAAACTCCAATACTTTGACCACCTGATGCAAAGAGCTGACTCATTAGAAAAGACCCTGATGCTGGGAAAGATTGAGGGCAGGAGGAAAAGGGGATGACAGAGGATGAGATGGTTGGATGGCATCACCGACTCAATGGACATGAGTTTGGGTAGATGCTGGGAGTTGGTGATGGACAGGGAGGCCTGGCATGCTGTGGTTCATGGGGTCGCATATAGTCGGACACGACTGAGCGACTGAACTGAACTGAGAGTCCAAGATAAGAGATGAGCTCCCTACACCAAAGCAATTATGTACACTCAATATAAATAACACTTAGGAGTAAAGGAATACAAAGAAAGAAAAGCAGACCACAAATAGAACAGTGAGGAAGCATTCTCATTTAGGGACAAGCCAAATGGACATGGGAGAGGATGCCTAGGATAGGAACCAGATAGCCTGGAGTAGGATGACACAGAAATTCAAGAAGGATTTATACCAAGAGGAAATGGTCAACAATATAAAAATTGTAGAGCTGTCAAGAAAGATAAAAACTGAGAAAGCTCAACAAAATTTAGCTATTGGTGAGTACTTGGAAGGTCTTTTGATTTACCTACTGATCAGATCAGATCAGTCGCTCAGTCCTGTCCGACTCTTTGTGACCCCATGAACTGCAGCACGCCAGGCCTCCCTATCCATCACCAGCTCTCGGAGGTCACTCAGACCCACATTCATTGAGTCAGTGATGCCATCCAGCCATCTCATCCTCTGTCGTCCCCTTCTCCTCCTGCCCTCAATCCCTCCCAGCATCAGAGTCTTCTCCAATGAGTCAACTCTTCGCATGAGGTGGCCAAAATACTGGAGTTTCAGCTTGAGCATCATTCGCTCCAAAGAAATCTCAGGTCTGATCTCCTTCAGAATGGACCGGTTGGATCTCCTTGCAGTCCAAGGGACTCTCAAGAGTCTTCTCCAACACCACAGTTCAAAAGCATCAATTCTTCGGTGCTCAGCCTTCTTCACAATCCAGCTCTCACATCCATACATGACCACAGGAAAGACCATAGCCTTGACTAGGCGAACCTTTGTTGGTAAAGTGATGTCTCTGCTTTTGAATATGCTATCTAGGTTGGTTATAACCTTCCTTCCAAGGAGCAAGCGTCTTTTAATTTCATGGCTGCAGTCACCATCTGCAGTGATTTTGGAGCCCAGAAAAACAAAGTCTGACACTGTTTCCACTGTTTCTCCATCTATTTCCCATGTAGTGATGGGACCAGATGCCATGATCTTCGTTTTCTGAATGTTGAGCTTTAAGCCAACCTTTTCACTCTCCACTTTCACTTTCATCAAGAGGCTTTTGAGTTCCTCTTCACTTTCTGCCATAACGGTGGTATCATCTGCATATCTGAGGTTATTGATATTTCTCCCAGCAATCTTGATTCCAGCTTGTGTTTCCTCCAGTCCAGCATTTCTCATGATGTACTCTGCATATAAGTTAAATAAACATGGTAACAATATACAGCCTTGACGTACTCCTTTTCCTATTTGGAACCAGTCTGTTGTTCCATGTCCAGTTCTAACTGTTGCTTCCTGACCTGCATACAGATTTCTCAAGAGGCAGATCCGGTGGTCTGGTATTCCCATCTCTTTCAGAATTTTCCATAGTTTATTGTGATCTACACAGTCAAAGGCTTTGGCATAGTCAATAACGCAGAAATAGATGTTTTTCTGGGACTCTCTTGCTTTTTGATGATCCAGCGGATGTTGGCAATTTGATCTCTGGTTCCTCTGCCTTTTCTAAAACCAGCTTGAACATCAGGAAGTTCATGGTTCACATATTGCTGAAGCCTGGCTTGGAGAATTTTGAGCATTACTTGACTAGCGTGTGAGATGAGTGCAATTGTGCGGTAGTTTGAGCACTCTTTGGCATTGCCTTTCTTTGGGATTGGGATGAAAACTGACCTTTTCCAATCTTGTGGCCACTGCTGAGTTTTCCAAATTTGCTGGCATATTGAGTGCAGCACTTTCACAGCATCATCTTTCAGGATTTGGAATAGCTCCACTGGAATTCCATCACCTGCACTAGCTTTGTTCGTAGTGATGCTTTCTAAGGCCCACTTGACTTCACATTCCAGGATGTCTGGCTCTAGGTCAGTGATAACACCATCATGATTATCTGGGTCTGATAATCTGGGTCTGATAATCTGGGTCTGATAATCTGGGTCTACCTACTGATAGAGTAGATTTTAAAAATAAGAGTTACTACCAAATCCAGACCTTATCTTTGCCAGTAGTATGCTTTTATTTAGAAAATTAAGTTCATATCAACACCTAACTACTTAAAAATACACAGCTTCCATATCTAAAGATTCTTTATTAGTGAGGGTTCATTAACTCAATGCTGCTGCTGCTGCTAAGTCACTTCAGTCATGTCCGGCTCTGTGCAACCCCAGAGACGGAAGCCTGCCAGGCTCCCCCGTCCCTGAGATTCTCCAGCCAAAACACTGGAGTGGGTTGCCATTTCCTTCTCCAATGCATGAAAGTGAAAAGTGAAAGTCAAGTCGCTCAGTCGTGTGCAACACTTAGCCACCCCATGGACTGCAGCCCACCAGGCTCCTCCATCCATGGGATTTTCCAGGCAAGAGTACTGGAGTGGGGTGCCATTGTCTTCTTCACATTAACTCAATGAGTAGCCACATTGTTTTTGTATTTTTTCAATATTTTAACACTTCCCTTTCCAGTATATGCTTTTATCAACCCAGTATAACATAATTCCTGGTAAGAATCTTAAATGATCCATAAATAAACTGAACAGCCATCTTCACATATCTTATTTTTTGGCTGTTTTAATCACAATTTGTCTCTGCATACTTTATTTAAAACTCCTTGCCTGGAAATATGCTAACCTATAAATAGACATTTAAGAAGCTATATATAAACCTGCTTTCTAAGTTTTTGTACTTGTGTAAATCTTGATAAGATATGTTATTACTAAAAGCAAAAGTATGTATGTGGGGTTATGGGAAGACTAACCCCTTGCCTCTCAGTCTGCATGTACATGCACACACACACATATGTGATATAGAAGTTGCAGTATGCTTCAGTAGTTTCATAAGTAATATTGTCTGTGTCATGTAGAGATAGCTTATATACTTCATATGTATATAATTTAATTTTATATTATATTACATATATAATTCACTCATAATATCACAGATGGAAGATAGATTTTTTAATAACAAAAAAAGGCTATTGGCAAATTTGAGCCTCATGTATATCAGTAGTATGTTTTTATTAAATTTTATAAATTCAGCAATTGCTTATTAAGTAAAACCTGATATTGCCTAAAATTTCACATTTTATGAAATCTTATTTTCTAAAGAGCACAACATAACATTCCCAGAATCCCTTCCTTGAAAATAATAGTGGTGTTTTTCTACTGCTAACAAAAGTAGTCTTCATAAATTAGTTATCACAATTATACTGTTTATAGATTATATACTGTGCTTTTTATATACAAGAAAATTCTGAGTCAGATGCACTAATTTGGTTTTGTTAACATTAAATTAGCTGAGTCAGGCATCAGCTACAAATTCAAACTTCACCAATTTTCCTTTAAGGAAGTTAAAAGATCACCATCTAGTGGAATTTTTGACATAAAAATTTTCCAAATTGAGCTTCAAATTGAAGTAATCAATATTTTAATCAAAAAACTTTTAAATGATAGTGATTATAAATTAATTTTTATATATTTTCTAAAATAAATCCTAAAAATATTTTATATATTTTCTAAAGTAAATCCTAAAAGTAAACTTCAGATTAGAAAATAAAAATCAGTATTCATTTATGATATTTTTACAATAATTTTATTTATTTACTTCTGGCTGCACTGGATCTTTGTTGCTGTGCAAGGGCTTTCTCCAGTTGTGGTGAGTGGGGGCTACTCTCCAGTTGTGGTGCTCAGGCTTCTCGCTGTTGTGGCTTCTCTTGTTGCAGAGCTCAGGCTCTGAAGCATGGGCACCCAGTCTTAGTTGCTCCGAGGCATGTGGAATCTTCCTGGACCAGGAATCGAACCTGTATCCCCTGCGTTGGCAGGCAGGTTTTTTCCCACTGTGCTACCAGGGAAGTCCCTCATTTATGATATTTTTAACCACATAGTTTAACAACTGAATTGGTTTTTCTTTCATTTGAATGTTAACTATGACTTTCTAAATTTTTTGTTACTTTTTACATAGATTCATGTTTTTAAAGAAGAAACATAATAGCTTGCAATTTTATATTATTGAATACAAATTTGTCTTTATTTTTTCCACATTATTTTTTGTTAATGGAGCAAGTCCTAAACCAGGAAGATTTAATTCTACTCACTGACTGGTATTTTAATTTCAAACATTTGAACTGGTCTTAAGGTGGTTCAAAAAATTTAGGTATAGGATTCTAATTTATTTTTTAGTGGCTATGCCCACTACAAACTATTTGACTTTTTCCCTAGTTGCATAGAAACTATTTATATGTTTGGTATGAAAAGACAAACATGGTAGATGGCCAACAGATACATGAAAACTGCTCAGCATCACTAATCATCAGGAAAATGCAAGTCAAAACCCTAATGAGCTATCTCCTCACACTGTGAGAATGGTTATTAGCAAAAAGACAACAAATGAGTAAGTGTCAATAAGGACTGGAGAAAAGCGAACCCTTGAGCACTGTTTGTAGGAATATAAATTGGTGTGATACTATGGAAAAGAGTGTGGGGATTTCTCAAAAAATTAAAAACAGACCTACCATGTGATCCAGCAATTCTAGTCCAGAGTATTTTTCCAAAGAAAATGAAAACACTAATTTGAAAAGATGCATGTATATATACACTGCAGAATTATTCATGATAGCCAAGATATGAAAGCAGCCCAAAGTGCTCGTTGATAGATGAATGGATAAAAATATATATATATATATATATATATATATATATATATATATATTCCAAGGTGTGTATATATACATATATATATGGTGTATATATATATATGTATGTATGCATATATATGGTGTATATATATATATATGTATGTATGTATGTGTGTGTGTATATATATATATATTCAGTGGAATACTACTAAGCCCTAAAAGAGAATGAAATCTTATCATTTGCACAACAAAGATGGACATAATGGGTATTATGCTGCTGCTGCTGCTGCTGCTAAGTCGCTTCAGTCGTGTCCGACTCTGTGTGACCCCATAGACGGCAGCCCACCAGGCTCCCCCATCCCTGGGATTCTCCAGGCAAGAACACTGGAGTGGGTTGCCATTTCCTTCTCCAATGCATGAAAGTGAAAAGTGAAAGTGAAGTCGCTAAGTTGTGTCCCACTCTTAGTGACCCCATGGACTGCGGCCTACCAGGGTCCTCCGTCCACGGAATTTTCCAGGCAAGGGTACTGGGGTGGGGTGCCATGCCTTCCCCAGGGTATTATGCTAACTGAAATAAATCATAAAGAGAAGGACAAGTCCTGTATAACCTCACTTATGTGTGGAATCCCAAAAGTAAAACAAATGAACAAACACAATAAAACAGAAACAAAGTCATAGATACAGAGAACGGGTAGTTGCCAGAGAGGATAGTGGGTGGCGGGGGAGAATAAGTAAAATAAGTGAGGGAAGTTAAGAGGTAGAAAATTTCAGCTTTGAAATAAATTTTAACTCGTAAAAACCTTAACTGCTAGTGACAACCAAGAAGCAAGTAATTATGAATTATTTGTCATATCAGCATTTCTTGATCAGCAAACTTAGGAATAGTCTATAGTGAAAGTGAAGTCACTCAGTCGTGTCTGACTCTTTGTGACCCCACAGACTGTAGCCTACCAGGCTCCTCTGTCCATGGGATTTTCCAGGCAATAGTACTGGAGTGGATTGCCATTTCCTTCTCCAGGGGATCTTCCCAACCCAGGGCTCGAACCTGGGTCTCCCAAATTGCAGACAGACGCTTTACCATCTGAGCCACCCATTTCTTTCTCCAATATGGTATAAGATAGGTGTCTAATAAACCCAGGGGCTTCCTTGGTGGCTCAGACGGTAAAGAATCTGTCAGCAATGCAATGCAGGAGACCTGCACTGATCCCCGGGTTAGGAAGATTCCCTGGAAAAGGGAATGGCTTTGCCTGGAAAATTCCATGGATAGAGAAACCTGGTGGGCTACAGCCCTCGGGGTTGCAAAGTGTTGGACAAAACTGAGCAACTAAGTGCACAAGTTAGCTTTAAGCTACCAAAAAAAAAAAACAAACAAACTATCTTAGATTGACATACCCAAAACATAACTATTCCTCAAGAGTTAAAGAGTTCATCTGAAAACCCCTACCTCACTTACCTCTATTTTATAAATTATGAAAATATCATCATACCAGTTACTTTTTCTTTTTGACAGATTCTGCAACATACATAACATGAATTTATTGACTTTCAGTAAACCTAGGAACAATAAAAGTAAGACATGTCTGTAATGATTAAACCACCAAGCTTAAGCTACCATTGATAACAAATATTAATTTAATACTGAATATTTCCTGCTGCTGCTACTGCTGCTAAGTTGCTTCAGTCGTGTCCGACTCTGTGCGACCCCATAGACGGAAGCTCACCAGGCTCCCCTGTCCCTGGGATTCTCCAGGCAAGAACACTGGAGTGGGTTGCCATTTCCTTCTCCAATGCATGAAAGCGAAAAGTGAAAGTGAAGCCGCTCAGTCGTATCCGACTCTTAGCGACCCCATGGACTGGAGCCTACCAGGCTCCTTTGTCCATGGGATTTTCCAGGCAAAAGTACTGGGGTGGGGTGCCATTGTCTTCCCCTAGACCACATGAATCTGAAATTCATTCTGGCCAGTTTCCTTTATATTTAGAAATGTTTAATTTGTAAGAACTTAAATTCAATTAAACAGAACTTTTATAACTTAATTTTGATAAGGTACAGACATACCATATGCCTGATATACACACCAACATAAAAGGAGACATAATTAGAGATCTCATAGCTTCACTTTAAAACTTGATTCTGAATCAAGTATTACAATATTATCTTTGTTGTTGTTCAGTTGCTCAGTTGTGTCCAACTCTTCGAAAACCCATGGACTGCAGCACACCAGACTTTCCTGTCCTTAACTATTCCCAGAGTTATTCAAACTCATGTCCATTGAATCAGTGATGCCATCCAACCATCTCATCCTCTGTTGTCCCCTTCTCTTCCTGATTTCAGTGTTTCCCAACATCAGGGTCATTTTCCCATGTGTCACCTCTTTGCATCAAGAGGCTAAAGTGTTGGAGCTTTAGCTTCAGCATCAGTCTTTCCAATGAATATTCAGGGTTGATTTCCTTTAGGACTGACTGGTTTGATCTCCTTGCTGTTCAGGGGACTCTCAAGAGTCTTGTCCAGCATCACAATTCAAAGGCATCAGTTCTTCAGCGTTCAGCTTTTTTTACTGTCCGACTCTCACATCCATATGTGACTACTGGAAAAACCGTAGCTTTGTCTATATGGGCCTTTGTCAGCAAAGTGATGTCTCTACTTTTTAATACTTTGTCTAGGTTTGTCATAGCTTTCCTTCCAAACGGGTTTCCCTAGTGGCTCAGCTGATAAAGAATCCACCTGCAATGCAGGAGACGTGGGTTTGATCCTGGGATGGGAAGAGCTCCTGGAGAAGGGAATGGTTACCCACTGCAGTATTCTGGCCTGGAGAATTCCATGGACTGTATAGTGCATGAGTTCGTAAAGTGTCAGACGTGACTGAGCGACTTCCACTTCACTTTCTTCCAAGCAGCAAGCATTTTTTAATTTCATGGCTGTAGTCATTGTCTGCAGTGATTTTGGAGCCTCAAAAAATAAAATCTGTCAGTGCTTTCACTTTTTCCACTTCTATTTGTGATGGGACCAGATGCCATGATTTTAGTGTTTTAATTAAAAGAAACAGATTAAAGAAACCTCTTAAAGTGCAACATTAAAAAAGAAACAGGCCTTTCCTCAACGTAAGTGCCCTCGTATTGCCTCCTGCAGTTGCCATCAGACCTTCCTAATCATTGACACGTCCCTAACCTCCCATCAGTGGTGACTGGCATGGCACCCCTCTGGCTTTCCTTTCTTTTCAGAAACAGGTTTCTTTCTTTTTTAATGTTGAGCTTTAAGCTACTTTTTCACTTTCCTCCTTCACCTTCATCAAGAGTCTCTTTAGTTCCTCTTCACTTTCTGCCATTAGTGTGGCATCATCTGCATATCTGAGGTTGTTGATATTTCTTCCATCAGTCTTGATTCCAGCTTGTGATTCGTTCAGCCCAGCATTTCGTGTGATGTATTCTGTTAAGTAAGCAGGGTGATGATATATATAGCTTTGATCTATTCCTTTCCCAATTTGGAACTAGTCAGTTGTTCCATGTCCAATTCTAACTGTTGCTTCTTGACCTGCATACATGTTTCTCAGGAGACAAGTAAGGTGGTCTTCCCATCTCTTTAAGAATTTTCCACAGTTTGCTGTGATCCACAGAGTCACAGCCTCTAGCATAGTTAAAGAAGCAGAAGTAGATGCCATACTGTTCATGAGGTTCTCACAGCACGAATACTGGAGTAGGTTGCCATTCCCTCCTCCAGTGGACCATGTTTTGTCAGACCTCTTCACAATGACCCATCCATCTTGGGTGGTTCTGCCTAGCATGGTTCATAGCTTCACTGAGTTCACAAGCCCCTTCACCATGACAATGCTGTGATAGTTAAGAGGTTTAACTATATATATAAATACACACACACACACACATAAATAACACAGACTTGTTGGGGGCTTTTTATTGTTGGGGACGAATAGGGAATCCCTTTGGCTCATCCAACCTTAGCTAATGTATCAAACTTTAATTTTAATCATATTTATATCTACATTACTTATCCCATTTCTTAATAACCAGCTAAAGAGTTCTTATCCTTTTGGGATAAGTCTCTCTAAAATTTCCACCTTTTGGGGAAGAAACTTCGAGACTTTCTCTTCAGTTTTTTCTTATTTCCCTGTTAATCGACCTAATAAGCATTAATTAAGCTAATGTTTTTATTTAGACCCCTTTAAGTGGAGCTGAGACAAATCAGGCTTCCTAAACTGGTTTATTTTTGTTTGTTTTAGGTCTTAGATCAGTCATATATATATATATATAAAATTTATCCACCTTCTAATTTGCCTTTTCATAGGTGCCAATAAAATAGCTGTTGATAATGAGAACTCTCTAAAAGTTTACCAATTTAGAATTCCTCCAACTTAAAGAATCCATCATCTGCCCATCAATGAGTATTATCTTAATAATGATTCAAATCAATAAACGCAAGAGGCACTCCACAAGAGACTGCAGAAGAGGTAGCCTTCATAAGATATAGAAAGTTTATTCTCAAAAATGTCTAAGGAAGTAAAGGTCTGCTTTGTACAGGTGGGCACAATGAAAGTTAAGATGACAAAGTCCCTTGAGAATTGGCCCAGCCAGACAAAAGGCTTCTCAGAATTCCAGTCTATTTGACTGACTGCCAAATATACACTGTATGCACACATTCTGGACGGCAGAGACCAAGCCCTCAAAATACAGGAAAAACAGATGAAGAGCAGGTAGAATATTTATATCTCAAAGACACAGGGAGAGAAATACAGGTACCCCTAGAAGGGCTCTTGCTCCTTTAAGGTCAGAATCCTGAAGACATATTTTCCAAGCTGGTTTTTTCAAGCTGTGCATGCGAAAATGATAATAATAATTTTGGAATGTTAAAAACTCTAATCTGGCCATTTTTAGAACAACATTTTCTTTAGTTTCCAATTAAGTACTTTTGAGAATATATTCTCTACATATATAGTAAATCCTCCCAGTGTCTTTCAACTAAGGATAACTTAGGTGCTGCTTCTTGAAACTAAGTTTCAAGGAAAATGTATTCCTGTAGCAAGAAGCTTAACACCACCAAATAAAACTTAGGATCATCAGTCAATAATGGCAGATCCGAGGCCCAGAAGAAACTGACCCAAATTCATCTGAATCTCCAAGGAGGCTGGTACCAAGGCTCCAAATTCTAAAAGAGTTCAAGTGAAGGAGAGAAGCTTGTTCTGGGTTCTTTCATTGGTCACCAAAACTATCAACTATAGAAAACAAAAATCCACAACCTAAAAGCTAAGAGTTATGTTTTATTTGGGGATCTTATTGAGAACTGTAGACTGAGAGACAGCCTCTCAGATTGCTGTGATCCAAAAAGGTAAAAGAGGAGCCAGGATATATACGAGTTTTTGCTATTAAAAAAAAAAAAAAATTAAGTGGTTACTGCTAATCACAACAAACAGACATCTCAAGTTTATGATTTTAGTGCTTTTCAATGTGTAAGAAAATGCAAGAGTCTGGGTTCACTGAAATTATTCCTTTGATATGTATCAACTCTGTAGGGTCGTTATCCTGTTTTTCTTCAACCAGAATTCCCCTCAGGCTGCGCTGTCCTGGCTGCTGCAGTGACTGACAGCTTGATAGCAGGCAAAAGTCTTTGTCCACATTATATTTAACTTTCATACATTTCTATTGTTTTTATTTTGTTTTGTTGCTAAGTCTGTCCAGCTCTTTTTCAACCCCAAGCACTATAGCCCACCAGCCTCCTCTGTCCATGGAATTTTCCAGGCAAGAATACTGGAGTGGGTTGCCATTTCCTTCTCCACGGGATCTTCCTGACCCAGGGACTGAACCCCCATCTCTTCTGTCTCCTGCACTGGTGAGCGGGTTCTTTACCACTGTGCCACCTAGAAAGCTGATACATTTCTATATGTGTACCTAAAAAGAACCAATAAAGATAAAATATGCTGTCAGAATTGATTGTTTTAATACATCTGAAGCAATCTGAATATTTTCTTCCTCAAAAATTTCATTCAACACCATGGAATCTGAGAAAGTAGCACCTGGTCAGTGTAAAGCAACTCTATTTAACTAAGTTTATTTTCCAGTCTTACTAGAGCCCGAACATTGTAAAGGGTTAAAATATATGTATACCATCTGTATATACATAGTTTCAGTTCAGTTCAGTCCGTCAGTCATGTCCAACTCTTTGCGACCCATGAATTGCAGCACGCCAGGCCTCCCTGTCCATCACCAACTCCCGGAGGTCACTCAGACTCACATCCATCGAGTCATGATGCCATCCAGCCATCTCATCCTCTGTAGTCTCCTTCTCCTCCTACCCCCAATCCCTCCCAGCATCAGAGTCTTCTCCAATGAGTCAACTCTTCGCATGAGGTGGCCAAAGTACTGGAGTTTCAGCTTTAGCATCATTCCTTCCAAAGAAACCCCAGGGCTGACCTCCTTCAGAATGGACTGGTTGGATCCCCTTGCAGTCCAAGGGACTCTCAAGAGTCTTCTCCAACACCACACTTCAAAAGCATCAATTCTTCGGCACTCAGCCTTCTTCATAGTCCAGCTCTCACATCCATACATGACCACAGGAAAGACCATAGCCTTGACTAGACGGACCTTTGTTGGCAAAGTAATGTCTCTGCTTTTGAATATGCTGTCTAGGTTGGTCATAACTTTCCTTCCAAGGAGTAAGTGTCTTTTATTTTCATGGCTGCAGTCACCATCTGCAGTGATTTTGGAGCCCAGAAAAAGTCTGACACTGTTTCCACTGTTTCCCCAACTATTTCCCATGAGGTGATGGGACCGGATGCCATGATCTTCGTTTTCTGAATGTTGAGCTTTAAGCCAACTTTTCACTCTCCACTTTCACTTTCATCAAGAGGCTTTTTAGTCCCTCTTCACTTTCTGCCATAAGGGGTGGTGTCATCTGCATATCTGAGTTTATTGATATTTCTCCGCGCAATCTTGATTCCAGCTTGTGTTTCTTCCAGTCCATCGTTTCTCATGATGTACTCTGCATATAAGTTAAATAAGCAGGGTGACAATATACAGCCTTGATGTACTCCTTTTCCTATTTGGAACCAGTCTGTTGTTCCATGTCCAGTTCTAACTGTTGCTTCCTGACCTGCATACAAATTTCTCAAGAGGCAGATCAGGTGGTCTGGTATTCTCATCTCTTTCAGAATTTTCCACAGTTTATTGTGATCCACACAGTCAAAGGCTTTGGCATAGTCAATAAAGCAGAAATAGATGTTTTTCTGGAACTCTCTTGCTTTTTTGATGATCCAGCGGATGTTGGCAATTTGATCTCTGGTTCCTCTGCCTTTTCTAAAACCAGCTTGAACATCAGGAAGTTCACGTATTGCTGAAGCCTGGCTTGGAGTACTTTGAGTATTTTGAGCATTACTTTACTAGCGTGTGAGATGAGTGCAGTTGTGTGGTAGTTTGAGCATTCTTTGGCATTGTCTTTCTTTGGGATTGGAATGAAAACTGACCTTTTCTTTTGTGAAGTGAAGATCTTTTTTGTACAGTTCTTCTGTGTATTCTTGCCACCTCTTCTTAATATCTTCTGCTTCCGTTAGGTCCATACCATTTCTGTCCTTTATCAAGCCCATCTTTGCATGAACTGTTCCCTTGGTATCTCTGATTTTCTTGAAGAGATCTCTAGTCTTTCCCATTCTGTTGTTTTCCTCTATTTCTTTGCATTGATCACTGAAGAAGGCTTTCTTATCTCTTCTTGCTATTCTTTGGAACTCTGCATTCAGATGCTTATATCTTTCCTTTTCTCCTTTGCTTTTCACTTCTCTTCTTTTCACAGCTATTTGTAAGGCCTTCCCAGACAGCCATTTTGCTTTTTTGCATTTCTTTTCCATGGGGATGGTCTTGATCCCTGTCTCCTGTACAATGTCATGAACCTCATTCCATAGTTCATCAGGCACTCTATCTATCAGATCTAGGCCCTTAAATCTATTTCTCACTTCCACTGTATAATCATAAGGGATTTGATTTAGGTCATACCTGAATAGTCTAGTGGTTTTCCCTACTTTCTTCAATTTCAGTCTGAATTTGGCAATAAGGAGTTCATGATCTGAGCCACAGTCAGCTCCTGGTCTTGTTTTTGTTGACTGTATAGAGCTTCTCCATCTTTGGCTGCAAAGAATATAATCAATCTGATTTCGGTGTTGACCGTCTGGTGATGTCCATGTGTAGAGTCTTCTCTTGTGTTGTTGGGAGAGGGTGTTTGTTATGACCAGTACATTTTCTTGGCAAACATCTCTTAGTCTTTGCCCTGCTTCATTCCGTATTCCAAGGCCAAATTTGCCTGTTACTCCAGGTGTTTCTTGACTTCCTACTTTTACATTCCAGTCCCCTATAATGAAAAGGACATCTTTTTTGGGTGTTAGTTCTAAAAGGTCTTGTAGGTCTTCACAGAACCGTTCAACTTCAGCTTCTTCAGCGTTACTGGTTGGGGCATAGACTTGGATTACTGTGACATTGAATGGTTTGCCTTGGAAATGAACAGAGATCATTCTGTTGTTTTTGAGATTGCGTCCAAGTACTGCATTTTGGACTCTTTTGTTGACCTTGATGGCTACTCCATTTCTTCTGAGGGATTCCTGCCCACAGTAGTAGATACAATGGTCATCTGAGTTAAATTCACCCATTCCAGTCCATTTGAGTTCGCTGATTCCTAGAATGTTGACATTCACTCTGGCCATCTCTTGTTTGACCACTTCCAATTTGCCTTGATTCATGGACCTGACATTCCAGGTTCCTATACAATGTTGCTCTTTCTTTACAGCATCAGACCTTGCTTGTTTAATATGTAAGGTTTTACATTTTTCTCTTCAGTACTATTTATGAAACTGGGTACTTAATCACTATGAACTCAACTATAGTTTCCTCCTCGATCTTTAAATTCCTATTTTCCCAGATGACCTACTTTAAAGGTTTCTTTTCAGTATTACAGAAACCACCAAACAAATCTATGCAAGCAGTTAAAGGGCATTGTGTGAGATCTGAGGAAAGCATTGATATGTGCACTTGCCTTCATTTTAAATCAATGAACTAATATGGATCTGTATACAATACCTATTTGGTGGGCAAGCTCACCTTGCTTAAAAAACAAGCTACTTCTGTTAGCTCTTACCTCAAAACTAGTGAAAGTTATGGTGATTTTTATCCTGAAACCAGATTCATTAAGGCAGCAGGATGGCAGAGCAGCTGAGAGCATTCCAAGGAAAGCCAGAGGGGTGCCATGCCAGGCACCACTGATGGGAGGTTAGGGACATGTCAGTGATTAGGAAGGTCTGATGGCAAGTGCAGGAGGCAACACGAGGGCACTAGCCTTGAGGAAAGACCTGTTTCTTAGTCCCTGGTTGCTTCGTATCACTGGTATCTGTGTGTCCTGAATACTTGCCCCTCCCGATACAGTACAAAGAGTGATCTTTGTACTATAGCCATTATTCTCTTTGCCTCAAAGGACAGAGCACGTTGAGTTTATTACCCTGCTTGGCTGTGCACAGCCTCTAATCCTAGTCATGGTGGAAACCTGCCCAATCTTTTATCCAAGAGCACACAACGAAGGGCCAGAAATATTTTTAGTTCTCATTGAGAAATGAAAATAAATATAATAGGAATAATATGTAAAACTTAAAACACATGAATCACACCCTGATATGGATATAGCTTGGAAAAGGAAATGGCAACCCACTGCATTATTCTTGCTGGGAAAATCCCATGGACAGAGAAGCCAGAAGGGCTACAGTCAGTGGGGCCACAAAGAGTGGGACACGACCGAGCACAGCGCAGCAGCAGCTTGCACATAACTAGGAGATGTAGGGCAAATGTCCCCAACCTCCGGGCTACGAACCTGTACTTCCTGTCATACCAGCGACAGCTTTAGATTAGAAATAAAATGTGCAATAAACTCAATGTGCTTGAATCATGCTGAAACCATCCTCCCTAACCTTGGTCTATGGAAAAATTATCTTTCACGAAATCGGTCCCAGGGGTCAAACAGTTGGGGACCACTATATAAGGGCACCGTCCTGCTTCCTTTCAGAACCAAGATTCACTCCCTCAACTTCGGAGAGCTGCAGATGACTTACAGCTGAGTCCCTCTCTGAGCGTGGCGCTGGGCAGGAAAGAACTCCCTCCTGAAAGTTTGTGTTTCTTCTTCAGGAGCTGCCAGCATCCAGTGATTGGTTGATAAAAGGGAGCAATGACTCACCCCCTGGTCTTGATACAGGATAACCTCCGGAAAACAAGCTCAGCTTCAGAAACTCTGGTAAAATCAGCTGAGCTCTCTCCTACAGCTGCTTTGCATCTCAGCTTCTCTCTCTGCCCAGTCCTAGTTCCTTTGCTTCCTTGTGGGGGATCGTTCGCAAGAGCCTTCCTGTAAAAATTCTGAGTGCAAATCTCCACCTCAAACATTGTTTTCCAAGAACTGACCTAAAACAGTACCTGTTCCAAAGCAAAGAAAGGTGTTCACTGAAGAGAATTTTATTGAGCTAATTTTTATACTCCTAGTTTTATTAAAAGTATGGTATGTTTAGTAGAAATGGCTTGAACAAGGTAAAGTTTGATTTTTCTCTCATAAAAGAAGTCTACAGGAGACAGTCTAGAGCTGAGATAATAGCACCATGAAATCTCTCATCAGAAATTTAAGTTTCTTCTGTATTTTTTCTTCACCATGTTGAGCCTTTGACCTCCATCCTCATTTCAGCTCAGAATCCAAAACAGCTGCTGAAGCTCCTGCCATCGTGTCTGCATGTAGGTAAAGGAGATAGAGGACAAAAAAGTTATTTCTTTGTAGTTGTCAACCATCTTTAAAGAATATTCCCCAAATCCAGTCCATAAACTTCCACAAATATCCCTCTGGTGACTGCTGTCTGCCAGTGAGGAGGAAAAATAATTTTTAGTTGGGTCCATGCCATCCATGATAATGTTTTTATCAGTTACTAACAAAAAAAGGGGAGAATTACTAATGAAAAAGAAGGCGAATGCAAGAGTAGAGAATGCAACTAGCAGGCTCTGCCTTACATAAGGTTAAAAGAAAAGTCTCTACTTAAGAAAAAATAGAGAGAAAGCAAGAATGATAAGTAGTATCTGAACACAGGCCCCATATGCAGAGGTAACAAGAAGTGATGAGAACTATGTCCAGCCAGAGAACACATGTAGTCTAATGGGCACAGCAGAGCCTGCCTGGCCATGTGAAAATGAAGTCCAGTTTGGTTTGACATTCCAATTTTCCAAGAGAAACTAGCAATCCAGATTTTTATGTGAATTTTCCTTACTTTAAAATCAACACCCACATTTTAATAAAATTCTATGTCTAAATTTTGTAATCTGGATCTTTTAGAGTTTGCAATCTCTAAAAGAAAAGTCAGTTTTCCTTGGGGCAACTTTTTAGTATATGTGCTGTACAGTAAGAAATGGACTATGTATCAAATCATGTTGTATACCTGAAACTAATGTAATGATATATGTCAATTATACCTCAATTAGAGAAAAAAAAAAAAAGAAGAAATGAACTCCATTCCTTTGCAAAGGTGTGGGAGGAACCATGTGAAATGAAGGGGCAGGAAACCAGACCCTTCAATCAGGACAAACTCTTATACATAATCTGTGAGCAGCGAACCCACCAGTTACCTGGCCCTCATATCCCCTCTGCCATTCAGAAGGGGCTTGCTCTGAAGTCGGCGTGGGGTGGGGTGGGGTGGGGTGAAGTGAGGGGTGGCTAAGCAGTGTTTTTACAGGCACAGTTCTGGATAATTAACCCCTGCCTGCCCTCAAAGTGCTGAGGCACAAACCTGTTCAACTTTTAACTGCATGTCCATTCCTTGTAGTTTTCTTTTGTAACCAGCAGATGGCAGCAAATATTGATTGGATTTGGGCACTAATTTACATGTTATTGGATAAGGCAATAGCAACCCACTCCAGTATTCCTGTCTGGAGAATCCCATGGACTGAACAGCCTGGCGGGCCACAGTCCACAGGGTCACAAAGAATCGGACATGACTGAAGTGACTTAGCATGCATGCATAGCATTACACGTTTATAGTTCTTGTTGATTCATATTCTTTGATTTGTGTCAGTAAAAAAAACCGAGTCATTCACATTTGCCTCACTCATTGCTTTTCACACTAACAAGCATTTTACACTCGATTTATACTTTTGAAATGATCATCGTGAAAGTCAACTATATGAAATAAGGAGCAAACATCTTAATTTATTCCTTGATAACACAAGCACTATCAAGGCTTCAACAACAGTGAACTGGGAACTTCCAGATGTTCAAGCTGGATTTAGAAAAGGCAGAGGAACCAGAGATCAAATTGCCAACATCTGCTGGGTCATCGAAAAAGCAAGAGAGTTCCAGAAAAAACGTCTACTTCTGCTTTATAGACTATGCCAAAGCCTTTGATTGCGTGTATCACAACAAACTGTGGAAAATTCTTAAAGAGATTGGAATACCAAACCACCTAACCTGCCTCCTGAGAAATCTGTGTGCAGGTCAAGAAGCAAAGTTAGATCCGGATATGAAACAACGGATCGGTTCCAAATTGGGAAAGGAGTTCGTCAAGGCTATATGTTGTCACCCTGCTTATTTAACTTATATGCAGAGTATATCATGCGAAATGCCGGGCTGGATGAAGCACAAACTGGAATCAAGATTGCTGGGAGAAATATTAATAACTTAAGATATGCAGATGATACCACCCTTATGGCAGAAAGCAAAGAAGAACTGAAGAGCCTCTTGATTGAAAGAAGAAAGTTGGCTTAATGCTCAACATTCAGAAAACTAAGATCATGGCATCTGGTCCCATCACTTCATGGCAAATAGATGGGGAAACAATGGAAACAGTGACAGACTTTATTTTCTTGGGCTCCAAAATCACTGCAGATGGTGACTGCAGCCATGAAATTAAAAAACACTTGCTCCTTGGAAGAAAAACTATGACCACCCTAGACAGCATATTAAAAAGCAGAGACATTACTTTGTCGACAAAGGTCCATCTAGTCAAAGGTATGGTTTTTCCATTTGTCATGTATAGATGTGAGAATTGGACTATAAAGAAAGCTGAGTGCCAAAGAATTGATGTTTTTGAATTGTGGTGTTGGAGAAGACTCTTGAGAGTCCCTTGGACTGCAAGGAGATCCAATCAGTCCATCCTAAAGGAAATCAACTCTGAATATTCATTGGAAGGACTGATGATGAAACTGAAGCTCCAATAGTTTAGCCACCTGATGTGAAGAACAGACTCATTGGAAAAGAGGCTGATGCTGAGAAAGATTGAAAGTGGGAGGAGAGGGGGACTATAGAGGATGAGATGGTTGGTTGGCATCACTGACTCAATGGACATGAATTTGAGCAAGCTCTGGGAGTTGGTGACGGACAGGGAAGCCTGGTGTGCTGCAGTCTGTGGGGTCACAAAGAGTCGGACATGACTAAGTGATTGAACTGAACTGATACAAGGATATAAAGTTTAATATATACCACCAAATAAGGATTACCTATTTAATCTTGACTCTGGGAGTTGCTTTTAATAAAAGACTATATTTTTTGATGTTTCTAAATAGAATACAACCACTTCAGTACATGAATATTTGCTATTATTATTTTATGAATAATACCCACATTTGCCCCAATCCATCCCTCTTAAAATGCACAGCATCTTTTTACTCACCTGGAGATGCAAATAATGAGATATATGTTGGGAATAATTATTAAGAAAAGCTCCTATGTGGCATTAAGTTAAACTCTTTTTGTATTATCTTTTGAAGAATAGCAGTTTTTTGAGTTTCTGTTATGTCAGCAGTGATTATGGCATAAATAGATCTCTTCGAAGAGAAACAAAAGCCAAACTCAATAAAGTAATGCAGATCTTAGCAGAGATTACGTCTGCGAAACAATTACTTCCTTATTTCATGGTTCAAAATTTTATACAACATCAACTAAAATCTCAATAACCTATGAAGAAGGAAATATGGAAAATGAGCAATCAGGCTACACAAGAAAGAAGGAGCTCCACCATAGGAAATAAGAATTACCAGTGCCTACAGATGCCAATAGTATTTACACTTAAGTTGTTTGAGTTTATTAAGAGATGCAATGAAACCTAAAAATGATTGTTTTCGTGTATGAAAAAGTAACAGACTGAGGAAGATCCCATGATAGTTCTAATCAAAATTTTTGTGAAGTTTAAAAAAAAAAAAAAAAACACAACAAAACAAAGGAGCACATTTGTTATGGATTGCATCTCTGAATTACAGAATCACAAAAGTTGAATAAGTGTGGAAATTTTCCTCATTGTAGCTTTGAGCCTGCCAGAATCCTATGAGTTTCTTTATCTTTGGCCATGTTTATCTGGCCTTTGCTTGATTGCTTCCACAGATCCAGAGCTCTGGACGTTTTACTGTAAGATTTTATTTTCAAACAGCTCTCCTTGTTATAAATTCCCTCTTTACAGAGATCTGAAACTGGTCTTCCTGTAATATCTGCTCATTGGTCTCTTCTGGAGGAATAGTTTTAAACATTTTTATTTTGGGTCACAGACTGCTTTGTGAAATTTATATAAGTTAGGTACACTTATCCTAGAAAAAAGGCATTCCTACTACTGAAAGGATAAAATCTTTTCTGCATGATAATTCTTCAAAATGTTACAACAACATCACATTCTTCTTAAAAACAACCTTACTAATTTCTTCAATTCCTTCTTTCCTCCCTTTCTTCCTCTTTCTGCCCCTTCATTCACTTTTTTGGAATAAGCATCATCCTAAAACCTATTCTGTGCCAGTTACCATATTAGACACTGGGGTCACCAAGAGGACTAAGATACTGTTCTGTGCTTGAGGAATTCACAGCTTAACTGGGGAGACAGATCTGTAAACAGATGAGTGGTACTTAGTTGTTCAGTCATGTCTGACTCTTTGCAACCACATGGACTGTAGCCCGCTAGGCTCCTCTGTCCATGGAGACTCTCCAGGCAAGAATACTGGAGTGGGTTGCCAAGCCCTCCCCTAGGGGATCTTCCCAACACAGAAATCGAATTGGGGTCTCCTGCATTGCAGGAGGATTCCTTACCAACTATCAGGGAAGCCCCTACAGTTCCTTTAGGCATTGGAAATATGGGTCTGAAATTTGGGACAGAAGCCTTCACTGGAAAGAAAAGATTTGTAATTTTTGTCCTTGGCAGCCAGTCCTGAGAATGGATGAGTTCACATGGAGGAGGCACATAGTGGTTCAAGAACATGGAAGGCCACCAAGGAGAGAACTCAGGGGAATACTGGCATTTAAAGGGCACTGGAAGAGGAGGAGGAAGCGTTAATGAGGGCAATTGTTGGAAAACTAAAACTCAAGGGTATTAACAGCAACAGAAAAAGCTATTGCTCTTTAAAAAAAATTGGAATGCCCAGTAAGCCCCAGACATTCTGCTAATTGCTAATCTTATTTCTGCACCCGCCCCTCCCCCGGACTATGAATAGCCCATTGCCCAGCGCTATAGTTTTCTGTTGATCTACGGCTACCCCTACAAGTCAAGGCCCCTCCCATGCCTGAATGGTTCTTGCTCTTTATTAGTTTCCACTGGGCTAGGTGTTTATGTTTGCACTAGTGCCATGCCATTTATATTGCTCAATTATAAATCCTTTCAAACATTCTCTCCCTTGATTCCACGGTAAATATGTTACTGTCATATTTCAAATGCACAAAGTTGTTGGCACATTTTCAGTCCTATAGGTATGTGCCACATAGATGTATTGATTTAGAAATCCTTTCTCTGTGATGCCACCTCTAAATTGAAATTAGACAAAGGGTTAACATGCTATATCATGCACTTTATCTCATTCCTATTTGGACCTATATAAATCATATTCTCTTCGACAGTGATTCCCAAACCTGGCTGGGTATCAGAATCACCTGGGGAGCTTTTTAAAAAATGTAAATTCCAGAGTCCCATCCCAGATGTACTGAACTAGGTGGCATGGGACATTTGGGGCCAAGAAATAGGTATGTGAAATATTAATAAAATATTCCGTAGGTGATTGTGATGTGTTCACTTCATGGGCTTCTATTTGGGAATCCTTGACTAGGGTTAGAAACTTCTGAGAACATTGATTAAAAATTGTCAGTGATTTTAGAATGCTATTTTCTCTCTCAGATTCTCTCTGAGAAAGCAAGCAGTTTTTTAAAAATCTTGCTGTTTTTCTTCTTGTTATAAATAATAATGTTATAAAACTTATTAACAGTGTACAAATAAAAAGGAAGGTAATGTAGCTTCCTAATTTCCTCTTGATATGAACAATTCGGTGAACACTTAGTATTTTTTTTTCCAATTTCTTTGCTAGGTTATTTTTTCTGAAAAAAATTAAGTCATATTCTACTCTGGGAGGGGTTTCCCTGATGGTTTGGACAGTTTAGCATCTGCCTTCAGTGTAGGAGACTGGGGTTCAATCCCTGGGTCGGGAAGATCCCCTGGAGAAGGGAATGGCAACCCACTTCAGTATTCCTGCCTGGAGAATCCCATGGACAGAGGAGCCTGGCAGGCTACAGTCAATAGGGTCACAAAGAATCGGACATGACTGAGTGACTAACACTAACTATCCTTTGGGAATCCAGGCTAAGAGCCTGCATTTGGGAGTCAAGCTTATCTGGGTTCAGATTTCACGTCCAGTCCTTACTGACATTCTTGGGCAAATTATTAAACCCTCTGAGTCTCAAATGGAAATAAAAATACTAGCTACATCATAAAGTAGAGAGCTTAGTACAACATGCAAAATAAATTCTTAATAAATATTAATGTTTTATTATGGTTATTATAATGGCTTCCCAGGTGGCGCTAGTGGTAAAGAAGCCGCATGCCAATGCAAGAGACATAAGAGATGTGGGTTGGATCCCTGGGTCGGGAAGATCCCCTGGAGAAGGGAATGGCAACCGACTCCAGTATTCTTGTCTGGAAAATTTCATGGACAGAGGAGCTTGGCAGGCTACAGTATGTGGGGTCGCAAAGAGTCAGACATGACTGAAGCCACTTAGCACATTTGGTTATTATTATAATTGCAATCGCTGCCACTGAACTTGCTAATACTATAGGCATTTTTATGTAATGTATATTGAACATCCTATTACTATAAGCTTTTTAAAATTATTTTATATTTATGTGCAATAATTTATTTAACAAATGCCTTACTCACACTTACTTAGTTTTTTTCCCCCAATTTTTCATGATTGTAAACAATCCTGCAGGGAATATCCTTGTACATATGTCTTTTCATATTTGTACAAGTGTCTCTCCAATACAGGGGATTTTTGAGTCAATGAGTATGAATATTTTAATAAACTTCTTCCCATTAGCTCCACAGTTTATTTATAAATAAAATGATAAATCACTTAACAGTGTAGGAGACTGTTTCTTCACATACTTGTCCAAACTGGATATTAATATTCTTCCCAAGTTTTGCTAATAAGCTAGGTAAAATTATATATCATTGCTGTATTGTTCTGCATTTATTTAATTATTAGAGAAAGGAAGCATTTAAAACAATCTATTTGTATCTCTTTTTTAAATTTAGCTTTGTATTTTGGTTTATCTTCTTTTTAAATAATATTTCTCCTTTTTTACCTTACTCTTTTCATTTTTTTCTTCCACTCACCTTCTAATTTTCTTTCTCGTCGGTTTAATATTTGAATGATATTTTATGTCAAGGTCATTTTCTATATTCCCTTAAGATTAGGTGTTCTCTCAGCCCCTTCAATTTATTTCCTCTTTATTTGCCTTTTTTAAGCAGAAAACTGCAAATGATCTCATTCTATGATTTATTCAAGTCAGTGTTTTCTTCTTTCCTGAGGTTTGCATTTTGTAGAAGAGGGGAGGTGACCAGTATTATAGCTTTCTCAATACCTGTTTTAAATGGAAAACAGCTGGTTTGTTATATGTTTCCTTCCTTCCCAAATCAAGGTATTTTCTGCAGCATGGCATTGTTTCCTTGACTTTCCAGATATTACTCATCTGCTGATAGAAAATGTTACAGCTTGTGTGAGTGCCAGCAGCAGCAAATTATATCCTGAATGATGCGCGTTGGCATGAGCAGGGTTGGCAAAACACGTTCTGCTTGGTGAGATGAAAATTTGCTTCAATACGTGTGCCTGTATGGGATTGACCATGAACAAAATCACATCACTGTAGGAATGGAAGCAGTTGTTGCCACACGGTATTAAACAACCATGACATCATTAAAAACCAAAAGGCATTTTAGATGTTGCTGTTATAGCATATTATAATAACAATGTCACCGAGAGGGCTCCATTCTTAATATTTCAAGTTCACTGTATTCTAATTTTACCAAAGCTACTATCTTTTCCTTGTCTTATGCAAAGATAATATATAGATAAATACCCTAAACAAACATGTAACATATTCAAATTTTATGTTAAATAAATTAAAATCATTCAGTGTTTATTGTGAAGGTAATTTGTACCTTCAAGGTACATTTTCACATTTTTCAAGTTGAATTAAGTTAGTTCACCCTTAGGATTCCAATGTTTTCAAGAGCCTAAAACATTAAAATAATAACTAACTGAAAAAACGTTTTTAGTGGCTTATATTGTATAAGTTCAAATGTATGCTGCTGCTGCTGCTGCTAAGTCGCTTCAGTGTGTCCAACTCTGTGCAACCCCAGAGACGGCAGCCCACCAGGCTTCCCCGTCCCTGGGATTCTCCAGGCAAGAACCCTGGAGTGGGTTGCCATTTCCTTCTCCAATGCATGAAAGTGAAAAGTGAAAGTGAAGTCACTCAGTCGTGTCCGACTCCAGCAACCCCATGGACTGCAGCCCACCAGGCTCCTCCGTCCATGGGATTTTCCAGGCAAGAGTACTGGGGTGGGGTGCCACTGCCTTGAGGTACATAAAAACATTATTACCATTACATCTAATCTTAAAGTGATAGTGTCATGCTATGTGCTATGCTATGCTAAGTCGCTTCAGTCGTGTCTGACTCTGTGCGACCCCATAGACGGTAGGTAGCCTACCAGGCTCCTCTGTCCCTGGGATTCTCCAGGCAAGAACACTGGAGTGGGTTGCCATTTCCTTCTTCAATGCATGAAAGTGAAAAGTGAAAGTGAAGTCGCTCAGTCATGTCCGACTCTTAGCGACCCCATGGACTGCAGCCTAACAGGCTCCTCCGTCCATGGGATTTTCCAGGCAGGAGTACTGGAGTGGGGTGCAATTGCCTTCTCCGGATAATGTCATAGTTAAATCAAAACTTTTTACATTAAAATGGTACACAGCCATTGAAATATGATTAGAAAAATTACATGGAGATAAGGAAATATTTGTCACCATGTAAAGTGAATAAGTAGAGAAGGAAATGGCAACCCATTCCAATATTCTTGCCTGGAGAATGCCATGGACAGAGGAATCTTATGGGCTACAGTCCATGGGGTTGCAAAGAGTCGGACATGACTGAAGTGACTGAACACACACACAAAGTGAATAAAGTATAATATTAATATGATCAGTGGCTTAACTATAAAGTCCAATGAAAATAGTTACTTTTTATTTGGGGGATTAAGTTCTTTTCATTGTGCTATTGTATTGCCTTCTCAATAAAAAAATTTATGTGTAATAAGTCTAAACAATGGCTCAATGCTTATTCAGTAATTCAACAGTTCTATCTTTCATTAAACAAAAATCAGTAACAGTCACCTGACTCATGTTGCAGTCACCCGACTCATTTTGCAATTAATCTCCAGAATGCATTTATTCCCTGCCTTCTTAATAATCTTAGAAACTTGGCCCTGAATAGCTTTGGCTAGAAACAAGGGTCATATTTAAAATATTAAAAAATCAATGAGTCAGAAGAAACAATAAACAAGGAGAACAGACACATCCATAACTGAGTGCAAAGGCTGAATATCCATGTTGGATGGAAGTGAAAATGTGCATCTAGAAGCAATCTGCAGGGAGCCCTGATTTTTTGGACATCAACACAGTTTGATTAATAAAACAAACACTTGATTTGCAAAAAGAAGGCACAGGTTCTGGTTCCAACTTTGCTGCATAACTCCATTGAGTTTTATTTTCTAGATTGATAAAAATAAACTATTGAAAGAATGAGGCAATACATTTGGGGAAATACTGGACATTTTAGAGTACAACAGAATCCATAAGATCTTGGTCATTAATGAAATGTTAACATGTTTATTCACCTATATGCAGTAGACACAATAAATATTCTTATTTTTATCACATATGTCACTTAATAAGTCTAGTAACTGGATGCTGACTTCTTAAATAATGCAGTTTTCAGATGCTATATACTGAATTAGTCAGAAATCTGTCCTTGTGAATTATGAGTGATAAAACCAGTCCATCGTAAAGGATATCAGTCCTGAGTGTTCATTGGAAGGACTGATGTTGAAGCTGAAACTCCAATACTTTGACCACCTGATGGGAAGAACTGACTCATTTGAAAAGACCCTGATGCTGGAAAAGATTGAGGGCAGGAGGAGAAGGGGACAACAGAGGATGAGATGGTTGGATGGCATCACCGACTCAATGAACATGAGTTTGAATAAATTCCGGGAGTTGGTGATGGACAGGGAGGCCTGGCATGCTGCAGCCCATGGGGTCGCAAAGACATGACTGAGCGACTGAGCTGAAAACTGCCAAATGTATAAGAAGTTATCTTCTTTAATTATAAAACTGTATTTGTGTTAAGGGAAATAAGAAGCATATACCACATAATGGTCACGAGGCTCAGAGTTTAGACACATATTTCCTGTGTTAAACTCTTCCAGGATTGATTAAAATTTGCTAAACATTTATAAATAGTGTTGATATCTTATTAATTCTATGGAGTTCTGCTATTTTTTCTCATTTCTCATTCATTTTTCTTTCTTCAGTGTGCTCTAAGCCATGATGTCAACGTGGAGTTTTGGTTGGTCTCCTGGTCCATTTGATCTCAGCTATGACATTTCCCTGGGATGTTGACTGTAGATTCTCTGGGTTTTTAGACATGTATTTAATATAAAGCAGTTTTATATACTTCTAAGACTTCTAAAGCCTTCAACTTTTGACTTACCTTGAAAATGCTTAGAAAGCACCGAAGTTATAAGTGGTGGGAAGTAAAGGAAAAGTCTTCATGAAAATATTTGGCACTCAAACTTGGCATGCTGCAAAAATTTTGAACTTAACTTTAGAAAACTTACTTAGCAAATGCTCAGAAACTCAAACAATTCTTACTTCACTATATGGACCATCTATCAGTGTCAACTTTTAAAAAGTACTTGACAATCATCTCTGGATAACAATATGTATATATATTATATGTATAATTATATATATTGTATATCTACATATTTGGATATATTTCTAGGCATAGTACTAGGGACAGAATTAGTAATTGTAGTAGGAAAGAAAATTTTGAATACCTTATAGAGAGTGTAACCCAAAACTGTTTATTTGTCCCAAATGGTTAAAACAAATCTTGCCTTATGCATTTTATCACCAAAAAGCAATATTGTCCTAAAACCCCTACAACTTAAGTATTTATGTCGATTACAAGTCTCTTTTATTATTTAAAGGAAACACATATATTATATCCTGAAGAGTCTCTCCTCATAAGAATTACTTAATTTTTCTAACATTGAAACAATATGGTATTACAGATAGATTACTGTCATGTACTCTGTCTTAATGCAAATACACATACAGCTCGTTTTCATGTGTCTTTTACAAAGTTACCTGTGACTTCCCTGGTGGCTCAGATGGTAAAGTGTCTGTCTAAAATGTGGGAGACCTGGGTTCAATCCCTGGGTTGGGAAGATCCCTTGGAGAAGGAAATGGCAATCCACTCCAGTACTATTGCCTGGAAAATCCCATGGACAGAGGAGCCTGATAGGCTACAGTCCATGGGGTTGAAAGAGTCGGACATGACTGAGCGACTTCACGTTCACCTTACAAAGTTACCAACTCACTTTATACACAAGCATACAAACAGTAATAATAATACTGTTACAATCACACTGTATAATCTTATTATTCTTCTTTCCAAGGAAATGATTGAAATGCTTATGTGAACTAAGGCCGATGCTCTACCCTCTCCACACTTCCTCTTCAGGGGTTTGCTTCTGACAGAGAATATGTTACATTGCCACATCAAAAATATATACACATAAACATACAAGCACAGCAAACATTAAATCTGCATCTTTCTCTCTGGTCTTTTCGATATTTTCATCTTCTAGTTTTGAAGGAATTAATATTTTTGTGTAACATCATATTTTGGCTCTCTGTTATCGTTCACGGTTCCCAAATCAGGAATTGTGAAATTACGTCCTACTGTTTCCTATGCACATTTGTAGCTGTAGTCCAGCTAATTTTCATTATGTTCAAAACAAATAAACCAAAAAAGAAACAATGGTTCCATCTTCCTTTTTTTTTTTTTCAACTGTCAACCTCTCATCGACAAGTTATAATACGTTGGGCAAGCCAGCCTCTCTGGGCATCAGCTTCCCCTCTATAAAACAGTTGCTTAAATTAAATTAGATTGTGAATTGCTGTGTTTTACCCCATAGAGTCCATTACTCTTTGAAACCTGTTCCTGAGGATGATACAAAAATGGAGTTACTGTACCCTGAGATTTTCACTGCTTCCTTTTGAACTGTTTTCTTAAACTGATTGCATGCTGTTTCCCAAACTCTTATGTTAACTTCTTTGCCTTGGGACTATTGAATTTGTTTTGTTTATGGCTTTGCCTCACCTCTTCAACCAGAAATGTTTGTATACTCCTCTAGCATCAACTCTGATTTCCCTCCAAGTGGTCCCTCACCTCTTATTTCTTTGCTGTGGCCTCTGTAAGTAAAAACTTTATCTTGACCACATATCTGGTCTTGGACCTTGCACCTTTGGCAGGAGCCCATGCCTTTGCCAGGTTTAGTCTCCCAGGAATGGGAAGTTGCCATTATGATTCTCTGTTTCTCTTATCTATAAATGTCTCTATTTCTTACACAAATGCTGCCCATCCTTCAAAGCTCAGTTCAAGTTCTAAAAATTCTATGAAAATTTGCTACCTTTACTGTATCAGTTATCATTGATCTTTTCCATTTTGGACTCACCTACATCACTTCTGGCATCAGACTACAGGATAAATTTTTCTTTTTAGTAAACTTAGAGGCCATTTTGTCAAATTACACCATGAGATACTCTTGTTCCTCACCAAATCTTAGTTGGAAAAATAGTCATCCCATTTGAATGAAACAGGTGTCTCAAATATCATTTTCTTCTCTAGACAAATTGGCTCCGGAATATTTCCAATGACTGTGTATCATCTCATTTTTAGAAAATGTAAAATGAATTCCCAAGAGAGAGGAAATTTCTACTGTTCAGAGCACACCTGCTTTCAGCTTGAGGTAAAGGTCAGGCATAGAGGATTCAGACTAAGTGATGAGGTAGGATGTTTAATGGATGGATGGATGATGGGAATCTTTTTCTGAGGTCTCCCAGTGGAGACAAAGAGGTGAAATTCCTAACAGTTTACTCTTTAGAGGATGAAACTTTTACATGGACAGGTCACTTTTTTCCTATTAAATACTTCATGATGATGATACATAAGTAGGTTAAAGATGACTCCAGTACTTGGTCCTTATAGTGTCTACTTCTTTCCAGCTAGCTAGGACTATTCGTTCAAAGCCCACTGATGCCAAACTCAAATTTTTACATATCTAAGTGCTTTGAACATAGCCCCAGTAGACAGAGTTCAAGCCATTAAGAGCTAAGTGTTTTGCATACCCCACGAAACTGCACCTAACATCTGCTAGCCTTAAGTAAGGCAATCCTTGTAGCTATAAAAGACCCCAAACCACTGCTGCCCTTTGGAGTTCTCTGACCCAAAGACTCCCGTGTTTGCTGCTGGGCAACATTGCTCAGACATGTGAATCCTCTCTCAAATTCCTTCTCCTCTGAGAACTCTGCCTCTCTTTTCTGGGGAGTGAGCCATTGTCTCTGGAAGGTCTTTTGCTGTGTGAGACTTCCTCTCTCAAGGAAGCTTCTCCCAGTGCTGCCCAGCAAAACTTGTGCAATACTACCATCTCCTGGTCCTTACTTTTTCCAGCTCACATCTGAAATCCTCAAACTCACCACAGATGAACATGGTAAAAATTAAAGCCGTACCAAACTTAGTCTTCTTTCCTCCTTGCATCTCTAGTCACCCTAACTACATGATTTAATGAACTTAGTGCATAATTACAAATTAAATCATTTGGCTCATAACACATTTTTCCTTAAAAATTGAAATCTTAATTTCAATCAGTAAATCTGCCTGGGAAGTGGAAGAATCATTCATGTTGATAGGATCAAAATTTACGGAATGTATCTCTAAACCTTAAAGGATCTGTTTGAAAGGATCACATTCCTTTCTACCATTAGCCATTTGTCATGGAACATTTTCCCTTCTGCATCTTCTCATCCTTCATATTCTAGTTTAAATGCCCTTTCTGGGACTTTCCTGGCAGTCTCGTGGTAAAGACTCCATGCTCCCAATGCAGGGGGCATGGGTTCCATCCTTGGTCAGAGAACTAAGATCCTGAGTGCTGCACAGCATGGCCAAAAAAAAAAAAAAAAAGGCAATTTCCTTCACTTTTCCATCTCCTGGGCTGACAGGCCATTCCCACTGGACTCTCAAAAGTACTCTATTCTACTCTTTTTAGCATTAAACAAAACTGGTAGTCATACATGTATTTATTTAGCACGATGTCTGCTACATATTAGACACACTACAGAGTTGATTACATAAAATATAATTCCTTTGGGTTCTAACATTATACAATTTTACGAAATGTTAAGTTCTAAAGAAGCCACAGATATGTTTTTATCTTTATAATTCATGAGGTTACTATAAATACTTTCCCACAAAAACATACGTGTCTGGACAAAACTTGACTTTCCCTATTCATTTTCATCTATATTCTTGGGGAACAAGTAAACAAGTATCTGATACATCCCTGACTCTCGTCATGTTGACTCCATAGCAACCCTTCTGTTTTGAACTCTCCACAAGTCTTACATTATAACTTAGAAGTGAAAAAAGTGTGAGAGAAGGCAATTAATACATCCAGATCTCTGCTCCAGTGTAGGTACAGGTTAAATGTCTTTTTCTTTTTACTACAACAGACTTTATGACTGCAATAAAGATGTGAGTGCTTTCCTCAAAGATAAACATCTGAAACAGAGAGGTGGGTTATATTCTAATAGCCTGTGGCTGCTGTCAGAAATAATTTAGTGCTTAGCGCTTTGTTGGCTGACCCAGGTCTTTTGAAGAAGCGGAGCATGCTACTTACACCATCATGGCTGCCCAGAATCCACTCATTTATGTGAGGTGTTCTGTAGTGCTGCTCAATGAAGGCAAGAAGCCTGAACTTGGTAATTGAGAATGAATGTCAAGTAGTGTCAAGGCGCCTCAATTCATGAGGCCGATAACTCCTTCTGTGATTGCATTTCCATTTTTACAGCTGCTTCAGTGGCCAGGTTTGTAGCCTTGTTTGGGAAAGTGTATACATTACAGGACTCTTGGCACTGCCTGGGAAGAAGCTAGTCATTTTATTCATTTTTAAGGGTTGCGGAATTTTCCAGCTATTGTGAAGATCAGTTTTATAACATATATAAAGAGATAGAAAGAAGAGAGAAACTTTTTAAAGTACAAGAAATAAAAGAAAAGCATTCATCTTTGTGCTGCTCTTCCAGCAGTCACACATTTAAAAAACTTTTGACATTGGCAATAGATTGCTTTGAGAGAAAGAAACTTCCTTAAATGAAAATATACAATGATTAAATGATAGTGAAGAATGAATTCAACTTCTAAAATGTTTTGCAACTGTAGTCGTTTAAATTGAAAGATATATGTGTTATCTCTAGCAGAGGGTCTAGCTTCTCTAGCAGAGGGTCTAGCTTCTCTTTCTGTAAAGAGCTAGAAAGTAAATATTTTAGGCTATGGAAGCCAAACAGTTCCTGTAACAGCTATTCTGCTCTGGTGTTGCACAAAAGCAGCCATAGAAAATATGTGAACAAATGAGCATGGCTGTGTCCCAGTGAAACTTATTTGTGGGCACTGAGATTAGAATTTTTAAAATCTTCTTGTGTGTCATGAATGGGCTTCCCAGGTGGTGCAGTGGTAAAGAATCTGCCTACCAATGCAGGAGATGCAGGAGACACGGGTTTGATCCCTAGGTCGGGAAGAAATGGCAATCCACTCCAGTATTCTTGCCTGGAGAATCCATGGACAGAGGAGCTTGGCTAGCTACAGTTCATGGCATTGCAAAGAGTAGGACACGACTGAGCAACTGAGCACGTATGTCATGAATATTATTTTTCTCTTAATTCTTTTTAACTATTTAAAAACGTGAAAACCATTCTTAGCTCATGTGTTGTACAGGTGGTATGCCGGATTTGGCTCACAGGCCTGGTTTGCTGATTCCAGGTTTAAACATGGTAGACGCTCCATATATGTGCCTGAGCCCCTTCTAAAAAAGTTATGTCTCATGGACCAGCCACCTTGATGGGCAGGAACTGAATCATACTTAGCAGAGTCTTTGGTCAGCACTTTATGCAAGAGTCTCTGAGCTTTGAGCTACACATAGTGGTATCTGTTTTTTTATCAACTGTTTGCTCCACAGACAGCAATCTATCTGGGTACAGTTAACGGATAGAGGGAGGCATGAACTGTCTGAAAGACTCACCCCTCACCTTCCTGCCCTGATCTTTCAAAAAACGTTTTTCTTTTTGTTTCTTGGACTGATCTGGAAGTCAGAGATGACATAAAAAATATTGTGACTGAATATTATTCTGAAGTCAAGGTACCTTCTTAAAGAGAGGTAATGGTGAAGATTGGAAAGCAATTTGTAAACCTGCAAAACTGAAAATTTCATTTACTGTCATATGTTGGTTTTTTACTTATATACTGAGTCTACATACTGCCTACTTTTCTCCCGAATTACGTAAAATCAATTAGCAGAACTTCTCTTTCATTAAAAGTTTTTAAAAAGAGATTTTGGTTTTAAAGGATCTTTTAGGGAGAGTCTATTTTTTTCTTATTTTTTTATAAATTGTCTTGGTTGGCAGACAACATGGAAATCAGTTGAAAAGATGTATTGATTAATTACTTTTATCTTTTCCCTGAGAGTAGAAACCTGAGACTTAACTCTAATAGTTGTGAAATTAAAAACAAAACAAACAAAAAAGCCCAAAACATTGAAGTTGTTTTCACAAAATCAATCTGGGTGCCCCCTTAATGAGACTGGGGCTGCTATAGAGATGTCCAATTTTAAACCATTTTGTCCTGACTGTATACCAACGGTGGTAAAGATGAGAATCAAGTCCGCTTAATCGCAAGAGTGACTGTCTAGTTTGTCTAAGAAAAGGAATTAATATATAAAGCACATACTCAAAATCCAGTTTGAGATTTACATAACAAATTCTAGTAGTTTAAGGAAACAACTTCAACTATGGGATATTTGACAATTTTGAACATAACTTTGAGAGTCAGTATAAAAGCTTCCATAGTTTTGTTGTGCCACTATTATTCTTTCTCAGAAAGCAACTGATAAAAGTCATGTTTGCTTTCATGTATTTCATATGCCTTGCGAGGCCCAAATAAAGCTACATCAAGGATCTGGATAAAAGTTTCAGACATTTATTTACATGTTTCCCAATCACAAAGTCAGCTTACTATCTACATGCTTCCCAGTAACAAATATGCTGATAATTGAGGAGGTCTTTGGTTTGGCCTCCGATGTCAGCCATTGTCCGGTGTCTGAGGCTATTTAGCATTTCTATGCCACTTTAGAGATGCTTTCAGACTTTGGGTGGCTAACAAGCTGTTTTGTATGACACTAAGAATCTTAATCTGATCAAATGGTAGTGCTGAAAGGCTCCCTTGGTTTTTAATATGATGATCTAATGCGAGGAAATTGCAGTCCCTTGTTTCTATACATAGATCAAGACATTTTATTCTGGACATAGACTGTCACCTCTGCTCTTGAAGATTAGAGGATCTCAAGGCCACAGGAGAAGTGTAAATGTCTTTATTTTGTCTACAAGCATCCCTCCTTCTACTCCCATCCTGAACACATTCGACTCCAAAGCATAGCCTTAACAGAAAAAGGGATGGTTCATGTAGTTTTAGTTATAATTCACATATTGTTGGATATTTAAATAATTCCTTATGAATGACACAAGCTAGATTTATTTTTAAGTGTGGTTTTGTTATAAGCTTTCCATTTGCCAGCTGTTTATATGCTCTATTCTCAGCCTTTAGATGCTGTGAAAGTGACAGTGTTAGGCACTCAGCTGTGTCTGACTCTGCATCATGGGCTGTAGCCCGCCAGCTCCTCTGTCCGTGGAATTCTCCAAGCAAGAATACTGGAGTGGGTATCCATTCCTTCTCCAGGGGATCTTTGTGACCCGGGGATTGAACCCATGTTTCCTGCATTGCAGGCGGATTCTTTACCATCTGAGCCATTCTTTACTATCTGAGCTGTAGTGAGTCTTCATAGTCTTGATTAGAAAATAGTCATGCGTCTTAATCTCACATGACTTAGGTGAAATAGTCAGTATTTGATAAGTCCCTGAACTACTTCCATTAACTTCTTGGAGAGTTTAATGCTTGCTCTGCCCATTCCCTATGACCATTTTGATTAGTTCTTGTCATCATGTGTTTTTATTTTCAAAGATTCCTTGGTTCTGGCCATTGAGAAAACTGTTTTGTTTATCCACCATCTGGTTAATAAATACAATACTACATTCTATTTTACCATAATAGTTTTAGTTTAGTCAGATTCAAGAGAGTCCTACTAAGGTAGATCATGGTCATAAGTAATGTCCACCTTCCTGAAAATCAACTCACCTGAGAGCAGCTAAGTATGTCCTAAATGAAACAAATCAAATGCAAAGGTTTTTCACTTGGGTAAGCTATAAACTTGCTCCTTTTCTTCAAAGCTTACTCTCTTTTTTAGTCATGTACTAGATTTTTTGGTGATTTTTTAAAACTTTCATTTGTTATTTTCAAAAGGCAATTTTTCTTAAAATGAAACTTAAACTTAGAATTTAAAAGAAATTAAATGCTTTGTTTCCTTTTCGTTATATTATTTAGATAGTTTGCAATTTTTTTTAAACCTCAGAGTCTTAGTATTTATATGTAAGTTTTTTTATTTGGCCTCCCAAATATTACATTATAATACTGATACAGTTAATGTGAAATAAATAAACAAGCTTAGTTTTGACATGGGTTCTATTACACAGGTGGGTCTTGGGCATCAGAGACCCGTTTTCTTTCTTTCCTTTTCTTTCTGTTTTTTTTTTTTTTTTTGCTATTACAAAGAGGAAAGGAACTTAAGTAAAAATTGGAGGTTGCTGCAGCTGCTAAAAGCTCTCTGAAGCCCACTGAGCAGGAACAGAGCTGTTGAATAATGCAGACAAGATAATGAACAGCAGACAAATGATCCCAGGAGGCTCCCCACTGGGTAAAGGGAGTGTATACTTAGAGGCTAGATTTATTATCCTAACATCTTTTCTGGTGACCTCCAATTTATTGGAAATACCTGAGACATTTATAAACTCTGTGTTTTTCCTCTTCAACCAAAGCCAAGTGTGTTCATCATTTCTACCTCAGCTTCCTGAAGTCACATGGCAAAGTTGAAAAATCCCAAACTTCCCCTCTTTGAAAGAAAAAACTAAGATTTAGGCAAAGAGAGAAGAATCAAGAATGCAACCTTGTGGTGGATTTGTTAACCAAAGTACAGACATGTTTCCCGAGACTGATGGACAGTACTACAGATAGAAGGCTTTCTTGCTTACTAGAAATTGCCAGTACAGTTTAAACCCTAAGTAACTGGATTTAATAATGCAGCACTTTACAGGTACACTCTATGCCCAGCCAAATTTGGGCTATTTTCTAACAAAGGCAGATTTGCAAGATATATAGTATTCAGTTCAGTTCAGTCACTCAGTCGTGTCCGACTCTTTGCGACTCCACAGATTGCAGTACGCCAGGCCTCCCTGTCCATCACCAACTCCTGGAGTTCACTCAAACTCATGTCCATCGAGTCAGTGATGCCATCCAGCCATATCCTCTGTCATCCCCTTCTCCTCCTGCCCCCAACCCCTCCCAGCATCAGAGTCTTTTCCAATGAATCAACTCTTCGCATGAGGTGGCCAGAGTATTGGAGTTTCAGCTTTAGCATCAGTCCTTCCAAAGAACACCCAGGACTGATCTCCTTTAGAATGGACTGGTTGGATTTCCTTGCAGGGATGACAAATCACCTTTGTTTTAAAATAATCATTCTTAAAGGCAGGTTTTGATGTGAAACTTATTCTTTGCATGCAATTCATCAAATTTGATTTACACAATCTCACAGTCAAATTTATTGAGAACTTCAATTTGGGATTGAAGAAATTATTCCATAAAATAAGAGATTAGTTTACAAAGCCATGTGTACAATTGTTTTGAGATTCTTTGAAATATCCTAATGAGCTCCTAAAGATACTGGGTATATTTTTTCCCCTTAACTCCACATTGCTGGTTTTCTTAGAAAAAAAAACAAACAAAATCCTACCTAATTTTAAACCTTAATTGTCCTATCAGGCAAATGTTCCTTCTTAAGATTTTAGAGCTTAACAAGTGCTAATTATGTCAGTATATTAATTTAAGACAGTAAAATTCTGACCACCATTATTGCTTGAAAAGTACTATTCTAAGTGTTTATTGATATTTGTATCCATCATTTCAGGCATATTAAGAAAAAAAGTTTGAGAATTTTTAAGTTAATACTAAGTGACAATATTTAAATAATAATAAAAAAAAACCCCTTTTTTGGTATTTGTGTATGTGAATAAATGCAATGGAAAGGTTTTAGTTTGCAGAAGGGGTTAAACTGAATAAGATTAAATGTGAACTTGGAATAATTGCAAATTTCACCCGTCCTCCTAAGAAATACTGGAAAGAAGAAAATTAGGGTGAAGATTTGCAGGTGGCTGGTGGAGGAGGTGGGATTCTTAACTACAATTAGATGAATTAAATTTAGTATAGCTGAAATAAAATAATATAGTAGGTGCTTAAAGCACCTAAATGGCTTAAGCAAGTATATGACTTTAAGTGTCCAACAATATCACAAAATAATTAAGGCCATGTCTATATAAGGAGTCCATTTGTCCTTCCTTCTTTTCCTTTGTTTTGACTTCTATAATGATTGAATTCTGAGTTCTTGATCAGTTGATGTTTATTTGAATCACATTAATGAACTGATTGCATTGACTACTTGCTAGCGTCACTGAGGGCACCACTGTGATTTCTGAATAATCAAACAAATGTACATAAAGCCAATCACAGACATTGAGCAGCAAACTGCATAAATATAATTAAGCCTGTAGAAGTATATTATGTAAACTGTGTATGTCCCTGTGAATTAAATACAATGGTAAAGTATAACAAAACAAATGAAACAGATGTTCTCAAGCTTATGAAATTAAAATTCATTCACTCATTCATCCTTCAACTATATTTTTAGCATCCACCATGAATAGGCATGTTTATGATTTGTGTCCAACTATAGTGTCTTGCCTGGAAAATCCCATGGACGGAGGAGCCTGGTGGGCTGCAGTCCATGGGGTCACCCGCTAAGAGTCGGACATGACTGAGCGACTTCACTTTCACTTTTCACTTTCATGCATTGGAGAAGGAAATGGCAACCCACTCTAGTGTTCTTGCCTGGAGAATCCCAGGGACGGTGGAGCCTGATGGGCTGCCGTCTATGGGGTCCCACAGAATCGGACACGACTGAAGCGACTTAGCAGCAGCAATAGCATAGTGAACAGGATCTACAAGATCCTTGCTCTATTGCAACTTACATTTTACAAGTAGAAGAGAATAATAAATATGTGCATATTAAGTGGACATATCACATATTAAAATGACAATACTTTTTGATGTATTGGGTTTAAAAATATATGAATAGCATTAATTCATTTTATTTTAAAGCTTTAAAAAATGTAGCCAAAACACTAAATATTATATATGATGCTCACATTTGTGGTGTAAGTTACTTTCTATGGGACAGGACTGATTTAGACACCCTTCTTTCTCCTTAGCACATTTTTTACCATGTCCCAAGTAGAAAGACAACTATCCCTCCAACATACTGACAAAAGACAGGGTAGTCTATAAAGAGCTTGAATTGGAAAAGCTCTGGACTTTGAAGCATTTTAAAGCCTCATTCTGAACAGTAAGAGGTCATCAGACATTTGAGGAAAGCCTCAAATGTGAAATCCAGAGGCCAAAATAAAAAGAAAATAAATTTTAAAAGATTTCTTTCTATTTCTTTCTTTCATAGAAAGAAATGTCCACAAGAAAAAGAAATCCATAATTATTTTCCTTAGAGAAATAAGAAAGTATATATCTTCTATAAAACAAGAATGCAGGTGATAAGAGGAAAGGATTCTGTTTACAAAAATACTGAAAATTTTAATATTGAATTAAAATTCAAAGAAAGTTTTGAAACTAAAACCAAGGAAAATTCAAAGAAGGTTTTTAAAAATTCAAAGATGTCTTGGAAAATAAAGCCAAGGAACTAGTCTAGGTGATAGAACATGGAGACCAGAAAAAAAAAGTAGATCATTTTCCCATGTGGTCCAAAATTTAAATAATATTCAAGGACTTCTTGAAAAAAAAAAAAACAGGGAAAGAGATGGGATAAAAATCATCAGAGACATTTTTTTTCAATTTCTAGAACTGAAAAATCCAAGTCCAGATTGAAAGTCCAATGAAGCTCCAGTACAGCAAATGAAAAAAAGTGTTACCTATTATGCCTCAGGACACACGATTGTGAAATTTCAGTACACTGGAGAAGGAGAAGATCCTGAAAAGTTTTGAATATAAATGAACAAAAACACCTCCCAAAGGATCAATATTAGAATGGTATTATATTTTACAATTGCAAAGTTGAAAACCAGAAGACAATGGAGGAATTCTGAGGAATTCAGAGGAAAAATTATTTCCAATTTAAAATTCTATACCCAGAAAACATATCCATCATTTGAGAAGGTTGCAGATGTTTAATGTCCCCCCGAATTGGTTTCATTCATCCTTTCTCAGAAAACTCTTAGAGGCTGTATTCTACTGAAACAAAAAAATCAAACCAAGAAAGAAAAAGTATGAGATTCAAAAAACAGGGGATATAAGACATAGAAAGGTCAAAGAAATTCCCAGAAGGATGGTGAGAGAAGATTCCAAGGATGACAGCTATGAAGCAGGCCTAGAAAGCAGCAATCCAGAGTGGAGCAAAGGAAAGTGAACTCCAGGAGGAACATATCTCAGAAGAAAAAAGAGATAAACTCTGTACATATCTGATATATTTGAATATATCAAAAGATATACTGAAAGTTTTTTTCTCATTTACAGAGTTGGGAATGAAATGGTAATTGATTCATAGAAATAAACAAAACAGAGACAAAAAGTGAGGGGGAGTCTAGGGGGAAAAAAGCATGCAAGGTAGGAAAGGAAACATAGTACTTGATGTATATCACTATGAATAATAGTTATCTGCTGCTGCTGCTGCTGCTAAGTCGCTTCAGTCGTGTCTGACTCTGTGCAACCCCATAGATGGCAGCCCACCAGGCTCCGCCGTCCCTGGGATTCTCCAGGCAAGAACACTGGAGTGGGTTGCCATTTCCCTCTCCAGTGCATGAAAGTGAAAAGTGAAAGTGAAATTGCTCAGTCATGTCCGACTCTTAGCAGGTGACCCCATGGACTGAAGCCTACAAGGCTCCTCCGTCCATGGGATTTTCCAGGCAAGAGTACTGGAGTGGGGTGCCATTGCCTTGCCAACTTCTGTTGGATCATCGAAAAACCAAGAGAGTTCCAGCAAAACATCTGTTTCTACTTTATTGACTATGCCAAAGCCTTTGACTGCGTGGATCACAACAAACCATGGAAAATTCTTAAAGAGATGGGAGACCAGATCACCTTACCTGCCTCCTGAGAAATCTGTATGCAGGTCAAGAAGCAACAATTAGAACTGGACATGGAAAACAGACTGGTTCCAAATTGGGAAAGAAGTTCGTCAAGGCTGTATATTGTCACCCTGCTTATTTAACTTATATGCAGAGTACATCATGAGAAATGCTGGACAGGATGAAGCACAAGCTGGAATCAAGATTGTCAGGAGAAATATCAATAACCTTAGATATGCAGATGACACCACACTTATGGCAGAAAGCAAAGAAGAACTAAAGAGCCTCTTGATGAAAGTGAAAGAGGAGAGTGAAAAAGTTGGCTTAAAACTCAGCTTTCAGAGAAGTAAGATCATGACATCTGGTCCCATCACTTCATGGTAAATAGATGGGGAAACAATGCAAACAGTGACAGACTTTATTTTCTTGGGCTCCAAAATCACCGCAGATGGTGATTGCAGCCATGAAATTAAAAGACACTTACTCTTTGGAAGAAAAGCTATGTCCACCCTAGACAGCATATTAAAATCAAAGACATTATTTTGCCAATAAAAGTCTGTCTAATCAAGGCTATGGCTTTTCCAGTAGTCATGTATGGATGTGAGAGTTGGACTATAAAGAAAGCTGAGCGCCTAAGAATTGATGCTTTTGAACTGTGGTGTTGGAGAAGACTCTTGAGAGTCCCTTGGACTACAAGGAGATCCAACCAGTCATCCTAAAGGATATCAGTCCTGAATATTCATTGGAAGTACTCATGCTGAAGCTCCAATACTTTGGCCACCTGATGCAAAGAACTGACTCATTGGAAAACAAGCTGATGCTGGGAAAGATTGAAGGTGGGAGGAGAAGGGGAAGACAGAGGATGAGATGATTGGATGGCATCACCGACTCAATAAACATGAGTTTGAGTAATCTCCGGGAGTTGATGATGGACAGGGAAGCCTGGCACGCTGCTTCCATGGGATTGCAAAGAATCGGACTGAATGACTGAACTGAACTGAACTGAGCTGAGTTGTGATCATGTAAACACTGAATATTCACTAAAAACAGATTTATGTAGAACATATTTGGATAGAGTGATAGTAATATATGTGTGGGTGGCAGTGATATGTAAGAGAATAAAAATCTGTAGGATGTCAATAGATAAAACCAAAAGACTAAAATGGGCTTCCCAGGTGGCACTAGTGGTAAAGAACCTGCCTGCCAATGCCAGAGTTGTAAGAGACATAGGTTCAATCCCTGGGTTGGGTAGGTCCCCTGGACCCGAGGACATAGAAACCTGCTTCAGTATCCTTGCTTGGAGAATCCCACAGACAGAGAAACCTGGAAGGCTACAGTCCATAGGGTCTCAAAGAGTCTGACATGACAGAAGCAACTTAGCATGCACACAAGCAAAGACTGAGATAATAGAAAAAGAGAATTAAAGAATTTGAAATTGCTATCACTGGGAAAGGCCACCCATTACTGTGGTCCATCCAAGTCAATTCTTATGGTCCAGAGTAGTGAAATGGAGAGGGCTGAAGCCAGCATCTGAAGGAGAAAAGAGAAGAAGATATACAATACAGGAAATTCCAGAGGAAAAAAATGGGAAAGATCATAGAGAAGTTGATCATAAAGAAAAGGAAAATGAGATGTTAAAATAATCAGAATTCTTAATCTTAGAGAAGAAAATGATCAATAATTTCTAGAATAGGAAATTTCTAGACTAGAAAATAGCTGTTTTATGTGGTCGTTAAAAATTCTGGAATATAATGAAATGATTTTTAATTCCATAGATTAGATAGTATGACAATCTACATGTCAGCAAGACATATTAAACACTTAAATGATTCCTTGGAAAGGTATTGGGCCTTTTCTCATGATAGTTACAAATTTCTCTGAAGACTATTTAAACCTTCCCCTTTTAAGAGCAAGAAGAATTTATCAGCTCTTTTCCAGTTCTAGTTTGGTTTTTTTTTTCCCCAATATGCAGCCAATTTAAAAGCCATATTATTTTTCCAGGCATTTGTAATGTCATTAGAAGTTGTATTGGTTTTCTATTATTTTGTAACAAACTACCACAAACTTAGTGACTTAAAACAATACATATTTATTATGTCACAGTTTCCACAGGTCAGGAGTCTGGGCATAGCTTACCTTGGTCCTCTGTCAAAGGTCTCACAAGACTGCAATCAAAGTCTCAGATAGGCTGTGCTCTCATTTGAAGGCTCAAGGGGAAAAATCTGCTTCAAAGCTTATTCTGGTGTTGCCAGAATTTATTTCCTTGGCTGTCTGACTGAGAGCTCCAGCATTTTGCTAGCTGTTAGCTGGAGGTTGCTCTCAGATCCAAGAGGCTGATTGAAGTCCCTTGCTGTCTCGGCTTCCTCAGTATGTTGCTGACTTCATCCACCATCCACCCAGGGAGAAGAGTCTCTCATCTCAGCCGGCTAAAATGGAGTCTTATGTAATATAACCTGATCGTAGGAGCCACAGTCCACCACCGTTGCCATATTCTATTTGTTAGAAGCCTGACACTGGTCCTGCTCACACCCAGAGGAGGGAATTACACCAAGACATGGACAGTAGAGAGTGGGAAATCAATGCGGGCCACCTTATATCTGTCTGCTTCGGAAGCATAAAAAAATATAGAGAAAGTTAACATTTGCAAAATTTTAATGTGCAATGAAGTATTTAACATGATAATTTCTCTACACTTACATATCTTTCAAATATTTTAAAGTTTAAGAGCAATTTATTGACAAAACAACTCATAACTCTGCTCTATTTTCATCATCTCTTTGACTTGCATTGCAGTGGAACCCAGCTCAGTGATCATGCATGGTATATGTCTTACTTCCCATGCCTGGCACAGTGTCTGACTCATAGCAGCTGATCAATGAATGACTGATAATCAAATGAATCCCCTAAAATGTTTCAAAAAGTCAGTTGTATTAATATATCCACAAATTCTACCCCAGCTTTACATTGTCAGGACCTGCCATGTAGTTAATGATTGTTACTGTCACTCAGGTACAGAATAACAATAAAAACTCAAATTTATTGAGTGGCTTCCTCTGTCCTAGGCACTGGTCAAAGAGTATATATGTTTAACTATTTAACTCTGATAACAATTCTAAGGATGCAATATATATTTTTAAAATGGTTCATTCCTCTAAAAATCCCATGTTTGTAAGTTTCATAGTCTATAAAGCTGAGATTTAAGCATTTCACTCTTTCTTCTCCCTTTTAAGATAATGGTTGCCTAAGCAAACAGTAACCATGACATTAAAACATCTTTTTTTCCTTTGACTTCAGGTGTTCAACAGGTCTTTGCCCTTTGCACGAAAAATAGCCTTTCATATGTAAACCAGGAATGATTATTTTCTGCATATCCTAAAATGTACTTATAAATAATCATGCATTCAAACATATTAAGTCATTTAAGGCTGTAATTAGTCATTGTCAAGTCCTGGCAAACAGCAGGATTCTAATTGGAGAGCAGTGTTTGCCCTACTTGTGCCTCAATGAAACTTTCAGAGAAGGGCAGCGTGTGCTTCTTAATCTGTTTTTCTAACAGCTAGTAAATCAATGAAGATGAGGCTGGTGGGTATGATAAATTAATATGCACACTGACAACTTATAACCACACAATTGCTTAGGGAATTATTATGTGACTATATCCAAGTAATTATATGTTTTAAATGATTTACCTCATTTTGTTAACAATAGCCCCCTAAAATGGAAATAAAAAGAGAGAAAATGCTAATAGCATGTTATACCAACTTTATGTTGAACTTATTAAGAGGTTGCCCTTTTAATGAAGAATTTAATGAATTAAGAGATTTGTTATGAATAAGCATTCTTACTACTTGTTAAGTATTTGTCACCACAGACCTGTCATAGTCATTCTAATTATGATTAATACCTTATCTTGAATTCCATCTTCATTCACATTTCACTAACAAATGTAACTTCTATTATACGATCAAGGTTCATGAAAACAGGATGATTTGCCTATGACCTTATATTTTATTCATTTTTACATTCATATTTAACAGATTTCTCTGAAAGTTAACCTTATGCAGCTTCTAATTTTTAAAGTGCATGCTATTCTTGACATGCTTTTCAACCCTTTATGCTGTTTCAAATCATGGTTATGTACTCAAGCTAAATGAAATATCCTAACATTTTGATTAATCTTATATATACCTAGGAGCTGCTACTTTCAGGCATTATTTAAGAATATTTTTTGTACCCTATGGAAAAGTTACTTTAATTATCTCAAGCATTGCTAACATTCTCAGTGTGGAAGACACAGTTTTATGAAGTTCAAAGAACCATGCATTAAAATTTTCTGATTTTTCATTGTAGTCTATGTATAAACTGTGGCAAATACAGAGCTTTTTTGTAGGTGGGTTTTTCTTTTTTAGTGGTACAATACAATCCACATCCACATGATATTATGTCATGTGTCACAGATATCTTTCTTTTCAGCTCTTTCTTTTTTTCCTTTAAATCTTTTCTACTTACTTTTCTCCTTTTTTTTTCCTTTTTGTCCTATTTCTGTCCCTGTTTCACTCCCTCTTCTTTGAATTTTTTCCTCTGTCTTAATTGTTCTTCCTTTCTCTGCAGTTCCCCTTTGTCCCTGTTTCTACAGATGTGTTCTCACCATTTGCATCCTCTTCTTTGTCCTGTTTCCCTCTCATCCTTTCCTTTTGAGCCCGTTCATCTGCCTCAAGGGAGTTCGTACTCTCCACCTTTGTGAAAGGCAATAAGCCATCTTTGCATTTGATTTTTGTGGTTTTAAGAGTCCTCAATTATTCACACTACCAGGTGTTAAAAGCTCTGAAAGGAAGTAAAAGTAATAATATGACTTATTTTTGTACCCTTTCTATTAGATTAAGAGAATCTCTACCAGAGTATAAAGGGTTACATTAACTATTAAGCTCACTGGTATCATCAGGAAAATTAATCCAGTTAATTAGGGGCAATAATAATAACAATAATAGTAACAATGGGCTGAAAGAGAACCGGATCATTTATCAGACATGAAGTCTGCTCTCCAAAGGGCTTGGTATCACAGAGGGGCAGCTTCTTTAGCAGGAAGACGCTCTCTGGTCCCCAGAGCCACTGGATCCTTCCCAGTCTGGTGTTGATGAGGAACACTCCACACACATCATCAAGGCGTTTGTGGTAAGCCAGGTAGTACGAGCGAAGTGTATGCAAATCGGAGAAATGAACCCTCTCCAGAGGTCTTCCAAATCACTCAATTCTTGAAGCAATTAGCAGATAGTCTATTTCCCCTTAAACTAGATGCATTTACATTTTCTTCATCATTTGAAGCATGTCTTCACACATTTCAGGTTCTCCATTATAAGCAGAGATAAGTACTATGCACTTATTGTTGAATTCAGTGGAATAAAGTCAAACACTCGTGGTATGCAATATTCTAATGTTGTAAAGATCTGATGAGTTTTCCCTTAAAAAAATAATGCAAAACAGACTACATTTTAATTACATTTTCTCAGAGGTATCTGGGGGAAGGAGGGTCCTATGTTTAAGTGTTTAATGTACTTAAAAATTGTATCTTCTAGCAGTCTCCAGTACTGATTTAACAGGTCTGATCTTTTGAAATGAATCCCATATCATATTTATGATAATGGCTTATTTGAGAATGAGGCTAAATCTAATGAGAGGCAATTCCTTTGATGAGAGTGACAATTACATCACTTGACCCAACACATCAACAGCTATCTCTTCTTATCGACAATAAACTCACTGCTTTGGAATATATTTGATATTTGGAACAATATATGGAATAATATTTTTATCTCAGGTGTTGGTCATCATTCATGAACAAGCCTGCTTTAACTTAGGTGTGTCCCTAATCGTGTGAAAACAAAGTAGTAAATTGAATACCAGAGATAAACCAGAATTTCTCACTCACCATCATTCTCAGTTTCCATAAATCCCAAATCTTTGCCCTAAATTCAAGTAAGTAGAAAGAACTAGTAAATATGGAGTCTCTACACATGGCAGACTGTGCTATAACTGATTTTATTTTAATCAAATTCTTTTATTTCTTCTACAAATTCTTTGTAGCAAGAACTATTAAGTACTGAAATGGCAAAAGTGCCAAAGGCAAGGAAGTATGGCAAATCTCTATGTGCTTCATGATCTTTTGGTAAATTTTACAAAAATCTAATTTAATACTGTGTTGTTTAGATCTTTGAATGCTTAATAATTGAAAATTTTAAAAAGGTAACTCTTTTGTTGAGAGAAAGAGTAATGAGAAGTACAATTCACAGATCTAACTTCACTAAGTTGATAGAGTACAAAGCCAGCACACAGTAAAATATGTATTAGTCAATAAATAATGTTGAGACAACTGTTCAAGTAACCGTAAACAAAACCTCCCAAATCCTTGACTGAGTTCTAATATCATTACAAATTCTAAATGGACATGTGGAATCACAATAACAAAAATAAACTTTTCCTAACTTATAGGTATTTTGATTTGAGAAATGGGGTTTCAAATTGTTTTTTTATTTATATGAAGAATATTAATAAAATTGCAAAATATATAAAATAAAAGATTGATTATACCATGTCTAAATATATATTTTATTTGTAGATTTTGTTCATCCATCTGTGTATTCAGCGATCAGTGCAAATGTATAGTTTGGCAAATTATATTCAGTCTATAAACTGCTTATCAAAGAAAATGAGATTTTATCAGCTAGATGTCCTGACACCTTGACACAACATTGCTAAAAAGAGGTGTGATTTGCTTACCTGTAATATTGAGACCTTCAGAGTGCAAGCTTTGGATCACTTTTCATTTTCTGCAAAACCTGCAGAGACACTTAATGAGATTTTTGACTTTACAGAAATGAAAGGAGTTAGCTTCCTGAAAAAAGTGCCTACAAGATAGCAATCACTGATGCTGAGAAAAAAAAAATCAGATTTCTGAGGTGTGAGACAAGCAAAAAGTCCTTATCTTGTTTGGAAATATATTGAGAATGAACATTGAGTAGGAATTACAGTAAAATATAAATTTAGTTGCTGTTTAGTGACTTCAGGTAATATTACACAGAGCGGCCAAGCCCTTACCAAAACTGGTTTAATTTTCTCTGAAGAGGTCATAAAGAGCCTTGTAAAGATGGATTGATGGTTTTGTCACCTGATTTTTCATATTATGTGTCAGTTGCAAGGAAAAAATGACTCTTTTTTGGGAACCAAACTGCCTCAGAACTAGAAAAATCTGCCACCAGAAAAGGGCAGTCAGGAATGAGGACTTCCTTGGTGGTCCATTGGTTAAGATTTCATGCTCCCAATGCAGGGGGTGTGGGTTCAATCCCTGGTCGGGGAATTAAACTCCCACATGCTGTCAGGCATAGCTAGAAAAGCCCAGGAAGACTAATGAAATAATTTTTTTTTAAAAAAGAAAAAGCCACCAAGTTAAACAGGACCTTTTCAACTTCTTTACTAAAAGTGTGACTTATTTGAGCACTTCCTTTGATTTCATACATTCAAATTAGCTCTGTGCTTTAAAACCATTTGTCCTGAGAAAGAGAGGCTTAATTAATGATGATATTTAATGTGCTTCAGAGTGTTTAAAAATGATGGTCAATGTAGATACGGATAGCCTGTAATAACAAAATTATAGATGGAAATTACCCGACAATAAGCTGATCCCCAGAATAAGCTGTGGTGCAGAGTAGCTGGGTACCACTAGAGGCTACAAGTCTAAATGATGCTGTTAGTAACTTTTTAAAAGAAACATAAATACAATAGGAATAATAAAGGATTTTACCTTTATTAATTAAAAAATATATATAAAATGTTTCTTTCTGTCTCATGATACAGCAGAGCCCTGGTGGCTCAGATGGTAAAGAATCTGCTTGCAATGTGGGAGACCTGGGTTTGATCCCTGGCTTGGGACGATCCCCTGGAGAAGGGCATGGCAACCCACTCCAGTATTCTTGTCTGGAGAATCCTGATGGACGGAGGAGTCTGATGAGTGACAGTCCATGGGATGGCAAAGAGTCAGACATGACTGAGCACAACACAACAGCATGATACAGTAAGATATTTTACTCTTTCTGTTGTCTTTTCCATAACACTGCTTTGAACTACCTGCAGCCTGGAGGATGTCCCTTTTAAAACAAACTTTTACTGAAATATAGTTGATTTACAACGATGTATTAGTTTCTAGGTATTCCATGTACAAATGCCTTTGCTGGGAGGATTTTCCACTTGGCTGACATCACACTGGACTGATACCAGGCATCTGCTTTTTTGATTAAAGCAGATCTGCAAGTCAAAGTGTATCTTATTTTTGACTGTATTCAGTTTTACCACTACCAAAACAAAAAAGGACATCCTATTGACATATACACACTACTATATATAATGTAGATAACTAATAAAGACCTACTGAATAGCACAGGGAACTTTACTGAATACTCTGTAATGACCTATGTGGGAAGAGAATCTAAGAAAGAATGGATCTACGTATACATGTGACTGATTCACTTTGCTGTACACCAGAAACTAACACATCATTATAAATCAACTATATTCCAGTAAAAAAAAAAAAATTTTAAAGGACAATCTCCAGGCTGCAGCAGTTCAGAGAAGTGTTATGGAAAAGGCAACAGAAAGAGTAAAACAGCCTACTGTATCATGGGACAGAAAGAAACATCTCATCATTTTTAAATTAAATAAAGGTAATATCTTTTATTATTCCTATTGTATTTATGTCCTTTTAAAAAGTCATTTATGTAACCTATGAATGCACAATAAAATCTAAAAAAATGTGAAATCCAATAAAGGGCTTTTAAAAAGAGTCTCATTAAATTGCTGTATCAAAAACCAGAAGCAGACATGATAGCTCTAGGTATGCTGAGCCTCTGTAACTCTCCACTCCCAAGGAGCTCCTCCCTCACAGACTCAGGTGGTGGGTGTGGCTAACAGCAGGTGCTCAGTAAATATTAGCAGTTAGGATTATGATCCGCAGGTAGAAAGCTTATTATCCTGCCCACTCCCTGATATAATGGTTGTGCAGCTGCTCAACCCAGGACAAGTCTCCCTGTCCCATCACTAAGGTGAGTCCAGAGAAGGGACTTACAGCTCTGCCTGCTCAGGAGTGTGACCTGGGCCAGGGAGGAGGAGCTGAGCCTGTGCCGGGAAAGATAACCCAGGGCCCCAGGTTGGAGGTGGGGGGCACCTTGATGGCAATGCCAGGTGTAGGTGGGACAAGGAGGGGTCAGTGCCGAGCAGGGCAGTTAGGGCTTTGAAAATCATTGTCTCTGGCAGGCTTTGGGACTCACCTATGGGAGGAAACCTTCACACAGGAGGAGGAGCAATAGGAGGACACTGGAGAGCTTCCTGAGGAGGGGGTGTGAGGCTGCCGGAGAGAGGGTGGGGGTGGGGAAGGCTCAGGCAGGCATGACCAAGGCCATGGGAGCAGGAGTAGGAGGTCTGATCTTGGGGTGGGGAAAGAAAAAGACATCCTAATATACTGTTACAAATTCTCACACTTCATATATTATTTATTTAACTAATCCCATTATTCACTTCTAATTATTGTTCAGATCAGATCAGATCAGTCGGTCAGTCGTGTCCAACTCTTTGCGACCCCATGAACCGCAGCACGCCAGGCCTCCCTGTCCATCACCAGCTCCCGGAGGTCACTCAGATTCACATCCATCAAGTCAGTGATGCCATCCAGCCATCTCATCCTCTGTCGTTCCCTTCTCCTCCTGCCCTCAATGCCTCCCAGCATCAGAGTCTTCTCCAATGAGTCAACTCTTCGCATGAGGTGGCCAAAATACTGGAGTTTCAGCTTTAGCATCATTCCTTCCAAAGAAATCCCAGGATTGATCTCCTTCAGAATGGACTGGTTGGATCTTCTTGCAGTCCAAGGGACTCTCAAGAGTCTTCTCCAACACCACAGTTAGCTGGGCTTATTTTTGTTGGTGTAAACAACAGTTTTCATTTAACATAAAAGTAAAACAGAATATACAATTTCAAGTAAGCACCTGTTTTCATATTTTTATATTGAAAAGTAAGTATAAAAACATAAAAACATAGTAACACCTTTGGAAATACTTATTTATTATGTGCTATTATGATGTTCTGGAGAAGGCAATGGCACCCCACTCCAGTACTCTTGCCTGGAGAATCCCATGGACCGAGGAGCCTGGTAGGCTGCAGTCCATGGGGTCGCCAAGAGTCGGACACGACTGAGCGACTTCACTTTCACTTTTCACTTTCATGCACTGGAGAAGGAAATGGCAACCCACTCCAGTGTTCTTGCCTGTGGAATCTCAGGGATGGCAGAGCCTGGTGGGCGGCCGTCTATGGGGTCACACAGAGTCGGACACAACTGAAGTGACTTGGCAGCAGCAGCAGCATTACGGTGTTGGGGGGTATCTTTAATCTGATGTATCTGTGTCCTGGGTTGACTCTCTAAGAAGTTGCTCACCATCCTGGACAGGGTTCTTACATGTCAATCCACGGCTCCCAAAATGCATGTCCCAGGGGAAAGCCATCCAGGTGAAAACTGCACTTCTTTGTAGGACCTGGCGTCAAAAATCTCACATCTTCATTTGTGCTGTAATCTATTCTTTAGGGCAAGTCATTAAATCTGGCCTACATTCAATGAGAGAATTAGACTCCATCTTTTGATGAGTGTCAAGTTATAAATATGTTTTTTTATTACATAACAAAATGGTTGTTATTATGTATCCATCTTTTTCATATTTTTTCCATTATGATTTTATCAAAGGACATTGAATATATAGTTCCCTGTACTATACAGTAGGGCGTCGTTCTTTAATCATTCTGTATATAATAGCTTGCATCTGCTAATTCCAAACTCTGTCCACTCCTCACCCATGTAAGAGCCCATCCTTTAGCTGAAAGCCACAGAGTGGCTTCAGTAATGCCACATGGAGCCAGAATAATCATCCATCCCAGTCCTTCCTAAATTCCTGATCCAAGACATAATGAAATAAAATGGAATGGCCACTATTGAGCTGCTAAGTTTTGGAGTTGTTTCATATGTAGCCATAGGTAATCAGGATGACCCCATACCCTTCATTCCACATTCATCAACTGTTAACATTTTGCCACATTTTGCATGTGCTCTCTCTTTCCCTGAATCATTTAAAAATAACTTGCAAGTATCATGACACTTTATCTCAGTATTTAGCATGAATTTTTCCTTCATAATTACTATACCATTATCACTCCCATGATATTTAAGATAGATGTTATATAATATATAGTGTGAGTGTGTGTGCATGCTCAGTCACTCAGTCGTGTCTGACTCTTTGCGACTCCATGGACTATAGCATCAGGCTCCTCTGTTCATGGAATTTTTCAGGCAAGAATACTGGAATGGCCTGCCATTTCCTTCTCCAGGGTATCTTCCTGTCTCAGGGATGGATCCTAAGGCTCTTGCCTCTCCTGTGTTGGCAGGCAGGCTCTGTACCACTGCGCCACCTGGGAGACCATATAGTGTGAACTATATAGCTCTAAAAACAATTCCAATATCTAATGAGGGATTACATGTAGCATTTAGTTGTCACCTTTCTTGAGCTTTGTTTTAACTTGTTACACTAAGCTGCTGCCTTTTTGTCTTTCATGCTATTGATAACTTTGAGGAGTCCAGAGCAGAATGTCACACCATCTGGATTTATAAAATTATTTCCTCATGATTATCTTGGGGTTAAATATTTTTTATAAGAGTGCAACCCGGGGTGATATCACTTCTCATTATAACCTATGAGGAGGCATGTAATGCCAGTTTGTACGATCATTGATAATGCTTGATCAATTTGGTAACTTGATTAATGCGATGTGCATGAGATTTCTCAGTTGTGATTAAGATGATGCCTATGATATATATTATATATATATATCTTCCTTTATAATTAATAAGAACTCTGTGGGTTGATACTCTGAGATTGTGACTCTCCTGTTCCTCCACAACTGTTCCCAAATTGTTTGTAGCATTCATTCATGATCCTTGCTTGACTCAGTTATTATATAGGTGGTTGCATAATAGTCGTTTGCTAATTCTGTGTTTCTTTCTACATTTGTTACTTGGCATTCTCTCGAAAAGAGTTCTTCAGTTATTGTATTTTCATTTCTAAAATTTCCACTTAGTTCTTCTTTCTATCATCTATTCCTTCACTGAGGCTCCCTATTTTTTGTCTCAAGCACATTTGTAACACTTGTTGAAATATTTTCATTACGTGCTCAGTTACTAAGTTGTGCCTGACTCTTTGAGACACCATGAAATGTGGCCTGCCAGGCTCTTATATCCATGAAATTTTCCAGGCAAGAATACTGGAGTGGGCTCCTGCCTTAAAATATTTGTCAGCTAATTCTGTTTCTGTTGGCATCTGTTTGGTGTCTTTTCATAGTTTGAGATTTATTCTGTAGCCAGCCCCCTTTGTAATTTTAACCCCTTCACCTTTACCAGTCCAGTATGAAGGTGAAAGTGAAGTCTCTCAGTCATATCCTACTCTTTGCGACCCCGTGGACTGTAGCCTACCATCATGCTCCTCCATCCATGGGATTCTCCAGGCAAGAATACTGGAGTGGGTTGTCATTCCCTTCTCCAGGGGATCTTCCCCACACAGGGATTGAGCCCAGGTCTCCCACATTATAGGCAGACACTTTAACCTCTGAGCCACCAGGGTATGGCAACCCACTCCAGTATTCTTGCCTGGAGAATCCCAGGGACGGAGGAGCCTTGTGGGCTTCTGTCTGTGGGGTTGCACAGAGTTGGACACGACAAGTGATTTAGCAGCAGCAGCAGCATAGTTTGAGATCTTTCTAGTTCTTAGTATGATGAGTGATTTTTTGTTGAAATATGGACATTTTCATATTACATTGTATGACTCTGAATTTTATTCACAGTTTCTTAGTTTTCTTGAGCCTACTCCATCAGAGTGGATGGGTCACCGTCTCATTACTACCAGGTGGAGATATAAGTCCAGTTCCAGTCAGCCTCAGTTGATACCTGATTCGGCAAGACTTCTTGTTACAGCTCAGATGGGGTTAGAGTTTTGGCTCCTAGTGTGGTCTCCACAGGCTTCCCAGGTGGTGCTAGTGGTAAAGAATCTACCTCCCAAAGCAAGAGACCCAAAAGACACAGGTTCGATCCCTGGGTTGGAAAGATCCCCTGGACCTGAGGGCACGGCAACCCACTCGGGTGTTCTTGCTTGGAGGATCCCATGGACAGAGGAGCCTGGAGGGCTACAGTCCATGGGGTCACAAAGTCAGACACAACTGAAGTGACTTAGCACACATGCACATGTTCTCCACTACTACCGCTATGCAGGTGGCCTTGTTACCGTTGGGCAGTGATGACGGTCCTGACTCGTTACTAATCACCGCCCCCCCCCCCCCCGGGAGAGGGAAGGAGGTCCCCATGACTGCCACGTGGGGGTGGAAGCCCAGGCTCCCCCCCATCTCCAATGACACAGCAAAGGTGTGGAGAAGGCCTTGTTTCCAGACAGTGGGGTTGAAAGTTCTAGCACCCTATTTGGCCTTCTCTGATACTACAGGGCAGGTTGCGGGACGTGTCTTGTTACAGCTTTACAAGGATGGAAACCTAGGCTTCCGGCCCAGTCTGTGCTGGTGAGGCTAGGAAGGGGCCACAGTCTTTTTCAGTGGTCCTTGGTTGGAGTAGGGTGGTCATTAACTAAAAGCTTTCACCTGCTAGATTGTCCCTTTCCTGGCACTTTGCTAAAAGAGCAGGTTTTGTTGGGATTTCCTTTGGTCTGTGCCCACTTGTGTTTCAGGCTCATCATCTTCTCCAGCTCTAAGTCTGGGTTGTGTGAGATAAAAAGAAAGCCTAGGGAATTTATCACTACGTCATTCCTTGTGTCCCAGGATCCCTATCCAGTTTTCCCTCTTCTCTCTATCTTTCAGAATCTTAAGTTTGTTTAAAATACAATGTTCAGGGTTTTCAGTTATACTTAGCAGAAGGAATAGGGAAAAGTATATTTACTCCATTTTCCTGGAAGCAGAAGTTCCATAGTGTTGAATTTTATCAGAAGTTTTTAGAAAATATCTCTTGAGATAATCTTTCTTTTTTGACTTTTTGATGTTTTGATTTCAACTGTAGATATATTATTGGTCATAACAGATGTTCTGAAATAAATATGTAGTCCTAGTTTAAAATATATATATATATATATATATATATATATATATATATCACACTAGATTAAAGGAATATGTGTATGTAAATTAGATAAACTTTTTAAAAGGAAGTCTTGTATATTTAAAATAATTATTGATTACGCACAAAATGGCTTATATGAAATATTATTCTTCAGTTCTAAAAAAATCATCGGGCTATATTTTAAAGAGGATTGCTTATTATTGAATTTTCAAATACAACAATGCCCATTTTCTTTTTCTTCTCATTTCCCTATGAGTTTAAAAATTAAATTTATAGTTGAATTTAGAAGAATGGGGCCCAGGATATTTTAAAACTTGGTACATTTTGCCCACAGAAGGTCCTCATTAAAATGGCAACCTGATTCTTGCAGTTGCTTGAGGCAAAAATCTTGGTGTTCTTGATTCCTCTCATTCTCTTTGTCTCGTTATCTCTTTACTATGGATACTATGGATCCAAGTATCTTCTGCTCGCTTCGTTTAGGTCTCCTCTGCCCCCTCCTGGCCCTTCATATAAAATAATCCCCCACATCAGCCCCACCCCACACATAAGCTTTCCCTTTCTTCCTTACTTTGCTTTATTTTTTTTTCTCCATACCATTTATCCCTACCTGGAGTGTTCAGCTTGTGTTTATACAAATTGTAAGTTGTGTCAGGGTCCAGTTCAGTTCAGTCGATCAGTGGGGTCTGACTCTTTGTGACTCCATGGACTGCAGCACGCCAGGCTTCCCTGTCCATCACCAACTACTGGAGCTCGCTCAAACTCATTGTCCATGGAGTCTGTGATGCCATCTATCCATCTCATCCTCTGTCACCCCTTTCTCCTCCCACCTTCAATCCTTCCCAGAATCAGGTTCTTTTCCAATGAATCAGTTCTTCACATCAGGTGGACAAAGTATTGGAGTTTCAGCTTCAGCATCAGTCTTTCCAATGAATATTCAGGACTAATTTCCTTTACAAAGGACTGGTTGGATCTCCTTGCAGTCCAAGGGACTCTCAAGAGTCTTCTCCAACACCACACTTCAAAAGCATCAGTTCTTCGGTGCTCAGCTTTCTTTATAGTTCAATTATCACATCCATACATGACTACTGGAAAAATCATAGCTTTGAACTATACAGAACTCTGTTGGCAAAGTAATGTCTCTGCTTTTCAATATGCTATCTAGGTTGGTCATAGCTTTTCTTCCAAGGAGTAAGTGTCTTTTAATTTCATGGCTGCAGTCACCATCTACAATGATTTTGGAGCCCAAGAAAATAAAAATCTGTCACTGTTTCCATTGTTTCCCCATCTATTTGTGATGAAGTGATGGGACTAGATGCCATTATCTTAGTTATCTGAATGCTGAGTTTTAAGCCAACTTTTTCACTCTCCACTTTCACTTTCATCAAGAGGCTCTTTAGTTCTTTGCTTTCTGCTATAAGTGTGGTGTTATCTGCATATCTGAGGTTATTGATATTTCTCCTGGCAATCTTGATTCCAGCTTGTGCTTCACCCTGTCCAGCATTTCTCATGATGTACTCTGCATATAAGTTAAATAAGCAGGGTGACAATATACAGCCTTGATGTACTCCTTTCCCATTTTGGAGCCAGTCTGTTGTTTCATGTTCAGTTCTAACTGTTGCTTCCTTACCTGCATACAGATTTCTCAGGAGGCAGGTAAGGTGGTCTGGTTTCCCATCTCTTTAAGAATTTTCCACAGTTTACTGTGATCCACACAGTCAAAGGCTTTGGCATAGTCAATAAAGCAGAAGTAGATGTTTTTCTGGAACTCTCTTGCTTTTTTGATGACCCAACAGATGTTGGCAATTGGATCTCTGGTTCCTCTGCCTTTTCTAAATCCAGCTTGAAAATCTGGAAGTTCACGGTTCACATACTGTTGAAGCCTGGCTTGGAGGATTTGAGGCATTACTTTGCTAGTGTATGAGATGAGTGCAGTTGTGCGGTGGTTTGAGCAATCTTTGGCATTGCCTTTCTTTGAGATTGGAATGAAAACTGACCTTTTCAGTCCTGTGGCCACTGCTGAGTTTTTCAAATTTGCTGTCATATTGAGTGCAGCACTTTCACAGCATCATCTTTCAGGATTTGAAATAGCTCAACTGGAATGCCATCACCTCCACTAGCTTTGTTTGTAGTGATGCTTCCTAAGGCCCATTTGACTTCACATTCCAGGATGTCTGGCTCTAGGTCAGTGATCACACCATTGTGGTTATCTGGGTCGTGAAGATCTTTGTGTAGTTCTATGTATTCTTGCCACCTCTTCTTAATATCTTTTGCTTCTATTCGGTCCATACCATTTCTGTCCTTTATTGTGCCCATCTTTGCATGAAATGTTCCCTTGGTATCTCTAATTTTCATGAAGAGATATCTAGTTTTTCCCATTCTATTATTTTCCTCTATTTCTTTGCACTGATCACTGAGGAAGGCTTTATTATCTCTCCTTGCTATTCTTTGGAATTCTGCATTCAGATGCTTATATATTTCCTTTCTCCTTTGCTTTTCATGTCTTTTCTTTTCTCAGCTATGTATAAGGCCTCCTCAGACAACCATTTTGCCTTGTTGCATTTCTTTTTCTTGGGGATGGTCTTGATCACTGCCTCCTACCATAGTTCTTCAGGCACTCTATCAGATCTAATCCCTTGAATCTATTTCTTACTTCCACTGTATAATCATAAGGGATTTGATTTAGGTCATACCTGAATGGTCTAGTGGTTTTCCCTACTTGCTTCAATTTAAGTCTGAATTTGGCAATAAGGAGTTCATGGTCTGAGCCACAGTCAGCTCCTGGTCTTGTTTTTGCTGACTGTATAGAGCTTCTCCATCTTTGGCTGCAAAGAACATAATCAGTCTGATTTTGGTGTTGACCATCTGGTGATGTCCATGTGTAGAGTCTTCTTTTGTGTTGTTGGGAGAGGGTGTTTGCTATGACCAGTGCATTCTCTTGACAAAACTCTGTTAGCACAAGGACAAATTTGCTGTTACTTCAGGTATCTCTTGACTTTCTACTTTTGCATTCCAGTCCTCTATAATGAAAAGAACATCTTTTTTGGGTGATAGTTCTAGAAGGTCTTGTAGGTCTTTATTTAGCCATTCAACTTCAGCTTCTTCATCACTACTGGTCGGTATCAGGGTGTGGAGTTTACTTTGCTGCTTTATATTAGAGTTCAGAGCAATATCTAGTATGTTTTAGAGCCTCAGTAAATATTTGTTGGATGAATGGATTAGCAAGAGGATGGAGATTCTAATGCATAAATGACTTTAGTGAAGATAAGCTTGTCTTTTTATTTTTCATTCTGATTTGTAATTTGTGTTTCTTATATTGCTTCATTTTAATGTTATGAAGCCAAAACTTACACTTTAAGACATAAAATTAAATTCCCTAATATGACAGATAGACACGTTTATCACAAACCACCAAAATAAAGGTTTGTCTCCATCTTGATATGGTATGTATTATGGACTGTAATTATGGTATGTAGTATGGACAATATGCTAATAATGGCTTTGCAAAGAATAACGTGGAGTTTAATTGCAAGTCATCACTGCACGTGAGTCCAACCTTTCTGCGGAGAGCCATTCATCATGAGTGACAGCTCAGAACAGGAGGGGAAGCAGTAGATTCTTCCACAGATCACTCTGCCCCTTATTTGCCTCACCCCGTCTTCAGTTTACAGTCCTCTTTGTTGGCTGCAGTCATTCCCAGAGGACGTACTTATCATCATGGAAAAAACCCGAATGACATCAGCAGCAGCACTTAAAACTCTGTGCTCTGATCCAATAAATAATGTGTGCTCAGTGTGTGAAAGTGTTGGAGCAGCCCCTAATGTTATCAAAACCAAGTAGGGTGAGCACACATTGACCAGCCTTACTTGGGAGCTGGTGAGAAGAGCCATCTCAGGCCCTATCCCAGACCTGCCTTTTTGAAGTCTCTGTTAATCTGTCTGGACACAGGAGCCTGAGAAATGCTGATCTATAGAAGATCCGAATAGTGCCTAAAGCACCAATTCTTTAGGACTTAAGAAGCATCATATCATAAATAGAATTCAACTAAGGTGAGAAAACTAAGCTTCTTGTGTCTCACCTGGGGGAGTGTAACAGAAATAGAAGTTGAATTAACACTGAATTGACCTATGTGGGTTTGTGATTCCTAAAGCTAAATCTCAGTTCATTTCCTGTAAATCTCAGTTCATTTCCTGTAAAATGGGTATTATCATTCCTGTTTTCAGTGGAGTAAACCATTTTTTCAGAAAAGTGAGCTGACTCTCATAAGGTGACACTGCTAGTAAAGGCATTTAAAAATCAGCAGGACCAATTTTCAGACACGTCCCTCATTCCAATTCAGTTTTCTCTTACTTCATTATAAAATTTCACCTCTTTTTAAAGATTTGCCTCCTTCCTCCCTCCTCCACTCTCTCCCTCCTCCCTTCCTCTTTTTTCTTTCTTTTTCTTTCATCCTCTTGATAAAGAATGATACATAGCTAGTCAAAGCACATTTTTTTTCCTTCTTATAACTGAATCCCACAGTCATTTAATGTCGCACAGCTCTGAGCAGATCAATTTTGTTTGCTTCTTTACAAATCACTTAATTGAGTCCATCTGAAAGGCCTCTGCCTCTGGTGAATGTTCATCATTTGGTTAATGTTATATAGATACAGACTAAGTGTACATTTGGGATCAGCTAAATGGGTACTCAGCACTATAGCAATTGGTAAAGAGATCCCTAAATAAATGGGACCAACTTGTGAAAGTCACTCAATCATATTCGACTCTTTGTGACCCCATGGACAGTAGCCTGCCAGGCTCCTCTATCCCTGGAATTCTCCAGGCAAGAATACTGGAGTGGGCAGCCATTCCCTTCTCCAGGGGATCTTCCCAACCCAGGGATCGAACCCAGGTCTCCCACATTCCAGGTGGATTCTTTAGCCACAAGGGAAGCCCTAAATGAGACCATGTAGTTTTGGCTTATTTCTTAAATATGTATATTCATACCATAAATGTTTTTGCTGCTACAAAGGAAAAATGTAACATAATTTTGGAAGGAGTAATAAATTGTGAGAATTTGGGAAGAGTGAGGGACATGTGTAGTAGTTTCCTAAGAAGATTTTCAAAGCATATATGAAAAAGTAGAAAGTATGTCTGTTTGACTTATTGTGTGTTGGCAGGAGGGTAGGAGGGGAGACAGCAGAAGGCTATGCTCATGTACACTTATGGAGTAGGTTTAATACCTACTTAAACATCTTTCCTGGCAGCATTTGAGGACATCCTGTATACTTTAGCTGGTATCTTTGCAAAATGTGGGGATGATTGACAATAACATCACTGACTGGATTATACTTCAGTTGACAAAATATTCAGAGATTATGGTAGAGTGTACTTAGATGAGCTGCGGTGAATTCTGGCGACTACTAGCATGTTAACTGGAGAAGGCAATGGCACCCGACTCCAGTACTCTTGCCTGGAGAATCCCATGGACGGAGGAGCCTGGTAGGCTGCAATCCGTGGGGTCGTGAACAGTCAGGCACGACTGAGTGACTTCACTTTCACTTTTCACTTTCACTTTTCACTTTCATGCACTGGAGAAGGAAATGGCAACCCACTCCAGTGTTCTTGCCTGGAGAATCCCAGGGACGGGGGAGCCTGGTGGGCTGCCGTCTATGGGGTCGCAAAGAGTCAGACACGACTGAGCGACTTCACTTTCCCTTTTCACCTTCATGCATTGGAGAAGGAAATGACAACCCACTCCAGTGTTCTTGCCTGGAGAATCCCAGGGACAGGGGAGCCTGGTGGGCTGCCGTCTATGGGGTCGCAGAGTCGGACACGACTGAAGCGACTTAGCACCAGCAGTAGAAGCAGCAGCATATTAACACTCTACCAGCTCTCTTCTGTAGATTTTTTGCTGAAAATAATGGGAAAACTGAAGGTTTTTAAAAGCTTTTTATTCCTTCACAAACCTCACAATTAATGGCTGTTGGTGGAAGGGAGTACACAAAATATTGAATGTAACAGACTTATCGGGTTTGTTTAAGTCTCAAAACCTGTTCTGTTTGGAAATCTACAATCCAATTTTGAGGAAATACCACTTGGGTAGCCTCTGTGCTCCCATCAAGATACCAGAAAGCTTTAAGTTACAAAAATATGGCACAAGGAACAAGAGTTGACATTCCATACCTGCACTAGTAGGTCTCGAGGGCCAAGCAATGTGTATGGTCTAAACTCTGGGTACATCATGTGAATTCTTCATGCACTCTGTTTTTCCATCAGCCATATTTCATCAGCAATCATTTAATTAAAAATTGGAGCACTATAGTAGGTTCATACCTTATTGCCATTATTTAGTATTTGTTTTATGACCAACTAGGAAGGGGTTGTGGAAACTAGCAATTTTTCTCTTGGGGAATAGTTACAATCAGAACCATCAACCCCAAATGTACATAAAACAGGATCTAAGTCACATTTATCTCCCACCAGAGAACCAGAAACTCAGTGACTATGTCTCCAGAATTAAAAATTAATAGCCATAAAAGGGACTATAAAAGAGGTGAAAAGGATGTAGGTTTTGTAACAATACACAAGGAGCACCTAGAGGACCATTTATTTGCATTTTGGAGCTGGTGAGTTACAAAGATGGTCAATTCAGGTTAACAGTTTTTAAAATGAAAAAGCCTTTTTAAAAAGCCTGTTTGGAAAAACCAACTTGAACTCAGTGAAACCATGTTTTGAAATGAAATATTTTTATCCTGAATTTCTAGTTCAACTGACAATGAAACGCAACCTAATAATTATAAAATCTCTTTATTTTGTAATGCTTGAATACAATTTTATTGTAAGAACATTACTTTTTGTTCCAGTTGTATGAGTATTTGTAAAATCTAATATTGACTCTCTATGTGGGAAAAATCACTTTGGTCTTTTTTAAAAATTAATTTGTTTATTTTAATTGGAGGCTAATTACTTTACCATATTGTGGTGGGTTTTGCCATACAATGACATGAATCAGCCACAGGTGTATATGTGTCATAATGCAATAATAGTATTTTCTAATTCATTTCATAATAGTTATCACAAAGTCACTTATTTATCCATCTGGTAATATTTTAAGTATGCTACATTTCTGAAAAAACAAGCCTAGAAATTAAAAAAAATATATTGGAATACAGTTGATTTACAGTGTTGTTTTGTTTCAAGTATACAGCAAAGTGAATCAATTTTTCATATATATATTTATATATGAATATTCATTTCCCATACAGGTTATTACAGAATATTGAGTAAAGTTCCCTGCACTATAGAGTAGGTCCTACTGAGTTATTTATTCTATATATTAATGTGTGTATGTTAATCTCATTCTCCTTATTTCTCGCTTTCCCCATGTTTCACCTTTAGTAACATGGTAATCAAACCATAAATTTGATTTTCAAATCTGAGTCTGTTTCTGTTTTATAAATAAGTTCATTTGTATAATTTTTAATTAGATTTCACATATAATTTATATCATATATTTGTCTTTGTCTGACTTACTTCACTTAGCATGATAATCTCTATCCATCCATGTTGCCACACATGGCATTATTTCATTCATTTTATGGCTGAGTAATACTTCATTGTATATCCACATCTTCTTTATTTATTCCTCTGTTGATGGACATTTAGGTAGCTTCCATGTCTTGGCTATTGTAAATAAATAGTGCTTTAGTGAACACTGCAGTGCATGTATCTTTTCAAATTTTGGTTTTCTCTAGGTATATGCCCAGGAGTGGAAATTCTGGATTATAAGGCTTGGAATTTTGAACATTATATTCAACAGGACAATTGGTACTTTATGCTGGTCAGAGTAAAGTTAGTGGTATTTCACCGAATAAAATTGTTTCTATAGCTTCATATGAGAAGGATTATACTTTATATTTATATGTATTTACATTTCTATTAAAAAATGTTTGACATACATTACATTTATATAGACTTCCCTGGTGGCTCAGATGGTAAAAAGTCTGCCTACAATGCAGGAGACCCAGGTTCAATCCTTGGGTGGGGAAGATCTCCTGGAGAAGGAAATGGTAACCCACTCCAGTATTCTTGCCTGGAAAATCCCACGGAGGGAGGAATCTGGTAGGCTACAGTCCATAGGGTCGCAAAGAGTCAGACATGAGAGACTTCACTCACTCACTCACATTTATATCAGGTTTCCCTCATGGCTAAATGGTAAAGAATCCACCTGTCAATGTAAGTGCACTGAGTTCGATCCCTGGGTTGGGAAGATCACCTGGAGAAGTTTGACATCCCTACTGCCTCAGTAACAGAAGTACAGGAGAAGTGGCATGATTCACAGTGCTGGCAGCTTTCTGTGGCCACGGGGCAACCAGAGCTAGAAGGTCAATAGGAAGGATATCGCAACTTCTGAGGACAGTGGGAAGGCAATCGAGGCATCAGGGGACAGTGGGAAAGAAGTAGAAGCTTCAGAGGACAGCAATCAGGAGGTGGCAACAAAAGTAGCAGATTCCAAAACAAAAGGCCAGAAGCGGAGTTTTAATAAAGCATTTGGACAGTAATTTGAAGTAGAGGATTTATTTAGTAAAAACAGAACTATGTTCAGCAACATGGAACTGAACGTTATTTTTCAGACAAAGTTAAAAGCACACTGTATTTCCTTCCTGACCACTTGCCCAATCCCCATCTCTTCGAGAGAGGAAAGCTTCATCTAAATTATTTCATCTGATTGATGATTGTCATTTATAACTTTATTGCTACTTCTGTCTCGGGTATTCCTTTGGAAAATGGATATGGATTCATTACATATTCTAATGTATTGTCTATTGAACATATTATAATGTTCAAGGTCAGGAGGGGCGGCGGTGAGGAGATACCCCTCAGCCAAGGTAAGAGAAACCCAAGTAAGACGGTAGGTATTGCAAGAGGGCATCAGAGGGCAGACACACTGAAACCATAATCACAGAAAACTAGTCAATCTAACCACACTAGGACCACAGCCTTGTCTAACTCAATGAAACTAAGCAATGCCCTGTGGGGCCACCCAAGACGGGCGGGTCATGATGGAGAGATCTCACAGGATGTGGTCCACTGGAGAAGAGAATATCAAACCACTTCAGTATTCTTGCCTTGAGAACCCCATGAACAGTATGAAAAGGCAAAATGATAGGATACTGGAAGAGGAACTCCCCAGGTCAGCAGGTGCCCAATATGCTACTGGAGATCAGTGTAGAAATAACCCCAGAAAGAATGAAGGGATGGAGCTAAAGCAAAAACAACACCCAGTTGTGGATGTGACTGGTGATAGAACCAAGGTCCGATGCTGTAAAGAGCAGTATTGCATAGGAACCTGGAATGTCAGGTCCATGAATCAAGGCAAATTGGAAGTGGTTAAACAGGAGATGGCAAGAGTGAAAGTTGACATTCTAGGAATCAGCGAATTAAAATGGACTAGAATGGGTGAATTTAACTCAGATGACCATTATATCTACCACTGCAGGCAGGAATACCTTGGAAGAAATGGTCAACAAGAGTCCAAAATGCAGTCAATTCAGTTCAGTTCAGTCATTTGGTAGTGTCCGACTCTTTGCGACCCCATGAATCGCAGCACGCCAGGCCTCCCTGTCCATCACCGATTCCCGGAGCTCACTCAGACTCACATCCATCAAGTCAGTGATGCCATCCAGCCATCTCATCCTCTGTCGTCCCCTTCTCCTCCTGCTCCCAATCCCTCCCAACATCAGAGTCTTTTCCAATGAGTCAACTCTTTGCATCAGGTGGCAATACCGAAATGCAGTACTTGGATGCAATCTCAAAAATGACAGAATGATCTCTGTTCATTTCCAAGGCAAACCATTCAATATCACAGTAATCCAAGTCTATGCCCCAACCAGTAATGCTGAAGAAGCTGAAGTTGAATGGTTCTATGAAGACCTACAAGACCTTCTAGAACTAACAACCAAAAAAGATGTCCTTTTCATTATAGGGGACTGGAATGCAAAAGGAGGAAGTCAAGAAACACCTGGAGTAACAGGCAAATTTGGCCTTGGAACACAGAATGAAGCAGGGCAAAGGCTAATAGAGTTTTACCAAGAGAACACACTGGTCATAGCAAACACCCTCTTCCAACAACACAAGAGAAGACTCTACACATGGACATCACCAGATGGTCAACACCAAAATCAGATTGATTATATTCTTTGCAGCCAAAGATGGAGAAGCTCTATACAGTCAGCAAAAACAAGACCAGGAGCTGACTGTGGCTCAGATCATGAATTCCTTATTGCCAAATTCAGACTTAAATTGAAGAAAGTAGGGAAAACCACTAGATCATTTAGGTATGATCTAAATCAAATCCCTTATGATTATACAGTAGAAGTGAGAAATAGATTTAAGGGACTAGATCTGATAGATAGAGTGCCTGATGAACTATGATTGGAGGTTCGTGACATTGTCCAGGAGACAAGGATCAAGACCATCCCCATGGAAAGAGATGCAAAAAAGCAAAATGGCTGTCTGGGGAGGCCTTACAAATAGCTGTGAGAAGAAGAGAAGCAAAAAGCAAAGGAGAAAGGAAATATATAAGCATCTGAATGCAGAGTTCCAAAGAATAGCAAGAAGAGATAAGAAAGCCTTCTTCAGCGATCAATGCAAAGAAATAGAGGGAAACAACAGAATGGGAAAGACTAGAGATCTCCTCAAGAAAATTAGAGATACCAAGGGAACAGTTCATGCAAAGATGGGCTCGATAAAGGACAGAAATGGTATGGACCTAACAGAAGCAGAAGATATTAAGAAGTGGTGGCAAGAATACACAGAAGAACTGTACAAAAAAGAACTTCATGACCAAGATAATCACAATGGTATTATCACTCACCCAGAGCCAGACATCCTGGAATGTGAAGTCAAGTGGGCCTTAGAAAGCATCACTACAAACAAAGCTAGTAGAGGTGATGACATTCCAGTTGAGTTATTTCAAATCCTGAAAGATGATGCTGTGAAAGTGCTGCACTCAATATGCCAGCAAATCTGGAAAACTCAGCAGTGGCCACAAGATTGGAAAAGGTCAGTTTTCATTCCAATCCCAAAGAAAGGCAATGCCAAAGAATGCTCAAACTACCACACAATTGCACTCATCTCACATGCTAGCAAAGTAATGCTCAAAATTCTCCAAGCCAGGCTTCAACAGTATGTGAACCATGAACTTCCTGATGTTCGAGCTGGTTTTAGAAAAGGCAGAGGAACCAGAGATCAAATTGCCAACATCTGCTGGATCATGGAAAAAGCAAGAGAGTTCCAGAAAAACATCTATTTCTGCTTTATTGACTATGCTAAAGACTTTGACTATGTGGGTCACAATAAACTGTGGAAAATTTTGAAAGAGATGGGAATACCAGACCACCTGACCTGCCTCTTGAGAAACCTATATGCAGGTCAGAAAGCAACAGTTAGAACTGGACATGGAACAACAGACTGGTTCCAAATAGGAAAAGGAGTACATCAAGGCTGTATATTGTCACCCTGCTTATTTAACTTCTATGCAGAGTACACCATGAGAAAGCCTGGGCTGGAAGAAGCATAAGCTGGAATCAAGATTGCTGGGAGAATCAATAACCTCAGATATGCAGATGACACCACCCTTATGGCAGTAAGTGAAGAGGAACTAAAAAGCCTCTTGATGAAAGTGAAAGTGGAGAGTGAAAAGGTTGGCTTAAAGCTCAACATTCAGAAAATGAAGATCATGGCATCTGGCCCCATCACTTCATGGGAAATTGATGAGGAAACAGTGGAAACAGTGTCAGACTTTATTTTGGGGGGCTCCAAAATCACTGCAGATGGTGACTGCAGCCATGAAATTAAAAGACGCTTACTCCTTGGAAGAAAAGTTATGACCAACCTAGATAGCATATTCAAAAGCAGAGATATTACTTTGCCAACAAAGGTCTGTCTAGTCAAGGCAATGGTTTTTCCTGTGGTCATGTATAGATGTGAGAGTTGGACTGTAAAGAAAGCTGAGCGCTGAAGGATTGATGCTTTTGAACTGTGGTGTTGGAGAAGACTCTTGAGAGTCCCTTGGACTGCAAGGAGATCCAACCAGTCCATTCTGAAGGAGATCAGCCCTGGGATTTCTTTGGAAGGAATGATGCTAAAGCTGAAACTCCCAGTACTTTGGCCACCTCATGGGAAGAGTTGACTCATTGGAAAAGACTCTGATGCTGGGAGGGATTGGGGGCAGGAGGAGAAGGGGACGGCAGAGGATGAGATGGCTAGATGACATCACTAACTCAATGGACGTGAGTCTGAGTGAATTCCGGGAGTTGGTGATGGACAGGGAGGCCTGGTGTGCTGTGATTCATGGGGTCACAAAGAGTCGGACACGACTGAATGACTGAACTGAACTGAATGTATTGTCTGTAGATTATAAGATAGAGTCAAGCATGTATCTGATGATACTTTTTAACTTCACCTGTCTTTATACTTAGAAATGTTTCTCAATAGTAGGGTTCCCTAGTGGCTCAGATGGTAAAGACTCTACTGCAGTGCAGGATCCCTGAGTTGGGAAGATCCCCTGGAGAAGTAAATGTCAACCCATTCCAGTAATCTTGACTGGAGAACTCCATGTATAGAGGAGCCTGGTAGGCTACAGTCCATAGGAGTGCAAAGAGTCAGGCATGACTGAACAACTATGACTCACCAATATGCTTACTTGGGAAATCCCATGGACAGATGAGCCTGGTGGGCTATATAGTTCATGGGGTTGACTTAGCGACTAAACAGCAGCAACAACATTTATATCACCCATTTCTAAGAATTCCTATACTTTGGGATCTTAACAAGGTTTGTTGAATGACTAACCATCTTCCATTATTCTCCTTGCCGAATGAGGGCAATAGGAGAAACAGCACTACTCATTCCCATTGGCCGATGATGAGCATGAGAAAACAGAGGCTAGAGGTTTGCCAACATCTTACATTTAAACTGTACAACATATCTTTTGGCTGCTAGAAGAAACATAAGTGGAGAGATATAGGGGATAATCTGGATGTTGATTGCAGCTCATCTTTGACTGGAAGTTGAGGAAACCTCTTCATACCTCAGTCATCACAGATCTGGTTGCTTCCAGAGAGTGGCAGTCAAGTTTCTTACAAATTGCCTTTCAGATCAGATCAGTCGCTCAGTCGTGTCCGACTCTTTGCGACCCCATGAACCGCAGCACGCCAGGCCTCCCTGTCCATCACCAGCTCCCGAAGGTCACCCAGACTCACACCCATCAAGTCAGTGATGCCATCCAGCCATCTCATCCTCTGTCGTCCCCTTCTCCTCCTGCCCTCAATGCCTCCCAGCATCAGAGTCTTCTCCAATGAGTCAACTCTTCGCATGAGGTGGCCAAAATACTGGAGTTTCAGCTTTAGCATCATTCCTTCCAAAGAAATTCCAGGATTGATCTCCTTCAGAATGGACTGGTTGGATCTTTTTGCAGTCAGTTTTGTACTATTTGATCTTCCCTAATGGCTCAGACGGTAAAGCGTCTGTCTGCAATGCAGGAGACTCGGGTTTGATCCCTGAGTTGGGAAGATCCCCTGGAGAAGGAAATGGCAGCCCACTCCAGCATTCTTGCCTGGAAAATCCCATGGACCCAGAGCCTGGTAGGCTACCGTCCATGGAGTCGCAAAGAGTTGGACACGACTGAGCGACTTCACTTTGTACTATTTATTCACAGACAAAGTAGATTTCTTTAAAGTAAATAGACACACCAGCATGATTGAATTTTTTTTGTCCTGGACAAGATTACTAATCCTTAATGAATTTTATAAAAGCAATTTTACAAAGGCCAAGAATGTACCAAGGTCAAGAAGACTTGGGTTTGAAATCTATGTGTTTTATCAGCCGTGAATCCTTGGGGAAATTGCAAAACCTCCATGTCTGTTAGCGGCTCAGTCATGTCCAACTCTTGGCAACCCCGTGGACTATAGCCTGCCGCGCTCCTCTGTTCATGGAATTTTCCAGGCGAGAATCCTGGAGTGGGTTGCCATTTCCTTCTCCAGGGGATCTTCCCAACCCAAAGACCAAACCTGGGTATCCTCCATATGCCTCAGTTTCCTCATCAGTAAAATGGTAGTAAAAGAGTTTCTGGACCATAGTTCATCATGGAAATTGAATGAGCTAATTCTTATAAAGAATATAGAATAGTGCCTTTCACATATAACATGTAATTAATGGTGACTGCAGCCATGAAATTAAAAGACTCTTGCTCCTTGGAAGGAAAGTTATGACCAACCTAGATAGCATATTCAAAAGCAGAGACATTACTTTACCAACAAAGGTTCGCCTAGTCAAGGCTATGGTCTTTCCTGTGGTTATGTATGGATGTGAGAGCTGGACTGTGAAGAAGGCTGAGCGCCGAAGAATTGATGCTTTTGAACTGTGGTGTTGGAGAAGACTCTTGAGAGTCCCTTGGACTGCAAGAAGATCCAACCAGTCCATTCTGAAGGAGATCAATCCTGGAATTTCTTTAGAAGGAATGATGCTAAAGCTGAAACTCCAGTATTTTGGCCACCTCATGCGAAGAGTTGACTCCTTGGAGAAGACTCTGATGCTGGGAGGGATTGAGGGCAGGAGGGGAAGGGGACGACAGAGGATGAGATGGCTGGATGGCATCACTGACTCGATGGATGCGAGTCTGAGTGACTTCCGGGAGCTGGTGATGGACAGGGAGGCCTGGCGTGCTGCGGTTCATGGGGTCGCAAAGAGTCGGACACGACTGAGCGACTGATCTGATCTGATCTGACTCCTTGGAAGGAAGGTTATGGCCAACCTAGATAGCATATTCAAAAGCAGAGACATCACTTTGCCAACAAAGGTTCGCCTAGTCAAGGCTATGGTCTTTCCTGTGGTTATGTATGGATGTGAGAGCTGGACCGTGAAGAAGGCTGAGTGCCGAAGAATTGATGCTTTTGAACTGTGGTATTGGAGAAGACTCTTGAGAGTCCCTTGGACTGCAAGGAGATCCAACCAGTCCATTCTGAAGGAGATCAGCCCTGGGATTTCTTTGGAAGGAATGATGCTAAAGCTGAAACTCCAGTATTTTGGCCACCTCATGCGAAGAGTTGACTCATTGGAGAAGACTCTGATGCTGGGAGGGATTGAGGGCAGGAGGAGAAGGGGACGACAGAGGATGAGATGGCTGGATGGCATCACTGACTTGATGAATGTGAGTCTGGGTGACCTCCGAGAGCTGGTGATGGATAGGGAGGCCTGGCGTGCTGCAGTTCATGGGGTGGCAAAGAGTCGGACACGACTGAGCGACTGATCTGATCTGATTATTAAAACTTCTCCTGACTTTGTTGTTTTCACAATCATGAAATATAATAAGACTAGTTGAAATGCTTTGTTATGTTTTATTTTGAAAGGCAACAATATTAGAAAATTTTTCAAAATTCCCTCTAATGTTAGTACTGTAACACAATTATTTTTGTTCATGTATATTCCTTCCTGTTTTTGTCGAATGTATGCATGTTTCTGCATAGTTGGTACACTCACAGTCAAATAACAAATTCAATGTTTGTATTTTGCTGTTTCCAACTTAACATAATCTATGCACATTTTATATAGTTCTATAGGCTTAATCATGAGAAACGCTGGACTGGAAGAAACACAAGTTGGAATCAAGATTGCTGGGAGAAATATTAATAACCTCAGATATGCAGATGATACCACCTTTATGGCAGAAAGTGAAGAGGAACTAAAAAGTCTCTTGATGAAGGTGAAAGTGGAGAGTGAAAAGGTTGGCTTAAAGCTCAACATTCAGAAAACGAAGATCATGGCATCTGGTCCCATCACTACATGGGAAATAGATGGGGAAACAGTGGAAACAGTGTCAGACTTTATTTTTCTGGGCTCCAAAATCACTGCAGATGGTGACTGCAGCCATGAAATTAAAAGACGCTTACTCCTTGGAAGGAAAGTTATGACCAACCTAGATAGCATATTCAAAAGCAGAGACATTACTTTGCCATCAAAGGTTCACCTAGTCAAGGCTATAGTTTTTCCCGTGGTTATGTATGGATGTGAGACTGGACTATGAAGAAGGCTGAGCTCCGAAGAATTGATGCTTTTGAACTGTGGTGTTGGAGAAGACTCTTGAGAGTCCCTTGGACTGCAAGGAGATCCAACCAGTCCATTCTGAAGGAGATCAGCCCTGGGATTTCTTTGGAAGGAATGATGCTAAAGCTGAAACTCCAGTATTTTGGCCACCTCATGCGAAGAGTTGACTCATTGGAGAAGACCCTGATGCTGGGAGGGATTGGGGGCAGGAGGAGAAGGGGACAGCAAAGGATGAGATGGCTGGATGGCATCACTGACTCGATGGATGTGAATCTGAGTGACCTCCAGGAGTTGGTGATGGACAGGGAGGCCTGGCGTGCTGCAATTCATGGGGTGGCAAAGAGTCGGACACGACTGAGCGACTGATCTGATCTGATAGGCTTAATAATAATTTTGTTTAATGGATACATAGTATTTTCATTCTTTCCACTTTTACAGATAATACTATAATAGGTAGTTTTGTTGAAATACTTTTGTAATATAAATCCTCAAAATGAAATAACTAATAATGATATAATAATAACAACCACTACGACTATCACCTATCCCGATATTTCTGATATTTGAAATCTCTGACAAGGTCTGAGATTCTTGTCTTCTTTCCTTCTTTCCACCCACCACCACACATCCCACTCAGAACCAAATATCTTCATAGTATGCTTGACAGGGCAGGATGGTATATTCAGGGTTGAGAGCTGTGCTGATAAACTGGTCCTGTGCAAAACACAACTCTAATTTGTAGCATCTGCCAATATCTGCAGTGTAAATATTCCCACTATGTCTAGTTTCCACCTACCAATGGTGTTAACAGTTGGCTTACAAAATTCCTGAGAACTTAACTGGTTTTGGGGAGCTGGCTCCATCATAGCAATCAAAGTAAAGCTGAAGCCTTTTGGAATGTTGTGAAATGAAGATATTCAATAGGCCAGTCACCCACCAGATCACTGAGTTAATTCTATTATCTGTGCTTTTGCTGCTCAGTGCAGTGGGTTAAAGGACCAGCAGCTTTGGCACCATCAGGGAGCTGGTTAGAAAAGCAGAACTGTGGGCCCCACCCAATGTGTAACTTTTGTTTATTTGTTTATTTTCTTTTGGCTGTACTGGGTCTTCGCTGCTACACACAGGCTTTCTTTAGTTGAGGTGAGCGGGGGTTACTCTCTAGGTGCACTGCTCGGGCTTCTTATTGTGGTGGCTTCTCTTGTTGAGAAGTATAGGCTCTAGGGTTCATGGGCTTCAGTAGTTGGGGCACACAGGTTTAGCTACCCTGCAGCATGTGGGATCTTCCTGGATCAAGGATTGAACCCATGTCCCCTGTATTGGAAGGCAGATTCTTAACCACTGGACCACCAGGCAAGTTCCCCCACAGGTAATTTGTTCAAAGTCACAGAGTAAGTATTTTCGGCAAGATTCAAACCCAGGCCTTCTAACATAGTCAAGCTTATAGCCATTATTTGTTCTGCTGTGCTAGTTTTTCCAATACTAGTTTTTTGTTTTGTTTTTTTCCTAAAGTAGAAAAATTGAGGACCTTAAAAGCTTTTGTCTCATAGAACCAAACCCAGATGGAATTGAGAATGGAAACTCTTTTGTCTCAGAGTAAATGGTTCTGTATGCTGGAACCTGAAGAATTCACTTTGTGATCTTTATTCACATTCGGGTGGATTAATTATTGGTTGATTAAAAAGCCTCATGTCTAGGGGCTTCCTCCAGGCAGCTGTATCCACATCAGTGGGATTTTCTTAATTTTCAACTTAATTCTTAATTTTCTTAATTTTCAACTCTCAGTTAAATCTCTTTCACCCAATTCCCTAACATTTTAATTTTTCTTTAAGTTATTAAAGAAATACATTTTATTCTTTTATTCTTGTGAAAAAAACACATTTTAAATACACTAAGTGAAATAGACAGAGAAAGACAAATATAGTATGATTTTACTTATATGTGAAATCTAAAAAACAGAACAAATGGAAAAACATAACAAAACAGAAAAAGAGTCAGATACAGAGAAGAGACAGGTAGTTGCCGGAGGCCAAGGTGGTGAGGGGAATAGGAGAGGGAAATTAAGAGGTACAGACTTCCAGTTGCAAAATAAATGAGTCACTGGAATGAAATGTACAGAGTAGGGAATATAATTAAAAAACTTGTAATATCATAGTATGGTGACATGTTGTATCTAGACTTATCACAGTGATCATTTTGAAATGTATAGGAATATTGAATCACTATGCTATGTAATAGGAACTAACACAGTTAGTTTTCATGTCTGACTCTTTGCAGCCCCATGGACTGCAGCATGCCAGGCTTCCCTGTCCATCACTGTCTCCTGGAGTTTCACTCAGACTCATGTCTGTTGAGTCCGTGGTGCCATCCAACCATCTCATCCTCTGTTGCCCGCTTCTTCTCCTCCTCTTAATCTTTCCCAGCTTCAGGGTCTTTTCCAATGAGTCGGCCCTTTGCATCAGGTGGCCAAAGTATTGGAGCTTCAGCTTCAGCATCAGTCCTTCCAATGACGATTCAGGGTTGATTTCCTTTAGGATTGACTGGTTTGATCTCCTTGTTATACAAAGAAAGATATTTTTTATTTTTGAATTTTTACAAGATGATAGCTGTTCACTAAACTTATTTTTTATGATAATTTCATGATGTATGTAAGTCAAACCCTTATGCTGTACATCACGTATGCTCAGTTACTAACTTGTGTCCAACTCAGTGACCCCATAGACTTCAGCCTGTTAGGCTCTTCTGTCGATGGGATTTCCCAGGCAAGAATACTGGAGTGGGTTGCCATTTCCTTCTCCAGGGGATCTTCCCAATCCAGGGATAGAACCCATGTCTACTGTATTCGCCAGCAGATTCTTTACCACTGAGCCACCTGGGAAGCCCTGTTGTACACCTTAAACTTATACGATGCTGTTCAACAAATTATATCTTGCTAAAACTGTAAGAAAAAACACATTTTAAAATAATATGAAAGGCTGTACAGTGAAAAATGGGAATATCCCTTTCTTCTCCCCACCCTGTCCCATTCTCTGAGTTAACAGCTGATGTTGCTTCTATTACCTCTATAAATGCTTCTAGGCATTTATAAATAACATTTTTGATAAATATTATCACACTACACATGATATTCTACTTCTGTTTTTTTATAAATTGACAATATATCTCATATATTATTTCTACAAATATTTATAAATATATCAAATATTGCATTGCTTGAGAACACCTACTGGGGCACTAGCAAAGCAAGGGAGGAAAGAAAGAAAAAGGTAGGAAGGGAGGGGGAAGCAAGGAAGAGAGGGAAAGAGAAACAAGAAGGAAGAGGCCTATTTTGATTGATTTATACATAGCATGTTGCAAAATATTTTCAGAATTTAAAAAAATAAAAAAGAAGCTACTTTGATTTCAGCTTGAAGGGAGTTCTGAGTTTTGTAGCTTAAATTTATTTTAAATTAGAATTAGACGCAATTTAATAGTACATCATGAGAAATGCTGGAATGGAAGAAACACAAGCTAGAATCAAGATTGCCGGGAGAAATATCAATAACCTCAGATATGCAGATGACACCACCCTTATGGCAGAAAGTGAAGAGGGGCTAAAAAGCCTCTTGATGAAAGTGAAAGTGGGGAGTGAAAAGGTTGGCTTAAAGCTCAACATTCAGAAAACGAAGATCATGGCATCTGGTCCCATCATTACATGTGAAATAGATGGAGAAACAGTGAAAACAGTGTCAGACTTTCTTTTTCTGGGCTCCCAAATCACTGCAGATGGTGACTGCAGCCATGAAATTAAAAGACACTTACTCCTTGGAAGGAAAGCTATGACCAACCTAGATAGCATATTCAAAAGCAGAGACATCACTTTGCCAACAAAGGTTCGCCTAGTCAAGGCTATGGTCTTTCCTGTGGTCATGTATGGATGTGAGAGCTGGACTGTGAAGAAGGCTGAGCACCAAAGAATTGATGCTTTTGAAGTGTGGTGTTGGAGAAGACTCTTGAGAGTCCCTTGGACTGCAAGGAGATCCAACCAGTCCATTCTGAAGGAGATCAGCCCTGGGATTTCTTTGGAAGGAATGATGCTAAAGCTGAAACTCCAATATTTTGGCCACCTCATGAGAAGAGTTGACTCATTGGAGAAGACTCTGATGCTGGGAGGGATTGGGGGCAGGAGGAGAAGGGGCCGACAGAAGATGAGATGGCTGGATGGCATCACTGACTAGATGGATGTGAGTCTGAGTGACCTCCAGGAGTTGGTGATGGACAGGGAGGCTTGGCGTGCTGGGGTTCATGGGGTCACAAAGAGTCGGACACGACTGAGCGACTGATCTGATCTGATCACTGAATGAGTCCCTATTTACATTATTTCCAACTTATGATTGCAAACAATGCTACAATGAGTATCTATCTCTGCATCTGTTTTTGCATACTATTTGCATGCATGCATGTTTGCATGCTAAGCTTCTTCAGTCGTGTCCAACTCTTTGTGACCCTATGGACTGTAGCCCACCAGGCTCCTCTGTCCATTGATACAGGAGTGGGTTGCCATGCACTCCTCAAGGGGGTCTTCCCAACCCAGGGATCAAACCTGCCTCTCTTACAGCTGTTGCATTGCAGGCAGATTCTTCACTGCTGAGCCACCCTGGAAGCCCCACCTATTTGCATACACAACTGAGCGACTGAACTCAACTATAAATATCCATAAATACTACAAATCCTGAGATTTCTTCGACAAGTGAAGAACTTTTATGAGAAAAAGGAAACAGAATCTTACATGAGAAGATCACATATTAAGGTTCTGGAGAGAGGGGACAGTCTCTTCATTCATTGCTCTGATGTTTGGGAAATACTGTTGGGAGAACACCACAAATCTCCTTCTACTTGGTAGAAAAAATTGGAGAGCTTTTATCACAGATACAGTTGATGGAGTTTGGAATCCCCCAGGAAATTTGACTCATCATTTTCAGCAGTTGTTGTTATTATCCAATCACTCAGTCATGTCCGACTCTTTGCGACCCCACAGACTGCAGTGCGCCAGGCTTCCCTGTCCCTAACCATTTCCTGGAGCTTGCTCAAACTCAGATGCTTAATATGCTTTCCAGTTTGCATTTTTTTCCTTTTCACAACACACAATAACCCATAGATACTAGGAAATAAGGAGGAAGGACAAGATTCTTGATCAACTTTTTACTTACAATGTTCTGTTGAGATCCATTGACTTTTTCACTAAGATGTGGGAGGGGCCATGAATCCGGAGCCCTGCATAGAGGACAGCCTCAGAAATGAGTCCTTTACTTTATAATAGGTTCCTTTAAAAGTTTCCTCAATAGGTCCCGTTCTAAAACTGCTGCTTGTGCTGCCTTATGCCGAATCCTACTTTAGAACAAATACACGTGATCACGCAAGGTCCTGTTATGTTTTACAGGACAGTGTCAATCTTTTCCATGGAGGACATGCTGCTATGTACTGAGCAATTTGGACATACACAGCAGAGGGCAGAATTTAGCTGGGAGTAATGAATTTGTAAGTAGTCAGCTAAGGGTGTGTGAGTTTGAAGGCACATGTTCTAATATATCAATACTGCTGCTGCTGCTAAGTTGCTTCAGTCGTGTCTGACTCTGTGTGACCCCATAGACGGCAGCCCACCAGGCTCCACCATCCCTGGGATTCTCCAGGCAAAAATACTGGAGTGGGTTGCCATTTCCTTCTCCAATGCATGAAAGTGAAAGTGAGGTCGCTCAGTCGTGTCCGACTCTTAGCAACCCCATGGACTGCAGCCCACCAGGCTCCTCCATCTATGGGATTTTCCAGGCAAGAGTACTGGAGTGGGGTGCCATTGCCTTCTCCGTATCAATACTAGTCATTGAGTATTTATCCTGAGCTTCTTTGTAAATGATGCTAGCCTAGCTGTGTGGAAAAGAAAAAAACTCTTAGCATTGTAGAACTCTCAATATTTCCATAAGTCACCATTTTTCTCTTACCCTCAAAAGATTGGTTTTTGAGGAATTAAATCCACTTTATACTCACTTCTGTTTTTGAAACTGGATGGCCATATTGGGATCCCTTGTTTCCTGGAGAATTTGCTGTTTTCACAGAGCAAAGGAGCCTCAGATTCCTGGTTGCTTTGTAAAAAGTGACTTCCCAAAATGACTCAGTCTTTAGCACACCTAGCTTACCTGATTAGTTTGCCATTAAAGCTAATGTAAGACAAATACTCAGCCTGTGAGGAGAGAGCCTGTAACTTTAATAATGCCCAAGGGAATATGTATGACCTCACACCTCCAACCCAGACATTGTTTAACCATACTCCACAACTTGTGAATTTCAATTATTTGTTCTGAGGGGCCATTCATAATTGCCTGGTGTAAGCCTGCCTTTAGGATGCAAAGCAGAAGACAATGAAAATGCTACCCGAGCGAATTAAGGCAGCAGCACTTAAACATATAAATTAACTAGGCCTCTTTTCACATCTCCCTCTTTCTATTCTGAGAGGTTTCAGTCTGGTGACATCAAAGACAGGATTATGGGAGAAGATAAAAACTTGATCTAATGTCCATGTTTGAAGTCATGAAAGTCCTCCTCCCTCCATGGCAAAATAGCCCTCTTCATAACACACACAAAAACCAGGGTCCAGGTGCAAAGGAGTTGGGGGAGGGGTGAGGATGAGTGAAGCCAGCAAGAAGGCCCCGGCTTCCTGAGGTTGTCGGAATAACTGGGTGTTAAAGCTCTGCATTGCCAAATGTGCTAATAGATTGTTTGTAGGCTTGGGCTGGCTTTGTTCTGCAAATTAATATGTTAAATCTTTCTTTTAAACCCCGATGCTGTTGAGATGGTTCTTTAATGAGATTTTAACTAGGTTTTTCCTACTGTCAGCAAAGCCTGGAACAGAAATGTTTCTTAGGTGAGAGAATGATCTTTAACTTCAACACCATTAAAATATTTCCTTAAACGTCATTTTTCAATCAAATGTCTTGCCTTGTAACCAGCTTTGATATTTGTGTTCACTGCCCCAGTGGGATATGAGGTATATGTATTCATGTTAAAATGGGCTTAAAAAATGTACAATAAATAGTTTTTTTTGAGGGGTGAGAGTTTGAAGAAGGTAAATAAACTATAATTTGAAGATATTGAAGTCTTACTTTCTTTGGAATTCACAGAAATAATCTGAGATGAATACAAACCTTGGCTGTTTAAAAATAAATGCAGCTGCACTGCCTGGCATTACAGCCTAGAAGATTTATTTTCAAAACTCTGCAAGCTACAGCCCCATGACTTTTAAAGTCTTTAGTCCTTTAAGCACTAAATCAGCATTCAAGTGGCTGGTTAATCTCCCAAGGGCCAAAATGAAGTGCTCCATCCTAGTTTATAACATAGACTGACTGTTAGAAAACTCTTTCTTAGCACCAAACCTAGGAAGTGTGTAGTTTAAACACAGCTTTTAGACAAAATTGGTGTATTGGCTTCCTTCCTTATTTCTCCTTTTTTCAAACTTTGTAGATTCATTTACACTTGAACCAAAAAATAAGAAAAAATAGAATCTTTTATTGTGGAAGGGAAGTAGCAGGTATTACAATTTGGTCTGACAAACTTGGGTGAAAAGTGAAAGTCGCTCAGTAGTGTCTGACTCTTTGTGACCCCATGGACTATACAGTCCATGGAATTCTCCAGGCCAGAATACTGGAGTGAGTAGCCTTTCCCTTCTCCAAGGCATCTTCCCAACCCAGGGATTGAACACAGGTCTCCTGCATTGCAGGTGGATTCTTTACCAGCTGAGCCACAAAGGAAGCCCAAGAATACTGAGTGGGCAGCCTATCACTTCTCCAGGGGATCTTCCCAACCCAGGAATTGAACAGGGGTCTCCTGCATTGCAGCCAGATTCTTTACCAACTGAACTATGAGGGAAGCCCATATACCATGAAAGCTCTTCATTTTTGCCTGTGTTCCCAGCCTTCTTGTTGGAGAGCTCGAAGACTTTGTTACTGCTCTCTCTGTACTATGATTGGGACCTCTCCAAAGGGAAAAGGAAGCCCGTGGAGGGCGGTCCACTCCAGCCAGTGATACATTCCATCCTGAATCCTGGCTCTTTGCCTCATAGTGGAGGAGGTCCTTAATCTCCTTTCATTTATCCAAGCTTAATAGAAAAATCAAACCTACTAGTTTACCAAAAGGGTGGGTCTTTGCTATGTGGCAGAAGGTGTGAATCTCACCGTTTTTTAGAAGAGTCAAGTTCTTAGAAGGAAACCTAAGAAGTCCCATGGCTTAGAAGTCTGAGCATCTCCCAGTGACTTCCCCCAGCTTAGTTTCACATCTTTACGTACTCACTCAGTTTTGTGTTTATATATTTACTTAAAACTTGTTTGATTAAATGTTATAAGGGTCAGTCATTTATGCTACTTTAAAAAAAATTGTGTTAGTTTTCTGATTTCTGCTTCCAAAGACATTTAAGACAACTAGAACATCCGAGCCTTGAAAAGTGATGTGAACAAGTTACAAATATGGTCTACAATGAGTTTTCAGAATGTAAGCCATGTAACAGAAACCAGTGAATCACACTTGAATCAAAGAAATAGTCAAGTAACTTTTCCATTTACATCTTCAATGTCCTCTCTGTTTTGGACTGATCTTGGAGAATGAAAATGGCAACCCACTCCAGCACTCTTGCCTGGAGAATCCCATGGAGGGAGGAGCCTGGTAGGCTACAGTCCATGGGGTCGCAAAGAGTCAGACATGACTGATCGACCTCACTTTCACTTTCCAGGGTATAGCCATACCTGTGTAACTTCTTTCCCTTTTCCTCAAAAACTCTTCATAGCTGATATAACATATGAATTACTCTGCTTTGAGTATTGACTACCTCACGGCCCCAGGTAAAGGCTCAGCCTTAGTAACAATTAGTAAACAATTTTGTTGAAAACACATGGCTGTGACATTTATCTGTGTGCTCCACTGCTGAATAGCTACCATGGGTCAGGCATTCTTTGCTGTATGACTCATACATTTGCATACACACTCATGGGTATGAGTGATTTGGGCCTAGTATTTGATCTTTGCTAATCAGTGGAAACAAGAGAAGATGTATCATGAGTTTTCTATATTTCCTAAAAATTTGGAATAGCCCTGTGGTGTAAGAACTTGAGCCAGAGTGATTTAGAGGAGAGCTTTCACACTTCATGATCATCACAGTCAGATCTTCCATTAGGGCACGTCCTTCTAGTCCAGTTTCAGGCATCATTGCTACTGTGTAAATTCCTGTAAGAGTAAAGGCAAAGATTTTCATTTCTTGATGGAGTTCTAGAAATCTTGGTTTTCCACGATTTCTTGGATTTCCAGGACTTTGAGGGAGGAACAATTCTGGTTTTTCAAGAGGTCCTTGTAGCACAGTAGCCCTGGTGGCCCTCCGCTGGTGGTGATGGGGTGGCCTGAAATGTTCTTAAATCAGTGCTGTTACCGGAAATTCTACAAGTTCCTGAGAGAGTGACTGTTCAATTGTTTAATATGATCTCAACACTCTCAATCTCCTGAACTGATATTCAGCTTTTATAGTCTCATTTTTCCAGGTTCTGAACCATCAGAAGCTGAAAGATCACCTTAAGCATACACCTTACTTTTTATTCTCCCCTCCCCTCAGCCCTGGCAATCACCATTCTACTTTCTCTCCCTACGAATTTTCTACTTTAGATACTTCATGTAGGTGGAATAATATAATACGTGTCTTTTTCTGACTGGCTTATTTCACTTCTCATAATGTCTTAAAATTCCATTTATGTTGGAGCATTTATCAGAATCTCCTTCCTTTTTAAGGCTGGATAATATTCTGTTGTTTATATGATCCAAACTTTCGTTTGTGCATTCATTCATCAGTAGATACTTGGGTTGCTTCTACCTTTCAACTATTGTGAATAATGCTGCTACAAACATGGGTATACAACTGTCTGTTCAAGTCTGCTTTCAATTCTTCCGAATATACACCTTTCCATATACTTTAAACTTTGAATTCTGTGTTTTTTTAATATAAAAAAGTAAAATAATTTGAAAGAAAAATTGAAATCAACCTCCCCACCCCCCAAATGGAAAACACATGAAGCTATCAAATTGGTATCATAGCCACACAGGGAAAAATAGTTATTTCAAGCTTTTCACAGAAGAGTGAAAACCAGTCAATGAAGATGAAATGGTAAATGGAGGGATCATCAATTGATTATAAAGCCTTTAAATGAAAAGATATAGTGGAAAAGTGTTTTAATAGCGCCAAAGTATAACCCTACAGATTTTTTGCTAAAATCTGTGAAATAGCTTTGTAAAAGAGAGATCTCATTGTCACCATCTATCATCACCATTGTAACCAGTGTCAAACTTAGATAAGAAAGAATGACAAAAAGAAAAAAAGAAAAAGAAAGAATGGCATACATGATATTGTGTCTTCCAAGCATGAAAGCAACATCCATGAAGTATTCTTGCCAGAAATGTCTAACCAGAACTTACTTGAGCCCTTAACTTTCAGTTTACAGGAGATATGAAAGCTAAAGGAACAACTTAAATGGCTCCAGGAGTAAACAATTCAACATGCACAGAATGTGGAACTGCACAAAAACTTGTTGGTATCTTCAAAATGTTGGTGTCCAAGAGGAATGAGACAAAATTACACTAGAATAAAAAATTCTAAAGTGATATAATAACCAAATGCAGTGCATACACATGATCTTAATCCTGGTTTTAAAAATTAGCCATAAAAAACAGTTTGGGGACAAATGGAAAAATTTAAATTTGGAGGGAGTACAATGTGATGTTAGAGAAACACTGTTAATTTTCTTAGATGTGTTAATGGTAAGTGATTATGTAAGGGAATGTTCTTATTCTTAGATTATGTGTATCTAAGCATATAGTAGTGAAGGGTGATGATAAATAGACATAGTTAAATAAGCCAAAATATAATATCTGTGTAGTAGGCATATCAGTGTTGAATTTGGGTGATGGGTCTACTGCTGTTTATTGTACTATTTTAATACTTATATTTTCTCTGCATGTTTAATGTTTTTCATAATATATAATTGAAAAGTAAAAAATCAAATTTTGAATCAGCACAAAAGACATGTACATACAACTTTCAGAGGCTTCACCCTCAAATTCCGTATCAGGGAATTATCCCAGTTGAACTGTGGAAAAAAGACTTGAGACCAGGAAAACTAGCATTTATGTAGTAATGGATATTCTTCCCTCAAAAAGAGACAGGATTCAGTGACCAAGTTTTAATTCTAGGCCTGCAAGCAAAAGTTTCAGAAAGGTACCTTTTAGCCTTTGCTAATTGTGAATTAATCAGCTCTCCAGTGGTAAGAAGACCTCTCCTTTCTTCATCCCTTCTTACTCCACATTGTTTATGCCTAGGGCAAGAACAAGACATTTCATAGAATCAAAGGAAGCTCTTAGAGAATAAGATATGGTTACTTAGTTGTTAGTGATGAATAGAGCGCTGGCATAAATATGATGGATAAAGTTTTTAAGGATGATGAATACTTTTTCCTTTATTGAACGAAGTGGATGGTGAAAGAGTGGTTAAAAGGGTGGACTGTGGAGTTAGATGACCCAGATTCAACACTAGACTCTGCCACTTAATCACTGTGTGAAACAGGAGCTGTCCAAACCATTTTCTGTACATTTAAGTGGAGATAATGAAAGCACCACCTCTGAATCCTGAGATTCGGAGAATGAAGAATGACAAATAATGCACTAGTATTACAGAACCTAGCAAAGAGTTAAGTCCAAAAATGTTAATGATGGTTGTTATAATATTACTCACAGAAGGGAAGTGAACATACATGAACGAGTTGAAAGGTAGACTCCTACTGAATCTTTAGAATATCCATAGGCAGGAAGTAAATTTCTGGCCACTTAATAACTTAAATTTATTGTGAGTTTAACTATTTCCTTGAGCTTCCTGAGAATTGTTTCAACACAGACCTGGTACCACCTGTCCATCTCCAGTATCCTGAGTAAAGCTGAAGTCAGGACATCATGGAGAAAGCTGTGATGACATTCATTGTCACCGTAAGACAGTGATGTTCTGTTTCGCTAGCTTGGTGTCTACAAAGCAAGTTGTTAACCTCTGTCAGTGACAGTTGCTGTCTTAGTGCTTTTTCTCAGCAGGTGCCAAAATGTAAACCATTGTTAAATTAGCTGATGGTTGTCAGAAAATAAAAACTTGTCTTAAATACATTTTTTTTTTCATTTCTTGCCTAAGATCCTATTTGAAATACTCTGGGGCTGCTGGTAGTTAAGATGGCATTTTGTGCCACGATTTTACTGATTATGCACCAAGCACTCAAAGATACCCCTTATCTTCTAATTTTATTCAACATATTTTAAAAAGTAAGTGGCTAGTGACATTCATGTATTTCTGAGACTAGTGAAGTCTTTTGGGGTGGAAATCAATTAGTAAACCACTTAATTTTAAGGATTATCTTGAAAAATAAGACTTTTCACTTAACCAGTAATCTTCAAACTTATAAAAATGTCTTTGATTGATAATAAAATCTGTAAAAATCACAAATGATGAAAGGATACTTCTCCAAATTAATAACATAAGAATTTAGCATTGCTTTAAAAATAACTTTCTAAGAAAAGTTTAGTACTAACAAGAATGGCAATTTCATGATCCTCAAACTGAAAAGGCTGTAAAATAGACACAAATTGAGTAGGACACCCTCATTATAACTGCTTCTCTTAAGAAAGAAGGGTCATGTATGATAGAAACAACAAAAAAGCTGCTTTAAAAAAAAATTGATGTAGAACACAATATCAGTGGAATGAAACTGACATGAAATGAGCTGCTGGGTTTGTAAAAATATCTTCTATTTTCAAGTTATAGGTTTAAAGTAAGGGTTATCTCAAGTGCCCTGCATAAAACAAATGCTTTTACCCTGAGAAAACCATAATTGAAAAAGACACATGTACTGCAATGTTCATAGCAGCATTATTTACAATAGCCAGGACATGGAAGCAACCTAGATGTTCATCAACAGATGAATGGACAACTTTCTTTTGACTGAATTTCAGACCACAATTAGGAGACTACTGGTAATTCTACTGCAAGGAGAAAAATCAGAATTATAAATGAGCCTGCTATTTAAAAGTTCTGGCCAGAGATTCAGCAACACCTATTTCAAAGTAATTACATGCAATGTCTGGGCTTCCCTGGTGGCTCAGATGGTGAAGAATTACCATCCCCTGCAATACAGGAGACCCGATTCAATTTCTGGATTGGGAAGATCCTCTGGAGAAAGGGATGGGTATCTACTCCAGTATTCTTGCCATTCCTCCATGGACAGAGGAGCCTGACGGGTTATAGTCCATGGGGTTGTAAACAGTTAGACATGACTGAGCAACTAACACACACACAGACAATATCTATGAGTATATTTTAAACATAATCTTGAAAATGTTCATAAGAAACTTTGACCATATTAGATTTGAAAGCCTTGTACTTTAAACCAGGATGGTGTAGGCCAATTTCCCTTTATCAAAGCAACTGAGTGGATAAGCCTTAAGATTGACAAAAGCTTTTGCTTTTTGTTTTTAAATTATTATTAAAGAAAAACAGGCAGTATAATAGAATACCTAGACATCAAATTTTGCTTTCTAGGATGGATGTGGCCAAGAAGGGGAGTAGGAAGACCTTAAGCTCACCTCCTCCCATGGGAACACGAAAATTACAACCATTTACAGAGCAACTTTCTATGAGAACAAACTGAAGAATAGCAGAGAAGAGTTTCCACAATAGCTATAAGAAGGAACCACAATGAGACAGTAGGAAGGGTGTATGCATAGTACACTCAAGACCCACAACAATAGGGAGATGATCCACAAGTGGGAGGAGTCTCCCAAGGAGTGAGGGATCTGAGTCCCACATCAAGCTCCCCAATTTAGGGGTCCTGCACTGAAAAGATGAGCCCCCAGAATGACTGGCTTTGAAGACCAGCACGGCTTCCATACTGGTAAGCTGGAGGGCTGTAGGAAACGAAAACGCTGCTCTTAAAGGGCACACACAAAATCTCACAGGCACCACCAAGTCCCAGTGCAAAGGCAGTAATATGGAAGGAGCCTGGGTCAGACCCACCTTCTGATCTTGAAGAGCATCTCAGAAAGGCGGATGGCACCTGGGACTCACCCTGGAAACATAGGTGCCAACCGCCATTACCATGAGGACACTGGTGGTAGCAAGCAGCATTCTGGAATACTCCTTCTAGTCTGTTAGCATGATGGGGTTACCCACCCACCAACAGGTCAGCACCAACCTCCGTTCCTCCAGGTCCTCAGAGCACACTGCCCTGGGACCAGTCCTGCCCACCATTCAGGCTGGCATCAGCCCCAAGAACACCCCAGGCCATGCAGCCAGCTGTCCTGGCATCCAGCCTCACTCATAAGTGGGCTGCAATCACTGTGCAAGGCTGGCCTTGCAGTCACCTGGGCAGGAGCCAGCTCCACTACCTATGCATACCCACAGTAGTCAACCCTGCCACAGCAGAATGGCAGGGAACCAACCAAAAATGTCTATTAATTTGAAAAGTTGTATACCAACAAATAGCTATACAACATTAACAGCTTCTCTCAGCCTCCATTTCTTCATCAGAAATATAGAGCAAAAGCATCTATCTCAAGAGATGGATGTTAAAGAAAAATAATTCATGGTAATTCCCTAGCTGTCTGGTGGTTAGGACTCTGCAGGTTCACTGCCAAGGGCAAAGGTTCAATCCCTGGTCAGAACTAAGATCCCACAAGGTTCAAGGTATGGCCAAAAAAAAAAAAAATGTATAATCCAGATAAAGTGCTTAACATAGAGCTCATCACACAGTAACCATTTAAGACACATTGACAGCTATTATTATTTCTTTTATCTTACAGACATGGAGATCTCATTGTCTTTCAGAATACTGAGTTTGTGCTGACCAAGGAAGTATGTAATATTTACAATTTATTCCCTTCCTGATACCCTTCCCCCAGACAGAACTCAGACTGCCTATTGTTGGCAGTGAATGTGAGCTATCTCACTGGTTTCAAGAACCTATATGTACCATGAAAAATTCCTCCCACATGAAATATTTATGTGTTTTTTCTTCAGAAAGCTACTCTGCCTCAAGGCTTCAGGTGTTTCTTCCATTCAAGTCAACAGGTATTTTCAAAACTTTAATGGTTTTAGATAATTTTTTGAAAGCATACTGCTGCTTTTTAAAGCAGTTGGTGAATTTGGATTATTTATATTGCATTAAAACTAGTGGCTTTGCTCTCTGTGTTGTAACCTATACTCCATGGGAAAAACAACACAAACATGTATCACTTAAAAACTTCACCGTGACCAAGGCCACTCTGCATCTCAAATGATCCTCGTTGCCTTTTAACATCTAGTTAATTCCCTTAAGGGGCAAAAAATTTAAATTAGAAAAAAGAACAAGAACAGGACATGAATACAAAATCACGAGAAGTGGCAGGAACCCAGCTAAAGGCGTTAGTTGCCCAGGTGCCTTTATTTGTCTGGTGCAATTTGTTCTGTGTGTCAGACAAAAATGTAGCTTTCATTTCCAGATGACAAGTATAATGGAGTGCTTTGTGAAAAATAGCAGCATTATCGATGGTACTTTATGATAGCGTCTCACTGACAACTCACGGTTATCAAGTTTAAGATACTTTATACTAGGTGGAAAATTAGCAAAGCCTTCAAAAACATACATTTGATGGGAGGAGGCACTTGAAGTCTGAACTGATGGAGTTTCTAATAATATCCCCATTTTAACCCAATTCCAGGAGTTGAGTTGATTAGAACTTGGGAGGATTCATGTGGGGAATATTCAAATATACTCTTGCTCTAAGAGACACTGTCAAACTTCAGGTAGTCTAGAAATCCTCTATGGAGGGCGAGTGGAACCTCAGGCAAAAGTTCTTCTGAAATATTTTGGGAGATTTTCTCATGCACAGTTCTTGGCATATAGTAGGGGCCCAACAAATATTAGCTGAATTGTGGTTGTTGTTCTGTCCCTAAGTTGTGTCTGACTCTTTGTGACCCCATGGACTGCAGACCACAGCCTTCCCTGTCTTTCACTATCTCCTGGAGTTTGTTCAAACTCATGTCCGTTGAGTGCGTGATGCCATCCAACCATCTCATCCTCTTCCACCCACTTCTCCTGCTGCCATCAATCTTCCCCAGCATCAGGGTCTATTTCAACGAGTTGGATCTTCACATCAGATGGTCAAATACTGGAGCTTCAGCTTCAGCATCAGTCCTTCCAATGAATACTCAGGCCTGATTTCCTTTAGAATTGACTGGTTTGATCTCCTTGCTGTCCGAGGGACTCTAAAGAGTCTTCTCCAACACCAGTTTGAAAGCATCAATTCTTTGGCTGAATAGATGTCTAAATTTGTAATGATCATTTTCCTAGTAGAAATCTAGCACCTAAAGCCATTTTATGGCTTAGCCTGTAGTGGTCACAAGTACAGTATGAATATATTTCTACTGATTTTCTACTGCCTCTCACTAAACAGAGTTCTGTGCTGTTTTCACTCCTCTTCTTTTTATATTCCCTCCTTCCTTTTGAGTGGCCAGTGACACATATGGGAATTCCATTCTTTGTAGATAAATCTCATCATCAGACAAATTACTGACCCTCTGGCTGGTCATCAGATAATGTAGTTGAGGGATGATGCCCATTTAGGGTGATTTTGCAAATCATGGAAGCCTCAAACTATCATCTCATCCACTGATTATGTGGAATGCCACATACAGTTAAAAGCTAATTTTTATGATTTAGCTACTACTAGAAAATGAGCTTCTTTCACTAAGGACAGTCTCAGAGCCAGACATACATTCACAGAAACAAACGTGATCAAGTTAGCTCTCTCTATTGCTGTTTAAGTCTTGATTCTGCATTGGAACAGTAGTGTTGTAGGGTCAACTGAATTGTTTCCTGTTTCCAGTTCCTTGTATTTGAGGCATTTGTCACAATATGATCTTAGGATTGAATAAAGCCTATTTGTGGGGAAAAAAATAAAATGAGTGTCATAATTTCTCAATCAACAATAGATATTATTGAATGTTTGCTTATAAACAAGATCATGTACTAAGTCCTCTGAAGGTTATAAAAATTAATAAGGCAATAAGACAATGTCCTGATCAGATGTGTAATGTAATAAAGAGCAATTCAGCTGGACTGTAGAAAAAGAATTATGGCTGGGAGGGAAGGGACTAGTAGAACTAGTCTACACAACTGAAGCGACTTAGGATGGATAGTCACTAAGTTATGTCTGAATCTTGCGGCTCCATGGACTGCAGCCCGCCAGGCTCTGCCTGGGACTTCTCAGGCCAGAATACTGGAGTCGGTTGCCATTTCCTTCTCCAAAGGATCTTCTCCACCCAGAGATCGAACCTGCATCTCCTGCACTGGCAGACAGATTCTTCATCACTGAGCCAGGGACAGGGACAGAAGACAAACAACAGTGGCTTCCACAAGAAAGATTTACTTCTCTCTTACATAAAACTTTGAGGTGGGAAACAGTCCAGGAGAAAAGGGTCCCATTTATCCTGTGGCTCCTTCATCCCCTATTGTGCTTTTTTTTTCCCTGCAAGGTGTAACTTCAGATCAGATCAGATCAGTCACTCATTCGTGTCCGATTCTTTGTGACCCCATGAATCGCAGCATGCCAGGCCTCTCTGTCTATCACAAACTCCCAAAGTTCACTCAGACTCACGTCCATCGAGTCAGTGATGCCATCCAGCCATCTCATCCTCTGTCGTCCCCTTCTCCTCCTGCCCCCAATCCCTCCCAGCATCAGAGTCTTCTCCAATGAGTCAACTCTTCACATGAGGTGGCCAAAGTACTGGGAGTTTCAGCTGTAGCATCATTCCTTCCAAAGAAATCCCAGAAGTGATCTCCTTCAGAATGGACTGGTTGGATCTCCTTGCAGTCCAAGGGACTCTCAAGAGTCTTCTCCAACACCACAGTTCAAAAGCATCAATTCTTCGGCACTCAGCCTTCTTCACAGTCCAGCTCTCACATCCATACATGACCACAGGAAAAACCATAGCCTTGACTAGACGAATCTTTGTTGGGAAAGTAATGTCTCTGCTTTTGAATATGCTATCTAGGTTGGTCATAACTTTCCTTCCAAGGAGTAAGCATCTTTTAATTTCATGGCTGCAGTCACCATCTGCAGTGATGTAAGGTGTAACTTACCACCGTCTTATTACAATCTAGTCTGCAGAGAGAGAAAACAGAGAGAACAAGCAACTTTATATGAAGGACGTGGTTCAGAAGGTGCACACATCACTTTCATTCTCATACTAGTGATCGGAACTTACTTCATAGATGACTTTGTAGCATGGCCATATGGAGCCCCCAGAGAGGCTGGGAGGCATGGTAATCAATTTACTACCGAAAGGAAGAGGGAGTATGGATATTAGATATAATTAGTAGTCTGTTCTATAAAGGACAAGACTACAGGCAAAGACATAAATTTACTGTTTATGTCTTAGACTATGTTTATGTTTATGTCAAGGACTACTATTCACAGACATAGAAAACAAATTTATGGTTACCAAAGAGGAAATGGGGGGAGGAACAAATTAAGAATTTGGGATTAACAGATACATACTACTATATATAAAGTAGATAAACAACAAGGACCTACTGTATAGCATACGAAGTTTCAAGGTTTTTTTTTTCAAGATTTTTTGATGGGTGCCAGAAGACTGCAGATTATTTTCTTTTTCCTTCAAAGTTCTCAGTATTTTAATGAGTAAGTACTATATAAGTACTGTATCCTGCCATTTGGTAAAGGATCTGTTTGAGAGGTGAGTTTGAGATGAAAGTTGCATTGTATACTTCACTGAAAATTTTAAACCATGTTCTTAGGGGAAACTATACCATTTAAAGTTTTAGGTCTTAGACTAAAGCTTGAAGGAAGACATGTCTTAAAAATTACTTACAAAATTGATGTTTTGTGGATAAAAGAAGTTAAAACCAAACCGTATGATAAGTATTAAGGGATCTTGGGGGTTTGGACAGATAGTTTGCAGCTACCTGTTGGACTTCAGGATTTATTTCTGGGTAAATCTCCCTTTCCTGGACCCACAACAGCTCTTTCTGGTGAATACCAGTTTGAGGCAAGTCTGCCAGGTCTCCTTCATTCACTCCTCACCACACACTCTCCATTCTTTTCTACCCTGCCTCCTTCTCTGGGAGACTAATCTCTGATTTCCATGCCTAATGGTTTCCTGTTGAGTTTGGCCATGGGGAGCCTTCCAGGGAGATCAGAGAGAGAAAAGTAAAGCCAGGTATCTCTTTGTAGGGTGGCCTCAGGTTGGTTGTGTCGCTCCACCCAAGGTTGCTGCTTAACAGAACTCTCTCCTATGTGGTTCTAGTAACCACTTTCTTCCCTCAGGTCAAGGGGTGGTAACATTTCAGTTGCTACAAACCCCAGGTTGATGTGTTTTTCCTTGTGGTTCCTTTACAATCCCTTCATAAATAAATCCTCCTAATTAGTCTAATTTAAATGTGTATTCTGTTTCCTACTGGATTTTCTTTTTTAAATTTTCTTTATTTTTTTAAATTTATTTATTTTACTTTACAATATTGTATTGGTTTTGCCATACATTGACTTGAATCCACCATGAGTGTACATGTGTTCCCAATCCTGAACCCTCGTCCCACCTCCCTCCCCATCCCATCCCTCTGGGTCCTCCCAGTGCACCAGCCCCAAGCACCCTGTATCATGCATCAAACCTGGACTGGCGATTCGTTTCACACATGATATTTTACATGATTTAATGCCATTCTCCCATATCATGCAGCCCTTGCCCTCTCGCACAGAGTCCAAAAAACTGTTCTATACATCTGTGTTTCTTTTGCTGTCTCGCATATAGAGTCATCGTTACCTTCTTTCTAAATTCCATATATATGCATTAGTATACTGTATTGGTGTTTTTCTTTCTGGCTTACTTCACTCTGTATAATAGGCTCCAGTTTCATCCACCTCATTAGAACTGATTCAAATGTATTCTTTTTAATGGCTGAGTAATATTCCATTGTGTATATGTACCACAGCTTTCCTATCCATTCGTCTGCTGATGGACATCTAGGTTGCTTCCATGTCCTGGCTATTATAAACAGTGCTGCAATGAACATTGGGGTGCACGTGTCTTTTTCAATTCTGGTTTTCTCAGTGTGTATGCCCAGCAGTGGGATTGCTGGGTCATATGGCAAAAGGAGGGTTCCCTTTTCTCCACACCCTCTCTAGCATTTATTGTGTATAGACTTCTGGATTGCAACCATTCTGACCAGCATGAGATGGTACCTCATTGTGGTTTTGATTTGCATTTCTCTGATAATGAGTGATGTTGAGCATCTTTTCATGTGTTTGTTAGCCATCTGTATGCCTTCTTTGGAGAAATGTCTGTTTAGTTCTTTAGCCCACTTTTTGACTGTGTCTTTTCCTACTGGATTTTCATTTGGCACTTGAACATTTCTAATGCATCCAAAGTGTAACACTTGATTTTCTGCTTTTGTTTATTTTCAAATGATGAACAAGGCCTTCTCTCCTATCCTTTTTGAGCCACATGCAGAGACCCAGGATAAGGGTCAGAAAGGGTGTAAACTTAGAAATGAGATAAAGGATGGGGTACCAAGAGATAGAATTTGTTTTAGGAAGGGGATGAGCTCAGAGTGGAAATCAAAGCTATTGTCAATGTGTTCCTTGATAATGAAAAGCAAAATGTTTACATTTTAGTGAGATCTAGTTTAATGCAGTTCATAAAATTTCTCTTACTCTTTTTTCATAAAATTTTAGAGAGGCAATAGAGAATTATGGTTAAAACATGAAGTTTGGAGTTAGTCTTTCCAGTTAAATCCTGATTCTGCCACTTACAAGTTGTATGACTTTGGACAAGTTACTAAAGGTCTCTATCTCAGTTTCCTTGTTTGTTAAATGTGGGTAATACTTTTACTTATGGATCTGTGAAGGTTAAAGTAGTTGATATATGGAAGGGCTTACAATAAGGGCTGGATACATAGTAAGTACTCTTTAAATGTTGACATTAATATTTAGAAACAGAATAAATCTTAGAGTTTATTTAGACTAACTCATCAGACAAAGAAGTAAAGGAGTAGAGACCAAATCACTTGGCCAAGGTCCTGTTGCGAAGGTTAATTTCAGGTTTATTCAATGATTCATTTGTGCAACAAATATTTATCTCACTAGGATACATGAGATAACAAAAGCTCCATCAATTTGGCTAAGTCTGTGTAAACGGGTAAGGCCAGAGTGAGCACTAAACAAACAACAGCAATAGTAACAGACATAACCACCAAACAAAGCCCTAGATCTCACCTCTTCAGCTGTTTTTCCCCTCATGGTGCTACCCATGGTGTCACTTAGCTATCAGAATGCCATCTTGGATTTTAATCAGTTCCTGTCTAGCATCCTTTGGAAAATCCACCATCCTATACAGGAGGCTTATGATACTACAGTTAATGCTGAGATCTTGGTTTTTGGCTGATATGCAAAAATGAAAAAGAGCAAGAAATTCCCCCAGAGATTCCACAGCTGTGCATGTGAAAGAACACAAATCTTTCCAACTAAGATCTAGCAACAATGAAACCTCCAAGTAATTTATGCTCTAAGATTTCCCCCTGGATCTACATTTTCTAAAAGTCTCAGATGGTATGTTTTGTGTGTATGTGTGTGCTAATTTCATCCTCCTTGGTCAAACCGTCTACTTCTGGGAATACTGAAGTCCTGCCAATTGTGGGGCTCTCTCTGCCACTGGGGAGGGCAACATTTCAGTAAATCCTCATTTAACTGTGAAGACAGCTGTAAGCCCTTTAGATCCATAAATGAAATTAAATCACAGAATTCTGCAGCATGGGTTTGATGCTACCCAAACATTCCCAAGTGCAAAGCTAATCCTTGGGTTAAAAAGTAGCAAATTTAAATGCTCCATCCAAGATGGATGATTCCCCTGACTGCCAGTAAGAAGAGTTACATGAGACTTAATCAAATAATAAAACAAAACAAAAGCCATTGATTAAAAAAAAAAATCTGTTGGCTGGGTCAACATAGTATAGGGTAAAGTATGCAGTGGAAGTAATTGTCCAGGGAATTTGTCTTTGAAACGCCTTCGAGGATAAAAAAAGCTTTATATTTTTATGTTTTAAACCTACAGTTGATAATTTTAATAAAAAGTGCTCAGCATTAGGGAGAAAGTTGATATATTTTTCACAATCCTGACTGAAAGTCAAAAGTCTGGTGTCTGAATTGTGTGCAGGTGTTTTGGGGTGAATAACTTTTTCTTCTTGTGCCTCAGTTTTCTCTTATTGGGAATAATGGATAATGTGTGTATGCTCTGCTATTAATACACATGCACACAGTGGGAAGTTCAGGATTACTAGCATTCAGTCTGATTTATAAAATAGATTTTGTAATTTAGGAACACAACTATTAAAACAAATGATGTACACTATCACATGCTATGATTGGAAAGGATATTTACAGTTTTTTAGAAGAAAAAACACTATTTAGGATTCAAAACACTTCCCCCATGCAGTCAGCAATGACAAAAGTAGAGAATGGAGCACTATGTTAACTTTTAAATTAGCAGGTCTATCTTACTTGAGAAAATGTTATAAATCCTCTTGAAAATAAAATCACCTCCTGCACAATTTTATGAAATAAAACTTGTCTTATTTCTGAGAGACATCTGCTCTATGTCATATGATTTGAAAGGAGTCACCAGGTATTGTCACCTGAACTCTAGAAACTCTTGAATTACATTTAGTATTAAAACACACACACACACACACACACACACCCTTTAAATGCGGATATGTGAAGATCTTTACATATTACAAGTAGTAAAAACCTCTGTCTTTTCACGGAAGTGCAGAGCAGCTGTCCTTAGCAGCTTTCCCCCTTCCTTATTGTTTCTTTGCATCTCAATACATAAAGGCGGATTTAAGGTTCTCAAACCCATAGTGGTTGTTAAGGTCAGATACACACCCCTTTAAGGGATGAGATCCTAAATGTTGGAAAGATGAAACACTCCCTACCTTATAATCCTCACTTCAAAGTTCAAAAGAAGATTCTCTTATAATAGCTTTGCATTTTCCTAACGATGTTAAATATCTCTATTGTTCACTGTAAATCATGTTAAGGATTCTGTCAGATACACTTTATGGTTGCTCTACAGACTGGCGTGACAACCAAGTCCAGTATTCTGGCCTGGAGAATCCCCATGGACAGAGGAGCCTGGTGGGCTACCGTCCATGAGATCACAAGTCAGACCCGACTGAGCCACTAAGCACAGCACACAGCACAGACTAGTCAGATTGGATATATTTGATCTAAGTATTTGAGGGCCCATCAGATTCCAGAAATTAGCCATTCTTGGAAAACTGATCTTCTTTTTAGGTGGCTCTTCAGAATCAGATTTTTGATTTGCTTATTCATATTATGTTATCAAAAACTAAGAGAAAATTGTTCCAAGAAGAACCACTGAAACAAAGAACTAACACATCTCCATTGAGAATCTTTTGTTCACTCCCAAATATTTCAACGTAGGTTGGCTTGCACTGGCTTTGAGTGTGTCTTTAAGGAGATGGAGATTGAGGGCAAGTGAAAGATCTCATTGGATTTAAAATCATCTTGTCCTCAGTTAATGTGAGTTATGTGTAATGGGATTTTTTTAAGGTATTACTTTCTCTTTTATTTTATTCTTTCCTGCCTCATGATCTTGAATGCCAGCTGTTCTAGCTTGAGTTCTCCTTAGAACTCACTCTGAAGAAGAAATCAAGACATGAAATGAAAAGTTGTTCTATCATTTCATGTAGTGGAAAACCTGAGTGAGGTCTATATAAGCCCTCAATAAATGAATGGTTCACTTGTGTGGTAGACAGGATAATGGCTCCCCAAAGCAACCACATTCTAATTCTTAGAACCTGTGAATGCTTATTTATATGACAACAGGGATTTTGCAAATGTGAATAAATTAAGGATTTTGAGATGGGGAGATTAACATGGATTATTTTAGGGGTCCTAATTATGGCCAACCTAGATAGCATATTCAAAAGCAGAGACATCACTTTGCCAACAAAGGTTCGCCTAGTCAAGGCTATGGTCTTTCCTGTGGTCATGTATGGATGTGAGAGCTGGACTGTGAAGAAGGCTGAGCGCCGAAGAATTGATGCTTTTGAACTGTGGTGCTGGAGAAGACTCTTGAGAGTCCCTTGGACTGCAAGGAGATCCAACCGGTCCATTCTGAAGGAGATCAGCCCTGGGATTTCTTTGGAAGGAATGATGCTAAAGCTGAAACTCCAGTATTTTGGCCACCTCATGTGAAGAGTTGACTCATTGGAGAAGACTCTGATGCTGGGAGGGATTGAGGGCAGGAGGAGAAGGGGACGATAGAGGATGAGATGGCTGGATGGCATCACTGACTCGATGAATGTGAGTCTGAGTGACCTCCGAGAGCTGGTGATGAATAGGGAGGCCTGGCGTGCTGCAGTTAATGGGGTCGCAAAGAGTCGGACACGACTGAGCGACTGATCTGATCTGAAATGTTATCATTAAGCATCTTTATAAGAGAGAGACAGAGGGAGATTTGACTACAAAAGAGGATAAGCTGATGTGAAGATGGAAGCTGGCTTTGGAGATGGAGGAAGGGGCCACAGGCCAAATACAGGTGGCTACTAGCAGCTGAAAAAAGCAGAGAAACAGATTCTCTTCTCAGAGCCTCCAGAAGGAGTCAAACCTGCCTGAATCTTGACTTTAGCCCTGAAACTGATTCCAAACTTCAGACCTCTGAAACTCTAAGAGCAAATTTGAATTGTTTCAAACCACGAAGTTTGTGGCAGTTTATTATAGCAGGAGTAAGAAACAATATCCGGCATTCAGCATTTGGATTTGGATCTAAACAAATAATTTTGAACTTTTATTTTGGATTCATATCCACACCAATTGTATCCACAACATCACATCATTACAAAAAATAACCCAGATATTTAGCTGTAGGGTTCTGAATCTTGGCTTTAGTATGAGTCATGATGTGATATACATTTAGTTATATAATTTAGCAATTTAGGATCTCAATTATTTTTATTTCAAGAGTGATAGTAATAGAGTGTAATCATTTCAGGATTCTTTTTTAGAAACTTTATCAATATCATATGTAAAAAATATGAAAGAGAAAATTTTCTAATTCCTAGATTTTTATTTAACTCAAGGAGCAAGCTAGTTGTGGATTTCAAGTGTTTCATGTTTATCTTTTATAGCATAGAGTGCTCAGTGTACTAGAAATAATACTCAGTATGTGGAAGAGCAAGTAATAAGTTCTGGGACTGTTTTCTCCAGTGAGATGTTCTAAAAAATATTCAGCCTAAAAATTTCATTGAGCAGCTTAGAAAATTACAGTTCAGTAGGCCCTTAGGTATCCGAGTTTCTGTCTAACTCTGTCTGGAATCTTGTCTGTAAAACGTGCTAAAAAGCTTCTTAGTGTTTTATGTAATAGAGAGCTCAGCAATCTGATCTCTGAGAACTTGAACTCAGTGTTTACATATGTGCTATAGGCTCCATGGAGTCTACATGAGATCAAGGCCCAAACTTCTCCCATTTCCTATCCTATTTCCATGCCCATAAAGGTTTTGTTTGTGTCTTTGAAATCCTCAGTGAGACTGGAAGAGCAGCACCAACCCTCACCTAAGGTCAGGATGGTAACTATTCACAGCATCCTTCTGGCCATTACCATCCCCATGGCTAGTTGTAGCACACTTAGTTCATAAAGACCTTTCATGTGCATGGCAAGATGCGCATTTCAAGCTCATTGGCATTCAGAGCTGGGTGAAGAATGTCATCTTGCAAAGACTTTGTGGAGAAATCAGGGCAGCATTATTGGTCTCCTTGCACACCTCCACACTATGAGGGTCTGTGGAACTAATGTTTGTAAATAAGGGATCTACATTTCAGAGAAGTTCCATAGTTTTTATTCTGACAGGCAGAAAGGGAACTGCAGACACTAGAACTCAGTGTCTTCATCTATTACATCAGAGACCAAAAAAACCCACCAAAAACCCAAGTCGTATGTAAACCCATGGAAATGTCTCCATGATACCTTAGGTGAATCAAAGTTAAAGAAAATATCAAAGGCAATGATTCATCAAAAAGTACATGTTCTTTCTGCACTGTATGTGCAGAAAAAAGAAAATTAATGAGGCACCAGCTTAAAAAAAAATCAACATCATAATATTGTTACTGGATGGTGATGGAAGAAAAGGAAGGGATTTTCCAATGTCACTATAGGTCATTTGTTCTTTTTTTGTCCATGATTATTCTCAGTGGGAAGCAGGAGTAAGATTTCCTCCCCTTTATGAAACTAAAGACAATTTCCATTCTAGGCTTTGTTTTTCCTCGCCAGTGGCTAATACAGAGCTAACCCAACTTGGGTTGATACTTATGTAAATTCATACAGTTGTTTCTGTTTGTAAAAAGAAATGTGTTTGTTGCTCAGTCCTGTCTGACTCTTTGTGATCCCATGGACTGTAGCCTGCCAGGCTCCGCAGTCCTTTGTCCATGGGATTCTCCAGGCAAGAACACTGGAGTGGGTAGCCATTTTTTACTCCAGGAGATCTTCCCAATTCAGGGATGGAACCTGGGTCTCCTGCATTGCAGACAAATTCTTTACTATCTGAGTCACCACGGAAAAGGTATTGTCAGTAAAATGTGGCAAGTGCTTTTTAAAAACATCCTTAATCATTCAGCAAATATGTTTAAATTGCTAAGGACCAAGGAAGGCATTTCTGAATCTTGTGCTCTGTTGGAGACCCAATTCTGCAACCACAAAACACCCGGATCATTGGGATACCAACAAACAGTTGGAAAATGGGATGAAATTTAGGGTGTTATGCAGAATGTTCCTTTGTTTCCACCAAAGATCTTAATTCAGATTGCTTTAGCTTGATGAAATTCCACAGTTACAGGTGAAAGAAAGTTCAGGTTCATTGGACTGCTGCAATAACCCAATGAGGTAGAAATTATTTGTTTGATTTTTAAGATGAGAAAACTGAGAAATAGAGAGGCTTAGAAACTTAATGAGACAGCATAGCACTGAAGTTGAAAGTTGGGACTTGGGTTTGAGTTCTAATCCTGACTCAGTTATTGAATTAGCTGTGTGATCTTGGGAAGAAAGTTAACTCTGATCTTCCATTTTTTTTTATAGATAAAATGAGGATAGGATTTAGGACTAGGACTTAATACATTCAAATGTTTTGAGGATCCAAGTTAGACTATAACAATCAATTACTATCATTACAGTGTTGAAGTAGTAAAGAGATGAGGTTCAAAGCTCAAGCCTTTTTCATTACACCATGTCACCCTTTGGGTAATATTCACAAAATCCAGAATTTCTCATAGTGAGACAAGATGAGAACATAGTCTAGGATGAGAACTTTAAAGTGATCTTTATGGTCAATTAATAAATTAAATTTTGCTACATGCATTTAGAAAAAAAATTTGGAGTACAGTTGCTTTGCAATGCAGTGTTAGTTTCTGCTAAACAGCAAGTGAATCAGCTCTATGTATATACATATATCCCCTCTTTTTTGGATTTTCTTCCAATCTAGGTCACCACAGAGCATTGAGTTGAGTTCCCCGTGCTATATAGTAGGTTCTCATTAGTTATCTGTTTCATACATAGTAGTATATATACATGTCAATCCCATTCTCCCAATTTATCTCATCACACCCCTACTCCCCTTGGTGTCCATACATTTGTTCTCTACGGCTGTGTCTCTATTTCTGCTTTGCAAATAGGTTTATCTGTGCCGTTTTTTCTAGATTCCACATATATACATTAATATATGATATTTGTTTTTCTGTTTCTGACTTACTTCATTCTATATGACAGTCTATAGGTCTATCCGTGTCTTTCCAAATGGCATAATTTTGTTTCTTTTTAAGGCTGCGTAATATTCCATTGTATATATGTACCACATCTTCTTTATTCATTCTTCTGCTGATGGACATTTAGGTTGCTTTCATGTCCTGGTTATTGGGTCAATTTAAATCTGTTCTGGAGCAAGTTGGCCACCTAGAGTTGGGGCCCCTGTTATGTCTTAAAGTTGAGTGCTGTCAATGACTATAAAAATATGGGATTAAAAGCCACCGGTCTCACATAATTTCATGTCACAGGATATGGAATGGGTACCAGAAGATACAAATTGAGCTGCACAACAGAGAATCTACCTGTCTCTTTAGGAATCAGCTTTGACCAGGTAGGGTCAATTTTATTTGTATACACACACACCTCTTGAGTTCATACTGTATGAAAAACACCACACAGGGAGGAATATGAAGATTTCACCATAGGTAGAGTGCATAATATTCTACAGTTCATTTTGGCAGGAGACCTAGTGACACACTCAGTCCAAATCAAGGCAGCCTGTGCCAAGGATCTTACAATATGCTCTCAGAATAAGGAAAAGGGAGATTAGTAACTGAGCAGAAGACATCTGTTAAGACTTCTTGGGAAAAAGATAGAAAACATTTGGTTCTTATCATCTATTAGGTACATTAACAGTTGGTTTTTACATTGGGTTTGAAGAAAAGATAAAATTCAATAGAGAGACAGAGACTATGCCTGGGCTGCAGAGAGCAGTTATGACTGATGTGATGTGGAGAATTACTCATCGTGTTGGTGGATCTACGTTTTTGAAAGCACTTTTAATTACAGTTATGTTCAAGTTTTGCCTTGTCATGATACATTCTAAAATTTTATTTTAAATGCTGTTCAAATTGTTTTTAAATTTTTCATTTAGTATGTTTTAAATATTTTTGAAACCAGGAAATGTTGCTTTTAAATAAATGCCGTTTAATATTAAAATTAATTTTGAAGTCAGGAAATTGTTCCTATAAATAGGGTTTTAAAACCATCACAGAGCTTTGAAAAATTGTAAGAAATATTGCCTGGATCTAGTTGTTTTTTAATATTGTCCAAAACAATTTCCTCTTTTCAGCTGGTCTGCTTGACTGAATCATATTAATTTTTAAGTTTCTCCAATCTGTCTCCAGTTACTAAGAAATATTTCTCAATTGGCTTTTGAAAATATGAATTTCAACTTTGATTGTCAGCATACTTGATGTTATTTATTGGTTAAATTAAAGAGAATTAGATAGGCATTTGTCCAGGTTTACAGATGTGTAAACTAAGAAACAGAGAAGAAACATTTCAAAGCAGTTTAACACTGTGGCTAAGAACTGAGTTTGAGTCTACCCTGAGACTCAGTCTTGGCTCCATCACAAGCTAGCTAAAGGCTTTGGCAGAGAAGCTGAATATCTGTCTCTTTTGAAGCCATTTGGGGTCGCTAAGAGTCGGACACGACTGAGCGACTTCACTTTCACTTTTCACTTTCATGCATTGGAGAAGGAAATGGCAACCCACTCCAGTACTCTTGCCTGGAGAATCCCAGGGACGGGGGAGCCTGGTGGGCTTCCGTCTATGGGGTCGCACAGAGTCGGACACGACTGAAGCGACTTAGCAGCAGCAGCAGCAAGCTAAGTAGGCGGTGGAACCCAATTCCAGTACTCTTGCCTGGAAAATCTCATGGACGGAGGAGCCTGGAAGGCTGCAGTCCATGAGGTCGCTAAGAGTCAGGCCTGACTGATCGACTTCACTTTCACTTTTCACTTTCATGCATTGGAGAAGGAATTGGCAACCCACTTATTTCAGTGTTCTTGCCTGAAGAATCCCAGGGATGGGGGAGCCTGGTGGGCTGCCGTCTACGGGGTCCACAGAGTGGGACACGACTGAAGCGACTTAGCAGCAGCAGCAGCAGCAGAATTTAGTTATCTACGTTTTAAATTTTTTTAGCATTTAATTTACATACCTGAATACTTGTTAAGTAATCAGATCAGATCAGATCAATTGCTCAGTCGTGTCCGACTCTGCGACCCCATGAATTGGAACATGCCAGGCCTCCCTGTTCATCACCAACTACCGGAGGTCACTCAGACCCACGTCCATCGAGTCAGTGATGCCATTCAGCCATCTCATCCTCTGTCGGCCCCTTCTCCTCCTGCCCCCAATCCCTCCCAGCATCAGAGTCTTTTCCAATGAGTCAACTCTTCGCATGAGGTGGCCAAAGTACTGGAGTTTCAGCTTCAGCATCATTCCTTCCAAAGAACACCCAGAAGTGATCTCCTTCAGAATGGACTGGTTGGATCTCCTTGCAGTCCAAGGGACTCTCAAGAGTCTTCTCCAACACCACAGTTCAAAAGCATCAATTCTTCGGTGCTCAGCCTTCTTCACAGTCCAGCTCTCACATCCATACATGACCACAGGAAAAACCAGAGCCTTGACTAGGCGAACCTTTGTTGGTAAAGTAATGTCTCTGCTTTTGAATATGCTATCTAGGTTGGTCATAACTTTCCTTCCAAGGAGTAAGCGTCTTTTAATTTCATGGCTGCAGTCACCATCTGCAGTGATTTTGGAGCCCAGAAAAATAAAGTCTGACACTGTTTCCAGTTTCCCCATCTATTTCCCATGAAGTGATGGGACAGGATGCTATGATCTTCGTTTTCTGAATGTTGAGCTTTAAGCCAACTTTTTCACTCTCCACTTTCACTTTCATCAAGAGGCTTTTTAGTTCCTCTTTACTTTCTGCCATAAGGGTGGTGTCATCTGCATATCTGAGGTTATTGATATTTCTCCCAGCAATCTTGATTCCAGCTTGTGTTTCTTCCAGTCCAGCATTTCTCATGATTTACTTTGCATAGAAGTTAAATAAACATGGTGACAATATACAGCCTTGATGCACTCCTTTTCCTATTTGGAACCAGTCTGTTGTTCCATGTCCAGTTCTAACTGTTGCTTCCTGACCTGCATACAGATTTCTCAAGAGGCAGGTCAGGTGGTCTGATATTCCCATCTCTTTCAGAATTTTCCACAGTTTATTGTGATCTACACAGTCAAAGGCTTTGGCATAGTCAATAAAGCAGAAATAGATGTTTTTCTGGAACTCTCTTGCTTTTTCCATGATCCAGCAGATGTTGGCAATTTGATCTCTGGTTCCTCTGCCTTCTCTAAAACCAGCTTGGACATCAGGAGGTTCACGGTTCGGAGGTATGTATTAACCAAATACTTCTTTCTTCTCAACAAACCTTTATTAAGAACTTATCATGAGCAGATTATTATACTAGGCAGTGGAGGTACAAAGATGAAAAAGATACCTTTAGAAACCTTGAAAAAGTGTCCATAAATATTAATATCAAATCAGCAAAATAATATACAGAGAGTCAAAATAATTCTTGCATAGACCCCCATAGTACACAAATATGTCTTGAGCTTCTTCATTAACTATTTGGTTTGTTAGGTGTTTGAATACTGTCAAAACTACCATTTCTAAGTAAGCCTTTCTTGCCCTAGCAGGAAACCACAGAAGTCCCTGAGGTGAATTTATCCTAACTTGCTATTTTGTGTGTGTGTGTGTGCAAGTCTCTTAAGGAGTTGTAGATGAGATAGGATCCCTCCAGTGGGGAACTTGGACTGGTTCATTTGAGTATGAGTTCTTATTCCCATCCTCCACTTTGCATAGTCTTGGGCAAGCTCCTTCAGCAACCTATGCCTCAGCTCTCTCATCCGTAACATGAGGAGACCATCTTCTGCTTCAGACCATCTGGTTCTTGAGGGCAGATGTATTAAAGTCTGGTGAGAAGACAGAAACCATGCGAATTGTTTTCACAGACAAAGTTTACTATAAAGAATTGATTACTAGGTATAAAAGAAAGTGAAAATGTTAGCCGCTCAGTTGTGTCGGACTCTTTATGACCCCATGTAGCCCACCAGGCTTCTCTGTCCATGTAATTCTTCAGGCAGAAATACTGGAGTGGGTAACCATTCTCTTCTCTAGGGGATCTTCCTGACCCAGGGACAGAACCCGGGTCTTCTGAATTGCAGGTAGATTCTTCACTGTTTGAGTCACTAGGGAATCCCAACTAGGTGTGAAGATGTTAATAACTGAAAGAATAAAAAGACAGCTCTAAGATATGGCAGACTGTAGCCACTGCAGGAAGCAGCTACCATCCTTAGGGTGGCGAGTGCAAAGGGAAGAAGTTGGAATTATTAACACTTAGACCATTATAGGGGACCTCTATGAAGCTAAACCTCAGAACCTTATAGGGAGCCTTGCTGATGGAAGTGGCGTCTCTGAAACAGTTTGTGATAAAGCTGCTTCTTCAAGTGTTTAAAAGACTTCCAACTGATTCAACTGCTGCCATAGGAAGGAACTCCAGGTTTCTGCAACTTTGTCTTTGTAATGCTTCCAGGAATCCCAAGCAGAAAGGAAGCCCCCAAAAGAACAGACAGATGGAGCAAATCCCTTCTTCTTTGTCCACTTTTGCTAACTCCCTCTGAAAGTGAAAGTGTTAGTCATTCAGTTTTGTCCAACTCTTTGCCACCCCACAGACTGTAGCCCACTAGGCTCCTCTGTCCATGGAATTCCCCAGGCAAGAATACTGGAGTGGGTAGCCATTCTCTTCTCCAGGGGATCTTCCTGACCCAGGGACAGAACCTGGTTCTCCTGCATTGCAGGCAGATTCTTGATGTCTGAGCAACCAGGAAAGTCCTAACTCCCTCTAGAGCCACCATATTACCAGATCCAATATAGAACCAACTGGCAAAGCAGAACTGTGGTTTGCAAAATCCCAGCCCCAGTATCTGAGAAAAGAGTAAGAAGGATGGATTTGGAGATCAGAAATAATAGCTTAATAATTGGTGTAGGCAACAAGTAGACAACTTGCTTTATTGTCAGCACCTGGTGTAGTTCCTGAACTGTACTATGGTATAAATGCTCATGGAATGGATTTATGTATAGTTAGATTTTAAAATGTGATTTTAATAGCTAGCATCTCAGTTCAGCTTATAAAAACAGCTGCCTTCATGTAGGAAAATAACTTGATAGACCACTTTCATTATAGAGAGTGAGGTCCCAATGGCTACAGTCTGAAGAGAGTTAGAGAAACAAAGAATTAAACTGTCCTTCATAAGGAGTTAGTGGATAGTGGAGTGGAGCAGGGTGAGGGACAAAGCAAGCAGCTGGAGAGGAAAGGAGAGATCAAACAGTCAAAGAAGAGGGTGAGGCCAAGCAAACTATATGAAGGGTAGAGGGGATCGAGAAAGGGAACCAGTGAGAAACTCCTGGTAGAGATGATAGAAGGACTTTAAGAAATGATAAATATTTGACTTCAATTTTTATGACTATGAAACTAAACTCCAATCTTCGCAACATTGACCTTTGCTACTCACACTAGTTTACATCTGGAGTATTTGCAAATAAAAAGACAGTATATTCTGGACATTGAGATGATCCATAAATTTAAACGAGTCTCTGAAAGGTGGAGTTATAAGTCAGAGACAACTAGGACCAATGAAGCCTATATGCTTTGTTTGCCACTGACTAAAATTCCCCAGAGATACAGGGCTGTGAGTTTATCACATCAGTCTATCACAGTGCATGGGATGAACTATGAACAATTTCATAAACTCTAAAAAAATCAGAGGGGTCCCTACCTCCTATTCTGGTAACATTCACTTTAGAATGTGCATTGTTTGCTGCCTTCGCCCTGAAAAACAAAGTATTTGGCTAAATGGCTCCATTTTTAAGTAAAGTGTGAGTCTACTGAGTTGATGCATCATTTGTACATCTGTATGAACTCTATCCTCCAAGTTGCAGATCTGAACCCATATAGATTTAAACTCAGAATAAAACCATCTCCTCTATGTAAAATAGTAGATATGAAAATCCCTCAACATAATGCATAAAGTGTCACATACAAGTGTGATGTGCCAACATCATAGCATCACATGAAGGAAGAAAATGAAGTAACAACTCCTTAAGCTCATTGGTTAAAATGCTTTGGGGAAGGGGTTGGCTTATGATGAAAAGATGGGAGTGGGAAGACTTCTGGGTCTAGTTTTCAATCATTTGCTTTTCAAGTGCTGCTGTCTCAGTTGCCTCCTTGAGGAAATAAGTTTGCTGCTGCTTTCTGTTCTAACATTTCTGTCTTTAGGTGACTTACAATGGGGAGTATTCCAAGTCTGGAGGCATATGGAGTTTTTCTGTGCATTAATATTAATATATCATGTTATTATTATACTGTATATTAGTATATATAGACAAGGAGATGAATACATTTAATAGGCACCAATGAACTTTTGAGAGAAAAGAGATAGAGATATTAATGCCTTTTCTACATGTTTAAAGTTATTTGGGTATTTCTGATAGACAGAGATGGCTGTAACTGAGGTAAATTGACAAAAAGAATCTTATGCAGGACTTCTCAAAGTGCCCAGAACATTAGCATCACCTGGGAGCTTGTGAGAAATGTACAACCTGGGCCCACTTCACACCTGCTGAATCAGAATCTTTGAAGATGGGGCCCAGCAGAGTGTGTTTTTAAAAACCTCTCCAGGTGATTCATATGCACCTAAAGTTTTAAGAAGCAGTGTTAGCAGATGGATTAAACTTTCCATTTTTTTTTTTTTTGTAAGTCAGGAGTAAGCAGGTCCAAGTCAGTCTGGGGGTCCCCTGGCAGGTAAGAAGAGGAGAATTTTCTAGTAATAACTGAAATGAGGGCTCAAAATTTTTCCATCTGAAAGAAGTAGAATCTCACTTTGTTCTCCACACTGGCAAAACAGATGCATTTGATTTTTTGTTTCTTGGGTTAAACATAAAATCTTATATTTTCAAGAATTCTAGTTGTTCAATGCAAGTTTTGAAACCCAAGTATCAATGATCTGTGATCATTTTTAGAGGTTATCAGACTTCTAGCATAAAAGTTGAGACGTTTAATCTGAAAATATGCATATTCCGAGTAGTTACATGCTTTTGCATTTTATGGGGAAAATAAAACTATTTCAAGGGAAGAAAAAATACAGGTTTACCCAAACCAGTATATGTGTGTGCACGCTCAGCCCCTCAGTTGTGTCGGACTCTATATGACCCCACGGACTGTAGCCTGCCAGGTTCCTCTGTGCATGGGATTTTCCTGGCAAGAATACTGGAATGGGTTGCCATTTCCGTCTCCACAAACTAGTATAAACAACAGTAGCTAAAACTTTTCCCTTGAAAACATTGTCATTACACAAAAAGTATTTGCCAACTAGGAAAAAGAAAAATTATATTGCTGTTTTGGAAAACCGACGTTATTTTTTCATTTGGAAGGAAATGCCTAAACTTGTAGACTATATTTACTTTGTGTTCATTATCTGCCTAGTTTCAAAAAAATTCAAGGCTACTATAAAAGTTAATGAAATGCAAAAGATGAAAAGAGAGGAAGCTGGTAAAGGTAATAAAATTATGTGAGATTTATTCTATAGCCAGCCCCCTTTGTGATTTTTAACCCCTTCACATTTCCCAGTCCAGTATGATGGGATAGCTAATCTCTGAAAGGTTCTCTGAAAGGAGGGTCAGCTGCCTGGCCTCTTGTCAAAGGCACAGCAGGAGAATGGCAAGGGAACTCAGCAGTGGCCACAAGATTGGAAAAGGTCAGTTTTCATCCCAATCCCAAAGAAAGGCAATGCCAAGGAGTGCTCAAACTACCACACAATTGCACTCATCTCACACGCTAGTAAAGTAATGCTCAAAATTCTCCAAGCCAGGCTTCAGCAATATGTGAACCGTGAACTTCCTGATGTTCAAGCTGGATTTAGAAAAGGCAGAGGAACCAGAGATCAAATTGCCAACATCCGCTGGATTATCGAAAAAGCAAGAGAGTTCCAGAAAAACATCTATTTCTGCTTTATTGACTATGCCAAAGCCTTTGACTGTGTGGATCACAATAAATTATGGAAAATTCTGAAAGAGATGGGAATACCAGACCACCTGATCTGCCTCTTAAGAAATCTGTATGCAGATCAAGAAGCAACAGTTAGAACTGGTCATGGAACAACAGACTGGTTCCAAATAGGAAAAGGAGTGCATCAAGGCTGCATATTGTCACCATGTTTATTTAACTTCTATGCAGAGTACATCATGAGAAATGCTGGACTGGAAGAAACACAAGCTGGAATCAAGATTGCTGGGAGAAATTATCAATAACCTCAGATATGCAGATGACACGACTCTTATGGCAGAAAGTGAAGAGGGGCTAAAAAGCCTCTTGATGAAAGTGAAAGTGGAGAGTGAAAAGGTTGGCTTAAAGCTCAACATTCAGAAAACGAAGATCATGGCATCTGGTCCCATCACTACATGGGAAATAGATGGGGAAACAGTGGAAACAGTGTCAGACTTTGTTTTTCTGGGCTCCAAAATCACTGCAGATGGTGACTGCAGCCATGAAATTAAAAGACGCTTACTCCTTGGAAGGAAAGTTATGACCAACCTAGATAGCATATTCAAAAGCAGAGACATTACTTTACCAACAAAGGTTCGCCTAGTCAAGGCTATGGTCTTTCCTGTGGTCATGTATGGATGTGAGAGCTGGACTGTGAAGAAGGCTGAGCACCGAAGAATTGATGCTTTTGAACTGTGGTGTTGGAGAAGACTCTTGAGAGTCCCTTGGACTGCAAGGAGATCCAACCAGTCCATTCTGAAGGAGATCAATCCTGGAATTTCTTTAGAAGGAATGATGCTAAAGCTGAAACTCCAGTATTTTGGCCACCTCATGCGAAGAGTTGACTCATTGGAGAAGACTCTGATGCTGGGAGGGATTGAGGGCAGGAGGAGAAGGGGACGACAGAGGATGAGATGGCTGGATGGCATCACTGACTTGATGGGTGTGAGTCTGGGTGACCTCCGGGAGCTGGTGATGGACAGGGAGGCCTGGCGTGCTGTGGTTCATGGGGTCGCAAAGAGTCGGACACGACTGAGCGACTGATCTGATCTGATCTGATCTGATGAGGTTCATTTGCCTTTCTCGCTCTTTGCTTTTAAAGTATATTTCCTCAGCTAGTTCTTCTCTCCTCCCCCTACATTTTACTACATTTAAAAATAATAATTCATAATTTGTTGAAATGCCAGTTATATTGGCTGGGTAGATTTGAGTAATCCTCTCCTTGGTTATAATAGTAAATGTGATTGTTATATGTAGACAACCTAAAACAGTCTCAAACATATGGGAAACAGGAAAAGAAAATGACTCTGGATTTCACCAATCTAAAGGTACCACTGTTAATAATTGGTGTAGTCTCTTTGAGTATATATTCAGTAATGTTAGAGGGTTGAGACTATTCCCTCAATAGGATTTCATAAGCATTTTCTGTATGAGTAAAGTTCCATAAGCATTATTAATGGCTGCATGATATTCCACAGTAGGCAAATATTTTTATTTATTTATTTTTGGTGCACTGGGATGACTCTGAGGGATGGGATGGGGAGGGAGGTGGGACGGGGGTTCAGGGTGGGGAACACATGTACACCCATAGCTGATTCATGTCAATGTATGGCAAAAACCACTACAATACTGTAAAGTAATTAGCCTCCAATTAAAATACATAAATTAAAAATAAATAAATAAAGCTTTTCAGAAAAGAAAAGTATCATTTAAACATCTCTCTCTAGGGATTTAGGTTAAGCCCTATAAAATAAATTGTGACAAAGTTAATGTCACAAAATCCTCACCTAGGTTGAATTCTTCAGCAGACTAAAGCCTCATCTTCTTCCATAAATGGAGCTGCTGGTTTGTTCTGCAATGCTCTGTCCTCTCTAGCTAAGAAAAACGCTAAGAGAAGAGGAGTATTGTTTTTAAGGCAAAATGACTTCAGTCAAGTAGTTATAGATAGACTCACATACATTGAAAGAATCGATCTATAGTTTTCTGAGAGAAAACCTAAAGCAGTACCATGGTAAACATTGTAATGAAAATTGTGTTTGCTCTGTCAGTACTTGATGCACACATTGCTTCTCACGCTCCCCTTCCTTCCTTCTTTCTTTCCTTTCTTCTGTCCATCTTTCCTCCTTCCCTCTGTCCCACTGTCTTCCCTCCCTTTTTCATCTGTACATTTCAGTGTGGTAAATCCTTTCTAGAACGAATCTAGTTCAGCTGTGCCTGGACTGCAGCTCTCCAGCTTCTTACTGAGCATCTATCCTCAGTAACAGGAAAATCACCCTGTCTGTGAAGGTGCTGACAGGACTGGAAGTGGCTCAGATGAGAAAGCTTATTCCAAAGCATTTTAAAAATGATGCTGCCATAATGAGATTTGTGAGTCACAAGCAAAGCCTGGGTGTCTTGTGCACATAAGAGACCTGTTCCTCGTGTCAGGAAAGAACTATTTGGTCCAAACTAAACGTAACCAAAATATCTTCCTAGCAATATTCTTTTAAAAGTATTTGCATGAGTCACTAAGTCAGCTTCTTGAATTTTTTGATAATTTTATAAAATCATTTTTTAATATGGCACTCTCAGCATGGCTCTTCAGTTTAAAGAAATGTTACTATAATAATACGACTACAGTTCTCAGAGGCTTTATTTTCTACTTAATGATATATGTGCATATCATGTGACTGCTTGTAGACCATATGAATATATTATGGCTTAAAACTCAGAATTTAAATTTCATGGACCATGCTAAAATTCAATAAAACTACATTTGAATGCAAGGGGGAAAGAGCAACATGTGGCTTGAATTTTCCTTAAAATACACAGAGGATAGTTAAGGGGGAAAGTGCTTGGGACAGAGTACGTCTGGAGTTTTGCCAAACTCATACACTTAAACAATGGCTTAAGACTGAATTCAAATCCAAGCAAATCTCTTCAATCTCCCCCAAAGAGTACAAGGTAGTATTTCAGCTTTGAAAGATAAAGTTAATGAAAATACTTTCAATGAACAAAATGAAAATGTTGAACTTGAAGAAACAGTTTTGCCCTTTGGAATTTAAGAACTTTCTACCTTCACTTGGATTCCCGTTCTGCATTTTCACCCACAAAGAGGTTATCATTGACTTTTGGAAGCCATTTCTTCAGTTTTCCATCTTCAATGCCGATTCCACTCTGACCCACACCCCATGTAGAATCATATACACACAGTCCGATGAGCACTAACACTGCTTCAAACCCTTGACGTAACATCCAAACCTGAACATGACCCCAAACTACCCTTTCTGCCTATCTCATAGTCAGGTGCAATGGGTGAGAATTCTTACCGATGGAGAAGTCAAAGCCCAGCACAGTTTACTGGGATCTCTGTATAATTTTTGCATCTCGGAAACGGCAGTTTTGTCAGGTGAATGGACTTTAAAGGGAACCAGTGGCTTGGGTGGTCAAGGCTTCTTCTCCTAAGGCATCACTTCTATCGTTTTCTGCAGTCTTGCTGTACTATTGCCAAGCAGGCAAATGTCACCTTTGAGTCCCAGCAGAACATAGTTGATCTGCTTTCCAAACCTCCCAAATGCAAAGATGCTTGGAGTTCAGCAGTGCCACTTCCAGCTAACTGGCTCTGATTTCAATGGATACAAACAGCCCTCCTCCCTGGCTGGACTAATGCCAGTCTACTTAAGGAGATAATTGACCGCAAACCAGCCTGACTGACAGGCTTCCTAAGTGCCAGATGACAAATGTGCCAGTTCTGGCCTTTGCAGGAGGGCTTGTTCTCCTAGGGACCACAGCTAAAATAGCTTTGTCCTCCCTCAGCCCTGAGCGCTCTTCTCAGCTCCCCAGGGAAATGTTATCAAATAGACCATTCCAAGTTGTTTTCCTTCTATTTTGAAGGGTTGCTACATTAAAACCTTTCTTCCTGCTCTTTGCTTCTCCCCGTGTTTCCCAAGTTTCTGTGCCTCCCATGAAGGAGTATACAGGCTAAGCCACTACAGTGTTTTCTATCGTCCTGGAAACAAGAAGCATAATTTCAGGTTATCTCCACTAGAACTTAGTAAACCAAGAGTGATTTTATTAATCTTGTGAACTGAGATGGTCATACATTTGTAAGTGTCTCTGTTTCTATCTCACTGATGTCCAGAACTTACTTTCTCTCTATTCCAACAGCTAACTAGAGGGAGAACCACATGAGAGATCATAATGAGACCACAACTCAGTTGAGAGTAACAGTTAGACTTCAGATCCCACCCTAGTTAAGAGGGGGATCTTCAGAACTGTCAGTATGAGGGTTTAATTGGGACCTCCCTTGGGATCAAAGCTTTGACAGAAAGCTCCCCCCACTTTGTTTATTTCCATGAACCCTTTGTTCTCCAACATCAATGCCATGTATAGCTTCTGTTGGGTACCAGGTTATCCTCTTGGATGAAAACTTGAGTAGAATGATCTCTCAGCTCACTTTACCTTTCCTTCTCCTTTCTCTCTCTCTCCTTAAAGTAAAAACAAAGCACAACAACCATGCTTTCCCCACATAGGGAGGAGGGGTTCCGGGAATTTGAAGGTGTGAGACTGAGTTGCTAAGAGTGTCCTGGGAAATGCAGAGGGTCAATTACTCATCCTTCTCTGCCGAGTTGGCCCAGATGCTCCTTGCTTCTCAGGAGAGACTGTCACTTCAGCTAGCCCCCTGGGTGCCAGATGTCACTTTGGACTGTGCCCCTCTACAGGAAGTGGGAAAATGGTCACTGCTAAAAAAAAAAAAAAAAGCCCACTAGCCCTTTGGGGCAGGTGGAGAAGGAAGAAGAGATGTTCTTTTGAAGAAATCACTGGGATCCAGTGACTGCCATTCTTTGGCCTGATGACTTGCCGCCCTTACACTAGAGGTCCCAGCCTGGAGCTTCCGGGCACCAACTCACCCAGAGGTGGACGAAGCAGTCAGGCTCCCAAGTCTCCCCAAGTCTATGCTGCCCTTTTCTGTCTTTCAACACTCTCAGATTACTGTAAAGGAAAACCCTGCAGGAAACTTTGCAGTCTCAAGCTTAAAGTTGGGATATACTACAGTTGCTTGGGCCTCCAAGGAAGCAGTGACCTCCTTTGAGACTTGTCTCCCAGGCAAGCCCAAAACTTAGCTGAAGGGGTGCAATTAATTGAAAGAAAGTGAAAGTGAAGTCACTCAGTCGTGTCCGACTCTTTTGACCCCATGGACTGTAGCCTACCACGCTCCTCTGTTCATGGGATTTTCCAGGCAAGAGTACTGGAGTGGGTTGCCATTTCCTTCTCCAGAGGATCTTCCCAATCCAGGGATTGAACCCGGGTCTCCCTCATTGTAGGCAGACGCTTTACCGTCCGAGCCGCCAATGGGACTTGCAAATAAGGGATGTGTGGAAATTTTTAAGAAGCAATGCAAATCCCCTTAGCGTCATTACTGTAAGCAGGTCATTTCGTTGGCAGTTTATTTTCTTCCGATGAAAAGGTTAGAGGCGGGCTGCTGTTGGGCTGGTTCAAGATGGAGCCCTGTTCGAGGTGCCCCACCACTTCCCCGAGCAGCTGCGCCGGGGTTGCAGCCCTCAGGGTCTCTCCAGAGAGCACCGGCTGCGGTTGGCTGCGGGCCCCCGGCTCTCCCAGGCTGCAGAGGATGCGCAACAGGTCCCCTAGGCCGCCGCGGCTGGGCGCGCGCTTCTCGGGAGTGTGGCCCGCGGCGGCAGTGGTGTGTCCGGGCGCCCTCCTCTCCGCCACGAGCCTGCCCCGCAGACTTAGTGGGGGCGCCGCGGCACCCATCCAATGACACAGGGACCCGGCCGCGGCCCACCCTCCAAAGAGGGTCAGAGAAACCCTGAGAAAAGGGAAAGGGTATTGGTGATGATGTGTTGCTAATAAACCTCATGTAGGAACAGCAGCAGCAGCAGGAACAGAAAAAGTTCCTTGTTGCGGTTTTTTTTTTTTTTCTTTTTTTCCCTAGTTCGGCCTCTCCCACTGAGGTGGACTAGAGCTTGGTTAGGAAAGCAGCGGAAGAATGGGTAGTAGAGATAGTTACTGCGCCAACTGATAAAAGGAGCCATGGAGGAGGAAACCTGTGCTGCTGCCGCTCCTCCTGTGAACTCACCCTCTTGATGCTCACAAGTTTGAAATGAAAAGGGAAGAGGGGGATTTGGCACGTCCCCAGACTTTCCCCCAGTGGGCACTCACACCGCGGCCTAGTCCCTTGAGAAGCGAAACACCTTTACATGGGCACATCCAGAGAGAAGCTTTAATGGAGAACACCGCGTACAACATAGGCAGACATGAACTTGGCACAAAGTCACAACCCGAACGCAGCGCGGACACAAGCCAGAGGTGACTCGGGGCACAGGACAGCGGCCTCCTCCCTACCCGCCCCCATTCGTTCCCAAACGTTTGTTTCGAGTAAAGTGGTATTCCGGGGCTCAAAACGAGGAAGAGCAACAGCGAGCGGCAAAGCAAGTTTCTTTTCCATTTACCGACTGAAACTGAAGAGTTCGCCTGAAAGACGAACGCGCCCAAACAGCACATGTAATACCAAATCGACGGTCATCCTCACACGTCTGTCCCAAGGAAGCTGGAGGGCAACGGCCACGAAACGCTCCTGGAAACGTTAAGAGCAATCTTGTCGGGTGACACGGCAGGTTTTTCTTGCATTCTAGAGTTACGGGAACAAAATCCAGCGATGCAAGTAATTAAAAAAAAAAAATCCGAAATGGAACGGATCATGGGAATTCACATTATCTGGGGGCTCCTCAATGGTCTCATCCGATTGATTAACAAACAAATTGCAGGTAGAAAGTCTCCTTTAATCTCTCTCTTTGGTTATGTTTCCCGAACTTACTTTTGGAATCTGAGGCTTTGTGCTTTAAGCTGCGGCCATTCTCTTTTGTGCAAACTAATTGCTTTAGCCGTTCCTTCTATCCTTCTCGACCCTCGGGTCAGAGCCAAGAAACTTAACTGTTTCCCAAGATCCTTCGTGAGGTTCCCACTATCCCCCCACCCCCACCCCAGGCTTTATTCATGCCACCGTGTCCTTGTCCATTTCACTGACCAGGAAAATAACAGTATCAAATGCTCCCTCTTTTCCTTCTTAAATAAAACGAGATTTCCTTAGTGAATAGCAGTTTTGTCTAGAATACTCACAAGGGGAGGCTGTCTGGGGTTGAGACCCACCCGGAGAAACGCGGTGGCTGAGGTCCGCCTCAGCCTCACTCTCTTGGATTTCTCCCAGGGAGGTTTAGCTCTGCTGGCGTTTGCTCCCGGGGATAAGAATCGAAATCCATTTCCAGTATGTCAGCGAATGAAGCTTAAACTCTTTTGTTCCCTTCCCGCATAACTTATGGATTTATAATATTAATTACAATAGAAACTCTTACCTGAAAACTGGTTTTCATTAATCTGGTTGTACAATATAGTATAAACACAGACACAGTGTTATATTTATTCAGACCACTGGAGAATCCACTTTCGGGTTGGTTTGTCTGTTTAAATACCTTCCTTTCCCCGCAAAGACGGGCTCGCCAGCTGTGCCCGACCTGGGCAGGGCGCCCTCACCCTCTCTGGCGGGCCGTCCCGGGCCAGGCGTTTGTCTATGGGAACCCGCTGGGTATCCTAAGAGTGCACCAGCACCGAGTGCAGAGAGCCGCCTTTAGTCTCAGCCGCGCCCGGGGCGGTGGGCTCCATCAAGGGGGCGGCGGGCGAGGCGGCTGCCGCCGGGCACACGGTGGACGGCGCCGGCGGTTGCTGTGAGGCCCCGGGGACAGCGAGCGTCGGCGGCAGCGCGGCCACTGGAGGCAGCGCGGGAGTCGGCTTGATGGGCACGGGCACCGCGGGGAGGCTCTGGCTTGCGGAGTGGCACAAGGCCTTGACCGGCACCCCGAAGGCGCCGTACTCTGGGCCCACGGGGACCCCCGCGGCTGCAGCGGCGGCGGCAGCCGCGGCCACCGAATCCATGACGCCGACGTGCGGCCACACGGAGCTGACCACGTTGCCCAGCTGGCCCGGCACGGGGTAACCCAGGTGGTGCATGACCGACGCCAAAGGCAGCCCGCCCGCCTGCAGCACGCCCTTGTAGTCCCGGCCTATGATGTTTTCGATGGCAAACGGGTGCTTGAAGCCCGACGTGGACGCGGCGGCAGCAGCGGCGGCTGCAGCGGCCGAGCCCAGCCCGTAGGGCGGGAACTGGGACAGGCGCCCCACGCTGCCCACTGCCGCCGCCGCCGCCGCTGCTGCCGCCGCTGCCACGGCCGCTGCCTCCTGCATCTTGCCGGGGTGAGACTGCTGCGGAGGCTGCGGCGGAGGCTGCTGCGGGGGCTGCGAAGCGAGGGGCGGCGGCGGCTGTGGAGCGGGATGCGGCTGCTGATGGAAATAGTGCACCATGTGCGGCGGCGGAGGCGGCGGCGGCGGGTGGTGGTGGTGATGGTGATGGTGCGCCGCGGCGTGGTGGTGATGGTGCGGGTGGTGCGCGTGGTGGGGGTGCACGTGCCCTCCGGGCCCAGTGCCCGGCGCGCTCTTGGTGCTTCCAGCCTGCAGGTGAGGGTGGTCCGCGCGCAGCACCTTGAAGCGCTTGCGGCGCCGCAGAAAGCTGCCGTTCTCGAACATGTCGCCGCAGTCGGGATGCAATGCCCAGAAGCTGCCCTTGCCGGGCTGGTCGGGCCGCCGTGGGATCTTGATGAAGCAGTCATTGAAGGAGAGGTTGTGGCGCAGGCTGTTCTGCCAGCGCTGCGTGTGCTCGCGGTAGTAGGGGAAGCGTTCCATGATGAACTTATAGATGTCGCTCAGCGGCAGCATCTTTTCCGCTGAGTGTTGGATGGCCATCGCGGTCAGCGAGATGTAAGAGTAGGGAGGCTTTTGGTCGCTGTACGAACTTTTGCCCGGCCGCGGCATCGCCCCCGGCGCCTCCACCGCCCTCTGGCCCACAATGGACCGCAGCGTCGCTCCGCACTCCACTCCCGGGGCCTGGCTGTCTTCGCTAACCCGCAATCCGCCTTCCTAGGCCCGCCACCCCGTCCTCTTTCCCCTCTGACCCTCTCGCCGTTTCTCTCCCGCCTTCTCCTCGCTGCCTGTGGTCTCCGCGCTTGGCCTCTAGAGCCAATTTAGTAATCCGACGCTCGCAACTTCTTGCCTAGACGGCTGCGAACCCGCGCGCACAGTCGCAAGCGGGGCGCGCCAGCTTCACCGCCACCCACCCCCCCCCCCCACCACCCGGCGTCTTCCCGCGGGTGGCCAGAGGTTAAGCGTGGGAGCTGGCGGAGAAGCAGTCGGGAGGGGCCGTATTTCCTTCTGGCTTCCTCTCGTCTTTATCTCGGTCCGAGGGAAGCGCAGGCCCAAAGAGTTGGAAGGAAGGACTGGGCAGTCAAGACTCTGGCCCTTTAAATCCTAGTTGGCCCTCGTTGTGCAGGAGGCCGGGGGCGGCGGGACTGAACAGCGCGCTGCACGCTGCGCGGTGACCCGTCCCTTAATCCGCCGAGCGTTCTCGTGCTCCTGGAGAGGAGAGGCGAGGTAAGAAGGGAGCGCGGCTCTGGCAGCCTGCGTCTCCCTTCTCTCCGGCAGCCAGCAGCGGATCCGGGGGGTAGAGTTGTAGGCTGTCGCCTTGCGGCGGGGTTGCGGGGGTAGGGGGGAAAGTTTGTAGGTTTCTGTAGCGGCGGCGGGGCTTGCAGACCCTGAGGAGGGGCGGGGGCGCTGGATGCGGCGCGCAGGCGGAGGGGCTTCTGCGAGCGCCAGGAGGGCGCGGGGCTGGCCCGGCCGGCTCAGTTGCAGCCGCTCTCCTGGGCCGGTCTGGAGCTGGAGAGGCGGCGGCGGCTGTGGCAGCGATGCGCTCTCCTGACTGCGTTTTGTAATGGTCCCCGAGACGCCGAGACCCCCGCAGCTCGCGCTTCGAGACTATCACATGACCGAGGCTGAGGGACTCCGCCGCCGCCGCCGAGTCTCATGCTGAAGAAGGGGCGAGAAGGCGCCGAGCCTCGCCCCCGCCCCCTCCTCCACCTCGGCTCGGGCGCCCCCACCCCCAGCATTTACCACGGGTTCCACAGCCCCCAGCCGCGGCGGAGTAGGGCAGGGGGCGCAGGCTGTTCACAGGGTGGGGCATGGTGCCCGGTATGGTCCCCTCCACTGCACCCCACCCGGGTCGCGACGCACGGTAGAGGGGGACCGGAGACTGCTTTCTTGTTTCTCTCCTGCACCTCCCGCCTGTCCCCGCCCTTTCAGGCTTCCCTCTTCCCAGCTACCCGCTCTGGTCTTCTCTCTCCTTACACTGCTTTCCTCCTGGACTAACAACTGTGGGTCAAGTTCACAGCAGGGTGGCCTCGAGACCTCTCTCTGCACGTAATCTCAAAGGCCGGAGGGTTGGAAGGAGAAGCTATCGCAGAGGCGAGACAGGGACGTTTTCGCCAAATGTCAATTTCATCGCAATCTTATTGCGCGCCAACTGTCAGCTCCAGTGATAGGCACCTGGTACAGGGTGGCCTGGAACAGCTCTTTATGCTCCAGAACCGCAGTCTAGCGGGAGAGACTGACAGTAGCTGGGAAATTTGGATAGATACTAAGGGCTTTATGGATGCAGGCCTCACCAAGAGCGGGTGAATGGGACAGCGTTTCTCTGGGTGGTAACATCTGAGCTGGGGCCGGAAGGAGGGCTTGGAAGCTCAGAGGTCTCATCACCTGGGTGTGTCAGAGTGCAGTCTTGCTACTTTCAGCACATCGAGGGAGAAGGAAATAATTAAAATTAAATAGGAGGTCAAAATGATCAATCCGCAGGGCCCTGATCTGACCTGTGAGGTTGGATGAGCCATGGCGCTGAGGTCCCCATGCTTGATGGGATTCCTGAAGCAGTTTCCTGTTCTACATTCTCTTGCACACCCATGAGCAAATCCCAACTGACTGGAGAGAACCTGCAGTTGTACTCTGGTTTTGGTTGTCTTTGCCAGAGGAAAAGCAGAGTTTGGAGATTGTATGCGTACATATGTACATATATATGTATATACAGATACACATACATTCCTTCTGTCTCTTGGCCTCAGTTTCTTTATTTGTAAAATGAGATGTCTGAAGTTGGAAATTTCACGGGTGCCTTCCAGTTCGGAGATTTGAGGAAAAAGGAGCAGTTAAGGACTGTGGATCAGTCTGTATTTAATTTCTTCTATTCCATACCTAAATTTAGAGGCAGAAGGCTGTTGGCCCAGACTGTTTCCGAGACTGCCCCTTGCTCTTCCACCTTGACGACACAGGTCAAGTTGTTTTAGCTTCCGACGTTTGGTGAGCTGCCCAAGAAAAAGAGTAGGAGAAGGGCTGTTTGCCCGTTGGGTTGCAGGAGTGCGGTGAGCGGAACAGATTCACAATATTCATCTTCAGGCAGGAGCTGGATTTCTGGCTAGTGATATTGGCCAGTTTTTTCTAGGTCCGCAGACGTTTTAGAATAGGCGTTAAAAGTGGAGGGTGCCAGAGGGCCCCAGGGGGAAAGAGCAACTTCTTGGTTTGTCCTAAGGGAAGGAGACCCTTTCAGAGCCCGATGCTTCCGCTGTCACTTCAAGCCGGGAACGCTCCTTCCGCCAGTGGAGTTTTTGCGGGATTTTTGGTCTGCTGATGCAGATTAAAGAACCAAGCCGCAGACGGTCTCAAGAAGTCATGGAAAAATTCCGAGGAGGTCCACAGTTACAGTGACAGCTAGAGCGCGCTGGCGCCGGGTGTCCCCTTCTCCCTTGACGGATGTGGTGCGAGAACAGCCCTGTCCAGGTCCAAGAGCCGCCGAAAGGCTGCTGGTGCGAGCTCGGCATGCCCAGAGCGCAAAGGGCTCTTCCAGCCCTGGCCCCGCACGCCTCGCGGGCAACGGCAAATTTTGTTAAAAGATCTTTTCCGCACACTCCAGCAAAAGCCGTGCCTCCTGTTTGGAAGCAGCTTGAGGACGTTCTCGTCTGCCAACTGGACTCCGTCCGAGGCGTCTGGGGACAGCGAGGGGAGGGGGGCCTTGAAGGATGTTTCGGACCACCCGCGGGCGCATATAACCTCAGTACTACAGCTGGAGCCGGACACTCTCTGGGTGAGCTTGGCCCGGCCCACAGACCTGCCGGCACCACCTCGTGGGGACGCGAGCCGTGTGACCGGCACCTTCCGCCTCGGCGAGCCAGCGGCATTCAGCTCGCTGAGCGGCTCTGAGCAGCTCAAACCCTAACAGAGCCGAGGAGGTCGAGCGAAAGCCCCAAGCCTTACGCTTCCTCGTCCCGGGTGGACTTGTCAAGAGTAGAAAGTACTTCCCCGCCCTGAAGCCCCAGCCAGCTCCCGCGGCCCGGGCCCTCGTCGCAGCGGAGAGCGCGGCCGAGGAGTATTGTGGGGGATTCCCGGGGGCGCGGGGCCTGGCAGTCAGGCTCCGGCCGCCGTGGGGGGTGCGCCCGCCCTCTCTCCCCCTCCTTCCCCCGAGGTTGATTTAATTCCGGCAAGTTTTGCAGGCGCTCAGCAGCACCGGCGGGGGCCGGTGCGCGCGCGCTCCAGCTGCCTGCAGACAGACCCCCGTTCAAGAAAAACAGATCAAGTAACCACCCTGGCACCAACCAGTCGGTTTCAAGTTTCCGCGTGTAATTTTTTATTTTTAAAAACAACCACTGCGCTATACAAATATTGGCTGGCGCTGAGGACGCTGGCAGGCAAATCATCGCCCCGGGCTTAGTGTAATTATCTCAGGCGTATTTGGTTTACCCCTTAGGCAATTGTTGGCGACGCTCGGCTAGAAAGAGGGGTTCCTTGCAAGTTTT